>CM057342.1:619201347-620451347 GCA_030015575.1 Agapanthus africanus
GATTTTCTACCATCTGGAAGAACAATAGCGATATTGTTCTAGACTCGCCACAGTTTTTAAATAAAATGGATTTTTCAGAAAACAGTAGTGGGAGTATGGTAGAACTGGAAGTGATTCCAGAACCACAAACGATTACTGAAGATTTGATAGGAACCTAAAGATTCAATCTGGTTTGACATTCCATTGGACACTCCGCAGATATGGTGGGTAACCTCAGGCAGCCGAGAGGTACTCCGGTAGCCTCAAGGACGGTGACAGAGAGGTTCTTGTTTACCCAGACTTGCTATTGCTGTTGTTCCAGACTGTGAGACCCGGCAGGAGGGTGAGTATAGCGTCGTTCAAAACTGCCTTTAGAAGTGAACGTCTATATGACTCTGCCAGAGGGTTGTCATAGTCAGTGGAAGCAGCGGAAGCATTGGTGGACATGTGGCTTATGTCTATTTATAGACTAAAGCAGATGTAGCGGAGATAGATCATCAATTTCTGATGTGACAGTCATAGGTTTGACTTCATCAGAATAGGGAATGGATCTGTTAAGAAGGTAGTAGGGTGTGATGTCCTGGTATTTGGATGACATACACAGAGTAGGAAGTGATATTCCTATACTACGATCGGTTATACTTTGGTCGTCACACAGTGGTTTCTCCACATGGGACTTGGACATTATATCAGACATACTGGTTACTAGATCTATGGTTTTAGATCTAGATTTGGGTGGTTTCCCAATTAAGGGTACTTAGACAGCATTCTAAGAGTATTTAGAATGGATGACTCCTGGCACGGTAGTGTACCGGCAGGTGATGGAGTCACCCTCTCTAAAGGTGTCTTACAGACTAAAGGGGAGAGGGATGTGCATGATTGGCAGATCACTTGCTTAGGCAATTGAGTCAATCATGAGATGTCAAGTACCACACCAGATGTTGTTCTTGCAGTAGATGCAATAAGTTGATATTGATCCAATCCTGTAGAAACAATCGAAAGCAGCTTTAGAACATAAGTGGATGTTCTCGGGATATGATAACGACAGCCTCATTCAGGAGACAGTTATCATTCCAGGCTTCCAAGGTGACTTGGACGACAAGGAGGTTGTCAGAGTTATAGTTTTTCCTTCTGACGAGGGGCAGTATTTTGGACAGGTGGTCCAAGGAAATACTGAGGGAGGCATGGCGCAGGATACTGATTGAGTTCAGTTGACGATACAGTCTAAGAAGTTTGGATTTGGAGTTCATTTATGAGCTAGGTCCCATCAGATATCCAGACATATTCTAAGACAGGTATTGCTCATTTCGGGAGATGGGTTTCTCCGCGAACTTGAGATTATAGAGAGACATAGAAAGAAACTTCTAGGCAGATCCACTCACTGAGGCTATTCCTCGAACGCAATAGTTTCGCAAACGAGATTTGTGAGACTGACAAGTAGAGGAGTTGGGTGTTCGGTATCACACGGGCTGTGAGTATGCGACATCGCAATAATTAGCCTTGAGTGCAAGTGGGAGATTGTTGGAGATAGTGCCCTCAGAGTCAATTATTGGATTACAGGCACGTGATTGCAATGATTGAGGGAGAACCTATCCCGGTAGGACAGTCTTACTCGAGATGATAGTATGCTATCTGGTTTATCTTTATCATCGTGTACTGCTTTAGGTGACCTGACATGTCGCTATTACACGTTGATAGAGCCCCTAGGATTCTTGCTTGACCACCAGCAGTATGAGGGCGATCATATAAGTGGGAGCTGGGGTCTATAAGCACATCCTTAAAAGGTCCCTAGTCGTGGGAGTTTCGAGAAAGGGCATCGATACACCAGAGTAGACTAGTGTATACAATCGAGACCCCGACGAGGGGCGGTGGCCGGTCTCACAATCCATTGGTGTCAGTTGGTTCACCTAAGATGTATACAGGTGCTCATTGGGTTATGAGTACACCGTACAGGACTCGCCGGGAACATGCTAGTTGGTCTTATACCTGACGTCAGATAGCAGTTCCCTGGTGACATGTGTACAGGTTAGTTCCTCGACCTGAGGATCGTCATTTGTCTCGTGTGAGTTCCCACTGTACTTTGATTACTACCCTACCACGCTCAAAGGAGACGTGCAAACAGGTTTTAGTTGGGTACAGTCCCGAGCCACATGGAGGCAGTGAGCGGATCTTCAGGGGTTCGTCTCTCCCGGTATTGGGGGTGAGGTCGCGCTGTGTCTAGGAGAGCCATTACACGAAGCCCTCGGCCGAGGCAGGAGATTTACTGGTAGGTATTCCAGTAGTATCTCAGGGTGTTCTGGGCTACACTCCGACACGACTTGTACCGCTTTTGGGGGTCTGACTTTTACCAACCCCCTAGGCCCGCCATGCGATGCTCATAGACGAACGGACCGGACTGTACGGATATTGTCACTGACAGGCTCAGTAGGGTGTCAGGATGAGTTCGCTCATCGACGTCCTTTTTTGGTCAATAGCTGGTGGCCCGTCACGTATTGGCTTATACCTCTGACGTGCTAGTGGTTAAATCCACAACCAAGGTGTTGACGAGTCTTTAGAGTCCCCCACATTTAGTTGCTCAAGTTTTCGGGCGAAACGTTGTAGAGGCCGTATGGAGATATGGCAGGGTTCGATCAGATACGTGCGGTATTGCACGGATCAGGATCGGACGGATAATACTAGCCGGCTTTGGTTTAAGCCGGATCCTAGTATAGTACAGTGTAGATTTTGTCTCATTGCATTTGTATTTCGGTCGGAATACAAATGCGGGTGTGTATACACAGTAGTGGGGTTTTCCCGTAATTTATTACGGGACCTGTTTTCCGGAGTTGCCAGTTTGCTTTCCGTTTCGGCCATTTTCATTTGTATCTTTCATTGGCCGAAGATTGGTGGAGGAGGGCTTATTTGCATTAGTGCAATTACGCAATTGTGGAGGGTGTTGTTTGCATATCCTTGTATCATGATAGTTCCACCATCACATTGACTTCTTAGGTCTTGATGGTTCATGATGGCTTGACCTTTTGGTGTTATGATTGGTTGGTTGAGTGTTGGACTTTCCTTGTGATGATTTCTTCTCTTGATCTCATTTGACTCTCCTTTGCATTATGGTTCTTCTCTCTTGAATTTTCATTCACCCTACACCATGAGCATGGCCGGCCAAAGAGGAGAGAGGGGGCTGTCCCAAAATTTTGGGTGGGGTTTTTGGTTCATTTGTATTGCACAAAATCCATTTAGCTCCATCTCCAAAAACTCCATTCCTCCACCATCTCAAAAGGCAACTCCATACAAACCCCAAAATGAGACATGGTTCCACACGTATTCTACAGCAAACCTTGGGCACGTCGACTCGCCAGCTTCGTGCCCGAGTTGCCTCGGTATAGAGGCGGGAGCCCGTAAAAGAAGCAGGCGGCGTGGTGCCCTTTCGGCGAGAAGGTGGAGGCCGGACATTCCGCAAGAGATCGGGACGACGACGAGAAGACCGGAGGACACGGATCACTCGGTATATCTCTCTTACCATCTTGTAGTTAGCTAGGACTAGTTTAATGGCCCGATCCGGGTTTTAGTGCGCGGTGGTGCCGGTTCAAGAAAATTTAAAGTTAACCATCGCTTCCGCATTTGGCCTCGGGATGGAGCCCGGGGCGCCGCCGTGCACTTACAGGTTGATGGAATAGGTGACTAAAGTAGAGTGATGTACCGTAGGTATGTTCCGCGGCATATTTACGATACGCTACTCCACTTAAGAAGCCTTAGGATGTACATTTCTTTGCCCAGTATTATATTCATTCCGATCTAGCCTCATCAGTACCAGTTATGGGTTTGCTGCCACGATTACGGGCAAGGAGAGCTACAGCTAGAGTTGCGGTCAGCACGAGCTCGTCACGAACGAGGACTGACCAGGGCGAAATTCCGGCGACACACGATTGCGGAGATGTGTCCTTTTACTGTGTTTCCACGCCACGAGCGTTCGGCGGATCGCCTTTATGAGATTTCTCGGGCGTGCCGATCAGTATCAGAGGATTGGGCTACTGACAGAGGCCATCCAGATTTTGATGACCGTTGGTGTGTTGCTTATTCATGATGGTCGAGGCACTGTTCAGCGTGCAGACGAGCAAGCCAGTTATTGCTGCGAACGACGAGATATTGCCCCAGATGCTGGAGTTAGTGCAGAACGAGTTGTACTAAGAGATGATAGAAGGTCGCTAGTCATCGAGGATGAATGACTAGGACATGTGGATCGTTCGCCTACCCCGATGCGAGGTCATCAGATAGATTGATTCCAGCTAGAGACGACTTCACGCGGAGACGTTGGGAGTCGACAGAGACGATCGAATGTCAGAAACCTATTATTCCAAGTTTAAAGTATTCGGAAGGGCATGCAGGCAATTCTATGGACCCTCTAGAAGAATGAAACCCTAACTCGACATAATGACCGTGTGAAAGCCTTTGAACCTTCGGGTTTGCGGCAGTTCTACGGCGCCATTAGTGAGACTTGGGTTTGCCCTTCTATGGCTAGACCACCGATGCTGTGGTATGTACTCGATACTATTAAACTGTGCCCAAGATGTTGAGCTCTTGGGGGATTATGAGGTTTTGACGACTCGATCGGATGGCTCGACTTAATTCAGATGCTAGGTGGTGAGATGCATTTCTTGGGAGACTCCCGATACGAGGATAGCCATTGGAGCTCAGTCCATACAGCCGTGACGAGACGAGTCCAAAGCAGACGACATTAGAGAAAAATGGAGTAAGAGGTTCGTACAAGATCTGGATATGATGATGTTCCCCTCCGCCGACATCAGAGATGTGATGCGCATGCCGAGGCAGAGTACTGGATATACCTTCCAGAAGGAGTCGCGATGGGTATGCAGCCGTTCCAGAGCAAGATGCAGATATAGGAAAGGACGATGACTTCCGGACAGTTGGCAGAGACGAGACATGGAAGAGACCGTGAGCAGGATTCCTTTCAGGACACTGCTGCAATGATACTTGCACCCAGGATCAGATGTGTCACGTACATTCAGAGAGCCAGAGGCCGACGCCGGTGATATGTTGTCTTACGAGTGGTCGCGATGATTGACCGGGAGATGACAAGAGACGTGCCAGAACGGGATCATCCCCGTTAGCACACCTGACAGGGCCGATGAGCCAATGGACCGAGAGATTGGTAATTCACAGTGAAGACCTTGACCCAGGAGTGGTCATTGTTACGCACACCAGCAGGCCAGAGTTCATGATCATCGACGAGACGTCCCACTAGTGACCGCGACAGTTGGCCCGAGATTCTTAGAGGATGCGCTTGAGCGGTACTATTCCGCCATTATTGATTTTAATGTTTTGGGTGATTTATTCGCATCATTTGATTTTGATGATTGAGGATTTACGATCTTTGCACAGTGTTGCACTTGATATCGTTTTCGTGCTTTGGTTTCACATGTTTGTGATTTTACGGTTTTAGACATTTGAGTTGATTTTGTGCGTATGCACGCACACGATTTGGTTCCTGCACTCTGTATAGTTTATATATGCTTGCAGTGCAGTGATACGCCTTTTGTGCACTTAGATGCACTGGACTTCGATTTCGATTGTGATACTCGATATTTGTTTTGTGCACCTTGTGCACCTGATTTGATTTTGCGCATGTTCGACGCTTGATATTGGATTTCATGATTTCGTGCATGATGGATGCCCCTGGTTTTGGGTTTTCACGCATGTTGAGCGCATGTCTTGAGATGTGATTTTGGTGCACACCAGATGCACTAAATCGAGATTTTTTCGTGCATGTCAGATGCACCTGATTTTGCTGTCAGGCACACACGTTGCCTACGACAGATGCTTTGTGCACACCCAATGCACTTAGATCTTGTTTTTGTGCACTTGTATGGCACGTATATGGATTTTGATTGTCGTGCGCACCAGACGCACGTAGTATTCATACGCGTATTTTGGGATTGATTTCTTATAGAGCAGTACATTTTTTTTTATGATAATTGCGGTGTGTTTTCGTACTAAGCAGGACTAGTCAGAGGACAGTACCTGAATGTATTTTGCATGCATTGATAGCTATTGAAGGGAATTCCAAAAAAAAAAGCAAGCTATAGTCTCAGTATTTACCTACGTGTCTGATATGACGCGAAACGTTTAAAACAACGAAAACCCTTCTAAATTGTTTCCTAAAACGGCGGAACGTACATTTCAAACAAAGGTATATATGTATATAGTTATTTTCTTATGATAGACGTCCGCCACTGTGCAGTGTTATGTGCATTGCACAGCAACTTAAAGGATTTGGCATGCATTTCCTCCTGATATTTACATGTATAGTTCCGATTTATAGCATATCGGTCTTGCTTGAGATTTGGCATTCGTGTCTTCACCTTGACTTCGATGATTGCGGGATGCTTGACGGAGTTTTGATTTCGAGTTATCTACTCATTTTTCATGCGCATGCGTTGCGCTACGATTTGTTTTATGTATTTATGATTTCGGAGCCCCGTCAATTTGATGGTTTTGGCTGAAATATTTTAGTATTTGGGGGAAGTTTTAATTTAATTTCGGGGACCGAATTTCTTTAAGGGGGGAAGATTGTAACGTTTTGAAAATCGTTTCAGTGAAATTTCGAAAAAACGGTAAAATAAGGGGGTTTTCGGTAAAAAGTCAAAATACAAATATCTTTATTATCAAATTAAATATACATATTCTAGCTATGTAATTGCTAGTATTTGGTGTTTATTGAGCCACTGGTGAAATTTCAAATTTTCTGAAAATTTTTCCGAAATTAATTATTTTAATATTATTTTAAGCCGTCACTAATATATTTAATTAGGGAAAATTACAAATTGGAATGAGTTGAAACAAATTTTGTGCATCATAAAACATTAAACAAAATTTTATCATATGGTTTTTGAAATAAAATCGTTTGCCAAAACGGTTTAGAAAATATCGAAAAAAGGCATTTTTCGGTGAAATTAGTGTTAATGGGAATTGGGGTAATACATTTATCTTTTTCCCTAACCCACACACCCACACCTCACCCTCTCTTCCCTTCCCCATGTGGCCGGCCCCATCATGACAGCCCTCCCCCTCTCCCTCTCTCCAATCACTTCTTTTGTCAAAAGAAAAGAAAAGAAAAGAGTAGAAAATGATAGAATTAGAGCGGACTTTGACTAGAGTGGACTTTCCCCACCTCACTCTCTCTCCTCCCTCACCCAAACCCCTCAATTTCTGGCCAAACCTGAACCCTTTCCAGCAGCAGCCCCCTTCCCCTTTTCTCCTCTCATTTCTCTTCAAAAAATGCTTCAAAATTGCCTTAAAATCCATCAAAAAAATCCCAAAATCCAAATCCAACTCTTACCCATTTTAGCTTAGCCTAACAAGCATGGATTGTGGTGATAAGAGAGCATTTTGAGAGGCTAGATTTCATGATTGATCCATGATTGATCCATGATCATGAGGTATAATTTAAACCTTATTCATATATTGTTGTTTAATTGCTTCTATGTTAACAAATTTGATGTTTAATTGGGTTTTATTGCAACTTTAGGAAATTCAAGACTAGGGTTTGAATTTAATTAGGGTTTTTATCATTAGTTTATGGTTGTAATGAGGAGATTAACATGTAATTGTATGCAAAATCTAGGTTGGTTGCTACTTGCTAATTTGTTAAATTAAAATGGTGATAATTTTGCTAAATTGCTAACTAGGTTTTTAAAAAAAATTGTTTAAATATTGGTTTTAAAAATGTGATTAGGTTTTTCATAACTTCATTAACATTATAAAATATAGTTTAATACTTTAGTTCATAAAAATCCAAGCTAAATTGTTGTTTGTGCATTTTTGCTATAAAATTGTTAAATTTGGGTATATTGTAAACTAGAATTTTGGAATTTATGCAAATTTATGAGATTAAATTATGAAAATGGTTTGTATGACTTATTTAAGATGTTTAATAAGTATTATGGCCATTAAATTTGTTTAAACATCAAGATGTTGTATTAAAACGGGTAATTTGTGCTTGCTAGATTTTCGGAAAATAGCTTTTAAAGTGAGTTTGAGGTTTTTGTGAATTGCAACCTATTTCATATTATAATTAGTGTTTGTGAATGTGTAAATGGGTGTGTTTGGGCTTTTTCCCGATGGTTTGGCGTTTGTACGCCGACGTCGAGGGTTTTTGAGTTGATTTGTGAAAGAAACCATAGGTATTGACCTATATGGGATTCGTGTGTCGTTTTGGTCATGAGTCGGATTTTAATGCGATACGGTGCGTTATGATATGTAGGCACCCATGTGGACTTCGAGACGACAAGCAAGCGCGTGGCGACGTCGGCACCGGCGAGCGAGAACCAGGTGAGTAGATTTATATCTACGGGGAGAAGTCGGGTGGATGGCGTATAGCACCCCCGCAGTTCATGGTGATGTATGCGAATACGTATACACACATATATATATATTGTTTATATATTGTTTGAGTATATTGATGATAATATGGATATTTGGTGTTCTTGGATATTTAGTGTCGCGAAACCCTAGAGTAGTGGTCGCACCACACATGCACACACCAACCCATACTTGCATACCTTCTTCTTTCATTTGTGCTTATACGGGAATATATAGTTATGTGTTCACATGGGTATAGGACTATGTGTTCACATATGGATTTGAAGGTGATACTTGGGTTTGAGATGAGTCGATGAGATTTATATTGAGATTGTGAATTCGGTGATATGGCAGGATTCGTATTTGAGATACGACTTGACGTTGTAGCGGGTCCTTGACGTAGTGTTTCACACACGTCCATGCATACTTAGGCGGTATCAGTATTGTACTAGACGTAGATCAGTACCCCGATCATGATATTTGATAAAGAGGATACCAGGTGAATAGTATGATGAATGTGATATTAACCCGTACCCAGATTTGGGGATGCCGTACGACGGATTTACGTACGAGCTATATTTTGATGATTGATCCGCACTCTTGACTTGGGATGTCTGATTATAGATATGGTATTGGATATGATATTATTGAGGCCGGATCACCGACTAATATATATACAGGTATGTATATGTATCGACTCAGATGTTAGGTGGTTTCCTTACCTGTAGTCCAGCTTGTTAGCTTAGCCCTTTAGTTTAGTTTAGTTGTTAGATTAGATTCGATTCTTACCTATTTCAAAAACTAACGAATCGTGGGTATTTTAAAAGACAGCCCAAGGGATCCTACGGATATTTCAATAGACGTATCTTTTCATAAAAATACCGTAGCCCTTATTTTCAAAACCCCATGATTCGTGTTATTTCAAAAGAAACCATTTGTAGGACTTATATTAGATTAATGCAGATTAGTTATAGTTGCGTCTAGTATTCAGCTCCCGCTCATTATTGTGGTTCGCTTCGCATCGCATGCTTATATTATGTTTCATACTCCATTATTGATATCATGCTGTTAGGACACCAGCACCATTACCGATGATGCGTATGTACCACGTACACTTACTTGCCGGCTCACACACATCTTCATCGGTAATTGCCATGTCACGTACACCTTAGAAAATATTATTGCTTGACATAGCCTGTTAGCTAATAGTTTAGACATGATATTAGTGTACTTGCCGTATATGTTAGTTTAGACATTGTAGTTATTACCTGCTACTTCATGCATACTGTTATTCATTCTTATGCCGCATTCATGGATTCTTATGCATATATTCACTATTTTACGTGTTATTGAGGTTTTGGATTCGGATTTCCATGAGATTTTCTGGATTTGGAGGAAAACCGCAAAAACATAAATAAACCTTTTCTCTCTTTTAAAATAAAAAGTGCGGTTTTCCCATGATGTATGAGTCGTCCACCATGAGTTTGCTGATGGATTTCGAGACCCGCTTCGAGGAGTGGAGGAACCGTTTCGGGTACATGGTGGGCCCGGTGCGGTACCCCAGGGCAAGAGGATCGTGTTGTTGACGTTGAGCCTGGCAGGGGAGCACTACCGACCGGTGATATTACCCGACGCGTCGGATATCCGGAGGATACCGTCGTGGACTTGAGATAGATGGTAGGGGCCGGTCTGGATTGACGGTGCCCTAGATATTGTTATTGAGATATTGAGGTACAGAGATTGTGATACAGAGATATCGAGATATTTGGACACTTGTTTTGTGTCGATGCTGGGCACTGTTTTATGCTGATTTCATTTATGGTACCTCACTTTTAAAATACAGAAATCTCACTGATTTATGAAAGCAGTTTTTTTCAGTACATGCATTCTGTTTCATGCATTCATACATTGCTACCTGAGGCACTGACACAGCACATGGATTTACACTTGGGTTAGATATTTGCCCTAACCATTGTTATGGGTTGCTGGTTATTTATTTGAGGATATATTATGATCATTGACCTAGGATTGCGTTATTTATGCGATTTCTTTTCGTAGATGTTTTTCTATTCACGAGTTGGCAACTCACCCCCGTTGTGCCCCAGTTCTTGCAGGTTTGCCGTACAGTTTTCATTACGGCTTTGCTGGCATAGTTTCTTTCGGGTGATTTGCTAGTAGGTGGGTTTACTTGTATCGTACCCCCATTATATATCTTGTATATCATTTTTCTGTTGTATCTAGAAGTTCCATCAACCAAACATGTATTTATTTTGAGATAGAGACCAGTGATGTTATTCCTTCGACCTTAGAGTCGCACGTTATATTTCTGTGGTTTTCTTGTGGTTTTGAGTTTCCTTTTAAATTTTGATTCTCGCCGTTGGCGTTGTATATTATATTGCTTGTGTGGTTGTGACCGTCGTTTGACGAAGAGCTAGCTCCCGCTTGGGGATGCCTTTTTATTGATTTCGTATACTATTCATATTGTATCCCGTTTGGGGGCCAGTATTTACAAAGGAGTCTCTGCCGAAATTTTCGGGAAATATCTGATGTTTTTTTAAAACCGCATAATTCGGCTTATGCTATTAAACTAATTGTTTTAAATTGGTTTTCCTTCACTCTACTACTGTTCTTGGTTTGGATTTCTGAGTTTTTCGGCTCACTTAGATTACGTACGCCTCGAGACGTTCGTAGTTTAAGTGCCGGTCATGTTCCGTACTTTCGGGACGTGACAATTACACATGACTAACCGTGTCTCGAGTTTGTCCGGATTCTGCTTTTTAACATAGGCCGGACAACCCCAAATCTTAATTCGTTTAAGAGGTGGTCTCTTCCCATACCATATCTCATACGGTGTGGTAGACACAGCTTTGGTTGGAACCCTGTTCAGTAGAAACGCTATAGTCTCCAATGCATGCTCCCAAAATTAGACGGGTAACTTAGCATCACTCATCATGGAACGAACCATATCTAATAGGGTCCGATTCCGTCGTTCTGACACACCGTTGTGCTGTGGTGTGTAAGGAGGAGTGAGCTGAGAGAGAATCCCATTCTCTTTTAGGAAGTCTGCAAACTCTGTACTGAGATACTCTCCACCTCGATCTGATCAAAGCATTTTGATACTCAAGCCGGTTTGTTTTTCTACTTCAAGTTTATATCCAGTGAATTTCTCGAAATCTTCGGACTTGTGCTTTAATAAAAATACATGACCGAATCTTGAGAAATCATCAATGAAAGTAATGAAGTAGGAAAAGTCGCCTTTATCCTGTGTAGACATTGGCCCGCATATATCACTATGTATGAGGCCTAAGAGCTCAGTGGCTCTTTCTCTGTGTCCTGTAAACGGAGTTTTGGTCATTTTACCCTTGATACAAGACTGGCAAGTCACATAAGATTTATATTCAAAGGGTTTTAAATATCCATCCTTATGTAACTTGTTTAGTCTTGTTTCGTTAATATGACCAAGTCTACAGTGCTAAAGAAAAGCTTCATTTATTTCTGAAAATTTTCTTTTAGAAGTGTGTTGTATGCTGAAAACTGTGTGTTGATTTAGAACGTATATCCCGTTATTAAATGTACCATACCCAACCAACATTTGATTCAGATTAATGTTCATAACATTATTCTGCAATACAAAATTATATCCTTCATTGTTTAACAAAGAAACAGATATTATATTACAAAGCATACTAGGTACATAATAATATGGGTTCAAAACCAATATACATCCAGACGACAACCCCAAGTGATACTCTCCCACTGCAACTGTATGTACATTGGAACCATTTCCAACCCAGAGAGTATGGTCACCTGTCTTCAAAACCTTGCTATTTCTCAACCCCCGCATAGAATTGCAAATGTGAGAACCTGAAACGGTATCTAATACCCAGGAAGCAGAGTTTATTGAAAAATAGTTTTCTGTCACAAACACACCTGAAGCGGAAGCATCCCCATACTTCTTTTTCTTGAGATCCAAGTACTCAGTGCAATTGCGCTTCAAGTGTCCCACTTTGTGGCAGTGATAGCATTCCCCTTTCCCTGATTCCCCAGCCGTGGACTTGTCTTTCCCCTTAGCATTTTTGACTCTACCTTTAGGTTTAGTGGGTTTCTTCTTCATCTTTCCTTTGGCCTTGGCCTTCGGGCGAGAGGAGGAAGATGGCCCAACACTCAAAACGGGAGTCTTCACTGACTTGAGCGTGCTCTCTGTGCTCCTCAACATATTGAGGAGCTCAGGTAGTGACTTCTCCATGTTGTGCATGTTTAAGTTGACTACAAATTGAGCAAAAGCTGGGGAGAGAGACTGCAGAATAATATCAGTATATTGTTCATTGTCCATTGACCATCCAAGGTCCTCAAGCTCTTCTATAAGAGCTATCATCTTCAGAACACGGTCACCTACTGGTGTGCCAGGAGCCATCCGCGTCTGAAACAGCTTTCGTGACGCTTCGTATCGTAAGACACGTGATTGCTCCCAATACAACTCCTTTGTATGGAGAAATATGGATTGGACATCCATATTCTCGTGCTGCTTTTGATGTGTGTTATCCATCGATGCAAGCATGAGGCATTTGGCCGTGGCACAGTCAGCGTCCCATGTCTTGCGGACTTCAATATCCGCAACTGAAGATTTAGGACCTGGGACGGGCGGGGCTGGAGCCGTGAGGACATATGATACCTTATTATAAGTCAAGGCAATGTTAATGTTCCTCAGCCAGTCTTTATAATTTGTCCCATTCAGTTTATTTTTATCTAGTAGAAGCTTGAATCCTGTCATTGGTATCTGCCATTAAGAGAGAGAAAAGCATACACTCAGCGAAAGCTCTTGCAAAGATCATATTGGTTATTATCTTATCTAATCGATGTCTCCCACTGCTTTTATCAAATTTCCCTTCAAATCTTAAAAGGAAAACTAGCAAGGATTAATTACAGTCTACAACTTCGCTAACCGTTCAGCCAGGCCAGTGTCGGTACTTGAGAGAGGTTCCCCGTACTTTCACACGGACCTAATTAAAGTAAACCTCATCTTCCCAGAGGTGTAGCCCCATTACAACTTTCTAGACACCTAATAGGTTAGCTAATTCTAAAGTGCAAAACTCTCCTAGGAGAAACTATTGCTCACAGTGTGATCGGGATCCAACCATCATATGGAAGGTATGCAATCTCATTGCAAATTTCAATTCTTGAAACTCCCGATATGGTTTTTACCCCTAGCACTCATCACCTTGACTATAATCAACATATCATAAGCACTAGTCAAGTTCTACCCGTCATTTCTTGATTAATCAGATCCACTCATATGACCCTTGACGATGATCAACATAATCACTTGAATGTCCTAACTAATCACATCTTGTAGAAAGACATCACTTAGCTACCGTACACTACGCCTTGACTATAATCAACATACATAGCACGAATACTAAGTACTCTAATTCCTAAAATGACGGAGGGTTGCGGATGGTTTTTAAGAAAACCTTTAATGCTTTGAACTTGATATTGTCATAGAATCAAATGGTTTTCAAAAGGAGTGGCTTAATCTCCACAATTTTGAAATGTAGCTTTTTCTCAAAAAGCCGAGTGGTTTTCAAATCTGATTCTACAACATTTTTTTAGGTTTATTTTCTTTACATTAATCATATTAATGTAGTCCCATCATTTAAGTCCTTAAGCCATCACAGAAAAGAAACGAAAATACAACGTACGCTTATACCAACCGCATTCGCCACAATGTTCCGTTATGCATCGTTAGGTTACTTAACTAACGGCATACCGGGACGGGACTAGTACAGGTGCAAAACATAAGCAACGCCTACTATATATCTCATATATAATATTGCATTCGTCTCAGATATATCAAGCGATCACATCATAGAATATAGGCAGCACAAACACATATATGATCATATAAGATATACTAGGATTTCCGTATTTTGTATTTAGCCAACGATAGAAAATACGGATTCCACGGTCGTGATGAATAGCCAATCCCACACCCTAGACTCCTACGAGAGCGGCAAGTGACCCTACCAATTCTGGAGTTAGGAAACCCGGTCTCGACACCTCGAGATGGTCTCCCACTGGACCCCATAACCCGGTCACTTGTGCTCTCCACCTTGGGTCTATCCTAATGCGGAAAAGTAAATAATATACATCAATGGTGACATCACCCTTAACCCGGATGTGCCCCAAATAAAAGAATATTACATACAAATGAATTTTACATGAATGAAAAGAAAAACTCTCATCTCACATAAACCCCCCGGCCATTCGATCACGATGATCCTATACATCATAGCACAGCAACACATAACATCACATGTCATCAACGTAAGCAAGTACGCGTACCCCAATTGTCGTTGAAATATAGCAACGAAACCAGCGATATCACATACTACACTTACGGTCGCAGAACAGATATCATATACCAAGACGATGTTAAACGTTTCGATCGAATCAACAAACACCCACAAATTACCCTGAAGAGCTCAACACTTGAGCAAAGTTAAAGTACCCAAAAACGTGCCACAGTACCTATGATCCAGCCGTAGAAGGGCCAAACTAACGCTTCACCTATGACACCGCGGAACTACGGCAAACCCTAAGGTTCAGTCGCGGTTCCGAGGGCATAGAATCGAGTTAAGGTTTTTGTTCTTCTATAGGGTCCATAGAGTTACTTGCACGACCATCGAATATAATTAACTTAAGAAAATTCCAACACTTGGAAATTTTCAGCGAGGGTAATGGGAGGGTGATTGATGTTCGTTCGAACTGTCAAACATCGTCAAGTTACTAATACAATGCTAAAAAATACAAATACGAAATACTCCGCAAAGAGTCCATTCCCAAATTAACATCACAAGCAATTCTGGACTACCCAAACAATACCAAAAACCCCAGATCATGAGTAATAGAGCACTGGTGCAATACGAGGAGGAGGGGAGCACAAACGGCCGGCGTCGCCGGAATTCAAGGCCTAGTGCTCGACCAAAATCTGAGCCCCCCTTCGTATTTCACCTGTGTTCTTAAAATACCATAAATGCCACTCTGAAGTTGTTAAAATAATTTTTAAACCACTTTTTAAAAAATTTCCAGAGAGCGTTTTCTAGGGTTTCTAAAACCGTATTTTTGCGGAGTTTTTCGGTTTCGTATTATCGTAAAATCATCTAGGTTTCTAGTTAGGCTCTGTTACCATGAAGGGATTTCCTTAGCACCACTACTAGAGTTTGGTAGTATCACACATGCCATATTTAAAAATTAGAGGGTGCTAAAGAAACTAACCTAGGGATCAAACTAGAAAAACTAAGGTAACACAAAATCTAACACATACCACAAGTAGTTTAGTACTAGATAAAGAGAATACAACCTTTGTAGCTCCCTTTGCTAGACTCCTTGGCTACTTGGAAGTTGGAAGAGGCTTTCTTGAGATCCTTCAAGTCCACGATGATCCACCCGGAGTCCTCTTTGTCCAAGCTCAAAGCTCCACTTGATCAAAAGATGATGTTGAAGATAACACTCTAAACTAATGGGCAAGAGTAGTATAGAATGATGGTGTGGTTTGTTTTCTCACTTCAAAACCCTAACTTGATCACTATCTTACTCACTAATGAAAGCAAGAGAGCAAGAGAGAGGAGGAAGAAGATAATGGCAAATGAGAGCTCAAGATAATGAAAGAGATAATGATAAAAATGAGAATAGAAATTATATATAATTTCTACTCTCATTCTTAACTCAAGTTAATAAATATCTAGATATTTATTTTGGAGCTCTAATGGCCATGGAAAGATAACTCATGGTTTACTTAAGGTTTAGTGAAGGAATAAAATAATCAACCATGAATAATTATCCATTTCCATTAATCTCAAAAAAATAAATACAAATATATTTACTAACATGTGAGTCTTATATTGCCACCATCTAGTGTATCAAAAACCATGACACACATGTGTATGCATGTATGTGTGCATGCACATCTATATGTGCATCAATGTAAACATGTGCATACATGCATGCATACAACAAAAGACAAAAGGGTCTAAAGTGAAAAAGCTAATGGTCAATGTTAAATCAACATTTGATTTAACAAACGGGTTATATCACATATGACCCGACCAATAGTAAACCGCCCGATTAATATATGGTATCACATATGCGCATTTAATCGAGTCCCCGCGCATATCTCATATGCACTCCACATCGTTTCGCCTGGGCTAGGTAACTCTATTGTGGGACTCTAAGACTCGTCAATACGCCGGCGGTGGGTGATAATCATATAAAACACCTTCAAGCCGCAAGAGGTCAGCTAAACATAACGGCCATCCGGGTATTGAACGATCAGAAGAAAATAAGCGAGCCTGTCAAAACTCCCATCGAGCCAACCGGCAACACTACCGTACAGTCCGGTCTCGTCGTCAGATATGCTGCATATCGAGTCTAGGGATGGTAACGTTGACCCCAATAACTCAATAAGTCATGCCGATGAATGGTCTATAATAGATCGATAAACTACTGATAACACTTATTATTAAATCTCAACAGCCCTGGTCAATGACTTACTGATATAGCCAATCGAGCACTGCACAATATCAACCCTCAATACCGGGAGATACGAAACCCCTCCTATCACTCATCGTCTCCATGTGTCTCGGGACTGTACCCAAAAGCCACCTGTTTGCACGACTCAGTAGAGCCGTGGTAGGGTGGTAATCAAAGTACAGTGGGAGAACACATAAGACTTTATGACGATCTCGGATCTACAGACCAACATGTACCAGTGTCACGTAAGAACTGCTATCTGTCGATAGATATAATACCATATAAGAGTCCTCGGTGAGTCCGTCCAGTGTACCCAGTCTCCACTGAGCACCCGCATATGATCTCGATGTCAAACATCAATGGATGTGGGAACATCCATCACCCATCATATGGGTCTAGTATCATACATGCTAGTCTACTCTGGAATATCGATGCCCCGTCTCGATATACCCACGACTAGGGACATTTCAGGATATGCTTATAAACTACTATGTCCTACTAGTATGATCTACTTCACAATCACAGTAGTAAAGCAGATATCCTCAGGGCTTTATCAACATGTGCAAATGAATAAAAGCATGATCAAGTGTACATGTCAGATAAAGAGTAACCAGATAGCATACTATCATGTCGAGCAAGAATGTACACTGAATATATATACGTATAAATACATCCACTATCATATAATGGCCTCTAGGGCATACATATATCCAACAAACACTTCAAATCAATTCTTTTCCACATACATTTATCTATGCCCACTTGTTCAAGCCACTTGTGTACCCACTTACAAGACACAATGATGGTGTTTGCAACTTGATGTCTCATGATGGCTCATACCCACTTGATCCATTATGGTTCGTGCATGAATTTGATATTGTATCATGTTGGACCAAACTATATATTTTTTTGTACACAACTTTATTTTGTTTGCAAAACTCAATGACTTGATCTGTTATCTATCTCGTTTGCAGTTCCGGCTAAAAAACCATCGTTTCTATTAATGTTGTGTAACGTTTCCAGTGTTTTTGTCTGTGTACCTGTAATCTGTACTAATGAACAGACACAGATTAAACAACACTGTTTATTGACAAAATGATAGGAAATAAGCGGTATTAAAATGTAATAAATCATGCCGAACACTTTCCCTCGCAACATGAAGGGTAACAATGCGATTTGGGTTATTGTGGATTAACCCACCAAGTCGGCTCACTTTATTCCATCCGAGTTGACCTGTCAACTGAGACGTTAGAAAGTATATGGAGATGAGTATAAATCTCAAATATGATTTATTCCTTCAAGATGTACCATATTTGATACCCATAAACTCATGTAGGAGATCGTGAGATTACATGGAGTGCCTGCTTGTATCGTCTCCGATCGTGATACGAGATTCCGATCATAATTCTGGTGGAGTCTGCAAGCTAGCCTGAGAACGAGTCTGAATTTCAGCACGACATATCATCCATAAACAGACAGACATTCCAAGCAAACAATTCAGATCCTGGAAGACATGCTGAGAGCTTGTATGTTAGACATCGGAAGTTCGTAGGAAGATCACCTACACTTTGTGGAGTTTTCTTATAACAACAGCTACCAGGCAAGTATTTGGATGGCACCATTCGCAGCCCTCTACGGACGGAAGTGTCGTTCCCCGCTGAGTTGGGACGACGTTCGAGATCGTGAACTCCTTGGACCAGAGATGATCATGGCAACTATGGATGTAGTTCGCACGATCAGGGAAAAGATGCGCATAGCCTAAGACCAACAGAAACATTGGGTAGATGCAAAGCGTCGACACCTGGAGTTCCAACTTGGAGAGCATATATTCCTGAAGATCTCTCCAAACAGAGGAGTGATACGTTTTGTCAAGAAGGGTAAATTCAGTCCAAGATACATAGGACCGTTCGACAAACTAGAATGAGTTGGAGAAGTGGCATACCGTTTAGCACTAACACCCTCATTAGAAGGAGTGCACAACGTGTTCCTCATATCCCAACTATGACAATATATGAGCGACCCCAGCCACATACTTGATCACTCAGAGATCACTGTACAGACCGATCTGACTTATGAGCAGTAGCCAGTCGAGATCTTGGATCAAAAGGTTGAAGACCTTACAGAATAAGGAAGTGAACTTGATTAGGGTGATGTGGAGAAAAGCCTCAGTAGGAGAATCGACATGGGAGAAAGAAGATGATATTCGTGCACGATAACCTTATCTATTCGAAGATTAGTCCTTTATGTAAATTTCGAGGACAAATTTTTTGTAAGGAGGGTAGAATGTAAGGACTTTGAAATCCCTGTACAGAAGTATTTGTTTAAGTGTATAAAAAAGGGTATTTCAGCCTTTTGTGGAATTATAAGTTAAATTTGTTTAACAAAAGCAAGAAGTAAGTTGTAGCTTACTAGTAAAGCCTTTACACTGCTGTGGCATGTGTGATCAAATCCTTTCAGTCCTAATTATTTTTAAGATTTTTTTTCTTTTTATTTTTCGGAAGCCCAAGAGTTGCACGTGCAATTCACGGAGAAATGAAAAGTTTCAGAAAAATCAAACAGGTACAAAGAGGAGTAAACACCAATCTAAGCACGTGGTATGAATCTCGATGCAATTGCTCCAATCTCGACCGCCCAAAATCCCCCTTGGACCGCTACCAACGGTTGGAACTCCCCCATTCGACTCCGTTCTTTGCACACATGCCTCTTTAGCTCTCCTCTACTTCCCTGCACTGTTTGATTTCCCTGCAATTAAACAGTGACATTCAATTCATCATTTATCACCCATTTTAATTCTTTTAATCCAATTTTTAATTCCCAAACCCTAAATTCTTCATTATAAATACCACACCACTTCCCTAGCTCTCCTCTATTCTGAAATTCTGTAAAAAAAAGTCCTCAAAACTCTCTAAGTACAAGTGGAGTTAAGACTAGTCAAAGAGGGTTAGCGATCAAGCTTCTTTTGTTGAAGATCGGAGTTGTTTCCGGAGCCACCACGACGCCACGGAGCCCCCTATCCCTTTCTTACCCTCTTCCTAACACTACTCAACCAGTAAGTCCCTTCATCTCTCTCTCTATTTTCACTTCGAAATAATTTTTAAAATACATCAACAAAGTGGAGTTAGCGCCGATATAATATTTTTATTTACATTTTTAATCCATTTGATTAGCAAATTAGGTCAAACTAATATCCTAACAGCTCTCTTAACCTTATTCACATCATTTAGCTTTTAGTGTAATAAAATTTTCCATGATAAATAATCATACAATGAATGTTTCAGAAAAATACCATGAACTTTAGTATAACCGTTATTTCGATAATTAGCATAAATACCTTTAGGAAAATTCACGGGATAACGACCTACCCCATACGCACACTTTTGATTCATAGCACGAGGCTTAGATATTTGGTTAATTTAAGAGAATACGTTTTCAATTAAATACCATCACTTCTATAAAAAAAATATGTTTTTGTATATTTTTAAATTCTTGGCAATTACGCCTCTACAACTCTCGTTAGGGGACCCGCTAATGGATGATGCAGATTATCTCACATCCTTGGGATAGTAGAGTGAGATGCAGAGCTTCTCATGGAGTATTTGGTCTCGAAGGAAATAAAAATACGATTTTTAAGAAATACGACTTTTCTAAACAAAACGATCTTTGAAAATTTTATATAAAACTACCAATCCATATTTTCAATAAAAACAACTTGTGAAATTATATTTTAATAAAATATCATCAAGTTTCCAAAAGATCTAGTTTTCATAAAAATACCATAAACTTTTAAAAACTAGGTTTTATCACTAAAACACCATCTAAATTAAAATACATGTTCATGAAAACTTTAAATATTATAAATCACCCTCGAGGTTTATTTCTAAACAATATTATTATTTTTCATAAAACCCCTTAGAGAAATAAAAACAATGTAAACAAACAATATCAAATATTAAGGACTCTAGATTAATATAGGCTTAAACGGTATCATTTCTCTTGAGCCCCTGGGAGCCGGAGAAAGTGAGTGATTTCCTATTTAGGTTAGACAACTTAATGGAGTTGTCAAGTGGCAATTGTCTTGGAAAAAGACACAAATCCTGCCGTCCATGTACAACAGTTGCCCGATTACTCCCGAACCTAAGAAATTCAAGAATTAAATCCTTTCATAAGATTCTGACTCCAACCTGAATCCAAACTCAAACTAAAATCCAAAATCAAATACAGACTTGAATACTTGATCATGAACCTGAACACTCGAATTCAAATATCAAACTCAAACTTGAATATATAACTCGACTTGACCGAACCATGATTATAACTTGACATGAACTTGACATGAATACCTGTATACATGATTACATCTTGAACATGAACCTGTACATTTTATATCCATGGATTTGGCCAAGACTTGTAATATTAATCTATACAATACAATACGTGGGGATAAAGGGATAGATTGGTACGGAACGTATATCGTGGCATGAGAGGTTACTTTAAAAGACACCTACATGAATTCACGTGCCGTTGTCAAATGGGTTATGACGGGGCCTTATACTATATATTGCTATAGTCCACGGGGTAAGATGGACTCCTCTCGTATACATGAATAGCTTCTTTATCAAACTACAAATAACCACGTTAGAATAACTATCTTATACCTGTGAATGATCATATAAAACTTTACCGTCCACTGTCATTTGGTTTCTATTCACATTACATACTATCTTCTCTTACTTCATTTGGGACTTACCCAATGCTAGTTCACTGACGACATTCCTCCATATTTTCTTTCTTTAGAATGTTCGTCAGGAGGACCGGACTCTGAGGACATAGAGCCGAGCCAGGAGGACTTGGACCAGTTTGCTACTCAGCCAGACTATTAGTTTCTTACTACATGTACTTATTTTTATTATGCCATTGTTTAGGCATGTGCATTATTATTGTATCTTTTATTTCTAGACAGTTGTATGTAAAGTTGAATGTAAATAAAGTTGCTTTTTCATTTTATTACTCTTGTCATTCTTGCTCATTGTTATATTGCTTAATTACGCTTAACGTATTTTTATAGTAATACATTGTGGGCTTGCCACGTCACCGTTTTCGTCTACTGGGAAGCGGGGCATGACATGTTGTTATATGAAAACTCCACAAGGTTTAGGTGATCTTCCCATGAACCTCCGAAGTCTAACTTACAAGCTCTCAGTATATCTTCCAGGATCTAAATTGTTCGCTCGGATTGTCTGTCTGTTTAGGGATGATGCGCTGTGCTGAAATTCAGTCTCGTTCCCAGGCTAGCTTGAAGACTCTGCCAAAATTGGGATCAGAATCTAGTATCTCGGTCGGGGACAATGCAAACAGGTACCCCATGTAATCTCACGATCTCTTGCATGAGTTTATGGGTATCAAGATAAATATGATATATCTTGAAGGTTTAAATCTTACTTTAGATTTCTACTCACCTCTATGTACTTCCTTACCAACGTCTCGGTTGACTGGCCAACTCTAAATGGAATAAAGATAGCCGACTTGGTGAGTCGATCCATAATAACCCAGACTGCGTCGTTACCCTTCGTGCTGCGAAGGAGAGCAGTCACGAAGTCCATGGTAATGTGCTTCTATTTCCATTCTGAGATTGATAACGGTTGAAGTATACCAGCAGCTCTGTATTCAGCCTTCAATTGCTGACAGATTAAGCACTTTGCTACGCTCCTTCCTACTTCACGCTTCATTCCATGCCACCAGTAGTGTTGCCATAGATCCTTGTATATCTTCGTGCTGCCAGGGTGTACAGAATAAGGAGAACTGTGAGTTTCTTTTATCAACTCTTCTCGAACAGGGCTGACTGGTACGCATAAATGGCTCCCACACCGCAAGGATCCATCTTCATTGATGATGAAGTCAGTGCGAAGACCACTTTCTACTTGTTCTCGGATCTTTTGTAGCTTAGTATTATTTGCTTGAGCTACCTTGATCTGATTGACAAGAGTGAACTAAACTTGTAAGTTCATTAAAGATGAGGTATTACCTGGCACAATTACTTCAATCTCCAATCCATGCAGTTCTTACTGTAGTCTCCACTGAGCGGTGGGGTTCATTGCTAAAGGCTAGCGACTAAGTGCATCGGGGACTATGTTCACATTTCCAGGATGATATTGTAGGTTGATGTCCGAATCCACCATGAGCTCGAGCCATCTTCTTTGCCGCATGTTGATTTCCTACTGTGTAAATACATACTTTAGACTTTTGTGGTCGGTGTATATATCCACTCACTCCCCTAATAAGTAGTGATACCAAATCTTGAGTGCAAAGATGACGGCTACCAATTCTAGATCATGTGTTGGATAGTTGCGCTCATGAACTTTTAATTGCCTTGATGCAAAAGCTAGAACTTTTCCATGCTGATGTAGAACACATCCTAATCTTTTACCGGACGCATCACAATGCACATCAAATCCGCCAGATCGATCCGGTATTATGAGGATAGGTGGAGAGGTTAATCTCGACTTGAGTTCTACAAAAACCTTCTCACATGTTTCTGACCACATGAATGCTTCATCTTTACGTGTGAGTTTGGTCAAGAATGCTGTGATCTTTGAAATTCCTTCGATGAAGTGTTTGTAATATTCTGCTAAGCCCAAAAAACTTCTTATATCTTTGACGGACTTTGGTGTAGGCCATTCGCTGACAGCTGACACCTTTGCTAGATGCACAGAGATTCCTTCGCCTAAAACGATGTGTTCGAGAAATCCGACTTGATTTAGTCAAAATTCATACTTTCTGTACTTGGCGTAGAGCTGGTGTTGTCGTAATGTCTCCAGGACAATGCATAAGTGCTCGGTGTGCTCTTTCCGATTCTTTGAATACACTAGGATGTCGTCGAAGAAGATAACAACAAATATGTCTAAATACTCTCGGAAAACTTGGTTCATTAGGTTCATAAAAATGGTAGGTGCATTGGTCACCCCAAATGGCATTACGGATATTCATAATGGCTATAACGAGTCCTAAACACCGTCTTCGGAATGTCGGACTCTTTGACCTTCACCTGGAGATATCCTCAACGAATATCTAACTTTGATAAGACACAAGATCCACTTAACCGATCGAAAAGGTCATCGATGCGAGGTAGCGGATACTTGTTCTTAATCGTTATTTTGTTCAGTGCTCGAAAATCCACGCACATCCGGTAAGTACCTTCCTTCTTCTTCACTAGTAATACCGGTGATCCCTAACTTGAAGTACTGGGTCTGATCCAACCTTTCTTCAGGAGCTCACTTAATTGGATACAAATATCTTTCAATCCTTCCGAACTTAGTCGATATGGAGTTTTGATTACAGGTTGTGCACTGGGTTGTAAATCAATACTGAATTAAAGAGCTCGATCCGGAGGCAAACCTGATATGTTTTCATGGAAAACATGTTCGAACTCTCGAACTACTTCAGGCTTTTCTTCTTCAGCTGGTAGGGAGAACACTTCTGCATTCTTCGGTTTAGCACGGTAGCTTTCTGGCTCCAAGGTTCTGTCTTCACTTTTGAAATAGAAGACTGGATGATCTGGTATCTCAAATACTATCTTCCTTTGGCGGCAGCCAATGGTTGTATAAAATACTCCCGGCCAATCCATTCCCAACACAACATCGAAATTTGGTATGTCCAGCACATTGAAATTTGCATAGAATTCTCGGCCGCAAACTCCAACTGGGAACTAATCATACCCCAAAGTTGCTTTCAAGACTCCATTCTCAGAACTGACATTCCAACTTGAAATGAGTGGCTTCATAGGAATCACGTGCGTTCTCAAGAACCGTTGTGACATGAAGCAATGTGACGCTCTAGTGTCGAAAAGTGCGAGCGCAGGAAGGGTGGCTACTAGTATAGTACCTAAATTGTATGAGGTTGTGTTTAGGTATAGAGGAAAGTATAACAGCGCACAAGAATTGAAAGGTTGAAAGGGTGAGAGAATTTACCGGTGATGACTTGTCCTGTGGCTTCGGCCTCCTCGACCGTCAATATAAAAGCATGTCGTCTTGGTACATTCCTCCTTGCCCGAGGCACATTCCTCTGCCCTTGAGCCACGTTTCTCTGTGCCTGATGTAATTGACGCAGAAGCTGTGTTGGCGGTCCACGTAAAGCTGGTGCAGGAAGAGCTAAGCGGGGTGCAGGTGCGTGAATAGCTGGCCTCTGCGGAGCTGGCATTGTGGGTCTAGGTGCTGGTGCTGTGTTACCTCGATATGGGCATGCTCCTATAGCATGAGCGGATGCGCCACAAATCAGACACAAGCCATTTGCACACCTGCAATCCTTCGCCAAGTCTCCGGTTCTGTTACAATAGAAACAGAAATCTGTACTGGATCGGTTAAACGATCCTCCTGGCTTCTTGGGTGAAAAAGTTGGCCTAGAAAAGGCTCCTTCTGTCATCTGGATAGCAGGACGTTTGATTCCGGCTGCTTGCGGCTTACCTTTATTCTTGACCACAGCTTCATAACGACGCACTGCCTTCAGAGCGAGTTCATGAGTCGGGTAGTCGCCTGTGGCTAAGACCGCTTGAATTTTCGGGTCTAAGCCTTGTTAGAATCGTCTATCCCGAATCTCATCGGTCGGGATGTGGTTTGCCGCGAACATGATAAGATGTCGATTTCAGAACAATGATGTGTTTACAAAACAGAATTTGAAACGAATTCTTTACCTGCTAAGCACGATGAATTCGGCATCATATTCATCTACGGATTTGACCCATATAGAGCCTTCTTATAGGTGGATGAACTGTTGTTCTATCTCAAAGTGGGCGTTCTCAGGGAAAAACTTCGCATCGAACAGATCAAGGAACATTTTCCACTCTATTGGTTATGTAAGACGGCTTTCTTCTGCTTTCCACCAGAATCTTGCGTTGTCCGTGAGCTGAAGCTTGGCCACATGAACCCAAGCTATGTCTGGTACCTGCACTACTGCAAGGTTGTCCTCAATACTTTGGGCCCATTCTTCAATCTCAAAAGAACTCTCTTTTCCTGAGAAGTTCTTAGGATGTAACACTCGAAATTGTTTTACTCCAGGTGCAGGGTTGTCTAGCACGGCAGCAGGGTTTCAGGAGGTATCGTCCATGCCAATTTCAAAAAATTGTCGTTCTAGCTAACCCCAACCCTAGAATCGTTACTAGAAAATCCGACGAAACATAATACAAACAACTTTGCATAAGAAGTGAACAAGGAATACAACCTTCATAGACCGGTCTTTCACTTCAATAGCTCCGTGTTGTAGTCCCTTCGCTGCGATCATGAACTCCCGGATTCTAGAGAGGCTCCCATGAAAAAATGAACAAGCTTGCATCGAAGTTTTCGAGGCCGAAGATGATCTACATCGAGGAGACACTAACCCAAGCTACCCCTTCACTAATTATGGAATTAGTGAAGCAAAGACCCTATACTAAATGGCTAGTAGTAGAGGATGATGAAGTAGGAATTTTGCTCATTTTAGATTTATTTTTCTCACACTAATTCTTCACTTAGAAAAAACCTAGTGAGCATTTTCTTTGATGATGAAGAAGAAGAATGAACTCATGAGGTTAGAAATGCAACCATGGTGAGTTAATATGCCATGCCTAACTCATGTAGAGAATAAACCATAGTCTAAGGTTAATGGTTGGGTTAAGAAATATCTTAAGGAAAACAAACAAGTGGACTTGGTCAATGTTCTACAAGCTTCATCCAAGCTTGAAACATTAATCATTTTCCATCTAATTTGTTTAACTTTAATTAAATAAAAACCCTTCACATAAACCCTAGCATGGTATAAGTCTCATACATACATGTTGCATGTGTAACCTAGCATGTCATAATGATATATATCACATATATATTAGTGTGCAAAAAGAATACAATTAACATATATCATATATATGTCAATGTATCAAATGTGAGAAAAAGAATTACTTAAGTGAGCTAATATTAGTTAATATAATGTAGTATATCAAATATATAATTATATATTAAATTATTAAATCAACACTTGATTTAATAATCCGGCTATATCATATACAACCGACTAATATCAGATGTAATAACTTATCGAATCAACACTTGATCCGATAACCCGGCTATATCTCATATAACCGATCGATGTCATATGTTACGAGAATAGAATGTGGTATCACATACATGCATTAATCTCGGTCCCGCACATATAACATATCTACTCCTACTCCATTTCGCTTGAGCCAGGAAACCTCTGTGTAGGACTCTAAAGACTCGTCAATATGCCGGCAGTAGGTGATGATCATATCAAACACCCACAAGCCACAAGCGTTCTACTAAACGTAACGGTCACCCGGGTATTGAGCGATCAGAATATCAACAAGCAAGCCTGCTCATACTCCTGCGAATCCAATCAGTAACACTACCGTACAGTCCGGTCTCTTTGTCTGATATGTCCCATATCTCGTCTAGGGGTGGTAAACGTCAGACCCCAGTAACTCGATAAGTCGTGCCGATGTGAGGCTTATAACGGGTCGAGAAACTACTGATAACACTTACTAATATATCTCTGAATCAGCCCTGGCCTGGGACTTCCTGTTATAGCCAATCAAGCACAGCGCAACATCAATCCCCAATACCTGAAGAGACGAAAACCCTCCTATCGCTCATTGCCTCCATGTGATTCAGGACTGTACCCAAAAGCCACCGTTTTGCACGTTCTCTTGAACATGGTAAGGTGGAAATCAAAGCACAGTGGGAATCACACAAGACTCTATAACGATCTTGGGTCTACAGACTAACTTATACCATGTGAGGTATAATACCATCTGGCAGTTCTCGGCGAGTCCGTCCAGTGTACCCAGTCTCCACTGACCACCCGTATACTATCTCTGATGTCAAACACCAATGGATATGGAATCATCCATCGCACATCTACATGGGTCGAGAAGCTATACGCTAGTCTACTCTGGTACATCGATGCCCTGTCACGATACACCCACGACTAGGAACATTTGAAGGATGTACTTACCGACTACTCTGTCCCCACTAGTATGATCTGCATCATAATCCTGGTAGTCAAGTACTTATCCTAAGGGCTTTATCAACATGTAATAGAGATACAATAAGCGTACATGTTAAGATAAAGACCAACCAGATAGCATACTATCATGTCGAGTAAGAAAGTCCTCCCTATATATGTCCAAGCATCCACTACAATATACATCGTATGTACAGTAATGGCCTCTAGGGCATATATATAACTAATAATCTCCCACTTGCACTGGGGCCATCTGTTGTAGTATCCGATACCCAACAATCAGCAGTGGTTGTGGTATCTCATACACAACCATCCCATAAAAGTCTCTTTTTGGGAAAAGGCCTTTGTGAGTGGATCCGCCGTGTTGTCCTCTGTGTCTACTCTCCTATCCCGGATCTCCCTGGAGATCAACTATCTTCATGATCAAGTGATGTTGCCTTAGAATATGTCTGGATCACTGATGGGACGGTGGTTCCTAGGCCAAAGCCATAACTCCATTGTCACAAAATGGTAGGAACGAAGTATATCTCATGAACTTATATACACCCAGACTCCCTCTTTGGTAGTATCGTTGGTAGCGATGTATCCAACCTTTATCATCTAGTTTGCCACGGTATCTAGCTTGGAACTCTTCCAACATACCGTCCCTCCACTGAGACAATGCCTGTGACTGACATTCAGTCGACCTTATCACCCTGGAAGCTATCCAGTGATTCCTCCAGGATCGATTGATACCATCTCACTACACCTAATGAGAATCCTAACATCCACTTAGATCTATCTCATAGATCCAAAACCCAGGATTTAGAAGGTATCACCTTGATCCTATATGGATAATGTTGTGATAAGAGGAGATTGACAGAGTGTAGCATAGGAAACTCCTTTCCTATCAAGAGTATGTCATCCACGTACTGTTAGTGTTATATACCCTAAAGGCCATTATTGTATAGTACTGGCTTGTATATTACATTTTGGAAGCTTAGGATATATACACAGGTTTATAACAGTCTTGCTCGACATAGTAGTATGCTACTTGGTTTGTATCTATCTTAATATGTGTATATATTTATTTTAGAATATCACGAATACATACTGATAGAGCCCTTAGGATCTTGCTTGATTACCAGCGTTGTGATGGCAGTCACACTAGTGGGGGCTGGGTTGTCTATAAGCACATCCTTTTTCAGGTCCCTAGTCATAAGATTATCGAGACAGGGCATCGATACTTCGGAGTAGATTAGTGTATACGCTTCTCGTCCCAGCAGGGGAGATCTTCTGTCCCGCAGCCATCAGTACGTCGTACTGGATATAGTATGCAGGTGCTCGTTAGGTTATGAGTACACCGGACATGACTCGTCGGGAAATGTTGGTTGGTATTATACCCGTCGTCAGTTAGCAGTTCCTATGCGACATGAGTACAACATAGTCCGTTGACTTGACACTGCTGCTTCGCCTCGAGTGTGTTCCCACTGTTCTTAGATTGCTACCCTACCACGGCTCTATTGAGTCATGCAAACAGGTAGTAGTTGGGTGCAGTCCCGAAGCACATGGAGGCAGTGGCGGTTAGATAGGATCCGTTTCTCCCGGTATTGGGGGTTGATATCGCGCTATGTATGGAGAGCCATTATGCAAAGTCCCTGGCCAGGGCAAGCAAGATTTACTGGTAGGTACTCCAGTAGTTTCTCTGGTGTAATGGGCTACACTCCGACACGACTTATACCACTTTTAGGGGACCGACGCTTGCCGCCCCCTAGGCCCGATATGCGATAGTCTTGGACGAACAGACCGGACTGTACGGAGATTGTCACATCAAGCTCAGTAGGAGTTCGGATGGGTTTCCTCATCGTCCTTCTTATCGACATCTACCTGGGGACCGTTACGTACAGCTAGTACCGCTTGCGGCCTGTTGTTAAACCCACTACCAGCATAGTGTCGAGTCTTTAGAGTCCCACATAGAGAGTTTCCATGCTTCAGGCGAAAAGATATAGAGGTCGTATGGTTTTACGACAGGGTTCGGACATATACGTGTACTTGTGCATGTATGATATTTGGACAGATTATACTAGTGGGCTTTGGTTTAGGCCAGATCCTAGTATTAGATTATTGGATTTGGTACAGTCTCTGTATATCCGTGTTTTTCGTAAATACGGATGGGAGGGGCGTTCTCGTAATTTATCGGGAATCTTCTAGAAGGAGATGACTCATTTGTATTTTAATCTTTATGATTTAAACTAAATGAGGTGGAGGAGATGAGGTGTTATTATCATTAATTGCACCATGACACATGAGATGATTCATCTCAAGAATTAAATGAAGCATGGTTGATATTTTGCTAGATATTTTTGTAAGATATTTTTTTTTATGCTTCATAATATTCAATGTAAGTAAGGTTCAATTCATTATCACAAAACACTTCTCTCTCCTCAAGCTCTCTCTTCTTCATTCTAACCCTAATCCTCTCATGAGTTGAGAACCCTAGGGTTAGCAAGACTAATCAATCCTTAGTCTATCTCTATATCCTCTAGGTCACTTAGATTAGCACTCTAAGCCACTTAGTTACCTCATCTTGGAGGTTGACGTTTGTAGTAGGAACTCTCGAGTGGATCTTCTATTACATCGAGGAGGCCGACGAGGAGAAGAACAACAAGAACAAGATGGACTAGTATCTTGAGGTATAATCATCTATCATAGTAGTTAACCACTTCTAGATAGTTTGTTAGTTAGGGTTTTGCAAAGATCCTTTTGATAGTCGATGTTACCTTGAACAAAAATGATCGTTTTACCTATTCCGCCTCCCCGCATCTTGTGGGGTCTGTAACCTAGACTTACAGTGGTATCAGAGCCTAGCTAAACCATAACTAACTTGTTCGTAAAGTCTTTAGAAATTCGATCGCGATTTAATCTCGAAAACAAGATATTTTCATCAAGTTTCTGCCAATTTTAAATTGATGTCTAAATTTTTTCCAAGGACCTTAAATATACAAGCAGGGTTTTCTAAGATCACTGTAAAAATTTAGGCGCCTAAATCGGTGAGACGACCGCGGAACGGCGGCCGAACCAAGCGTTCTGCCGCGGTTCCTCGGCCGAGTCAACTCTGAGTTGGTCCAAATTTCCTCAGGTTGTTTTCTGTGTTGATGTTGGGTTCTGTGGGATATTTTGTTTCTGCTCAGGATTTTTGTGTACAGAGAAATACTTGGAGTAGATTCAAATGTGTTGATTGATCGAAATTCTAAGAACTTTGGCTAATAGGATTATATCTGTGTTGTGATTAATGTGTTCGTAAACCTCTCCTAATTGCTAGTATGTCGGTTAGTTGGGGATTGCACATTTCTGTAATGTTTTTGCTGGTTTGTGGATATAGAGTTGTTGGATTGTCGTGAATGAATATATGGGGATGTGAGACGAGTGTTTCTTTCATTCATTTGTAAATTGTAAATTGTTTTAATATTCTTTTGCGGGGCACATCTGGGTTGAGATTGTAGCCACCGTTGTATTATTTCTTTTACTGTTTTCTGCTCCTAGGATAGACCCAAGATGGGGTGCACAAACTACCGGATACTTTGAAGTGCTTAGTGGCCTACTCACGTTGTCGAGGGAGACTGCTTCACTTCGGGTATTTGGCGGGTAGTTTGCTGTACCCGTAAGGGTCTAGGGTGGGGTTGGCTATTCATCACGACTGTGTAATCCGTCTTTCATTGCAGGCTCAAAGGAAATATGGATTCCTAGAATATCCAATATGTTCATCTGTGATCTAGAATGCCTATTATTGCGTCTGACGAATGCACATATCTATATATGATATCTAGTAGGCGTTGCTTATGTTTTGCATCCGCGCAAGCCTAGCCCCCGCTCTGTCGTTAGTTAAGTAACCTAACGGGTGAATGACGGGACCCTGTGGCGAATGCGGATGGCATAAGTGGACGTTGTATTTTCATTGTTTTCTGCAATGATAGGTTAATTGATGGGACGCATTATATTAATGCAAAGAAAATAAACCAAGGATGAATCGTTGGAAAAATTTAAAAGAAACCACTCGGTTATTTTAAAAACAGCAGATTTTTAATTGCGGAGCTTAAACCACTCCTTTTAAAAGCTATCAGGTTCCTTCGATTATATCAAGTTCACTACGTTCACGGTTTCGCCAAAACTATTCGTAGCCCTCCGTCATTTCAGTTGGATATTCAGTAGTATTCAAGTTATGTATTTTGACCAACGCCAAGGCATAGTGTTTGGTAGTTGCTGGACATTCATCTGTTGCATAGATAGATGCGTTGGTTTGGGACAGTCATATTGCCATTTTGGCCAACGTCACGAGTATGTACGGGTGGGTTCAAATTAACAGGGATAATGATGGGTAGAACTTGACATGTGACTTATGATATTTTGGCCAACGTCAAGGTCATAAGAGCATGGGGCAAAAATCCTCACCGGGAGTTTCTAAAGAAACTGAAACTTGCTAGTGTTGCATACCATTTGGAGTGTGATAATTTTGGTAGGATTCTTTCGACTTTATCACACGATGATATTTGGATCCTGATCCTACTGTGAGTATATGCTACTCATCGGGAGATTCTTTCACTTAACGATCAATGCTATAAACCAAGTAGGTGTCTAGAAAGGTGTTAGCAGGGCTATGCCCCCAGGGAAAAGAGGTTATTTAATTAAGGAACTTCGCGAAAGCATCGTAAAACCTCCCTCGAAGTACCGACACTTGCCTGGCTGAACGGTTAAGCAAGTATTGTACGGTGAGAATAGTCCTGACTAGTTCTTCTTTTATGGTTTGAGGAAGGATTCGAGAAACAGTGGGAGCCATCCTGTTTAGATAAACTAAAAACCACTCTAAACTTGCAAGAACATCATGCTAAAGTGTTTTCTTCTCTCTCTCTCCTAATTGCAGCGACCAAGAACATGACGGGCCTTAAATTATTATAAGATAAAAATATTTTTACAGGGCCAAACTATAAAGATTGGTTCAGGAATGTCAAGATGGCAATCACTTATGACAAATTGGGGTATGTCCTTACTACTAAAGCCCCTGCCGTCCCAGGTCCAGAATCCAGTGTCGCGGATAAGGAAATCCGCAAGACCTGGGAGATTGACCGCGCGAAAGCCAAATGCATCATGCTTGCCTCTATGGACAATGAACATCAGAGGATGCACGAGAATATGGATCTTGAATCCATATTTGTCCACACCAAGGAATTGTATGGAGAGCAATCTCGTATAGCAAGATACGAGACCTTGAAGAAGTTATTTCAGTCGAGGCTGGCCTTCGGATCATCTGTTGGGGAACATGTCCTCAAGATGATTGGCTACATAGAGGAGCTCGCAGACCTCGGGACAACATTAGAGAACGAGCTGTCTACTGACTTGATTCTCCAGTCCCTTCTTTCCACCTACGCCCGGTTTATCTTGAATTTCAACATTCAAGGTAAAGAAGTTGAACTTCCAGAACTCCTCAACATGTTAAGGAATGCAGAGGGCACCTTGCAGAAAGCAAGAGAAACACCCGCTCTGTTTGTTCATGGTGCTTCCTCTTCCAGGTCCAAAGCGAAAGCCAAAGGAAGGAAGAAGAAGGCCCCTACCAAACCGAGAGGAGGTGTTGGTAAGATGGAAGCCAGGGGAAGGCAAAGGTTGCAGTGCCGATAGTGGCAAAGGACGAGTGCTTCCACTCTCATAGAAAGGGCTATTGGAAGAAGGATTGCAAAGCTTGGAATGCTAAGAACCAAGACCCGAGACAAGTTGTGGCTTTGGCTTCAGGTGTGTTTGTAATTGAAAATTTTCTGTCAATCAAATCTACTTCCTGGGTATTGGATACCGGATCAGGATCTCATATATGAAATTCATTGCAGGCAATGAGAAGCCATAGAGTGCTGAAGACTGGTGATATGACCCTCAGGGTTGCTAACGGAGCGAGCGTGGATGCTGTGTCCGTAGGGGATTATCACCTTGGATTGATGAGTGGACATATTTTGGTTTTGCGTGACTGTTTTTGTGTACCTAGTTTAACGTGTAATATCATATCAGTTTCTTATTATCAAAAGAAGGTTATGATTTTACATTTGTAAGCGATGTTGTCAACATCCACCTTAATCATGGTTTGATTGGGTCCGGTACACTAGATAACGGTATATACGTGTTAAACCAATTGCAGATTTTCAATGTCCAGAACACACCTAAAAGAAAGTCTCCATATATAAATCAGGCTTTCTTATGGCATTGTAGACTGGGTCACATCAATGAGACAAGGTTAACTAAGTTACATAGAGAAGGATATTTGGATCCGTTTGAATATCAATCTTATGCCACTTATCAATCATGTCTCAAAGGAAAGATGGCAAAGACTCCATTCACTAGACATCGAGTAAGAGCGAGGGAGCTCTTAGGACTCATATACAGCGATGTATGTGGTCCAATGTCTACATATGCAAGAAGTGGTTTTTCATATTTCATTACTTTTACGGATGATTTCTCTAGGTATGGATATATTTTCTTGATGAAACATAAATCCGAGGCCTTTGAGAAATTCCGAGAATATAAGAATGAAGTAGAAAAACAAACCGGCAAAAATATCAAGACATTGAGATCTGATCGAGGTGGTGAATACTTGAGTGCCGAGTTCCTGGATTACCTAAAAGAGAATGGAATTCTCTCTCAGCTTACTCCTCCATACACTCCACAACACAATGGTGTATCGGAGAGACGGAACCGAACTTTAGATATGGTACGTTCCATGATGAGTGATGCTGAGTTACCGCAATCTTTCTGGGGTTATGCACTAGAATCAGCTGCATATCTTTTGAACAGGGTCCCTACCAAGACTGTGCCTACCACACTATATCAGATGTGGAGTGGGAAGAAACTCTATCTTCAGTATCTCAAGATATGGGGATCTCCAGCTTTTGTTAAAAAGCAGCCTGTGGACAAACTTGAGGCACGCTCAGTACAGTGTAAGTTTATGGGATACCCAAAGAAATCCAAGGGGTATTTTTTCTATTACGCAGAGGAACAAAAGGTTTTTGTTTATCGTAATGCCCATTTTCTGGGACATCGGTTTTTAGAAAAGGAAACAAGTGGGAGCGCAATAGAACTGGAAGAAATTCCAGGACCACAAGCTATTACTGAAAGCTTGATGGAACCAGAAGTCTTAAGAGAACAGGAAATTCCCGCACCCCTCCGCAGAAGTAGTAAGCCGTCTCATCCGCCCGAGAGATACTACGGTTTTCTTATAGACGGGGATCGAAAGGATTGCATCATTGATAATGATGAACCTACTAGCTTCCAGCAAGCCATTCAGAGCGGCGACTCGGTAAGATGGCTGGATACAATGCGGACCGAGATGGAGTCCATGTACACCAACAAAGTATGGACTTTGGACTTTGCTCCAGATGGGGTAAAACCAATAGGATGCAAGTGGATCTTCAGAATGAAGATTGATGTAGATGCACAGGTTGAAACCTATAAGGCTAGACTTGTTGCAAAGGGTTTCGTCAAAGACCTGATTTGGACTATGACGAAATCTTTTCTCCAGTGGCTATGCTTAAATCCATTCGGATCCTTCTTGCTATTGCTACCTTCCACGATTATGAGATCTGGCAGATGGACGTAAAGACGGTTTTCCTAAATGCTAATTTGGAAGAGTGCGTCTATATGGATCAGGCAGAAGGTTTCATTCAGAGTGGGAGCAACGGGAAAGTGTGCAAGTTGCTTAAGTCCATTTATGGACTAAAACAGGTATCACGGAGTTGGAACATCTGTTTTGATGAAACAGTCAAAGAATATGACTTTATCGAAAATCCAGATGTGCCGTGTATTTATAGTAAGATTGTAGCACGAACTGTCGTATTTCTCGTCTTGTACGTGGATAACATTCTCTTGATAGGAAATGACATTCCTATGCTACAATCTGTCAAAGGATTCTTGTCACACAGGTTCTCCATGAAAGACCTGGGTGATACGTCTTACATTCTGGGGATCCAGATCTATCGTGATAGATCTAAGAGGATGTTGGAACTTTCACAGTCCAGGTATATCAACACTATATTGAAAAGATTCAGTATGGAAGATTCAAAGCGCGGTAATTTACCGGCTTGTCACGGAATCACCCTCTCAAAAGAGTTGTCTCCCAAGACTGATTTGGAAAGGGATCGCATGTCGATTATACCCTATGCTTCTGCGGTAGGCTCTATAATGTATGCGGTGTTGTGTACCAGACCAGATGTAGCTTACGCACTAAGCGTGGTAAGCCGGTATCAGTTAAACCAAGGAGAGAAGCACTGGATAGAAGTAAAGAACATTCTCAAGTACCTGAGAAGGACTAAGGAGATGTTCTTGATTTACGGCGGAAAAGACCTTCAGATCGAGGCTTTTGCTGATTCCAGCTTCCAGAGTGACAAGGATGACTCCAAGTCCATGTCAGGTTATGTCTTTACCCTCAATAGAGGGGCGGTGTGCTGGAAGAGTTCCAAGCAGGACACCGTTGCTGACTCAACGATAGAAGCAGAGTATATCGCTACTTGCGATGCCGCAAAAGAAGCTGTCTAGATGAAGAAGTTTCTCACAGAACTTCAGGTGGTTCCTACCATTGTTGATCCAATACCGCTGTATTGCGACAACAACGGCGCTATAGATTTAGCGAAGGAACCCAGGTCCCATCAGAAGTCCAGACACATCTTAAGGCGGTATCACCTGATCGGGGAGATCGTGGATCGCCAGGAGATCGAGGTTCGGAGAGTTGCTACAGAGGAAAACACTGCAGATCCATTCACAAAGGCCTTACCTCAGACGCAATTCGAGAGGCTATTCGAGATGATAGGTCTGCGATATGCCAGCACATGGCCTTAGTGCAAGTGGGAGATTGTTAGTGTTATATGCCCCAGAGGCTATTATTGTATAGTACTGGCTTGTATATTACATTTTGGAAGCTTAGGATATATACACAGGTTTATAACATTCTTGCTCGACATAGTAGTATGCTATTTGGTTTGTATTTATCTTAATATGTGTATATGTTTCTTTTAGCATATCGCGAATACATAATGTTAGAGCCCTAGGATTTTTCTTGATTATCAGCGTTGTGATGGCAGTCACACTAGTGGGGGCTTGGTAGTCTACAACCACATCCTTTTTGAGATCCCTAGTCATAGGATTATTGAGACAGGGCATCGATACTCCGGAGTAGACTAGTGTATACGCTTCTCATCCCAGCAGGGAAGATGGTCTGTCCCGCAGCCATCAGTACATCGTACTGGAGATAGTATGTAGGTGCTCGTTAGGTTACGAGTACACCGGACAGGACTCGTCGGGAACTGTTGGTTGGTATTATAGCCGTCGTCAGTTAGCAGTTCCCAGGCGACATGAGTACAGCATAGTCCATTGACTTGACACTACTGCTCCGCCTCGAGTGTGTTCCCACTGTTCTTAGATTGCTACCCTACCATGGCTCTATTGAGTCGTGCAAACAGGTAGTGGTTGGGTGCAGTCATGAAGCACTTGGAGGCAGTGGCGGTTTGATAGGATTCGTCTATCTCAGTATTGGGGGGTGATATCGCGTTGTGTATGGAGAGCCATTACGCAATGTCCCTGGCCAGGGCAAGCGAGATTTATTGGTAGGCACTCCAGTAGTTTCTCTGGTGTAATGGGCTATACTCCGACACGACTTATACCACTTTTAGGGGACTGACGCTTGCCGCCCCCTAGGCCCAATATGCGATAGTCTTGGACGAACAGACCGGACTGTACAGAGATTGTCACATCAAGCTCAGTAGGAGTTCGGATGGGTTTCCTCATCGACCTTCTTATCGACATCTACTTGGGGACCGTTACGTACAGCTAGTACCGCTTGCGGCGTGTTGTTAAATCCACTGCCAGCGTAGTGTCGAGTCTTTAGAGTCCCACACAGAGAGTTTCCCTACTTCAGGCGAAAAGATATAGAGGTCGTATGGTTTTACGACAGGGTTCGGACATATACGTGTACTTGTGCATGTATGATATTCGTACAGATTATACTAGTGGGCTTTGGTTTAAACCACATCCTAGTATTAGATAATTGGATTTGATACAGTCTCAGTATATCCGTGTTTTTCGTAAATACGGATGGGAGGGGTGTTCTCGTAATTTATCGGGAAGCTTCTAGAAGGAGATGACTCATTTGTGTTTTAATCTTTATGATTTAAACTAAATGAGGTGGAGGAGATGTGGTGTTATTATCATTAATTGCACCATGACTCATGAGATGATTCATCTCAAGAATTAAATGAAGCATGGTTGATATTTTTCTAGATATTTTAGTAAGATATTTATTTTTATGCTTCATAATATTCATAGTGAGTAAGGTTCAATTCATTATCACAAAACACTTCTCTCTCCTCAAGCTCACTCTTCTTCATTCTAACACTAATCCTCTCATGAGTTGAGAACCCTAGGGTTAGCAAGATTAATCAATCCTTAATCTATCTCTATGTCCTCTAGGTCACTTAGATTATCACTCTAAGCCACTTAGTTACCTCATCTTGGAGGTTGAAGCTTGTAGTAGGAACTCTCGGGTGGATCTTTTATTACATCGAGGAGGCCGACGAGGAGGAGAACAACAAGAACAAGAAGGACTAGTATCTTGAGGTATAATCATCTATCATAGTAGTTAACCACTTCTAGATAATTTGTTAGTTAGGGTCTAGCAAAGATCCTTTTAATAGTCGATGTTACCTTGAACGAAAATGATCGTTTTACCTATTCCGCCTCCCCGCATCTTGTGGGGTGTGTAATGTAGACTTACACGTACAATACGAGGAGCACCGCCATACTCCCTACTACCCTTTTGTACATATAAGGTTCATCTACCATTTTGATGAAGTCAAACACTTTGACTACCACATCAAAATAGATGTTCCATCTCCGCGATGCCTGCTTTAACCTGTAAAGCAACTTGCACACGTTTCCGCTGCTCCCACTGTCTACGAAGCCCTCTGGCCATGTACTTATAGACGCTCTCTTCTAAATCACTATTTAGAAAAGCAATCATGACACCCAACCGCCAGATATCGTAGTCATGGTATGTAGCAATGTCAAGTAGGATCCGAATGGACTTAAGCATAGCTACCAGAGAAAAGGTTTCATCATAAACCATACATGATCGATGACGAGAACCTTTTACAAAAAGTCTAGCTTTGAAAGTTTCAACTTTTCTATCTACACCAAGTAATCTTCTCAAGATATACTTGCTCCTGATGGGGATTTAACCCTTCAGATATAGCAACCAAAGTCCATACTTTGTTGGTGTATATAGATTCCATCTCAGATCACTTAGCATCCAGCCATTCTTATAGAGTCACCACTCCTGATGGCCTGTTCGAAACTAGTTGGGTCATCATCTCATGATGCAATCCTCGCTCCCACTGTCACAGAGAAAACCGAAGTATCTCTCAGGTGGATGAAGAACCCTACCAGATCGGCGGAGAGGCTGAGGTTCATCAGGAGCTATTGAATCCTCCGGTTCTACCAAATCGTCAGCTGTAGTTTGTATAGCTGGAACTCCTTTCAGATCTACCTCATGACCACTAATTTCTTCGCAAGAAATTCCTTTTCTAAAAAGGTGGCATGGTGAGAAACAAAACACCTTTTGCTCCTCAGTGTGGTAGAAGATATTTGTAGATCGGTCCTTCACTTCTAAAGCTCTGTATAGTAGTCTATTCGCTCCAAGTTGTGATCTCCCGGACTCCAGTAAGGGTTCACAAGTAGAAAGGAACAAGCTTGCTTGAAGTCTTCGAGGCAGAAGATGATCTACGTCGAAGAATCTCTAACTCAAGTTACCTCTTCACTATTTGATGAACTAGTGAAGTAAACAACCTATACTAAATGGCTAGTTTGGTATAGATTAGTGAGGTAGAAATTTTGCTCCTTCAGAATAATTTTTCTCCTTTTCCTCACCTCATTCAAAACTTAAAAGAGGTAGGAAAGAGATGAAGAAGAAGCTCAAGTGGTCAATGGCAACCATGGGTGAGAAATATCATATATAACTCATGTAGAGATTAACCATGGCTAAAAGATAATGGTTAGGTTAATAAATATCTAGAGTAAAACAAAATTAGTGGACTAAGTTAATGGTTACCACAAGCTTCTCCAAGCTCCCAACCATGCTTAATTTCCACATAATTTTGAATTACTTTAAATAAATAATAACCCACTTATTATCTATGGAATGGTATAAGTATCATACACCCATGTAGTATATATCATCAAGCATGACACAATAAATACAATAATATATATCACATATATATTAAATATACAAAGAGAAAATATTTACTTAAGTGAGCTAATATTAGTTAATGTATATTAATATATCAAATATATAATTACACATTAAATTATTAAATCAACACTTGATTTAATAACCCGGTTGTATTGCATACAACCGACAAATATCTTTTATATGCATATCACATATACATATAACATATCATTGAATCAACACTTGATTCAACAATCCGGTTATATCACATATAATCTATATCGCGAGATTGGAATACGGTATCATATACATGTCTTAATCTCGGTCCTGCACATATCACATATGTGCCCTACTTCGTTTCGCATGAGCTAGAAAACCTCTGTGTAGGACTCTAATGACTCGTCAATACGCCGGCAGTAGGTGATGATCATATCAGTCACCCATAAGCCGTCAGCGATACTAGATGGACATAACGGCTACTTGGGTATTGAGCGATCAGAAGATCAACAAGCAAGCTTGTCCATACTCCTGTGAATCCAATAAGTAACACTACCGTACAGTCCGGTCTCTTCGTCTAATATGTCGCATATCGAGTCTAGGGGTGGTAAACGTCAGACCCCAATAACTTGATAAGTCATGCCGATGTGAGGCTCATAACGGGTCAAGAAATTATTATTAACACTTACCAGTAAATCTCCGTATCATCCCTGGCCAGGGACTTCCTGTTATGGCCAATCGAGCACAGCGCAACATCAACCCCTAATACCGGAAGAGACGAATCCCCTCTTATCGCTCATTGCCTCCATGTGACTCGGGACTGTACCCAAAAACCACCGTTTTGCATGCTCTCTTGAACGTGGTAAGGTGGAAATCAAAGCACAGTGGCAATCACACAAGACTCTATGACGATCTCGGGTCTACAGACTAACCTGTACCGGTGTCACCAGAGAACTGCTATCTGACGTTAGGTATAATACCATCTAGGAGTTCTCGGCGAGTCCTGTTCAGTGTACCCAGTCTCCACTGAGCACCCGCATACCATCTTTGATGTCAAACACCAATGGATGTGGGATCATCCATCGCCTATCAAATAGATCAAGAAGCGTATACGCTGGTCTACTCGGAAATATCGATGCTCTGTCTTAATACACCCTCGACTAGGAACAATTAAAGGATGAACTTATGGACTACCCTGGCCCCACTAGTATGATCTCTATCATAGTCCTGGTAGTCAAGTACGCATCCTATGGGCTTTATCAACATGTGAGAGTAAGACAGTATCGCAATACAAATCTATATGTTAAGATAATGAGCAACCATATAGTATACTATCATGTCGAGCAAGAAAGTTCTCTCTCTATATGTCCAAGCATCCATTATAATATACAATCATGTATAATAATGGCCTCTAGATCATACATACAACCAACAGTTTCTGCAGAGGCATAACCCCCTTAACACCTTTTTAGTCACCTAATGGGTTAGCTAGTTGTTAATTGAAAATCTCCCGGGAGTAACTATTACTCACAGTGAGAATTGAGACGCAAACTATCACATAGAATGGTATGCAACAACTTTGCAAGTTCCAACACTTAAAACTCCCGATATGATTTTTATCTCTAACGGTTTATGACCTTGACACAGTCAATATATCATAACCTTCTAGTCAAGTTCAATCCGTCATTTCGTGATTAATTTAGACCCACCCACATAAGCCCTTGACACAGTCAAAATGAGTATGTGACTGTCTTAGATAAGAGCATTAACATGGTAGCAGGAAGACATCACTTAGCCACCATACACTACGCCTTGACACAATCAACATATGCAAAATGAATATTAAGTACTCTACTTCTTGAAATGACAGAGAGCTGCGGCTGGTTTTGAAGAAAACCTTTAATGTAATGAACTTGATATCATTGAAGGAAATGAGTGGTTTTACAAATTTATAGTTACGTAGACTTTTACCTAAGTGCATATTCCCCATGAAGAGATCAATGCTCTTACCTCATCGAATGAGGTGCAGAATATTCCTAACTGAATACTTCTATGCAAAGCAAAAGAATATGGCTATAATTTCTTTTGAAAATATATTGGTTCCAACAACCTATTTTAGGTTTGTTTTCTTTACCTTAATCCAAATTAATGCACTCTCATCATTTAGATAATCAAATACTATCTAGCATCTTCTCACACCATTACATAAAAAATATGATATGACAAGAAAATAGAATGCTATATATTCTATCGGCATTCGCCACGGGGTCTCGGGTCTTTACCATAAAGTTACTTAACTTACAATAGGACGGAGGCAGGGCTAGTGAGGATGCAAAATATATATCAGCATTTATTTAACTATCATATATATCATCGCAGGCAGATAATTAACATTACAGGAAAGCGATAAATATCATCACAGGTAGGCAATCATATTACATGCATGCAATGAACATCACAGAAAAGAAATGGACGGATTTCCTAGGAATCTCGCATTTCGTTTGAGCCACAAACAAAACACGATATTCCCCAATCACGTGAATAGCCTGTACAATGCCAAACCAAGACCCTTACGAGCGCGGCAAGCTATCTGCTAATCCTAGAAATGTGGTAACCCAGCATCATCACCATGAAGGGGCCACCTGTCATTTTCTAGAATCCGGTGACTTGAGCACTCCTCCGCGGGTCTATCCTAACCCCCTACAAGCACGGCGAACTACCCGCCAATCCTAGAATGAGGCGACCCGGGTCTCAACTCCTTGAAATGGTCACTCGCTGCATTCTTGAATCCGGCGGCTCGAGCGCTTCGTTGCGGGGTAATCCTATAACTTGTATTATATACAACGACAACTACGACCATATCCTGGTCGTGTCCCGACAAATAATAATACAACCACCGGCAATGATAGCAACATGTCGACCGCTCGTCCCGAAAATAGAATATACATTGGCTTAGAACAGTACATGAAAATGAAAATAACACAACTATTACACACATTCACACGAAGGGCTATTTGTTGCGACAATCCAAACCAAACCAAGCAAACCAATCACAGACTCATATATCATTATATGTCTTCGAATTAACTCGATTAAACACTTTAATAAGCTAATTTGAAACCACGACAAACAATTCCATAACCCACAGAGTCACAAACTCGAAATTCCAAAAAGCGAATTTCGAATCCACCCAACAATCCAAAAATCAAACATTTCTCATTTCTTCGAATCCCGAAAGACCCGGAAAGTGCCCAAGACCCCGAGGGGTCCCTGGGGGACCCCGGGTACGACCCTTGGGGTCCCTAAGGGCTTAAGGCAGGGCCCCCAAAGGGCCCCCAACCCATGGCCACAAAATTGTGGGCATGGGTTGCTGCTGGACCAGCAAACACCAAGCCGGGTGTTTGCTGGTCCTGCCCCACACCGGAGACCATTTTGTGATGGTCTCGGGTGTGGGGGCCACCCAAGCTCCCGGGGCCTCCCCCGATGCTTTACGTGTAGGGTTCCTAGGCACTCTAATGAGGTCTCACAAGGCATCAACCATGCCAATTTCAAATTTTACAAGTGCCGAGAAACCCTAATACGGATCGTTAACTAGAATTTTAGGCGAAAAATGAAACTAATTAACAACTTAACTACAAGAATGGAAATACAACCTTTGTAGATCCAGTTCTCCACCTCCATAGCTCCGCAATGAAGTCTCCTCGCTGTCCAAATCGAATCCCGGGCTCTAGCGTCGGCTTCATCGGAAAAAATGGGCGGGCTAGGTCGTCGACTTCGATGCCGAAGATGATCTACGTCGAGGCATCACAAGATCAAGCTCCCACTTCACCAAGTCATGAAACTTGTGAAGAGAACACCCTATACTACTTGGAAAGAGGTAGAGGATGAAGAAATAGGAGGTGGGTTCACTTTAGAATTGGATTTCTCACTCATTTTCACAAGTTGCCATTGTTGATAGCAAGCTTTTTCTTGAAGTGAAGAAGAAGAAGAAGAAGCAAGAATATGATAAGTGTTAGTTAAAAATGGAAAAGAAAATCAATACTTATCATATTCAAACCATGATTAGGTGTAGAGAATAAACTAGGGTTAAGTGGAATGGTTAGGTTAAAGGAAAGAAACAAAATGGTCAACTTTTCAAACCTTCATGAACTTTCAATATAAAACAAAACTAGCAACCATTTTATTTCTTGCCAAAAGGAAATAAATAAATGAATAAATAAATAAAAACCTTAACCATTTACATAACCAAGGTTTAAACCAAAACTACACCCAAGTGAGCATGTATCATCAAACATGATACAAACAAGTGCACAAAAGTATATCACATATACAAGTTGTGTACTTCAAGTGAGAAAATCCTTTTAAAGTGAACCAATACTAGTTAATGCAAAGTAATATATCAAATATATAAATATGCATTAAATCATCAAATCAACACTTGATTTAACGATCCGGTCATATCTCATATGACCGACTAATATCCAATGTATCGATTTATCGAATCAATCCTTGATTCGATAACTAGGTTATATCGCATACAACCATGCGATACATTCATCGCGAGAATTGAATGCGGTATCACATACACGCATTATTCTCGGTCCCGCACATATCTCATATGCGCTCCTATTTCGTTTCGCTTGAGCCAGGAAACCTCTGTGTAGGACTCTAAAGATTCGTCAATACGCCGGCAGCAGATGATGATCATATCAATCACCCACAAGCCGCAAGCGGTCTGCTAAACGTAACGGCCACCCGGGTATTGAGCGATCAGAAGATCGACGAGCAAGCCCGCTCACACTCGTGTGAATCCAACCAGTAACACTTACCGTACAGTCCGGTCTGATCGTCTGATATGTCGCATATCTCGCCTAGAGGTGGTAAACGTCAGACCCCAATAGCTTGATAAGTCGTGTCGATATGAGGTCTATAACATTTCGAGATACTACTGGTAACACTTACCAGTAAATCTCAGCAACCCTGGCCAGGGATTTCCGGTTATAGCCAATCGAACACAGCGCAACATCAACCCCCTATACCGGGAGAGACGAATCCCCTCCTATCGCTCATTGCCTCCATGTGACTCGGGACTGTACCCAAAAACCACCGTTTTGCACGCCCTCTTGGACGTGGTAAGGTGGAAATCAAAGCACAGTGGGAACCACACAAGACTCTATGACGATCTCGGGTCAACAGACTACTCTGTACCAGTGTCACCAGAGAACTGCCATCTGACGTATGGTATAATACCATCTGGGAGTTCTCGGCGAGTCCGTACAGTGTACCCAGTCTCCACTGAGCACCCGTATATCATCTCTGATGTCAAACACCAATGGATATGGGATCATCCATCGCTCATCTGTATGGGTCGAGAAGGTATACGCTAGTCTACTCTGGTATATCGATGCCCCGTCTCGATATACCCATGACTAGGGACCTTGAAGGATGTACTTATGGACTACCCTGTCCCCACTAGTATGATCCGCATCATAGTCCAGGTAGTCAAGTACACATCCTAAGGGCTTTACCAACATGTAACAGAGAGACAATCAGTGTACACGTTAAGGTAAAGATCAACCAAATACCATACTATCATGTCGAGCAAGAAATTCCTCCCTATATATGTCCAAGCATCCACTACAATATACATCCTATGTATAGTAATGGCCTCTAGGGCATACATATAACTAACAATCTCCCACTTGCACTAGGGCCATCTGATAGCTGTGGTTGTAGTATCTCATACTCAACCATCCCATAAAAGTCTCTCTCTGGGAAAAGGCCTTTGTGAGTGGATCCGCCGTGTTGTCCTCTGAGTCTACTCTCCTAACTTCGATCTTCTTGGAAATCAACCATCTCCATGATCAGGTGATACTGCCTTAGAATATATCTGGATCACTGATGGGACGGACGTTCCTTGGCATAAGCCACAACTCCATTGTCACACAATGGGAGGAACTAAGTTCATCTCATGAACAAATATACATCCAGACTGCCTCTTTGGTAGCATCTTAAGTAGCGATGTATCAAGCCTTTATCATCTAGTATGCCACGGTATCTAGCTTGGAACTCTTCCAACATACCGTCCCTTTACTGAGGGTAAAGACAATGCCTGTGACTGACTTTCAGTCGTCCTTATCACTCTGGAACCCTTCCAGTGATTCTCCCCAGGATCGATTGATACCATCTCACTACAACTAGTGGGAATCCTAACATCCATTTAGATCTATCTCATAGATCCAAAACCCAGGATTTAGGAGGTATCACTTTGATCCTATATGGAGAATCATTGTGATAAGCGGAGATTGACCGAGCGTAGCATAGAAAACTCCTTCACTATCAAGAGCATGTCATCCACGTACTCTACGAGGATCGTCACTATACTCCCTACTACCTTTTTGTTTATACAAGGTTCATCTACCATTTTGATGATGTCAAACTCTTTGACTAATACATCAAAACAGATGTTCCAACTCCGCGATACCTGCTTTATCCTATAAAGCATCTTGCACACGTTTCCGCTGCTCCCACTGTCTACGAAGCCCTCTGGCTGTGTACTTATAGACGCTCTCTTCTAAAACATCATTTTGAAAAGCAGTCATGACACCCAACCACCAGATATCGTAGTCATGGTATGTAGCCGTGGTAAGTAGGATCTGGATGGACTTAAGCATAGGCCCCTGAAAAAGGTTTCATCATTCTCCACGCCTGGTCAATGACAAAAACCTTTAACAAGTCTAGCTTTTGAAAGTCTCAACTTTTCCATGTACACCAAGTAATCTTCTCAAGATATACTTACTCCTGATGGGGATTTAACCCTTCAGATAAAGCAACTAAAGTCCATACTTTGTTGATGTATAAGGATTCCATCTCAGATCGCTAAGCATCCAGCCATTCTTACAGTGTCCCACTCCTGATGGCCAGCTCGAAACTAGTTGGGTCATCATCTCATGATGTAATCCTCGCTCCCACTGTCATAGAGAAACCGAAGTAACTCTCAGGTGGGTGAAGAACCCTACTAGATCAGCGGAGAGGCTGAGGTTCGTTGGAATCTACTGAATCCTTTGGTTCTATTAAATCATCAGCTGCAGTTTGTATGGCTGGAACATTTCGAGTTCTACATAACAGACCTGGCCTCGAGCTTGTCCGGATTTTGCTTTTAGACATAGGCTGGACAACCCCAAATATTAACCATCTAAAGATATGGGCTCTTCCCTTTCCATATCGCATATGAAGTGGTAGGCAACTGATTTGATCAAAACCCTATTCAATAGGTATGCAGCTTCTCAAGTGCATAACTCCCAAAAGGAAATAGGTAACTCAGTAGTACTCGTCATAGAGCACACCTTATCATATAGGGTGTGATTGCTCCGCCCCGATATACCATCGTGCTATGGTGTATTCGGAGGAGTAATGCTGAGAGAGAATCCCATTCTCCTTTAGAATAGTCCAGGAATTCCATGCTCAAGTATTCTCCTCCTTGATCACATCAAAGGACATAATACTTATACCCGTATTGGTTCTCTACTTCTAACTTATATTCTGTGAATATCTCAAAAGGTTCGGACTTGTGTTTCAACAGGAACATAGGTCTGAATCTCGAAAGATCATCAGAGAATGTAATGAAGTACAAGGAACCGGTCTTGGCATATGTAGACAGGGGACCTTACATACATCAACATGTATCAATCCCAAGAGTTCACTAACTCTTTCTCTGTTTCCAATAAACAGAGCTGGTGTCATTATATCTTTGTGACATGACTGGCAAGTTTCACAAGATGTAGATTCAAACTGATTTAAATATGCATCTACATGTAACTTCAGCTAGTCGGGTCGCATTGATATGACCTAGTCTACAATGCCTCAAGAAGGATTCGTTCATTTCTGAACTCTTCCTCTTGTGTGTGTTCTGTATACTAAGAACTGTAGTTTGATTTAGAACATCAATGCTTTTAGATAACGTGCCTGAACCGATCAACTTTTGATATAGGAAATGTTCAAAACATAATCCAACAATACAAAATTATATCCTTTCTTTACTAATAAAGAGACTGATATGATTTTGTATATCAGGTTCGGTATCTAATAACATTCGTTCAGAATCAATGTATTGGTAATACAGGGTGACAGTGACCAACAGACTTGGCTGCAACACTTGCCCCGTTTTCTGCCTCATGAAACTTATCACCCGTTCTCAGTTTTTCTACCTTTTTGTAGCCCTATGTAACAGATTACATATCTGGGATCCAGATCCGGTATCATATACCCAGGATGCGGAGGATACTGAGAAACAGTTCTTTGTAATGAACACACCCGAAGATGATGCATCAGCACGCTTTCTCTTCGTTTGGGCGGCACGGGAAATCTGGTATTCCCCAATTTCCTGCTCTGTCTTATAACAATTATAAGTTGGAGAAGGACCAACGTTCCCCAGCTCAGTATAACAAGCGGGTTCGGTCAATAATCCGTATTATTATCTTGATTAAGGCGTGATATGGTCGCTACCTGGAGAGAGAGAGAAGAAAACACTCAGCGTGCGCTCTTTCAAGAATAGATTGGTTATTATTTTATCTAATCAGGATGGCTCCCACTGTTTTTATCAAATCTTCCTTCAAACCCTAAAAGGAAAGACAAGCCGGGATTAATTACACACTACAAGTTCGCCAATCTTTCAGCCAGGCCAGTGTCGGTACTTTGAGGGAGGTCCCCTGTGCTTTCGCACGAACCTAATTAATGTAAACCTCGTTTTTCCCAGAGGTGTAACCTCGTTAACACCTTTCTAGACACCTACTTGATCGGCTAATTGTAATGTATAAAACTCTCCCAGGAGTAACTCTTACTCGCAGCGGGTATCGGGATCCAACTATCTCATAGAAGGTATGCAATCTCATTGCAAATTTCAACACTTGAAATTCCCGATAATTTTGCCCCTAGCGTCCTATGACCTTGACGGAGGCCAAACTACCCATAGTCCGCTAGTCAAGTTCAACCCGTCATTTCCTGATTGAATTAAACCCACCCGCACGACCCTTGACGGAGGCCAAACAACGCCGTACGAATACCCTAATCCAATCGCATCATATGCTAGCAGATAAGCACTAGTTAGCTACCGTACACTACGCCTTGACGGAGGCCAAACTACCGCAGCACGAATACTAACTAGTACTTATCTGAAATGACGGAGGGCTACGACAGGTTTTTCTGAAAACCTATTGCGTAATGAACTTGATATCGTTGTAGAATCAAATGATTTTTAAAATGGAGTGTTTTTGAAGCTTTTCTAGTTTTGCTAAAGGAGTCACTCCCGGTGAAGGGATCGTCGGTCCTTTCCTCGTCGAATGAGGTGCGGGATATATCATATATATATCACTGTGCAAAGCAAAAACACTTAAAAGCATTCAAAAGACAAACCGAGTGTGTAGCATCTGCCAGTTATTGCTAAAGGAGTCACTCCCGGTGAAGGGATCTCGGTCCTTTCCTCATCGAATAAGGTGCAGGATATATCATATATACCGCTGTGCAAAGCAAGAACTGTAGCTACCTGTTTTATTTTGAAATTCGATTCTACAACATCTTAGGTTTCTTTTATTTCATTAATCTCATTAATGAAGTCCCATCATTTAAGTACCTAAACATCACAGATAAATACGACGTACACTTATGCCATCCGCATTCGCCTCGATGTCCCCTCGTGCACCGTTAGGTTAGGTAACTAACGGCAGAGCGGGGCAGGGCTAGCGCGGGTGTAAAATATAAGTAACGTCTATATAATATATCATATATACTATATATAGTATCTATCACAGAACATCACATGATCACATTACAGATATCGCAGCAGAAGAATCATATGAAATATTGGATATACTAGGACGTCCGTGTTTTCAATACGAGCCAGTATAAAACACGGATTCCACGGTCGTGATGAATAGCCAAACCCACACCCCTAGACCCCTACGAGAGCGACAAGCAACCCTACCAATTCTAGAGTTAGGAGACCCGAACTCGACTCCTCGAGTTGGTCTCCCACTGGACTCCAGAACCCGGTTACTTGTGCTCCCCTCCTTGGGTCTATCCTAGTGCGGAAAAGTAAATAATATACAAAAGGTGACATCTTCCGCAACCTGGAAGTGCCCCAATAAAAGAATATTACATACAAGTTTTTACATGAATGAAAATGAAAACACTCATCTCACATAAAAAAACCCGGCTATTCAAACACGACAATCCAATATAACATATCCAGCAACACATAACATCACATGTCATCAACGTAAGTAAATATGCACATCCCAATAATCGTTGACATATAGCAACGAAACCGGCGACATCACATATTACACTTACGGTCACAGAAAAGAAAGTGTAAAACTACAACAGTTGGAATCCGCAACCTGCATAGACATCGCATGCCTAATCAAATGAATTCCTTAGACATCACATGCCTAACAATTATAAACCCCGCATTTTAGTCTCAATATCGAAAACACTTTTCAATATCAAGTCGGGCAATTCAACAAGATTCCCGACATCCTGATCGAATGCTCGTCGCAAACTTTAGTAGGCGGCCGCACCCCTGATACCGTCGACGAAGTGCACCAAGGCGGAACACCGCTGCCGCGAGCACCCAGACGGATGCTTTCGGCGACGGGGTTCTCCTACAGTCACTTGGTCGGGGCTATGGAGTGAGGCTGTCTATTAAGTTTACCCGGCGAGTATCCGCGTACGCTACGTGATTGCGACGGACTTTTGATCGCATCAAAATTCCGTGGCAACCGATCAAGTGAGACTAAACTGCTATGTTTATAACATTCATTCAGTTATCTCATAACTGCTTGTGAATTCCAATTATTGTATCCCATTCCAGATAAATAGAAAATGTTAAACTTTCCGATCGAACATCCAAACACCCAAGTTTTCCCGATACAGCTCAACACATGAAACAAGTCTAAAAACATTCAGTTCGTGCCTCAGTACCAACGGTCCAGCCGTAGAAGGGTCAAGCCAACGCCTCACATGTGGCACGCCATACTGCCCCAAACCCTAAGGTTCAAAGGGCAGTTCAAGACGGTCACATAATCGAGTTAAGGTTTGTGGTCTTCTAGAGGGACCATCGCGTTACTTGCATTACTTGGAACGTCCTTAAACCACAGAAAAATCCAACACTTGGAAATTTTCCGGTAGGGGAAAAGGTGGGTATTTATATCCGGTCGAACTTTTTAACATATTCTAAAATATCCGGAAAGCCACATAGACAAAATTAGACAATCCGATCGAAACACCGAGTCCCCAATACAACCCAGAAAACTCAACTCTTGAGTTCAGAAAAAAAAATCCCAGGAAAACCAGCACTGCAAAATAGGAATTACTGTGCAAAATTCAATGGGAGAAGAGACAAAATGGCCGCGGAACCGCCTCATTAGCATGCTAATGCCGCGTTTCCGCCGCACTTTAGACACATCATTAGGTAATTTTTGCACCGTAATTCTTAGAATTTCCTGCTGAATTTTCTGCATATTTTTAATCTGGAAAAAACCCAATTTTTGGAAAAAGTCCAGAGAGCAAATTTGTGTTAGGGTTTCGGTTTAATCGGACTTCTAACTCCGTCTACGCATCGCCTAAGGCTCTAGCTAGGCTCTGATACCACTGTAGGGTTCCTAGGCACTCTAATGAGGTCTCACAAAGCATCAACTATGCCAATTTCAAATTTTACAAGTGCCGAGAAACCCTAATACGGATCGTTAACTAGAATTTTAGGCGACAAATGAAACTAGTTAACAACTTAACTACAAGAACGGAAATACACCCTTTGTAGATCCGGTTCTCCACCTCCATAGCTCCGCAATGAAGTCTCCTCACTGTCCAAATCGAATCCCGGGCTCTAGCGTCGGCTTCATCGGAAAAAATGGGCGGGCTAGATCGTCGACTTCGATGCCGAAGATGATCTACGTCGAGGCATCACAAGATCAAGCTCCCACTTCACCAAGTCATGAAACATGTGAAGAGAACACCCTATACTACTTGGCAAGAGGTAGAGGATGAAGAAATAGGAGGTGGGTTCACTTTAGAATTGGATTTCTCACTCATTTTCACAAGTTGCCATTGTTGATAGCAAGCTTTTTCTTGAAGTGAAGAAGAAGAAGAAGAAGCAAGAATATGATAAGTGTTAGTTAAAAATGGAAAAGAAAATCAATACTTATCATATTCAAACCATGATTAGGTGTATAGAATAAACTAGGGTTAAGTGGAATGGTTAGGTTAAAGGAAAGAAACAAAATGGTCAACTTTTCAAACCTTCATGAACTTTCAATATAAAACAAAACTAGCAACCATTTTATTTCTTGCCAAAAGGAAATAAATAAATGAATAAATAAATAAAAACCTTAACCATTTACATAACCAAGGTTTAAACCAAAACTACACCCAAGTGAGCATGTATCATCAAACATGATACAAACAAGTGCATAAAAGTATATCACATATACAAGTTGTGTACTTCAAGTGACAAAATCCTTTTAAAGTGAACCAATATTAGTTAATGCAAAGTAATATATCAAATATATAAATATGCATTAAATCATCAAATCAACACTTGATTTAACGATCCGGTCATATCTCATATGACCGACTAATATCCAATGTATCGATTTATCGAATCAATCCTTGATTCGATAACTAGGTTATATCGCATACAACCATGCGCTACATTCATCGCGAGAATTGAATGCGGTATCACATACACGCATTATTCTCGGTCCCGCACATATCTCATATGCGCTCCTATTTCGTTTCTCTTGAGCCAGGAAACCTCTGTGTAGGACTCTAAAGACTCGTCAATACGCCGGCAGCAGATGATGATCATATCAATCACCCACAAGCCGCAAGCGGTCTGCTAAACGTAACGGCCACCCGGGTATTGAGCGATCAGAAGATCGACGAGCAAGCCCGCTCACACTCCTGTGAATCCAACCAGTAACACTTACCGTACAGTCCGGTCTGATCGTCTGATATGTCGCATATCTCGCCTAGGGGTGGTAAACGTCAGACCCCAATAGCTTGATAAGTCATGTCGATATGAGGTCTATAACATTTCGAGATACTACTGGTAACACTTACCAGTAAATCTCAGCAACCCTGGCCAGGGATTTCCGGTTATAGCCAATCGAACACAGCGCAACATCAACCCCCTATACCGGGAGAGACAAATCCCCTCTTATCGCTCATTGCCTCCATGTGACTCGGGACTGTACCCAAAAACCACCGTTTTGCACGCCCTCTTGGACGTGGTAAGGTGGAAATCAAAGCACAGTGGGAACCACACAAGACTCTATGAAGATCTCGTGTCAACAGACTACTCTGTACCAGTGTCACCAGAGAACTGCCATCTGACGTATGGTATAATACCATCTGGGAGTTCTCGGCGAGTCCGTCCAGTGTACCCAGTCTCCACTGAGCACCCGTATATCATCTCTGATGTCAAACACCAATGGATATGGGATCATCCATCGCCAATCTGTATTGGTCGAGAAGGTATACGCTAGTCTACTCTGGTATATCGATGCCCCGTCTCGATATACCCACGACTAGGGACCTTGAAGGATGTACTTATGGACTACCCTGTCCCCACTAGTATGATCCGCATCATAGTCCAGGTAGTCAAGTACACATCCTAAGGGCTTTACCAACATGTAACGGAAAGACAATCAGTGTACACATTAAGGTAAAGATCAAGCAGATAGCATACTATCATGTCGAGCAAGAAAGTCCTCCCTATATATGTCCAAGCATCCACTACAATATACATCCTATGTATAGTAATGGCCTCTAGGGTATACATATAACTAACATTGCGTAGTTCTCAAGAACCCCCAGCATCGAGAACAAGCTAAAAACGCGACATTTTGGGACTGCAAAAGTCTAGACAGCAAGCAATGCAAAAAACAGTTTTGAAAAAGGGGTTTTTGAACTCATTTGCCATAGCTACAACTACTGGTATTCAATTCGGCTATGATATCTTTATAGGGAGTGGTGCTAGGGTCGCTACGATTGTGGATCGCGGATCGCGGCGGAAAACATAACAAATCTTTTTTCAAACATAGCACCAATTCCAACCTTAGAATCATGCCAAATACTTGTAGTTGAAGAAAAACAAGAAAGCAAAAGAGTCATGTTTGGGGGCTACAGCCTTTGTAGCGTGTCCGAACGCCTATCGGAAAACTCTCTCTAAACTAGTGAGCTCCCAGAAGTTTGTACAAGCCGACCATCTTGCCGTGGAAGATCCACGGTGAAAGGAGGTCGTCCGAAACTTCATCTATATTTTAAATTGGAGAATCTCTCTGTAGGGACTTGCTTGGTGTAAAGGAAGTTGATGTGGTCAATAAAAACACTCTCTTTTCTATTTTTTTCCATTTCCACAATCCACCATTAAAGTGGAGAGGAGGAAGAATAAGATGGTTCTCTTCTTATTTTTTTTTCTCTTTTCTATATTACGTAGAGAATGGAATGAATAATTCCTAACCCCTCCTCTCTCCCTCTCTTTGTTGTCATGTTTTGTGAGGAGAAGACCCCACCACATCAAATGCAAAAAATTTGTCTTTACTAGACAATATATTTGTATCTAATACAAACATATCTTTATGTATGCTAACATAAAGAAAATGAGAGAGAGAGAGAGAAAGATGTATATGAATCCATATACATATACAATCAGAACATGAGAAGAAAAAGTAAACATGTATCAAATACATCCACTTATCATGTATAATATACATAGTAAATAATTAGTATCATATACTAAAGATAGTTAGAAAGAGTATGTGAATTATACACACAATACCAGAAACCATATGAAAATGCGATTATTAAGTCAACACTTGACTTAATATTCTGGCTTATAAATAAACCAGCTAGTATTGCAGTCGTTCGATTAAATCACGTATATCTAATATATATATTTAATCGAACTCATGCATGTATCCAATACGCACTCCACATTATAATTTCGCCCGGGCAGACACTTTCGTTGCGGGACTCTAAAGACCTGTCAATACGCTGGAAATAGGTTTTAGAGGATCATATCCGATTGAATCCGAAACACTTTCATATTCAATCCCCTTATAGGGTAACCCACAAGCTCGTTAGTGGTACTAGCTGCACGTAATGGCTGCCCTGATATGAGAAAGATAAAGGCAGGTAGAGAGCAAACTCATCCGGACTGGACAAATTCTATAAGCGACGAATACCATACAGTCCGGTCTTTTCGTCAAAGAGTATCGCATACCGGGTCTGGGGGGATGGAAACTGTTAGACCCCCAATAACCCGATAAGTCATGCTACAGTGGAGTCATAACCATCTGAGATACACCTAATAACACTTATTAGTTTATCTCGATCGCCTTGGCCAAGAACTTTTGGTTATAGTCATGTCCTGCACAGCGCAATATCGACTCCCTATACCGGTAGAGACGAATCTCTTCGACTGCTCACTATATCCATGTGCTTTGGGGTCATACCCAACTAAAACATGTTTGCATGATTCAGTAGATCCATGGTAGGGTAGTAATCAGAGTATAGTAGGAACACACATAAGACACTATAACAATCTCAGGTCAAGGTACTACCATGTACTATCGTCACCAGAGAACTGCTATCTAACAATTGGTATAATACCATCTAAGATTTCTCGGTGAATCCATCTAGTTTAACTCATAACCTAATGAGCACCTGTATACAATCTTCGGTGTCAAATATCAATAGCTGTGGGATCAGCTATCGCCCTCCAATCCGGTCAGGAAACGTACACACTAGTCTGTAAGTCCACGTTGCTCACCCCGGTGCTTACGGGGAGGCGGAAACGGTATAAAAAAACGATTTTTACAACACTAGGCAACATGGACTAACTAAAGGAGGATATTTTCTAAACATAAACTAACAACCACGCTAAAAGAGTTAGCTACTCGGTTAAAGGGTTATACCTAGGTCTTGAAGTCCTTCTCTTCTTGCTCCTTGGAGTGTGATGAACGGATCGTCCTCGTCGCCTTCTCTTGCCGAAGAAAGATCCACCCGAGGGCCTTTACCTTTGGCTCCTACCTCAAACTAGAAGTAACTAAGGTGCTTGGTGTGCTAAACCTAGAACCTTAGAAAGAGTAGAGAGTAATTTTGAAGGTTTTATCTCAAAGCTTAATGGTTCTCAACTCATGAGAGGGGAGAGCTTTGAGAGAGAGGAAGAGGATGAGAGAGAATGAAAATGATAGAATGAAAAGATAAAGCCAACCTTCTCACATATATGTGAATTATGATAATTAAAAAATTAACTAAAGATAATTGTGATGGTTAACTTGAAATGACCATTATCATTTCACATTAATTACTTTTACAAGAATCGAAGAGCATCTTTCATATGAAATGATGATGGTCAATATGTCAACATAGGTCAACAAGTCAACCATAGTCAAATGGTCAACAACCCTAACCATAACACAATTATAATTAATTAATATTAATAATCATATTTCACACATAAACATTAGGGTTAAGAAAAAGACAACGGTCATTAACCCTAATGAAAGTCCTCTGCCTCTGCCTCAGTCAACTGTGCATACACACCCGTATCCTTGTTCCGAGGAACACGAATACAATGAGATAAAACCAATCCCGAAACAAATGCTAGGATCTGGCTTAAACCAAAGCCCGCTAGTATAATCTATCCGGACACCAAACGTGCACAAGTGCGCGGATGTGAACGAACCCCGTCGCAAAACCATGCGACCTCTACTCTGTTTCGCCTAAAGGCGAATAACCCTCTGTGTGGGACTCTAAAGACTCGACACTGCGCTGGCAGTGGGTTTAACCACAGACCACAAGCGGCACTAGCTGTACGTAACGGTCCCCAGGTAGATGTCGATAAGAAGACTGACGAGGTAAACCGATCTGAACTCCTACTGAGCCTGAATGTGACAGTCTCCGTACAGTCCGGTCTGTTCGTCTAAGAATATCGCATGGCGGGCCTAGGGGCGGTAAACGTCAGTCCCCTAATAGCGGTACAAGTCGTGTCGGTGTGTAGCCCAGAACACCCTGAGATAACATTGGAAACCTACCAGTATATCTCGCTTGCCCTGACCAGGGACTTCGTGTAATGGCTCTCCTAGACACAGCGCGATATCAACCCCAAATACCGGGAGAGACGAATCCTGTCTAACCGTCACTGCCTCTAAGTGCTTCGGGACTGCACCCAACTGCTACCTTTTTGCATGACTCCTTTGAGCCGTGGTAGGGTAGCAATCTAAGATCAGTGGAAACACACTCGAGGCAAAGTGACAGTGTCAAGTCAACGGACTAAGCTGTACTCATGTCACCTGGGAACTGATAACTGACGATAGGTATAATACCAACCAACAGTTCCCGACGAGTCCTGTCCAGTGTACTCGTAACCTAACGGGCACCCACATACTATCTCAAGTACGACGTACTGACGGCTGTGAGACAGACCGTCTCCCAAGCTGGGATGAGAAGCGCATGCGCTAGTCTACTCTGGAGTATCGATGCCCTGTCTCGATAGTCCTACGACTAGGGACCTGCATAAGGATGTGCTTGTGGATTACCCAGCCCCCACGAGTGTGACTGCCATCACAACGCTGGTAATCAAGCAAAGATCCTAAGGGCTCCACTAATGTGTAAAGGCGATATGCTATAAGAAACACATGCACACATTAAAGTAGAAACAAACCAAGTAGCATACTACTATTTTGAGCAAGATTGTCAATACAAGGTGAATATCCTAAGCTTCTATTAAGTAATATACAAACTAGTATGATACAGTAATAGCCTCTAGGGCATATACACTAACAATCTCCCACTTGCACTAAGGCCATGTACTGGCGTATCGAAGACCTATCATCTCGATCAGCCGCTCGAACTGAGTCTGGGGTAAGGCCTTCGTGAATGGATCAGCAGTGTTATCTTCCGTAGTAACTCTCCGAACCTCGATCTCCTGGCGACCCACGATCTCCCTGATCAGGTGATACCGCGTCAAGATGTGTCTGGACTTCTGATGGGACCTGGGTTCCTTTGCTAAAGCTATAGCCCCGTTGTTGTCGCAATACAGATGTATTGGATCAACAATGGACGGAACCACCTGAAGTTCTGTCAAGAACTTCTTTATCCAGACGGCTTCTTTTGCGGCATCTGCAGCAGCGATATATTCCGCTTCCATCGTCGAGTCAGCAACGGTTTCCTGTTTGGAACTCTTCCAACACATCGCCCCTCCATAGAGAGTAAAGGCATAACTCGACATGGACTTGGAATCATCCTTGTCACTCTGGAAGCTGGAGTCAGCAAAGGCCTCGATCTGGAGGTCTTTTTCGCCATACACCAAGAACATCTCCTTAGTCTTTCTCAGGTACTTGAGAATGTTCTTTACCGCTATCCAGTGTTTCTCCCCAGGGTTTGACTGATACCGGCTTACCACACTCAGTGCATAAGCTACATCTGGTCTGGTACACAACATCGCATACATTATAGAGACTACCGCAGAAGCTTAGGGTATAATAGACATGCGATCCCTTTCCAAATCAGTCTTGGGAGACATCTCTTTGGAGAGGGTGATCCCGTGACAAGCCGGTAGATTACCGCGCTTGGAATCTTCCATAGTGAATCTTTTCAGTATGGTGTCGATGTACCTGGATTGTGAAAGTCCTAATATCCTCTTGGATCTGTCACGGTAGATCCGGATCCCCAGAATGTATAAGGCATCACCCAGGTCTTTTATGGAGAACCTGTGTGACAAGAACCCTTTGACAGATTGTAGCATAGGAATGGCATTTCCTATTAAGAGAATGTCATCCACGTATAAAACGAGGAATACGACAGTTCTTGCTACAAATCTACTATAGATGCATGGTTCATCTGGATTTTTGATAAAGCCAAATGCTTTGACCGTCTCATCAAAACAGATGTTCCAACTCCGCGATGCCTGCTTTAGTCCATAGATGGAGTTAAGCAACTTGCACACCTTTCCGCTGCTCCCACTCTGAATGAAACCCTCTGGCTGGTCCATATAGACACACTCCTCTAAATTTCCATTTAGAAAAGCAGTTTTTACGTCCATCTGCCAAATCTCATAATCGTGGAAGGCAGCAATGGCAAGAAGGATCCGAATGGATTTCAGCATAGCCACTGGAGAAAAGGTTTCGTCATAGTCCAAACCAGGTCTTTGACGAAAACCCTTCGTAACAAGTCTAGCTTTATAGGTCTCAACCTGTCCATCTACACCAATCTTCCTTTTGAAGATCCACTTGCATCCTACAGGTTTTACCCCATCTAGAGCAACGTCCAACGTCCATACTTTGTTGGTGTACATGGACTCCATCTCAGACCGCATTGCATCCAGCCATTTTACCGAGTCAATGCTCTGAATGGCCTGCTGGAAGCTAGTCGGCTCATCACTATCAACGATGCAATCCTTTCTATCCCCGTCTATGAGAAAACCGTAGTATCTCTCGGGCGGATGAAACTATCACGCCCCGCTTCCCAGTGTACGGCGAAGTGGACGCTACGAGGCCCGCTACGTATATACTTAGAAGTACATACACTAAGCGTAACTAAGCAATATAAAGTAAATCACAAGAGACAAAAGATATAGAAATAACAGCAACTTTTATTAATAACATTCTTTGTACAATACATGGAAAGGAAAATACAACTGAAATGAAAAGCGATGCCTAAACAGTGGCATAACAGAAAATGAAAATACTGGAAAGAACAAGGTACAATATCTAGGGCTCGGGGTCTTCGTGGAACTGCTCCAAATCTTCACCGGTAGGCTCGATCTCAGCTTGGTCCAACGCACCTGACGACATTCAAAGAAGAGAGGAACAGAATGTCATCAGCGAACAGGTCGCTCGATAAGTCCTAAAGATAAGGGAGAAATAGACAGAGAGTAAGAGAGAGAGAGTGATTTTTACAGTTGTATTATATTGTTATATTATAGTAGTATGGTGTTAACGCTGTTGTTGTAGCTTGGTACAGAAGGATGCCAGTGTATACGAGAGGGGTCTCAGTATGCTAGAGACCAGGGCAAATGGAAGTACAAGGCTCCGTTATACAACCCGGAACAACGGCAATTGGATTCAGGTTAGGTGTCTTAATCTTACCATCTCGTGCCACCTTTAACACCTTCCGTACCAATCTACCCCTTAAACCCCGCGATGTCTTGTTTGTATTGTTATCTTGTAAAATTGTATTGATTGCATGATTGACTGACCGACTGACCGAAACCATGATATCAGGAAACGGTTATAACTATGGAGTCATGTAAATGGAATACTGGGAAACATGTAAAAGGAATATCCATGGTTCGGTTCGGTCAAGTTATATAGATTGTGAAATGGATTCTGGGATTCATGTATTCATCTTAAGTTGAAATATAAAGAATATAGATTGACTTGATTCATATTCAGATCAGAAATAGTCAGACTCTAACCCGAGTCAGACTAAAAGAAAGATAATTTGAAGTTCTATATTTATTAGGGGCCTTATTGTAATTTATAAAACTTGAGGGGGTTTTATGTAAAAAATACTATTGTATAGTTTTCAAAATACACCTCAAGTATTTATTATTCGTCTTTATAGTTATAATGAGTATGAATTTTATTTGTGTTATTCTAGTGAATATATCCTAATGAAAGTATTAATTGATTTATTTGAAATTTCATAGTATTTTAATGTAACTTTTAATCTTGTAATTTTTTTTAGGAAAAGTGGAAACTTTATATTATAATAAAATAGGTGTCTAAATGATAATTAAATATATTTTAATATAACAATAATTTTTAAATAAATATTTTATTTTTCCAAAATCACATTTTTCTTAAATGCCGTATTTTAACCCTTCGAGACCGAATGCTCCTTGCGGAGGTCTGAATCTCGCACTACTAGCCCGCGGGTGCACGATGAACCGTACTATCCCTAACGGGTTCCCCAAAGGTGGGTTGTAGCGGCGCTTTGCATAGGTTTAACAAATACCATTCATTTAGAAAAAAAACGGTTTTATAAATATAAGGTATTTATTTGTAAAAGAATATAAATTTCCGTATTTTAGTTTCTAAGGTTTCCTAAGCCAACTAACCTATTTCTAAGGTCTAAACGATAAGTCATTAGAAGCCTCAAATCGCCTCTTCACCGTCAATTGCGGCCAGGTAAGTGCCAGGTAAGTGGGAAGGAACCACAGTCGTGGGCCTAATTAAAAACCACTAGCCTTAGACACACTTGCCTAGACACCACAAGACAGTTTAGATAAACGATCGATGTCCATGACCTATCGTGCTTTCATTTTATTTAAAATTTTATACAAGTTAAAGCTTTCAAGTAAAGGTTATAAAGAACATGGTATTTTAGTGAAAAGTCCTGTATTTCCGTATTCTATGTTTTGACGTATATCAATTAGGGTTATAATTGAGTGCGTGTAGAGGTAGATCATTACCTCATGACTTATTTTAGGTTTTGATGATGTTTAGAGGTTAAATATGATATGTTAAACTTGAAGGTATTAAAGTGCAAGAATACGGTATTCGAAAACGTTATCATTTCATGTGTGAAATTTCATTCAAATTGATTTCTACAAGTTTAGTGATCAAGATAAACATATTTAGAAGTGAGGGAATTGACTAGAACAAGAAAAATAAACTTAATGGTATTTTTATGAAAAGAATACGGTTTTGCAAAGAAGCTATAATTTCATGTGAGAAAGTTTGTTTAAATTGGTTTATGGGTGATTAATAGTCAATATGCATATAGATAGGTGTTATGTATTAGGTGACAAGTGGAAATTTAAATAAAAACCGAATCGGAAATCGGTTTGTCCGATTCCCGTCGGTTCCAAAAAGTCGTATTTTTACATTAAGGAAAAGAGAGATAGAAGAGATGGGACTTACAGGTTTGGACAAGCTAAGGAGGCTAAGGAAAGTGGTGGTTGTCGATGCGTCGAAAACGTCGCAAAGGTTCTAGTCCGATCGCCGGAATCCGTCGTCGGTTTCGGCAGCGCTTCGCTTCTCGCTCTTTGTACCGAGTTCTCAAGAATTTGGGAGAGTGGACTTAGAGTTGTGAGGTGAAAAGGTAGAGGGTAGGGGTGTTTATATAGGGCTAGGCTAGGGTTAGGGTTTTAATTAAAAAAATATATATAAAAATCATTAAAAATCATTAAACCTAGGAGTAAAAGGGATTTATTGGCCAAATTAAAACCGATCCAGGTATAATAAGTGTGCAAGAGGGTTGACCAAGTCAAGAGCCAACTTTTCTCAGTTGGTGAATCGGCCGTCCGGCCAAGTCCGGCCGGATCGGCCGGACCGAGTCGGCCGATTCGCCGGCCGGAGGCGCCGAGTCGGGCCGAGTCAGGCTTCCAGTGGCCGGGGATTTTCTGGGGGTACAATTTGGTATATTTACATTTTGTTGTCCAGTACATATTTTGGGAGTTATGGCCTTTTTACCGTCGACTTCCAAAAAAATTTAAAACAAAATAAATACAAAAATAATGTGGGGCATGAGATTTGAACTCCGGTGGCTTGGTTCAGCAGTGCAAGGTATTACCAATGAGCTACAAGCTCCTTCTTGTAATTATTGTGGTTTTTAATTACTTAAACTGATAGTAGCAAGAATAAATACTCCTAGTATTCTTTAATTTTAAAGTAATTTCTTGTACACTAAAAATGGAGTTATTTCATTCTTGTAGCTTGTAATTAAAAACAAAAATAATTACCTAAATCTTGTGCTCAGGCTTAAATACCCCTTTGTGGATTTTTAAAAAAAATATTTTGAAAAAAAATTGTATAGGAAAAAGTGTATAAAAATTAGGGTTGTTACAGAAACTGCCTACTACTCCTGCGGAGCGGCGCAGGAATGTCCTGATCTTTCGAACCCTCTGGTTCTACTAAGCTTTCAGTAATAGCTTGTGGTTCTGGAATTTATTCCAGTTTTATTGCGCTCCCACTTATTTCCTTTTCTAAGAACTGGTGTTCCAGAAAGTGGGCATTACGAGAAACAAAAACCTTTTGTTCCTCTGCGTAATAGAAAAGATACCCCCTGGAGTTCTTTGGGTATCCCACAAACTTGCACAGTACTGAGCGTGCCTCGAGTTTATCTGCATGCTGCTTTTTGACAAAAGCTGGACATCCCCAGATCTTCAGATATTGAAAATAAGGTTTCTTCCTACTCCATATCTCATATGGTGTGGTAGGCACAGTCTTAGTTGGAACTCGGTTCAAAAGGTATGCAGCTGATTCTAGTGCATATCCCCAGAATGATCGCGGAAACTCAGCGTTACTCATCATGGAACGTACCATATCCAATAGGGTCCAGTTCCGTCTCACCGATACACCATTATGTTGCGGAGTGTATGGAGGAGTATGCTGAGAGAGAATTCCATTCTCTTTTAAGTAATCCAAGAACTCGACACTTAAGTATTCGCCACCTCGATCAGATCTCAGTGTCTTGATACTTTTGCCTGTTTGTTTTTCTACTTCATTCTTATATTCCTGGAATTTTCCAAAAGTTTCGGATTTATGTTTCATTAAGAAGACATATATGTACCTTGAAAAATCATCCGTAAAAGTAATGAAGTAAGAACAACCGCTTCGTGCATGCATAGACATTGGACCGCACACGTCGCTGTGTACGAGTCCCAAGAGCTCGCTCGCTCTTACTCCATGTCCAGTGAACGGAGTCTTTGTCATCTTTCCTTTGAGACAGGATTGACAAGTTGCATATGATTGATATTCGAACGGATCCAAATATCCTTCTGTATGTAACTTCGTCAACCTTCTCTCATTGATGTGACCCAGTCTACAATGCCATAAGAAAGCCTGATTTGTTTCCGGAGACTTTCTTTTGTGTGTATTCTGGACATTGAAAATCTGTGGTTGGTTCAATACGTATATACCATTGCTTAATGTACCTGACCCAATTAGAACTTGATTAAGGTGAATGTTTACAACATTACTTACAAATGCAAATTCATAACCTTCTTTAGATATTAAAGATACAGAAATGATATTACAAGTTGCATTGGGTACAAAATAACAATTACGTAAAACCAAAACATGTCCATCTGACATTCCCAGGTGATAGTCCCCCACGGCCTCAGCATCCATGCTAGCTCCGTTTGCAACTTTGAGGGTCATATCACCTGCCTTCAAAAACCTACGCTTTATCAATGCCTACAAAGAATTATAGATATGAGATCCTGACCCGGTATCCAATACCCAGGAAGTAGAGTTTATTGATATACGGTTTTCAATAACATACACACCTGAAGCTGAAGCCGCAACTTGCTTCAGATCCTGGTTTCTGGCCTTCCAAGCCCTGCAATCTTTCTTCCAGTGTCCACTCTTGTGACAGTAAAAGCACTCTTCTTTCCCCACAAGCTTTCCCGCTACCTTTGTTGCCTTTGCCTTTCCCTTCGTATCCACTTTACTAACACCGCCCCTTGGTTTGGTGGGGGCTTTCTTCTTCTTTCCCTTGGCTTTCGCCTTGGACCTAGAAGAGGAAGATCCTCCTACAAACAAAGTGAATGTTTCCCTACCTTTCTTTAGGGTGCCCTCTGCACTCCTCAGCATGTTGAGGAGTTCTGAAAGTTCAACTTCCTTTTCTTGCAAGTTGAAGTTCAGGATAAACTGGGCGTAAGTGGAAGGAAGGGGCTGGAGAATCAAGTCCGTGTAGAGCTCGTTCTCCAACGTGATCCCAAGGTCCGCGAGCTCCTCTGTGTAGCCAATCATCTTAAGCACGTGTTCCGCTACCGATGATCCGACGGCCAATCTCGCCGAAAACAGCTTTTTCGAGACTTCGTATCTGGCGATACGGGATTGCTCTCCATACAGTTCTTTTGTATGGAGAAATATGGATTCGAGGTCCATATTCTCGTGCCTCCTCTGATGTTCATTGTCCATAGAGGCAAGCACGAGGCACTTGGCCTTCGCACAGTCGATTTCCCAGGTCTTACGGATTTCCCTATCCGCGACGCTGGTTTTGGGACCTGGGACAGGGGGAGCTTTGGTGGTAAGGAGATACCCCAACTTGTCATAAGTGATTGCCATTTTGACATTCCTGACCCAATCTTTGTAGTTTGGCCCTGTCAGTATGTTTTTATCTAGTAGTAACTTAAGTCCAGTCATGATATTTGGTCGCTGCAATTAGGAGAGAGAGAAGAAAACACTTTAGCAAGATGCTCTTGCAAGTTTAGAGTGGTTTTTAATTTGTCTAAACAGGATGGCTCCCACTGTCTCTCGAATCCCTCCTCAAACCATAAAGGAAGAATTAGTCGGGATCAATCTCACCGTACAATACTTACTTAACCGTTCAGCCAGGACAGTGTTGGTACTTCGAGGGAGGTTTTCCAACGTTTTTGCGAAGTTCCTTAATTGAATAACCTCTTTTCCCTGTGGGCGTAGCCCCGCTAACACCTTTCTAGACACCTACTTGGTTTATAGCATTGATCGTTAAGTGAGAAATTTCCCGAAAAGTAGCATATACTCACAGTAAGATCGGGATCCAAATATCATCGCGTGACAAAACTGAAGGAATCCTACCAGAATCATCACACTCCAAATGGTATGCAGCGCTAGCAAGTTTCAGTTTCTTTTGAAACTCCCGATGTAGATTTTTGCCCCATACTCTTATGACCTTGACTTTGGCCAACAAATCATAAGTCACATGTCAAGTTCTACCCGTCATTCTCCAGGTTAATTTGAACCCACCCGCACATACCCTTGACTTTGGCCAACAAGGCAGTACGACTGTCCCAAACCAACACATCTATCTATGCTGCACATGAATACCTAATAGCTACCAATCACTATGCCTTGACTTTGGCCAACAAACATAGCTTGAATACTTATTGACCATCCATGTGAAACGACGGAAGGCTACGAATGGTTTTGGCAAAACCGTAAACGTAGTGAACATGATATAATCGAAGGAACGAGATAGCTTTCAAAAGGAGTGGTTCAAGCTCCGCATTTAAAAGTTGGTTTTGAAAAGAACCGAGTGGTTTTGAAAGTGTTCCAACGACTTTTACTTGGTTTATTTTCTTGCATTAATTTTAATGCGTCCCATCATTTAATCCTACCATTGCAGAAAACGATGAAAATATGACGTACGCTTATGCCATCCGCATTCGCCACGGGGTCCCGTCATCACCCGTTAGGTTACTTAACTAACGACAGAGCGGAGGCTGGACTAGCGCGGATGCAAAACATAAGCAACGCCTAAATAGATATCATATATAGATATATACATTCGTCACATGCAAGGATAGCCATTCCAGATCACAGATGAACACATTGGATATACTAGGAATCCGCATTTCGTACGAGCCTGTGACGAAGAGCAGATTACACGGTCGCGATGAATAGCCAAACCCTACCCTAGACCCCTATGGGTGCGGAAAACTACCCGCCAAGTACCCGAAGCGAAGCAACCTCCCTCAACGACGTGAGTAAGCCACTCGGCACTTCGAGATACCCGGTAGTTTGTGCACCCCACCATGGGTCTATCATAGGAGCAAAAACAGTAAAAAGAAATTATACAATGGCGGCTACAAGCTCATCCCGGATGTGCGGCCATACAAATAATATTACATCAAATTACATATTACATGAATTGAAAGAATAAGAAAACTCTCATCTCACAACCCCCCGGCTATTCATCTGCGACAATCCAACGAATTCATATACACAAACCACCAACATTAAAGATCACAGATATGTATAACCCCTACTAATCGACGTATAGCGATTAGCAGACGTTCAATACATATATCACATCACAGATATAACCCATTAGCCAAAGTTTAGAGAAGTTCGATCAAAATACGGATTTGTAACCACCCGAAAAACAAATTTGTTCTCTGGAAAAACTGGGCAGAAATAAACTATACAAAAAATCCCAAAACATCCAAATAAAAACACTGCACAAAACCCGGTCCACGGCCGAGTCAACTCGGCCGCGGATCCGCGGCAGGAAGCATGTTCTTGCCGTGGAACCACGGCGCTTTGACCGAGTCACTGGATCGTTTTTGTTCTGTGTTTTTACAAAACCCTGAGCCAATTTTTAGTGTATGATTTATTATTTTTAAAGCAGGTTTAAAAATCGGTAGAAAGTTAGGTTTTTGAAAACGTGTTTTGTGATTTTTTTCCGATCGAAGTTCTAGATACTTTGCTAACTTACTAGTTTGTGTTTAGCTAGGCTCTGATACCACTGTAAGTCCACGTTGCCCATCCCGGTGCTTACGGGGAGGCGGAAACGGTATACAAAACGATTTTTACAACACTGGGCAATATGGACTAACTAAAGGAGGATGTTTGCTAAACATAAACTAACAACCACGCTAAAAGAGTTAGCAACTCGGTTAAAGGGTTATACCTAAGTCTTGAAGTCCTTCTCTTCTTGCTCCTTGGAGTGTGATGAACGGATCGTCCTCGTCTCCTTCTCTTGCCGAAGAAAGATCCACCCGAGGGCCTCTACCGTTAGCTCCTACCTCAAACAAGAAGTAACTAAGGTGCTTGGTGTGCTAAACCTAGAACCTTAGAAAGAGTAGAGAGTAATTTTGAAGGTTTTATCTCAAAGCTTAATGGTTCTCAACTCATGAGAGGGGAGAGCTTTGAGAGAGAGGAAGAGGATGAGAGAGAATGAAAATGATAGAATGAGAAGATAAAGCCAACCTTCTCACATATATGTGAATTATGATAATTAAAAAATTAACTAAAGATAATTGTGATGGTTAACTTGAAATGACCATTATCATTTCACATTAATTACTTTTGCAAGAATCAAAGAGCATCTTTCATATGAAATGATGATGGTCAATATGTCAACATAGGTCAACAAGTCAACCATAGTTAAATGGTCAACAACCCTAACCATAACACAATTATAATTAATTAATATTAATAATCATATTTCACACATAAACATTAGGGTTAAGAAAAAGACAGCGGTCATTAACCCTAATGAAACTCCTCTGCCTCAGTCAACTGTGCATACACACCCGTATCCGTGTTCCGAGGAACACGAATACAATGAGATAAAACCAATCCCGAAACATATACTAGGATCTGGCTTAAACCAAAGCCCGCTAGTATAATCTGTCCGGATACCAAACGTGCACAAGTGCGCGGATGTGAACGAATCCCGTTGCAAAACCATGCGACCTCTATTCTGTTTTGCCTAAAGGCGAATAACCCTCTGTGTGGGACTCTAAAGACTCGACACTACGCTGGCAGTGGGTTTAACCACAGACCACAAGCGGCACTAGCTGTACGTAACGGTCCCTAGGTAGATGCCGATAAGAAGACTGTCGAGGTAAACCCATCTGAACTCCTACTGAGCCTGAATGTGACAGTCTCCGTACAGTCCGGTCTGTTCGTCTAAGAATATTGCATGGCGGCCTAGGGGGCGGTAAACGTCAGTCCCCTAATAGCGATACAAGTCGTGTCGGAGTGTAGCCCAGAACACCCTGAGATAACACTGGAAACCTACCAGTATATCTCGCTTGCCCTGGCCAGGGACTTCGTGTAATGGCTCTCCTAGACACAGCGTGATATCAACCCCCAATACCGGGAGAGACGAATCCTGTCTAACCGTCACTGCCTCCAAGTGCTTCGGGACTGCACCCAACTGCTACCTGTTTGCATGACTCCTTTGAGCCGTGGTAGGGTAGCAATCTAAGAACAGTGGGAACACACTCGAGGCGAAGTGACAGTGTCAAATCAACGGGCTAAGCTGTACTCATGTCACCTGGAAACTGATAACTGACGATAGGTATAATACCGACCAACAGTTCCCGACGAGTCCTGTCCAGTGTACTCGTAACCTAACGAGCACCCGCATACTATCTTAAGTACGACGTACTGACGGCTGTGGGTTAGACCGTCTCCCAAGCTGGGATGAGAAGCGCATACGCTGGTCTACTCTTGAGTATCGATGCCCTGTCGCGATAGTCCTACGACTAGGGACCTGCATAAGGATGTGCTTGTGGATTACCCAGCCCCCACGAGTGTGACTGCCATCACAACGCTGGTAATCAAGCAAAGATCCTAAGGGCTCCACTAATGTGTAAAGGCGATATGCTATAAGAAACACATGCACAATTTAAAGTAGAAACAAACCAAGTAGCATACTACTATTTTGTGCAAGATTGTCAATACAAGGTGAATATCCCAAACTTCCATTAAGTAATATACAAACTAGTATGATACAGTAATGGCCTCCAGGGCATATACACTAACATAGTCTCAACTGGAGTACCGATGCTCAGTCTCGATACCCCTACGACTAGGGACATTTAAGGATATGCTTATGAACTAACCAGGTCCCACTAGTATGATCCTTATCATTAATCCTGGTAGTCAAGAAAAAATCTTATAGGCTTTATCTCATGTATTAGCAATACGTGATAACGAGTAAAACGTATACACATGAAATATAAAGACAAACCGGATAGCATACTATCATCTTGAGCAAGATCGTTCTCTGTATAGGTCCTCTTTGAATTCAGTAATTGCATTCCTGCAATTATGATAATTACCTTGAGGGCATCTATATCCAACATTCCTTGCCACAATCAGAAAAAGCAAAAAACTCTGATTCCATTATGAAATGAGTAATAATGGTTTACTTCTTTGATTTCCAAGAAATCGCAGCATCTCCTGGAGTAAAAACCTAACCACTAGTTGATAATGACTCACCCAAAATTAAGTTCCAACCAGCATCACCATATTCTTCTAAAATCGTAGGATAACCGATATAATGTAGACCGTAGTCTATGGTTTTTATCAAATATGTAAATACTCTTGATATTGCTATCCAATACTCATTACCCTGACAACTACTATACTGACTAAGTCATCCAATAACATATGCTAGATCACTTCTTGTAGTATGCATAATATATATAAGACTACCAATGACACTAGCAATTTTTAATTGAGAAACTGTTCTATTCTTATTAGATTCTAATTTAAAACTAGGATCTAAAGGTGTGGACACAGTTCTTCCACTCAATTCATTGTATTTATGCAATACATTATTTACATAATGAGATTGTGATAATATCAGAGTATCATCATTTCTGATAATCTTAATTCCTAAGTTAACCTCGGCCAACCCTAAATCTTTCATATCAAATTTTGAAGAGAGAAAAGATTTAGTGTCGTTTATAGGATTCATGTCGGAATTGAATATTAGCATGTCATCTGCATATACACATATAATAACTACCTTATTATTAATTACTTTACTATTAATACATTTATCATATTCATTCGGTTTGAATTCATATGAAACAACAACACTTTTGAATTTATCTTGCCACTGTTTTGGGGCCTTCTTTAAACCATACAAAGACTTAAACAGTTTTCATCTTGCGCCATAATGACATAACCCTCCTGTTGTTCCATATAAATTTCCTCCTCTAAATTACCGTTTAAAAATGCAGTTTTCACATACATTTGATGCACATGCAACTTAAAAATAGAAGCAAGCGAAATTAATAATCTAATAGATGTAATTCTAGCAACAGAAGCATACGTATCAAAGAAATCAATCCCTTACTTTTGTCTATACCCCTTAAAAACAAGTCTTACTTTATATTTATCTATTGTTCTATCAGATTTAAGTTTCCTTTTAAATATCTATTTAGAACCAATAGGTTTAGTCCCCCTTAGAAGTTATACTAATTTCCATATTTGATTAATCATTAAAAAATCCAACTTATCATTAATAGCATCTTTCCAATATACAAAATCTTGAGAATGAATAGTATCATTCTATGTTAATGAATCATTTTCTACAGAATATGTAAATGACATTTCCATTAACTGTTTATCTCTAAATACTTCAATTAAATACATTTGAAAATCCGGACCATAAGTTTTTTCTACTCTTGCTCTTTTACTTCTTCTAGGTTCTAATTCCTCATCATTAGAATTTGAATTAATAGTCGATTCAGAATTAGAATTTGAATTAATAAAAGGGACAAGCAAATCAGAATTATTATCATTAATTATAGGTATTTTGGAAAAATGATTTTCAATAAATTCCACATCTCAAGATTCAATAATACTATTTTGAGAAATAACACCATGCAATTCAGTAACCAAGAATCTATATGTTTTGCTAGTCAAATAATAACCAATAAAAATGTATTCAATTGCTTTATTACCCAACTTGGATTGTTCAGGCGCGGGAAGCCTAATGAGAGCACGGCATTTCCACACTTTAAAATAACTAAGATTTGGTTTTCTCTTTTTCCAAATTTCTTAGGGTGTCATATTTTTATTTTTCTGAGAAACTCTATTAAGTATGTGACATGCAGTAAATAAGGCTTCACACCACAAATTTGCATTTAAACCCGAATTAGAAATAATAGCATTAACCATTTCAATTAAAGTTCTATTTTTCCATTCCGCGGTTTCATTTTGTTGAGTTGTATATGGCGCAGTGGTAATATGAATAATACCAACCGATTCGCACAATCTATCTATGCCAACATACTCACCATCTCTCTTAGAATTAAAAGTCTTGATTTTGGTCTTAAGTTGATTTTCAACTTCCTCTTAATAAATTTTAAAATTATTTAATGCATGATCTTTATCACTTAAAAAATAAACACAAGTATATTTTGAAAAATTATCAATAAAGGTTATAAAATACCTTTTACTGCATCTAGTTAAAATTTGATTCAAATCACATAAATCACTGTGAATCAATTCTAAAGGTACAGATTTTCACAAATCCATTTTATGAAAAAGTTTTCTAGTAATTTAGATTGAACACAAATTTTACACTTTTCAATATTTCTATTAGAACACGAAGGTATAAGTCCTAAATTAATCATGCTTTTCATATTAGTGTTATATGCCCTAAAGGCCATTATTGTATCATACTGGTTTGTATATTACATATTGAAGACTTGGGATATACACGGATATAGTAACAGTCTTGCTCAAAATGGTAGTATGCTACCTGGTTTGTTTTTACCTCAATATGAGCACGTGTTTCTTTTAGCATATCGCTTATACATATTGGTAGAACCCTTTGAATGTTTGCTTGATTACCAACGTTGTGATGGCAGTCACACTAGTGGGGGCTGGATAGTCTATAAGCACATCTTTATACAGGTCTCTAGTCGTTTGATTATCGAGACGAGGCATCAATACTCCAGAATAGACTAGTGTATACGATTCTCATCCAGCAGTGGAGATAGTCTATCCTATAACCATTAGTACGTCGTACTGGAGATAGTATGCAGGGGCTCATTGGGTTATGAGTACACTGGACAAGACTCGTAGGAAGCTGCTGGTGGGTGTTATACCTATCGTCGGGTAGCAGCTCCCAGGTGACATGAGTACAGCTTAGTCCATCGACTTGACACTGCTACTTCGCCTCGAGTGTGTTCCCGCTGTTCTTAGATTACTACCCTACCACGGCTTAAAGGAGTCGTGCAAATAGGGAGTAGTTTGGTGCATTCCTGAAGCACTAGGAGGCAGTGGCGGTTAGATAGGATTCGTCACTCCTGGTATTGGGGGTTGATATCACGCTGTGTTAAGAAAGCCATTATGCAAAGTCCTTGGCCAAGACAAGCGAGATTTACTGGTAGCTACTTCAGTAGTTTCTCAGGGTGTTTTGGGCTACATTCCGACATGACTTATTACGCTATTAGGGGTCTGACGATTACCGCCCCTTAGGCCCGATATGCAATACTCTTAGATGGACAGACCAGACTGTACGGAGATTGTCACAGATAAGCTCAGTAGGAGTTCGGATGAGTTTGCTCATCGGCCTTCTTATCGACACATACCTGGGTAGCCGTTACGTGCAGCTAGTACCGCTTGCGACTTGTGCTTAAACCCACTGCCAGTGCAGTGTCGAGTCTTTAGAGTTCCACACAGATGGTTTCCCTGCATCGGGAAAAAGATGTAGAAGCCGTATGGTTTTACGGCAGGGCTTCGATCACATACGTGTACTTATGCATGTACGATGTTCGGGCGGATAATACTAGTGGGCTTTGGTTTAAGCCAGATCCTAGTGTCATGTTGATAGATTATTTTCGTCTCTTTTGTATTCGTATTTTCTGGAATACGGATACGGGTATGTATATACGGATGATGGACGTTTTCGTAATTTGCTTGAAATTGCTTCTAGAAGAAGACACCTCATTTAGGGTTTTTTATTCTTTTGATTAAAAAGATAATGAGGTGGAGGAAATGAGGTGGAGATATTTGTTGGATGAAGCATGTGTAACATTTCAGAAAATATAAAATATTATTTTTGGAATTTAATATTAAAATAATATATTTCGCGAAAACTACCCGATTTGCGGATTTGGGGTTTTCGTAAAATGGTATAAATATATACCAATTTTTGGAAAATAATCAGAGATTTAAAATAATTTATTCATTTAAAAATATTTTAATTGGATTTGGCATTTTTATAATTAATTATATGCAGTTTGAATAAAAAATTGATTAGTGCACTACTAATCGCGATTAAGCCAAATCCGTGTTTCTATAGTTTTCCATGCCTAGTACACCATGATATGATGCATTTTGTTGCATATTGTTGCATTTATGTTGTTTTATGGGTATTATATGTATTATTGTGAGACAAAGAGAAAAGGGTTAAAAAGAGAATGATTGGGAAGAGAAAGAGTGGTGCATAGGCTTGAGAGGGGTGGGAATAAGAGAGAGTGAGGGTAAAGAGAGAGAGAGGGCAGCCATCACTTTCCCCTCCCCATTATTTTCCTTCATCTTCTTCCTCCTGATCACCCTCCACCTTCACCTCCAAATATCATCTCCAAATTTTCATCAAAACCCTACATCCTCTTCATTAAAAATGATCCCCACCTCATCCTCAACACATTAGACCAAGAAAAGTTGGATTTTGAAGAGGTTGAGCAACTCAAGAAAATTCTTGAGTTGCCGAATGAGGTATAATTCTAAACCCCAGTTAAGTTATTGTGTGTAGTATACCCTATTGTTAGTTTAGAGTTAAATCGGTGTTGATTAGTGATGTTTAGAAATTCCTAGAGAGGGTTTGGGTGGTTGTGTGGAATCATGATATGTAGTGGGTGTCTACAAGACCTTAGCATTGATTTTACTGGCTTAGAACAGAGAATACGAACTTAGAAAATTACCCATGTCGGTTTTGTGAAGATGTGTTGGCCTACAGGGAATCTGGTGCAACCTGGGAAGTTTCTGAGTTAAACAAACAAGTCCATTGACCTATATTGACCACTAGAAACCCACTGTAGAAGTACGAGCCCATTCCCTCATCAAACGGCCGGCGAGACCGGACTTGGGGGCAATGTCTCCGGTTTTCCAGTATGTTCTGGGGTTGGGTTTTTTGCTGTAGCACCTAATCCCTATAAACATCTCCCTGTACTTGCTTGTTTAATCCTATTTTACCTGAGCTAAAACCTAGGAGCAGTTGTGAGTGTTTTGGGAAAAAGTTTTCCGAGATTTGAATGCTTGGTTTTGATGTTTGGATTTGTATTTAGTTGTTGGGCGTTTGTACGTCAACAACAAGGGTTGTTTGATTGTTTTTGCATACGTCGGCTATGGGTTCTAACCTATAGGCAATTCGTGTGCCGTATCGGTTTCCGGACTTGATCTTAATAGCATTTGCGATTATGTATTTATTGTAGGTACCTCCGCGTGGATTCCGAGACGACGAAGTACATCGACTACGACTGAACAAGGAGTTCTGCAGGTGAGTAGATTTATATGTACGGGGAAAGTCGGGTGGATGGCGTATAGCACCCCCGCAATCTTTGATGGAAACCGATATATATAGAATATGGTTAAGGAAACCATGTTAGAAACCTATACTAAGAACCCACGAATGTGATTAAAGGTTTAGAATGAAATGATATGATTGAATATATATATCGGGATATGAGATGAAAGCCTTAGGGATATGACTCTTTGACATGATATGATAGAAATGATGTCTCGAATTGATATATAAGGATATAAAAAGTGAATGTGAATCACGATATATAGATATGTAGTTGCACGAGATTAAGTATGAGATTTAGAGTAGCATGACATGAGATCTATAAGATAGAATGTATATGTAAAATGACTTGATGTGAGATATTGATGTGATGAAAAGAGTATACGATGAGATATGATGACCTAGTTTTACGGATGCGAGTTGATAGGTGATAATTGATACCTTTGCCGGTCCCATGATATGAGATTGATACGGATGTGACCTGAGAGATAGGTATATACATATAAAATGTGTGAATCACGAATGATATGCCGTACGAGATGTTAGGTCCATATCCACATTGTCATATAGGTTGATAGGAACCCAAATTGTTTACTGTCGTCGTACGATGATTTACCGTACGTGATGAGTTTTATCTGATGATTGATCCATACCCTTGACTAGAGGATGCCGTACGATGGATTGTACTGTACGTGATGTTGTGAGGCTGGATGCCGAATGATAGATTCACCGACTCGGATATATTGTAGATACGTATACCTGTTAGCATTTCATGTACGATGTACCTTATGTTACGTTCATGACATTCTCATTGCATTATATATACCTGTGCTAGTACACCTACACCATTATCGATGATGCATATGTTACACTTACACAAATTTGCCGGCTCACACACTTTCATCATCGATAATTGCTATGTCAGTTACACAGTAGAATTGCTACATCATGCTATGATATACTTGCTATGTTCACATCACCATACTATGTCGCATGATATACTTGATACGCTCAGATTTCTGTTATATGTTTGCATACATCATGCTTTATGATTATACGCATTGAGATTTGATGTTTTCATGAGATTCTGGATTTGAGAACTGTGGTTAAATTTCAAAGGAAATTATATTGTTTTAAAGACCCGGTTTCTCTTGATATAATATTTTGAGACGTCCACCATGTGTTTTCTCGGTTCTGAGATTGGCATGTGAAACCCGATTCGAGAAGTGGGAGGCACCATCTGCGGGTACATGGTGGACCCGGTATGGTACCCCGGGGCAAGAAATGATTTTCGTGGTGTAGACGATTAGCCTGGCAGAGGGACCACTACCTACCGGTGATAATATTTGTACTCGGAGGTTATCCAGAGGATACTGACCGGAGTTGTGAGATGATACGGGCCGATCCGGACCGACGGAGCCCATGGGCCGATCCGGGCTGACGGAGCCCGAGATATATGAGGATTTACGTGTTGATGTTGGACACGGGTTTCATGATATTTCGAGTGTCGGTGTTGGACACTCAGGTTCCATGATTTAGATATGTCGTTGATGGACACACGTTGATTTATATCCTTATATTTACATGTATATGCTTTCATGATATTTACATGCATGATGTTGTTGTGGCATTGATGGACACGTAGATGTTAGCCACATGCAGATATGCATTGATTATATTGTTGGCACATATGCAGATACGGTCACCCTAGATATCATAGTATTACCTTTATGATATAGTTGACCTAGGAAATCGTTGTTTTATTCGATTTCTACCTGATGATATTTTCTACTCACGAGTTGGAAATTCACCCCCGTTGTGCCACAGTTCTTGTAGGTTGACCGCATGGATCAGTAGCGGCATCGCTGGCACACAGCTTGCTTTCGGGTGATTGCTTTGGTATGTAGGACATTTGGATCGCGCCAACTATTGTATTATTATTTCTATTGTATCTAGTCGGCTCCATCAATCAGAAACTAGTATTTGTATATGTTGTAAGACTTAGCAAGACTTGTAGTTGCGAGACTTGGAGCGATGGGTTATATGTTCGCTTGGTGGGTTGATGTCTTGCTTATTTCATTATTCTTTGTGCTGATCTTCGCCGTTGGGCGTCGTATACATATATACTGTCTTGCATGGTTGTGATTCCGAAGATTGGTGAAGAGCTAGCTCCCGCTTGGGGATGCCTTATTTGTTGTTATGTATATGTGGTTTTGGATCGAAATATACAAAAGAGGTTCTGCCCAAATTTTTAAAAGACAAAACATGTTTTCCAACTAGTAAAATCCACTTGTATTTTCATGTTCCATTATTTATACCTTTTAGAAAACGTTTCATTTCATCATACCTTTATTTTCAAAACTTCACCTCTTTTATTTTCTTAAAAAGGTTTAGATTTCTGGGTTTCGGCTTACTTGAATTACGTTACGCCTTTAGACATTGCGTGGTTTATGTGCCGGTCACGAACAATATTTTCGGGTCGTGACAAAGTTGGTATCAGAGCGCTAGGTTTAACCTTGGTTCGAGTCTAGATTTGACTATATGGAGTCTGGGGCATAACCTATTTCGGAACTTAGGCTTGACCTTACGGAACTTAGCCTTGGACATGGGGGTATTAGACCCGAACTTTCGTTACATAGGTTGACCCTAATTGATGGAGTAGGTAGCTTGAGTAGAGTGACGTACCGTACGTATGTTCCACAGCATATTTATGATACGATACTCCACTTAAGAAACCTTAGGATGTACATATTTTGGAGATCTGTGATTCTCTTCGTTCCCTTGATCATACATCCATTTGAGATCCTTAATTCTATTCGTTTCCATGATCATACTCTCACTGATTCCGTTCCTCTTTATGATCATGCATCCATTCTGGATCTGTTGATTCCTTTCATTCCTTTGATCGGTTTCTATCGATACGTACTTGAGGTTCCTGTCACTATGGTTTGAGCGCAGATTAAGCTGCTGCTAGTGACGCGGTCAGAGCGAGCTTGTCATGGACGATGACTGACCATCATGTTTTCTGGTGACATGGGAACGTCTCGATGTAGTGTTGCGTTGTGACCTCTTGTTTGAGGCGAGGGTTCGGTTTTGCACCGGATGATCGGGCCACTGATAGAGGCTGCTACTTGTGAGAGTACTGTCGATGTAAAGCCTACCTCAGAGATTATGATATCGTCTACCGTGCAGACAGACGATCCAGCTGTTGCTGAGATTGATGGGATGTCGCTTCCAGAGCTTATGAGCTGAGATCGCTGGAGCTTTCAGGAAAAGATGCGATAGATGATAGCTAGTCTATCTTGAGTTGAGTTGAGCGACTGAGATGATTCATCTGATTTGATGCGCCGACGCGGGCCCAGTTGAGTTGGAGATTTCCAGTGTGGAGAATCTTACTCAGATCTAGAGTAGATCGACCCAGATAGAACATTGTTCGTTGGATGATCCGATAGGAGATCAGTAAATTGACCAGCTTTGGATTGAGGACCTCACCCAGATGCGTTATGAGTTGATCAAGAACGGACGAGTATTGAGTATTCCTCCAATGGTTAGGATGAGTTCCCGAGGATGTGTTAGGCTAGATATCTTTTACAGAGTGATAAAGATGCCAAGTTCGTGATTTCGAGTTCGTGTAAGAGACTCTGGATTGACTGTAGCCGAGAACCATTGCAGTACGCAGATAGCATGACGTGATGTCGTAGTGGACGATAATGAAGACGAGTGGAACAAGAGGTTCGTGCGAGATGCTGACGAGCTGTTGTTACTCCCCATCGAGATTAGAGATCTGATATGTATACAGAGGCGTTGGGATGTGGCCAGTTCCCGAGAAAATGATGTGCTTAGAACGCAGATGTCCAGAAAGCGAGAAAAGATTATGAAAGAGTAGCAGCCTCCGTATAGTTCGGCATAGGCGAGATCGGAAGAGACCTTGAGCAGGTTCCTTCCAGGACACTGGTGTGATAAGATTTGCACCGAAGATCAGTTGTGTCACGTGTATTCAGAGGGCCAGAAGCCGACGCCAGTGAAGTGTTGGTTTATGAGTTGTCATGCTAATTGGCCGAGAGTTGACCAGAGGAGTGCCGGAGTGGAATTGTTTCCGTTAGCACACCTGACCGGGCCGACGAGTCGATGGATTGCGAGATTGGTAATCTACAGAGAAAAATTCTGTGTTTGTTATCGGGTTTTTGGCTATCGGGTTTTCTGTGTTTGTTAAATGATGCAAACTTCTGCTAATCTCTATACGTCGATTATTGGGGATTGCACATATCTATGTTGCTGTAATGTTGGTTTGTGTATATGAACATTATTGGATCGTCGTGGATGAATAGCCGGGGATGTGAGATGAGATTTTCTTTCATTCAATGTAAATTGTAATTTGATGTAATATTATTTTGCGGGGCACATCCGGTTTGTGGTTGTAGCCACCGTTGTATTATTTCTTTTACTGTTTTCTACTCCTAGGTTAAACCCAAGGTGGGGTGCACAAACTATAGGGTTCTTTGAAGTGCTGAGTGGCCTACTCATTTTACTGAGGGAGGTTGCTTCACTTCGGGAATTTGGCGGGTAGTTTACCGCACCCATAGGGGTATAGGGTAGGGTTTGGCTATTCATCACGACCGTGGAATCCGTCTTTCGTTACAGGCATAAACGAAACGCGGAATTCCTAGTATATCCAATATGTTCATCTGTGATCTGGAATGCTTATTTTTGCGTGAGACGAATGGTTATTATATATATGCTATATATAAGACGTTGCTTATGTTTTGCACCCGCGCAAGTCCTGCCCATGCTCTGGCGTTAGTTAAGTAACCTAACGGTGTTAGACGGGGCCCAGTGGCGAATGCGGATGGCATAAGTGGACGTGGTATTTTCGTTCTCTCTGTGATGATAGGTTTAAATGATGGGACTGCATTAGATTAATGCAAAGCAAACAAACCAAAGCTGAACCATTGGAACAATTTTAAAAACACTCGGTTTTTTTCAAAACAGAAACTTTTAAATATGGAGCTTAAACTATTCCTTTAAAAGCTATCAGGTTCCTTCGATTAAATCAAGTTCATTACGTTCACGGTTTCTCCAAAACCAGCCGTACCCCTCCGTCATTTCAATTGAATATTCAGTAGTATTCAAGCTATGCATTTTGACCTTCACCAAGGCATAGTGATTGGTAGCTGCTGAACATTCATCTGTAGTATAGATAGATGCGTTGGTTTGGAACAGTCGTACTACTATTTTGGCCTTCGTCAAGGGTATGTACGGGTGGGTTCAAATTAACATGGACAATGACGGGCAGAACTTAACATGTGACTTATGATATGTTGGCTTTCGTCAAGGTTATAAGAGCATGGGGCAAAAATCCACATCGGGAGTTTCTAAAGAAACTGAAACTTACTAGTGCTGTATACCATTTGGAGTGTGATAATATTGGTAGGATTCCTTCAGGATTATCACACAATGATATTTGGATCCCAATCCTACTGTGAGTATCTGCTACTCCTCGGGAGATTTTTCACTAACACAATCAATGCTATAAACCAAGTAGATATCTAGAACGGTGTTAGCAGGGCTACGCCTTCAGAGAAAAAAGGTTATGTAATTAAAGAACTTCGCGAAAGCGTTGGAAAACCTCCCTCAAAGTACCAACACCAGCCTGGTCGAAAGGTTAAGCAAGTATCGTACAGTGAAATTACTCCTGACTAATTCTTCTTTTATAGTTTAAGGAAGGATTCGAGAAACAGTGCGAGCCATCCTATTTAGATAAATTAAAAACCAATCTAAACTTTCAAGAGCATCATGCTAAGTGCTCTCTCTCTCTCTCTCTCTCTCTCTCTTAATTGCAGCGACCAGATGACTAGACTTAGGTTACAGCTAGATAATAAATTGACTGAGTCAGACTATATTGATTGGCAATGGTTTGTCCAGATGTCCATTACCTATGACAAGCTGGGCCACCTCCTTATTACTAAAGCCCCCGCCATCCCAGGTCTAGTTTCCACTGTCGTGGATTTTGACATCCTTAAGACAAGGGAAAAAGGTAGTGCGAATGCCAAGTGCCTCGTGTTGGCCTCAGTAGATGGTGTAAACCAGAGGCAGCACGAGAAGATGGACTTAGCATCCATCTTCCTCCATAACAAAGTTTTATATAGATAGCAATCTCGTAGTGTAAGATATGAGACCTCGAAGGAATTGCTTCAAGCGAGATTGGCTATCGGGTCATCTGTAGGGGACAACATCCTTACGATGACTAGCTATATTAAACAACTCACGGACCTGGGGACCACATTGGAGAACGAGTCATACGCTGACTTGATTTTACAGTCCTTACCTTCTGCTTATGCCCAGGGGAAGAAAGTTATACTTCAGTTGAGGGCACCCTGAAGGAAACCAGGGAGACACCCGCTCTGCTTATTGGGGAATCTTCCTCTTCTGGATCCATGGCGAAAGCCAAGGGTGAGAAGAAGAAGACCTCCACAAAGCCGATAGGCGGTGTCAATAAGGTCGAGGAACAAAGAAGGGCAAAAGTTTTGGGGTTAACAGTAGGGAAGGAGGGATGTTCCTATTGTCACGGGAAATGGCATTGGCAGAAGCAATGCAGGGCTTGGAAAGTCAGAATCTAGGACCCGAAGCACATTGTGGCTTCGACTTCGGGTGTGTTTGTGATTGAAAACTTTATGTCAATTAACTCTACTTTCTGGGTACAGGATACTGGATTAGGATCTCATTATTACAGGCTTTGAGAAACTGTAGAGTTATCAAGGCAGGTGATATGACTCTCAGGGTTGCTAACGGAATGAGCGTGGACGTTGTATCCGTAGGGGAATATCACCTAGGATTGACAAGTGGGCAGATATTGATTTTACGTAATTATTTGTGTGTACCTAGTCTAGCTTGTAAGCGATGTGGTCCACATCCACCTTAATTATGGTTTGATTGGGCCAGGTACACTAGAGGACGGTATATACGTGTTAAATTAAGCTTAGGTTTTCAACGTCCATAACACACTTAAAAGAAAGTCTCCAGAATTAAATAAGGCTTTCTTATGGCATTGTAGACTGGGTCACATCAATGAAACACGGTTGATGAAGTTACATAGAGAGAGATATTTGGATCCGTTCGAATACTAGTCTTATGCAACTTGTCAATCTTGTCTCATAGGAAAGATGACAAAGACTCTGTTCACTGGACATGGAGTAAGAGCGAGCGAGCTCTTGGAGCTCATACACAGCGACGTGTGTGGTCCAATGTATACACATGCACGAAGTGGTTTTTCCTATTTCATTACTTTTACGGATGATTTCTCTAGGTATGGACATGTCTTCTTGATGAAACATAAATCTGAGGCCTATGAGAGATTATGAGAATATAAGAATGAAGTGGAAAAACAAACTGGCAAAAGTAACAAGACACTGAGATCTAATCAAGGTGGTGAATGGTTATGTGCCGACTTCCTGGGTTACTTAAAAGAGAATGGAATTCTCTCTCAGCTTACTCCTCTATACACACCACAACACAATGGTGTATCGAAAAGGCGGAACAGAACCCTATTGGATATGGTACGTTCCATGATGAGTAATGTTGAGTTACCGCGATCCTTCTAGGGTTATGCACTAGAATTAGCTGCATATCTTTTGAACAAGGTTCCTACCAAGACTGTGCCTACCACACCATATCAGATGTGGAGTGGGAAGAAACCCTATCTTCAGTATCTGAAGATAAGGGGATATCCATCTTTTATAAAAAAGCAGCATGCAGATAAGCTCGAGGTACGCTCAGTACTGTGTAAGTTTGTGGGATACCCAAAGAACTTTAGGGGGTATCTTTTCTAATACGCAGAGGAACAAAAGGTTTTTGTTTCTCGTCATGCCCATTTTTTTGGAAAAAGAAACTATTGGGAGCGCAATAGAACTGGAAGAAATTCCAGAACCACAAACTATTACTAAAAGTATGGTAGAACCAGAGGTTTCAGAAGAACCGTATATCCCCGCGCCACTCTGCAGAACTAGTAGACAGTCTCATTTGCCTCTGAGATACTACGGTTTTCTCATAGACGGGGATCGAGAGGATTGCATCATTGACAATGATGAGCCAACTAGCTTCCAGCAAGCCATTCAGAGCGGTGACACATAAAATGGCTGGATGCAATGCGGACCGAGATAGAGTTCATGTATACCAATAAAGTATGGATTTTGGACATTGCTCCAGAAGGGGTAAAACCCGTAGGCTGCAAATGGACCTTCAGAAAGAAGATTGGTGTAGATGGATAGGTTTGAAACCTCTAAGGCTAGACTTGTTGCAAAAGGTTTTCGTCAAAGACTTGGTTTGGACTATGATGAAACCTTTTCTCCAGTAGCTATGCTCAAATCCATCGGATCCTTCTTGCCATTGCTGCCTTCCACGATTATGAGATTTGGCAGATGGGCGTAAAGACGGCTTTTCTAAATGGTAATTTGTAAGAGTGCGTCTATATGGATCAGCCAGAGGGTTTCAATCAGAGTGGGAGCAGCGGGAAAGTGTGCAAGTTGCTTAAGTCCATTTATGGACTAAAGAAGGCATCGCGGAGTTGGAACATCTGTTTTGATAAGACGGTCAAAGAATTCGACTTTATCAAAAATCCAGATGAACCATGCATCTATAGTAAGATTGTAGCGAGAATTGTGGTATTCCTCGTCTTGTACGTGGATGGAATTCTCTTGATAGGAAATGGCATTCCTATGATACAACCAGTCAAAGGATTCTTGTCACAGAGGTTCTCCATGAAAGACCTGGGTGATGCCAACTACATTATGGGGATCCAGATCTATCGTAATAGATCAAAGAGGATGGTGGGATTTTCACAGTCAAGGTACATCAACACCATACTGAAAAGATTTATTATAGATGATTCAAAGAGCGACAGTCTAACAGCTTGTCACGGAATCACCATCTCCAAAGAGATGTCTTCTAAGACTGATTTTGAAAGGGCTCGCATCACATCTATACCCTACGCTTCTGCGGTAAGCTCCATAATGTATGCGATGTTGTGTACCAGACCAGATATTGCTTACTCACTAAGCGTGGTAAGCCGGTATCAGTCAAACCCAGGGGAGAAGCACTGGATAGCAGTAACGAACATTCTCAAGTACCTAAGAAGAACGAAGTAGATGTTCTTGGTGTATGGCGGAAAAGACCTCCAGATCGAGGCTTTTGCTGACTCCAGCTTACAGAGTGATAAGGATGACTCCAAGTCCATGTCGGGTTATGTCTTTACCCTCAATGGAGGGGCGGTCTGTTGGAAGAGCTCCAAGCAGAACACCGTTGCTGACTCGACGATGGAAGCGGAGTATATCGCTACTTGTGACGCCATAAAAGAGGAGTATGGATGTGGAACTTCTTAAATGAACTTCAGGTGGTTCCAACCATTGTTGATCCAATACCGCTGTATTGCGACAACAACGGCGCTATAGTTTTAGAAAAGGAACCCAGGTCCCCTCAGAGATCCAGACATATCTTGAGGTGGTACCACCTGATCAGGGAGATCGTTGATTGCCGGGAGATCGAAGTGAGGTGTCACGACCCGAAAGAGCACGTGACTGGCCCTTGAACCATATGAAGTCTATAGGACTCCATCTGATCCAAGTAAGCCAAAAGCCCAGAAATCTAAAACCAATTTTGAGAATAAGTAAAGAAAACTGGTTTAAAGAAGTAAAGAAAAACATGTTTGAAATCAAGGTTTTTAAATAACTAAGCCGAATGTGCATTTGAAAACCGTACAGTCTTTTCTAAAATTTTCGGCAGAGTTTCTCTTGTAAAACTGGCCCCAAATGGGGTACAACATGAATAACAATATATAAAATGATAAAGGCATCCCCAAGCGGGAGCTAGCTCTTCGTCAATCGACGGTCACAACCACACGATGATATGATAATATACAACGCCAAGTGGCGAGGATCAAAATCAAGGAAAGCTCAAAAAGCAGCAAGAAAACCGCAATACTACTAAGCGCGACTCTAAGGTCGAATAATACCACACTGTCTCTAAGTCTGAAAGAATATACAAGTTTTTTTGGTTGATGGACAATTTCTAGATACAATGAAATACATGAATAAAATGGTGATTCTTGATGCGAAAGAATCCACCTACCAAAGCAAATCACCCGCAAGAAGGTAGTGTGCCAGAAATGCCGCAATGAAACCTGTACGGCAGAACCTGCAAGGACTGTGGCACAACGGGGGTGAGTTGCCAACTCGTGAATAGAAATATCTACAAGCAGAAACCGAATGCAAGACATAAACCTAAGTCAACGATCAGTAATACAATCCACAAGAGTGCATCTGAGTGTAATAAGGTGGCAAGGTAACATCTAATCATGTATGTAGTGCCAGGTACTCAGGTAATAACATGTCATCAGTGTAAGGTATGCCTGCATGAGGTAAGTATGATGAAATATCAATGATATCAATACACATATATTAGCGTCCCATACCACTAATATTGGTGTAAGGGTATATATAACAGCGCCCTCATACCCTGTTATATATACAAATGAAGTATGACAAGTGTAAATCCAGTCTGTATATGATCCATGTCTGTATATATGTGGAACCCGTCCACCTGTCACCCTACTGACAGTAAGCATCATGTAGCAAGTATGAGGATGATAAACAATATCATGGAAAACATCATGAAACCCGTGCCAAGCATCGACACGTAAATCCTCATCCATATGGGGCTCCGTCTGCGGTATCGGCCCTCGGCCCCGGCAGCACGAGTCAACCCATGTCCATCTCTGGGCTCCGTCTGCGGTAGCGGCCCGTCGGCCCCCGGCAGTACGCCCATCTCTCGGCTCCAGGCGGTATCCCCCGGATATCCGCCGAGCTCAAATACAATCACCGGTAGGTACTCGCCCGCCTCCAGGCTCAATCGGCATAACCCATCGATCATCTCGCCGAGGGGAACCATACCGGGCCCACCACGAACCCGCAAACGGATCATCACTCCTCGAATCGGGTTTCAAGCACACGTCTCAGCACCGAGAAAACGCGTGGTGGACGCACCCAAATATCATATCACGAGGGTACCGGGTTTTCATAAAAGAACATCTTTTCTTAAATAATCCCACGGTCCTCAAAATCAGAAATCACATGAAAATCCACATCAAGAAGTAAATCCAATGCAATGTGCTATGCAATCAATCCATGATGTATGCGACATGTAAAGAGAGATAATCATATCGGAAATCATGCAACATGGAATAGTAATGTACATATGTCGGGAGGAACCGCTCCTTTAGAATGAATCAGTTTAAAGAATATCTTGCGGTCCTCAATCTCAATCAAGTCAGAATCATCTATGTTTGTGTACAGGTACATGTGTACAATATGCCAAGCAGTAATCATATCATGAATGCAACAGTACTACAGTGTAGTGGCATGGCAATTATCGATGATGAAGTGTGTGAGCCGGCAAATAGTGTACGTGAAACATACGCATCATCGATAATGGTGCTGGTGTCCTAACAGCATGATAATAATATAACAATGAACATATGCCAGCAATGCGAATAGCAGGAAAATGCAGATATCTAGTAGTCAACACCACAGTGAAGTATCTACTATGCAAACTACATCTAAGTATCCGGTCAATCAGGAGGGGTAGGTGTGGAAACCACCTAAATCTGAGTCGATACATGTATAAAAGTATATAGTCGGTGATCTCGCCTCAATGTCATATCATAAGATATCCTCGAGTTATGAGTGCGGATCTATCATCAATATCGGCTCGTACGGTAAATCATCGTACGGCATCCCCATAGCTGGGTAGGGGTCAGTATCTCACTGTCTCATCACATAACAGATATCACCATCGTCAGATCATATAGTCTGGAGTACTACTCTATGTCTAGTACAAAACGGTAACCTCAGTAAGTATGCATGCGGGGGTAAACACATATCCCAAGCCCGCAAGAATCACAAGTCATATCCCACATATGAATCGTATAAAATCACCGATCCCAGGGCACCCAGCCCACATCATCGACTCATCTCCAAAGTCATCACATATCATCAATCACAGTGCAAGTACAAGTGATAAGCAAGGGTGTGTGTGTAGGTGTAATTCTACCCTAGGGTTCGCGACTATGAACTACACTAGTCACTTCTAACCCTACATTATCCACAATACACCTAATATCACAATAAACTACATAGTAATCTATCTACGGACTGCGGGGGTGCTATACGCCATCCACCCGACTTCCCCCTGTAGATATAATCTACTCACCTTGCATCACCAATTGCGGACGTCACCACGTATTTGCTTGTCGTCCCGAAGTCTTCATGGGTACCTACACATCAAAATATCGTATATGCGCATTAAAACCAAATCCAATCTAAACGGCGCACGAAATCCAAAACGATACGATAAGGGGGCCTATAGATGAGAACCTATGGCACGCCTTCAAAACCATCAATAAATCCTCTACATCGTCGTATAAACGACAATTAGTCGAGGCAAAACACATTCCACCATTTCAGAATCAAAAATACGGAATACGGAAACACGAATCCAAAATAGCAACTTAGGATATATGTCCCAGATTTCACCCTAGATAGAATCTGTCAAAACTAGAAGTACCCTGGGTCAACACTAGAGGAACAGGGGCTGTGCACAGAAAACGAGGAGAATGGCTAAGTATGCTAAGTCAAAGTCCACCTCTCTCTCTCACCTACCCTCATCATTATATTTTCCTTTCTTTTCCTTTTCTTTTAAAATCCAAACCTTCTCACATCAATAGTAATCCCAAAAGAAAACCATGGCTAGAAAAATGCACAAGTGTAGAAAAAGTGATATGTGCAAGTTTTGCACAAAATTGCCAAAAAACCCGATTAGCGATTTTAATCGCGATTAGCACTAAATTATTGTCAAACTAATCACAAAAACTTAAAAATGCCATAATCCACTAATTTACCCTATTTTAGAATGTTCCATAATTTTTCATAATTTTTTCTAACATTTTTCCTATTTATTTGCATTTAATATTAAAATAATCAATAAAATAATATTAAATTATAAAAATTTCCAAAATTAATATTTTATATTTTTGAAAATGTTACAATCTACCCCCCTTAAAGAAATTCGGTCCCCGAATTTTAAATTTAAACCCCCAGATACAAAAACATCTCAGTAATAAACCAAAGTCGTCGGGGCTCCGAAATCATCAACACATAGAACGTCACAACGCAATGCATGCGCAAGGGTACTGAGCAGATAACTCGAAAACAAAACTCCGTCAAGCATCCCGCAATCATCGGAGTCAATGTAAAAAAAACACAATGTCAAATCCAATACAAAACCGATATGATATGGATCGGAACTACACATGTAGACATCCAATCTAAACATAACACCATCCTGTGCGTCTGGTGCGCACTGAAATCAAAAAAAAATCCATATATGTGCTAAACAGGTGCACAAAACAACATCCAAGTGCAACGGGTGTGCACGAAGCATCTGTCATGGGCATCGTATGTGCCTGACAGCAAAATAAATCAGGTGCATGTGACATGCACGAAGAATCCCGAATTAGCGCATCTGGCGTGCACCAAAATCGTATCTAAAAACATGCGCCCAACATGCGCGAATATCCAAACCGGTGCATCCATCATGCACGAATGAAAATCTAAACCCTGCGCACTCAACATGCACGGAAATCACGAAATCCAATAGCAAACACCGAACAGGCGTAAAGCACATCGCCAGCACGGAGTGCAAAAATCAACCATCAAAATCCGGGTCAAAATCAACGATATAATGCAGCTCAAACCAAAATCAGGGTACCGCAAGGAAAATCTCACAACCGTGTGCATCAGCATGCACGAATCAAAGCCTAACACTAAAATGCATGAAAACTCTGCGCAAAATATATAAATATCCAGTGGGTGCATGAAACCAATATCATGAAACTCAGTCACCAAAACTAGATCGTGCAAATAGAACGCCCAAAATATCGAAATCCAAAATGACGGATACGTGATAATCGAATCACAAAATCACAAATCATAAATACCGTCTTCGGTAGTTTCTCCTTCAAGGTCGAGAAGGAGTCAGTGTAATCCACTGCTAGCAGCGCAGGATATCTACCTGCCTCTTGCTCACGGTCTGGCGTCTTCTGACTCTCTAGGTCCTTATCTTCTCTGCGGATTACCTATCACGCGGTCAATCGGCTCATCGGCCCTGTCAGGTGTGCTAACGGGGACGATTCCGTTCTGGCACTTTTCTGGTCACCTCTCGGTCAAACCTCACGACCACTCGTAAGGCAGCATATCACTGACGTCGGTCTCTGGCTATCTGAATGCACGTCACACATCTGATCCTGGGTGCAAACATCATTGCAACAATGTCCTGGAAGGAATCCTGCTCAAGGTCTCTTCCAATCATGTCTATGCCGATCTGTACAGAGGCTGGCTCTCTTTTACTATCTCTTCTCGCTGGAAAGACATCTGTGTCCTCAGCACAACATTTCTCGGAAATTGGTCACATCCCAACGTTTCTGTAAGCATATCAGGTCTCTAGTTTCGACGGGAAGCAATGACAGCTCGTCAGTGTCTCACACGAACCTCTGGTTCCACTTGTCTCCATCGTCGTCCACTATGACGTCACGCCAAGCTACTATACACTGCACTGCTCTCGGCCACGGTCAATCTGAAGTCTCTCACACGGACTCGAAATCGCGTACTCTGTAGCTTCATCATTCTGTAGCAGATGTCAGGCCGAACTGGTCCTCGGGAACACGTCCCAACCATCGGAGGAATACTCATCACTCGTCCGTCCTTGATCCATTCGCAACGCATCTGGGTAAGTTCCTTTATCCGAACTTGGTCAACTACCTCGTCGACAATGCCGAACTCTGGCCTGCTGGGTGTGCGCAACACGACCACTCCTGGTCTAGGTCTTCTCGTATCGTACTCCAGAAAGGTCCTGCCGAGGTTCCTTTCTCAAATCTCAATCCTGCCGAAATGCCCGGAAGTCATCATCCAATGCTGAAGCTAAAGCTTATTTCGGAACGGCTGCATACCTATCGCGCTTCTTTCTGGAAGGTATATCCATATACCACGCCTCTGGGTGCGTATAACATCTCTGATGTCGGCGGAGTGGGACGTCATCTCGTCGAAATATCTTGCGAACTCTTTTCTTCACTCTGCATCAGTGTCGACTGATTCGGACTCGTCTCATCATGGCTGCACGAACTGCGCTCCGACGGCTATGCTCGCACCTGGAGTCTCCCAAGCAGTGTCCCATCACGATATCCGAAAGATGTCGAACCATCCGATCGACTCGTCAGATCCTCATAATCCCCCAAGAGCTCACATCTCGGGTACAGTTTAATAGTATCGAGTACATGCCACAGCGTCGGTGGTCCAGCCGTAGAAGGGCAAACCCAAGCCTCACTAATGGCGCCGCGGAACCGCCGTAAACCCTAAGGTTCCAAGGCTGTCACACGGTCATTAAGTCGAGTTAGGGTTTCATTCTTCTAGAGGGTCCATAGAATCACCTGCATGTCTTTCCGTATACTTTAAACTTGGAAAATAGGCTCCTGACATTCGATCGTCTCAATCGACTCTCAACGAATCTGCGTGAAGTCGTCTCTAGCTGGAATCAATCCACCTGATGACCTCGCATCGGGGTAAGCGAACTCACCACGCGTCCTAGTCATCCATCCTCGGTGACTAGCAACTCGCTATCATCTCTCTAAGAACATGCTCATGCTGCAGTAGCTCCAATCATCTGGGCGATATCTCATCATTTGCAGCAACAACTGGCTCATATGCCTGTACGCCGAACAACGCCTCAATCCTCCAGGAAAGGCAATACATAAGCGGTCATCTCTGAATCAGCCTGCTCTAGATCTGAGTAAGACTCTCCACACTGGAAATCTTCAACTCAACTGGGCCCGCTCTGGCGCAAAATCGGACGAATCACCTTCGTCTCTCAAATCGGGTAGACTAGCTATCATCTGTCGCATAACTGCCTGAAAGCTCCGGCAATCTCAGCTCGTAAGCTCCGAAAGCAACATCCTGTCAATCTCAGCGACAGCTGGTCCATCTGTCTGCACGGTAGGCGACATCACCATCTCTTAGGTATGCTGTACATCAACAGTCCTCTCTCAACTGGCAGCTCTAACAAAGGCCCGATCATCCGGTGCAAGACCAAGCACTCGCCTCCACTAGAGGTCACAATCACCAACACTAACTCGAGACGTTCCCATGTCACCAGAAAACACAAAGGTCGGCCCTCGTACCAAACGAGCTCACACCGGCCGTAACCCTAGCAGCAGCCCAAACTGCGCTCAAACACGGTGACAGGAATCTCAATCGAGTATCAAAGAGAGCACATCAGTGGCAAGAAGGGAAACAACAGATCCAAAGTGGATACATGATCATAGGAAGGAACAGTATCAATGAAGGTATGATCATGAAACTAATAGAATCGGGGATCTCAAATGGATGAATAATCCTGGATATAAAGAGAATCACTGATCTCGAAAGTATGTACATCCTAAGGTTCCTTAAGCGGAGTGGCGTGTCGTAAGTATGCCGCGGAACATACCAACGGTACGTCACTCTACTTTAGTCACCAAATCCATCAACCAAGGGTCATCCTAAAACGACGAAAGTTCGGGTTTACACCCCCTCGACCAAGTCTAAGTTCCGTAAGGTCAAGCCTAAGTTCCGTATATAAACAACTCCCTAGGCTCCACATAGTCAAACTTAGACTCGAACCAAGGTCAACCTAGCGCTCTGATACCAACTTTGTCACGACCCGAAAGAGCACGTGACTGGCCCTTGAACCATATGAAGTCTATAGGACTCCATCTGATCCAAGTAAGCCAAAAGCCCAGAAATCTAAAACCAATTTTGAGAATAAGTAAAGAAAACTGGTTTAAAGAAGTAAAGAAAAACATGTTTGAAATCAAGGTTTTTAAATAACTAAGCCGAATGTGCATTTGAAAACCGTACAGTCTTTTCTAAAATTTTCGGCAGAGTTTCTCTTGTAAAACTGGCCCCAAATGGGGTACAACATGAATAACAATATATAAAATGATAAAGGCATCCCCAAGCGGGAGCTAGCTCTTCGTCAATCGACGGTCACAACCACACGATGATATGATAATATACAACGCCAAGTGGCGAGGATCAAAATCAAGGAAAGCTCAAAAAGCAGCAAGAAAACCGCAATACTACTAAGCGCGACTCTAAGGTCGAATAATACCACACTGTCTCTAAGTCTGAAAGAATATACAAGTTTTTTTGGTTGATGGACAATTTCTAGATACAATGAAATACATGAATAAAATGGTGATTCTTGATGCGAAAGAATCCACCTACCAAAGCAAATCACCCGCAAGAAGGTAGTGTGCCAGAAATGCCGCAATGAAACCTGTACGGCAGAACCTGCAAGGACTGTGGCACAACGGGGGTGAGTTGCCAACTCGTGAATAGAAATATCTACAAGCAGAAACCGAATGCAAGACATAAACCTAAGTCAACGATCAGTAATACAATCCACAAGAGTGCATCTGAGTGTAATAAGGTGGCAAGGTAACATCTAATCATGTATGTAGTGCCAGGTACTCAGGTAATAACATGTCATCAGTGTAAGGTATGCCTGCATGAGGTAAGTATGATGAAATATCAATGATATCAATACACATATATTAGCGTCCCATACCACTAATATTGGTGTAAGGGTATATATAACAGCGCCCTCATACCCTGTTATATATACAAATGAAGTATGACAAGTGTAAATCCAGTCTGTATATGATCCATGTCTGTATATATGTGGAACCCGTCCACCTGTCACCCACTGACAGTAAGCATCATGTATGCAAGTATGAGGATATAAACAATATCATGGAAAACATCATGAAACCCGTGCCAAGCATCGACACGTAAATCCTCATCTATATGGGGCTCCGTCTGCGGTATCGGCCCTCGGCCCCGGCAGCACGAGTCAACCCATGTCCATCTCTGGGCTCCGTCTGCGGTAGCGGCCCGTCGGCCCCCGGCAGTACGCCCATCTCTCGGCTCCAGGCGGTATCCCCCGGATATCCGCCGAGCTCAAATACAATCACCGGTAGGTACTCGCCCGCCTCCAGGCTCAATCGGCATAACCCATCGATCATCTCGCCGAGGGGAACCATACCGGGCCCACCACGAACCCGCAAACGGATCATCACTCCTCGAATCGGGTTTCAAGCACACGTCTCAGCACCGAGAAAACGCGTGGTGGACGCACCCAAATATCATATCACGAGGTACCGGGTTTTCATAAAAGAACATCTTTTCTTAAATAATCCCACGGTCCTCAAAATCAGAAATCACATGAAAATCCACATCAAGAAGTAAATCCAATGCAATGTGCTATGCAATCAATCCATGATGTATGCGACATGTAAAGAGAGATAATCATATCGGAAATCATGCAACATGGAATAGTAATGTACATATGTCGGGAGGAACCGCTCCTTTAGAATGAATCAGTTTAAAGAATATCTTGCGGTCCTCAATCTCAATCAAGTCAGAATCATCTATGTTTGTGTACAGGTACATGTGTACAATATGCCAAGCAGTAATCATATCATGAATGCAACAGTACTACAGTGTAGTGGCATGGCAATTATCGATGATGAAGTGTGTGAGCCGGCAAATAGTGTACGTGAAACATACGCATCATCGATAATGGTGCTGGTGTCCTAACAGCATGATAATAATATAACAATGAACATATGCCAGCAATGCGAATAGCAGGAAAATGCAGATATCTAGTAGTCAACACCACAGTGAAGTATCTACTATGCAAACTACATCTAAGTATCCGGTCAATCAGGAGGGGTAGGTGTGGAAACCACCTAAATCTGAGTCGATACATGTATAAAAGTATATAGTCGGTGATCTCGCCTCAATGTCATATCATAAGATATCCTCGAGTTATGAGTGCGGATCTATCATCAATATCGGCTCGTACGGTAAATCATCGTACGGCATCCCCATAGCTGGGTAGGGGTCAGTATCTCACTGTCTCATCACATAACAGATATCACCATCGTCAGATCATATAGTCTGGAGTACTACTCTATGTCTAGTACAAAACGGTAACCTCAGTAAGTATGCATGCGGGGGTAAACACATATCCCAAGCCCGCAAGAATCACAAGTCATATCCCACATATGAATCGTATAAAATCACCGATCCCAGGGCACCCAGCCCACATCATCGACTCATCTCCAAAGTCATCACATATCATCAATCACAGTGCAAGTACAAGTGATAAGCAAGGGTGTGTGTGTAGGTGTAATTCTACCCTAGGGTTCGCGACTATGAACTACACTAGTCACTTCTAACCCTACATTATCCACAATACACCTAATATCACAATAAACTACATAGTAATCTATCTACGGACTGCGGGGGTGCTATACGCCATCCACCCGACTTCCCCCTGTAGATATAATCTACTCACCTTGCATCACCAATTGCGGACGTCACCACGTATTTGCTTGTCGTCCCGAAGTCTTCATGGGTACCTACACATCAAAATATCGTATATGCGCATTAAAACCAAATCCAATCTAAAACGGCGCACGAAATCCAAAACGATACGATAAGGGGGCCTATAGATGAGAACCTATGGCACACCTTCAAAACCATCAATAAATCCTCTACATCGTCGTATAAACGACAATTAGTCGAGGCAAAACACATTCCACCATTTCAGAATCAAAAATACGGAATACGGAAACACGAATCCAAAATAGCAACTTAGGATATATGTCCCAGATTTCACCCTAGATAGAATCTGTCAAAACTAGAAGTACCCTGGGTCAACACTAGAGGAACAGGGGCTGTGCACAGAAAACGAGGAGAATGGCTAAGTATGCTAAGTCAAAGTCCACCTCTCTCTCTCACCTACCCTCATCATTATATTTTCCTTTCTTTTCCTTTTCTTTTAAAATCCAAACCTTCTCACATCAATAGTAATCCCAAAAGAAAACCATGGCTAGAAAAATGCACAAGTGTAGAAAAAGTGATATGTGCAAGTTTTGCACAAAATTGCCAAAAAACCCGATTAGCGATTTTAATCGCGATTAGCACTAAATTATTGTCAAACTAATCACAAAAACTTAAAAATGCCATAATCCACTAATTTACCCTATTTTAGAATGTTCCATAATTTTTCATAATTTTTTCTAACATTTTTCCTATTTATTTGCATTTAATATTAAAATAATCAATAAAATAATATTAAATTATAAAAATTTCCAAAATTAATATTTTATATTTTTGAAAATGTTACATGAGGAGAGTAGATATGGAGAAAAATATTGCAGATCCACTCACCAAGGCCATCCCTTAGACACAGTTCGAGAGACTATTCAAGATCATAGCTCTGCGATATGCCAATACATGGCCTTAGTGTAAGTGGGAGATCGTCAGTGTTATAGGCCCTAAAGGCCATTATTGTATCATACTAGTTTGTATATTACATATTAGAAGCTTGGGATATACACGGATATAGTAACAGTCTTACTCAAAATGGTAGTATGCTACCTGGTTTGTTTCAACCTCAATATGTGCATGTGTTTCTTTAAGCATATCGCTTATACATATTGGTATAGCCCTTAGGATCTTTGCTTGATTACAAGCGTTGTGATGGTAGTCACACTAGTGGGGGATGGGTAGTCTATAAGCACATCCTTATACAAGTCCATAGTCGTTGGATTATCGCGACGGGGCATCGATACTCCACAGTAGATTAGTGTATATGCTTCTCATCCCAGTAGGGGAGATGGTCTGTCCTACAACCATTAGTACGTCGTACTGGAGATAGTATATAGGTGCTCATTGGGTTATGAGTACACTGGACAGGACACGTAGGGAGCTGCTGGTGGGTGTTATACCTATCGTCGGGTAGCAGTTCCCAGTTGAAATGAGTACAGCTTAGTCCGTCAACTTGACACTGCTACTTCGCCTCGAGTGTGTTCCCACTGTTCTTAGATTACTACCATACCACGGCTCAAAGGAGTCATGCAAACAGGTAGTAGTTGGGTGCATTCCCGAAGCACTTGGAGGCAGTGGCGGTTAGATAGGACCCGTCTCTCATGGTATTGGGGGTTGATATCGCGCTGTGTTCGGAAAGAAATTACATAAAGTCCTTGGCCAAGGCAAGCGAGATTTACTGGTAGGCACTCCAGTGGTTTCTCAGGGTATTTTGGGGTACACCCCGACATGACTTATTGTGCTATTATGGGTCTGACGATTACTGCCCCTCTAGGCCCGATATGCGATACTCTTAGACGAACATACCGGACTGTACGGAGATTGTCACAAATAGGCTTAGTAGGAGTTCAAATGAGTTTGCTTATCGGCCTTCTTATCAACACATACCTGGGTAGCCGTTACGTGCAGCTAGTACCGCTTGCGGTTTATGGTTAAACCCACTGCCAGCGTAGTGTCGAGTCTTTAGAGTCCCACACAGAGGGTTTCCCTGCATCGGCAAAAAGATGTAGAGGTCGTGTGGTTTTACGGTAGGGCTTCGATCACATACGTGTACTTGTGCACGTACGATGTTCGGGCGGATAATACTAGTGGGTTTTGGTTTAAGTCGGATCCTAGTATTATATTGATGGAGGATTTTCTTCTCTTTTGTATTCGTATTTTTCGGAATATGGACATGGGTATGTATATACGGATAAGGGTAATTTTCGTAATTTGCTCGAAATTGCTTCTAGAAGAAGACACCTCATTTAGGGTTTTTATTCTTTTGATTAAAAAGATAATGAGGTGGAGAAAATGAGATGGAGATATTTGTTGGATGAAGCATGGCTCTTGATGACTCATTGTGTTGACAAAAGAGATATTTGTGAAGCGTGCTTGATATTTGTGAGATATTTATCTCATCAATTATTTTGTATGCTTCATTATTTTATCACACTTGAGCCATCTTTATTCTTAGCTCATTTCTCCACTAGCTTTTCCTCAGGCTCTCCTTCTTCTTCCTCTAACCTTTCATGTCTCATGTGTTGAGAAACCTAAGGCTATTAAAGACATATTAATCCATCTACACTCTCTATATAATCTAGGCCATCTACTTTAGCGAACAAGGTGCCCTAATTATCTCGGATTTGAGGTAGGGGCTCAGAATATAGACTCTTGGGTGGATCGTCTTTGACTCTAGGAGGCCGACGAGGAAGCATCGATCCGTTACGATCCTCGGATCTTATGACGAGGAGGAGGATAGATGTAACATTTCAGAAAATATAAAATATTATTTTTTAGAATTTAATATTGAAATAATATTTTTCCCGAAAACTGCCCGATTTGCGAAATTGGGGTTTTCGAAAAAGGGTATAAATATATACCGATAATTATGAAATAAATAGAAATTTAAAATGATTTATTCATTTAAAAATATATTTAAAGGATTTGGCATTTTTAAGATTTATTATATGCAGTTTAAATGAAAACCCGATTAGTGCACTGCTAATCGCGATTAGGTCAAATCCGTATTTTTACAGTTTTTCATGGCTAGTGCACCATGGCATGTCGCATTCTAGTTACATGTTGATTCTTGTGTTGTTTTGGGGTATTATATGGTTTGGTTTTAAATAAATAAGAAAAGGTTAAAAAGGGAAAGGGTAAAAGGGTAAATAGTGAGTGAGGGTGAGAATAAGAGAGGAAAGAGAGAGAGAGAGCAGCCATCTTCATCCTCCCCCATTTGTTTTCATCTCCTCCTTCAACTCACTTCCCTCCACCTCTACCCCAAGATCCATCTCCAAACATTCACCTAAACCATATAATCCCTTCACAAAAGTTGATCCCCTCCTTCTCCTCTACATATTGGACCAAGAAAAATGGGATTTTGACAACATTGGCAAACTAGGGTTTTTCTTGAGTTGCATCCATGAGGTATAATCTCTACAATTTAGTTTAGTTATGAATTCCTAGCATTTTAGTTTAGTTTAGAATTCGTTTAGTGATGGATTTGTGATGTTGGAAATTTTAAGAGAGGAATTTGGGCTTGTTTGGAATAGGTGTTGGGTAGTGGCTGCCTACAGACCTTAGTGTCGACTTTACTGGCCAATAACCGGATTTGAAAAAAAAAATGAACATAGATTTTTCCTGATATCGAATATTGATAGTTTGTGATGGTATTATGGAATCTGGAGTAACCCTGGGGCACTAAAAATAATTTAGCAAAGACAGTGAGATAAGAAGGTAATTATGAGTGTACCCTAGAGACCCGAAACCCTCCCCTCACTAAGTGGCCGCAGATTTATTCGACTTGGCCGCAAATTGCGGCCAAGTGGTGGGTGTATGTTGTGGATTTTGGTATGTGGCATTGTTATCCTATATCTAGAGCAACCCCATGTGCAAAATTTCCTAGTTTGGCCTAGGATGAAATCTGGGAGTGGTTTTCCTAGGGTGTTGTTTTCATGTTTTGCGATTCTGAATTCTTGGGTTGGTATTTTTGATTTGTATTTGGTTGTTGGATGTTTGTACATCGATAACAAGGTTTGTTTGATTGTTTTTGCATACGTAGGCTATAGGTTCTAACCTATGAGCGGACCATGTGCCGTATCGGTTTTCCGGATTCGATTTTAATAGAGATTGCGATTGCGTGTTATTGTAGGTACATTTACGTGGATTCCGAGACGACGGAGCATGGCGTCATCGACTTCGGCAAGTAAGGATCAAGGTGAGTAGACATATATCTACGGCGGAAGTCGGGTGGATGGCGTATAGCACCCCCGCAATTTCATAAGATTTTGATGTGACATGGTATAGATATACATATATGGGTTATTGCGAGATATGAACCTTAGCAAGAAAAGAATTAGGAGATCATGGGTTAATGTTAGTGAGATTTGAGGAAAGTGGTTTAGTTGGTTTCTTAGCTGCGAACCCTAGAGTGAGGTTGTTACACATACACATACACGCACGGGATATGGTTTTAGGTGTATACGTCATATGTGTGTGTGTGTGTGTATATATATATGTATATATATATATATATGTATAGGTGGATGTGTTGGTGCTTATATATATATATATATATATATATATATATATATATATATATATATATATTTATATATATATATACACGTATACACGGATATTGAGGATGGTATATGGTACTTGGAGATGAGTCGATGTGATTGGGCAGGACGCCGTGAGATCAGTGATGTGATTTGGTTCGTACTATGAGATACGACATGAGATTATAGCGGATCTTTAGGCGATGTGTTTCAGACACACGCACATATATTTGTTGATGGTATCAGTTTGTACTAGACTTAGATCTATACCCCAGTTCATGACATATGATGATAAGGATACCAGATGAGTAATGAGATAAATATGATATTTGACCCATACCCAGATTTGGGATGCCGTACGATAGATTTACCGTACGAGATATAGTTATGATGTTAGATCCGCACTCTTGACTCGAGGATGTCATATATATATATATGCATATGTATATATATATATATATGTATATATATGCATATGTATATATATATATATATATGTATTATATCGTATGTAATACTATTGAGGCGAGATCACCGACTACTATATATATATATATATATATATATATATATATATCGACTCAGACTTAGGTGGATTTCCTTACCCTTTTGACTGGGCTCGAGTCATACTAGTTTTCAAAAGTGGAGAATTGTGAGTAATTTAAATACCAAACTGTATGACTCGTATATTGGGTAGGTATATTTTTCAGTGTTGCTGTTACTATATCACTTTCTGTATATTCATGATGTTTCATCGCATTATATGCTTGTACAAAGGTTATCTGTAATTATTATGAAACCCTGCTGTCAGGACACCAGCACCATTACCGATGATGCCTATGTTCCACGTACACTTGCTTTTCGGCTCACACACATCATCATCGGTTTTTGCCATGTCACGTACACTTTAGAGAATACTATTCATTGACATAGCTTGCTAGTTGATAGTTGCAATATGTTATATCTTTCATATGCTAGTTTAACTATTGCATTTATTGTATGATATCAGATGCATTCATATATTCATAGGTCATGCAGTATTATGGCGATTTATGCCGGCATTCACTATTTATTGATATCATGATTTTGATGATTTCGGATCCTTCTTGAGATTTCTTGATTTGGAAACCGCATGTGAAAGTTTTATAAACTAATGATTTGTTTTAAAGAGATAGATGCGGTTTTCCTTCATATGATGAGTATTGTCCACCATGATGTTTTCTCGGTTCTGAGATGGTTTTCGAGACCCGATTCGAGGAGTTGGATGAACCGTCTGCGGGTACATGGTGGACCCGGTATGGTACCTAGGGCAAGAAGCTCGAGTTGTAGATGATGAGCCCGGCAGGGGCAGACTGCCTACTGGTGATGTCTGGCGCGGCGGATATCCGGAGGATACCGTCCGTGGTCATGTGATTTGATTATATGGGCCGATCCGGACTGACGGAGCCCGAGACACTGAGATATTGAGATTTGATGGTACAGGCCATTCCGGATAGCCGGAGCCTGAGATATTGAGAAACTGAGATTTATGTTTTGTGTCGATACTTGACACCGATTCCTCTGTTGTTTTCATTGATGATACTCGATTTATATATATACAGAAATCTCATTAAATAAAGAAAACAGTTGTCTCATTCATGATGTATTCTGTTTCCATTAGTAATGCATTCATACATCATATATCTGATATGTTGCTATCTGAGGCACTGACACGAGCACGTGGTATTTCACTTATGTGTAGATAGATCAGGATATTTATTTGAGGATATTACTTGATATGACCTAGGATAGCGTCATACATGCGATTTCTGCTCTGTGATGTTTTCTACTCACGAGTTGGCAACTCACCCCCGTTGTGCTACAGTTCTTGTAGGTTTTGCCGTACAGATTTCGCTGCGGATTTGCTGGCACACTGTTCCTTCCGAGCGTTTGCTTTGGTAGGTGGTTTCAATTGCATCGTGACCACCATTGTGTATTTATTGTTTCAGTTGTATCTAGAAACTCCATCAACCAGACTTGTATATTTGATAGAACTAGAAAACCAGTGTTTATTCTTTCGACCTTAGAGTCGCGCTTGTATTATTATGGTTTTCTGGTGGATATGGGCTTTCTTTTGAGTTTTGATCCTCGCCCTTCGGCGTTGTATATTATATTGCTTGCGTGGTTTTTTCCGCCCTTTTAGCGAAGAGCTAGCTCCTGCTTGGGGATGCCTTATTCATTATATATGCTTTATCAGGTTTTGTACCCATTTGGGGTCAGTATTTACAAAGGAAACTCTGCCTAAATTTTTATTAAAAACTTGAGGTTTTTTTAAAGATGCAATACTTCGGCTTATGTTGTTAAACTACTTGCTTTAAATTGGTTTTCCCTTCACTCTACTGCTTCATTGGTTTTGATTTCTGGGTTTTGGCTTACTTAGATTACGTACGCTTCGAGACGTTTCGTAATTTAGGTTCCTGTCATGTTCCGTACTTTTCGGGTCGTGACAATAGCAAAGAAGACCCAAAGGACATGGTATCGTGACGTATAACTTCTTTCCGAGTAGTTAACCTCTTAGTAGTTAGTTGGTTAGGGTTTAGCATCGATCCTGGAGTTCAAGTCGGTGTTGCAACACCCGTAAAAATCGTTTTTTACGTATTCCGCCTCCCCGCGAACCCGCGGGGTGCGCGACATCGACTTACATTTCATACGACGATAATGAACATGTCCTAATCTATCATGCCATAAAGAAAAAGAATCAACAATATTAACAGAAATAACTTCTTTATTTATTAAGTTCTATGACTTTATTTTCTTTTGAGTTTCTTGACCCATATGATGGGCGATGGATGATCCCATATCCATTGGTTTAGGACATCAAAGATTGTATACGGGTGCTCAGTGGAGACTGGGTACACTGAACGGACTCGCCAAGAACTCCTATATGGTATTATATCTATCGTCGGATAGCGGTTCTCAGGTAATACTGGTACAGGTTAGTCTGTAGACCCGAGATCGTCATAGAGTCTTGTGTGTTCTCCCACTGTACTTTGATTTCCACCCTACCACGGCTCTACTGAGTCGTGCAAACAGGTGGATTTTGGATACAGTCCCGAGACACATGAAGGCAATGAGCGATAGGAGGGGTTTCGTCTTTCCCGGTATTGGAGGTTGATGTTGCGCTGTGCTCGATTGGCTATAACAGGAAGTCCCTAGCCAAGGCTGATAATATTTACTGATAAGTATTATCAGTAGTTTCTCGATCTGTTATAGGCCATACATCGGCATGACTTATTGAGTTATTGGGGTCGACGATACCATCCCTAGAGTCGATATGCAGCATATCTGACAAAGAGACCAGACTATACGGTAAGTGTTGCCAGTTGGCTCTACGCGAGTTTTGACAGGTTCGCTTGTTGTTCTTTTGTTTGCTCAATACCTAGGAGTCGTTACGTGCATCTAGTACCACTGACGGTTTATGGGTATATGATATGATCACTGCCTACTGCTAGCGTATTGACGAGTCTTAGAGTCCCACAAAGGGGTTTTCTAACTCAGGCGAAACGATGTGGGGTGCATATGGGGATATGCGCGGGAGCTTGATTAAATGCATGTATATGATACCGTATTATAATCAAGCGTTTTCTATTGCTCGGGCCATATGTGATATGACCGGATTATTAAATCAAGTGTTGATTTGATATCAAATGACCATTAGCTCATTTATTAAACCCTTTCTTTATTTTGTATGCATGTATGTATGTATGTATGTATGTATGTATGTATGCACACATGCATGCATACATGTGTCATGGTTGATGATACATTGGAGATGGCTATGCAAGACTCACACGGAAACTATTATGATATTTTTAATTATTTATAAAGAAAATGGGAAATAAATCATGGTTGATTTTTCTTTTCTACACACTTCTAAAAATATCGTATACTAACCATGGTTTCATATCTAATTATCTATTAACTCAACTTCAAAAATATCTAGATATTTTTCTAAGTCTTAGTTAAGAGTGAGTGTGACCTTCTCTTATTCATTATTAATCTTGACTTTATTTTCTTTTGAGCTCAAGCAAGCCATTTCCATCTCTTTCTTCCTCCAAGCTCACTACCTCTTTCAAAGTGAGTGAAGAGAAAGAAAAGGATAGGTTTTTAAGTGAGAATATTACACACTTAACCCATCTATATTAGTTTAGCTCACTAGTGTAGGTTGTTTGCTTCACTTCCACTTAGGTCAAGTGAAGTTAGGAGCTTGAGCAAAGGGACTCCGTGGCGGATCGTCGTGGACTTCTAAGGCTTCAAGAGAACCCGTTCAAACTCCAAGTAGAACCAACGAGTCAAGGAGGAAAGGTCTACAATGGTTGTATTTATCCCCTCTTAGTGTTAGACACTAACTAGTATGTGATACTTGTTTAGTTTTACCATAATCCTATAGTTCGATTCAAGGTTAGGTTTGGTTGGCACCCTAGAATTTTAAAGTTGCATGTTTGATGCTTGTTAAAACCTAGTGAGGGTGCTAAGAAAACCCAGCAGCCTCTACATCGTTTCGCCTGAACCAGGAAAACCCTCTGTGTGGGATTCTAAAGATTCGACAGTACGCTGGCAGTGGGTTTTACTACAAGTCCATCAGTGGCACTAACTATACGTAACGGCTACCCAGGTATCTGTCGATAAGAAGGCCGACGAGCAAACCCATCCGAACTCCTACTGAGACTATCTGTGATAATCTCTGTACAGTTCGGTCTGTTCGTCTAAGAGTATCGCATATCGGGCCTAGGGGGTAGTAACTGTCAAACCCCTAATAGCGCAATAAGTCATGTTGGTGTAAAGCCCAATACACCCTAAGAAATTACTAGTGTACTTACCAGTAAATCTCGCTTGCCCTGGCCAGGGACTTTGTGTAATGGCTATCCGAACACAGCGCGATATCAACCCCCAATACCAGAAGAGATGAATCCTATCTAACTGTAAGTGCACGGCGGCGCCCCGGCCGTCAATCCGACGCCGGAATACGGAAGCGGTGATTTACAATAATTTTCTGAACCGGCACCACCGCGCACTAAAAACCCGGATCGTGCTATTAAACTAGTCCTATCTAACTACAAGATGGGAAGAGAGATATACCGAGTGATCCGTGTCCTCCGATCTTCTCGTCATCGTCCCGATCTCCCCGCGGAATCTCCGGTCTCCACCTCGTCGCCGGAAGGGCACCACGTCGCCGGCTTCTTTTACGGGCTCCCACCTCTGGTCTAAGGCAACTCGGGCACGAAGATGGCGAGTCGACGTGCCCAAGGTTTGCTGTAGAATAGTGTAGTGAGCTATGTCTCATTTTGGGGTAGTGGATGTTGCCTTTTTGGTGGAGGAATGATACAAGCTAATGGAGATGGAACTTGTGGGATTTTTACAAAAGCAAAAGAGCAAAAAATCCCACATGAGAAACTTGGACAGCCCCTATCCAATGTGGCCGGCCAAGCTTGGAGAGGGTGAGAGGAGAGAGTGTCTTTTTCAAAAATATGAGAGTCTCTCAAGAATAATGCAAGAGAGAGAGATCAAAATGATATCATGAAAGAAAATGATCATAAACACAAACCCACACTCCACCAAGCTCATCATCTCAACACAAAGTCAAGACATCATGAAAGAAGAAGTCAAATGGTCAAGGGATGGTGCAACCATCATGATCCAACAATATGCGAAGAACACCCTCCACAAATGCTTATTTGCACAAATGCAAATAAGCCCTCCTCCACCAATCTTCGACCAATGAAAGATACAAAGAAATATGGCCGAAACGGAAAGCAAACTGGCAACTCCATAAAACTGGTCCGTAATAAATTACAGGAAAACCTCGCAACTGTGTATACATACCCGCATTTGTATTCCGACCGAATACAAATGTACTGAGACAAAATCTACACTGTACAATACTAGGATCCGGCTTAAACCAAAGCCCGCTAGTATTATCCGTCCGATCCTGATCCGTGCAATGCCGCACGTATCTGATCGAACCCTGCCATATCTCCATATGGCCTCTACAGCGTTTCGCCCGAAAACTTGAGCAACTGAATGTGGGGGGAGTCTAAAAGACTCGTCAATATTATGGCTGTGGATTTAACCACTAGCACGTCAGAGATATTAGCCATACGTGACGGGCTACCAGCTATTGACCAAAAGGGATGTCGATGAGCGAACTCATCCTGACACCCTACTGAGCCTGTCAGTGACAATATCCGTACAGTCCGGTCCGTTCGTCTATGAGCATCGCATGGCGGGCCTAGGGGGTTGGTACAAGTCAGACCCCCAAAAGCGGTACAAGTCGTGTCGGAGTGTAGCCCAGAACACCATGAGATACTACTGGAATACCTACCAGTAAATCTCCTGCCTCGGCCGAGGGCTTCGTGTAATGGCTCTCCTAGACACAGCGCGACCTCACCCCTAATACCAGGAGAGAAAAACCCCTGAAGATCCGCTCACTGCCTCCATGTGGCTCGGGACTGTACCCAACTAAAACCTGTTTGCACGTCTCCTTTGAGCATGGTAGGGTAGTAATCAAAGTACAGTGGGAACTCACATAAGACAAATGATGATCCTTAGGTCGATGAACTAACCTGTACACATGTCACCTGGGAACTGCTATCTGATGTCTGTTATAATCCCAACTAGCAGGTTCCCGGCGAGTCCTGTCCGGTGTACTCATAACCCAATGAGCACCTGTATACATCTTAGGTGAACCAACTAACACCAGTGGCTTGTGAGACCGGCCACCGCCCCTTGACGGGGACTCGACTGTATACACTAGTCTACTCTGGAGAATCGATGCCCTGTCTCGAAACTCCCACGACTAGGGACCTTTTAAGGATGTGCTTATAGACTACCAGCTCCCACGTATATGATCGCCCTCATACTGTTGGCAGTCAAGCATGAATCCTAGGGGCTCTATCAACGTGTAATAGCAACCTATCTGGTCATCTAAAGCAGTACACGATGATAAAGATAAACCAGATAGCATACTATCATCTTGAGTAAGACTGTCCTACCGGAATAGGTCCTCCCTCAATCATTGCAATCACGTGCCTGTGATCCAATAATTGACTCTGAGGGCACTATCTCCAACAATCTCCCACTTGCACTCAAGGCTAATTATTGCGATGTCGCATACTCACAGCCCGTGTGATACCGAACACCCAACTCGTCTACTAGTCAGTCTCACAAAGCCTGTTTGCGAAACTATTGCGTTCGAGGAATAGCCTCAGTGAGTGGATCCGTTTTGATGTTTCTTTCTATGTCTCTCTATATCTCAAGTTCGCGGAGAAAGCCATCTCCCGAAATGAGCAATACCTGTCTTAGAATGTGTCTGGATGTCTGATGGGACCTAGCTCATAAATGAACTCCAAATCCAAACTTCTTAGACAGTATTGTCAACTGAACTTAATCAGTATCCTGCGCCATGCCTCCCTCAGTATTTCCTTGGACCACCTGTCCAAAATACTGCCCCTCGTCAGAAGGAAAACTATAACTCTGACAACCTCCTTGTCGTCCAGGTCACCTTGGAAGCTTGGAATGATAATTGTCTCCCGAATGAGGCTGTCGTTATCATATCCCTAGAACATCCACTTATGTTCTAAAACTGCTTCCGACTGTTTCTCCAGGATTGGATTAATGTCAACTTATTGCATCTAGTGCAAAAACAACATCTGGTGTGGTACTTGACATCTCATGATTGACTCAATTGCCTAAGCAAGTGATCTGCCAATCATGCACATCCCTCTCCCCTTTAGTCTGTAAGACACCTTTAGAGAGGGTGACTCCATCATCTGCAGGTACACTACCGTGCATAGAGTCGTCCATTCTAAATACTCTTAGAATGCTGTCTAAGTACCCAGATTGGGAAACTACTCAAATCTAGATCTAAAACCATAGATCTAGTAACCATAATGTCTGAATATAATATCCAAGTCCCATGTGGAGAAACCACTGTGTGACAACCAAAGTATAACCGATCGTAGTATAGGAATATCATTTCCTACTCTATGTATGTCATCCAAATACCAGGACATCACACCCTACTACCTTCTTAACAGATTCATCCCCTATTCTGATGAAATCAAAGCTATGACTATCACATCAGAAATAGATGATCTATCTCCGCTATATCTGCTTTAGTCTATAAATAGACATAAGCCACTTCTCCACCAATGCTTCCGCTGCTCCCACTGACTACGACAACCCTCTGGCAGAGTCATATAGACGTACATTTCTAAAGCTAGTTCAGAACGACGCTATACTCATCCTCCTGCCGGGTCTCACAGTCTGGAACAACAGCAATGGCAAGTCTGGGTAAACAAGAACCTCCCTGCCACCGTCCTTGAGGCTACCGGAGAACCTCTCGGGTGCCTGAGGTTACCCACTTTATCTGCGGAGTGGCCAATGGAATGTCAAACTGTAAGTGCACGGCGGCGCCCCGGCCGTCAATCCGACGGCCAAATGCGGAAACGGTGATAAACTTTAATTTTGCGAACTTTGCAAACCGGCACCACCGCACACTAAACCCCGGATCGGGCCATTAAACTAGATCTAGCTAACAACAAGACGGGTTAGAGATATACCGAGTGATCCGAGTCCTCCGGTCTTCTCGTCATCGTCCCGATCTCTAGCGGAAACTCCGGTCGTCGCCTCCTTGCCGGAAGGGCACCACATCGCCTGTTTCTTTTACGGGCTCCCGCCTCTATACCGAGGCAACTCGGGCATGAAGCTGACAAGTCGACATGCCCAAGATATGCTGTAGAATGTGTAGGGTTGAGGCTATGTCTCATTTGGGGTTTGTTGCCTTTGAAGATGATGGAGGAATCAAGACAAGAAAAATGGTGCTTGCATTTTTCTTAACATGAAATGAGATCAAAATGCTACACTCAAAAAATGAAGCTCTCCCTCTCATTCAAAGAAGTGGCCGGCCATTTACAAATGGAGAATGGTGGAGGGATAAATCAAGCATGAAGGGAGGTGATGGTAGGAGAAAAAAAGAGGTGACCACATCCAAACATCAACCATACTTAAGCACATCAAACCCATACCCTCTCTTTAATGCAAGTGATGGTGCATTAAAAGAAAAGAAGGAAAAGGAATCTAAAGAAGCTATCATAATCTCTCATCTCACAAATAAACCCTCCACAAAATGTTATTTGCAAACTTGCAAATAACCCCCTCCAACGGAAAAGTCCGGCCGGGAAAGAACAAAGGAAAACCGGCCGGAACGGAATGCAAACTGGCAACTCCAGAAAACTGGTCCCGTAATAAATTACAGGAAAACCCCGATACTGTGCATACACACCCGCATCTGTATTCCGTCCGGATACAAATGCAATGAGACAAAATCTACACTGTACTAAACTAGGAACCGGCTTAAACCAAAGCCGGCTAGTAATATCCGTCCGATCCTGATCCGTGCAATACCGCACGTATCTGATCGAACCCTGCCATATATCTATACGGCCTCTAGTACAAACCGTCTGATCCTGATCCGTGCAATACCGCACGTATCTGATCGGACCCTGCCATATCTCCATACGGCCTCTACAGCATTTCGCCCGAAAGCTGAGTAACTGAATGAGTGGTGGACTCTAAAAACTCGTCAATACTATGGCTGTGGATTTAACCACCAGCACGTCAGAGGTATAAGCCAATACGTGACGGGCCACCAGCTATTGACCAAAAGGGACGTCGATGAGCGAACTCATCCTGACACCCTACTGAGTCTGTCAGTGACAATATCCGTACAGTCCGGTCCGTTCGTCTACGAGCATCGCATGGCGGGCCTAGGGGGTTGGTAAAAGTAAGACCCCCAAAAGCGGTACAAGTCGTGTCGGAGTGTATCCCAGAACACCCTGAGATACTACTGGAATACCTACCAGTAAATCCCCTGCCTTGGCCAAGGACTTTGTGTAATGGCTCTCCTAGACACAGCGCGACCTCACCCCCAATACCGGGAGAGACGAACCCCCGAAGATCCGCTCACTGCCTCCATGTGGCTCGGGACTGTACCCAACTAAAACCTGTTTGCACGACTCCTTTGAGCCGTGGTAGGGTAGTAATCAAAGTACAGTGGGAACTCACACGAGACAAATGATGATCCCCTGGTCGATGAACTAACCTGTACACATGTCACCAGGGAACTGCTATCTGACGTCAAGTATAATCCCAACTAGCAGGTTCCCGGCGAGTCCTGTCCGGTGTACTCATAACCAATGAGCACCTGTATACATCTTAGGTGAAGCAACTGACACCAGTGGCTTGTGAGACCGGCCACCGCCCCTCGTCGGGGTCTCGACTGTATACACTAGTCTACTCTGGAGAATCGATGCCCTGTCTCGAATCTCCCACGACTAGGGACCTTTTAAGGATGTGCTTGTAGACCCCCAGCTCCCACTTATATGATCGCCCTCATACTGCTGGTGGTCAAGAAAGAATCCTAGGGGCTCTATCAGAGTGTAATAGCAACCTGTCAGGTCACCTAAAGCAGTACACGATGATAAAGGTAAACCAGATAGCATACTATCATCTCGAGTAAGACTGTCGTACCGGGATAGGTCCTCCCTCAATCATTACAATCACGTGCCTGTGATCCAATAATTGACTCTGAGGGCACTATCTCCAACAATCTCCCACTTGCACTCAAGGCTAATTATTGCGATGTCGCATACTCACAGCCCGTGTGATACCGAACACCCAACTCCTCTACAAGTCAGTCTCACAAAGCTCGTTTGCGAGACTATTGCGTTCGAGGAATAGCCTCAGCGAGTGGATCCTCTCTGAAGTTTCTTTCTATGTCTCTCTCTATCTCAAGTTCGCGGAGAAAGCCATCTTCCGAAATGAGCAATACCTATCTTAGAATGTCTGGATGTCTGATAGGACCCAGTTCATAAATGAACTTCAAATCCAAACTTCTTAGACTGTATCGTCAACTGAACTTAATCAGTATCCTGCGCCATGCCACCCTCAGTATTGCCTTGGATCACCTGTCCAAAACACTGCCCCTCGTCAGAAGGAAAAACTATAACTCTGACAACCTCCTTGTCGTCGATGTCACCTTGGAAGCCTGGAATGATAACTGTCTCCCAAATGAGGCTGTCGTTATCATATCCCTAGAACATCCACTTATGTTCTAAAACTGCTTCCGACTGTTTCTCCAGGATTGGATCAATGTCAACTTATTGCATCTAGTGCAAGAACAGCATCTGGTGTGGTACTTGACATCTCATGATTGACTCAATTGCCTAAGCAAGTGATCTGCCAATCATGCACATCCCTCTCTACTTTAGTCTATAAGACACCTTTAGAGAGGGTGACTCCATCACCTGCAGGTACACTACCGTGCCAGGAGTCGTCCATTCTAAATACTCTTTGAATGCTGTCAAAGTACCCTGATTGGGAAACCACCCAAATCTAGATCTAAAACCATAGATCTAGTAACCAGAATGTCGGATATTATATCCAAGTTCTTTGTGGAGAAACCACTGTGTGACGACCAAAGTATAACCGATCGTAGTATAGGAATATCACTTCCTACTTTGTGTATGTCATCCAAAACCCGGATATCACACCCTACTATCTTATCAACAGATCCATCCCCTATTCTGATGACGTCAAATCTATGACTGTCACATCAGAAATAGATGATCTATCTCCGCTATTTCTGCTTTGGTCTATAAATAGACATAAGCCTGATGTTCACCAATGCTTCCGCTGCTCCCACTGACTACGACAACCCTCTGGCAGAGTCATATAGATGTGCACTTCTAAAGCTAGTTTAGAACGACGCTATACTCATCCTCCTGCCGGGTCTCGCAGCCTGGAACAACAACAATGGCAAGTGTAGGTAAACAAGAACTTCCCTGTCACCGTCCTTGAGCCTACCGGAGTACCTCTCGGGTGCCTGAAGTTACCCACCTTATCTGCGGAGTGGCCAATGGAATGTCAAATCAGATTGAATCTTTAGGTTCCTTATCAAATCTTCAGTAATCGTTTGCGGTTCTGGAATCACTTCCAGTTCTACCATACTCCCACTTCTGTCTTTGAAAAAATCCATTTTTATTAAAACTGTGGCGAGTCAAGAACAATATCACCATCGATCTTTCTTATGGTAGAAAGTCAACCCTCGTCATAGCCTGGGTCAACCCACAAACAGCCATTACAGAAACGTGCCTTGAGTTATCCAGAGTCTGGTTTTAATCATAAGCCGGACAACTCCCCGTACCTTAACAATGTTAAGATATAAACTGTACTATATCCAATATAGAACCAGAGGCACTGATTTAATTGAACCAGATTCAAATCATGCAGCTGTCTCCAGTGCATGTCAACTAAATGGAGAGAGGCCGATCAGCGTTACTCAACTTAGGAATGCTTCCAATTATGAGTAATCTGAAAGAGAAGCAATTTCTCTTTATCATTACTATCAGCTGAATACCATACACAAGTATCTACATCTTCGATCACTTTGAAGAATCCCGATACTTGCTACACCAGGTTCTCTACTCTATTCAAATACCTATAACTCCTCAAAACTTAGACCCTGTGTTTCTACGAAACACATGTCTAAAAACTAGAGAAGTTAAAAGTAAACAGAATATAGTATGAGGACCAACCCCTCTGTCCTAATGGACACTGGACAACATACAATACTCTGTATAAGTCCGCTGAGTCTAACAACTCTTTCACTGTGTGTCGTAGGTTGAAAACTGTACTTATGGTTAAGAAGAATTACACCGCTGTTTAATGCTCCTTACCTAACCATCCACTGATATTGGTAAATGTCATCGACATAATATCAAAAGGTATATCTCACTCTATGAAAATAGACGTACAGATATATCAATTTGAAATTGGTGCACAACAGCGGATATTCAAAACCAAAAATTAGATGATCTCCTCAAATATCAGCGATTACAACGAATCCCGATATAATGAGGATGATCACCCTATTCCCAATAACCTACTCCCACTCATCATCTGCAAAACCATACAGATGTGAGAATCATACCTGGTAAATACATACCCTGGAGCAAGTGTCTAATCGGGAAATCAGTTTTCTTTTAACAGTACACAGTTGAACTGAAACATTGAAATGTTTCGATGGGGTATCCTGGTATTCCTAGTAATGCCTCTTCCATTCACAACTGTAACCGTATAATTCTTTGCCACCTCTCCAAATCCTTTTATATGTCTTTAGTCATTACCTTCTGCACACCCCTTAGGCCAAATGGTTTTCTTCCTTCCCTACCGTTCGGCACCAGCCTATGGTTTAGAAGAAGACTATCCAATAAGCATAATGGGTTACTGTCCTAATCCTAGGAGCACTCGCAATGCGAGAGAAGGTGAAAATAAAAGACAACCGAATAAACCTTATTCCTATTTCTCCAGGACCAGAATCCATCCCCGAACTGGAACAAGTTCCTTTCGAGTTCGTATATAACCATACGATGGAGTATCCAATAAACTGTGGATCTTCGTAGTGATACGGAGTGTCCTGGAGAAATACAAAGGTGATTTAGGATTGACGAAGAAATACTTGGTTTGGTCGTGAATATCAGTTGCAATTTACTTTGCCCTCTTACTAATCCCTTGCTTTGTCTTAATCTTAATACCTTCTGCACACCATCGTTATGCTGATTGGTTTTCTTCATTCCCCACTGTTCGGCACCAGCCTAAAGTTTGGAAGAAGACTATCCAATTTGCGTAATAGGTGTACTATCTCCTAAACTAAGGAGTACTCGTAACTTGAGAGGAGGCAAAAAGGAAAAGACAACTGAATAATCGTATCCGTTTTCTCCAGAACCGGAAACCATCCTCGAATTCCTTCGAGTTCGTATCTAACCATACGATGGCTTTGTCCAATGGAAGTGGACGTTCGTAGTAATACGGGGTGTCCTGGAGAAAAGGGTAAAAGTAGGAGTGGCAATGAGGTCTGCAACTCTGACAATCCAAAAGCCAGTGTAAAGAAGGTTCGGTCAACTTGGTCACTGAGTCAAAGTCTAGGGTCGGGTCAATGGTCGCTGCCAAAGAGAGAGAGAAAAGAAACACTCAGCGTGCACTCTAACCTAGATCAGAATGGTTACCAATTTATCTAATCTGGAAACCTCCCACTATACCTCAAATTCTCCTCCAAACCTGAAAGAAGAATTAGTCGGGGTCACCCGAGGAGTAAACTAACTCATCAGTGGGAATCGGGATCCAACTCTCATCGCATGATAACGTGACGGAATCCGCTCACGGTATCACACTCCAGAAGGTATGCGCATATCTGGCAAGTTTCAGTTCTTTTGAAACTCCCGATGTGATTTTTACCCCATGCTCTTATGACCTTGGCGTGAGGTCAAAATATCATAAGTCACATGTCAAGTTCTACCTATCATTGTCTAGGTTAATTTGAACCCACCCGTACATACCCTTGACGTAGGCCAAAATAGTAGTACGACTGTCCCAAACCAACGCATCTATCTATGCAACAGATAAATACCCGGCAACTACCAAACACTATGCCTTGGCATGAGGTCAAAATACATAGCTTGAATACTACCGAATATTTAACTGAAATGATGGAGGGCTACGAATGGTTTCTGGCGAAAACCTTTAACGTAATGAACTTGATATCGTTGAAGGAACGGATAGCTTTTTAGAAATTATAGTGACGAAAACCTTTACTAAAGAGGTCACTCCCGGTGAAGGGATCTCGGCTCTTTCCCCGTAGAATGGAGTGCAGGATATTCCAAATGAATACCACGATGCAAAGCAAAAGTAATCGGCTATAGTGAAGTTAGTGCCCTGACGCAAACTTCTGTCCAAGGGGTCACTCCCGGTGAAGGGATCTCGGCCCTTGCCTCGTCGACTGAGGAGCAGGATATTCCAAATGAATACCACGATGCAAAACAAAAGTGAATGTCCTTGCAATAACAGCTTTTTGAAAAGTGTTCCAACAACATCAGAAAAGGTTTGTTTAAACTTGCATTAATCCGAATCAATGCAGTCCCATCAATTGATCACACCACAAAGAACGAAAATATACTGACGTACGTATATGCCATCTGCATTCGCCACTGGGTCCCGTCATCACCCGTTAGGTTAGCTAACTAACGGCAGAGCGGGGACTGGACTAGCGCGGATGAAAAACATATACAACATCTACTAATATATATACCAATATATTATATTTCGCTCAAGGCGTGAATAAAATGCAACATCACAGAAATGTACAGCATCACAGAACAATACAGATATATGGGATCCCCGGGTTTCACAGAGCCACTACTGAAACCCGACGTTCCCCTGGTCGTGTGGATAGCCTGTGCAATGAAATCCTAGACCCCTACGGGCGCGGCAAGTCACCCGCCAAAACCTGAAGCGAGGCAGCCCCCTTCAGCACCGTGAATGGACCACCCAGCACTTCACGGAATCTGGTAACTTGGGCACCCCTCCTGGGTCAACCTGTACCCCCTACGAGTGCGGCGAATAGCCCGCCAATTCCAGACTGAAGCCCCCTCCGTCTCAATGCCCTGAGATGTGGGCCCGTTGCCCTCTAGAACCCGGCTATCCGTGCACCCCTCCGCGGGGTAACCCTAGTACAGAAAGTAAAATATACATACAACGGGTACATCGACCGCAACCAGGTCGTGCCCCAAAAGAATAATACAATCAGGCAGTGACGGCAGTCCACATGTCGGACGCTCGCCCCGCAATATCAAATGTACATGATACAACAAAACTGTACTAGCATTGCATCCAGGCTATCCCCACGACCGATCCGCAGCATCACAGCAAAACACAGAACATCAACGTGAAAGTCACGTTCGCAAATCCGTCTAACCGGGCTATAGCAGTTAGACCGGATTTACCGATCGAGTGACATTCACGGTCGCAGATATAATGTAAATACTGTGAAATAATGTGTTTAAAATATCCGACCGATCAAAAATTAACAAGTGGGCCCCCAAGCAATACTGTAGCACTCACAGAAAATCTGGGCCCAATATTAATATTCCAAAACCCCTAAAATAAGCCCAGAAGCCCACTGGAGAAATTGGACACAGTGAGGACACCAATGTGCGGCGGAACCACGGCCCAAGGGGGGTTTGGCCGCGGTTCCGCGCTTCAGTCGTCGACTGACTGTGTCGAATTTTCCCAGTAGTCTTAGAACTTCAAGTACATCAATTTTCTACAACCTGAAAAATTTTTAGAGACCAAAAAATTTCAACAGAAAACTAATGTGAACAAAAATGCAAGTTTTGGAATTTTGGACGATCGGAAATGAAAAACACATCAAACGAAGCTAGATGAAGTTAATGGAGAGGCTCTGATACCACTGTAAGTGCACAGCGGCGCCCCGGCCGTCAATCCGACGGCCAAATGCGGAAACGGTGATAAACTTTAATTTTGCGAACTTTGCAAACCGGCACCACCGCGCACTAAACCCCGGATCGGACCATTAAACTAGATCTAGCTAACAACAAGACGGGTTAGAGATATACCGAGTGATCCGAGTCCTCCGGTCTTCTCGTCGTCGTCCCGATCTCTCGCGGAAACTCCGGTCGTCGCCTCCTTGCCGGAAGGGCACCACATCGCCTGTTTCTTTTACGGGCTCCTGCCTCTATACCGAGGCAACTCGGGCATGAAGCTGGCAAGTCGACATGCCCAAGATATGCTGTAGAATGTGTAGGGTTGAGGCTATGTCTCATTTGGGGTTTGTTGCCTTTGAAGATGATGGAGGAATCAAGACAAGAAAAATGGTGCTTGCATTTTTCTTAACATGAAATGAGATCAAAATGCTACACTCAAAAAATGAAGCTCTCCCTCTCATTCAAAGAAGTGGCCGGCCATTTACAAATGGAGAATGGTGGAGGGATAAATCAATCATGAAGGGAGGTGCTGGTAGGAGAAGAAAAGAGGTGACCATATCCAAACATCAACCATACTTAAGCACATCAAACCCATACCCTCTCTTTAATGCAAGTGATGGTGCATTAAAAGAAAAGAAGGAAAAGGAATCTAAAGAAGCTATCATAATCTCTCATCTCACAAATAAACCCTCCACAAAATGTTATTTGCAAACTTGCAAATAACCCCCTCCAACGGAAAAGTCCGGCCGGGAAAGAACAAAGGAAAACCGACCGGAACGGAATGCAAACTGGCAACTCCAGAAAACTGGTCCCGTAATAAATTACAGGAAAACCCCGATACTGTGCATACACACCCGCATCTGTATTCCGTCCGGATACAAATGCAATGAGACAAAATCTACACTGTACTAAACTAGGAACCGGCTTAAACCAAAGCCGGCTAGTAATATCCGTCCGATCCTGATCCGTGCAATACCGCACGTATCTGATCGAACCCTGCCATATATCTATACGGCCTCTAGTACAAACCGTCTGATCCTGATCCGTGCAATACCGCACGTATCTGATCGGACCCTGCCATATCTCCATACGGCCTCTACAGCGTTTCGCCCGAAAGCTGAGTAACTGAATGAGTGGTGGACTCTAAAGACTCGTCAATACTATGGTTGTGGATTTAACCACCAGCACGTCAGAGGTATAAGCCAATACGTGACGGGCCACCAGCTATTGACCAAAAGGGACGTCGATGAGCGAACTCATCCTGACACCCTACTGAGCCTGTCAGTGACAATATCCGTACAGTCCGGTCCGTTCGTCTACGAGCATCGCATGGCGGGCCTAAGGGGTTGGCAAAAGTCAGACCCCCAAAAGCGGTACAAGTCGTGTCGGAGTGTAGCCCAGAACACCCTGAGATACAACTGGAATACCTACCAGTAAATCTCCTGCCTTGGCCAAGGACTTTGTGTAATGGCTCTCCTAGACACAGCGCGACCTCACCCCCAATACCGGGAGAGACGAACCCCCGAAGATCCGCTCACTGCCTCCATGTGGCTCGGGACTGTACCCAACTAAAACCTGTTTGCATGACTCCTTTGAGCCGTGGTAGGGTAGTAATCAAAGTACAGTGGGAACTCACACGAGACAAATGACGATCCCCAGGTCGATGAACTAACCTGTACACATGTCACCAGGGAACTGCTATCTGACGTCAAGTATAATCCCAACTAGCAGGTTCCCGGCGAGTCCTGTCCGGTGTACTCATAACCCAATGAGCACCTGTATACATCTTAGGTGAAGCAACTGACACCAGTGGCTTGTGAGACCGGCCACCGCCCCTCGTCGGGGTCTCGACTGTATACACTAGTCTACTCTGGAGAATCGATGCCCTGTCTCGAATCTCCCACGACTAGGGACCTTTTAAGGATGTGCTTGTAGACCCCCAGCTCCCACTTATATGATCACCCTCATACTGCTGGTGGTCAAGCAAGAATCCTAGGGGCTCTATCAGCGTGTAATAGCAACCTGTCAGGTCACCTAAAGCAGTACACGATGATAAAGGTAAACCAGATAGCATACTATCATCTCGAGTAAGACTGTCGTACCGGGATAGTCCTCCCTCAATCATTGCAATCACGTGCCTGTGATCCAATAATTGACTCTGAGGGCACTATCTCCAACACAAACCAGATTGAATCTTTAGGTTCTTATCAAATCTTCAGTAATCGTTTGTGGTTCTGGAATCACTTCCAGTTCTACCATACTCCCACTACTGTTTTCTGAAAAAATCCATTTTTATTAAAACTGTGACGAGTCTAGAACAATATCACTATTGATCTTCCAGATGGTAGAAAGTCAACCCTCGTCATAGCCTGGGTCAACCCACAAACAGCCATTACAGAAACATGCCTTGAGTTATCCAGAGTCTGGTTTTAAGCATATGCCAGACAACTCCCCGTACCTTAACATCGTTAAGATACGAACTGTTCTATATCCAATATAGAAACAGAGGAACTGATTTACTTGAACCAAATTCAAATCATGCAGCTGTCTCCAGTGCATGTCAACTAAATGGAAGGAGGCCGATCAGCGTTACTCAACTTAGGAATGCTTCCAATTATGAGTAATCTGAAAGAGAAGCAAGTTCTCTTAATCATTACTATCAACTGAATACCATATACAAGTATCTGCATCTTCGATCACCTTGAAGAATCCCGATACTTGCAACACCTGGTTCTCTACTTTATTCAAATACCTATAACTTCTCAAAATTCGGACCCTGTGTTTCTACGAAACACCTGTCTAAGAACTAGAGAAGTCATAAGTAAACCGAATATAGTACGAGGACCATCCCCTCTATCCTAATGGACACTGGACAATATACAATACTCTGTACAAGTCCCTTGAGTCTAATAACTCACTCCCTGTGTGTCGTAGGTCGAAAACTGTACTTATGGTTAAGAAGAATGACACCGCTATTTAATACTCCTTACCTAACCATCAACTGATATAGGTAAATGTCATAGACATAATTTCAAAAAGGTATATCTCACTCTATAAAAATAGACGTACAGATATATCAATTTGAAATTGGTGCATAACAACGGATATTCAAAACCAAATACTTGCCGTCCGGCAAACAACCCAGGTGACTTCCTCAAATATCACCAATTACAACGAATTTCGATATAATGAGGATGATCACCTAATTCCTAATAACTTACTCCCACTCATCATCTGTAAAACCATACAGATATGAGAATCATACCTGGTAAATACATACCCTGAAGTAAGGACTAATTGGGAATTCAGTTTTCCTTTAACAGTACACAGTGAAACTGAAACATTGAAATGTTTCGATGGGGTATCCCGGGTATTCCTAGTAATGCCTCTTCCATTATCCAGATTCACAATTGTAACCGTATACTTCTTTGCCATCTCTCCAAATCCCTTCATATGTCTTTAGTCATTACCTTCTGTACACCACTTTAGGCCAAATGGTTTTCTTCCTTCCCTACCGTTCGGCACCAGCCTATGGTTTGGAAGAAGACTATCCAATAAGCATAATGGGTGTACTGTCCCAATCCTAGGAACACTCGCAATGCGAGAGAAGGTGAAGATAAAAGACAACCGAATAAACCTTATTCCTATTTCTCCTGAACCAGAATCCATCCCCGAACCGGAACAAGTTCCTTTCGAGTTCGTATATAACCATACGATGGAGTATCCAATAAACTGTGGATCTTCGTAGTGATACGGAGTGTCCTGGAGAAATACAAAGGTGAAGTGGGAGTGGTAATGAAATACTTGGTTTGGTCGTGAATATCAGTCGCAGTTTACTTTACCCTCTTACTAATCCCTTTCTTTGTCTTTACATAATACCTTCTGTACACCATCGCTAGGCTAATTGGTTTTCTTCATTCCCTACCGGTCAGCACCTGCCTATGGTTTGGAAGAAGACTATCCAATTTGCGTAATAGGTGTACTATCTCCTAAACCAAGGAGTACTCACAACTTGAGAGAAGGTAAAAGGAAAAGGCAACTGAATAATCCTATCCGTTTTCTCCAGAACCGGAAACCATCCTCGAATAAATTCCTTCGAGTTCGTATATAACCATACGATGGTTTTGTCCAATGGAAGTGGACGTTCGTAGTAATATGGGGTGTCCTGAAGAAAAGGGTAAAAGTAGGAGTGGCAATGAGGTCTGCAACTCTGACAATCCAAAAGCCAGTGTTTAAGAAGGTTCGGTTAATTTTGGTCACTGAGTCATAGTCTAGGGTCGGGTCAATGGTCGCTGCCAAAGAGAGAGAGAAAAGAAACACTCAGCGTGCACTCTAACCTAGATCAGAATGGTTATTACTTTATCTAATCAGGAAACCTCCCACTGTACCGTCAAATTCTCCTCCAAACCTAAAAGAAGAATTAGTCGGGATGTCCCGAGGAGTAAACCAACTCATCAGTGGGAATCGGGATCCAACTATCATCGCATGATAACGTGACGGAATCCGCTCATGTCATCACACTCCAGAAGGTATGCGCATATCTGGCAAGTTTCAGTTTCTTTAGAAACTCCCGATGTGATTTTTGCCCCATGCTCTTATGACCTTGACTATGGCCAACAAATCATAAGTCACATGTCAAGTTCTACCCGTCATTGTCCAGGTTGATTTGAACCCACCCGTACAAGCCCTTGACTAGGGCCAAAAAGGCTATACGACTGTCCCAAACCAACGCATCTATCTATGCTACATATGAACACCCAATAGGTACCAAACACTGTACCTTGACTATGGCCAACAAACACAGCTTGAATACTATTGACTATCCATATGAAACGACGGAGGGCTACGAATGGTTTCTGGCGAAAACCTTTAACGTAATGAACTTGATATCGTTGAAGGAACGGATAGCTTTTAAAAATATAGTGATGAAAACATTTGCTAAAGAGGTCACTCCCGGTGAAGGGATCTCGGCTCTTTCCCCGTAGAATGAGGTGCAGGATATTCCAACTGAATACCACGATGCAAAGCAAAAGTAATCGGCTATAGTGAAGTTATTGCCCTGACGCAAACTTTTGTCCAAGGGGTCACTCCCGGTGAAGGGATCTCGGCCCTTGCCTCGTCGACTGAGGAGCAGGATATTCCAACTGAATACCACTGTGCTAAACAAAAGTGAACGTCCTTGCAATAACAGCTTTTTGAAAAAGTTCCAACAACATCAGATTAGGTTTGTTTAACTTGCATTGATCCGAATCAACGCAGTCCCATCAATTGATCACACCATAAAGAACGAAAATATACTGATGTACGTATATGCCATCCGCATTCGCCACTGGGTCCCGTCATTACCCGTTAGGTTAGCTAACTAACGACAGAGCGGGGACTGGACTAGCGCGGATGCAAAACATATACAACATCTACTAGTATATATATCAATATATAATATTTCGCTCAAGGCGTGATAAAATGCAACATCACAGAAATGTACAGCATCACAGAACAATACAGATATCTGGGATCCCCGGGTTTCACAGAGCCGCTGAAACCCGACGTTCCCCTGGTCGTGTGGATAGCCTGTGCAATGAAATCCTAGACCCCTACGGGCGCGGCAAGTTGCCCGCCAAAACCTGAAGCGAGGCAGCCCCCTTCAGCACCGTGAATGGACCACCCAGCACTTCACGGAATCCGGTAACTTGGGCACCCCTCCTGGGTCAACCTGTACCCCCTATGAGTGCGGCGAATAGCCCGCCAATTCTAGAGTGAAGCCCCCTCCGTCTCAATGCCATGAGATGCGGGCTCGTTACCCTCTAGAACCCGACTATCCGTGCACCCCTCCGCGGGGTAATCCTAGTACAGAAAGTAAAATATACATACAACGGGTACATCGACCGCAACCTAGTCGTGCCCCAAAAGAATTATACAAACAGGCAGTGACGGCAGTCCACATGTCGGACGCTCGCCCCGCAATATCAAATGTACATAATACAACAAAACTGTACTACCACTGCAACCAGGCTATCCCCCACGACCGATCCGCAACATCACAGCAATACACAGAACATCAACGTGAAGGTCACGTTCGCAAATCCATCTAACCGGGCTATAGCAGTTAGACAGGATTTACCGATCAAGTGACATTCACGGTCGCAGATATAATGTAAAAACTGTGAACTAATGTGTTTAATATATCCGATCGATCAAATTTTACCAGGTGGGCCCCAAGCATTACTGTAGCAGATAAAGAAATTCTGGGCCCAAAAAGAATGTTCCAAAAACCCTATTTTCAAGTCAGGAGCTTTCTGCAAAATTTTGGTAGACTGAACAGTTCAAGTCGCGGCGGAACCGCGGCCCAAGCATGGGTTTGGCCGTGGTTCCGCGGTGGTTTAGATTGTTCACGAGACCAAATTTTCACTGAATTCTTAGAATTCCATGCACATCATTCTGAAACAACCTGAAAAATTTTTCGAGCCAGAAAAAAATCGACAGAAACTGATGCTAGGAAAAATACGGGTTTTGGAATTTTGTTCGATCGGAAACGTAAACACATTAGAACAAGCTAGACTATGTTAATGGCGAGGCTCTGATACCACTGTAAGTGCACGGCGGCGCCCCGGCCGTCAATCCGACGCCGGAATGCGGAAGCGGTGATTTACAATAAATTTTCTGAACCGGCACCACCGCGCACTAAAAACCCGGATCGTGCCATTAAACTAGTCCTAGCTAACTACAAGATAGGAAGAGAGATATACCGAGTGATCCGTGTCCTCCAGTCTTCTCGTCGTCGTCCCGATCTCCCCGCGGAATCTCCGGTCTCCACCTCGTCGCCGGAAGGGCACCACGTTGCCGGCTTCTTTTACGGGCTCCCACCTCTGGTCCGAGGCAACTCGGGCACGAAGTTGGCGAATCGACGTGTCCATGATTTGCTGTAGAATAGTGTAGTGAGCTATGTCTCATTTTGGGGTAGTGGATGTTGCCTTTTTGGTGGAGGAATGATACAAGCTAATGGAGATGGAACTTGTGGGATTTTTACAAAAGCAAAAGAGCAAAAAATCCCACATGAGAAACTTGGACAGCCCCTATCCAATGTGGTCGGCCCAGCTTGGAGAGAGTGAGAGGAGAGAGTGTCTTTTTCAAAAATATGAGAGTCTCTCAAGAATAATGCAAAAGAGAGAGATCAAAATGATATCATGAAAGAAAATGATCACAAACACAAACCCACACTCCACCAAGCTCATCATCTCAACACAAAGTCAAGCCATCATGAAAGAAGAAGTCAAATGGTCAAGGGATGGTGCAACCATCATGATCCAACAATATGCGAAGAACACCCTCCATAAATGCTTATTTGCACAAATGCAAATAAGCCCTCCTCCACCAATCTTCGACCAATGAAAGATACAAAGAAATATGGCCGAAACGGAAAGCAAACTGGCAACTCCATAAAACTAGTCCCGTAATAAATTACAGGAAAACCCCGCAACTGTGTATACACACCCGCATTTGTATTCCGACCGAATACAAATGCACTGAGACAAAATCTACACTGTACAATACTAGGATCCGGCATAAACCAAAGCCCGCTATTATTATCCGTCCGATCCTGATCCGTGCAATGCCGCACGTATCTGATCGAACCCTGCCATATCTCCATACGGCCTCTACAGCGTTTCGCCCGAAATCTTGAGCAACTGAATGTGGGGGGACTCTAAAGACTCGTCAATACTATGGCTGTGGATTTAACCACTAGCACGTCAGAGGTATTAGCCATACGTGACGGGCTACAAGCTATTGACCAAAATGGACGTCGATGAGCAAACTCATCCTGACACCCTACTGAGCCTGTCAGTGACAATATCCGTACAGTCCGGTCCGTTCGTCTATGAGCATCACATGGCGGGTCTAGGGGTTTGGTAAAAGTCAGACCCCCAAAAGCGGTACAAGTCGTGTCGGAGTGTAGCCCAGAACACCCTGAGATACTACTGGAATACCTACCAGTAAATCTCCTGCCTCGGCTGAGGGCTTCGTGTAATGGCTCTCCTAGACACAGCGCGACCTCACCCCCAATACCGGGAGAGACGAACCCCTGAAAATCCGCTCACTGCCTCCATGTGGCTCGGGACTGTACCCAACTAAAACCTGTTTGCACGTCTCCTTTGAGCGTGGTAGGGTAGTAATCAAAGTACAGTGGGAACTCACACGAGACAAATGACGATCCTCAGGTCGATGAACTAACCTGTACACATGTCACCTGGGAACTGCTATCTGACGTCTGGTATAATCCCAACTAGCAGGTTCCCGGCGAGTCCTGTCCGGTGTACTCATAACCCAATGAGCACTTGTATATATCTTAGGTGAACCAACTGACACCAGTGGCTTGTGAGACCGGCCACCGCCCCTCGTCGGGGTCTCGACTGTATACACTAGTCTACTCTGGAGAATCGATGCCCTGTCTCGAAACTCCCACGACTAGGGACCTTTTAAGGATGTGCTTATAGACTACCAGCTCCCACGTATATGATCGCCTCATACTGCTGGCAGTCAAGCATGAATCCTAGGGGCTCTATCAACGTGTAATAGCGATCTATCTGGTCACTTAAAGCAGTACACGATGATAAAGATAAACCAGATAGCATACCATCATCTTGAGTAAGACTGTCCTACCGGAATAGGTCCTCCCACAATCATTGCAATCACGTGCCTGTGATCCAATAATTGACTCTGAGGGCACTATCTCCAACATTAACTACTACTGCTTCCAAGTGTTTCGGGACTGCACCCAACCACTACCTGTTTGCATGACTCATTTAAGCCGTGGTAGGGTAGTAATCTAAGTACAATGGGAACAAACTCGAGACGAATAATGGTGTCAAGTCAACGGACTAACCTGTACTCATGTCACCCTGGAACTCGTAACCGACGTTAGGTATAATACCAACCAGCAGTTCCCCCTGCGAGTCCGTCCAGTGTAACTCATAACCTAATAAGCACCTGTATACTATCTCCGGTATCGCATACCAATGGCTGCGGGACAGGCCATCTCCCGAACTGGGATGAAAAGAGTATACACCAGTCTACTCCGGAGTATCGATGCCCTGTCTCGATAATCCTACGACTAGGGACAAGTATAAGGATGTGCTTATAGAATACCCAGCCCTCACTAGTGTAACTGCCATCACAACGCTGGTAGTCAAGCAAAGATCCTAAGAGCTCTATCAATATGTATTAGCGATATGTTAAAAGAAATATATACACATATTAAGATAGAATCAAACCATATACCTTGCTATCATTTTGAGCAAGACTGTTATTATATTCGTGTATATCCCAATATTCCAAAATGTAATATACAATCCAGTACTATACAATAATGGCCTCTAGGGCATATATCACTAACAATCTCCCACTTGCACTAAGTGTAAGTCTACGGTAGCGCCCCGGCCATCTACAGACGCCAAATGCGGAACAAAAACTTTTTAACTGGCGCTATCGTATACTTTAACCCGGATCTGCCATTATTGCTAAACTAACAAGCTGTAAAGAGTGTAGAAAGGTTATACCGAACGATCCGAGTCCTTCGTTCTTTAACCATCATCCCACGCTCCGTTGCGGCTGCTCCGATCTCGTCGATCTCCGATCTTCTCGACCAGGTGGCACCACGTCAACGATTCTTTAAACGGGCTCCCGCCTCTGACTCGAGGCAACTCGGTCGTCATGTTTGCTAAAAGAGACGACCAAGATTGATGTAGAGAATGGGTAGAATACTTTGTCTCGTTACGTCCAAGGCTATGGACGAACGGTTAATGAAGTTTCCACTCGAATCGGGTGATGGAATAAAATGAGCTATGAAATTTCCATACACCCCAAAACTATCATCTTTTTTCTAACAACCATATCTTTCAAGTGAATCAAGTGAGAGTGGGGGGAGGGGACCGGCCATGTATATAGGAGGTGGGGGGTGAGTGTAGGAGAGGGAGAGGTAACCATAAGGATAAATATCATGTGTGAACACAAAGTGTGAACACATAGTGTGAACACAAAGTGTGAACACATAGTATGAACACAAAGAAAGCAACCAATGAAAACTCAACACCAATCTAACCTAGTCACCTCTTCTAGAACCTTCTAGAAGCATGACTCACCCTCATCCAAGAAAAGATAAATCCGTCTTTAACCGAATGTTAAAAGACGGCTGATAGAAAACTAGAAACTGGCAACTTCCAAAAGTGATCCCGAAACGAATTTCAGGATAACCCCGTAACTGTATAAATATACCCGCATTTGTATTACGACCGAATACAAATGCAACTGAGACAAAGATATTATATCTACTCAATATAATACTCGGATCCGGCTTAAACCAAAGCCGACCAGTATCATCTGCCCGAAATCTGACACGTGCGTAAACGCACGTGCATTTTCCGAACCCTGCCATAAAACCATACGGCCTCTACAACGTTTCGCCCGAACTTGGGAAACGGTCTGTGGGGGACTCTAATGACTCGTCGGTACCCTGGCAGTGGGTTTAACCACAAACCGTCAGCGGCACTAGCTATGCGTAACGGCTGCCCATGGACTGACCCCAAGGGAGGACGATGAGCGAACTCATCCGGAATCCCTACTGAGCCTAACAGTGACAATGTATATACAGTCCGGTCCATTCTTCTATGAGTATCGCATATCTGCCTAGGGGGCTAGTAACGTCAGACCCCCAATAGCAGTATAAGTCGTGTCGGAGTGTAGCCCAATAACACCCTGAGATACTACTGGAGTACCTACCAGTAAATCTCCTGCCACGGCCGTGGGCCTTGTGTAATGGCTCTCCTAGACACAGCACGATCTCGCCCCCAATACCGGGAGAGACGAATCCCCTGTCGATCAGCTCACGTACCTCCATGTGGCTCGGGACTGTACCCAAAAACTACCTGTTTGCACGACTCCTTTGAGCCGTGGTAGGGTAGAAATCAAAGCACAGTGGGAACTCACACGAGACAAATGACGACCTCAGGTCGATGAACTAACCTGTACACATGTCACCAGGGAACTTCTATCTGACGATATGTATAATACCAACTAGCAGATTCCCGGCGAGTCCTGTCCGGTGTACTCATAACCCAATGATCACCTGTATACATCTTAGGTGATCCAACTGACACCAGTGGCTTTGAGACCGGCCACCGCCCCTCGTCGGGGTCTCGACTGTATACACTAGTCTACTCCGGAGTATCGATGCCCTGTCTCGAAACTCCCACGACTAGGGACCACAATTAAGAATATGCATATAAACTACCCAACTCTCACGTATATGATCGCCATCATACTGTTGGTAGTAAAGCAAGATCCTAAGGGCTCTATCAAAGTGTAACATGTAATCAGTCACCTGAACATGTACACGACTGATAAAGGCAAACCAGATAGCATACTATCATCTCGAGTAAGACTGTCCTACCGGTATAGGTCCTCCGCAATCATTGCAATCACGTACCTGCGATCCAATAATTGACTCTGAGGACACTATCTCCAACAATCTCCCACTTGCACTTAAGGCTAATTATTGCGATGTCGACTACTCATAGCCCATGTGAAACCGAACATCCAACTCCTCTACTAATCAGTTTCACAAAGCCCGTTTGTAAAACTATTATGTTCGAGAAATAGCCTCAGTGAGTGGATCCGCCTAGATGTTTCTTTCTATATCTCTCTAAATCTCAAATTCGCGGAGAAAACCATCTCCCGAATTAAGTAATACCTGTCTTAGAATATGTTTGGAAATCTAATGGGACTTAGTTCATAAATGAACTTTAAATCCAAACTTCTTAGACTGTATCGATCACTGAACCTAATCAGTATCCAGCACCAAGCCTCCCACAGTATCCTCTTGGACCACCTGTCCATAATACTGTCCCTCATCAGAGGAAAAACTATAACTCTGACAATCTCTCTGTCAACCATGTCACCTTTGAAGCCTGGAATGATAACCGTCTCCCGAAGGAGGCTGCCGTCATCAAACCCGTAGAACATCCACTTATGTTCTAAAACTGCTTCCTTATGTTTCTCCAGGATTGGATTAATACTAACTTATTGCATCTAGTGCAAAAACAACATTTGGTGTGGTACTTGACATCTCATGATTGACTCAATAGCCTAAGCAAGTGATCTGCCAATCATGCACTGCCCTCTCCCCTTTAGTCTATACGACATCTTTAGAGAGGGTGACTCCATCACCTGCAGGTACACCACCATGCCTGAAGTCAACTATTCTAAAAACCATTAGAATACTGTCAAAGTACCCATATTGGGAAACTACCCAAATCCAGATCTAAAACCATAGATCTAGAAACCAGAATGTCAAATATTATATCCATATCCTGTCTGGAGAAACAACTGTGTGACGACCACAGTACAACCGATCGTAGTATAGGAATTTTACTTCCTACTCTGTGTATGTCATCCAGATACCATGACATCACACCCTACTACCTTCTTAACAGATCCATCCCCTATTCTGATTGAAGTCAAACCCATGACTGTCACATCAAAATTAGATGATCTATCTCCGCTATAACTGCTCTAGTCTATAAATAGACATAAGCTACTTGCCCACTATGCTTCCGCTGCTCCCACTGACTATGACAACCCTCTGGCAGAATAATATACACGTGCACTTCTAAAGCTAGTTTAGAACGACGCTATACTTATCCTCCTGCCTGGTCTCATAGTCTGGAACAACAGTAGTGTCAAGTCTGGGTAGATAAGAACCTCCTTGTCACCGTCCTTGAGGCTACCGAAGTACCTCTCGGGTGTGTGAGGTTACCCACCATATCTGCGGAGTGGCTATTGGAATGTCAAACCTGATTGAATCTTTAGGTCCTATTAAATTTTCCGTAATCGTTCGCGGTTCTGGAATCACTTCCAGTTCTACCATACTCCCACTACTGTTTTCTGGAAAAATCTATTTTACTAAAACTGTGGCGAGTCAAGAACAATATCACTATTGATCTTCCAAATGGTAGAATATCAACCCTCGTCATAGCCAGGGTCAACCCACAAACAGCCATTACAGAAACGTGCCCTGAGTTATCCAGTGTCTGGTTTTAAGCATAAGCTGGACAACTCCCCGTACCTTAACATCGTTAAGATATGAACCATTCTATATCCAATATAGAAACTTTGGCACTAATTTAATTGGAACCATATTCAATCATGCAGCTGTCTCCAGTGCATATCAACTTAATGGAAAGAAGCTAATCAGCATTACTCAACTTAGGAATCCATCCAATTATGAGTAACCTGAAAGAGAAACAAGTTTCTCAAAATCATTACTATCATCTGAATACCAATCACAAGAATCTACATCTTCGATCTCTTTGAAGAATCCCGATACTTGTGACACCTGGTTCTCTACTTTATTCTTATACCCACAACTTCTCAAAACTTAGACCTTGTATTTCTACGAAACACTTGTCTAAAAACTAGAGAAGTCATAAGTAAACAGAACAAAGTACGAGGACCTACTCCTTTGTCCTGATGGACACTGGACAACATACAATACTCTGTATAAGTCCGCTGAGTTGAATAACTCAAAACCTGTGCTTCGTAGGTTGAAAACTGTACCCTGGCGATTTCCTCAAATATCACCAATTACAACGAATTCTGATATAATGAGGATAATTACCTAATTCCCAATAACTTACTCCCACTCATCATCTGTAAAAACCATACAGATATGAGAATGAAACCTGGTAAATACATACCCTTGGAGTAAGTGTCTAATGGGGAAAACAGTTTTCGTTTAACTATGCACTGAAACATGAAAATGTTTCGTAGGGGTATCTTGGTATTCTTAGTAATGCCTCTTCCATAATCCAATTCATGACTTTAACCGTATATTTTATTGCCATCTCTCCAAATCCCTTTATTTGTCTTTAGTCGTTACCTTCTGTACACCTTCGTTAGGCTAAATGTTTTTCTTCCTTCCCTACCGTTCGGCACCAGCCTATGGTTTGGAAGAAGACTATCCAGTAAGCATAATAGGTGTACCCTCCTAAACCAAAGAGTACTCACATCTTGAGAGAAGGTGATGATAAAAGACAACTGAATAATACCTTATTCTTTTTAAAGGTGAAATAGGAGTGGCGATGAAGTATGCGGTTTGGTCATGAATGATAACAGTCGCAATTTACTTTGCCCTCTTTCTAATCCCTTTATTTTGTCTTTACATATTACCTTCTGTACACCCTACTTAGGCTAATTGGTTTTCTTCATTCCCTACCTTTCGGCACCAGCCTATGGTTTGGAATAAGACTATCCAATAAGCGTAATAGGTGTACTCTCCTAAACCAAGGAGCCCTCGCAACCTGAGAGAAGGTGATAATAAAAGACAACTGAATAAACCAATTCTATTTCTCTTGAACTTTGATCCATCCTCGAAAAAGTCCCTTCGAGTTCGTATATAACCATACGATGGATCTATCCAATGGAAGTGGATGTCCGTAGTAGTACGGGATGTTCTGAGAAATGCAAAGGGTAAAAGAAGGAGTGGCAATGACTTATGCAACTCAGACAATCCAAAAGCCAGTATTTTAAGAAGGTTCGGTCAACTTGGTCACTGAGTCATAGTCTAGGGTCGGTCAAAGGTCGCTGCCAAAGAGAGAGAGAAAAGAAACATTCTGCGTGCACTCTAACCTAGATCAGAATGGTTATCACTTTATCTAATCCGGAAACCTCCCACTGTTCTGTCAAATTCTCCTCCAAACCTGAAAGAAGAATCAATCGGGATCACCCGAAGAGTAAACCAACTCATCAGTGGGAATCGGGATCCAACTCTCATCGCATGATAACGTGATGGAATGCATCCACGTTACTCATACTCCAGAAGGTATGCGCATACTTGGCAAGTTTCAGTTTCTTTAGAAACTCCCGATAAAATTTTTGCCCCATGCTCTTATAACCTTAGCGTTAGGTCAAAATGTCATAAGTCACATGCCAAGTTCTACCCGTCACTATCTTGTTAATTTGAACCCACCCGCACATGCCCTTGGCGTTAGCTCAAAATGGTAGAACGGCTGTCCCAAACCAACTCATCTATCTATGCAACAAATGAATACCCAGCAGCTACCAAACACTATGCCTTGGCGTTAGGTCAAAATACATAGCTTGAATACTACTGAATACCCAAAAGAAGTGACGGAGGGCTACGGCTGGTTTTTGGCGAAAAACCTTTAACGTAACGAACTTGATATCGCTGAAGGAACTTGATAGCTTTTTAAAATATAGTGGCGAAAACCTTTTGCTAAAGAGGTCACTCCCGGTAAAGGGATCTCGGCTCTTTGCTCGTGGAATGAGGTGCAGGATATTCCACTGAATACCGCGATGCAAAGCAACTTGTAATCGACTATAGTGAAGTTATTACCCTGACGCAAACTTCTGCCCAAGGGGTCAGTCCCGGTGAAGGGATATCGGCCCTTGCCCCGTCGAATGAGGTGCAGGATATTCCACTGAATACCGCTATTCAAAACAAAAGGAAACATCTTTGTAATAACACTTTTTAAATTTGTTCCAACAACTACAAACAGGTTTGTTTTCCTTTGCATTGATCAGAATCAACGCAGTCCCATCAATCAATCACACCAGAAAAGAACGAAAATAAAATGTACGTATATGCCATCCGCATTCGTCACTGGATCCCGTCATCATCCGTTAGGTTACTTAACTAACCACAGAGTGGGGACTGGACTAGCGCGGGTGCAAAACATATACAACATCTAATAGTATATATACCAATATGCAATAATCGCTCCAGGCGTGATAATATGCAACATTACAGAAAAGTAATAAGCATCACAGAACAATACAGATAGTCTGGGATCCCCGGGTTTCACAGAGCCGCTGCTGAAACCCGACGTTCCCCTGGTCGTGTGGATAGCCTGTGCAATGAAACCTAGACCCCTACGGGTGCGGCAAGTTACCTGCCAAAACCTGAAGCGAGGTAGTCCCCCACAGCATAGTGAATGGAACACCCGGCACTTCACGGAATCCGGTAAATTGAGCACCCCTCCTTGGGTCAACCTGAACCCCCTACGAGTGCGGCGAATAGTCTACCAATTCTAGAGTGAGGCCCCTCTGCCTCTCAAAGCCATGAGATGCGGACCCGTTGCCCCCCAGAACCCGGCTATCCGTGCACTCCGTCGCGGGGCAAAACCTAGTACAGTAATGAAAAAAATACAAACAGGTTCATCGACCGCAACCTGGTCGTGCCCCAAAAGAATATTATACAACAGGCAGTGACGGCAGTCCACATGTTGGACGCTCGCCCCGCAATATCAAATGTACAAATAAACTCAAACTGCACTATCATTGCACACTGCTATCCACCACGACAAATCCGCAACATCACAGCACAACACAGAACATCAACGCGAATGTCACGTTCGCAAACCCGTCTAAAAGAACTATAGCAATCAGACGCGGTTTACCGATCAAATGACATTCCCGGTCGGAGATATAATGTAAGCACTGTAAACTAACATGTTTAAATTTCGATCGACTAAATATCACAAAGTGGGCCCCACGAACAACTGGTGTACAGTAACAAAATCTGGGCCCAAAATATATATACCAAAAACCCCAAATTCTAACAGAGAAGACACTGTGCAAATTTGGTGCACCGATCCCAAAGAATGGCCGCGGATGCGTGACCAAACCATGGGTTTGGCTGCAATTCCGCGGCAATCTTGAGAGATCACTTGCCCAAATTTTCACAATGTGCTTAGAAAACCCTGCACATATTTCTGTGATATGTAGAATAATTTTTGGAACCCTTAAAAAATCGACAGAAACTGTGAACTTGAATTTTGCAGTTTTTGATTTCCCGTTCGATCGATATTTTAAACGCGTTAGCACAAGTTAGTATAGCATAATGGTGAGGCTCTGATACCACTGTAAGTCTACGGTAGCGCCCCGGCCGTCTACAGACTCCAAATGCAGAACAAAAACTTTTTAACTGGCGCTATCGTATACTTTAACCCGGATCTGCCATGATTGCTAAACTAACAAACTGTAAAGAGTGTAGAAAGGTTATACCGAACGATCCGAGTCCTTCGTTCTTTAACCATCATCTCACGCTCTGTTGCGGCTGCTCCGATCTCGTCGATCTCCGATCTTCTCGTCCAGGTGGCACCAAGTCAACGATTCTTTAAACGGGCTCCCGCCTCTGACACGAGGCAACTCGGTCGTCATGTTTGCTAAAAGAGACGACCAAGATTGATGTAGAGAATGGGTAGAATACTTTGTCTCGTTAGTCCAAGGCTATGGACGAACGGTTAATGAAGTTGCCACTCGAATCGGGTGATGGAATGAAATGAGCTATGAAATTTCCATACACCCCAAAACTATCATCTTTTTTCTAACAACCATATCTTTCAAGTGAATCAAGTGAGAGTGGGGGGGAGGGGGCCGGCCATGTATATAGGAGGTGGGAGGGTGAGTGTAGGAGAGGGGGAGGTAACCATAAGGATAAATATCATGTGTGAACACAAAGTGTGAACACATAGTGTGAACACAAAGAAAGAAACCAATGAAAACTCAACACCAATCTAACCTAGTCACCTCTTCTAGAACCTTCTAGAAGCATGACTCACCCTCATCCAAGAAAAGATAAATCCGTCTTTAACCGAATGTTAAAAGACGGCTGATAGAAAACTAGAAACTGGCAACTTCCAAAAGTGATCCCGAAACGAATTTCAGGATAACCCCGTAACTGTATAAATATACCCGCATTTGTATTACGACCGAATACAAATGCAACTGAGACAAAGATATTATATCTACTCAATATAATACTCGGATCCGGCTTAAACCAAAGCCGACCAGTATCATCTGCCCGAAATCTGACACGTGCGTAAACGCACGTGCATTTTCCGAACCCTGCCATAAAACCATACGGCCTCTACAACGTTTCGCCCGAACTTGGGAAACAGTCTGTGGGGGACTCTAATGACTCGTCAGTACCCTGGCAGCGGGTTTAACCACAAATCGTCAGCGGCACTAGCTATGCGTAACGGCTGCCCATGGACTGACCTCAAGGGAGGCCGATGAGCGAACTCATCCGGAAACCCTACTGAGCCTAACAGTGACAATGTATATACAGTCCGGTCCGTTCGTCTATGAGTATCGCATATCTGCCTACGGGGCTAGTAACGTCAGACCCCCAATAGCAGTATAAGTCGTGTCGGAGTGTAGCCCAATAACACCTTGAGATACTACTGGAGTACCTACCAGTAAATCTCCTGCCATGGCCGTGGGCTTTGTGTAATGGCTCTCCTAGACACAGCACGATCTCGCCCCCAATACCGGGAGAGATGAATCCCCTGCCGATCCGCTCACGTGCCTCCATGTGGCTCGGGACTGTACCCAAAAACTACCTGTTTGCATGACTCCTTTGAGCCGTGGTAGGGTAGAAATCAAAGCACAGTGGGAACTCACACGAGACAAATGACGACCTCAGGTCGATGAACTAACCTGTACACATGTCACCAGGGAACTGCTATCTGACGATATGTATAATACCAACTAGCAGATTCCCGGCGAGTCCTGTCCGGTGTACTCATAACCCAATGAGCACATGTATACATCTTAGGTGATCCAACTGACACCAGTGGCTTGTGAGACCGGCCACCGCCCCTCGTCGGGGTCTCGACTGTATACACTAGTATACTCCAGAGATCGATGCCCTGTCTCGAAACTCCCACGACTAGGGACCACAATTAAGGATATGCATATAAACTACCCAACTCTCACGTATATGATCGCCATCATACTGTTGGTAGTAAAGCAAGATCCTAAGGGATCTATCAAAGTGTAACATGTAATCAGTCACCTGAACATGTACACGACTGATAGAGGCAAACCAAATAGCATACTATCATCTCGAGTAAGACTGTCCTACCGGTATAGGTCCTCCGCAATCATTGCAATCACGTACCTGCGATCCAATAATTGACTTTGAGGGCACTATCTCCAATACTAAGGCCATGTATTAGCATATCGCAGAGCTATAATCTCGAATAGCCTCTCGAACCGCGTCTGAGGGATAGCATTTGTGAGTGGATCTGCAGTGTTGTTCTCCATATCTACTCTCCACATCTCGATCTCCCGGCGATCCACGATCTTCCTGATCAGGTGATACTGTCTCAAGATATGTCTGGATTTCTGATGGGACCTGGGTTCCTTCGCTAAAGCTTTAACCCCGTTGTTGTCACAATATAAAGGTATTGGATCAACAATGGACGGAACCACCTGAAGTTCTGTTAAGAACTTCCTCATCTAGACTGCGTCTTTCATGGCATCACATGCAGCGATATACTCCGCTTCCATCGTCGAGTCAGCAACGGTATCCTGCTTGGAGCTCTTCCAACAGGCTGACCCTCCATGGAGGGTAAAAACATAACCCGACATGGACTTGGAGTCACTCTTGTCACTCTGGAAGCTGGAGTCAGCGAAGTCCTTGATCTGGAGGTCTTTACTGCCATACACCATGAACATCTCCTTAGTCCTTCTCAGGTACTAAAGAATGTTCTTAAATGCTATCCAATACTTCTCCCCAGGGTTTGACTGATACCTGCTTACCATGCTCAGTGCGTATGCAACATCTGGTCTGGTACACAACATCGCATACATTATAGAGCCTACCGCAGAAGCGCAGGGTATAATACTCATGCAATGCCTTTCCAAATCAGTCTTGGGAGACATCTCTTTGGAGAGGGTGATCCCATAACAAGCCGGTAGATTACTGTGCTTGGAATCCTCCATACTAAATCTTTTCAGTATGGTGTTGATGTACCTGGACTGTGAAAGACCCAACATGCTCTTAGATCTATCATGTGAGATCTGGATCCCCAAAATGTAGGAGGCAGCACCCAGGTCTTTCATGGAGAACTTTTGTGACAAGAATCCTTTGGCTGATTGTAGCATAGGAAGGTCATTTTCTATCAGGAGAATATCATCCATGTACTGTTAGTTGTATGTATGTCCTAGAGGCCAGTATTGTACAGATGATGTATATTATATTGGATGCTTGGACATATATAGAGATGACTTTCTTGCTCGATATGATAGTATGCTATCTGGTTGCTCTTTATCTTAACATGTACACTTGTCTCTTTAAACTGTCTTATAGTTACATGTTGATAAAGCCCTTAGGATGTGTACTTGACTACCTGGACTATGATGCAGATCATACTAGTGGGGACATGGTAGTCGATAAGTACATCCTTCAAGGTCCCTAGTCGTGGGTGTATCGAGACAGGGCATCGATATACCAGTGTAGACTAGCGTATACGCTTCTCGACCCATGAGATGGGCGATGGATGATCCCATATCCATTGGTGTTTGACATCAGAGATGGTATACGGGTGCTCAGTGGAGACTGGGTACACTGGACGGACTCGCCGAGAACTCCCAGATGGTATTATACCTCACGTCAGATGGCAGTTCTTAGGTGACACTTGTACAGGTTAGTCTGTAGACCCGAGATCGTCATAGAGTCTTGTGTGATTCCCACTGTGCTTTGATCTCCACCTTACCACGTCCATGAGGGCGTGCAAAACGGTGGTCTTTGGGTACAGTCCCGAGTCATATGGAGGCAATGAGCGATAGGAGGGGTTTCATCTCTCCCGGTATTGGGGGTTGATGTTGCGCTGTGCTCGATTGGCCGTAACAGGGAAGTCCCTGGCCAGGGCTGATCAGAGATTTACTGGTAAGTGTTACCAGTAGTTTCTCGACCCGTTATGAGCCTCACATCGGCACGACTTATCGGTTATTGGGGTCTGACGTTTACCACCCCTAGACTTGATATGCGACATATCAGACGAACAGACCGGACTGTACGGTAAGTGTTACTGGTTGGATTCACAGGAGTGTGAGCGAGCTAGCTCGTCGATCTTCTGATCGCTCAATACCCGGATGGCCGTTACGTTTAGCAGACCGCTTGCGGCTTGTGGGTGCTTGATATGATCATCATCTGCTACCGGCGTATTGACGAGTCTTTAGAGTCCTATACAGAGGTTTCCTGGCTCAAGCGAAACGAAATAGGAGCGCATATGAGATATGTGCAGGACCGAGAATAATGCGTGTATGTGATACCGTATTTCATTCTCGCGATGGATGTATCGATTGGTTATATTCGATATGACCTAGTTATCGAATCATTGATTCGATAAGCCGATACATAGAATACTAGTCGGTTATATGCGATATGACCGGATCGTTAAGTCAAGTGTTGATTTAATGATTTAATGTATAATTATATATTTGATATATTACTTTGCATTAGCTAGTATTAGTTCACTTTATATGGATTTTCTCACTTGATGTGCAATAAGTATATGTGATATACTTTTGTGCACATATTTGTATCATGTTTGATGATACTTGATCATTTAGTTAAGTGTATAGAATTAAACCATGGTTAATTTGATAATTAGGGTTTTGCATATTCATTTATTTATTTGTTTGTTTATTTATTTATTTGGAAAAGATAAAGATGAGAATGGTGGCTTTCTTTGTTTCTAGTTGAAGCTTCATGAAGCTTTGACTTCTTAACCATTCTTGTCTTCATGCTTAACCCTAACCCATCCAAGTAACCATGGTCTATTCTCTACACTCAACTATGGTTTGCTTATGATAAGTATTGAATTATTTTTTATTTTAATTGAACACTTATCATATTCTTTCTTTTTCTTCATCTTCTTCTTCAAGATAGAAAGCTTGATGCCATCAATGGCAACTTGAGATCTAAAGTGAGAAATCCAATTCTAAAGTGAACCCACCTCCTATTTCTTCACCCTCTACCTCTTGCCAAGTTGTTTTGGGTGTTTTCTTCACAAGTTTCACAAATTTGTGAAGTCGGAGCTTGAACTTGTGATGCCTCGACGTAGATCATCTTCGGCACGAAGCCGACGACCTAGTCCGCCCATTTCTCCGATCAAGCCGACGATCGAGTCCGGGATTCGAGATGGACAGCGAGAGGACACCTACGTGGAGCCAAGGAAGTGGATATCCGGATCTACAAAGGTTGTAGCTTCCTATCTTTAGTTAAGTTGTTAACTAGTTTACTGTTTCGCCTAAATTTCTAGTTAACGATCCGTATTAGGGTTTCTCGGCACCCATAAAATTTGAAATTGGCATGGTTGATGCCTTGTGAGACCTCTATAGTGTGCCTAGGAACCCTACATGTACAAGATGAGGAATACCATAGTTCTCGCTACAATTTTACTATAAATGCATGGTTCATCTGGATTTTTGATAAAATCGAATTCTTTGACCGTCTCATAAAAATAGATGTTCCAACTCCGCGATGCCTGCTATAATCTATAAATGGATTTAAGCATCTTGCACACTCTTCCGCTGCTCCCACTCTCTACGAAACCCTCTGGCTGATCCATATAAACACACTCTTCCAAATTTCCATTTAGAAAAGCGGACTTTACGTCCATCTGCCAAATTTCATAATCTTGGAAGGCAGCAATGACAAGAAGGATCTGAATGGATTTAAGTATAGCCACTGGAGAAAAGATTTCATCATAGTCCAAATCAGGTCTTTGACAAAAATCTTTTGAAACAAGTCTAGACTTATTGGTTTCAACCTGTCCATCACACCAATCTTCTTTCTGAAGATACATTTGCAGCCTACGGGTTTTACCCCTTCTGGTGTAATGTCCAAAGTCCATACTTGGCGTACATGGATTCCATTTCGGTCCGCATTGCATCCAGCCACTTTACTGAGTCTCTGCTCGTAATGGCCTGCTGGAAACTAGTTGGCTCATCATCGTCGATGATGCAATCCTCTCGGTCCCCATCTATGAGAAAACCGTAGTATCTTTCGGATGGATGAGACTGTCTACTAGATCTGCGGAGTGGCGCAGGGATGTCCGGTTCTTTTGGAAACTTCTGGTTCCACCATGCTTTCAGTAATAGTTTATGGTTTTGGAATTTCTCCCAGTTCTATTGCGCTCCCACTTATTTTTTTTTCAAGAAATTGAGTTTCCAAAAAGTGGGCATTCCGAGAAAAAAAGACCTTTTGTTCATCCACATAATAGAAAAGATACTCCCTGGAGTTCTTTGGGTATCCCACAAACTTACACAATAATGAGTGTGCTTCGAGCTTGTCCGCATGCTGCTTTTTGACAAAAGATGGACATCCCCATATCTTTAGATACTTAAGATAGGGTTTCTTCCCACTCCACATTTCATATGGTGTGGTAGGCACAGACTTAGTAGGAACCTTGTTTAAAAGATATGCAGCTGATTCTAGTGCATAACCCGAGAAGGATCGTGGTAACTCGGCGTTACTCATCATGGAGCGTACCATATTCAATAAGGTGCAGTTCCGCCTTTCCGATACACCGTTGTGTTGAGGTGTGTATGGAGGAGTAAGCTAAGAGAGAATTCCATTCTCTTTTAAATAATCCAGGAACTCGGCACCTAAGTATTCACCACCTCGAACAGATCTAAGTGTCTTGATACTTTTGCCTGTTTGTTTTTTTACTTCATTCTTGTATTCCTGGAATTTCTCAAAGGCCTCAGATTTATGTTTCATCAAGAATACATGTCCATAACTTGAGAAGTCACCGTAAAAGTAATGAAGTAGGAATGACCACTTATTGCATGTGTAGACATTGGACCACACACGTCGCTGTGTATGAGTCCTAAGAGCTCGGTGACTCTTACTCCGTGTTTAGTGAACGGAGTCTTTGTCATCTTTCTTTTGAGACATGATTGATAAGTTACATAAGATAGATATTCAAACGGATCTAATTATCTCTCTTTATGTAACTTCGTCAACCATGTTTCATTGATGTGACCCAGTCTACAATACCATAAGAAAGCTTGATTTAATTATGGAGACTTTCTTTTAAGTGTGTTCTGGACATTGAAAACTTGGTATTGATTTAATACGTATATACCGTTGTCTAGTGTACCTGACCCAATCAAACCATGATTAAGGTGGATGTTTACGACATCGCTTACAAATGTAAAATCATAAGCTTCTTTAGATAATAAAGATACAGAGATGATATTACATGTCAAACTAGATACATAAAAATAGTTACGCAAAATCAAAGTGTTTCCACTTGTCAATCCTAGGTGATATTCTCCTACGGATACAGTATACACGCTCATTCCGTTAGCAACCCTGAGAGTCATATCACCTGCCTTCAAAGCTCTACGGTTCTCAGCACCTCCAATAAATTACATGTATGAGATCCTGATCCAGTATCCAATACCCAGGAAGTAGAGTTGATTGACATACAGTTTTCAATCATAAACACACATGAAGCCAAAACCACAACGTACTTCGAATCCTGGTTTCTAGCTCTCAAAGCCCTACAGTCCTTCTTCTAATGACCTTTCTTATGACAATAAAAGCATTCCTTCTTCCCTATTGTTGGCCCCGAAACTTTTGCCTTGCCCTTTCCTTCTACCTTACTGACACCGCCTTTCGACTTGGTGGGGCCTTCTTCTTCTTCCCCTTGGCTTTTGCCTTAGATCTAGAAGAGGAAGATTCCCCAATAAGTAGAGCGAGTGTCTCCCTAATATTCATTAGGGCCCTCTGCACTCCTCAACATGTTGAGGAGTTCAGAAAGTATAACTTCCTTCCCTTGAATATTAAAATTCAAGATAAACTGGTCGTCGGTAGAGGAAAGGGACTGTAGAATCAAGTCTGTATATAACTCGTTCTCCAACATGGTCCTAAGGTCCGCGAGCTCTTCAATATGGCTGATCATCTTAAGAACGTGGTCCCCTACAAATGACTCGACAGCCAACCTCACCTGAAACAATTTCTTTGAGGTCTCATATCTTGCGATATGAAATTGCTCTCCATATAAATCCTTAGTATGGAGGAAGATGGAAGCTAAGTCCATCTTCTCGTGCCGCCTCTGGTGTTCATTATCCATTAAGTCCAGCATGAGGCACTTGGCTCTCGCAAAGTCTATTTCCCATATTTTACGGATCTTAACATCTGCGACGGTGGAATCTGGACCTGGGATGGCGGGGGCTTTGGTAGTAAGGAGGTAGCCCAGCTTATCATAGATAATGGCCATCTGGACATTCCTTAGCCAATCTTTATAGTTTGGCCCCGTCAATTTATTTTTATCTAGCAGTAACTTAAGCCTGGTCATCTTGGTCGCTTCCATTAGGAGAGAGAGAAGAAAACACTTAGCATGATACTCTTGTAAGTTTAGATTGGTTATTAGTTTATCTAAACAGGATGGCTCCCACTGTTTCTCGAACCCTCCTTCAAACCATAAAAGAAGAATTAGTCAGGATTAATATCACCCTACAATTCTTGCTTAACCTTTCGGCTAGGCTAGTGTCGGTACTTTGAGGGTTGCTTTCCAATGCTTTCGCGAAGTTTCTTAATTACATAATCTATTTTCCCTGGAGGTGTGCCCGGCTAACACCGTTCTAGGCACTTACTTGGTTTATAGTATTGATTGTAAAGTGAAAAACTCTCCTGAGGAGTAACAAAACTCACGGTGGGATCAGGATCCAAATATCATTATGTGACAACTTTGAAGGAATCCTACCAAAATCATCACACTCCATATGGTATACAAAACTAGCAAGTTTCCTTTTCTTTTGAAACTCCCGATGTGGATTTTTGCCCCAGGCGCTTATGACCTTGACGAAGACCAACATATCATAAGACGCAAGTCAAGTTCTACCCTTCATTATCCAGGTTAATTTGAACACATTCGTACAAACCCTTGACGAAGGCCAAAATAGATGTACGCCTTTCCTAAATTAATGTATCCATCTATGCTACAGATGAATACCCAGCAGTTACCAATCATTATGCCTTGATGAAGGTCAAAATATATAATTTGAATACTACTGAATACCCATCTGAAATGACAGAAGGCTACGGCTGGTTTTGGCGAAAACCGTGAACGTAATGAACTTGATATAGTCAAAGAAACTATGATAGCTTTTAAAAGGAGTAGTTTAGGCTCCGCATTTAAAAGTTGTTTTTCAAGAAAACCGAGTGGTTTTGAAATTGTTCCAACAATTTAACTTTAGTTTTTTTCTTTGCATTAATCAATATTAATGCGGTCCCATCATTTAATCCTATCATTGTAGAAAGAAACAAAAATAGAACGTACGCTTATGCCATCCGCATTCGCCACGGGGCCCCGTCATGCACCGTTAGGTTACTTAATTAACGGCAGAGCGGGGGCTGGACTAGCGCGAGTGCAAAACATAAGCAACGTTTGTTATATACAATATATATATATATATATATATATATATATATCCATTCGTCTCACGCAATAATAGGCATTCCAGATCATAAATCATAGCAACACAGATGAATATATTAGATATACTAGGATTTCCGTATTTTGTTTTAGCCTAGAACGAAAAATGGATTCCACGGTCATGATGAATAGCCAAACCCCACCCTAGACACCTACGGGTGTGGCAAACTACCCGTCAAATTCCCGAAGTGAAGCAACCCCCCTCAATAAAATGAGTAGGTCACTCGGCACTTCAAGAATCCGGTAGTTTGTGCACCCTACCTTGGGTCTATTCTAGGTGCAAGAAAAAGTAAATGAAATAATACAATAGTGGCTACAACCTTAACCCGGATGTGCCCAGCAAAAGAATATTACATCAAATTATAAATTTACATGAATGAAAAAAAAGAACACTCTTTTCACATCTCCCGGCTATTCATTCACGACGATCTAATACTTCATTTACACAAACCATCATCAAGATACAGATATGTGCAATCTCCACTAATCGACATATTGCAATTAGCGGACGTTTAGCAACACATATACAATCACAAAAACATAGATTAATTAAGAACTTAGAATTTCGATCGATGACAACTATCCGTGTTTACCCATGAACAAACCAGTACACAAAAAAATCTGGGTAAAAACCAAATATAACAAAAATCATATTTCCAAAGACTTGAACCCCAGAAAAAATTAGAAGCATTATGGTCATAACTCGGCCGCAGATCCGCGGCCGAGTTATGGCCTATTTGGCCGCGGTTCCGCGGTCTAGTTGATGGTATAGGTGCTAGAAATTTTTCCTTGGTCCTAGAAAAGCATGCTCGTATTTTTAAGGTCAATGAAATGATTTTTTGAACAACTATGAAAATCCGACAGCAAGCATATTTGGAAATGTGATTTCGGGCAATTTTTCCGTAATTCGAAGTTCTAATTACTTGCTAACAAGCTAGTTAAGGTTTTAGTAAGCTTTGATACCACTGTAAGTCGATGCCGCACATCCTACACACTTGTGGGGAGGCGGAATTTACAAAAAACGATTTTCTTGACTTGCAACACAGTCCTAAACTCCAGGATCTTTATGGAAACCTTAACTTGCAATTCTACTTGGAGGTTCTAACTACTCGGTAAGAGTTTTATACCTCCTAGATACTTGTCTTTCGGGTCTTCTTCTCCTCCTTTTCTTGAGCTTCTCAAAGATCCGAATTACGCTTGAACGTCGGTCTCCTAGTGTCAAAGACGATCTACCCGAGAGTCTATGGTTCAAGTTCCAACCTCTAAACCGAGATAACTAAAATAACTAGTTCGCTAAACTAGGTAGCTTAGAAGATGTAAAGTGTTAATTGGACTATTTAATCTCAAGTGACCCTATAGTTCACAACTCATGTGAGGGTTAGGGTCTTGAAGAAAAAGGAGAGGTAAAATGGAGAGAGAAAAGAAAAACACAAATGAGCTAAGTCTTGGCTTTGTGAAGAATGGCTCATCTATTTTCTCACATGAAGCATGGATTATTTTTCAATAGAAAATAACAACCATGCTTCAATAGTAAACCCAAACACAAACAAATGAAATGAGCCATGCTTCACCATGCCACAAATATCTCCATTTTCCTACTCAATAATCTATTTGCAAAAATAGATAAATCCAAATAATGAGGTGTCCCCTTCTAAAAGTATCTTTTGTAAAATTACAAGAATACCCTCACCGTATATACATACACGTATTCGTACTCCAAAAAAATACGAATACAATGAGATAGCAATAATCCAATAATATAATACTAGAATCCAGCTTAAACTAAAGCCCACTAATATTATCCGTCCGAACAACATCCGTGCAGCAAGTACACATATATGATCAGAACCCTGCCGTAAAACCATACGGCCTCTACATCGTTTCGCCTGAACCAGAAAAATTCTCTATGTGGGACTCTAAGGACTCGACGGTACGCTGGCAGTGGGTTTAGCCACAAGTCCGTCAGTGGCACTAGCTGTACGTAACGGCTACCCAGGTATCTGTCGATAAGAAGGCCGACGAGCAAACTCATCCGAACTCCTACTGAGCCTATCTGTGATAATCTCCGTACAGTCCGGTCCATTTGTCTAAGAGTATCGCATATCGGGCTTAGGGGTGGTAACCGTCAGACCCCTAATAGCACAATAAATCGTGTCAGTGTAAAGCGCAATACACCCTGATAATCTACTGGTGTACTTACCCGTAAATCTCGCTTTCCCTGACTAGGGATTTTGTGTAATGGCTATTCGAACACATCACGATATCAACCCCCAATACCGGGAGAGACGAATCCTATCTAACCACTACTGTCTCCATGTGCTTCGGGATCGCACCCAACCACTACCTGTTTGCACGACTCATTTGAGCCGTGGTAGGGTAGTAATCTAAGTACTGTGAGAACACACTCGAGACGAATAGTGATGTCAAGTCAATGGACTAATCTGTACTCATGTCATCCGGGAACTGCTAACTGACGATAGGTATAATACCAACCAGCAGTTCCCTCTGTGAGTCCATCCAGTGTAACTCATAACCTAATGAGCACATGTATACTATCTCCGGTATCACATACCAATGGCTACGGGACATGCCAACTCCCGAACTGGGATGAGAAGCGTATACACCGGTCTGCTATGGAGTATCGATGCCCTGTCTCAATAATCCTACGACTAGGGACAAGTATAAAGATGTGCTTATAGACTACCTAGCCCTCACTAGTGTGACTGCAATCACAACGCTGATAGTCAAGCAAAGATACTAAGGGCTCTATCAATATGTATTAGAGATATATTAAAAGAAACATATACACATATTAAGATAGAATCAAACTAGATAGTATACTATCATTTTGAGCAAGACTGTTATTATATCCGTGTATATCCCAAGCTTCTAAAATGTAATATACAATCCAGTACTATACAATAATGGCCTTTAGGGCATATATCACTAACATCCGGTACCACTGATAAACACAAAAAATTGCTTTAAATTGTTGTTGTACTAGTTGAATACAATGGCTAAAAAACACAATAAATTGAGTTTAGGCACGTAATCGCCATCTTTAAAGCAATTTTCGCTCCTTACAACGCAATAGAGGTTTGTACAAATTGCTTCTAGGATACAACAACCCAATCTTGTATTTCAATCCTCCGCGTTGCACTTGCAGAGAATTGCTACGAAAATTTGATCTTTTGAGTACCAAAAACCAAGAATAGGATTGTATTTTTGTAGCTTCACTTTCGATAGGCCTACATCTCGCCTTCTACTACTGGAAGCAAAATGGAAGAGAAGAGAGGAAAATAATTATTATTGTATCTATGGAACAAAAAAAACAAGTTGATATAAATAAGAGTTGAAAGGATGCGAATGAAATCTGATGGAGGTCCTTTTTAGGTCTCCGTCAGATGTTGTCTTATGTTGATCTCCCGGTGGATTTTGGTGGTGACCTTCTGTTGCGTGTGGATCTCAATGGGTTTTGGTGAGAAAGGTGATGTGAGGAGTTTGGCGCCGAGTACCTGCAAAGAAGTCCTGGGATGGTTTGGTACCACCGAGGACCCTCCGACGATCAAGTTAGTAATGAGATCCGAGCAGAGTAATGGTTTAGTAGAGTAAAGAATGGCTTACTTGACCCCTCTGTGATGGGGGTTTATATAGCAGTGGCGGCACGCAGCAGCAGGCGCGAGAATCTCGCCGGCAGTTACGCTCCCGACGTCACGCCAGCGTAGAGAGCGGATCGCCCGTTAATGGGGATCGTGATGGCGTGGAACGTAGGATGTTGCTGGCGGAGAATCTGCGCATGGCGAGATTTTCGGAGCGGCGGTTACGCCCGTGGGCGGTGGAGTTGGTCGGAGGACCGAGGAAGACGGCCTCGGCCGGGGGGCTCAGGGACGAGCGAGAAGGCCGAGGAGTCTTGGTCTTGTGGCAGCTCAGGGTGAGCTGAGGGGCCGAGGAAGCCAATTTGCAGGGGGCCCCGAGGAGGGCCAGCTTGTGCTTGCAGGTCGGGTACAGGGTGGCCTGGTCGGCCCTTGTGGGCCCTTTCTTCTGAGTCCTGGGACACGTCATCTGCCACGTGTCCTGATCTTGGAGATCGCCAATATTGAGCATTATCATTAGCCCCCCACTCTTGTCCCGACCAGCTAGCGGGTCGAGTCAGGAGTGGACTGTCAGGCCTTCCAAGGTGAGCCCCTTTCTAAGGCTTTGTCGGAACGAGCTCTCGGGCTGTCAGTTGTCCTTTCCGCTAGAGAATCAGGGCGAGATCTCTGCATTTAAAGAAGGTGCGCCGGTTCTTGCACTCTACAACTGGAGCGACGGTCCACGTATCAAGCATCGATTGGCTGACACGACGTATGCAGGCCTGTGGCGTCTGATGGGACGCGGTCCAGCGCAGGATCGACACGTGGAGCGATCGGAGCCGCTGGGCGCGAGGAGTCGTTTCGGTGGGAGATGACGAGCGTCGTTGGATTAGGCCGTTTGCAGCATAAAACAGGGGTGGGGTCTGCCCTTGGGCCCTTACTCCTTCATATTTCCCTCTCTTAAGTCCTGGTTGCTCGGCGCTCGTCTCCTTTCTCCCGCTTTCGGCCCCTGAAGATTCCCTTTTCCAAGGTTAGATGTCTTCCTTTGTAGAGTCAGTAGACGTTGTAGGAGTAGGTTCTAGGGTCCCTTTAGTTGTGTCTGAGTCCCTCCGGGGAGGAGGGGTTGGATCCTCTCCCCGAGATCGCGAGGCGGGGGCCGCCTCCAGGGAGGAGGAAGCAGATGCGGCCCCTGGCTCCTCGTGCTAGGTGAGGCATGAGGACGAGCTCGCCAATGCTCGGGCTCACTTCCACATCCCCTCGCGCTACACGCTCCGACTGGCCAAGGAGGGAGAGAGGGTGGATCAAGTACGGGCCAGGGAAATCGCCCTATACTTGGAAGCTTTTTGGGGCGGAATGCGCCTGCCCTTCTCTCCCGAGGTCGTCGCTGCGCTGAATTTTTTCGGTCTGGTCTCCGGCCAGTTAGTGCCGAAATCATGGAGGATCCATCTCGGGTTCTTGATCCGCCTGAAGTTACAGACGGTTCGCTTCAGCCTTTCCCTTCTCGATTCTTCTCTCTTCTTCAAAAGTCACCCTGGTAGTCGAGCGGGCGACCCGAGATGGGTTTATCTCTCTTTCAGGAAGTGGCCGGGAGGCGCTGCCGGGACCGGGGTCGTGGCCTTGCCCTCTTCTATTCATGATTGGAAAAAGAAATTTTTCTTCGTTTTCCCTCCCGAGGACGAGGACTGGCCCGTGCCTACCAAGTGGTCGAAGGAGAAATGTTTGCCGGGGAACCAGTCCGATGACCCCGCCGCGGTGAGAGTGGCGTCGTGGGAGCCTATCCCCCGACCTGACGTGCTGCTGTCTAAAAGGGTCCTGAGCTGGGCCAGGCTTAGCCCCATCGAGTTCGTCGGTAAGTTCGGCTTGCTTTTTGGCTTATGTTTTGCTCGTGTCGCTGATTTGTTGGGTATTTGTTTCGTGCAGGATCCATGGACTTCGACTCGCTCAGAGCCTCCATGCGCCAGCCGAGGCAGGCTACGAAGGCTGGGAGCGCCAATTCTTCTCGCGCGAAGCCCGTCCTGGCTCCTACTGCTCCGGTGGCGGTGTCGCGCGATCGCTCGGGGGCGGATCCCGCCCCGGGTCCCAGCAGATTGTCGGGCCGGAAGCGGGCCCTGATTCTGGAGGACCCGGCCTCGGAAGAGGAGATCGGCCCTCCCTCGGAGCCGCTCAAGAGGAGCTCCCGGAGACCTTCCCGGGCCGGTCCTCGCCGACCATGGTGGAGGAAGGGGGCCTCCGGTTCGCGGTGCCATCGGGGCTATCCGTTGCGGATAGCCTTCTGCATGAGATAGAGACCTCGACCAGGGGTAGAGTTCCCGGGGGGACCTTCAGGGCTCAGCTGGCATCCATCGCCCAGGAGTCCGTGCAGGTAAGTGTTTGGTTCATTGTGAGATTCGGTGCCTCTTTCATCTTTCTGATCTTTTTCGCGTCTTCCAGGTTCTCCAGCACGTTGCCTTCGCCTTACGTATGGAAGCCGAGGTGGTAGCCCCAGCGCTGGAGGCTGCGGGCCAGCTTTCTTCACTGGAAGTGAGCTCCAAGCGGGAGTTAGAGGCGATGATGGCGAGGGTTGCTGCCTTGGAAGGCGAGGTGGAGGCCGGGAAGCGGGAGGTAGCCCGACACCGCGAGGCCACCGTGATTGCCGAGGTCAAGCTCGAGGATGCCCAGTTGCTCGCCGGCAACCCGAAGAGGACTGTGAAGCCCCTCCGAAAGGAGCTGGGGGCGGCGACCGAGGCGGCCAAGTTGGCTGAACTGAAGGCGGTGGAGGGCTATAAGAAGTCGAAAGACTTCTATGACGACTTGGTCGTGGTTATGACCCGCATTTGGCACGATGCCCTCGATGCCGTTAAGGCCCGGATGCCGGAATTTGCTGACGAAGATCTCCGGGCCGAGTTCCTTCTCGCAGATGCCGATGGGCAGGAGGAAGAGGTTCCTAGCGAGGAAGCCGCCGAGGACTCCACGCGTCACGTGGTGGAGGTCGAGGACCTCGAGGTCGTTCCTGGCCCCAAGGTGTAGAGCCCCCGTTTTCGTCTGTTTATTTTGTTTGTTTTTTTTGAATTTTGTAAGGCTAGGGAGCCCCAAAAAATACCCTTTGTAAAGCTTTTATCTTTGGTAGTAATAAAAAATTTCTTTGGCTTCATCGAATCGCGCTCTGCCATCTGTTTATGAAGAATGCTCGTAAGATACCTCTGCTTGCACCATTGTGTTTTCATGTCAGGTTTGCCACTTGTCTAGCAATCGCCCGTCGGGTTGATTTCGATCACTTGCCGACGAGCATGCCATGAGCTGCTGAGGAGGTATCCCCATAGGCCCGAAGTTGAGAGGAGATTGCTTAGACCTGGATAGATCTGATGCCCCTCACTGGGGTTTCGGTTCCTCTGCGGCTGATGGGCAGAGCGCTGTTCATCGTACTTGAGCCGAGCGTGAGTGGGCGCCTGCTCGGTGGCTCCATGGGGGTGCCATCTTTTGACCTCTGACAATGCTAGCATCGACCACCAGCCGGGAGTGACTGAGAAGGGTAGCTGCTCGGTTGCCTCTTGCGAGGGCTTTATGATCCCTGGCGTTGTGGTAGGGAAGTTACCCGCCAGGGACGACCGAGCAGGGTAGCTGCTCAGTTGCCTCTTGCAAGGGCTTCGATCCTTAGCGTTGGAGAGGCTGTAAGAAGCCCACTAAGGATGACCGGGCAGTGAGGCTGCGCGGTTGTCTCTTGGCGAGGGCTTTGACCTCTGGCGTCGTGGGTAGGCAACTACCAGCCTGGGATGAACGAGCAGGGTAGCCGCTCTGGTGCCTCTTGCGAGGGCTTCGATCCCTGGCATCATGGGTAGGGAGCCACCAGCCGGAGATGACCGAGCAGGATAGCTGCTCGGTTGCCTCTTGCGAGGGCTTTGATCCTTCAGGATGGGGAACGAGCAGGGTTACTGCCCAGTGCCTCTTGGTGAGGACTTTGATCCTTGTCGGTTGTGGTAGGAAGCTACCAGCCGGGGATAGCCGAGCAAAGATTCGACTGCCTCTGGGAGGACTTTGGTCCTTAGCGCGGGAGGGGCTGTAGAAACCTACCAAGGACCCTTGGCTGGGCAGGGCTACTGCCCGGTACCTCTTGGCGAGGGCTTTGGTCCTGAAAGATAGCCGCGCGAAGGATCCTCGGGCTCGACTTCCTCTGGGAGGGCCTTTTGATTCCCAGCGTTGTGGCAAGGAAGCTTCCCGCTGGGGATAGCCGAACGAGGGATCCTCGGGCTCGACTGCCTCTGGGAGGGCTTTCTGATCTCTGGCATTGCGGTAGGGAAGCTACCCGTCAGGGGTGACCGAGCAGGGTAGCTGCTGGGTTGAATCTTGGCGAGGTGTAGCCCGACCGTCCAGCTGTAGGCATGGGGAATAGGAACGGTCGCGGCAACATTGTGCGCAGCATGCGCCTTGAATGCGGGGGGAGGCGAAGCGCTAGGGGCACGTCGCTTCGATTCCAACAGAGAAGGATTGACGGCCGCCGTGTGGCAGCGACCTTTTGGGTGAAAGCGGGCGACTGTTGAGCTGCGCAGTGGGCTATATAAGGTTGAAGGAGTACTGGTCCTTCCATCCTTCATAAACAGGTCGTATCATCCACTTCGAAAACGTGTACCTTTACGACCAGAATTGCACCGAGGACACGGTCCAGCTGGTCTATGGGAGCATTGAGGACCATTTCGGCCGGCTGCTCCCCCGACGCTCCTCCCTGCAGCAGCTGTTGATGTACTCCATCTGGAGGGCATCGCCGGGGCTTTACAACCCCCTATCCGAGTAGCTCTATGACGAGGTCGTGGGCAAGCTGCGGTCTCTGAGGCGCTTCGGCCTGATCTCCGCGAACCGGCTGGCCTGCTCAGAGGCGCTCGTCCGCGAATGCTACGAGCTGAGGCTTGGAATCGACGCACGCGAGGGGAACCGGGGACAGAGGTTGGACCTCACGAGGCCCCGGCTGGCGGAGATCTTTAGCGAGTACCACGAGCAGTGCTCGCTGCACCCCCTTCCCCCACTGTTGTAATTTCCTTTTCTGTTTGCGTGTATGGCTGAGGAGCCCATAATACCTTTTGAATAAACAAAGTTTTTCTTTCTTTTTCGCAATATTCCATTGACCTTTATTAAATTAACAATAGATCCTAGGAAGAGTTTACATTTCCCTAATGGAAAGGTACAGGCTAGTAGATAATTTTATTGGCTCGGCCCGAGCTCCCCGGAGGATTGTGGGCCTCCGTGCTTGGCGCAGGGTACGGGGCTCCCCGAGTTCCGTGTTGGCCGTCCACCGAAATGAGCATGATCTGACCGATGGTCAGGTCAGCGGGAGGGCGATGCTGCTCCTGCTCGCGGTCGGCCTGCCGTTTGTCCCTCAAGTATGTGGCGAGGTGTCTAGATCGGATGAGTTCTTCGATGTAGTCCCTGAGTTGCTTGCAATCCTCCGTGGCGTGGCCTAGTGTCCGGTGGAAAGCGCAGTAAGGGCCCCGGGTTCGCTTCGCAGCCTGACGCGGGATTGGAGGGAACCTGAAGAACCCCTCGTTCTGGGCCTCCTCTAGAAATACTGTGAGGGAGACGTTTAGGGGGGTATACTCCTGGAACTTCGGGTGATAGGGCTGCTGACGCTCCGGCCTCTCCTCCCGAGCCCTCTTCTTCTGATCGGATCGTTCTGCTCGGGGGAGGTTCGTGTTCACCTCGGATTCCAGCTGAACCTCACGCTCGGTCCACGCCTTGACCTCGGCCATGGTCTTAGGTTGCGCCAACGCGAAGGAGCGTAACCACTCCTTGTGCCTCAGACCAGATCTAAGCACCATGATGACGGTCTCGTCCTGGTGCTCGGGCACCTCGAGAAGGGCGTTGTCGAAACGGGTAATATAGGCCTTGAACGTTTCCTTCTCCCCACTCTTAACCATGAAGAGGTAGTCGACCGTGCGCTTCTGTCGTCGGTTCCTAACGAAATGGCCGATGAACTGAGTAGCCAGCTTGTCGAAGGTCGAGATCGAGCGGGGCTCGAGCCCCCGAAACCAGTCCCGACCTGCGCGGATAAGGGTGGTCGGGAAGGCCCTGCACTGGGCGGCGTCGGAGTGGTCCTGGAAGCTCATCCCCGCGGTGAAAGCGTCCAAATGGTCCTTCGGATCATTTTTCCCGTCGAACAGATAAACCTTTGGAGGCTTGTTGCGCAAGGAGACGTGGACGGCGAGCAATTCCTCGGTGAACGGCTTTGTGAGCGAATCGGAGGCGTACTTAGCCCCGTCGCTCGAAAGGTGAGCCTCCCGGCGTATGCCCTCGATTTTCTTCTCGAGGGCGTCGAGCCGACCGTGGTATCCCGAGGAATCAGCGCCTTGGGATCCCTGGCCTTCGCTGCGGGTGACCTCCGTCTGGGAGCGGCCCCGGTTACTTCGGATGAGGTGCCTCAGATCCCTGGGCGAGGGGGCTCTCGAGCCGCCGAGGTGAACCCCTTTTGTGCGGCCCCGCCAAGGGTGGTGGTTTCGACCATGCCTGTGGATAGGCGAGGTGACTGACATCTCCTCAGGAGGATAAGGGCCGCGAGGAGGCTCGAGGCGAGGAGTTCTGGCGGAGGACCTTGGTTTGGAGCCGTGGGGTGCCTAGCGGGCCTCAGGGAGTACCGGCTCGAGAGATCGGTGGCCAGGAGTCGTAGCCTGCTGGTGGTCAGCCGTCCAGACAGGGGCAGAGACTTATGGAAGCGGAGGAGCGACGATCTGGGGCCCAGGCCCGGCTGTTTAGACGCGGACAAGCGCCTCCACGAGGGACTGTAGCCGATCTATCTGGCCTCCGAGGGCGTTGATGATGGTCGCTGGGGAGGCTCATCCCCGCCTTCGGTGAGTGGAAGGCGGTGGCTGGTACCGGGATCTTCAGGATGGTTGCTTGCCATGTGGGCGAAGATCGAAGGCCAACTTTGTGTTTTGTGGAGTTACGTTCCCATAGACAGCGCCAACTGATGGAGGTCCTTTTCAGGTCTCAGTCAGATGTTGTCTTCCGTTGATCTCCCGATGGATTTTGGTGGTAACCTTCTGTTGCGTGTGGATCTCAATGGGTTTTGGTGAGAAAGGTGATGTGAGGAGTTGGCGCCGAGTACCTGCAAAGAAGTCCCGGGGTGGTTTGGTACCACTGAGGACCCCTCCGACGATCAAGTTAGTAATGAGATCCGATCAGAGTAACGGCTTAGTAGAGTAAAGAATGGCTTACTTGACCCCTCTGTAATGGGGGTTTATATAGCGGTGGCGGCACGCAGTAGCAGGCGTGAGAATCTCGCCGGCAGTTACGCTCCCGACGTCACGCCCGTGTAGAGAGCGGATCGCCCGTTAATGGGGATCATGATGGCGTGGAACGTGGATGTTGCTGGCGGAGAATCCGCGCATGGCGAGATTTGCGGAGCGGTGGTTTCGCCCGTGGGCGGTGGAGTTGGTCGGAGGACCGAGGAAGACGGCCTCGGTCTGGGGGCTCGGGGACGAGCGAGAAGGCCGATGAGTCTTGGTCTTGTGGCAGCTCTGAGCGAGCTGAGGGGCCGAGGAGGCCAATTTGCAGGGGGCCCCCGAAGAGGGCCAGCTTGTGCTTGCAGGTCGGGTACAGGATGGCCTGGTCGGCCCCCGTGGGCCTTTTCTTCTCAGTCCTGGGACACGTCATCCGCCACGTGTCCTGATCTTGGAGATCGCCAATATTGAGCATCATCAAAATCCTTTTATCGTTTGAATTCAAAATTTAAATCTCATAACTACTCCCACCAACAAAATGGGAGGAAGATTTTAATTCAAATGAATTTGATCACAGTCAACCATAAAAACCAAAATAGATAGAAATAATACAACAATGTTTACCAATGGTTATAATAGTATCATACTCAATCAATCAATACTCATACTCATAAGATCATGCTAATGCTTCTTACGTATTGCACATGTGGGCGCCCCTATGCATGTGCCTTTTTACACATTTCAAATGTTTATATATCTTTGAATACCTAAATTCAAGAAGCACACCAATTTTTCAATCTCAATTTTACGTGATAACTTGCTACTATCTTATACTGTAGAATGGGTAATTTCGTTCTTGTAAATTCCTTGAACTCAACCACAAAGTAGATTTGTGCATCGGAAGTATTTCCTATTCATCTGCCGATTTTAATGCAATTTCCCATTATAATTGAAAAGGTTACAAATAACTTCACTGAATTTTTTGAGATTTCTCTCATTACTGGCCCAATTTATCATAGCAAACATCCCTCAGAAATTTCCTAGCTAGATAGAATTTTATCAGATCCTCATTTTTTCTTTTACGAGTGCATAAATGAGGACTACAATTTGTCACTCCTCCCAACGATCACTCGTATTGGCATCTGTTGCGCACACGCGAACCATCTTTATTGCTATCCATTTATTTCAACATCTTCTTCTGAATACAAAACCATTTAAATAAAATGTATAGCATGCCATGTATCATTGAGAGCTTGATCTGGTGGGTTGCACGATCACTCTGAAGTGTATCGCCTGCTTTCTCTGATTAGTTCAATACCAGGCTTCAAATATCTACCTGTATTTTGAGATCTAATTAATTCCATTTAATTATACAATACGGTGTTCAATGAGCTATGATCAAATCCTCTTGTGTGTACCTTTATTTGAGATCTTAGTCCAATTAATCGTGATGGAATTATGTTGGCAGTTACATTGTATACACAACAAAACTGTTCTGCCAACAAATATTCAGCATGTGTACTGTTATCCTATGTCAGGAATGGGTTCGATACTTTGCTTTGCATGTCATATACTTTTTGGGTAAATTTCACTAAGCTACCCTGAATTTTCAGTATTTTCTAGTGAACCATCCTTAACTTTCTTTATTACGCATACTACCCTAAACCTTTTTTAAACTCCACTTAACTCCCTGACATTGGTGATTCTAGTTGTAAATTATTGGTTATACCCTTTCATAATATAACATAATGAAACTCAAATTTTTTTTTATTAAAACAGCAAATGAACTAAAATAGACCAGTTTATATAAAATGAGAGAAAAATAAATCCATAAAATTATGTAGAATCATGGAAAATCTAACTTGGGAGAGGGAGAGAGAAGAAAAGTTGATATGAAGAACGATTTAAGTTATATTTTAAGGGTGTTTAAGTCAAAAGAGTATGTGTTATGCACATAATAGTTTTTTTTAGTGGAGAATTAAAGGCAGGGAGTTTTCCAAAAAAATATGGAAAGTTCAGGGTAGTTCCGAATGATAAAACAGGTTATGGGTGGTTTACTGGTTAACACCAAGAGTTCAGAATAGTTTAGCGAAATTTTCCCATATATTGAAGAAAAGAAAATTGTTCAAACTTGCAGTTACAAACCGTTCTCGAACCCAATTTTATTGATAAATTGGATATAGGCTTGTCTATTTAATATTTTGTTGTTTTGTTTTTGCATGTCAGGTTCTCAAATGTTACATACATTATCTGCTTATATATGGAAGGGTTTTTAGTCAAGTTTAGATGAGTCAAGTTTAAATTTTAACCCAATCTGACTCGGTCCGACCCATTGCCCCCCTCTCCCCAATTCCTATCAGTATATTCCTTCGTTGGCGGAATTATATGCTTTCTTTTTTCTTGTTTTTGATTATTATGTCTTTCTTTATTCCAGTATTACTATGGCTTGTTTCATTATAATCCCTTTAATGGAACAATGATGAAATTTTCCCATCTGCTTAAGTAATAAGAATAAAGGTGGGGGGGGTGGGGGGGGGGGGAAACACACACGAAAAGCAAAAAGAAGGTAAAAGAAAAGGAAAAAAAAAACCAAAGAGGCTATATATGTTACTGATACTATGCCGGCCCTCTAAGAGACACGTCCCCCTTCGCCCGTAACCTATGGACGACCTACGAAAACAATGAAGACATCCACTACTCTAACACTGAGTGCCCATAACCGCCTCATGAGAAAAGACGGATTTTCCCTCAACGCAGGGTATAAGACCACCATGAAAACCCTGAAGAGGTATGTCTTTCTAATCCAAGCATATATCCTCTCAATACTAACTTGAGCGTCAGAGGGACCAGCGTTGTCTTTTTGCAAGATCTTAAAGAAATCAGTGCGGCCTTTCATACCATTGCATTTTGCTCGGTTCTTATCAACCGTGTTATCTTAATGTGATAATTAGGTGTGATGATTATGAGAGTAAAGTGGGCAGATTCTAGTTAGCTAGTAGATATTTTTCTTTTATGGAAACAATGGAAAAAAATGCCTGATTACTAAATCAACAAAAACAGATGGATTCATGTACATAGGCCCAAAATTCCAAACACATATATCTTGCGAAATACAACTCAATCAGAAAGAGACATCAAATTTTGGGCTTACAATTGTAAACACCGTCATAAGCCTACAAAAGCTCCGAAGAATTCATATTTCAGTCATTACAGATGGATAAATTAAATAGATTTTGTGTGATTGTTTCAGTTTTATTTATTTATTTATTTGTTGAAATGTATTTCGATTGTAGAGTGGATTAGAGCGTGATTTCAAGTTATACAGTTGGTGCAAACTCGGTTTGAACTCGCAGGCTCCTTGTTACAATTCCAATGCCCAAAGCCTTGGATGTTTTATTTAAGATTAAAATGGATCTATTTATTAGCTGGTGTTCTTTTTGTGTGTTTCGATCGTTATGAAAACATGCCGGTGTACTCAGACCCAGGAATTGTTGGATTGTCCAAGATTTGATTACTAAAAGAAATCTTATGTCCGATAACCTCTCCCTTAATCATGGCCGTTCCTATCTATTTTCCTATTCTATTCTCTCCGTATTTTCTTCTCCCTTGATATGTGTTAATTTGTCAAATTGCAATGACAAGATTCTCCGTGATACCTGAGCTTTATGTAGAGACTCGCCACATTAATTCTTTTCTTTTCATTTCCCCAAACTTTTGAGAGTCGAACGAATCTACGAAGTTATATGGTTTAGCTACTTCATGCCTCGGCGCCTTCTTTTACATCAGAAAATTTCCAAAAGGTCGAGAAGGATCATCTATACATGTATAAATGAGCTGGTATGGACACCATCCCATCCATAGAGTAGCAATTGAGCTTGTGCAGTATCAAGTCTCACATTTACCTTTGTTCAAGTTGGAATCACCCAATAATTCTGAGAAACTGCTTAGTGCTCAGTTACTTTGCACAAATGAGACTGACCTGAGAGAGCACTGTAATTTATGCTAGCATATGTAATACATTGACCTATCAATATCAGATGACTACTGGTTGAGTTAGATATCCTAGCCCCGTGCACGTGCGATGCACATGAAAGATAAGAGAATTGGATTATTAAGATGAAATGTGTACAAATTAATAAAGATTGAGGGACATGTATGATTTTATATATAAAATTCCAAAGAGGACATTGATGCTTTGGTTTATGAAAAGAGAGACAGAGAAGGGGCGATGTGGAAAATCTTAGTTCATTACTCAAATTGTGAAAATTTTACCCATTTTTTTTTGGATTTCACCTTAAAAATGACAAAATGCCACATGGCTGCTCTCGAGTTCTAGCAAGGTTTTAAATATCGGATAACGGAAACGTATCGGAGAAATGCTTCATATAGCAGATTATTGCGAATATCATCGATATATCGGGAGATATCGTCATATTGGCCGATATATTAGACGATAATATATCAGTTTTATCGTATCGTAAGGGGTCCCAAAACGTCGGCCGGTATATCGGCCGATATGATCGATATTTGATTCACCGAGTTCTAGTGAGAATACTAGAGATTATTTAGTATTGAGACTCTACACAGCATTGCATGTGATATCATAAAAGCCACTTCATCATGTTTATTGGTGCCTTTATCTAAAGGCATGTTTGGCACCAAGAAAGTAGATAGTGTTGGGATTTTTTAGGATTTTCTAAATTATTAGAAATTATCTATGCAAAGTTTTAATTCCACATTAATTCGATAAGTCATGACCATATAAATTTGAATGAAAAGATGCAAATAAATATTGCATTTATTCATGAAAATTTATGAAGTTAAATGAAAGGGTTCCCAATCCTTCAGGAAATGAAGGGTTATGAATTTGAATGAATAGATACAATTTGAATGAAGAGTTATGAATTTACACAAAAGGTTGTGACCTTCATTATGAAAGGTTGTAAATGCAAATCTTCATGAAAGGGTTTAAAGACCCTTCGCTTCTTATAAAAGAAATGGACTTTCTTTGTTTCATTCATTCCAAATTCCTCTCTCAGTTGTTTTCAATGGGGGACTATCTTTAAAGTCTCATCATTTGTTTTTTTAATACTTTCAACACTTTCACTTACATGCAATCATCACTTTTTTCTTTGGTGTGATTGTCACGTGGAAAGTACAACACTTACTAGTATCTTCGAGTCGAGTTTGGATCGAGCCATTGGCTCTGATACCATGCTAAAGTTATTTTAAAAATAGAGTAGAGCTTAAAATTAGAGAAGAGTTGCAGGAGTGATGGACTTTTAGATATGTGCTTTTAATGATAAGTGTGTTCCAACAATAATACTGAAGCCTTATTAAGATGTGATCTATTTTATATTTTATAGTCATGTGTTTCTTTTATTGTTTCTAATGTAGGACTATCTTTAAACTCCCATCATTTGGTTTTTTTTAATATACTTTCAACAAATTCAATTATTAGCCATAAACTATCATTACAATAAACCTTACAAAATTATCCAACAGATAGTAAAGTGAGAAAGTGATATTAATTTCTCACTTTTTTCATTTGGGTATGCTAAAAATTGGATAGAAAGTGAATTGCATTTTCTTGCCACATCAACTTTTTTGCTTCTTTCACTTTCTTCACAAAACCTTAGAAAGTGAAACATAGTAAAAAGAAAGTTGATTATTTTATTCTATAATATTCTACTTTCTATTTTTCATTCACGCTTTTTTTCTTTCTATCGTTCCAACCAAACAACTCAAGTTCACTTTCCATTACCATATAAGCGCCAACTTAGCTTTTTTACCACTTTCCTTTTAACAAACCAAACAATAATTAATACTTTTTCACTTTTTTTTATCATTTCACTGCCTACTACTTTCTTACTTTCTACTTTCCTTTTCAGTTCCCAATTACTAAACCGGCCCTCATATAGTACTTTATTGCCGTAGTTAAATAAATAGATTTTTGTCAAGCGTCTTGTTTCTTCTTATTGCATATTAATTACAAGAAGAGACACCACTACAATAATGGATTGCCCCTACCGATTTAGCTGTAGGGCCAAATCACTGCCCCTACGGATATATCTGTAGGGACATAAAATTTCCCTGTAGGTGCAAAAACCGCAGGTGCAAGTTTTCATCCTGAACATGCCCCTACGGAGTAATAATTGCCCCTACGCCTTACTCTATAGAGATATATATCCCTACGGATTACTCCGCAGGGACAAAATATTTATTTAATTTATTGGTTTATAAAATAAAATACTTGCCCCTACGGATTTATCCGTAAGGCTTGATACTTACCTCTATGGATTTATCCGTAGGTCTAGATAAATACCTCTAGGCAAATTTAACCACTGTTACTGAGTCCATAAGGACAAAATATCAGGTATCCCGACATTTTGCACCTGCGGATTAATCCATAGGTGCAACAGATGACCCTACGGATTAATCCGTAAAGACAAAATATCAGGGTTTTTTTTATAAAAAGGGACTTACTGTTTTTTCCCCGTCCTGTGTACAATAATATATACATCATATAACCAAATACAGAAATATTCATAATCAACATCTTACGCATAATATATAAAAGAAATAAACAAATAGAATACGATATCAATCTAAATCATCGTGAACAAGCAAACAACCACCAATATCGTCCAAAATATATACAATATGTATCAGATAAGTACATACATCCTCAAAAATATAAAAAAAGATATTCTAGCTCGGTCCAGCTCCTCCATATCTGATAAACGCCATAATCTGGCGCATCTGCTCCTCGGTGCAGCCCTGAATCGTAAAAAACTCGACTAATGAAAGAGCAGACTGTGCGGGAGTCTGAGCGGGCTATGGAGCTGCAGGAGTGGTCTGCGCAACCACAGCCGAGGTAGTGGCTTACGGAGCCGCAGCCGAAGGAGATACATGTGGAGCCGCAGCCGAAATAGCCTGTCGCATTTGTTAAATTTTCTGTGTAATAAACGAGTAAGAACGGTGTATTAGATTTTAGTCGAATTCGTATCATTATCAGGTTATTGCGAAACCCCAATCTAAGAATACTTAGGGACTTAGGCCTCGTTTGAGTATCTAGTTTGGAAAACCGTAGTTTATTTTAATTAGATAGTTTTATATAAGTATGATTAATCAAAATTAAGTCTACAACCAAATAAGCTCAGGCTACTAATATTGCATATGTTACTATTTATAATGTGATATAATATTTTACTATTAAGTAGTATACGTACCAACATCTTCTTCAACTCCTCGACTGTGGTCTTCAAGGTGGCAACATCATGCTCGAGACGTCGTTCACGGGGTTAAGGGAAGTAACCGCCGGAGTGGAGTCCAACCTCATATAGGCCCTGCTAGGACCAAATCCCCGGCCTCTCTCCCAACCTCCATGGTTCCCTCCGTATGCGGCGTCTAGGACTGGGGTCAGTAGCATCAGATTGGTCTGTCCAGTAAAATTGATCCCCGATGCCTCTGCCTGCTCCACCATCCGCTCCTACACCCATATTAACTATTAAAATATAAGTATATCGTTTAAATTTGAACTTTTCAAAACAAAAATTTCAAACCTGTTAGAATAAATATTAACACTTACGCAATACTCCTGAGTAGCGGTGTCGGAGAATCAAAGCTCGCCCGTGGCAGGATCAGTCGAGGTGCCGTGGACGGCAAGATACGCGGTCAGCACGCTCGGTGTACCATCCTGCGCCAGGGTCTGAGCTCTCTGCAATTCACCAAAAATTTACATATATTATAAAATCACTCTTAATATTAAATTATATCAAAATAGATCTATTGTAATTTACCGATGCCTCCATGGCACGAGTAATGTTCCTCGAGCCACCTGTATAAGTGGGGCGACCCCTCTTCGCCGACTTCCTATTCTTCTAATTTGATCGGCCAGTTTCTGCACAACACATTCAGATTTAGTTTTCTAATTAAGCAACACAAAAAATAAATTATATACTAAACAACGAATTACATTTAAATTACAAATCTGTTTGCGCTGAGAGTCAAAATATTGGCACAAGAGAGACCATGTATCTACGTCGACTCTCACAAAGGCCAGAGTATATAGGAGAGCTGCTCTCTCTACCTCAGGGGTTGTTATCCATAGGGAATAGCAGTCGATCTTCAGCTCGTTCCTATTGTATCGGATCTTTAATTGCATGTTCTTCATCAGGCCCTGGTATAGAGCATGAAGATCGAGCACTCTCTCAGGATAATCAGGGTCGGGTATAGGCTGAAAGTCGTAATCCAACTGCAAATACAAAAAAATAATGTATTTAAATTGCAAGTGTTAAATAATAATAAATATATTGGATAAGTCAAATGAAAATATATATTAATACCTGAGCCTGATCTCAGAAGAGGGCAAATAAGCGCCGGTGCTGATCGCCCCACTCAACGTGATGTGGATACTTTTTTAGGATGCGACTCTCATCCCTTATATACCGGCCGAACCTCTCGGCATAATCACCGGTATAGCGATAATCGGGGGTAAAAAAAAGGGGAATGGTGCCTCTCTCTAGCTCTATCAGGCTTCAGCCTGTGGGACTGATTCGGCCCTCGAGTCCCCATTTCAGGATGGGGCTGCCCTGCATCTATAAGAAATTCAAGACAAGCAATATTAAGAAAAAGTGGTATTAAAAAATCAAGGATTAATGAAAATTGAAGTGCGATATATACCTCCGGCGACAGCAGCACGAGCCTGGGCCCGGGCAGCAGCACGAGCGGGACAATAGTTCCTCCGGTGTGGAACAGCCGGTGACTCGAACGTGAACGCATCCCCTCCAACTAGTATTCAGACCATAATATTGCATTTATCATTCCCCTATTTCTTATCTTTTTATAAATAAACAGGTACTCTTGACGCACGTTTGTTGCATATTGCAGGATACAGGTTTCTGGAGCAAGTACAGTGAAAAAGACACAAAACAACAGAAAAAGGGACTTTTGACCAACAAGCAGACCGATACTAGTCACGCCTAGTATCAAGAACCAGAAGCCCAACAGAGAAACTACATATGGAAACAGAAGCCCAAAGGGCCAATGAACCAAGACCAAAAAGCACAGATCCTGACTCCTCTGTTTGGCCGCGGATCCGCGGCCAAACCCATGCTGGCGCCGCGGATCCGCGGCCATCAAGCGCCCGTGTCGGTGGAGATTTCTTCTGTTGCTGCGACTGTCCAGATGTGAGGATTTTTCGTGGGCAAATCTGTAATTGCGCATGTGCGAGAGCCTGTAGCCCTAGGTTTTCTATTTTCCTATAAATTGTAGTTTTAGATCTGTAAATTGTATGCCTCTTTTCAATCAATAAAATTCAGATTTTCTGAGAGCAAAATTCAGATCTGTTCTTCTTGTTTGGAGGGAGCCGTCAACTAGTAAGTATTTTTATTCTTTTAATTATAATGTCTTCTCATTCCCTAATGAGCGAGTAGTCTCCTCGCTTGTTAGGGTTAGCCTTTGGGAAAGGGTTGAGAGATGAAATCTCTCGTCCCTTTCAATGCCACCTTCACCTAATGAAATAGAACTTCACGCATACGAGCACAACCGCTCCCTGCGGCATCCTACCCTTCGAGGTAACGATGATCCGTAGTATAAAGGGCCGGTTCCGCACGTTTTCCGTGAGGGTTAGGATAATTATCAACAAAGGTAGGGTACAAACTTAGAGGAAGAAACATCTTCCCAAAAGATTTGTATCCACTTTCTTGATAATTAACTTAACACCTAATAGATCTAAAAAAGGAAGGTATTGAAAGCGGTGAGGAAAAAATATTCATTTCCAAAACTTCCCCTAATCCTAACCCTAGCAAGATTCTTAATTAGATTAATTAGATCCAGTCTTTAGATTTTCATAAACCAACCAAAACTACAAATAGAATCAACTCGTTAAAACACTTTAAAGAAATTTACCCGTCTCTGTGGATCGACCCGTACTCACCGGCTAGCTGCGAAGCGACGCCGTCCTGATTGCGGTAATTACAGTTTTTGACACTAATCAAATGGCGCCGTTGCCATCTCCACTTAGGATTATATATGTTATGTAGACCTACTTAGCTTTCGGCATTTCCTAAGTTTTCCTTCTAGGGTTCCATCTCCACTTAGGAATTTTTATCAACTCTACTAAAGATACAAGTTCTATTCTTTATTCCTTTTTCTCATCTAAATTCCAATCACATATCCCTACGTGTGTGTATAGATCACCCCTACACTTGGAAATTCAAATTAAGCAATCAACCCCTTGTCCGTTGTCCAAAGTACTAATTAGTTAGTGAATTTAAATGAAATTTGCTTACACATCCTTCATGCGACCGTTAATACTTCTTGAGGTACCAACGATCGATTACAAAATGCGTTTGCACTTTAAAGCATACTTCCTAGTCTTTGCAACACCCAAGGTTTTAGCAGTGACTCCCAAACCAGTTGGTCTAAGGCACTAGGTGATGAAGCACCCTCGCTAAATATTTTTCTATTTTTGCAGCCTTAAGTAATCACAAAAACCAGTGTCCATTTTTTTTTATTCACACTTTTTCATACTAAGGACTTTAGACAAGAGCCTTTCAAGGTCTCTTCTACTATTCCAAGTTTCAAGGTGCGTGATTGTGCAAATTGTAGGGTATACATTTTCAGAATCTAGACTTAAGCTAGGAACTATTTTTCAAACTTATACTCTAATGAGAACATCAATACTCTTCCCTTGTTTCGACTTAGCCCAGGAAGTGAACCCAAAATATGCCTAATTCTAAATAAACTACAAGGCATATACTTTCTACCGTTAAACTTTAAGAAATGTTATTTTTAGGGTTTTTAATTCACTAAGTCTAAGATCTAGTCGTTCCTAACCAGTTAACCTATTAGTCAAACTCAAGTCAATTAGCCAAAATTGAACACAAATATTTTTGAAATTTTTCAGTTTTTATGGGTTTTCAAATAAATATGCAAAAATATGTACAAATGAATGCGAAGGAAGAAGACGTACCGAGCATACCCCCAAACTTGAACTTGACAGTGTCCTCACTGTCATGCTAAACGAAGAGGGTCAAAATACCGATACTCCCCTGTTTATTTATTTATTGTTTTTTTTTATTATTAAGAAAAACAAAAATATATACAAAAAGACCCTCCCCCAAACTTCATTTAAACTATGTTAGAGATTACTGCCAAACCTTGCATCGGCCAAAAGTCAACACCAACCATTTGAAAAATTTATCAGTAAAGAATATTGGTTGGTGGAAAATTAAATTGTGGTGGTCCGCAAAGAATTGGGGAAGATAGAAGTAGTGGAATGGGAGGTGTACAGGTGATGGTGATGCATCGATACGAGAATGTAAATGATCAGCAATCAGTGGAGTGTTGGCATTCTCGTACCTAATTAAAAGAAATGGGGGTATTTCAACTTCTAAGGGAGGAAGTTGACTCACCACAATCTCCCCAAGATGTTCCTGTGGGTCCTCTATTGACATGGCATCATCCATCAATTGTGTATGATATTCACTTATGAGGAAACTGATCTCCTCGATGTCCGCCATAGTCCAACTGAAAACTTGCCGCCTATCTTGTAAGACTTTTAAAATAGCGTTCTCTTGCTCGAAGGCTAGAGAGGCTGATATGATAATGGGAAAAGTCTCATTCTCACCTATGTAAGCATATCTACGGTGAGATGGCAAGGGCATGAGTTCGAATTTCTGAGGCGAAAGAACCATTGCGGAATCTACCTCGAACTCAAAGGACTCTAACACAGGTTCCAAATCACTGCAAACAACCGATTTGGATGGTTCGACTGACTCATCCAAAAATTCAAACGACTCATATTCGGGCTGTGAGTCGTCGTCCTCCGAAAAAGTGAAACATTGATAATCAGCATCGGTTGTGTCAACGGTAGTAGGCTCGAGGAGGGACGCACTAGTGGCGTCAAAACTGTTTTCATCAAATAGAAATCTTTCAAGCTCGCAGTCCTCCTGCGTGATTTCGTGAATAGAGCAAACTTCTCGTGTACTATTTTTAGGCACGGGGGGCAGACTTCCCATCTTATAAATATTGAACTCACTAGACCTCTTTCCGAAGGATAGAGTCATGGAGCCATTGCGACAATTTATTATGGCATTGGAAGTGGCCAAAAATGGTCGACCAAGAATCATCGGAATTTGGTTTCTTGGGTTAACAACAGGTTGTGTATCCATAACGATAAAGTCAACGGGGAATATGAATTCCCCGACTTTGATCAACACATCCTCTAGTTGACCCCTTGGATAGGTGATTGATCGATCAGCCATTTGGAGAGTGCAACGAGTGGGTTTCAACTCTCCAACCCCTAATTGTTCGTACACGGAGTAAGGAATCAGGTTAACACTAGACCCAAGATCTAAAAGTGCACGATTAATTTGCTTATCCCCAATTGTGATTGAAATAGTAGGACAGCCGGGGTCCTTTCGTTTTTGGGGTAAGGTTTGATGGTGGTTAATAGCATTGCTCACTGCACTAGCCACTAGCACTTTCTTGGGTACTTGAGATGCCTTTCTCTTCGAGGTGCACAAGCCCTTTAAGATTTTCGCGTATGACGGGACCTGTTGGATAGCATCCAAGAGAGGTATATTTATGCTAACCTGCTTAAAGATCTCCACAATCTTCTCCACTTGTGTATTTGGTTTATTAGGACTCAACCTATTTGGAAATGGTGCATTCTGAAAATTTGCTGAGTCAAAAGTCTGTGGAGTAGAATGTGGAATAGGAACGGATCCCAGTGTGGATGTGTTCGTGTTGTTAGAAATGGGTCCGTTCGAGTCAGAAGAAGTAGAGCCGTGTGAAGGGTGGAGAATAGGCTCTAAAGAAAAAGGTGAAGAAGGAAGTGAAGAAAATGAAGAAGGGGAAGAAGAACCACCGGCGGGGATGTCATCATTAGTTTCCACATTATTTTGCAACTCTCTTCCGGATCTCAACGTGGTCACCGCATTTACATTGTGATTGTGATATGCGTTTTGTGGGTGACCGGGATTGGGCAATGGTTGAGATGGAAGCTTTCCCTTTTCTCTCTCGCTCAACGCAGCAGTTAATTGTGCAATTTGTGCCTCAATAGATTTGATACTTTGATCGTGTGAGGCATTGTTATTCATTAAAGATTGAACATAACTTTCAAATCTTGCTGCGGATTCTGTAGTTTGCTTAAGAAATGCATCTAGACTTTTTTCGAGCGAGCTAACCTTATCATCATTAGGTTGAACCAAGTTGTTCGTTTGATTTGTATAAGGTTGTTGTTGGAAAGGTTGTTGTATTTGAGTTTGTAAGGGTGCTTGTTGTTGTTGTGGAGGAGCTCTTTGAAAATTGTTATTCCCTTGGAACTGTTGATTTGGGTGACTCCTCCACCCCTGATTGTATGCCGAAGAGTACTGATCATTTCTTTGTCTTTGCTGGAATGCAGCATTGACTTGATCCTGCCCTTGAATAGGTGCATTATAAGGGCACTCTTCGGTGAGATGTGATGGATTAGAACAACAAGCACAAACAGTTCGTGTGGGTAGAGTAGGGGCAGGAGAAGACGATGAGATTTTTGTCTCAATGGCTTCTAGCTTTTTCATAAGTGAGGCCATCTCGGCCTTCATAGCGATCGACATATCTATTTGATGTATGCCTGCCCTAGATTGACCAACTGAAGAAGATGATGTGGTCTTGGTACTCTCCCACTGAATTGTTTGCTCACTTAGGTCCTCAAGAAACTGCCAAGCTTCGTCGCTAGACTTGGAGAGAAAATGACCTTGACATATTGTTTCTAGCAACTGCTTCGTTGCCGCATTCAATCCCTCGTATAATGTTTGGCAAAGTTGCCAATTTTCTATCCCATGATGAGGGCATTGAACAAGTAGGTCTTTAAATCTCTCGAAGCATTTCCAGAATGGTTCGGACGGAAGCTGTGAAAATTGTATAATCTCATTTCTGATTCTAGCAGTTTTGTGGTGAGGATAGAACTTTTTCAGAAAAGCTCTCACAAACTCGTCCCAATTTCTAATGGAGTGTGATGCGGTGCTGTATAGCCACTTCTCGGCTAGGTCACATAAGGTGAAAGGAATGACCCTTAGCCTTATTGCGTCATCACTTAATTGGGTTGTCTTCATCATGCTGCAAACGTTTTGGAATTTATTAATGAAAATATATGCATCTTCGGATTCCAAACCATGAAACTTAGGCAGCATATTGATGAATTGTGGTTTTATTTCAAAGTTGTCCCCATTTGCCGGTGGGGGTGAAAGACATGTAGGTAAGGAAGTGCGGACTGGGTAGAAGAGATCCTGGAGCGCGACTCGTGCGGGCGCTACAACAGGCGGAAGATTCGGGTTATTCGCACCTGGCGGAGGTGGAATCATTCCCGTCGTTAAGGTATCGTTGGGGTTGAATCCCGACATACCTTCGAAAGAAGAATTTGAATGTGGAGGTAAGGAAGTGGAAGGAATGTCGACGAAGGGTTCGTCGAAGGGTTCGTTGGTCGGTACCAACGAAACACGGACTAATCGGGCGTTAGTATCCCTAGTCCAAGATGACATACACTAAAGGGTAGTGCAGTCAGAAAAAAGAGAAAAACAGAATGTGGGGGTAAGATAACGTCAGTGAGAAGAAGTGGTGGAAGTGAGTTTCAAATTTCTTCGCGACAAGTTGCAAGTTTGAAAAGATTTTTCTTTATTATTATTTCTTTTTTATTTACGTGTGAGTTTTTGCAAGGAGGTTTTTGAAAACGGACTCTTGACACAAAAAGTATCAACCACACATGCACAATCAGGCCTAGATCTAGGGTCGCCTAGGTCTACTAGACAGCTCCTAACTAGGGCTAGAAATAGACCTCGAACCGCCTCTTCACGGACAAGTACGGCCAGGTAAGTGGGAAGGAACCACCACTACAGTGGGCCTAATTAAAAACCACTAGCCTAGACACCGCAATGTCGGTTAGGATAAACGGCCGATGCCTACCCTAGTCCTTTTCCTATTGAGCTCGCTGTCCTTAGGTCTGAGTCTAATCTTTTTTTAATTAAAGGTGGTCGATGCAAAATGCTTATGTGTTTTCTGGGGTCCTGGGAAGGGTGATGAAATCCCCACCCAATCTGGATTTGGTCAAATAGCCCCTTAGAGTCCGGTTAAATTATGCAAAACAAATAAAAATTCACTTGCAATCAGAAATTTTTTTTTTAGCGCGGCGCAAAGAAACCTGCAGAAATCTGTTATTTAGAAGGGGGAGAAAGACTTTTTACGCAAAGAACCCTGCAGAAAATTTTCACAGACAGAGATATGGAGGTTGCAGAGGGGAGGAAAAGAGAGCAAACCACACAAATTTTTAGGGCTGACGTGTCACTTAAAGCGCGGAAGCGCGGCAGGAACCCCCTGTATGCGGCGGAAGGGCGGTCAGGGAGTGGGTTCAGCCGCTGGAAAAAATTGTGTTTCTCTGTAATGATGGTTCCTCTCTTCTCTTATATGCAACTTTCTGATTTGCGCTCTGTAAAATTTCAGATCTTCGCTGTTCCTGCAAGACTCAAAAATAAACCCTTCAAACAGATCAAAATTCGATTATTTTTTATATTTTTTATATTTTCAGATTTTTATAATTTTTAAAATTTATATCAACCCGAAAATTCACAAAAAAGAAAGATTACGCCGTCCCCGGCAACGGCGCCATTTGATTAGTGTCAAAAACTGTAATTACCGCAATCAGGACGGCGTCGCTTCGCAGCTAGCCGGTGAGTACGGGTCGATCCACAGAGACGGGTAAATTTCTTTAAAGTGTTTTAACGAGTTGATTCTATTTGTAGTTTTGGTTGGTTTATGAAAATCTAAAGACTGGATCTAATTAATCTAATTAAGAATCTTGCTAGGGTTAGGATTAGGGGAAGTTTTGGAAATGAATATTTTTTCCTCACCGCTTTCAATACCTTCCTTTTTTAGATCTATTAGGTGTTAAGTTAATTATCAAGAAAGTGGATACAAATCTTTTGGGAAGATGTTTCTTCCTCTAAGTTTGTACCCTACCTTTGTTGATAATTATCCTAACCCTCACGGAAAACGTGCGGAACCGGCCCTTTATACTACGGATCATCGTTACCTCGAAGGGTAGGATGCCGCAGGGAGCGGTTGTGCTCGTATGCGTGAAGTTCTATTTCATTAGGTGAAGGTGGCATTGAAAGGGGCAAGAGATTTCATCTCTCAACCCTTTCCCAAAGGCTAACCCTAACAAGCGAGGAGACTACTCGCTCATTAGGGAATGAGAAGACATTATAATTAAAAGAATAAAAATACTTACTAGTTGACGGCTCCCTCCAAACAAGAAGAACAGATCTGAATTTTGCTCTCAGAAAATCTGAATTTTATTGATTGAAAAGAGGCATACAATTTACAGATCTAAAACTACAATTTATAGGAAAATAGAAAACCTAGGGCTACAGGCTCTCGCACATGCGCAATTACAGATTTGCCCACGAAAAATCCTCACATCTGGACAGTCGCAGCAACAGAAGAAATCTCCACCGACACGGGCGCTTGATGGCCGCGGATCCGCGGCGCCAGCATGGGTTTGGCCGCGGATCCGCGGCCAAACAGAGGAGTCAGGATCTGTGCTTTTTGGTCTTGGTTCATTGGCCCTTTGGGCTTCTGTTTCCATATGTAGTTTCTCTGTTGGGCTTCTGGTTCTTCTCCAGATGTTTCAGTGAATACTTGTATTGGGATTTTTAACCGTTCTCATGACATTTTGGACCTTGCACCGTTCTCTGACTAGGCGTGACTAGTATCGGTCTGCTTGTTGGTCAAAAGTCCCTTTTCTGTTGTTTTGTGTCTTTTTCACTGTACTTGCTCCAGAAACCTGTATCCTGCAATATGCAACAAACGTGCGTCAAGAGTACCTGTTTATTTATAAAAAGATAAGAAATAGGGGAATGATAAATGCAATATTATGGTCTGAACAAATACCCCCAAACTTACCTTTTGCTCGTCCTCGAGCAAACTTATTATTTTATTCTCTAAAATCCTAACCGCACTTTCGCAGGGAAACGCGATTGCACTGAGCACGTGCAACAAGCCGTTAAACCTCTAGGTGTCCCTAGTAGGAGGAGTGTTGTCTCCTGAGGGTTTTCAGCGGATTACACCCACAAAATCCTATCAACTCGGCCTTTCGACTTTTGTTTTTCATTTAGGTCTTCTAACAAGGAATTCTATTATCTTCTACTTGTAAATTATCCACCCATATTCTTCACACTTCCTCATTATTTAACTTAAGATTATATATGTTATGTAGACCTACTTAGCTTTCGGCATTTCCTAAGTTTTCCTTCTAGGGTTCCATCTCCACTTAGGAATTTTTATCAACTCTACTAAAGATACAAGTTCTATTCTTTATTCCTTTTTCTCATCTAAATTCCAATCACATATCCCTACGTGTGTGTATAGATCACCCCTACACTTGGAAATTCAAATTAAGCAATCAACCCCTTGTCCGTTGTCCAAAGTACTAATTAGTTAGTGAATTTAAATGAAATTTGCTTACACATCCTTCATGCGACCGTTAATACTTCTTGAGGTACCAACGATCGATTACAAAATGCGTTTGCACTTTAAAGCATACTTCCTAGTCTTTGCAACACCCAAGGTTTTAGCAGTGACTCCCAAACCAGTTGGTCTAAGGCACTAGGTGATGAAGCACCCTCGCTAAATATTTTTCTATTTTTGCAGCCTTAAGTAATCACAAAAACCAGTGTCCATTTTTTTTTATTCACACTTTTTCATACTAAGGACTTTAGACAAGAGCCTTTCAAGGTCTCTTCTACTATTCCAAGTTTCAAGGTGCGTGATTGTGCAAATTGTAGGGTATACATTTTCAGAATCTAGACTTAAGCTAGGAACTATTTTTCAAACTTATACTCTAATGAGAACATCAATACTCTTCCCTTGTTTCGACTTAGCCCAGGAAGTGAACCCAAAATATGCCTAATTCTAAATAAACTACAAGGCATATACTTTCTACCGTTAAACTTTAAGGAATGTTATTTTTAGGGTTTTTAATTCACTAAGTCTAAGATCTAGTCGTTCCTAACCAGTTAACCTATTAGTCAAACTCAAGTCAATTAGCCAAAATTGAACACAAATATTTTTGAAATTTTTCAGTTTTTATGGGTTTTCAAATAAATATGCAAAAATATGTACAAATGAATGCGAAGGAAGAAGACGTACCGAGCAACTAGAAAATAAACATTGACGATAAAATTACATGAAATTCATGTTTATTCTAAGAAGATATGTAAAATGAATAAATATTTAATATTTATTCATACTAACCTGCAGAATGAGCGGAGGGTACGAAAGTGGCATCTGCGCCAGATGTGGACACACCACCTATAATTAGACAATTAAAAATAGATTATATAAGTAATTGCATAATTGCAAAAAGATTGTGTATATCAATAATATAACATTCTAAATCAATATGAATGCAATATAGGATATACAAATATACCCGCAGGTGCGGTGGTGGATTCTGCCCGAGATGTGGAGGCACCACCTACAGCTAGACAATAAAAAAATGATTATCAAAGTAAGAGCAAAAAGAATGTGTATATATTTATGATATAACATTCTAAATCAACATGCATGCACTATAACATATATAAACATACCTGCAGGTGCTGTAAGTCCATGTCACGCACCCCACGAACTTACGGGGAGGCGGAATATATGAAAAACAATTATCAAAGCTTCGTAACACGGACTTGAGCGCATGAATCGTTTCTAAACCATTGCTAACTAAGTACTAGAGGTTTAACTACTCGGATATGAAGTTATACCTCACGTTACTTGTCCTTCGGGTCTTCATCGCGGTCCTCCACTCCTCGTAGGCTCCTTGGAACATCGGCACCTCAACGGCCTCCTTGAATCAAAGACGATCCACCTGAAAGCTCCTACGCCAAGCTTAATCTCAAACTTGAGATAACTAGGTTGCTTAAAGTGCTAATCTAAGCTACCTAGGGGATATAGAGTGAGGTTATGGATGTATTAGTCTAGCTAACCCTTGATCTCAACACATGAGAGGTTAGGGTTAGGGTTTGAAGAGAGAGTGAGATTGAGGAGAGAGAAGGTGAGAATGATTATAAAATGAGATAATGATCTTATCATGATATATATGAAGCATTATTATTTATCCAAAAATCAAATAATAGAATTAACAACCATGCTTCACAAATATCTATGAGTGATTCATCTCCATGAGTCATTAAGCATTTATGATGCATTAATGACTTAGATGAATCACACAAATAAGTCACTAATCTCATTTAATGCAATACCACCTTAACCCCTTAGTCACCACTCTTCTAGAAGCTTTCCGACAAATTACGAGAACGCCCCTCCAATCCGTGAAAACACGGAAAAACTTTAGACTGTATAAATCCAATAACCTGATACTAGAATCTGGCTTAAACCAAAGCCGGCTAGTAAAAACTGTCCGAAAAGTCGTACGTGCGTAAACACACGTATGCGTCCGAACCCTTGTCGTAAAACCATACGACCTCTATATCGTTTCGCCTGGAGCAGGGAAACTCTCTGTGTGGGACTCTAAAGACTCGACACTACGCTGGCAGTGGGTTTAACCACAGACCGTAAGTGGCACTAGCTGTACGTAACGGTCCCCAGGTAGATGTCGATAAGAAGGACGATGAGGAAAACCATCCGAACCCCTACTGAGCCTGATATGGCAATCTCCGTACAGTCCGGTCTGTTCGTCTAAGACTATCGCATATCAACCCTAGGGGGCGGCAAGCGTCAGTCCCCTAATAGCTGTATAAGTCGTGTCGGAGCGAAGCCCATTACACCCTGAGAAGCTACTGGAACCTACCAGTATATCTCGCTTGCCCTGGCCAGGGACTTTGCGTAATGGCTTTCTGACACAGCGCGATATCAACTCCCAATACCGGGAGAGACGAATCCTATCTAACCGCCACTGCCTCCAAGTGCTCGGGACTGCACCCAACTGCTACCTGTTTGCATGACTCCTTTGAGCCGTGGTAGGGTAGCAATCTAAGAACAGTGGGACACACTCGAGGCGAAGTAGCACTGTCAAGTCTGCGGACTATGCTGTACTCATGTCACCTGGGAACTGTTAACTGACGATGGGTATAATACCAACCAATCAGTTCCCTGGCGAGTCCTGTCCGGTGTACCCGTAACCTAACGAGCACCTGTATACTATCTCTAGTACGACGTACTGATGGCTGTGGGACAGACCATCTCTCCAACTGGGAAGAGAAGCGTATACACTTAGTCTACTCCGGAATATCGATGCCCTATCTCGATAATCCAACGACCAGGGACCTGTATAGGATGTTTCTTACAGACTACCCAGTCCCCACTAGTGTGGCTGCCATCACGATGCTGGTAATCAAGCAAAGATCCTATGGGCTCTACTAATATGTATAAGTGATACGTTACAAGAAACATATGCACATATTAAAGTAGACTCAAACCAAGTAGCATACTACCATGTTTAGCAAGACTGTATATACAACTGTGAATATCCCAAGCTTCCATTAAGTAATATACATGCTAGTATGATACAATAATGGCCCCTAGAGTATATACACTAACAATCTCCCACTTGCACTAGGGCCATGAGCTGGCATATCATAGACCTATCATCTCGAATAGCCTCTCGAACTGCGTCTGAGGAATGGCCTTTGTGAATGGATCAGCAATGTTATCCTCCGTCTTTACTCTCTTCACCTCGATCTCCCGGCGATCTATGATCTCCCTGATCAGGTGATACCGTCTTAAGATGTGTCTGGACTTCTGATGGGACCTGGGTTCCTTCGCTAAAGCTATAGCGCCGTTGTTGTCACAATACAGAGGTATTGGACCAACACTGGAAGGAACCACCTGAAGTTCTGTGAGGAACTTCTTCATCCAGACAGCTTCTTTTGCGGCATCGCAAGCAGCTATGTACTCCGCTTCCATCGTTGAGTCTGCAACGGTCTCCTGCTTGGAACTCTTCCAATAGACCGCCCCTCCATTGAGGGTAAAGACATAACCCGACATGGATTTGGAGTCATCTTTGTCACTCTGGAAGCCGGAGTCGGCAAAGGCCTCCATCTGGAGGTCTTTTCCGCCATACACTAAGAACATCTCCTTAGTCCTCCTCAGGTACTTGAGAATGTTCTTTACTGCTACCCAGTGATTCTCCCTTGGGTTTGCTTGATACCGGCTTACTACGCTCAATGCGTATGCTACATCTGGTCTGGTACATAACATCGCATACATTATAGAGCCTACTGCTGAAGTGTAGGGTATAATCGACATGCGATCCCTTTCCAAATCAGTCTTGGGAGACATATCTTTGGAGAGGGTGATTCCGTGACAAGCCGGTAGGTTACCACGCTTAGAATCTTCCATACTGAATCTCTTCACTATGGTGTCTATGTACCTGGACTGCGAAAGTCCTAACATCCTCTTTGATCTATCACGATAGATCCGGATCCCCAGAATGTAGGTGGCATCACCCAGGTCTTTCATGGAGAATTTATGTGATAAGAATCTTTTGACTGACTGTAACATAGGAATATCATTTCCTATTAGGAGAATGTCATCCACGTACAAGACGAGGAATACTACAGCTCTCCCTACAATCTTACTGTATATGCATGGTTCATCTGGATTTTTGATAAAGTCAAATTCTTTGACAGCATCATCAAAACAGATGTTCCAACTTCGCGATGCCTGCTTTAGTCCATAAATAGACTTAAGCAGCTTGCATACTTTACCGCTGCTCCCACTCTGAATGAATCCCTCTGGCTGATCCATATAGACGCTCTCTTCCAAATTACCATTTAGAAAGGCCGTCTTTACGTCCATCTGCCAGATTTCATAATTATAGAAGGCAGCAATAGCAAGAAGGACCCGAATAGATTTAAGCATAGCCACTGGAGAAAAGGTTTCGTCATAGTCCAAACCAGGTCTTTGACGGAAACCCTTTGCAACAAGTCTAGCCTTATAGGTTTCAACCTGTCTATCTACACCAATCTTCTTTTTGAAGATCCATTTGCTTCCAACGGGTTTTACCCTATTTGGAGCAATGTCCAAAGTCCATACTTTGTTAGTGTACATGGACTCCATTTCGGTCCGCATAGCATCCAGCCATTTTACTAAGTCACCGCTCTGAATGGCTTGCTTGAAGCTAGTAGGGTTATCTTCATCAATGACACAATCCTCTCTATCCCCATCTATGAGAAAACCGTAGTATCTCTCAGGCGGATGAGACGGCCTACTACTCCTGCGGATTGGCATCGGGATGTCCCTTTCTTCTGAAACCTCTGGTTCTACCATACTTTCAGTAATAGCTTGTGGTTCTGGAATTTCTTCCAGTTCTATTTCGCTCCCACTTGTTTCCTTTTCTAAAAATTTAGTTTCCAAGAAGTGGGGATGCTGAGAAACAAAAACCTTTTGTTCCTTTGCGTAATAGAAAAGATACCCCCTGGAGTTCTTTTGGTATCGCACAAACTTACACAGTACTGAGCGTGCCTCGAGCTTGTCCGTATGCTGCTTCTTTACAAAAGCTGGACATCCCCATGTCTTAAGATACTTAAGACAGGGTTTCTTCCCACTCCATATCTGATATGGTGTGGTAGGCACAGTTTTGGTTGGAACCTTGTTCAAAAGATATGCAGCTGTTTCTAGCGTATATCCCCAGAAAGATCGCGGCAACTCAGCCTTACTCATCATGGAACGAACCATATCCAATAGGGTTCGATTCCTCCTTTCTGATACACCGTTGTGTTGTGGTGTGTATGGAGGAGTAAGCTGAGAGAGAATTCCATTCTCTTTTAAGTAACCCAGGAACTCGGTACTTAAGTATTCACCACCTCGATCAGATCTCAGTGTCTTTATACTCTTGCCTGTTTGTTTTTCCACTTCATTCCTGTATTCTTGGAATTTCTCAAAAGTCTCGGATTTATGCTTCATTAAGAAGACATATCCATATCTAGAGGAATCATCCATAAAAGTAATGAAGTAGGAATAACCACCTCTCGCATGCGTAGAAATTGGACCGCATACGTCACTGTGTATGAGTCCCAAGAGCTCGCTTGCTCTTACTCCGTGTCCAGTGAACGGAGTCTTTGTCATCTTTCCTATGAGACAAGATTCACAAGTAGCATAAGATTGATATTCGAATGGATTCAAATATCCTTCTCTATGTAACTTAGTCAACCTTCTCTCATTGATGTGACCTAGTCTACAATGCCATAAGAAAGCTTGATTTATTTCTGGAGACTTTCTTTTAAGTGTGTTCTGGACATTGAAAACCTGAGCTTGACTTAATACGTGTTGGAAATAGTGCCCTCAGAGTCAATTATTAGATCACAAGCACGTGATTGCAATGATTGAGGGAGGACCTATCCCGATAGGACAGTCTTACTCGAGATGATAGTATGCTATCGGGTTTACCTTTATCATCGTGTACTGCTTCAGGTGACCTTACAGGTCACTATTACACGTTAATAGAGCACCTAGGATTCTTGCTTGACCACCAGCAGTATGAGGGCGATCATATACGTGGGAGCTGGTAGTCTATAAGCATATCCTTAAAAGGTCCCTAGTCGTGAGAGTTTCGAGACAGGGCATCGATTCTCCAGAGTAGACTAGTGTATACAGTCGAGACCCCAACGAGGGGCGGTGGCCGGTCTCACAAGCCATTGGTGTCAGTTGGATCACCTAAGATGTATACAGGTGCTCATTGGGTTATGAGTACACCGGACAGGACTCGCCGGGAACATGCTAGTTGGTCATATACCAGACGTCAGATAGCAGTTCCCTGGTGACATGTGTACAGGTTAGTTCATCGACCTGGGGATCATCATTTGTCTCGTGTGAGTTCCCACTGTACTTTGATTACTACCCTACCACGGCTCAAAGGAGTCGTGCAAACAGGTTTTAGTTGGGTACAGTCCCGAGCCACATGGAGGCAGTGAGCGTATCTTCAGGGGTTCGTCTCTCCCGGTATTGGGGGTGAGGTCGCGCTGTGTCTAGGAGAGCCATTACACGAAGCCCTCGGCCGAGGCAAGGAGATTTACTGGTAGGTATTCCAGTAGTATCTCAGGGTGTTCTGGGCTACACTCCGACACGACTTGTACTGCTTTTGGAGGTCTGACTTTTACCAACCCCCTAGGCCCGCCATGCGATACTCATAGACGAACGGACCGGACTGTACGGATATTGTCACTGACAGGCTCAGTAGGGTGTCAGGATGAGTTCGCTCATCGACGTCCCTTTTGGTCAATACCTGGTAGCCCGTTACGTATTGGCTTATACCTCTGACGTGCTAGTGGTTAAATCCACAACCATGGTGTTGATGAGTCTTTAGAGTCCCCCACATTCAGTTACTCAAGTTTTCGGGCGAAACGCTGTAGAGGCCGTATGGAGATATGGCAAGGTCCGATCAGATACGTGCGGTATTGCACGGATCAGGATCGGACAGTTCGTACTAGAGGCCGTATGGATATATGGCAGGGTTCGATCAGATACGTGCGGTATTGCACGGATCAGGATCGAACGGATATTACTAGCCGGCTTTGGTTTAAGCCGGATCCTAGTATAGTACAGTGTAGATTTTGTCTCATTGCATTTGTATTTCGGTCGGAATACAAATGCGGGTGTGTATACACAGTATCGGGGTTTTCCTGTAATTTATTACGGGACCATTTTTCTGGAGTTGCCAGTTTGCTTTCCGTTTCGGCCATTTTCATTTGTATCTTTCAATGGCCGAAGATTGGTGGAGGAGGGCTTATTTGCATTTGTGCAAATAAGCATTTGTGGAGGGGGTCTTTGCACTTTGTGACATCATGATTATTGCTCCATACCTTGACTTTCTATTAGTCATCATGGTTTGACTTGTGGGGATATGATGAGAGTTGATTAGGTTTTGGAGTGTTAGATTTGTTTTATGATCATTCCTTATCATGATCACTTCTCACTCTCCCTTGTATGATGGTTCCACCCACCCCTTGACTTCATCCTCTCTCTCCATTTTTCATGCATGGCCGGCCACTTATGAGGGTGTGGGGGGGGCTTTTCTTTTGGTGATGAGAAAATAGTATTCTCATTCTTTGCATGCTACATTTTTCCTCACCTCTCTCCAAGTTCTTTTTCCTCCACCACAAAGGCAATCTCCACAAACCCCAAATGAGACATATAGATCTTCACTAGATTCTACAGTAAATCTTGGGCACGTCGACTAGCCAGCTTCGTGCCCGAGTTGCCTCGGCATTGAGGTGGGAGCCCGTAAAAGACGTAGGCGATGTGGTGCACTTCCGGCGACGAGGTGGAGACAGGACATTCCGCGAGAGATCGGGACGACGACGAGAAGACCGGAGGACTCGGATCAGTCGGTATATCTCTTTTCCCTATCTTGTAGTTAGCTAGGACTAGTTAATGGTTCGATCCGGGTGTTTAGTGCGCGGTGGTGCCGGTTTGCTAGTTTGCAAAATTAAAGTTTATCACCGCTTCCGCATTTGGCCGTCGGATTGACGGCCGGGGCGCCGCCGTGCACTTACAGTGGTATCAAAGCCTCGCCATTAACTTAGTCTAGCTTTGTTTAATGTGTTTACATTTCCGATCGACCAAAATTCCAAAATCCGCGCTTTCTTCACATCAGTTTTCTGTTGAATTTTTTCTTGCTCGAAAATTTTTTCAGGTTGCAGAAAAGTGATGTACTGGAAATTCTAAGAATACTGTAGAAATTAGATACAGTGACTCGACAACAGGAGCGCGGAACCGCGGCCAAACCCCCCATTAGGCCGCGGTTCCGCCGCACTATGTTAAGATCACTGCATCAAATTTCATCAGTTGCTTTCTGGGTTGAAAATAGGGTTTCTGGAATATTATATTTGGGCCCAGAATTTCTTGATGTGCTACAGTAGTACTTGGGGGCCCACTTGGTAAAATTTGATCGATCGGATATTTTAAACACATTATTTCACAGTATTTACATTATATCTGCGACCGTGAATGTCACTTGATCGGTAAATCCTGTCTAGCTGCTATAGCCCGGTTAGACGGATTTGCGAACGTGACTTTCACGTTGATGTTCTGTGTATTGCTGTGATGTTGCGGATCGGTCGTGGGGATAGCCTGGATGCAATGCTAGTACAGTGTTTTGTTGTATTATATACATTTGATATTGCGGGGCGAGCGTCCGACATGTGGACTGCCGTCACTGCCTGATTGTATTATTATTTTGGGGCACGACCAGGTTGCGGTCGATGTACCCGGTGTATGTATATTTTACTTTCTGTACTAGGATTACCCCGCGGAGGGGTGCACGGATAGCCGGGTTCTAGAGGGCAACAAGCCCGCATCTCATGGCATTGAGACGGAGGGGGCTTCACTCTAGGATTGGCGGGCTATTCGCCGCACTCGTAGGGGGTACAGGTTGACCCAGGAGGGGTGCCCGAGTTACCGGATTCCGTGAAGTGCTGGGTGGTCCATTCACGTTGCTGAAGGGGGCTGCCTCGCTTCAGGTTTTGGCGGGTAACTTGCCGCGCCCGTAGGGGTCTAGGATTTCATTGCACAGGCTATCCACACGACCAGGGGAACGTCGGGTTTCAGCGGCTCTGTGAAACCCGGGGATCCCAGATATCTGTTTTGTTCTGTGATGCTGTACATTTCTGTGATGTTGCATTTTATCACGCCTTGAGCGAATATAATATATTGGTATATATATTAGTAGATGTTGTATATGTTTTGCATCCGCGCTAGTCCAGTCCCCGCTCTGTCGTTAGTTAGCTAACCTAACGGGTAATGACGGGACCCAGTGGCGAATGCGGATGGCATATACGTACGTCATAGTATTTTCGTTCTTTGTGGTGTGATCAATTGATGGGACTGCATTGATTCAGATCAATGCAAGTTAAAAACAAACCTAATATGATGTTGTTGGAACACTTTTCAAAAAGCTGTTATTGCAAGGACGATTACTTTTGCTTTGCATCGTGGTATTCAGTTGGAATATCCTGCTCCTCAGTCGACGAGGCAAGGGCCGAGATCCCTTCACCGGGAGTGACCCCTTGGACAAAAAGTTTGCGTCAGGGCAATAACTTCACTATAGTCGATTACTTTTGCTTTGCATCGTGGTATTCAGTTGGAATATCCTGCACCTCATTCTACGGGGAAAGAGCCGAGATCCCTTCACCGGGAGTGACCTCTTTAGCAAAGGTTTTCGTCACTATATTTTTAAAAGCTATCAGTTCCTTCAACGATATCAAGTTCACTACGTTAAAGGTTTTCGCCAGAAACCATTCGTAGCCCTCCGTCGTTTCATATGGATGGTCAATAGTATTCAAGCTGTGTATGTTGGCCAAAGTCAAGGCACAGTGATTGGTAGCTATTGGGGTATTCATATGCAGCATAGATAGATGCGTTGGTTTGGGACAGTCGTACTGCCATTTTGGCCAAAGTCAAGGGTAGGTACGGGTGGATTCAAATTAACCTGGAGAATGACGGGTAGAACTTGACATGTGACTTATGATATATTGGCCAAAGTCAATGTCATAAGAGCATGGGGCAAAAATCACATCGGGAGTTTCAAAAGAACTGAAACTTGCCAGATATGCGCATACCTTCTGGAGTGTGATACCGTGAGCGGATTCCGTCACGTTATCATGCGATGATAGTTGGGTCCCGATTCCCACTGATGAGTTGGTTTACTCCTCGGGTGATCCCGACTAATTCTTCTTTCGGGTTTGGAGAAGAATTTGAGGTTACAGTGGGAGGTTTCCAGATTAGATAAATTGGTAACCATTCTGATCTAGGTTAGAGTGCACGCTGAGTGTTTCTTTTCTCTCTCTCTTTGGCAGCGACCATTGACCCGACCCTAAGACTATGACTCAGTTACCAAGTTGACCGAACCTTCTTTAACACTGGCTTTTGGATTGTCAGAGTTGCAAACCTCTTTGCCACTCCTACTTTTACCCTTTTCTCCAGGACACCCCGTACTACTACGAACGTCCACTTCCATTGGACCAAACCATCGTATGGTTATATACGAACTCGAAGGGATTTATTCGAGGATGGTTTCCGGTTCTGGAGAAAACGGATAGGACTATTCAGTTGTCTTTTCCTTTTACCTTCTCTCAGGATGCGAGTACTCCTTGGTTTAGGAGATAGTACACCTATTACGCAAATTGGATAGTCTTCTTCCAAACCTTAGGCTGGTGCCGACAGGTAGGGAATGAAGAAAACCAATTAGCCTAACGATGGTGTACAGAAGGTATTAAGTAAAGACAAAGCAAGGGATTAGTAAGAGGGCAAAGTAAATTGCAACAGATATTCACGACCATACTAAGTTTTTCGTTACCACTCCCACATCACCTTTGTATTTCTCCAGGACACTCCGTGTCACTACGAAGATCCACAGTTTATTGGATACTCCATCGTATGGTTATATACGAACTCGAAAGGAACTTGTTCCAGTTCGGGGATGGATTCTGGTTCAGGAGAAATAGGAATAAGGTTTATTCAGGTATCTTTTGTCTTCACCTTCTCTCGCATTGCGAGTGCTCCTAGGATTAGGACAGTACACCCATTATGCTTATTGGATAGTCTTCTTCCAAACCATAGGCTGGTGCCGAACGGTAGGAAAGGAAGAAAACCATTTGGCCTAAGGGGTGTGCAGAAGGTAATGACTAAAGAAATATAAAGGGATTTGGAGAGGTGGCAAAGAATTATACGGTTGCAGTCGTGAATCTGGAAGAGGCATTACTAGGAATACCGGGATACCCCATCGAAACATTTCAATGTTTCAGTTTCACTGTGTACTGTTAAATGAAAACTGATTTCCCAATTAGTCCTTACTCCAGGGTATGTATTTACCAGGTACGATTCTCACATCTGTATGGTTTTACAGATGATGAGTGGGAGTAAGTTATTGGGAATTGGGTGATCATCCTCATTATATCGGGATTCGTTGTAATCGGTGATATTTGAGAAAGTCATCTGGACTGTTTGCCGGTCGGCAAAATATTTGGTTTTGAATATCCGCTGTCATGCACCAATTTCAAATTGATATATCTGTACGTCTATTTTCATAGAGTGAGATTTACCTTTTTGAAATTATGTCTACGACATTTACCTATATCAGTGGATGGTTAGGTAAGGAGCATTAAACAGCGGTGTAATTCTTCTTAACCATAAGTACAGTTTTCAACCTACGACACACAGTGAATGAGTTATCAGACTCAAGGGACTTATACAGAGTATTGTATGTTGTCCAGGGTCCATCAGGACAGAGGGGTTGGTCCTCGTACTATATTCGGTTTACTTATGACTTCTCTAGTTTTTAGACAGGTGTTTCGTAGGAAACACATGGTCCGAATTTTGAGAAGTTATAGGTATTTGAATAGAGTAGAGAACCAGGTGTAGCAAGTATCGGGATTCTTCAAAGTGATCGAAGATGTAGATACTTGTCAATGGTATTCAGTTGATAGTAGTGATTAAGAGAACTTGCTTCTCTTTCAGGTTACTCAAAATTGGAAGCATTCCTAAGTTGAGTAACGCTGATCGTCCTCCTTCCATTTAGTTGACATGCACTGGGGACAGCTGCATGATTTGAATCTGGTTCATTTAAGATCAGTGCCTCTGGTTCTATATTTGATATAGAACAGTTCATATCTTAAACGTTGTTAAGGTACGGGGAGTTGTCCGGCTTATGATTAAAACCAGACTCTGGATAACTCAAGGCACGTTTCTGTAATGGCTGTTTGTGGGTTGACCCAGGCTATGACGAGGGTTGACTTTCTACCATCTGGATGAACAATAGCGATATTGTTCTAGACTCGCCACAGTTTTATTAAAAATGGATTTTTTTCTTCAGAAAACAGCAGTGGGAGTATGGTAGAACTGGAAGTGATTCCAGAACCACAAACGATTACTGAAGATTTTGATAGGAACCTAAAGATTCAATCTGGATTGACATTCCATTGGCCACTCCGCAGATAAGGTGGGTAACTTCAGGCACCCGAGAGGTACTCCGGTAGCCTCAAGGACGGTGACAGGGAAGTTCTTGTTTACCCACACTTACCATTGCTGTTGTTCCAGGTTGCGAGACCCGGCGGGAGGATGAGTATAGCGTCGTTCTAAACTAGCTTTAGAAGTGTACGTCTATATAACTCTGCCAGAGGATTGTCGTAGTCAGTGGGAGCAGCGGAAGTATTGGTGGACAGGTTGCTTATGTCTATTTATATACTAAAGCAGATATAGCGGAGATAGATCATCAATTTCTGATGTGACAGTCATAGGCTTGACTTCATCGGAATAGGGGATGGATCTATTGAGAAGGTAGTAGGGTGTGATGTCATGGTATTTGGATGACATACACAGAATAGGAAAAGAAACTCCTATACTACGATCGGTTACACTTTGGTCGTCACACAGTGGTTTCTCCACATGGGACTTGGATATTATATCAGACATACTGGTTACTAGATCTATGGTATTAGATCTAGATTTGGGTGGTTTCCCAATCAGGGTACTTAGACGGCATTCTAAGAGTATTTAGAATGGACGACTCCTGGCACGGTGGTGTACCTGCAGGTGATGGAGTCACCCTCTCTAAAAAGTGTCTTACAGACTAATTTGGAGAGGGATATGCATGATTGGCAGATCACTTGCTTAGGCAATTGAGTCAATCATGAGATGTCAAGTACCACACCAGATGTTGTTCTTGCACTAGATGCAATAAGTTGATATTAATCCAATCCTGGAGAAACAGTCGGAAGCAGTTTTAGAACATAAGTGGATGTTCTAGGGATATGATAACGACAGTCTCATTCAAGAGACAGTTATCATTCCAAGCTTCCAAGGTGACCTGGACGACAGGGAGGTTGTCAGAGTTATAGTTTTCCTTCTGACGAGGGGCAGTATTTTGGACAGGTGGTCCAAGGCAATACTGAGGGAGGCATGGCGCAGGATACTGATTAAGTTCAGTTGACGATACAGTCTAAGAAGTTTGGATTTGGAGTTCATTTATGAGCTAAGTCCCATCAGACATCCAGACATATTCTAAGACAGGTATTGCTCATTTCGGGAGATGGCTTTCTCCGCGAACTTGAGATATAGAGGGACATAGAAAGGAACATCAAGGCGGATCCACTCACTAAGGCTATTCCTCGAACGCAATAGTTTCGCAAACGAGCTTTGTGAGACTGACTGGTAGAGGAGTTGGGTGTTCGGTATCACACGGGCTGTGAGTATGCGACATCGCAATAATTAGCCTTGAGTGCAAGTGGGAGATTGTTGGAAATAGTGCCCTCAGAGTCAATTATTAGATCACAAGCACGTGATTGCAATGATTGAGGGAGGACCTATCCCGATAGGACAGTCTTACTCAAGATGATAGTATGCTATCTGGTTTACCTTTATCATCGTGTACTGCTTCAGGTGACCTTACAGGTCACTATTACACGTTGATAGAGCCCCTAGGATTCTTGCTTGACCACCAGCAGTATGAGGGCGATCATATACGTGGGAGCTGGTAGTCTATAAGCATATCCTTAAAAGGTCCCTAGTCGTGAGAGTTTCGAGACAGGGCATCGATTCTCCAGAGTAGACTAGTGTATACAGTCGAGACCCCGACGAGGGGCGGTGGCCGGTCTCACAAGCCATTGGTGTCAGTTGGATCACCTAAGATGTATACAGGTGCTCATTGGGTTATGAGTACACCGGACAGGACTCGCCGGGAACATGCTAGTTGGTAATATACCAGACGTCAGATGGCAGTTCCCTGGTGACATGTGTACAGGTTAGTTCATCGACCTGGGGATCGTCATTTGTCTCATGTGAGTTCCCACTGTACTTTGATTACTACCCTACCACGGCTCAAAGGAGTCGTGCAAACAGGTTTTAGTTGGGTACAGTCCCGAGCCACATGGAGGCAGTGAGCGTATCTTCAGGGGTTCGTCTCTCCCGGTATTGAGGGTGAGGTCGCGCTGTGTCTAGGAGAGCCATTACACGAAGCCCTCGGCCGAGGCAAGGAGATTTACTGGTAGGTATTCCAGTAGTATCTCAGGGTGTTCTGGGCTACACTCCGACACGACTTGTACCGCTTTTGGGGGTCTGACTTTTACCAACCCCCTAGGCCCGCCATGCGATACTCATAGACGAACGGACCGGACTGTACGGATATTGTCACTGACAGGCTCAGTAGGGTGTCAGGATGAGTTCGCTCATCGACGTCCCTTTTGGTCAATACCTGGTAGCCCGTTACGTATTGGCTTATACCTCTGACGTGCTAGTGGTTAAATCCACAACCATGGTGTTGACGAGTCTTTAGAGTCCCCCACATTCAGTTACTCAAGTTTTTGGGCGAAACGCTGTAGAGGCCGTATAGAGATATGGCAAGGTCCGATCAGATACGTGCGGTATTGCACGGATCAGGATCGGAAAGTTCGTACTAGAGGCCGTATGGATATATGGCAGGGTTCGATCAGATACGTGCGGTATTGCACGGATCAGGATCGAACGGATATTACTAGCCGGCTTTGGTTTAAGCCGGATCCTAGTATAGTACAGTGTAGATTTTGTCTCATTGCATTTGTATTTCGGTCGGAATACAAATGCGGGTGTGTATACACAGTATCGGGGTTTTCCTGTAATTTATTACGGGACCAGTTTTCTGGAGTTGCCAGTTTGCTTTCCGTTTCGGCCATTTTCATTTGTATCTTTCAATGGCCGAAGATTGGTGGAGGAGGGCTTATTTGCATTTGTGCAAATAAGCATTTGTGGAGGGGGTCTTTGCACTTTGTGACATCATGATTATTGCTCCATACCTTGACTTTCTATTAGTCATCATGGTTTGACTTGTGGGGATATGATGAGAGTTGATTAGGTTTTGGAGTGTTAGATTTGTTTTATGATCATTCCTTATCATGATCACTTCTCACTCTCCCTTGTATGATGGTTCCACCCACCCCTTGACTTCATCCTCTCTCTCCATTTTTCATGCATGGCCGGCCACTTGTGAGGGTGTGGGGGGGGGGGGCTTTTCTTTTGGTGATGAGAAAATAGTATTCTCATTCTTTGCATGCTACATTTTTCCTCACCTCTCTCCAAGTTCTTTTTCCTCCACCACAAAGGCAATCTCCACAAACCCCAAATGAGACATATAGATCTTCACTAGATTCTACAGTAAATCTTGGGCACGTCGACTAGCCAGCTTCGTGCCCGAGTTGCCTCGGCATTGAGGTGGGAGCCCGTAAAAGACGTAGGCGATGTGGTGCACTTCCGGCGACGAGGTGGAGACAGGACATTCCGCGAGAGATCGGGACGACGACGAGAAGACCGGAGGACTCGGATCAGTCGGTATATCTCTATTCCCTATCTTGTAGTTAGCTAGGACTAGTTAATGGTTCGATCCAGGTGTTTAGTGCGCGGTGGTGCCGGTTTGCTAGTTTGCAAAATTAAAGTTTATCACCGCTTCCGCATTTGGCCGTCGGATTGACGGCCGGGGCGCCGCCGTGCACTTACAATACGTATATACCGTCATTTAATGTACCGGACCCAATCAGAACTTGATTTAGGTGGATGTATACTACATCGCTTTCAAATGTAAAATTATATCCCTCTCTCGAAAGTGAGGATACTGATATGATATTACAAGTCATACTAGGTACATACAGACAGTTACGTAAAATCAATATCTGCCCACTTGTCAAACCTAGGCGATATTCTCCCACGGATTCAGCGTCCACGCTCATTCCGTTTGCAACTCTGAGAGACTAATCACCTACTTTTATAACTCTACGGTTTCTCAAAGCATGTATTGAATTACAGATATGAGATCCTGCTCCGGTATCTAGTACCGAGGAAGTAGAGTTAATTGACAAACAGTTCTCAATAACAAATACACTTGAGGCTGAAGCCACAACATGCTTCGTATCCTGGTTACTGGCTTCTAAAGCCCTGCAATTTTTCTGCCTATGCCTAATCCCATAACAATAGGAACGTCCCTCTTTTACTATATCCAGTCCCGAAACTTTTGCCGTTCTCTTTCCTTCTGCTTCCCTGGTTTCCTTCAGGGTAGGAGGCAGAGACTGTAGAATCAAGTCAGTATCTGACTCGTTTCCCAACGCGGTCTCCAGGTCCTGAAGCTCATTAATACAGCTAGTCAAAGTAAGGACGTTGTCCCCTACAGATGACCCGTCAGCCAACCTCGCTTGAATTAATTCGTTCGAGGTCTCATATCTTGCGATATGAGATTGCTTTCCATATAAATCTTTGTTATGGAGAAAGATGGAAACTAAGTCCATCTTCTCGTGCTGCTTATGGTATACACCATTAACTGAAGCTAACACGAGGCACTTAGCTTTCGCTTTATCTTTTTCCCTTGTCTGACGGATATCCATATCCGCGACAGTGGAAACTGGACCTGAGACGGCGGGATCTTGAGTAGTAATAGGGTGGTCCAGCTTGTCATAGGCAATGGACATCTGGACAGACTTTTGCCACTTAAATAAGTAAGATTCAGTCAAATTATTATCTAGATGTAACCTATGTGTGGTCACAAGGTCGCTGCAATTTAAGAGAGAGAAGAAAATACTATTAGCATGATGCTCTTGCAAGTTTAGAGTGGTTTATTTTATCTAAACATGATGGCTCCCACTGTTTCTCGAATCCCTCCTCAAACCATAAAAGAAGAATTAGCCAGGACTATTCTCTGTAAGGTTCCTAGGCACACTAAGGAGGTTCCACAAGGCATCAACCAAGCCAAAATCAAATTTTTCCGGTGCCGAGAAACCCTAATGCGATCGTTAACTAGAAATTAGGCGAAACATCAAGAAAGTTAACATCTTAACTACTAAGTGAACGGAAATACAACCTTTGTAGATCCGGTCCTCCACCTCCATAGCTCCGCGTTGACGTCCCTCCGCTGCGATCATCGGATCCCGGACTCTAGTAATGGTTTCGTCGAAGAAATGATCGGGCTAGGTCGTCGACTTTAATGCCGAAGATGATCTACGTCGAGGCAACACAAGATCAAGCTCCAACTTCACCAAGCCATGAAACTTGTGAAGAAAACACCCTATACTACTTGGCAAGTGGTAGAGGATGAAGAAATAGGAAGTGGGTTCACTTTAGAATTGGATTTCTCACTCTTTTTCTCAAGTCACCATTGAAGCTAGTAAGGTTTCTCCTTCTTGAATAAGAAGAAGAAGAAGAAAAAGAATATGATAAGAATAATGAATAAATGGAAATAAAGTCATTCTTATCATTTTAGCAACCATGGTTAAGTGTAGAGAATAAACTAAGGTTAGGTGAATGGTTAGGTTAAGGAAAGAAACAAGAATGGTCAAAGCTTCTTGAAGCTTCAAAGAAACAAACAAAAGAAGCAACCATTTCTTTTCTTGCCCTAAAATAAATAAATAAAATAAATAGTTAAGAAAAGATAACAAAACCCTAACTATTCACTTAAACATGGTTTAAAGTAAACCTACACCCAAGCTTGCATGTATCATTAAACATGATACAATCAAGTGCACAAAAATATATCACATATACAATGTGCACATCAAGTGAGAAAATCTATTTTAAGTGAACCAATACTAGTTAATGCAAAGTAATATATCAAATATATAATTATACATTAAATCATTAAATCAACACTTGATTTAACGATCCGGTCATATCGCATATGACCGACTAATATCCAATGTCTCGGTTTATCGAATCAATCCTTGATTCGATAACTAGGTTATATCGCATACAACCAATCGATACATTCATCGCAAGAATAGAATACGGTATCACATACACGCATTATTCTCGGTCCCGCACATATCTCATATGCGCTCCTATTTCGTTTCGCTTGAGCCAGGAAACCTCTGTGTAGGACTCTAAAGACTCGTCAATACGCCGGCAGCAGGTGATGATCATATCAAACACCCACAAGCCGCAAGCGGTCTGCTAAACGTAACGGCCACCCGGGTATTGAGCGATCAGAAGATCGACGAGCAAGCCCGCTCACACTCCTGTGAATCCAACCAGTAACACTTACCGTACAGTCCGGTCTGTTCGTCTGATATGTCGCATATCTCGCCTAGGGGTGGTAAACGTCAGACCCCAATAGTTTGATAAGTCATACCGACGTGAGGTCCATAACATGTGTGAAACTACTGATAACTCTTACCAGTATATCACTGCAACCCTGGCCAGAGATTTCCAGTTATGGCCAGTCGAGCATAGCGCAACATCAACCCCCAATACCGGGAGAGACGAATCCCCTCCTATCGCTCATTGCCTCCATGTGAATCGGGACTGTACCCAAAAACCACCTGTTTGCACGACTCAGTAGAGCCGTGGTAGGGTGGAAATCAAAGCACAGTGGGAGACACACAAGACTCTATGACAATCTCGGGTCAACAGACTAAGCTGTACTAGTGTCACCAGAGAACTGCCATTTGACGTGAGGTATAATACCATCTGGGAGTTCTCGGCGAGTCCGTTCAGTGTACCCAGTCTCCACTGAGCACCCGCATACCATCTCTGATGTCAAACACCAATGGATATGGGATCATCCATCACCCATCACATGGGTCGAGAAGATATACGCTAGTCTACTCTGGAATATCGATGCCCCATCTCGATATTCCTACGACTAGGAACATTGAAGGATGTACTCATGGACTACCCAGGCCCCACTAGTACGATCTGCATCATAGTCCTGGAAGTCGAGTACACATCCTAAGGGCTTTATCAACATGTAACAGAGAGACAGAAAGTATACATGTTAAGATAAAGAGCAACCAGATAGCGTACTATCATGTCGAGCAAGAAAGTCCTACCTATATATGTCCCAGCATCCACTACAATATACATCCAATGTACAATAATGGCCTCTAGGGCATACATATAACTAACAATCTCCCACTTGCACTAGGGCCATCTGTAGCAGTGGTTGCAGTATCTAATACTCAACCATCCCATAAAAGTCTCTCTCTGGGAAAAAGCCTTTGTAAGTGGATCCGCCGTGTTGTCCTCTGAGTCTACTCTCCTAACCTCGATCACCCTGGAGATCATCTATCTCCATGATCAAGTGATGCCGCCTCAGAATATGTCTGGGTCACTGATGGGACCAGGGTTCCAGGGCCAAAGCCACTCTTCCATTGTCATACAATGGTAGGAACCTAGTTCATCTCATGAACCAATATACACCCAAACTGCCTCTTTGGTAGTATCTTTAATAGCAATGTTACCAGCCTTTATCGTCTAGTTTGCCACGGTACCTGGCTTGGAACTCTTCCAACATACCGTCCCTCGACTGAGGGTAAAGGCAATGCCTGCGACTGACATTCAGTCGCCCTTATCACCCTGGAACCTTTCCAGTGATTCACCTTTATCCTATTTGGAGAATCCTTGTGATAAGAGGAGATTGACCGAGCGTAGCATAGGAAACTCTTTTCTTATCAAGAGTATGTTGTCCACGTACAATACGAGGATGACCACCTTACTCTCTACTACCTTTTTGTATATACAAGGTTCGTCTACCATTTTGATGAAGTCAAACTCTTTCACTACCACATCAAAACAGACGTTCCAACTCCGCGATGCCTGCTTTATCTTGTAAAGCAACTTGCACATATTTCCGCTGCTCCCACCATTTACGAAGCTCTCTGGCTGTGTACTTATAAACGTTCTCTTCTAAATCAGTATTTAGAAAAATAGTCATGACACCCAACCACCAGATATCGTAGTCATGGTATGTAGCAATGTTAAGTGGGATCCGGATGGACTTAAGCATAGCCACTTGGAAAAGATTTCATCATTATCCTTTAACAAGTCTAGCTTTGAAAGTCTCAACTTTTCCATCTACACCAAGTAATCTTCTCAAGATATACTTGCTCCTGATGGGGATTTAACCCTTCAGATATAGCAGCCAAAGTCCATACTTTGTTGGTGTAGATGGATTCCATCTTAGATCGCTAAGCATCCAGCCATTCTTACAGAGTCCCTACTCTCGATGGCCTGCTCGAAACTAGTTGGGTCATCATCTCATGATGCATTCTGAAAGGTTCCTAGGCACACTATAGAGGTCTTACAAGGCATCATCCATGCCAATTTAAAATTTTATGGGTGCCGAGAAACCCTAATACGGATCGTAGACTAGATGTTTAGGCGAAATTCGAATCTAGTTAACAACTTAACTAAAGATAAGAAGCTACAATCTTTGTAGATCCGGATATCCACTTCCTTGGCTCCACGTAGGCGTCCTCTCGCTGTCCATCTCGAATTCCGGACTCAATCGTCGGCTTGATCGGAGAAATTGGCGAACTAGGTCGTCGGCTTCGTGCCGAAGATGATCTACGTCGAGGCATCACAAGTTCAAGCTCCGACTTCACAAATTTGTGAAACTTGTGAAGAAAACACCCAAAACAACTTGGCAAGAGGTAGAGGGTGAAGAAATAGGAGGTGGGTTCACTTTAGAATTGGATTTCACTCACTTTTGCTCAAGTTGCCATTGATGGGCTTAAACTTTTCTTGAAGAAGAAGATGATCAAGAAGAAGAAAGAATATGATAAGTTATTTTAAAATGAAAAAGAAAACAATACTTATCATATCCTAACTAAGGTTAAGTGTAGAGAATATACCATGGTTACTTGGATGAGTTAGGGTTAAGCATGAAGACAAGAATGGTTGCATAAGTCAAAGCTTCATGAAGCTTCAATAAGAGACAAAGAAAGCCACCATTCTCATCTAAACCTTTTCTATATAAATAAACAAATAAATAAATAAAAGGCAAAACCCTAATCATCTCTTAACCATGGTTTAATTCTTCACACTTAACCAAATGAGCAAGTATCATCAAACATGATACAAAGATGTGCACAAAAGTATATCACATATACAACATGTACATCAAGTGAGAAAATCCATTTAAAGTGAACCAATACCAGTTAATGCAAAGTAATATATCAAATATATAATTATACATTAAATCATTAAATCAACACTTGATTTAACGATCCGGTCATATCGCATATAACCGACCAGTATCCTATGTATCGGCTTATCGAATCAATCCCTGATTCGATATATAGGCTATATCGCATATAACCATTCGATACATTCATCACGAGAATGAAATACGGTATCACATACACGCATTATTCTCGGTCCTGCACATATCTCATATGCGCTCCTATTTCATTTCGCTTGAGCCAGGAAACCTCTGTGTAGGACTCTAAAGACTCGTCAATACGCCGGTAGCAGATGATGATCATATCAAGCACCCACAAGCCGCAAGCGGTTTGCTAAACGTAACGGCCACCCGGGTATTAAACGATCATAAGATCGATGAGCTAGCCCACTCACACTCCTGTGAATCCAACTAGTAACACTTACCGTACAGTCCGGTGTGTTCGTCTGATACGTCGCATATCAAGTCTAGGGGTGGTAAACGTCAGACCCCAATAACCGATAAGTCATGCCGATGTGAGGCTCATAACGGGTCGAGAAACTACTGGTAACACTTACCAGCAAATCTCTGATCAGCCCTGGCCAGGGACTTCCTTGTTACGGCCAATCGAGCACAGCGCAACATCAACCCCCAATACCGGGAGAGACGAAACCCCTCCTATCGCTCATTGCCTCCATGTGACTCGGGACTGTACCCAAAGACCACCATTTTGCACGCCCTCATGGACGTGGTAGGGTGGAGATCAAAGTACACTGGGAATCACACAAGACTCTATGACGATCTCGGGTCTACAGACTAACCTGTACAAGTGTCACCTGAGAACTGCCATCTGACGTGAGGTATAATACCATCTGGGAGTTCTCGGCGAGTCCGTCCAGTGTACCCAGTCTCCACTGAGCACCCGTATACCATCTCTGATGTCAAACACCAATGGATATGGGATCATCCATCGCCCATCTCATAGGTCGAGAAGCGTATACGCTAGTCTATACTGGTATATCGATGCCCCGTCTCGATACACCCACGACTAGGGACCTTGAAGGATGTACTTATGGACTACCATGTCCCCACTAGTATGATCTACATCATAGTCCAGGCAGTCAAGTACACATCCTAAGGGCTTTACCAACATGTAACTGAAAGGTTCCTAGGCACTCTAGTGAGGTCTCACAAGGCATTGAACATGCCAATTTAAAAAAAATGGTGCCGAGAAACCCTAGACTACGGATCTTAGACTAGATGTTTAGGCGAAAAGATAATCTAGTTAACAAATTAACTAAAAGTTAGGATGCTACAACCTTTGTAGATCCGGATACCCACTTCCTTAGCTCCACGAGGGCGTCCTCTCGCTGTCCATCTTGAACCTTGGACTCTCGTGACGGCTTCATCAGAGAAACGTGCGGAATAGGTCGTCGGCTTCGTGTCAAAGACGATCTACGTCGAGGTTGCACAAGCTCAAGCTCCGACTTCACAAAGTTGTGAAACTTGTGAAGAAAACACCCAAAACAACTTGGCAAGAGGTAGAGGATGAAGAAATAGGAGGTGGGTTCACTTTAGAATTGGATTTCTCACTTTAGAAATCAAGTTGCCATTGATGGCATCAAGCTTTCTCTTTGAGGAAGAAGAAGAAGATCAAGAAAGAATGATAAGTCTTCTAATTTTAAAATAAAACTAATATGAATACTTATCATATCTTGACCATGGTCAAGTGTAGAGATTAAACCAAGGTTAGTTGGAGTGGTTAGGGTTAAGGATGAGATAAGGATGGTGGACTTTGTCAAAGCTTCAAGAAGCTTCAACATAGCTCCAAAATAAGCCACCATTCTTAACTTAATCCTTTCCAAATAAATAAACAAATAAATAAATGAAAAACCAAAACCCTAATCATCACTTAACCATGGTTTAAACCTTTACACTTAACCACATTATCAAGTATCATCAAACATGATACAAAAAATGTGCACAAAAGTATATCACATATACCTTTTGCACATCAACTGAGAAAATCCATTTAAAGTGAACCAATACTAGTTAATGCAAAGTAATATATCAAATATATAATTATACATTAAATCATTAAATCAACACTTGATTTAACGATCCGGTTATATCGCATACAACCGACTAGTATCTAATGTATCGATTTATCGAATCAATGATTCGATAACTAGGTCATATCGAATATAACCAATCGAAACATTTATCGCGAGAATGAAATACGGTATCACATACACGCATTATTCTCGGTCCCGCACATATCTCATATGCGCTCCTTATTTCGTTTCGCTTGAACCAGGAAACCTCTGTGTAGGACTCTAAAGACTCGTCAATACGCCGGTAGCAGATGATGATCATATCAAGCATCCACAAGCCGCAAGCAGTCTGCTAAACGTAACGGCCATCCGGTTATTGAGCGATCAGAAGATCGACGAGCTAGCCCGCTCATTCCCCTGTGAATCCAACCAGTAACACTTACCATATAGTCCGGTCTCTTCGTCTGATACGTCGCATATCAAGTCTAGGGGTGGTAAACGTCAGACCCCAATACTCGATAAGTCGTGCCGATGTGAGGCTCATAACGTGTCGAGAAACTACTGGTAACACTTACCAGCAAATCTCTGATCAGCCCAGGCCAGGGACTTCCCTGCTACGGCCAATCGAGCACTGCGCAACATCAACCCCCAATACCGGGAGAGACGAAACCCCTCCTATCGCTCATTGCCTCCATGTGACTCGGGACTGTGCCCAAAGACCACCGTTTTGCATGCCCTCATGGACGTGGTAAGGTGGAGATCAAAGCACAGTGGGAATCATACAAGACTTTATGACGATCTCGGGTCTACAGACTAACCTGTACAAGTGTCACCTGAGAACTGCCATCTGACGTGAGGTATAATACCATCTGGGAGTTCTCGGCGAGTCCGTCCAGTGTACTCAGTCTCCACTGAGCACCCGTATACCATCTCTGATGTCAAACACCAATGGATATGGGATCATCCATCGCCCATCACATGGGTCGAGAAGCGTATACGCTAGTCTACACTGGTATATCGATGCCCCGTCTCGATACACCCACGACTAGGGACCTTGAAGGATGTACTTATGGACTACCATGTCCCCACTAGTATGATCTGCATCACAGTCCAGGTAGTCAAGTACATATCCTAAGGGCTTTACCAACATGTAACTATAAGACAGTATAAAGAGACTAGTGTACATGTTAAGATAAAGAGTAACCAGATAGCATACTATCATATCGAGCAAGAAAGTCATCTCTATATATGTCCAAGCATCCAATATAATATACATCATCTGTACAATACTGGCCTCTAGGGCATACATACAACTAACAATCTCCCACTTGCACTAGGGCCAGCTGCTGTAGTATCTCATACCGAGCATCCCGAAGAGTCTCTCAAACTGTATCTGGGGAATGGCCTTCGTGAGTGGATCCGCCGTGTTGTTCTTCGTGTCAACTCTCCTGACCTCGATCTCCCGGCGATCAACTATCTCCCGGATCAGGTGATACCGCCTCAGAATATGCCTGGATTGCTGATGGGACCTGGGTTCCTTGGCCAAAGCCACCGCTCCATTGTTATCGCAATACAAAGGTATTGGACGCTCAATGGATGGAACCACTCCAAGTTCAGTAATGAACTTCTTGATCCAGACAGCTTCTTTAGCAGCATCGTTGGCAGCGATGTATTCAGCCTCCATCGTCGAGTCTGCCACGGTTTCCTGCTTGGAACTCTTCCAGCTAACCGCCCCTCCGTAAAGGGTAAAGACAAAGCCCGACTGCGACTTAGAGTCGTCTTTATCACTCTGGAAGCTCGAATCGGTAAAGGACTCCACTTGGAGCTCTCCGTTACCATACACCAACATATCTCTAGTCCTTCGCAAGTACTTGAGAATGCTCTTCACAGCTGTCCAGTGACTTTCTCCAGGATCAGCTTGATACCTGCTCACTATACTTAGTGAGTATGCTACATCGGGTCTGGTACATAGCATCGCATACATGATAGAGCCTACTGCCGAAGCATAGGGTATCCCTTGTATGCGAGCTCTCTCCAAATCAGTCTTGGGAGACATCTCTTTGGAGAGAGTGACTCCAGAGATCGTGGGTAAGTTCCCACGCTTGGACTCTTCCATACTAAACCTCTTTAGTATGGTGTCAATGTACCTGGATTGGGACAATCCTAAAATCCGTTTGGATCTATCTCTATAGATCCTAATTCCCAATATGCAGGAGGCATCACCAAGATCTTTCATCGAGAATCTTTGTGATAAGAAGAGCTTGACCGATTGCAGCATAGGAATATCATTTCCTATCAAGAGTATGTCGTCCACGTACAATACGAGGAAGACAACCTTACTCTCTGCCACCTTCTTGTAGATACATGGTTCATCTGGATTTTTGACGAAATCAAACTCTTTGATAACGACGTCAAAGCAGATGTTCCAACTCCGCGATGCTTGCTTTAATCCATAAATGGATTTAAGCAGCTTGCACACCTTCCCGCTGCTCCCACTGTCTACAAAGCCCTCTGGCTGAGTCATGTACACGCACTCTTCTAAATCACCGTTTAGAAAGGCGGTCTTAACATCCATTTGCTAGATTTCGTAATCATGATATGCAGCGATGGCAAGCATGATCCGGATGGATTTAAGCATAGCCACTGGAGAAAAGGTCTCGTCATAGTCCACACCTGGTCTTTGACGAAAACCCTTTGCTACAAGTCTAGCTTTGAAAGTCTCCACTTTCCCATCTACACCAAGTTTCTTCTTAAAGATCCACTTGCTCCCAATGGGTTTTACCCCTTCAGGAGCAACTTCCAAAGTCCATACTTTGTTGGTGTACATGGATTCCATCTCGGACCGCATAGCATCCAGCCATTTCACTGAGTCCCCACTCGTGATGGCCTGCTCGAAGCTAGTTGGGTCATCATCCTCCATGATGCAATCCTCGCTCCCACCGTCCATGAGAAAACCGTAGTATCTCTTAGGTTGGCGAGGAACCCTACTAGATCGACGGAGTGGCTGGGGTTCATCGGGAACTACGGAATCCTCTGGTTCCACCAGATCTTCTGTTGTAGCTTCTGCAGCTGGAACCTCTTCCAGTTCTACCTCATGACCACTAATCTCTTTTTCAAGAAATTCCTTTTCTAAAAAGGTGGCATGCCGAGAAACAAACACTCTTTGTTCCTCAGGGTGGTAGAAGATATACCCTCGCGAATGTTTGGGATATCCAATAAACTTACACAGAATAGACCTTGCCGCGAGTTTGTCCGGATTTTGCGTTTTTACATAGGCCGGACAACCCCATATCTTAACATAATTAAGACATGGTCTCTTTCCTTTCCATATCTCATATGGAGTGGTCGGCACGGTTTTGGTGGGAACCATATTCAATAGGTCTGCAGCTGTTTCCAGTGCATATCCCCAGAAGGAAATAGGTAACTCAGCTGTGCTCATCATAGAGCGCACCATATCTAATAGGGTGCGGTTCCTCCGTTCTGATACACCGTTGTGCTGTGGTGTATATGGAGGAGTCAGCTGAGAGAGAATCCCATTCTCTTTTAGGAAGTCCAGGAATTCATTGCTCAAGTATTCACCTCCTCGATCAGATCGAAGGATTTTAATACTTTTTCCGGTTTGGTTCTCGACTTCTTGTTTATATTCCCTAAATTTCTCAAAAGCTTCTGATTTGTGTTTCATCAGGAACACATACCCGAACCTAGAGAGATCGTCAGTGAATGTAATGAAGTATGAAGAACCATCCCTGGCATGTGTAGACATGGGACCGCATACATCACTATGTATAAGTCCCAAGAGTTTGGTAACTCTTTCTCCATGTCCCGTAAACGGAGTTTTGGTCATCTTGCCTTTGAGACATGACTGGCAAGTGTCATAAGATGAAAATTCAAACGGATTTAAATATCCATCTTTATGCAACTTAGCTAGTCGTGTCGCATTGATGTGGCCCAGTCTACAATGCCACAAGAAGGATTCGTTGAGTTCAGAACTCTTCCTCTTGTGTGCGTTTGTTATGCTCAGAACTGTTGATTGATTTAGAACATAAATGCCATTGCATAACGTGCCTGATCCAACCAACTTTTGGTTACGGAAAATGTTCATAACATTGTCCTGTAATACAAAATTATATCCCTCTTTACTTAATAAAGAAACCGATATAATGTTGCATATCAGGTTCGGCATGTAATAGCATTCGTTCAGAACCAATGTATTACCAGTTGGTAATACAAGGTGATATTCCCCGACAGTCTTGGCTGCAACAATTGCACCATTTCCTACTCTTATGTCTTTATCACCTTCTCCAAGTTCTCTACCTTTCCTAAGCCCATGTAACTGATTACATATATGGGATCCTGACCCGGTATCCAATACCCAGGACGTAGAGCAAATGGAGAAACAGTTCTCAGTAACGAACACACCCGAAGAAAATGCATCAACATGTACTTTCTTCAATCGGGTGGCATGGGAATCCTGGTATTCCCCTATTTCCTGTTCATTCCTATAACTCTTATAGGAAAGAACGGAACCAACGTTCCCCAGCACAGTATAACATGCGGGTTCGGTCAATACATCCATATTATTATCTTCATTAGGGCATGAAATGGTCGCTACCTGGAGAGAGAGAGAAGAAAACACTTTAGCGTAAGCTCGTGCAAGATCAGATTGGTTATTATCTTATCTAATCAGGATGGCTCCCACTGCTTTTTATCAAATCTTCCTTCAAACCCTAAAAGGAAAGACTAGCCGGGATTAATTACACACTACAGGTTCGCCAATCTTTCAGCCAGGCCAGTGTCGGTACTTTGAGGGAGGTCCCCCGTGCTTTCGCACGAACCTAATTAATGTAAACCTCGTTTTCCCAGAGGCGTAACCCCGTTGACACCTTTCTAGACACCTACTTGATCGGCTAATTGCAATGTGTAAAACTCTCCCAGGAGTAACTCTTACTCGCAGCGGGTATCGGAATCCAACTATCTCATAGAAGGTATGCAATCTCATTGCAAATTTCTTGAAATTCCCGATAATATTTTGCCCCTAGCGTCCTATGACCTTGACGCAGGCCAACAAACCATAGTGCGCTAGTCAAGTTCAACCCGTCATTTCCTGATTGAATTAAACCCACCCGTACGACCCTTGACGCAGGCCAACAAAGTCGCACGACTACCCTAATCCAATCTGCATCATATGCATAAGCAGATAAATACTAGTTAGCTACCGTACACTACGCCTTGACGCAGGCCAACAAACGTAGCACGAATACTAACTACTACTCATCTGAAATGACGGAGGGCTACGCCAGGTTTTTCTGAAAACCATGAGCGTAATGAACTTGATATCGTTGTAGAATCAAATGATGTTTTGAAATGGAGTGATTTTGAGGCTTTTCTAGTTTTGCTAAAGGAGTCACTCCCGGCGAAGGGATCTCGGTCCTTTCCTCGTCGAATGAGGTGCGGGATATATCATATATATCGCTGTGCAAAGCAAAAACTATAGAAGCAATCAAAAGCAAACCGAGTGTGTAGCATCTGCCAGTTATTGCTAAAGGAGTCACTCCCGGTGAAGGGATCTCGGTCCTTTCCTCATCGAATAAGGTGCAGGGTATATCATATATACCGCTGTGCAAAGCAAGAACTGTAGCTACCTGTTTTATTTTAAAATTCGATTCCACAACATCTTAGGTTTCTTATCTTTCATTAATCACATTAATGAAGTCCCATCATTTAAATACCTAAACATCACAGATAGATATGACGTACACTTATGCCATCCGCATTCGCCTCGATGTCCCCTCGTGCACCGTTAGGTTAGGTAACTAACGACAGAGCAGGGCAGGGCTAGCGCGGGTGTAAAACATAAGTAACGTCTATATAATATATCATATATACTATATACTATATCCATCACAGAGTTACAACACAGATATCGCAGCAGAATAAACATATGAAATATTGGATATACTAGGACGTCCGTGTTTTCAATACGAGCCAGTATAAAACACGGATTCCACGGTCGTGATGAATAGCCAATCCCACACCCCTAGACCCCTACGAGAGCGGCAAGCAACCCTGCCAATTCTAGGGTTAGGAGACCCGGACTCGACTCCTCGAGTTGGTCTCCCACTGGACCCCAGAACCCGGTTACTTGTGCTCCCCTCCTTGGGTCTATCCTAATGCGGAAAAGTAAATAATATACAAAGTGTGACAACTTCTGCTACCTGGAAGTGCCCCAAATAAAAGAATATTACATACAAGTTTTTACATGAATGAAAATGAAAAACACTCATCTCACATAAAACCCCCCGGCTATTCGAACACGACGATCCAATATAACATATCCAGCAACACATAACATCACATCTCATCAACGTAAGTAAGTATGCATACCCCAATTGTCGTTGACGTATAGCAACGAAACCGGCGATATGAACATACTACACTTACGGTCACAGAAAAGAAAGTGTAAAACTACAACAAATGGAATCCGCAACTACTTTAGACATCACATGCCTAACAGTTATAAACCCCGCATTTTAGTCTCATTATCGAAAACACTTTTCAATATAAAGTGAAACTAAACCGCTAGATTTATAACATTCATTCAGTTATCACATAACTGTTTGTGAATTCCAATTATTGTATCACATTCCAGATAAAAAGAAAATGTTAAACTTTCCGATCGAACAGTCGAATACCCAAGTTTTCCCGATACAGCTCAACACATGAAATAAGTCTAACAACATTCAGTTCGTGCCTCAGTACCGACAGTCCAGCCGTAGAAGGGTCAAGCCAACGCCTCACATGTGGCACGCCGTACTGCCCCAAACCCGAAGGTTCAAAGGGCAGTTCAAGACGGTCACATAATCGAGTTAAGGTTTGTTGTCTTCTAGAGGGTCCATCGCGTTACTTGCACTACTTAGAACGTCGTTAAACTACGGAAAAATCCAACATTTGGAAATTTCCCGACAGGGGAAAAGTTGGGTATTTATATCCGGTTGAACTTTTTAACATATTCTATAAATTATCCGGAAATACACAAAGACGAAATTTGATAATCCGATCGAACCACCGAAGCTCTAAAACAGCCCAGAAAATTAAACTCTGGAATAATTATAAAAAAATACTCATAAAGCTTAGCTGCAGAAACTATGAATTACTGTGCATTGGAGGAGGGATGACGTCATCAAGCCGCCGCGGAACCGCCGCCTAATCTGGCTTAGGCCGCGGTTCCGCCGCGCTTATTACTGTTCATTGGATGAAATTTGCATCGTAATTCTTATAATTCCCTGCTGAATTTTTTAAGCATTTTTAATATTGAAAAATCCCAGATTTTAGAAAATGTACAGAGAGCATGATAAGTTTAGGGTTTCGGGTTCGTTCGGGCTTCAAATCGCGTCTAGACTTCGCCTAAGGCTCTAGCTAGGCTCTGATACCGGTGAAAGGTTCCTAGGCACTTTAGTGAGGTCTCACAAGGCATCGAACATGCCAATTTAAAAAAAATGGTGCCGAGAAACCCTAGACTACGGATCTTAGACTAGATGTTTAGGCGAAAAGATAATCTAGTTAACAAATTAACTAAAAGTTAGGATGCTACAACCTTTGTAGATCCGGATACCCACTTCCTTAGCTCCACGAGGGCGTCCTCTCGCTGTCCATCTTGAACCTTGGACTCTCGTGACGGCTTCATCAGAGAAACGTGCGGAATAGGTCGTCGGCTTCGTGTCAAAGACGATCTACGTCGAGGTTGCACAAGCTCAAGCTCCGACTTCACAAAGTTGTGAAACTTGTTAAGAAAACACCCAAAACAACTTGGCAAGAGGTAGAGGATGAAGAAATAGGAGGTGGGTTCACTTTAGAATTGGATTTCTCACTTTAGAAATCAAGTTGCCATTGATGGCATCAAGCTTTCTCTTTGAGGAAGAAGAAGAAGATCAAGAAAGAATGATAAGTCTTCTAATTTTAAAATAAAACTAATATGAATACTTATCATATCTTGACCATGGTCAAGTGTAGAGATTAAACCAAGGTTAGTTGGAGTGGTTAGGGTTAAGGATGAGATAAGGATGGTGGACTTTGTCAAAGCTTCAAGAAGCTTCAACATAGCTCCAAAATAAGCCACCATTCTTAACTTAATCCTTTCCAAATAAATAAACAAATAAATAAATGAAAAACCAAAACCCTAATCATCACTTAACCATGGTTTAAACCTTTACACTTAACCACATTATCAAGTATCATCAAACATGATACAAAAAATGTGCACAAAAGTATATCACATATACCTTTTGCACATCAACTGAGAAAATCCATTTAAAGTGAACCAATACTAGTTAATGCAAAGTAATATATCAAATATATAATTATACATTAAATCATTAAATCAACACTTGATTTAACGATCCGGTTATATCGCATACAACCGACTAGTATCTAATGTATCGATTTATCGAATCAATGATTCGATAACTAGGTCATATCGAATATAACCAATCGAAACATTTATCGCGAGAATGAAATACGGTATCACATACACGCATTATTCTCGGTCCCGCACATATCTCATATGCGCTCATTATTTTGTTTCGCTTGAACCAGGAAACCTCTGTGTAGGACTCTAAAGACTCGTCAATACGCCGGTAGCAGATGATGATCATATCAAGCATCTACAAGCCGCAAGCGGTCTGCTAAACGTAACGGCCATCCGGGTATTGAGCGATCAGAAGATCGACGAGCTAGCCCGCTGATTCCCCTGTGAATCGAACCAGTAACACTTACCGTACAGTCCGGTCTCTTCGTCTGATACGTCGCATATCAAGTCTAGGGGTGGTAAACGTCAGACCCCAATACTCGATAAGTCGTGCCGATGTGAGGCTCATAACGGGTCGAGAAACTACTGGTAACACTTACCAGCAAATCTCTGATCAGCCCTGGCCAGGGACTTCCCTGCTACGGCCAATCGAGCACTGCGCAACATCAACCCCCAATACCGGGAGAGACGAAACCCCTCCTATCGCTCATTGCCTCCATGTGACTCAGGACTGTGCCCAAAGACCACCGTTTTGCACTCCCTCATGGACGTGGTAAGGTGGAGATCAAAGCACAGTGGGAATCACACAAGACTCTATGACGATCTCGGGTCTACAGACTAACCTGTACAAGTGTCACCTGAGAACTGCCATCTGACGTGAGGTATAATACGATCTGGGAGTTCTCGGCGAGTCCGTCCAGTGTACTCAGTCTTCACTGAGCACCCGTATACCATCTCTGATGTCAAACACCAATGGATATGGGATCATCCATCGCCCATCACATGGGTCGAGAAGCGTATACGCTAGTCTACACTGGTATATCGATGCCCCGTCTCGATACACCCACGACTAGGGACCTTGAAGGATGTACTTATGGACTACCATGTCCCTACTAGTATGATCTGCATCACAGTCCAGGTAGTCAAGTACATATCCTAAGGGCTTTACCAACATGTAACTATAAGACAGTATAAAGAGACTAGTGTACATGTTAAGATAAAGAGTAACCAGATAGCATACTATCATATCGAGCAAGAAAGTCATCTCTATATATGTCCAAGCATCCAATATAATATACATCATCTGTACAATACTGGCCTCTAGGGCATACATACAACTAACAGTAACTATAAGACAGTTTAAAGAGACTAGTATACATGTTAAGATAAAGAGTAACCAGATAGCATACTATCATATCGAGCAAGAAAGTCATCTCTATATATGTCCAAGCATCCAATATAATATACATCATCTGTACAATACTGGCCTCTAGGGCATACATACAACTAACACATTCCTCGCTCCCACTGTCTTCGAGAAACCGAAGTATCTCTTAGGCAGATGAGGAACCCTACCAGATCGGCGGAGAGGCTGAGCTTCGTCGGGGACTATTGAATCCTTTGGTTCTGACAAATCATCAGCTGCAGTTTTGTATAGCTGGAACCTTTCCAGTTCTACAGAACTGACTTTGCCTCGATCTTGTCCGGATTTTGCGTTTGACATAGGCCGGACAACCCCAAATCTTATCTTACTTAAGAGATAGGCTCTTCCCATACCATATCTTATATGGAGTGGTAGGCAATGATCTGATTCGAACCTAATTCAATAGGTATGCAGCTTCTCAAGTGCACAACCCCAAAAGGAAATAGGTAACTCAGTAATACTCATCATAGAGCCCACTATATCTAATATGGTGCGATTGCTCCGCCCCGATACACCGTTGTGCTGTGGTGTATTCAGAGGAGTAACACCGAGAGAGAATCTCATTCTCCTTTAGAATAGTCCAGGAATGCCATGCACAAGTATTCTCCTCCCTGATCACATCAAAGGACATAATACTTATACCCGTATTGGTTCCCTACTTCTAGCTTATATTCTGTGAATATCTCAAAAGGTTCGGACTTGTGTTTCAACAGGAACATATGTCTGAATCTTGAGAGATCATCAGAGAACCTAATGAAGTATAAAGAACCGGTCCTGGCATGTGTAGACAGGAGACCTTACATACATCATCATGTATCAGTCCCAAGAGTTCACTAACTCTTTCTCTGTTTCCAATAAACAGTGCTATGGTCATCTTATCTTTGTGACATGACTGGCAAGTTTCATAAGATGTAAATTCAAACTGATTTAAATATGCATCTAAAATGTAACTTAAGCTAGTCGGGTCACATTGATATGACCTAGTCTACAATACCTCAAGAAGGATTCGTTCATTTCTGAACTCTTCCTCTTGTGTGTGTTCTGTATACTAGGAACTGTAGTTTGATTTAGAACGTCAATGCTTTTAGATAACGTGCCTGAACCGATCAACTTTTGATATAAGAAATGTTCAAAACATTATCCAACAATACAAAATTTTATCATTTCTTTACTTATAAAGAGACTGATATGATTTTGTATATCAGGTTCAGTATCTAATAGCATTTGTTCAGAATCAATGTATTTGTAATACAGGGTGACAGTAACCAATAGACCTGGCTGCAACACTTGCACCGTTTTCTGTCTTATGAAACTTATCACCCGTTCTCAGTTATTTACCTATCTGTAGCCCATGTAACAAATTACATATGCGGAATCCTGATCCGATATCTCATATCCAGGACGTAAAGAATACTGTGAAACGGTTCTGTATAATGAACACACCCGAAGGAGATGCATCATATGCACTTTCCTCGTTTGGGTGGCATAGGAATTCTGGTATTCGTCTATTTCCTGCTCTGTCTTATAACAATTATAAGTTGGAGCGGGACCAACGTTCCCCAGCTCAGTATAACAAGCGGGTTCGGTCAATAATCTATATTATTATCTTGATTAAGGCGTGATATGGTCGCTACCTGGAGAGAGAGAGAAGAAAACACTCTGCGTGCGCTCTTGCAAGATTAGATTGGTTATTTATTTTATCTAATCAGGATGGCTCCCAGTGTTTTTATCAAATCTTCCTTCAAACCCTAAAAGGAAAGACTAGCCGGAATTAATTACACTCTACAAGTTCGCCAATCTTTCAGCCAGGCCAGTGTCGGTACTTTGAGGGAGGTTGCCCGTGCTTTCGCACGGACCTAATTAAAGTAAACCTCATTTTCCCAGGGGCGTAACCCCGTTGACACCTTTCTAGACACCTACTTGATCGGCTAATTGCAAAGTGCAAAACTCTCCCAAGAGTAACAATTACTCGCAGTGGGTATCGGGATCCAACTATCATATAGAAGGTATGCAATCTCATTGCAAATTTCAACACTTGAAACTCCCGATAAAGGTTTTTACCCCTAGCACTTATGACCTTAACTATGGTCAACAAATCATAAGCACTAGTCAAGTTCTACCCGTCATTTCGTGATTAATTAGACCCACCCACATGACCCTTAACTAAGGTCAACAAAGTCATGCGACTGTCCTAACTAATCGCATCATATGCGGTGTAGGAAGACATCACTTAGCTACCGTACACTGTGCCTTAACTAAGGTCAACAAACACAACACGAATACTAAGTACTCTACTTCCTAAAATGACGGAGGGTTGCGGATGGTTTTTAGGAAAACCTTTAACGCTTTGAACTTGATCTCGTTGCGGAATCAAATGGTTTTCAAATTGAGTGTTTTTGAAGCTTTTCTAGTTTTGCTAAAGGGGTCACTCCCGGTGAAGGGATCGTCGGCCCTTTCCTTGTCGATTGAGATGCGGGATATATCATATATATCACTGTGCAAAGCAGAAACTATAGAAGCAATAAAAAGACAAACCGAGTGTGTAGCATCTGCCAGTTATTGCTAAAGGAGTCACTCCCGGTGAAGGGATCTCGGTCCTTTCCTCATCGAATAAGGTGCAGGATATATCATATATACCGCTGTGCAAAGCAAGAACTGTAGCTACCTGTTTTATTTTGAAATTCGATTCCACAACATCTTTTAGGTTTATTTTCTTTCATCAATCTCATTAATGAATGCCCCATCATTTAAGTCCACCTAAACATCACAGATAAATATAACGTACGCTTATGCCATCCGCATTCGCCTCGATGTCCCGTCTGCACCGTTAGGTTAGGTAACTAACGCCAGAGTGAGGCAGGGCTAGCGCGGGTGTAAAACATAAGCAACGTCTATATAATATATCATATATACTATATACAATATCTATCTGAACAAATCACATGATCACATCACAGATAAAGCAGCAGAAAATATCATATGAAATATTGGATATACTAGGACGTCCGTGTTTTATATCGAGCCTGTATAAAACACGGATTCCACGGTCGTGATGAACAGCCAATCCCACACCCCTAGACCCCTACGAGAGCGGCAAGCAACCCTACCAATTCTAGGGTTAGGAGACCCGGACTCGACTCCTTGAGATGGTCTCCCACTGGACCCTAGAACCCGGTTACTTGTGCTCCCCTCCTTGGGTCTATCCTAATGCGGAAAAGTAAATAATATACAAATGGTGACATCATCCGCAACCTGGAAGTGCCCCAATAAAAGAATATTACATACAAGTTTTTACATGAATGAAAATGAAAAACACTCATCTCACATAAAAAACCCCGGCTATTCAAACACGACGATCCAATATAACATATCCAGCAACACATAACATCACATGTCATCAACGTAAGTAAATATGCGCATCCCAATTGTCGTTGACATATAGCAACGAAACCGGCGATATCACATATTACACTTACGGTCAAAGAAAAGAAAGTGTAAAACTACAACAGTTGGAATCCACAAACTATTTAGACATCGCATGCCTAATCAAATGAATTTCTTAGACATCGCATGCCTAACAATTATAAACCCCGCATTTTAGTCTCATTATCGAAAACACTTTTCAATACCAGGTCGGGCAATTCAACAAGATTCCCGACATCCTGATCGAATGCTCGTCGCAAACTTTAGTAGGCGGTCGCACCCCCGATACCGTCGACGAAGTGCACCAAGGCGGAACACCGCTAGCGCGAGCACCCGAACGGATGCTTTCGGCGACGGGGTTCTCCTACAGTCACTTGGTCGGGACTATGGGGTGATGCTGTATATTAAGTTTACCCGGCGAGTATCCGCGTACGCTACGTGATTACGACGGACTTTTGATCGCATCAAAATTCCGTGGCAACCGATCAAGTGAGACTAAAGTACTATGTTTATGACATTCATATTAGTTATCTCATAACTATGTGTGGATTCCAAATATTGTATCACATTCCAGATAAATAGAAAATGTTAAACTTTTTGATCGAACAATCAAACACCCAAGTTTTCCCGAAACAGCTCAACACATGAAATAAGTTTAAAAACATTCACTTCATGCCACAGTACCAACGGTCCAGCCGTAGAAGGGTCAAGCCAACGCCTCACATGTGGCACGCCGTACTGCCCCAAACCCTAAGGTTCAAAGGGCAGTTCAAGACGGTCACATAATCGAGTTAAGGTTTGTTGTCTTCTAGAGGGTCCATCGCGTTACTTGCACTACTTAGAACGTCTTTAAACTGCGGAAAGATCCAACACTTGGAAATTTTCCGGCAGGGGAAAAAGTGGGTATTTATATCCGTTCGAACCTTTTAACATGTTCTAAAAATACCCGGAAAAACACAGTAAACAAAGTTAAATAATCCGATCGAATCATCGAGTCTCCAATACAACCCCAGAACACTCAACTCTTGAGTCAAAATAAAAATACCCATAAAATATAAATCACAGAAGTAGGAATTATGGTGCAAAAATTATAACCTAACTCCTCTGTACGGCCGCGGAACCACGGACCAAGCAAGCTATTGCCGCGGTTCCGCTGTGGAATGTACGATTTAGTGGGTCGTTTTTCACCACAATTCTTATATTTTCCTGCTGTATTTTTCAGGTATTTTTAATTCAGAAAAATCCACAATTTTCAAAAATGTACAGAGAGGGGTCATGGATTAGGGTTTCGGGTTCGATCGGGTTTCTAACTCCGTCTACGCATCGCCTAAGGCTCTAGCTAGGCTCTGATACCACTGTAGGGTTCCTAGGCACACCCATGAGGTTTCACAACAGATCAAACATGGCCAATTCAAAATTTTCTATGTGCCGAGAAACCCTAATACGGATCGTTGACTAGAGGTAAGGCGATAAAGATGCTAGTTAACAACTTAACTAAGAGTGAACGGAAATACAACCTTTGTAGATCCGGTCCTCCACCTCTATAGCTCCGCGTTGACGTCCCTCCGCTGCGATCATCGGATCCCGGACTCTATTAATGGTTTCGTCGAAGAAATGATCGGGCTAGGTCGTCGACTTTGATGCCGAAGATGATCTACGTCGAGGCAACACAAGATCAAGCTCCAACTTCACCAAGCCATGAAACTTGTGAAGAAAACACCCTATACTACTTGGCAAGTGGTAGAGGATGAAGAAATAGGAAGTGGGTTCACTTTAGAATTGGATTTCTCACTCTTTTTCTCAAGTCACCATTGAAGCTAGTAAGGTTTCTCCTTCTTGAAGAAGAAGAAGAAGAAGAAAAAGAATATGATAAGAATAATGAATAAATGGAAATAAAGTCATTCTTATCATTTTAGCAACCATGGTTAAGTGTAGAGAATAAACTAAGGTTAGGTGAATGGTTAGGTTTAGGAAAGAAACAAGAATGGTCAAAGCTTCTTGAAGCTTCAAAGAAACAAACAAAAAAAGCAACCATTTCTTTTCTTGCCCTAAAATAAATAAATAAAATAAATAGTTAAGAAAAGATAACAAAACCCTAACCATTCACTTAAACATGGTTTAAAGTAAACCTACACCCAAGCTTGCATGTATCATCAAACATGATACAATCAAGTGCACAAAAATATATCACATATACAATGTGCACATCAAGTGAGAAAATCTATTTTAAGTGAACCAATACTAGTTAATGCAAAGTAATATATCAAATATATAATTATACATTAAATCATTAAATCAACACTTGATTTAACGATCCGGTCATATCGCATATGACCGACTAATATCCAATGTATCGGTTTATCGAATCAATCCTTGATTCGATAACTAGGTTATATCGCATACAAGCAATCGATACATTCATCGCAAGAATAGAATACGGTATCACATACACGCATTATTCTCGGTCCCGCACATATCTTATATGCGCTCATATTTCGTTTCGCTTGAGCCAGGAAACCTCTGTGTAGGACTCTAAAGACTCGTCAATACGCCGGCAGCAGGTGATGATCATATCAAACACCCACAAGCCGCAAGCGGTCTGCTAAACGTAACGGCCACCCGGGTATTGAGCGATCAGAAGATCGACGAGCAAGCCTGCTCACACTCCTGTGAATCCAACCAGTAACACTTACCGTACAGTCCGGTCTGTTCATCTGATATGTCGCATATCTCGCCTAGGGGTGGTAAACGTCAGACCCCAATAGTTTGATAAGTCATACCGACGTGAGGTCCATAACATGTGTGAAACTACTGATAACTCTTACCAGTATATCACCGCAACTCTGGCCAAGGATTTCCAGTTATGGCTAGTCGAGCATAGCGCAACATCAACCCCCAATACCGGGAGAGACGAATCCCCTCTTATCGCTCATTGCCTCCATGTGAATCGGGACTGTACCCAAAAACCACCTGTTTGCACGCCTCAGTAGAGCCGTGGTAGGGTGGAAATCAAAGCACAGTGGGAGACACACAAGACTCTATGACGATCTCGGGTCAACAGACTAAGCTGTACCAGTGTCACCAGAGAACTGCCATCTGACGTGAGGTATAATACCATCTGGGAGTTCTCGGCGAGTCCGTTCAGTGTACCCAGTCTCCACTGAGCACCCGCATGCCATCTCTGATGTCAAACACCAATGGATATGGGATCATCCATCGCCCATCACATGGGTCGAGAAGATATACGCTAGTCTACTCTGGAATATCGATGCCTCGTCTCGATATTTCCATGACTAGGAACATTGAAGGATGTACTCATGGACTACCCAGGCCCTACTAGTACGATCTGCATCATAGTCCTGGAAGTCAAGTACACATCCTAAGGGCTTTATTAACATGTAACAGAGAGACAGAAAGTATACATGTTAAGATAAAGAGCAACCAGATAGCGTACTATCATGTCGAGCAAGAAAGTCCTACCTATATATGTCCCAGCATCCACTACAATATACATCCAATGTACAGTAATAGCCTCTAGGGCATACATATAACTAACATTCTCACCGTACAATTCTTGCTTAACCGTTCAGCCAGGTCAGTGTCGATACTTCGAGGGAGGTTTTCCAACGCTTTCGTGAAGTTCCTTAATTAAATAACCTCTTTTCTCTGGGGGCGTAACCCCGCTGACACCTTTCTAGGCACCTACTTGGTTTATAGCATTGATCGTTAAGTGACGAATCTCCTGATAAGTAGTATATACTCACAGTAGGATCGGGATCCAAAATATCATCGTATGATAATGTTGAAGGAATCCTACCAACATTCATCAAACTCCAAAATGGTATGCTCTTTTTGCAAATTTCAGTTATTTTAGAAATTCCCGATGTGGATTTTTGCCCCATGCTCTTATGACCTTGACGAAGGTCAACAAATCATAAGTCACATGTCAAGTTCTACCCGTCACTGTCCAGGTTAATTTTAACCCACCCGTACATACCCTTGACGAAGGTCAACAAGGTAATACGACTGTCCCAAACCAATGCATCTATCTATGCTACATATGAACACCCAGCAGCTACCAATCACTATGCCTTGACGAAGGTCAACAAACATAGCTTGAATACTATTGAATATCCATATGAAATGATGGAGGGCTACGACTGGTTTTGGCAAAACCGTGAACGTAGTGAACTTGATGTAATCGAAGGAACCTGATACTTTTTAAAAGGAGTGGTTAAAGCTCCGCAATTAAAAATTCTGATTTTTTTAAAATAACCGAGTGGTTTCTTTTAAATTTGTTCCAACGATTGAACTTTGGTTTATTTTCTTTGCATTTTAATAATGCGTCCCATCATTTATCCTATCATTGCAAAAAACAACGAAAATACCACATCCTCTTATGCCATCCGCATTCGCCACGGGGTCCCGTCATCACCCGTTAGGTTACTTAACTAACGACAGAGCGGGGGCTGGGCTAGCGCGGGTGTAAAACATAAGTGACGTCTAATAGCTATCATATATAGATATTGTACATTCGTCAGACGCAATAATAAGCATTCCAGATCACAGATGAACTTTATTGGATTTATTAGCAATCCGTATTTGCTTTGAGCCTGCAATAAAAGACGGATTACACAGTTGTGATGAATAGCCATTACCCCACCCTAGACCCCTACGGGTACGGCAAACTACCCGCCAAGTACCCAAAGTGAAGCGATCTCCCTCAACAACGTGAGTAGGCTACTAAATACTTCGACATACCCGGTAGTTTGTGTACCCCACCTTGGGTCTATCCTAGGAGCAAAAACAGTAAAATGAAATAATACAACGGTGGCTACAACCGCAACCTGGATGTGCCCCGCAAAAGAATATTACATCAAATTACATTTACATCGAATGAATGAATATTAAACCCATCTCAAACCCCGGCTAATCATCACAACAGTCCAACACAGTTCATATACACAAACAGTAAACATTTCAGAAATGTGCAACCCCCTGCCAACCGACATACTAGCAGTTACGGGAGGTTTACGAACACATAAAACATTATAGATAAAAACCTAATTAGCAAATATCTTAGAATATCGATCGATAACCATATTCCGTGTTTACCCAAAAAGCCAACCACCAAAGAAGCAACCTGGGTAGAAACAGAACATACAGGAAGACAAAAACCCAAAAAATATGAATTACTGTGAAACTTCGAGTCAACTCGGCGTTGACTCGGCGGCGGATCCGCAGCAGAAGCTCTCTATTGCCGCGGATCCGTGGCCGTTTTACCGAGTCACTGGCTCGTATTTTCCCATAACTCATATATTTCTCTGCTGTGAATTTTAAGGTGTGTCAAATATTTTTTCAGACAAGTTTAAAATTAACAGAAACTTAGGGTTTTCGGTTTTTTGTTTTCGTGTTTTCCGTCGACCGAACTTCTAATCAGTTGCTAACAAACTAGTAATGGTTTAGTTGGCTCTGATACCACTGTAAGTCCATGTCACGCACCCCACGAACTTGTGGGGAGGCGGAATATATGAAAAACAATTATCAAAGCTTCGTAACACGGACTTGAGCGCATGAATCGTTTCTAAACCATTGCTAACTAAGTACTAGAGGTTTAACTACTCGGATACGAAGTTATACCTCACGTTACTTGTCCTTCGGGTCTTCATCGCGGTCCTCCACTCCTCGTAGGCTCCTTGGAACATCGGCACCTCAACGGCCTCCTCGAATCAAAGACGATCCACCTGAAAGCTCCTACGCCAAGCTTTATCTCAAACTTGAGATAACTAGGTTGCTTAAAGTGCTAATCTAAGCTACCTAGGGGATATAGAGTGAGGTTATGGATGTATTAGTCTAGCTAACTCTTGATCTCAACACATGAGAGGTTAGGGTTAGGGTTTGAAGAGAGAGTGAGCTTGAGGAGAAAGAAGGTGAGAATGATTATAAAATGAGATAATGATCTTATCATGATATATATGAAGCATTATTATTTATCCAAAAATCAAATAATATAATTAACAACCATGCTTCACAAATATCTATGAGTGATTCATCTCCATGAGTCATTAAGCATTTATGATGCATTAATGACTTGGATGAATCACAAAAATGAGTCACTAATCTCATTTAATGCAATGCCACCTTAACCCCTTAGTCACCACTCTTCTAGAAGCTTCCCGACAAATTACGAGAACGCCCCTCCAATCCGTGAAAACACGGAAAAACTTTAGACTGTATAAATCTAATAACCTGATACTAGAATCTGGCTTAAACCAAAGCCGGCTAGTAAAAACTGTCCGAAAAGTCGTACGTGCGTAAACACACGTATGCGTCCGAACCCTTGTCGTAAAACCATACGACCTCTATATCGTTTCGCCTGGAGCAGGGAAACTCTCTGTGTGGGACTCTAAAGACTCGACATTACGCTGGCAGTGGGTTTAACCACAGACCGTAAGCGGCACTATCTGTACGTAACGGTCCCCAGGTAGATGTCGATAAGAAGGCCGATGAGGAAAACCATCCGAACCCCTACTGAGCCTGATGTGACAATCTCCGTACAGTCCGGTCTGTTCGTCTAAGACTATCGCATATCAAGCCTAGGGGGCGGCAAGCGTCAGTCCCCTAATTGCTGTATAAGTCGTGTCAGAGCGAAGCCCATTAAACATTAAGAAGCTACTGGAACCTACCAGTATATCTCGCTTGCCCTGGCCAGGGACTTTGCGTAATGGCTCTCTGACACAGCGCAATATCAACTCCCAATACCGGGAGAGACGAATCCTATCTAACCGCCACTGCCTCCAAGTGCTCGGGACTGCACCCAACTGCTACCTGTTTGTACGACTCCTTTGAGCCGTGGTAGGGTAGCAATCTAAGAACAGTGGGACACACTCGAGGCGAAGTAGCAGTGTCAAGTCTGCGGACTATGCTGTACTCATGTCACCTGGGAACTGTTAACTGACGATGGGTATAATACCAACCAATCAGTTCCCTGGCGAGTCCTGTCCGGTGTACCCGTAACCTAACGAGCACCTGTATACTATCTCTAGTACGACGTACTGATGGCTGTGGGACAGACCATCTCCCCAACTGGGATGAGAAGCGTATACACTTAGTCTACTCCGGAATATCGATGCCCTATCTCGATAATCCAACGACCAGGGACCTGTATAGGATGTTGCTTACAGACTACCCAGCCCCCACTAGTGTGACTGCCATCACGACGCTGGTAATCAAGCAAAGATCCTATGGGCTCTACTAATATGTATAAGTGATACGTTACAAGAAACATATGCACATATTAAAGTAGACTCAAACCAAGTAGCATACTACCATGTTTAGCAAGACTGTATATACAACTGTGAATATCCTAAGCTTCCATTAAGTAATATACATGCTAGTATGATACAATATTGGCCCCTAGGGCATATACACTAACAGGTGCGGTAGTGGCCTCTGCCTCTGAAGTGGACGCACCACCAACAACTAGACAATTAAATATTGACTATATAAGTAATTTTGAAATAAATATGTGTGTTTATCTATAATATTACATTCAAAATGAATATGCGTGCAATATACCTGGAGGTGTGGCAAAGTCCATATGGAAGGAATCATCCGAAGGGGATACTGATCGGGGTGAATGACCGGCCCTATGAAGCTCCCTACGTAGCTCTCCGGGCGATAGAACTACTCTGCCTATGCCTATGCCTCTGCCGCGGCTGGTGCTCATGCTGCCCCTCACTACTCCGGTCGTCGTCATCAAACCTAGATAAGAGTACAATCATTACATATGTATGCAATATATGTATAGATCGTACAAATGTGAAGTAATAATATAACATTACTGATAACCTTTTTCGTTTTATGGACGCATTAGACATATCTACTTGGATTTCATCATCAATATCATTTCTAATCCACGTAACTTCACGATCAACCGAAGACAACCCGTCTTTTGAAACAAACGGTCGGAGCACTCTAAGTCTTCTTTCTTCTTCATCCTCATTGCTGTCCTCCATACGATCCTCGAATTCTGGGACATCGTAAACATCCCTGGGTTTCCAACGGCATACGACATTCCATCCCGGATGCTTTAAGTACTGTGAGTAGTATACTTAGAACGCTTGGTTCGGAAAGATAAATGGATCGTCCTAACCGTAAAATCGAAGTGTGTTCACACTAGTCAATCCATATTCATCTTTCCAAGTCCTGAGATTTTTTCTCCACTTATCCGTATCGGTTCGTGTATCGTATCAAGTATACTGAAATATATAAAATGGTTTTGATCGTTCGGGATATTAGATACCAAGTATGCAATTTAAGTATCTATAATAAATCACACCATCCGATCCTACCGTCGCAATCCTACTATTCTGAGTGGTTCGAGATATTTCTATGTCCTTAACTTCAAATTTGTATCCAAGGACACCGAATCCTTTATAATATGCAACCTCCATGCTAGGAAACTGAGCTAAACAACTTGAATCTCTCTCTAATGATGCAAACAAGTTTGGATCGTAGATCTGACAAAACAAATTTTAAGACAAATACATAACGATATAAATTTAGATTAATACTGGTAGCAATAACATGTTATTCGAACAAGTTAGATGATCCGCAATCCAATCGCAAAAATTATCCTAGCGATTTTTTTCCAATCGTTCATTATTCCAATCAGGATGCCCCTCACATACCTCATTAATATGAATTCTGTTCTCAACAATAAATTATGATATTAATATTATATCATTTCATACACACACAAACACAAATATAACAACTAATCCAAAAAAACTTACTCTCTAATTTCTTCAAGACATACGCTATCGAGGAGGATAAATGTAACGCTTCGAAAATCGTTTAGGCAGTTTTTCGGTAATCGGCTAAATTAGCAGTCTTTTCCGTAAAAAGTCAAAATAGGTATTTTTCATTATAGACCTTATTATACAATATTTAGATAAGATATTAATATAAATTGGTCACTAAAATGCCACTTAAAATTTTCTAGTTAATTAAAAAAATTTCCTTAATTAATTATTTTTAATATTATTTTAAGCTTTTAAAAATACATTTAATTAGTGATAAATAAAAATTTAATTGGGTAATTTACATAATTAGGAATCATAATAAACTAAAATATAGTGTAACAAAATTTTTATCAAAACATTTCAAGTTGAGTTGTTTTGTGGTTTAAAATGGTTTGAAAATGAATTAAAAAGGTTTTTTTTTTGTAAAATTTGATGTGATGGTCATTTATTGATCTTGTGAAGGACTTTTGTGTAGAAAATTCTACACCTTTCCCGCACATCTCTCACTTGCTCTCCTCAGGTCGAAATTGTTGCAGAATAACAGCCCCATTTCCTCCAAATTCTTGCATCAAAATTCTTGCAAAAATCCTCCGAAATCGATAAAAATTTACATTTTTCCTTCACAAATTCAATCCAAAACCCTAAGCCATCCCTTCTCAAACCCTAGTTGGTCTAAAGCAAGGGGAAAAGAGGCCACTTTGGAGGTTTAGTGCAAGGGAATCAACACTTGGGAGGTATAAATCCTAATCAAGTTGTTAATTGTAGTTAAATTTGCTAGATTTAGTAGTTTTAGTGTGTAATTTGGTTATGAATTCTTGTTTAGGAAATTCTAGTAAAGGTTTAGTGTTGTAATTAGGGTTTGTAGCATGGTTGATGGGTTTAAGTTAGGGTTTTGGATATCTAGTTGGTTAGAATGGTTGTTTGTGCGATGTAGCGATCGCTACACCGTTAAATCGCGATAATTGCATCGATATTTCTATGTCAATGCTTACCAGTTTTTCTAAAATTTTAGGAGGTGATCTAATTGCGTTATATTGGCGATATAATTAGCATCTCATACGACACTTAGTGTGTGTGAATGCGGAGTTTTGTCTGGTCAGGGTTTAGTTTTGACGATTGCCCCGAAACGGCGATTTTAGGTAAGGTTTTAGAGATTTTCGTGTGTTTCCCGCGCATCGAGCGCACGTTGTGCCTAACCTGTGAGCGTCGATCTTTTCATATTGTGAGTTGCGTCATTTCAGAAATCTGTAATCTTATATTGTGTGTTATGCAATTCTAGGAACGGTTGCGGAAACATCGGACGCGGCGCGCAAAGGCAAGGCGGTGGTTGGATCGGATTAGCGAGGCATTCAGGTGAGTAGATGTATTCATCTATGGGGGAATCGTCTGGATGGCGCGGGCACCCCCCTAGTTAGGATTACTTTATTTCTTGCAAGATTTGCATTGTTAGTTAGCTAACCCCCCTCATTCACATTGCATACCCTTATAGCTAATCGTCTGCTAGATTGCATGGATATTCATATACTCATGTGTGATATCACTTCGTAGGATACGTACACCATTACCATTGGCTCCTGTTGCATGTGCACTATTCATATGACACACACGCCTTTGGTAATTGCCATGCCACGAGCACTGTAGGACCCGTTTAGTTTAGTATCACCACTTGTATTATACACGATATATGAAATCGCATAGCATGTATATACCTCGCATCATCATCATACTTACATAGATTTCTAGCCACAAATCACATCGCATACCTTGATATCATAGACAATTATCATATACAACATGTTGGGCATTATGATTTTCTTGAGGATTTCAGTATTGCTGCGATTTCTGGATTTTGGGGAAAACCGCAAGAATTTAACAAAAGCTTATATTTATCATTTTTAAAAACAAAGTTACAGTTTTCTCGTGATGTATGTGTCGTCCACCATGAGTTTTCATGTTTTCTGTTGGATTTCGAGACCCGATTCGAGGAGTGGATGAACCGTCTCGGGTACATGGTGGGCCCGGTATGGTACCCCGGGGCAAGAAGATCGAGTTATAGACAATGAGCCTGGCAGGGGAAGACTACCTACCGGTGATGTCTGGCGCGGCGGATATCCGGAGGATACCGACCGTTGTCGTGAGATTTGATGATATGGGCCGATCCGGACTGACGGAGCCCGATGTATTGAGACATTGATACAGTGAGACATTGAGACAGATGTGTTTTTCATATTTGGTGTCGATGCTTGACACGGGTTTCAGATGATTTCTTGATGGTATTTAGCTATTACACAGATATTCTTTTTTCTAAAGTTAAGAATGCAGAACTCATTGCATTTAAAACACTTAAATATTTCGTATTGACATTACATACATGTGCATGCATACTAGAGGTGTTACATCACATTTGGACATATATGCTGTGACGCATTTGCGTGCATTCTTACGATAGCCTTACTAGATGTTATATTCTACTCACGAGCTGGCAACTCACCCCCGTTGTGCCACAGTGTCTTGCAGGTCGGACTTATCAGCCTTGTAGCGGCGACTTATCTTGTTAGTGACTTCTTTTGCACAGACTCGCGACATTGCTCGTAGGTGGGTTGCGAGAGTGCTTTTATCTCTTTTTTTATATTATTTTTGTATCTAGTATTCTCCATCTACCACTTCTTATGAGTATATGCGACCTAGTGATGAGACTGAGAGATTTGTGTATATGTGGTTCTTTTGGGTCGATCTCACTTGAGCCGACGTTGTGTTTTCTTATTTTTTTGCATTTCTTTATGTTCTTTTCTTGAGATTACATATATATATTGCGTGTGGTTGTGATCCGCCTTGGGCGAAGAGCTAGCTCCCGCTTGGGGATGCCATTTTGTGATTACAGGTTATATATCTTGTTATACCCATTTTGGGGGATAGAATTTACAAAGGAGACTCTGCCGAAATTTTCGGAAATTTTTGATGTTTTTAAAAAGGGTTTCAATGCAACTTAATTGATTTCAAAATTGTTTTCATGAAAGGTTTCCTTCACTCTTTTGGTTTTGGTTTAGATTTTTCTGGGCTTTGGCTGACTTAGGTTACGTTACGCCTTTAGACGTCTCGTAATCTAAGTGCCAGTCACGTTCCGTACTTTCGGGTCGTGACAAAGTTGGTATCAGAGCGTAGGTTTTAACCTTTCTGAGTGTAGGACGACCTTGGTAGATAGAGTAGGTGACTTTAGCGGAGTGGCGTAACGTGGGTATGTTCCGCGGCATACTTACGATACGGTACTCCTCCTAAGTGACCTTAGGACATAATTGCTTGTATTTCCCTTCTTGATTCCTTGCATTCCTTGATTCGATTGCAATGTTCTTATCGGTCCTGTTTCTTATTCCAGGTTCGATGCCTCCAAAGACTACGAGAGCTCAGCGGGCTGCCGCTAGGGATGAGATTCGAGCGGGCTCGTCTAAAGCGAGGATCGATCGGGATGATACGCCTACCCCTCAGGGTCATATTGATCCGCCTTATCCAGACCGTATTGCCAGATTAGAGGTCGGCATGCAGGAGTTGCGACAGATGATGGGATCTTTAGTTGAGTCCAGTCAGGCACAGAGGTCCGAGGACGTTCCTTCCACCGCACAGACCACGATAGTACCTGCTGCACAGATGGTCACTCCTGCTACTACTGCGACTATCCCTGTTTCACTACAGGAGTTCATGAGATTGAGACCTCCATCTTTTACCGGTACGGATGCGACAGAGGACCCACAGGCATTTCTTGATAGGATGGCTCGGATTTGCCGTTCTTTGAGGTGTTATGATGATAGATTGGTTGAGTTCGCGAGTTTTCGTCTGGAGGGTCTTGCCCAAACATGGTACGATTCAGTAGAGAGAGGCCGAGCTGCAGGTCTACCTTCTATGACCTGGGATGAGTTTACAGCTGCGTTTCTTGCCCGTTTTCTTCCGGAGAGTGTCTGAGATGCTCGAGCCCGTAGTTTTGAGTCTCTGCGCAAGACTCCTGGGATGACGGTGTCGGAGTATGGTATACAGTTTACCCAGTTGTCTCGATATGCTCCGTACCTAGTAGACATGGAAGAGAAGAGAATAAAGAGGTTTGTGCGAGGGCTTGATACACAGCTATTCCTTGCCATCGGCACCCAGCACTTTGATACATACGCAGCCGCGATGGACGCAGCCTTACTTTTGGAGGAGCGTATTTCTGAGACTCCGGTCGTTTCTGGGCCGAAGAGGATCCGTACTGATATGCCAGCTCAGCGGCAGATGGGTAGACACCGCGATAGATTATTTCCGGGAGATGGTGGAGGCAGAGGATTGAGACGAGGTCAGTTATTTGGTTCATATCCACAGACCCAGCAGTCGTCGCCAGGATGTTTTCGGTGTGGGAGTCAGTACCACCATGTCAGAGACTGTACCATGGGGCGCCAGGGCACGGCGACAGTCCCACATGTGACCTTACCACCTTCACCACCTCCTCAGAGAGCTCTACTTCCTACTCCTGATGATGCTCTACGCCAGCCAGATGCTCCTAGAGGTCGTGGGCGTGGCGGTCCGGTTCAGAGAGGACGAGGCGACAGAGGCAGAGGCCGAGGCCGAGGTAGAGGCAGAGGGCAGCCAGCTATTAGTGGTGGACAGGCCCGAGTGTTCGCGTTGACTCCTCAGGATGCACAGGCATCCAATGCCGTCGTGACAGGTACTCTGCCATTATGTTCTTTTGATGCACGGGTATTATTTGATCCAGGCTCCACACATTCCTATGTATCCACGTACTTTGCACCGAGGTTGGGCCGAGAGTCTTCTCCGTTAGATCAGCCGCTTGTCGTTATTACACCAGTAGGCGAGTCATTTGTTGCCCGTTTCGTGTACCGATCATGTTCCGTTCGTATCGGGGAGAGAGATTCTTCAGTTGATTTGATTCTCCTCGATATGCTAGACTTTGACGTTCTTCTTGGTATGGACTGGCTAGCCACCTGTTATGCATCCGTGGACTGCCGTGAGAAAGCAGTCAGATTCAGTTTTCCTGGTGAGCCGGTTCTGGTTATTCGGGGAGATCGTAGCGCTACCCTTCCCAGCTTGATTTCTTCTCTTCGCGCTGGTCAGCTCTTAAGGAAAGGGTGTCAGGGATTCTTAGCCTATGTTTGTGATACTAGCTCCATAGAGGTTCCGTTGGACTAGGTTCCTGTTGTGAGAGAGTTTCCTGATGTATTCCCTGACGAGCTGCCTGGTCTGCCACCAGAGCGCGAGATTGAGTTCTGCATCGACTTGATCCCCGGCACGGGGCCTATCTCTATACCGCCTTATCGGATGGCCCCGGCGGAGCTGAGAGAGCTGAAGGATCAGTTATAGGACTTGTTGGACAAAGGGCTTATCCGACCGAGTGTGTCACCTTGGGGTGCTCCCGTCCTGTTTATTAAGAAGAAGGACGGAAGTATGCGCGTATGCATTGATTATCGTCAGCTGAACCGGGTTACTGTGCGGAACAGATATCCCCTACCCCTCATTGATGGCTTATTCGATCAGCTCCAGGGTGCAGGGTTTATCTCGAAGGTTGATTTACGGTCAGGTTATCATCAATTGCAGGTTCGGAAGGAGGATATTCCGAAGACAGCTTTCCGTACTCGTTATGGTCATTATGAGTTCTTGGTGATGTCGTTCGGGCTCACCAATGCCCCGGCAGCATTTATGGACTTGATGAACCGTGTATTCATGCCGTATCTCGATCAGTTCATCATTGTGTTCATTGACGACATCTTGGTTTATTCTCGGAGCAGGGAGGAGCATGAGCAGCACTTACGTATCACATTGCAGACTTTGAAGGAGCATCAGCCGTTCGCCAAATTTTCTAAGTGCGCATTCTGGCTAGACAGTGTTGACTTCTTGGGTCATGTGGTGACGAGAGATGGTATTTGTGTGGACCCGAAGAAGATCGAGGCAGTTCAGCGTTGGCCTAGACCGGTATCAGTTACAGAGGTTCGCAGCTTTCTGGGTCTGGCCGGCTATTATCGACGTTTTGTCCAGGATTTCTCCCGTATTGCTGCACCGTTGACCGGGTTGACCCGAAAGGGGGCTCCTTTTGATTGGACCGAGGCATGTGAGGATAGTTTCCAGCAGTTGAAGACTCGTCTGACTACTGCACCGGTGTTAGCTTTGCCTTTAGGATCAGGCGGGTTCATGGTATATTGTGATGCTTCTCGAGTGGGGCTGGGCTGTGTATTGATGCAGCACGACAGAGTTATCGTGTATGCTTCTCGGTAGCTGAGGAAACACGAACAGAACTACCCCACCCATGATTTAGAGATGGCTGCAGTGGTATTTGCACTTAAGATCTGGAGACATTACCTAAACGGTGAGTCGTGCCAGATATTCACTGACCACAAGAGTTTGAAGTATATCGTTCGGCAGCGAGATCTGAATCTGAGACAGCGCCGTTGGATGGAGTTGGTGAAAGATTATGACTGCGAGATTCTATACCATCCGGGAAAGGCAAATGTGGTGGCAGATGCTTTGAGTAGGAGGCCCAGAGGTAGCTTATCTTGTTTGAGCGCAGTACAGATGCAGTCGATGGCGGATTGGCAGGTTTTACATGACAGCAGAGTGCAGTTTGAGTTTACTCCTACAGGGGTCAGCTGGCCCATTTCAGAGCACGCCCACAGTTACTTGACCGTATCCGCGAAGCACAGTCCGGCGATGTCCGTATTTTAGAGATTATCGAGCAGATTAGGCAGGGCAGAGTTTTTGAGTTCGTGATTGATGATCAGGGGATACTTCGATTTAGGACTCGACTGTGCATACCAGATTCTGAGGGACTGAGGCGCGATATCCTCGAGGAGGCACATAGATCAGTATACAGTGTGCATCCAGGTTCCACCAAGATGTACCATGATTTGAGAGAGGTTTACTGGTGGGACAGGATGAAGAAGGATGTTACGGACTTTGTGTCGAGATGCCTGACTTGTCAGCAAGTCAAGGCCGAGCACCAGAGGCCAGCCGGCTAGTTACAGCCTTTGCCTATCCCTGAGTGGAAGTGGGAACAGGTCTCCATGGACTTCATTGTGGGTCTACCCAGGACCAGTCGAGGGTATGATTCTATTTGGGTGATTGTGGATCGACTGACGAAAGCGGCTCACTTCCTGCCAGTGAAGACCACTTTTGGATTTTCTCAGTACGCCCAGGTTTATCTTGATGAGATCGTGCGACTGCATGGTGTTCCTACTTGCATCGTGTCCGACCGGGGCACCCAGTTTACCAGCCGATTATGGCAGAAACTTCAGGAAGTTTTGGGCACCCGATTGAGTTTTAGCACAGCCTTTCATCCGCAGACTGACGGTCAGTCGGAGCGTACTATTCAGACTCTTGAGGACATGCTCAGAGCTTGTGTTTTAGATTTCGGTGGTAGCTGGGATCGACATTTGCCCTTGATCGAGTTCTCCTACAATAATAGCTTCCAGGAGATGATTCAGATGGCACCTTTCGAGGCTTAATATGGGAGGAGATGTCGATCGCCTGTATGTTGGACAGAGCTCAGGGAGAGCAGTATTTTGGGGCCGCAGATCGTACAGGAGACGACCGAGAAGATACAGCTGATTCGGGATAGGATGAGAGCAGCACTGAGTAGGCAGAAATCATATGCTGACAGGCGTCGTCGCCGACTCGAGTTCGCTGTTGGCGATCATGTTTTCCTGAGGGTCTCTCCGATGAAGGGTGTGATGAGATTTAGGCGGAAAGGGAAGCTTAGTCCTAGATATGTTGGTCCCTTCGAGATCCTAGAGCGTGTTGGTCCAGTCACTTATCAATTAGCTCTTCCTCCCAGCTTCCCCGATGTTCACCCCGTGTTCCATGTGTCGATGCTCCGCAAGTACCTTCATGATCCATCCCATGCGATTCAGCACCAGACGATCCAGCTAGAGCATGATCTTTCATTCACCGAGCAGCCGGTGGTCATTTTGGATCGGCAGGTGAAGAAATTAAGGTCGAAGGTTATACCGTCCGTCAAGGTCCTTTGGCGTGGCCCGAACAGCGAGGAGGTCACCTGGGAGACCGAGGTCGAGATGAGGAAGAGATATCCCCATCTTTTTGAAGGTACGCGTAGTTAAATTCTAAATTCGGGGACCGAATTTCTTTAAGGGGAGAAGATTGTAACGCTTTGAAAATCGTTTAGGCAGGTTTTCGGTAATCGGCTAAATTAGCAGTCTTTTCCGTAAAAAGTCAAAATAGGTATTTTTCATTATAGACCTTATTATACAACATTTAGATAAGATATTACTATAAATTGGTCACTAAAATGCCACTTAAAATTTTCTAGTTAATTAAAAAAAATTCCTTAATTAATTATTTTTAATATTATTTTAAGCTTTTAAAAATACATTTAATTAGTGATAAATACAAATTTAATTGGGTAATTTACATAATTAGGAATCATAATAAACTAAAATATAGTGTAACAAAAATTTTATCAAAACATTTCAAGTTGAGTTGTTTTGTGGTTTAAAATGGTTTGAAAATGAATTAAAAAGGGTTTTTTTTGTAAAATTTGATGTGATGGTCATTTATTGATCTTGTGAAGGACTTTTGTGTAGAAAATTCTACACCTTTCCCTCACATCTCTCCCTTGCTCTCCTCAGGTCGAAATTGTTGCAGAATAACAGCCCCATTTCCTCCAAATTCTTGCATCAAAATTCTTGCAAAAATCCTCCGAAATCCATAAAAATTCACATTTTTCCTTCACAAATTCAATCCAAAACCCTAAGCCATCCCTTCTCAAACCCTAGTTGGTCTAAAGCAAGGGGAAAAGAGGCCACTTTGGAGGTTTAGTGCAAGGGAATCAACACTTGGGAGGTATAAATCCTAATCTAGTTGTTAATTGTAGTTTAATTTGCTAGATTTAGTAGTTTTAGTGTGTAATTTGGTTATGAATTCTTATTTAGCAAATTCTAGTAAAGGTTTGGTGTTGTAATTAGGGTTTGTAGCATGGTTGATGGGTTTAAGTTAGGGTTTTGGCTATCTAGTTGGTTAGAATGGCTGTTTGTGCGATGTAGCGATCGCTGCACCGTTAAATCGCGATAATTGCATCGATATTTCTATGTCAATACTTACTAGTTTTTCTAAAATTTTAGGAGGTGATCTAATTGCGTTATATTGGCAATATAATTAGCATCTCAAACAACACTTAGTGTGTGCGAATGCGGAGTTTTGTCTCGTCGGGGTTTAGTTTTGACGATTGCCCCGAAACGGCGATTTTAGTTAAGGTTTTAGCGATTTTTGTGTGTTTCCCGCGCACCGAGCGCACGTTGTGCCTAACCTGTGAGCGTCGATCTTTTCATATTGTGAGTTGCATCATTTCAGGAATCTGTAATCTTATATTGTGTGTTATGCAATTCTAGGAACGGTTGCGGAAACATCGGACGTGGCGCGCAAAGGCAAGGCGGTGGTTGGATCGGATTAGCGAGGCATTCAGGTGAGTAGATGTATTCAAATATAGGGGAATCGTCTGGATGGCGCGAGGCACCCCCCTAGTTAGGATTACTTTATTTCTTGCAAGATTTGCATTGTTAGTTAGCTAACCCCCCTCATTCACATTGCATACCCTTATAGCTAATCGTCTGCTAGATTGCATGGATATTCTTATACTCATGTGTGATATCACTTCGTAGGACACGTACACCATTACCATTGGCTCCTGTTGCACGCGCACTATTCATGTGACACACACGCCTTTGGTAATTGCCATGCCACGAGCACTGTAGGACCCGTTTAGTTTAGTATCACCACTTGTATTATACACGATATATGAAATCGCATAGCATGTATATACCTCGCATCATCATCATACTTACATAGATTTCTAGCCACAAATCACATCGCATACCTTGATATCATAGACATTTATCATATACAACATGTTGGGCATTATGATTTTCTTGAGGATTTCAGTATTGCTGTGATTTCTGGATTTTGGGGAAAACCGCAAGAATTTAACAAAAGCTTATATTTATCATTTTTAAAACAAAGTTGCGGTTTTCTCGTGATGTATGTGTCGTCCACCATGAGTTTTCATGTTTTCTGTTGGATTTCGAGACCCGATTCGAGGCGTGGATGAACCATCTCGGGTACATGGTGGGCCCGGTATGGTATCCCGGGGCAAGAAGATCGAGTTGTAGACGATGAGCCTGGCAGGGGAAGACTACCTACCGGTGATGTCTGGCGCGACGGATATCCGGAGGATACCGACCGTTGTCGTGAGATTTGATGATATGGGCCAATCCGGACTGACGGAGCCCGATGTATTGAGACATTGATATAGTGAGACATTGAGACAGATGTGTTTTTCATATTTGGTGTCGATGCTTGACACGGGTTTCAGATGATTTCTTGATGGTATTTAGCTATTACACAGATATTATTTTTTCTAAAGTTAAGAATGCAGAACTCATAGCATTTAAAACACTTAAAGATTTCGTATTGACATTGCATACATGTGCATGCATACTAGAGGTGTTACATCACATTTGGACATATATGTTGTGACGCATTTGCGTGCATTCTTACGATAGCCTTACTAGATGTTATATTCTACTCACGAGCTGGCAACTCACCCCCGTTGTGCCACAGTGTCTTGCAAGTCGGACTTATCAGCCTTGTAGCGGCGGCTTATCTTGTTAGTGACTTCTTTTTCACAGACTCGCGACTTTGCTCGTAGGTGGGTTGCGAGAGTGCTTTTATCTCTTTTTTTGGTACTATTTTTGTATCTAGTATTCTCCATCTACCACTTCTTATGATTATATGCGACCTTGTGATGAGACTGAGAGATTTGTGTATATGTGGTTCTTTTGGGTCGAGCTCACTTGAGCCGGCGTTGTGTTTTCTTATTTTTTTGCATTTCTTTATGCTCTTTTCTTGAGATTACATATATATATTGCGTGTGGTTGTGATCCGCCTTGGGCGAAGAGCTAGCTCCCGCTTGGGGATGCCATTTTGTGATTACAGGTTATATATCTTGTTGTACCCATTTTAGGGGATAGAATTTACAAAGGAGACTGCCGAAATTTTCGGAAATTTTTGATGTTTTTAAAAAGGGGTTCAAAGCAACTTAATTGATTTCAAAATTGTTTTCATGAAAGGTTTCCTTCACTCTATTGGTTTTGGTTTAGATTTTTCTGGGCTTTGGCTGAATTCGGTTACGTTACGCCTTTAGACGTCTCGTAATCTATGTGCCAGTCACGTTCCGTACTTTCGGGTCGTGACAATAAACCGATATATCTTGTTGATAAACATAGTGTTTACTCCCTTATAATCAGATTTACCATATGTCCCGTCCTGAATTCTCCGAGTCCGGTTAAGTTTCGTCTCAATGTTCTCGTTCAGATAGCGGGAACAAAATGTGATTACTTCATCTAGAAGATAACCTTGCATGATAGAACTCTCTGGTTGATTTCTATTACATATATACTTTTTTAGAGTGTAAAGGTACCTAAAGAAAAATATGTTAAATAAATAAATACAGGCATATAGGATAACAATAATTTTATAAATTGCGTGAAATGAAAATTCCACGTACCTTTCGACGGGATACATCCATCGATATTGTACCGGTCTGGCTAACTTAGCCTCGGTTGCAAGATAAACCGTCAGGTGTATTATGATATCGAAGAATGACGGTGGGAAAATACGCTCAAGCTTGCAACGTATCAATGAAATAGAATTTTCTAGATTCTCCGGTGTCACAACATTCAGGGTTTTAGCGCATAATTCTCAAAAAAAGCAACAAAGGTCATTGATTACTAGACCAACCGATTCGGGAAAGGAAGTCCTGAGGGCTAATAGGAGAAGGTGCTCTATAATAACATGGTGATCATGACTTTTTAGCCCATCGATCTTACCTTTCATAATTTTTATCTTCTTCCTAAATGATCCTGAGAAACCTATGGGAACTTTCAAATCATGCAACACCCGCAGAATCCTTTTCTTCTCCGGTTGTGACATATGATACGTGGTATTGGGAAGTATAAACTTTCCTGGTTTACCCTCTATCGGTTTAGAATGCAATTCACTTCTAATTTCCCAGTCCTGAAGATCATCTGAGCACGGAGGTTGTCTTTCTATTTTCCGTTTTTACAAAGAATTAAGTTGAGTACGTGCTCGGATACTTCCTTCTCTATGTGCATGATGTCCAGACAATGACGCACTAAATTTGTTGACCGGTACGAAAGCTCGTAGAAAATGCTTAACTTGTTCCAGTATGATGGTTTGATCTGTTTTGCCGGATCTATCCCGAAGGTCACATTATTATAACTATCCCACTGAGCAGTCACGTCCTCTCCGGACAATAAGGCTGGAGGCCCAAGAAGCTCCTGATGATCATTAAAGTGAGCAGCGTCTAACCTGTTGGGATGGTCTAGTGGCAAGAAACACCAATGACCGCAATAACAAACTTTCGTGCTAAAATTCAACCATTTCGATGTTGTATATTGATGGCAATAAGGGCATGCTTTGTAACCATATACGGACCAACCTTATAGCATTCTATACGCAGGAAAGTCATTAATTGTCCATATTAAAGCCGCACGCAGTGTGAATGTTGTATCTGTGTTTGCATCGTAAGTCTCTATATTATCAATGAATAAAGATTTTAACTCATCGATCAGAGGTTGGAAATAGACGTCGATATTGTTTCCCGGTGAGTTTGATCCGTCAATAAAAAGAGGTATCATAAAGTAGGAATGATCCATATCCAACTAAGGCGACAGATCATAAACTATCATTACAACGAGCCATGTGCTGTGGCTTCCAGCCATATAGTTAAATGGGCAGAAGCCATCATTAGCGAGTCTGAGCCTGATATTGCGAGGATCGCTACTGAATATTTCGTGCCTTCTATCGAAATCCTTCCATGCCGGTGAATCTCTTGAATGGCTCATTTTTCCATCTTCACTTGGAGCAGCACGGTGATTCCAAATCATTGTCTCGGCTGTTTTCTTGCACCTAAATAGCTTCCACAGCCTCTGTGTTATGGGAAAATATCATACTATCTTGACAGGTATATCGGGGTTCTTATCAGATTCTTTCGTCTTATAAATGGCCTCTCCGCATGTTGGACACTGTTTCAAATATGAATTCTCTTTCTGGTACAACACGCAATCTTTAGGACATGCATGAATCTTCTCACACTTCAGACCCAAATCTGACATCATCTTCTGGGCTTCGTACCAGCTGTCGGGCACGTTATTTCCCGGGGGTATAGAATCTTTTAGGAACTTCAGAAGTATCATGAATGACTTGTTGCTCCATCTATTTAGGCACTTAATCTGGAAAAGTTGGGCGAACCATGATAGAGTGGAATACTTTGCATTCTCATAAATTGGTCTTCTAGTATCATTCATGAACTTTTCATACTTATTCGCCCACGGTCCTTGGCCGGAAGGAATGTCATCTTCGATAGGAATACTATCACCTATGGCAGCCTTTACCATATACTCCATTTCTTCTTCTTCTTCTGCCGCATTACCGTCTTCTCCTTCTTCTACCACATTACAGTCTTTTCCTTTTTCTTCTGCTGCATTACCGTTTTCTTCTTGTCCTTCCTGTGATATAGCCAAGTTGTATAAAATCTAGTAAAACCATATTTAACGATGTAAAACTTTATGATTTCTACCTTCTTCCAGAACTTATTCCCACATCTATCGCATAGGCAGAGAATCTTCTTTAACATGATCTTATTATGTGCGCGTGCAAATTCAATGAAAACAGCAACTCCTGCGACAAACTTAGATTGGATGCGTTGTTAACAATCCATGTACATCCAGTCCTTAACTCTGATGTACTCATGGGCCATGTTAGACTGTATAACATATAAATTGTAGGCTATGGTGACTATATTGAGAAATCTAAGAACGGGATGGTTACTGACAAAGAAGAAAATCCATAGCGGAAAGTTTGTCGTTGAAAAGATTAATTATCGGAAAAAAAAGTTAGATTTGCAAGTATGAGTTGTATTCTGTGTATGTGGGTTTCAATTCTAGGTTAAACCCACCGTTGCCGGTCCCAAGTCCGGATGAGAAAGGGTGAGGGTTGTGGTAGGCTTATGACAGCCAACGTAAAACTTTGTCACATTCTATGACATGAACCATAATAAGAATATCGTTGGGGCGTCCCCTACTCAGCGAAGCGCTACATCGGATCCTGGATGTAGTGTTAAGTATGCAAGGGCTTTTAGGTCGTCGTCCAGAAACTGCGCGCTATATCGGACCCCGGGTGTAGTGACAAATAAGCAAGGGTCGTCGTCCAGAAACGACGCGCTACATCGAACCCCGGGTGTAGTGACAAATAAGCAAGGTTTATCGTCCAGAAACGGCACGCTACATCGGACTCCGGGTGTAGTGAAAAATAAGCAAGGGTTTCATAGGATCCATCTAGCTTCCTGGAACATAGGTTCCCTTACGAGTAGAATAATAGAATTAGTGGAGGTAATGATTAGGAGGAGAGTTGGTATTATGTGTTTGCAAGAAACTAAGTGGGTAGGTGAAAAGAGTAGAGTCATATAGCCTTGGGGTTATAAGCTTTGGTATACGGGTAGAGATAAAAATCGTAATGGGGTAGGTATAATCATAGATAGACGGTTGCTTGAGGATGTAGTTGAGATTAGGAGAAAAGGTGATAGAATTTTACTGGTTAAGCTTATTCTAGGTGGAGAGATCCTTAATATTATTAGTGCTTATACACTACAGATAGGTCTTGATGACGCTAGTAAGCGTCTATTCTGGGAGGATTTAGACGAGATGGTGCAAAGTATACCTAGTGGAGAGAAGTTATTTATTGGTGGTGATCTTAATGGACATGTAGGTATCAGTCGTAGTGGGTTTGATACTATCCATGGAGGTTTTGGTTTTGGACAAAGGAATGAAGTAGGTGACACGATTCTAGATTTTGCCTTATCTTATGACTTGATCTTAGCAAACACCTGGGTTAGGAAAAGAGAGTCCCACCTAATCACTTTTAGGAGCGGATCAAGTGCTAGTCAAATAGACTTTTTTCTGACGAGAAGAATAGATAGAGGTTGTTGTATCGACTGTAAGGTAGTGCCAGGTGAGAGTGTAACCACTCAACATAGACTTTTAGTTCTATATTTTCGATTTAGAAGAGGACCTAGGAAGATTAGACGTAAGGTGGAGCCTAGAATTAAATAGTGGCGATTGAAAGAATATAACCAAAAGGCTTTTATAGATCGTGTAGTCCAAGAAGCGGATTGGCAGTCGGAAGATGATTCAGACAGAACATGGAACAAAATGGCTAGTTGTATCAAGAAGGTAGCTAGAGATCTACTTGGTGAGTCGAGAGGTGGTGCTCTAATTTGTATAGATTTAGCGTGCTTATGCGCTTTCGAAAGATGAATCAAAAATATTTATAACCGCAATCAAGAATGGTGTCGCTTGGTAGCTAGCCGGTGAGTACGGGTCGGTCTACAGGGATTTTGTGTATTCTCTAATTGTTCTAACGAGTTAATTCCGATTGGTGTCGGATTGATTAAATCTAAAAACTAAATTGATCTAAATCTTGCTAGGGTTAGGTTTAGGTTAAGTTTGGAAAATTAAAGAATTCCCACTGCTTTCAATGCCCTAAATTAGATCTCTCTAGGTGTTATGGTAATTATTAATAAAGTGGATTAGTACCATCGGGAAGGAACGATGTTTCTTCCTCTAGATTCTTGTCCTTCCTTTCTTAATCCTTACCCTAACCACCATGGAAGACACGCTCAACCGGTCGTTTATACTACGGTATCACCGTTACCTCATGGGATAGGATGCCGTAGGGAGCGGTGTGTGCATGTATGCATGGAGTCCTATAAAAACGTTTGATGGGCAAGAAAGGGGTGAGAGATCTTCATCTCTTAAGCCTTCCCCAAATCTAACTCTAACAAGCGAGGATACTACTCACTCAGTAGGGAATTGAAAAACATTTTCTAAACTATCTAACTAGGGCAAATAATAAAGATCTATACTAGGGCAAGAAAGAAATTACCTAAGGCATGGAAATAAAATTGAACTAGGGCAATGAAAAGAAAACTTACTCCTAATTTTTATTTGATGCCCTCTTCCTTCTTTACAGAAATTTACAGATCTAAATTTAGATAGATGAAATGAGGTACAAGAAGAGGCATACCTCAAAAAGAGGTTTAGGGTTTCTATTTATAGATTATAGAAAACCCTAGGGTTACAATCGACGCACATCTGCTTTTACAATTTTACCCCCTAAGAAACCTAGTCAACGCACCGACGCGCCGCCACAGAAAATTTCCGCCGACACGTGTCTCGTACGGCCGTGGTTCCGCGGCCAAAACCTATGTTTGGCCGCGGTTCCGCGGCCAAAAAGAGGGATCATGAGCTGAAATTTTTAGGGAATCTTCTTGTGGTTTTTGACTTCGTGTTTCTTCACTTGTTTCTCAGGTTGTCTTCTAGTTCTCTTCCAGATTTCCTCAGTGAATAATTTCGTGGACTTTTACCGCATTGCTTCGTGTTGAAGTCTTGAACCTTGCGCTGCCTTTGTTCTTTGTGAACTTGTTCATTGACCTTCATTGTCCCTCAAAATGTGGCATGATCAAGATTCCATCATTTATCGGTCGTAGTCTCACTTTTGTATCATTTTTTTTTATCAATTTCACTGTTTTTGTTCCGAGAACCTGTAACCTGCAACTATGTAGCAGACATGGGTCAAAAGCACCTGTTTATTTGTAAAATGACTAAGAATGGGGAATATAATAATGCAAAAATATGATATGAACAAATACCCCCAAACTTATCTTTTACTCGTCCTCGAGCAAACCTAGTTTTTATTCTCGAAAAAGACCTAGCCTCACTTTTGCAGGGAAACACGATTGCACTGAGCTCGTGCAACAAGCCGTTAAACCTCTAGGTGTCCCTAGTAGGAGGAGTGCTGTCTCCTGAGGGTTTTCAGCAGATACTACCCACAAAATCCTATCAATTTGGGTTATCGACTTTTATTCTCCAATTAGGTTTTCTAACAAAAATCTCTATTATCGTCGACTTAGAAATTATCCACCCGTATTTTTCACGCTTCCTTATTATTTAACTTAAGATTATATATGTTCTTGTGAATTTACTTAGCTTTTGGCATCTTTTAAGTTTTCCTTCTAGGGTTCTATCTCAACTTAGGAATTTTTATCATCTCTATTAAAGATATAAGTTCTATTCTTCATTCATATCTCTTATCTAAACCCCAATCACATACCTCTACGTATGTGTATATATCATCGCTACGCTTGGAAATTCAAATCAAGCTATTATACTCTTGTCCATCGTCCAAAGTACTTTTCAATTGGTGAATTTTTAGATGAAGTTGCTCACACATCCTTCATGCGACCGTTAATACTTCTTGAGGGACCAACAACCGATTACAAAATGTGTTTGCACAATAAGGCGTAATTCCTAGTCTTGTAACACCTAAGGCTTATAGCAGTGACTCCCAAACCAGTTGGTCTAAGGCACTAGGTGATAAAGCACCCTTGCTAAATATTTTTTTCTATTAATGCAGCCTTAAGTAATCACAAAAACCAGTGTTCATTTTTTTTTATTATCTCTTTATTCACACTTGTATTTTTTTATTTTATTTTCCTTCATACTAAGGATTTTAGACAAGAGCATTTCAAGGTCTCTTCTACTATTCAAAATTTCAAGGTTCGTGTTTGTGCAAGTTGTAGGGTATATATTTTCAGAATTTAGACTTAAGCTTAGGAATTATTTTTCAAACTTATACTTTAATAAAAATATCAATACCCTTCCCTTGTTTTAACTTAGCCCAAGAAGTGAATTCAAAATTTGCCTATTTTAAAATAAACTACAGAGACATATACTTTCTACCGTTAAATTTTAAGAAAGGTTATTTTTGGGGTATTTAATTACTAAGACTAAGGTCTAGTTGTTCCTAGCTAGTTAACCTTTTTATCAAACTCAAGTTAATTATGGCCCAAATTGAATGTTTTAATTTTTATAATTTTTGAAATTTTTCAATTTTTATGGGTTTTAAAATAAGTATGCAAATGCAAAAAATGTACACATGAATGCGAAGGAAGAAGGTTTACCGAGCACACCCCCAAACTTAAACTTGACAGTGTCCTCACTGTCAGGCTACACCAAGAGGGTCAAAATTTGTCGACGCTCCCCTGTTTATTTATTTACAAATTTTTTATTATTAAAAGAAAAACAAAAAAATATATACAAAAAGGTTCCCCCCCAAACTTAAGTGAGACAGTGTTTCCACTGTTTTAAGCGTGAAAGTTCAGAGTTAGGGAGGAGAATATTTATAACCGCAATCAAGAACGGCTAAAATGGAAGAAAAGTAAGTAAAGGCTGCTATTAAAATTAAAAGGGATTCTTATAAAGATTTGAAGAAAAGTAGAGATGTGGAGATATTTGAGAAGTATAAAATGGCTAAAAAGGAAGTTAAGAAAGCTGTTCGGGAAGCTAAATCTAAGGTCTATAAGGAGGTGTACGAGAAATTAGAAACTAAAGAGGCTGAAAATGATATATACCGGATTGCTCGGATGCGGGAAAGGAAGACTAAAGACTTATGTGCGGTGAAGTGTGTCAAAAATGAAAATCAGAAGATTTTAGTTCGAGATGATGATATCAAGAAAAGATGGAGAGATTATTTTGACAAATTGTTCAATGAGAGCTTTACTAAGAATTTGGATGGACTTGTCATTCAATCTCAAGATATAAACCGTGATTTCATGCGTAAAATAAGACTACCTGAGGTTAAAGAAACTTTGAACAGAATGAGTTTAAGAAAAGCGGTTGGTCCTGACGGGATTTCTATCGAGATTTGGAGATGCTTAGGAGAAATAGGCGTTAAATGGCTAACAGATCTGTTTAATAAGATCTGGCAGACAAAAAATATGCCAAATGAATGGAGGAAAAGTATCCTTGTACCTATCTACAAGAACAAGGGTGACATTCAAAGTTGCTCAAACTATCGTGGAAAAAAACTTATGTGTCACACCATGAAATTTTGGGAGAGAGTGATTGAACACAGGCTAAGAAAGGATATTAAGATAACAGAGAACCAGTTTGGGTTCATGCCTGGACGATCGACGACAGAGGCTATTCTTTTGCTTCGTCAACTTGTCGAGCGTTTTCGAGAGAGGAGAAGAGTTTTGCATATGATATTTATTGATTTAGAAAAAGCGTACGACAAGGTACCTAGAGAGGTATTATGGGGGACAATAATGAAGAAGGGGGTCCCCGTCAAGTATATTGACATAATCAAGGATATGTACGATGGAGTAGTGGCAAATGTCAGAACTTGCGGCGGCTTAACGAGTGATTTTCCGATTACAATTGGTTTACATCAAGGATCTGCATTAAGTCCATTCCTGTTTACCATCGTGATGGATGAGCTTATTAGAACTATCCAAGTTGAGGTACCTTGGTATATGCTATTCGCTGATAATATTGTTCTAGTAAATGAGACAAAAGCAGGGGTTAATGCCAAATTGGAATTATGGAGGCAAACATTGGAATCTTGGGGATTCAGATTGGGCAGGTCCAAGACAGCATATATGCATTGCAGATTTAGTGACCAGAGAAGTCAAAACCATATTGGTATAACATTGGAAGGGCAAGAGATATCACCGAGCGACCAGTTTAGATATCTAGGTTCCATCATCCAAAAGAATGGGGAGATCGATAGTGATGTTAATCAAAGGATCCAAGCTGGTTGGTTGAAATGGAGGAGTGCAACAGGGATTTTGTGTGATCGTAACTTTCCGTTAAAATTGAAAGCGAAGTTTTATTGGAGCGCTATTCGGCCTGCCTTATTATATGGTACAGAATGATGGGCTTCTAAGAAGCATCATACACAGAAGATGCACGTAGCGGAGATGCGCATGCTTCGTTGGATGTGCGGTAACACTAGAAAAGATAAGGTGCGAAATGAGGATATTCGTGCAAAAGTTGGTGTAACACCTGTGGAGAAGAAGATGCGAGAAAACCGGCTAAGATGGTTTGGTCATGTGCGACGCAGACCTATAGAAGCACCGGTTCGACGAATATATACTCTCGATATGGGCAATGGCAAAAGGGCAAAAGGGAGACTGAAGAAAATATGGATGGAGGTGATACGAAACGATATGGTTGCCAAAGGACTCAATGAAAGTATATTGTTCGATAGGAGTGAGTGGAGGCGGAGGATTCATGTGCTGGACCCGACGTGATTCTCATGTTGGTTCATGTAGCCAACCCCATATGCTTGGGATAAAAGGCTCAGTTGTTGTTGTTGCTGCTGCTTAAGTGTAGGGTTGTTAGTATGTATGTGCTTTGTGTGTGCGTTTGTTGTGTATTCGTGTTGTATGCGTGTGTTTCGGCTGTCGGGGGTAAGACTTCTATCCCATTAAGAATATATAGAGCAGACACCCATTCGCTTGTGCTTTCATTCGTTTCGAGTAAATTTCGGCAGCACCTCCCCGCTTTTCTCCGAGTACACTGTAGTAGAATAGATAATCATTTCAATGCTGTGAAACAACGTTGAAATAAACTGTAACACCCGAGCCCAATACTACCATTTTCTGTTACTAGTTGAGCATTAGATATTACTCATTTCATTTAGCTTGCCTGTTTGACACTTACCGTGAAATTTTATCTGGAAAGGTCATTTATGCATATAACAAATTTTAGCATCTAAAATAAAATTAAAAATATCCATCCTGGCCTACTGGACACCCCTAGCCGCGTGGTAGCGTCCGTGCATCGAGTTCTCGTCCCGTTCAGTGAAACGGGCGAGTTTGGACGGCTACGCGCGTATACAAGTGTCCGACTTGGGGGGTATGCTTTTTAATCATAAAACATTTCATTTTAAAATTTGGAACCCGCTTAAAATCCTATTATTTAAATTTCAAATTTTTGGACCCAACCCGGGCGTGATTTGGAAATGTTTCATTTAGCGCCAAAATCCCAAATTAATTAAATATTCTGAACCTTATAATATTTCGTTTATAATATAAATCTTACTGCTACTAAAATTTATTAAATCTTTTTAATCTTTCGTTTAAAATCTCTGATGTTTCCTCAGCCAATCACAGGGCTCTTAACCCCCGTGGGCCCCTCCTATAACGCCTCTTTCTCTCTCTCTAACTATCTCTCTCTCCCCCTATATATATATACGTTTTCCCCCTGCATCTTTTTTCACAAACTGAACCCATCGCGAGAACCAGCGACCTAGCCCTAGCCGCCTCTACCGTCGCCGCCGCAGCTCCGACGCCGGCGTCAGCGCCACCGTTGCCCTCGCCTCCGCCTCCTCTTCCCAACCTCAACATCTTTTCCTTCTCCCCCGTGCGCCCTGTGCAGCCGCGATCGCTGCAGTTCCCTGCAGCAACCTCCTCGCCGGCGGGCCTCGTCGTCGCCTTCCGTGCTGCCGACCAGCACCTCGCCGTGGTTCCCTCACCACCACTCTCCTCCTCCCGGTGCACCCCCTGACCAGAACAGCGACCCCGGCTACCCCCGCGATTTTTCCCTGTGCTGCCTGAGACGTCGCCGGCGACCCCTGCGTCGCCCCTGGTCGACTCCGACGAGCCCCAACCACCTCTAGACACCTTGTAGGTATGCCCCTCCACCTTTCCTTTCCTCTTATCTTCTTCAAGAACTGTAAACAGCCGCTGGAGTTTTGCAGATCGCCGGAGACGCCGTCCTCGCCGCCGTCGATCTCGCCGTCGTCGCAAATACCCTCTGGACCAGTGAGTATTTTCCCCATCACCTTCTTCTCCGGTCTTTTCCTTATTTCCAAGTCTATGCCCGCTTGAAACCCTATTTACTGTTTTGTGCTCGCCGGAATCCGGCCGTGCCGGCGACGTGTCCTGACGATCCAGTGGAGTGCTCTGACCCGTGAGGTCCCTTGGTTCGTCGTTTGGATTCAATCCGTGAACCGTGCGTCCGTCGCGTGTTTCCCCGCCGACGTTACGTTCTGTTTTTCCCGGTTCGCGACCCGTCAAGGCAAGTATCACTTGCTACATGCTATACTATATATTTATATATGATTGACACATTAAACCTGTAAAACTTAACTTGGTATAGTCGTTTCTCATTTGGTTGCGATATGACATATATCATTTTACTGTTAACATAAAATCTACAGTTTGCTAGTTTAAACCTAATAACCAAGTTTATTCGTTAATCACATTTTACCGTTTAATAGATGGTAACACTTACCCGTGTAGTTCTATCACATTCGGACATTTGTATTCAAGGGCTTGATATAACTGTATTGCATCATCATTTAAACTATTGCACTGCTAAAGGTGCTTAAAACTTGTTAATATATTAAAACGGCTGCACTGTATTAACACACTCTTGTGATTGAATGAAACTGCTTATTGTTGTTTAACTTATTGCTTACTTCCTGCTGTTAATCCCCTGTTCGATTATATCTGTTGTGAGCACACCCACGATATTGTTACATCTTGACTTGACTTGGCCACACACATATATATATATATTGATACACCTGACATGGTACCGTATACTGTTGACTTGGCCTGATGTACCATGACCCGACCTGTTACCTGATCTCGTGCCTAATGCCAACAAACCTGACATGTAGTCCTCATGGACCGTTCCTGTTGTCTATCCAGACAAACCTGTTTTTACCTGATCCTGTGTTGGCATTAGTTCTTGATTACTGAATACCTGACCTGACATACATAACTTGGGGGTATGGGGAAATCAAAGGTGAAACCGACTTGTAACTCAACAGTTCGATACCTGTTCTGATCAGTCTTACGGGCTAGGCCAGCCCCGGAGTGATGATGCTGACATCACTCACCCATCCTGCTACTTGTTACTGCCTAGCGGCACGTCTCGGATTCAGCCCCGAGAATCTTGACCGTGGTCCCGGGCACGCACGGGATACTATTGAGTTACATCGATGATTCATCAATTGATTTCAAAGACTTTAGAATAGAAAACCTGATAGAACAGTTTAGTTACCCACTGCACACTACCCTGCACTGCTTTATTCACATTATTTGCTACTCTCGTTTTATTCATGTTTATTTTGTAATGCCCGTTGCACTGTTCATATTATATTACTTGATGACATGACGCGCTGACGTCTGGGTTTTGCATGGCCCAGATTCTGTACCGCTGTCGCAGTCCGAGCAGGAGTACTTTAGCCAACAGGCTGAGCTGTGAGGTGTTAGTATTAGTTAGTTTTTATTTCCTGCATTTATTTCCTGACGTGAGCCCGCATTATGGGACATACTTTTCAGTTATTTGTATTGGATCATTTGCTTTCGCATTTATTTATTATTGACTCCTGTTATTCTGGTTTATGGACATGTTTTAGAAAATTTTATCTTGTTCTTGATATCTCTACAGCCGTAATGTGACTGTGGATGGATACTTCCTACCCACAGGTAGCATGGTTGGCTATGTCACGTGCCCAATCTAGGGTACTCTGGGAAGCGGGGCGTGACATGGTTCTTTTGGTATCAGAGCCATAGGTTAGTTGGGTTGATTCTTTTGTAGTTGGGTATTGTACCCAATACACGAATCAGAATACCCGTGTTTAGGAAACATGTCCTGCCACTTTGCCATTTACCATTCTTGAATCGCATTCTTCCTGATTATATCTTTTACGACATGCAAACTTACTTTGCATGTCGACTCGAAAAACCTGGTCTCTTATTATCCCTTGGACTTAGGCGACTTGTGTGGAGTTAAGTAATTGTGGCTATGATACCGCGGCATAGTTACAATGCGGTACTCTATTTAAGTATCTTGGAGTTCTAGCCTTGATCTATATATCAAATTTATCATCATGCTAATGTTGGGTGTTTTCTTGATTTCAGGAATATGGCAGGTAAGAATTTGAAGACGTACCAGAGGCGTATGGACGAAGCCGCCATGCTTGGAGTGATAAGGGGAATGCTAGAGAATCAAAAGAGGCAGACCGAGCTGATCCAGCAGCAAGCAGACTCGTTTCAGGAAGGTTTGCAGATCGTTCAGCAGTCGGTAAACAACGTTGGAGCTAAACCAGTTGACCGAGTAGGGACTGTGGCAGATTTCAGATGTTTGGGTCCGTCTACATTTACTGGTTTGGAGGAGCCGTTGCCATCTGAGCAGTGGCTAGTTGACACAGAGAATTTGTTGATTGCGGCACAGATTCCAGATGACAAAAGAGTTGATGTGGTACGCATTCAGTTAGTGGACTACGCCCGAGAATGGTGGCTTGTGGAGGAGACCCGCTTGCCCAAACCGATCAAATGGGCGAATTTTTCTAAGAGTTTCCTGGAGAAGTTCTTCCCGCGAACTGCACGGGAGGAAATGGAAGAGAAGTTTATTGGGCTGAGGCAGAATGGAGCACCCGTGGATGTGCATGCAGCAGAATGGACGAGACTCAGCAGATTCGCTGGACCTTTAGTTGCCAACGATGCAGACAGGGCACGGAGGTTCATGCGCAGCTTGGATGTGGACATCCAGAGGCAGATTGTCTCCCTGGGTTTGACCACTTTCTCACAGGTTCTTACGGCAGCTCGGGAACAGCAGAGGTTATCTGGGATGAAAGGGAGCTTGCAGCAGACAGCAGTTGCGGCAAGGAAGCCCGCATTTGTACCTAACAGAGCTCATGGTCGCAGAGGTATTCCAGTAGACCGTCGAGGTGTAGCACCCATGAAGAAGCCTGTGATCGTTGATCAAAGAAAGAGCGTGATTTGTGACTACTGCCGTTTACCTGGGCACGTGCAGAAGGATTGTCGAAGGAGGCTGGGACTTTGTTTGGTTTGTGGAGCGGCTGATCACGCAGTTGGTGCCTGTCCGTCGAAGCTTCGTACGAGGGATGATATTCAGAAGCCTCCGCAGAAACCATTCCAAGGGCAGAAACAGCTGACTCAAGGACCTAATCAGGCTCGAGCTTTTACCTTGACAGCTGAGGAAGCTAAGGCATCAGGAGAAGTGGTTTTAGGTATTCTACTCGTTCATGGTTTTCCCGCAGTGGCATTATTTGATTCTGGTGCATCCCATTGTTTTATGTCATCTAAGTTTTTAACTACACACTCGATTGCCTGCATGACCCTGTCTAGTTTCTGGGACATACACACTGGGAATGGGAAAATTATATCTAGTAGGGAATGTAAAGACTGTACAGTTGTTGTGTGCGGACGGGAGCTTTTTGCAGATTTCTTGGTGATTGATACGGGCAGCTACGAGGTCGTCTTGGGAATGGAATTTCTTGGCACTTTCCACGTTCACATTGACTGTAGGGCAAGGAAGGTAATTTTCTAAATTCCCGGACATCCTGAGTTTACCTTCTCTGGAGGAAGCAGTTCTGTCGGGCCAGTCGAGTTTAGGGCTAGGCCGACAAATGTTATTCTTGCAGCAATGGAAGTTGATAGTAGTGAAGAGCCGGCGGTTGTTCGCGATTTTATGGATGTGTTTGAAGATATATCAGGTTTACCGCCGAAGCGAGACGTGGAGTTCGCAATTGATCTTATTCCTGGTGCAGCGCCAGTATCCAAAGCGTATTATCCAATGGCACCAGTAGAGTTGGAAGAAGTCAAGAAATAGGTTGCTGAATTGCTTGAGAAGGGTTGGATTCGAAGCAGCAACTCGCCTTGGGGAGCTCCAGTCCTTCTAGTAAAGAAGAAGGATGGCACAAGAAGGATGTGCATCGACTATCGAGAATTAAACCGGGTAACTATTAAGAACAAGTACCCGATCCCTCGCATTGGAGAACTTTTTGAGCAGCTTAGTGGCGCGAGGGTATTCTCGAAGCTGGATTTGCGATCCGGATATCATTAGGTCCGAGTGAAAGCTGAAGATATTTGCAAGACGGCGTTCCGAACTCGGTATGGGCATTACGAGTACTTAGTGATGCCCTTCGGAGTAACGAATGCGCCGGCAATATTCATGGACTTGATGAACCAAATCCTTTCACCGTTCTTGGACCAGTTTATTGTGGTATTCATTGACGATATTCTGGTTTACTCGAAGAGTTTTGAGGAGCATGCTGAGCATTTGAAGATCGCACTGCAGACATTGAGGCAGGAGAAATTGTATGCGAAGATGAGTAAGTGCGAATTTTGGCTGGAAGAAGTGAAGTTTCTGGGGCATGTTGTGTCGGGCAATGGAATCGCCGTCGATCCCGAAAAGATTGCAGCAGTTCGAGATTGGCCTATTCCAAGGAATGTAACTGAGATAAGAAGTTTCCTTGGATTAGCCGGATACTACATGAGATTTGTGGAGAACTTCGCTCGTTTGGCAGAACCGTTGACCAAGCTTACGCGCAAGGAGGTACCTTTTGTATGGACGGATAAATGTGCATTAGCTTTCGAGACGTTGAAGCAGAAGTTGATAACCGCCCCTATCCTGACCGTACCAGACAATTCCGGAGGACTGGTGATTCACAGCGACGCATCTGGGAAAGGATTGGGATGTGTTTTGATGCAGTATGGGAAGGTCGTAGCATACGCATCAAGACAACTGAAGACCCATGAGAAGAATTATCCGACTCATGACTTGGAGCTTGTGGCTGTGATCTTCGCTTTGAAGATTTGGAGACACTACCTTTTGGGTGAGAGAGTCGAAGTTTTTACAGATCACAAGAGTTTGAAGTATGTGTTCACTCAGAAGGAGTTGAATATGAGGCAGCGTAGATGGTTGGAACTGATGGCCGACTACGACCTTGATCTTAAGTACCATCCGGGAAAGGTTAACGTCGTGCCGGATGCGCTTAGTCGGTTACCAGCAATTCAGGTGTTAACTACGCAGAGGGAGATCATTGCAGATTTTCGAAGATTTGACTTGGAAGTTGTGCTACCGCGTTCTACGGGACAGTTGATGCAGTTGCAAGCACAGTCGTATTTAATTGAGAAAATTAAAGCAGCACAATCGCAGGATCCTAGACTGCAAAAGTTTCGAGAGCAAGTTGAAGCCGGACTACGAACAGATTTACTGGTCCACGAAAATGGTTCGTTAAGGTATGGTAGCCGTTTGTGTGTGCCAAAGAGAGATGTTCATGAAGAGCTTATGAAGGAGGCACACAGTTCAGCTTACTCTGTACATCCAGGAGGCACAAAGATGTACCGAGATATTCGACAGCATTTCTGGTGGGAAGGCATGAAACGGGAGATTGCTCGCTTCGTGGCTAAGTGCTTGGTATGTCATCAAGTCAAGGCTGAACACCAAAGGGTTGCTGGTTTATTGCAACAACTTCCGATTCCTCAGTGGAAGTGGGAACATATAACCATGGATTTCGTGACGGCTTTACCGCGGAGTCCAAAGGGCAACAATGCAGTATGGGTGATTGTTGATCGATTGACCAAGGCAGCTCACTTTATTCCTTTCCGGGTTGGTCAATCAACGGAGACTTTGGCAGAGCGGTACATGCAGGAGATTGTAAGATTGCATGGAGTACCGGTGAGTATCGTGTCCGATCGGGACACTCGGTTCTTATCACACTTCTGGAGGAGTTTACAGGAAAGTTTGGGGACTCGATTGAAGTTTAGCACAGCTTATCATCCTCAAACTGATGGTCAGTCGGAAAGAACGATCCAAACTCTTGAAGACATGTTGAGAGCATGCATGTTGGACTTCAAGGGTTCGTGGGAGGATCATCTACACTTGGTGGAGTTTTCTTACAACAACAGTTTTCAAGCAACTATCCAGATGGCTCCGTTTGAAGCTTTATATGGTCGTAAGTGCCGTTCACCTGTTTGTTGGGATGATGTCGGTGAACGAAGATTGTTGGGACCAGATTTGGTAGTGAAGACAGTTGAGAAGGTTAACACAATCAGAAATCATATGAAAGCAGCTCAAGACAGACTGAAGAGTTGGTCTGACACGTCAAGAAGACCTCTAGAGTTCGCCGTGGGAGATTTGGTATTCTTGAAGATATCATCGACTAGAGAGGTGATTCGCTTTGGGAGTCGAGGAAAGCTTAGTACTCGATTTGTTGGACCCTTTGAGGTATTGGAGCGTGTTGGAGAGGTAGCGTACCGTTGGCGTTACCGCAGTCCTTGGCAGGTGTGCACGATGTGTTTCACGTATCTCAACTATGAAGGTATGTTCGAGATTAAACACACGTCTTGGATCATTCGGAGTTAACAGTACGGGAAGACCTGACTTTCGAAGAGCGACCGGTTGAAATCGTGGATCGAAGGGAAAAGGTTCTTAAGAACAAGGTTATCCCCCTTGTGCTCGTTTCTTGGGGTAATCGATCGCATGGAGAGTCCACTTGGGAGCGAGAAGATGAGATCCGGCAGAAGTTTACTCACCTTTTTCTGTAGTTTTCTATCTTGTATTCTTGGAATTTCGAGGACGAAATTCTTTTTGTAGTTAGGTATAATGTAACACCCGAGTCCAATACTACCATTTTCTGTTACTAGTTGAGCATTAGATATTACTCATTTCATTTAGCTTGCCTGTTTGACACTTACCATGAAATTTTATCTGGAAAGGTCATTTCTGCATATAACAAATTTTAGCACCTAAAATAAAATTAAAAATATCCATCCTGGCCTACTCGACACCCCTAGCCGCGTGGTAGCGTCCGTGCATCGAGTTCTCGTCCCGTTCAGTGAAACGGGCGAGTTTGGACGGCTACGCGCGTATACAAGTGTCCGACTTGGGGGTATGCTTTTTAATCATAAAACATTTCATTTTAAAATTTGGAACCCGCTTAAAATCCTATTATTTAAATTTCAAATTTTTGGACCCAACCCGGGCGCGATTTGGAAATGTTTCATTTAGCGCCAAAATCCCAAATTAATAAAATATTCTGAACCTTATAATATTTCGTTTATAATATAATTCTTACTGTTACTAAAATTTATTAAATCTTTTTAATCTTTCTTTTAAAATCTCTGATGTTTCCTCAGCCAATCACGGGGCTCTTAACCCCCGTGGGCCCCTCCTATAACGCCTCTCTCTCTCTCTCTAACTATCTCTCTCTCCCCCTATATATATATACGTTTTCCCCCTGCATCTTTTTTCACAAACTGAACCCATCGCGAGAACCAGCGACCTAGCCCTAGCCGCCTCCACCGTCGCCGCCGCAGCTCTGACGCCGGCGTCAGCGCCACCGTTGCCCTCGCCTCCGCCTCCTCTTCCCAACCTCAACATCTTCTCCTTCTCCCCCGTGCGCCCTGTGCAGCCGCGATCGCTGCAGTTCCCTGCAGCAACCTCCTCGCCGGCGGGCCTCGTCGTCGCCTTCCGTGCTGCCGACCAGCACCTCGCCGTGGTTCCCTCACCACCACTCTCCTCCTCCCGGTGCACCCCCTGACCAGAACAGCGACCCCGGCTACCCCCGCGATTTTTCCCTGTGCTGCCTGAGACGTCGCCGGCGACCCCTGCGCCGCCCCTGGCCGTCGCCGACGAGCCCCAACCACCTCTAGACACCTTGTAGGTATGCCCCTCTGTAGGGTTCCTAGGCACCCTAATGAGGTCTCACAAGGCATCGAACATGCCATTTTCAAAAATTCTAGGTGCCGAGAGACCCGACTACGGATCGTTTGCTAGATTTCTAGGCGAAAAACAATCTAGTTAACAACTTAACTAATGGGATATCGGAAATACAACCTTTGTAGATCCGGTGCTCCACCTCCATAGCTCCGCAACGAAGTCGTCTCCGCTGTCCAAAAGGAATCCGGGCTCTAGAGTCGGCTTCGTCGGAGAAAAAGCGAGCTAGGTCGTCGATGTCCATGCCGAAGATGATCTACGTCGAGGCATCGCTAAATCAAGCTCCACCTTCAACAAGCCCTAAAAACTTGTGAAGGAAACACACTCTACTACTTGGCAAGAGGTAGAGGATGAAGAAATAGGAAGTGGGTTCAATTTAGAATTGGATTTCTCACTCTTTATCATCAATCACCATTGATGAAGAAAGCTTTTTCTTCATGAAAGAAGATGAAGAAGAAGAATATTGTGATAAGATTATTCAAAAAGAAAAGAATAACAATACTTATCATAATATTAACTCTAGTCAAGTGTAGAGAATGAATCATGGTTAGTGGGAATGGTTAGGATTAAGGATGAGATAAGAATGGTTGACTTGATCAAAGTTTCATGAAGCTTCAACTAAACTCCAAATTAAGCCACCATTCTTTTCTCCTTTCCATTTATTTTCCAAAAGAAATGGATAAATAAATAAGTGAATAAAACAAAACCCTAACCATAATCATGTAACCATGGTTTGATCTTTACACAAAAACCCTAGCATAACATGTATCATTAAACATGATACAATGAAGTGCACAAAAGTATATCACATATACAATGTGTACAATCCGAGTGAGAAAATCCATTTAAAGTGAACCAATACTAGTTAACGCAAAGTAATATATCAAATATATAATTATGCATTAAATCATTAAATCAACACTTGATTTAACGATCCGGTCATATCGCATATAACCGACTAGTATCCAATGTATCGTCTTATCGAATCAACCCTCGATTCGATAACTAGGTTATATCGCATATAACCATACGACACATTCATCACGAGAATGTAATACGGTATCACATACACGTATTATTCTCGGTCCCGCACATATCTCATATGCGCTCCTATTTCTTTTCGCTTGAGCCAGGAAACCTCTGTGTAGGACTCTAAAGACTCGTCAATACGCCGGCAGCAGGTGATGATCATATCAAACACCCACAAGCCGCAAGCGGTCTGCTAAACGTAACGGCCACCCGGGTATTGAGCGATCTGAAGATCGACGAGCAAGCCCGCTCACACTCCATTGAATCCAACCAGTAACACTACCGTACAGTCCGGTCTGATCGTCTGATATATCGCATATCTTGCCTAGGGGTGGTAAACGTCAGACCCCAATAGCTCGATAAGTCGTGTCGATATGAGGTCTATAACTGTTCGAGAAACTACTGGTAACACTTACCAGTAAATCTCAGCAACCCTGGCCAGGGATTTCCTGTTATAGCCAATCGAACACAGCGCAACATCAACCCCCTATACCGGGAGAGACGAATCCCCTCCTATCGCTCATTGCCTCCATGTGACTCGGGACTGTACCCAAAAACCACCGTTTTGCACGCCCTCTTGGACGTGGTAAGATGGAAATCAAAGCACAGTGGGAACCACACAAGACTCTATGACGATCTCGGGTCAACAGACTACTCTGTACCAGTGTCACCAGAGAACTGCCATCTGACGTGAGGTATAATACCATCTGGGAGTTCTCGGCGAGTCCGTCCAGTGTACCCAGTCTCCACTGAGCACCCGTATATCATCTCCGATGTCAAACACCAATGGATACGGGATCATCCATCGCCCATCTGTATGGGTCGAGAAGGTATACGCTAGTCTACTCTGGTATATCGATACCCCGTCTCGATACACCCAGGACTAGGGACTTTGAAGGATGTACTTATGGACTACCATGTCCCCACTAGTATGATCTGCATCATAGTCCAGGTAGTCAAGCACACATCCTAAGGGCTTTACCAACATGTAACAGAGAGAAAAACAGTGTACACGTTAAGGTAAAGATCAACCAGATAGCATACTATCATGTCGAGCAAGAAAGTCCTCCCTATATATGTCCCAGCATCCACTACAATATACATCCTGTGTACAGTAATGGCCTCTAGGGCATACATATAACTAACAATCTCCCACTTGCACTAGGGCCATCTGTAGCAGTGGTTGTAGTATCTCATACTCAACCATCCCATAAAAGTCTCTCTCTGGGAACAGGCCTTTGTGAGTGGATCCGCTATGTTGTCCTCTGAGTCTACTCTCCAAACCTCGATCACCCTGGAGATCAACCATCTCCATGATCAGGCGATACTGCCTTAGAATATGTCTGGATCACTGATGGGACGGACGTTCCTTGGCATAAGCCACAACTCCATTGTCACACAATGGGAGGAACATAGTTCATCTCATGAACCAATATACACCCAAACAACCTCTTAGGTAGCATCTTAAGTAGCGATGTATCCAGCCTTTATCGTCTAGTATGTCACGGTATCTAGCTTGGAACTCTTCCAACATACCGTCCCTCCACTGAGGGTAAAGACAATGCCTGTGACTGACATTCAGTCGTCTTTATCACCCTGGAACCCTTCCAGTGATTCTCCCCGGGATCGGTTGATACCGTCTCACTACAACTAGTGAGAGTCCTAACATCCAATTAGATCTATCTCATAGATCCAAAGTCCAGGATTTAGTAGGTATCACTTTGATCCTATATGGAGAATCATTGTGATAAACGGAGATTGATCGAGCGTAGCATAAGAAACTCCTTTCTTATCAAGAGTATGTCATCCACGTACTCTACGAGGATCACCACCATACTCCCTACTACCTTTTTGTTTATACAAGGTTCATCTACCATTTTGATGATGTCAAACTCTTTGACTACTTCATCAAAACAGATGTTCCAACTCCGCGATGCCTGCTTTATCCTATAAAGTATCTTGCACACGTTTCCGCTGCTCCCACTGTCTACGAGGCCCTCCGGCTGTGTACTTATAGACGCTCTCTTCTAAACATTATTTAGAAAAGCTGTCATGACACCCAACCACCAGATATCGTAGTCCTGGTATGTAGCCGTGGCAAGTAGGATCTGGATGGACTTAAGCATAGCTACTTAGAAAAGGTTTCATCATCATCCATACCTGGTCGATGACGAAAAGCTTTAACAAGTCTAGCTTTGAAAGTCTCAACTTTTCCATCTACACCAAGTAATCTTCTCAAGATATACTTGCTCCTGATGGGGATTTAACCCTTCAGATATTGCAACCAAAGTCCATACTTTGTTGGTGTACATGGATTCCATCTCAGATCGCTAAACATCCAGCCATTCTTACAGAGTCTTACTCTCGATGGCCAGCTCGAAGCTAGTTGGGTCATCATCTCATGATGCATTCCTCGCTCCCACTGTCATAGAGAAACCGAAGTATCTCTCAGGTGGGTGAGGAACCCTACTAGATCGGCGGAGAGGATGAGGTTCGTTGGTAACTATTGAATTCTTTGGTTCTGTCAAATCATCAGTTGCAGTTTGTATGGCTGGAACATTTCCAGTTCTACATAACTGACCTTGCCTCGAGCTTGTCCGGATTTTGCATTTTAGACATAGGCCGGACAACCCCAAATCTTAACTAGCTTAAGACATGGGCTCTTCCCTTTCCATATCACATAAGAAATGGTAGGCAACTTATTTGATTGGAACCCTATTCAATAGGTATGCAACTTCATAAGTGCATGACTCCCAAAAAAGGAAATAGGTAACTCAGTAGTACTCATCATAGAGCACACCTTATCATATAGGGTGTGATTGCTCCGCCCCGATATACCATCGTGCTATGGTGTATACGGAGAAGTAATGCTGAGAGAGAATCTCATTCTCCTTTAGAATAGTCCAGAATTTCCATGCTCAAGTATTCTCCTCCTTGATCTCATCATAGGACATAATACTTATACCCTTATCGGTTCTCTACTTCTAACTTATATTCTGTGAATATCTCAAAAGGTTCGGACTCATGTTTCAACAGGAACATAGGTCTGAATCTCGAAAGATTATCAGAGAATATAATGAAGTATAAAGAACCAGTCTTGGCAAGTGTAGACTGGGGACCTACATACATCAACATGTATCATCCCAAGAGTTCACTAACTCTTTCTCTGTTTCCAATAAACAGAGCTAGTGTCATTATATCTTTGTGACATGACTGGTAAGTTTCACAAGATGTAGATTCAAACTGATTTAAATATGCATCTACATGTAACTTCAGCTAGTCGGGCCACATTGATCTGACCTAGTCTACAATACCTCAAGAAGAATTCGTTCATTTCTGAACTCTTCCTCTTGTGTGTGTTCCGTATACTAAGAACTGTAGTTTAATTTAGAACATCAACGCTTTTAGATAACGTGCCTGAACCGATCAACTTTTGATATAGGAAATGTTCAAAACATTATCCAACAATACAAAATTTTACCGTTTCTTTACTAATAAAGAGACAGATATGATTTTGTATATCAGGTTCGGTATCTAATAACATTCGTTCAGAATCAATGTATTGTAATACAGGGTGACAGTGACCAACAGACTTGGCTGCAACACTTGCCCCGTTTTCTGCCTCATGAAACTTATCATCCGTTCTCAGTTCTCTACCTATCTGTAGCCCTATGTAACATTTTACATATCTAGGATCCTGATCTGGTATCACATACCCAGGACGTAGAGGATACTGAGAAACAGTTCTGTATAATGAACACACCCGAAGATGATGCATCAGCATGCACTCTCTTCGTTTGGGCGGCACGGGAAATCTGGTATTCCCCAATTTCCTGCTCTGTCTTATAACAATTATAAGTTGGAGCGGGACCAACGTTCCCCAGCTCAGTATAACCAGCGGGTTCAGTCAAAAATCCGTATTATTATCTTGATTAAGGCGTGATATGGTCGCTACCTGGAGAGAGAGAGAAGAAAACACTCAGCGTGCGCTCTTGCAAGAATAGATTGGTTATTATTTTATCTAATCAGGATGGCTCCCACTGCTTTTTATCAAATCTTCCTTCAAACCCTAAAAGGAAAGACTAGCCGGGATTAATTACACACTACAAATTCGCCAATCTTTCAGCCAGGCCAGTGTCGGTACTTTGAGGGAGGTCCCCCGTGCTTTCGCACGAACCTAATTAATGTAAACCTCGTTTTCCCAGAGGCGTAACCTCGTTAACACCTTTCTAGACACCTACTTGATCGGCTAATTGTAATGTGTAAAACTCTCCCAGGAGTAACTCTTACTCGCAGCGGGTATCGGGATCCAACTATCTCATAGAAGGTATGCAATCTCATTGCAAATTTCAACACTTGAAATTCCCGATAATATTTTGCCCCTAACGTGCTATGACCTTGACGAAAGCCAACAAACCATAGCCCGCTAGTCAAGTTCAACCCGTACATTTCTTGATCGAATTAAACCCACCCGCACGACCCTTGACGAAAGCCAACAAAGCCGCACGACTACCCTAATCCAATCGCATCGTATGCTGGCAGATAAGCAGCATATAGCTACCGCACACTGCACCTTGACGAAAGCCAACAAATGCAGCACGAATACTATATACAACTTATCTGAAATGTCGGAGGGCTACGACAGGTTTTTCTGAAAACCTATTGCGTAATGAACTTGATATCGTTGTAGAATCAAATGATTTTTAAATGGAGTGCTTTTGAGGCTTTTCTAGTTTTGCTAAAGGAGTCACTCCCGGTGAAGGGATCGTCGGTCCTTTCCTCGTCGAATGAGGTGCGGGATATATCATATATATCACTGTGCAAAGCAAAAACACTTAAAAGCAATCAAAAGACAAACCGAGTGTGTAGCATCTGCCAGTTATTGCTAAAGGAGTCACTCCCGGTGAAGGGATCTCGGTCCTTTCCTTATCGAATAAGGTGCAGGATATATCATATATACCACTGTGCAAAGCAAGAACTGTAGCTACCTGTTTTATTTTGAAATTCGATTATACAACATCTTAGGTTTCTTTTATTTCATTAATCACATTAATGAAGTCCCATCATTTAAGTACCTAAACATCACAGATAAATACGACGTACACTTATGCCATCCGCATTCGCCTCGTTGTCCCCTCGTGCACCGTTAGGTTAGGTAACTAACGGCAGAGCGGGGCAGGGCTAGCGCGGGTGTAAAACATAAGTAACGTCTATATAATATATCATATATACTATATACTGTATCTATCACAGAACATCACATGATCACATCACAGATATCGCAGCAGAAGAATCATATGAAATATTGGATATACTAGGACGTCCGTGTTTTCAATACGAGCCAGTATAAAATACGGATTCCACGGTCGCGATGAATAGCCAAACCCACACCCCAAGACCCCTACGAGAGCGGCAAGCAACCCTACCAATTGTGGAGTTAGGAGACCCGGACTCGACTCCTCGAGTTGGTCTCCCACTGGACTCCAGAACCCGGTTACTTGTGCTCCCCTCCTTGGGTCTATCCTAGTGCGGAAAAGTAAATAATATACAAAGGGTGACAGCTTCCGCAACCTGGAAGTGCCCCAATAAAAGAATATTACATACAAGTTTTTACATGAATGAAAATGAAAAACACTTATCTCACATAAAACCCCCGGCTATTCAAACACGACGATCCAATATAACATATCCAGCAACACATAACATCACATGTCATCAACGTAAGTAAATATGCGCATCCCAATTGTCGTTGACATATAGCAACGAAACCGGCGATATCACATATTACACTTACGGTCACAGAAAAGAAAGTGTAAAACTACAACAGTTGGAATCCGCAACCACCTCAGACATCGCATGCCTGACCAAATGAATTACTTAGACATCGCATGCCTAACAATTATAAACCCCGCATTTTAGTCTCATTATCGAAAACACTTTTCAATATCAAGTCGGGCAATTCAACAGGATTCCCGACATCCTGATCGAATGCTCGTCGCAAACTTCAGTAGGCGGCCGCACCCCCGACGCCGTCGACGAAGTGCACCAAGGCGGAACACCGCTACCGCGAGCACCCGAACGGATGCTTTCGGCGACGGGGTTCTCCTACAGTCACTTGGTCGGGGCTATGGAGCGAGGCTGTCTATTAAGTTTACCCGGCGAGTATCCGCGTACGCTACGTGATTGCGACGGACTTTTGATCGCATCAAAATTCCGTGGCAACCGATCAAGTGAGACTAAATTGCTAGATTTACAACATTCATTCAGTTATCTCATAAATTTTGTGAATTCCAATTATTGTATCCCATTTCGGATAAATAGAAAATGTCAAACTTTCCGATCAAACAATCGAACACCCAAGTTTGCCCGATACAGATCAACACATGAAATAAGTCTAACAACATTCAGTTCGTGCCTCAGTACCAACGGTCCAGCCGTAGAAGGGTCAAGCCAACGCCTCACATGTGGCACGCCGTACTGCCCCAAACCCGAAGGTTCAAAGGGCAGTTCAAGACGGTCACATAATCGAGTTAAGGTTTGTTGTCTTCTAGAGGGTCCATCGCGTTACTTGCACTACTTAGAACGTCGTTAAACTACGGAAAAATCCAACACTTGGAAATTTCCCGACAGGGGAAAAATTGGGTATTTATATCCGGTCGAACTTTTTAACATAATCAAAAAATTATCCGGAAAGCCAAATAGACAAAATTTGATACCCCGATCGAAACACCGAATCCCCAAAACAACTCCAGAAAATTCAACTCTAGAATAAATTTTAAAAATTCCCAAAAAACTCAGAAGAATTTATCAGGAATTACTGTGCAAAAATATAGGGCTGACGTCACCAGAGAGCCGCGGAACCGCCGCATAAGCTAGGCTTATGCCGCGGTTCCGCCGCACTAATTACTGTTCACCGAAATATTTTTGCATCGTAATTCTTATTTTTCCCTGCTGAATTTTTTAGTAATTTTTAATTTGGAAAAATCCCTGTTTTTAGAAAAAGGACAGAGAGGATTTTGTATTGGGGTTTCGGGTTCGTTCGGACTTCAAATTCCGTCTAGACTTCGCCTAAGGCTCTAGCTAGGCTCTGATACCACTGTAGGGTTCCTAGGCACCATAATGAGGTCTCACAAGGCATCGAACATGCCATTTTCAAAAATTCTAGGTGCCGAGAGACCCGACTACGGATCGTTTGCTAGATTTCTAGGCGAAAAACAATCTAGTTAACAACTTAACTAATGGGATATCGGAAATACAACCTTTGTAGATCCGGTGCTCCACCTCCATAGCTCCGCAACGAAGTCGTCTCCGCTGTCCAAAAGGAATCCGGGCTCTAGAGTCGGCTTCGTCGGAGAAAAAGCGAGCTAGGTCGTCGATGTCCATGCCGAAGATGATCTACGTCGAGGCATCGCTAAATCAAGCTCCACCTTCAACAAGCCCTAAAAACTTGTGAAGGAAACACACTCTACTACTTGGCAAGAGGTAGAGGATGATGAAATAGGAAGTGGGTTCAATTTAGAATTGGATTTCTCACTCTTTATCATCAATCACCATTGATGAAGAAAGCTTTTTCTTCATGAAAGAAGATGAAGAAGAAGAATATTGTGATAAGATTATTCAAAAAAGAAAAGAATAACAATACTTATCATAATATTAACTCTAGTCAAGTGTAGAGAATGAATCATGGTTAGTGGGAATGGTTAGGGTTAAGGATGAGATAAGAATGGTTGACTTGATCAAAGTTTCATGAAGCTTCAACTAAACTCCAAATTAAGCCACCATTCTTTTCTCCTTTCCATTTATTTTCCAAAAGAAATGGATAAATAAATAAGTGAATAAAACAAAACCCTAACCATAATCATGTAACCATGGTTTGATCTTTACACAAAAACCCTAGCATAACATGTATCATCAAACATGATACAATGAAGTGCACAAAAGTATATCACATATACAATGTGTACAATCCGAGTGAGAAAATCCATTTAAAGTGAACCAATACTAGTTAACGCAAAGTAATATATCAAATATATAATTATGCATTAAATCATTAAATCAACACTTGATTTAACGATCCGGTCATATCGCATATAACCGACTAGTATCCAATGTATCGTCTTATCGAATCAACCCTCGATTCGATAACTAGGTTATATCGCATATAACCATACGACACATTCATCGCGAGAATGTAATACGGTATCACATACACGTATTATTTTCGGTCCCGCACATATCTCATATGCGCTCCTATTTCTTTTCGCTTGAGCCAGGAAACCTCTGTGTAAGACTCTAAAGACTCATCAATACGCCGGCAGCAGGTGATGATCATATCAAACACCCACAAGCCGCAAGCGGTCTGCTAAACGTAACGGCCACCCGGGTATTGAGCGATCTGAAGATCGACGAGCAAGCCCGCTCACACTCCAGTGAATCCAACCAGTAACACTACCGTACAGTCCGGTCTGATCGTCTGATATGTCGCATATCTTGCCTGGGGGTGGTAAACGTCAGACCCCAATAGCTCGATAAGTCGTGTCGATATGAGGTCTATAACTGTTCGAGAAACTACTGGTAACACTTACCAGTAAATCTCAGCAACCCTGGCCAGGGATTTCCTGTTATAGCCAATCGAACACAGCGCAACATCAACCCCCTATACCGGGAGAGACGAATCCCCTCCTATCACTCATTGCCTCCATGTGATTCGGGACTGTACCCAAAAACCACCGTTTTGCACGCCCTCTTGGACGTGGTAAGATGGAAATCAAAGCACAGTGGGAACCACACAAGACTCTATGACGATCTCGGGTCAACAGACTACTCTGTACCAGTGTCACCAGAGAACTGCCATCTGACGTGAGGTATAATACCATCTGGGAGTTCTCGGCGAGTCCGTCCGGTGTACCCAGTCTCCACTGAGCACCCGTATATCATCTCCGATGTCAAACACCAATGGATACGGGATCATCCATCGCCCATCTGTATCGGTCGAGAAGGTATACGCTAGTCTACTCTGGTATATCGATGCCCCGTCTCGATACACCCAGGACTAGGGACTTTGAAGGATGTACTTATGGACTACCATGTCCCCACTAGTATGATCTGCATCATAGTCCAGGTAGTCAAGCACACATCCTAAGGGCTTTACCAACATGTAACAGAGAGACAAACAGTGTACACGTTAAGGTAAAGATCAACCAGATAGCATACTATTATGTCGAGCAAGAAAGTCCTCCCTATATATGTCCCAGCATCCACTACAATATACATCCTATGTACAGTAATGGCCTCTAGGGCATACATATAACTAACACCCTCTACCTTTCCTTTCCTCTTATCTTCTTCAAGAACTGTAAACAGCCGCTGGAGTTTTGCAGATCGCCGGAGACGCCGTCCTCGCCGCCGTCGATCTCGCCGTCGTCGCAAATACCCTCTGGACCAGTGAGTATTTTCCCCATCACCTTCTTCTCTGGTCTTTTCCTTATTTCCAAGTCTATGCCCGCTTGAAACCCTATTTACTGTTTTGTGCTCGCCGGAATCCGGCCGTGCCAGCGACGTGTCCTGACGATCCAGCGGAGTGCTCTGACCCGTGAGGTCCCTTGGTTCGTCGTTTGGGTTCAATCCGTGAACCGTGCGTCCGTCGCGTGTTTCCCCGCCGACGTTACGTTCCGTTTTTCCCGGTTCGCGACCCGTCGAGGCAAGTATCACTTGCTACATGCTATACTATATATTTATATATGATTGACACATTAAACCTGTAAAACTTAACTTGGTATAGTCGTTTCTCATTTGGTTGCGATATGACATATATCATTTTACTGTTAACATAAAATCTACAGTTTGCTAGTTTAAACCTAATAACCAAGTTTATTCATTAATCACATTTTACCGTTTAATAGATGGTAACACTTACCCATGTAGTTCTATCACATTCGGACATTTGTATTCAAGGGCTTGATATAACTGTATTGCATCATCATTTAAACTATTGCACTGCTAAGGGTGCTCAAAACCTGTTAATATATTAAAACGGCTGCACTGTATTAACACACTCTTGTGATTGAATGAAACTGCTTATTGTTGTTTAACTTATTGCTTACTTCCTGCTGTTAATCCCCTGTTCGATTATATCTGTTGTGAGCACACCCACGATATTGTTACATCTTGACTTGACTTGGCCACACACATATATATATATTGATACACCTGACATGGTACCGTATACTGTTGACTTGGCCTGATGTACCATGACCCGACCTGTTACCTGATCTCGTGCCTAATGCCAACAAACCTGACATGTAGTCCTCATGGACCGTTCCTGTTGTCTATCCAGACAAACCTGTTTTTACCTGATCCTGTGTTGGCATTAGTTCTTGATTACTGAATACCTGACCTGACATACATAACTTGGGGGTATGGGAAAATCAAAGGTGAAACCGACTTGTAACTCAACAGTTCGATACCTGTTCTAATCAGTCTTACGGGCTAGGCCAGCCCCGGAGTGATGATGCTGACATCACTCACCCATCCTGCTACTTGTTACTGCCAAGCGGCACGTCTCGGATTCAGCCCCGAGAATCTTGACCGTGGTCCCGGGCACGCATGGGATACTATTGAGTTACATCGATGATTCATCAATTGATTTCAAAAACTTTAGAATAGAAACCTGATAGAACAGTTTAGTTACCCACTGCACACTACCCTGCACTGCTTGATTCACATTATTTGCTACTCTCGTTTTATTCATGTTTATTTTGTAATGCATGTTGCACTGTTCATATTATATTACTTGATGACATGACGCGCTGACGTCTGGGTTTTGCATGGCCCAGATTCTGTACCGCCGTCGCAGTCCGAGCAGGAGTACTTCAGCCAACAGGCTGAGCTGTGAGGTGTTAGTATTAGTTAGTTTTTATTTCCTGCATTTATTTCCTGATGTGAGCCCGCATTATGGGACATACTTTTCAGTTATTTGTATTGGATCATTTGCTTCCGCATTTATTTATTATTGACTCCTGTTATTCTGGTTTATGGACATGTTTTAGAAAATTTTATCTTGTTCTTGATATCTCTACAGCCGTAATGTGACTGTGGATGGATACTTCCTACCCACAGGTAGCATGGTTGGTTATGTCACGTGCCCAATCTAGCGTACTCTGGGAAGCGGGGCGTGACATAAACATCTAATCTATTTATGTATATGGAGAGCCAGTGGAAAAGTACCAACGAAATAACTCAAAACGAATGAAAACACAAGTGAATGCAGGTGTTTATTTTATACATTCCTAACTTGTTCATACTAGGCAAATCTATCGGTTATCATACGATTGAATATTCTCGTCACATAGACTACACGGCGGTTGTTAGTACCGAACTATACCATCCGATATTTAGCAACCTTCGTATAGTTCTATATCACGACGAAAATCGAACGTATGTTAACCGATAGACGGGGACTAAATCATGTTTTGATTTTCACATATGAATATCGATGAGAATATGAAAGTTCAATATTATCATCGAGTATCATATATTGGTTTTAACTTGAACATTTAACTTGAATAGGTTTTAGGTTTACGTTTCATATTTAAAAGTTCGAAGTTTTAAGTTTAGGGTAAATTTTGTTGCGTTTACGGTAAATTTGTACGTTTGCGTTATCATCGAGTATTCTACTGAAGGAACTAGTGCACCCTAAACTCTAACCCTAATTAACCCAAATTAACCCTAATCATCACCCTGACTCAAATTAACCCAAAATTAACCCTAATTAACCCAAATCAACCCTAACTAAAATTATCCCTAATTAACCCAAAATTAAGCTAATTAAACCAAATTAACCCTAATCAACACCCTAACACAGATACACTCTATTTTATCTAATTAACCCAAATTAACCCTAGCCCAAACCCTAACCCAAATTAAGCTAACCCTAATCATCACCCAAACCCCAACCCAAATTAACTATAGTCCAAACCAAAATTTACCCTAATAAATCTAATTAACCCTAACCCTAACCCTAATCATCACCAACCCTATTTTACCTAATTAATCTTAACTAATTAACCCTAATCCTAACCCTAACTAATTAACCCTAACCCTAAAATCAACAATAACAAAAAAAATTTATAATTATAAGTTCAAAATGGAAATTAACTCATCTCAGTAGTAGTTTTGTCTGCGGCAAAGAGCTAGACGAGGTGGAGGAGACCGGGGATTCTATTGTCAATGAGACGCGGCGGAAGAGTTCGACGAGCTCGCGACGAGACTGTGGTGCGGCCAACGACGACGAGGAAGTCGACGACGGGTGTGGTGGCGACGAGGAAGTCGACGACGGGTGTGGTGGAGACGAGGCGCGTGCAGGAGATCGATCGCGGGAGTTGGGAAATTTTGGAGATGATGGGAAAATTATTGAGCTTTATTTCTTTTTATAAATAACCCTTTTTTCCCCTACTGATTAATCCTTCGGGATTTCTTTTGCAGCTCCGTAGGATCAAATAAAAGATTATATTTTAGTATTTTTTAATTAATCTGTAGGACACCGTAGGGGCAAACCGATAGCCCTACGGATTAATCCGTAGAGGAAATTAAAAGTTGTCCCTACGGATTCCTATATCCGTAGGGGCAACTCCTTATTGTAATAGTGATAGTAAATCGGTTGAGATGCAATGTCTATTTCCTTCATCATCATTCTTTCCACCATTTTCTTCTTTTATTACCATTTATGGCTACCCAACCTTTAGGGCTCCTTAACCTAAAAAGGGATCCCTTAATGTGCAGTTCACTTTGATGCTGAGATTTCATCCACAAAAGTGGAGTTGATATGGCAAATCATTTACAGCAGCAGCAGCAGCAGGCATTTTCTTGGTGTAGTGAAGAGGTTGGTATGTGTTTTGTTTAATTACCAAGTCTATTGAACTATCAATGCTCCTAGTTACTGGCTTTAATAGGCTAGGGTAGATGGAATCAATCATGTCTAAAAAACCCTCGACTAACTTTAGTTTTCACCTGAGTTCAAAGCAATTACAGTTAATGTACACAGTACCAAATAACTCAAACAATGCACATGCCACCAATAGTTCTTGGGGTCAGATCAGCATCAAAACTCATTGTCACTGCTGCAAAGAGGGGCTGGGGCAATTCGCTGCCAACACTCCCTGAGTTTAAAAATCGCAGGAGCAAATTTCAACCCCTACGGATAAAAAGTTTGCTCTACGGTTATAACAGTAGGGAAAACTGCCCCTCACTAGTAAAATCGGGGTTTGTCCCTACGAATGAAAATATCCGTTGGGGCAGATTTTACTTGGCCCTACGGATTAATCCGTAGGGCTAAAAGGTTGCCCCTACGGGCACAGACGTCCAAGAATAAAAATATTAATTCTTAATTTGGTGTTTGCCCCTACGGAGCCGCAAACAAAAGACCTACGGTTATATCCGTAGGGGCAAGTAAATATCTATTTAACAAAACCCCAGATCGATCGCCTACGCTCACTTTCTCTCTCTCTCAATCGCGCGCGAGAAAAAACCCCAAATCGCCTCCGTCGTCGCCACCGTCGCCTCCGTCGTCGCCACCGCCGGTTTCGTCGCCACCGTCGTCGCCAGCGCCTGTTTCGTCGCCACCGTCGTCGCCACCGTCGTCGCCACCGCCGGTTTCGTCGCCAAGTCGCCACCGTCGTCGCTCCAGCCCACCAGCAATAAATCTCAAGGTAAATTAAAGCATTTTTGGATTATTTTGGGCTTAGGGTTCATGGCTGGGTCTGGGTTGCGCGCGCGAGAGTTGGGGTTGGGCAGGGGTCGCGGTGGCGGTCGGGGTCGGGGTCGGGGTAGGGTTAGGGTTGGGGTTCGGCTGCTGCTGGGGTGGGGCTGGGGTTAGGGTTACGGTGGGGCTGGGGTTAGGGTTACGGTAGTGGGGCTGGGGTTAGGGTTACGGTGGGGCTGGTTGAATGGCTATTCTGATTAGTTGACAAATACAATGTTAATCATAATTTACTCGACACAGATGGTAGAAAATCAGAAAAAGATCAAGAAAAAAATAATCGATTTTGATTTTAACATGCAGGGTGTTGATGCAAGATGTAATATCTAGTAGCAGATGCTAGGTATATAGACTAAGGAATAGTTGTAAATGAACCGCTAGCAAGAAAATCCTATAATTATACGTACACATTGCTTGACTCATGAAGCCTGAAGCTCTTTCTTTTGGGGGATAAAACTAGTTATATTCCTGCATTGCCTAGAAATAGCAGTGAGTTGGTTAAAACTTTTCAAACACAACCCCCCACCCCCCAAAAAAAAGAAAGAAAGAAAGGACAAGGAAAAAAAAAGAATAGCAACAAGCAATACAAGCTAGCAACCGTAAATAACTGCTGAGATTATGTCTACCTTGGCAATTTGAACAATGATGGTCTTGTCTGGATTGTTAAGATCCACTTTATGGGGGTGAGGAACACATTTTGCAACTGTATTTATGATTTTCATTCTGTCAAGTGTTGAAATAAAAATCAACACTTGACAATCAATCCAAGATGCTCAATAACTTGCTTCAAAACCATAATCTAATCTCGATGATGCTCAATATTAGCGATTTCCATGATCACGACACGTGGCAGATGACGTGTCTCATAACGCTTTATGATATCAGTATCCTATATTTGTAGTTTTAATTGTTGATTGTTATAGATGTATACCATTGCAATAATAGTTTTTGTTTGATGAATGCTATTGCAATGTAGGATGATCAGTTCTATCAATCTTGATCTCAATGGTTTAAAATCATGTTACACATACAACACGAATGCACAACAAACGCATAATTAGAAAGCGACTCGAGATATTCAGGTTAAAACCAATATATGATACTCGATGATAATATGAAACCTTCATATTCCCATCGATACCCATATATGAAACTAAAAGCGCCACTTAGTCCCCGTCTATCGGTTAACATACGTGCGATGCTCGTCGTGACCTAGAATATACGAAGGTTGTTAAATATCGGACAGTATAGCTCGATACTAACAACCGTCGTATAGTCTACGCGACGAGAAAATTCAATCGTATGGTAACCCATAGATTTGTCCCGTGTGGACAAGTTAAGAATGTATAAAGCAAACGCCTTCATTCACTTGTGTTTTCATCCGTTTCGAGATATTTCGTCGGTATCTTTCTGCTGGTTCTCCGTGTACAAAGATAGATTAGATGTTCATTTCAACGTTGTTTCACAGCTTTGAAATGATTATCTATTCTATTATAGTGTACTCGGAGAACAGCGGGGAGGTGCTGCCGAAATTTACTCGAAACGGTTGAAAGCACAAGTGATGGGCGTTCGCTCTATACATTCTTAATGGGATAGAAGCCTACCCCCGACAGCCGGAACACATACATACAAACGCATAATTAGAGAGCGATTCGAGATGTTCGGGTTAAAACCAATATATGATACTCGATGATAATATGAAACCTTCATATTCCCATCGATACCCATATATGAAACTAAAAGCGCCACTTAGTCCCCGTCTATCGGTTAACATACGTGCGATGCTCGTCGTGACCTAGAACTATATGAAGGTTGTTAAATATCGGACAGTATAGCTCGATACTAACAACCGTCGTATAGTCTACGCGACGAGAAAATTCAATCGTATGGTAACCCATAGATTTGTCCCGTGTGGACAAGTTAAGAATGTATAAAGCAAACGCCTTCATTCACTTGTGTTTTCATCCGTTTCGAGATATTTCGTCGGTTTCTTTCCGCTGGTTCTCCGTATACAAAGATAGATTAGATGTTCATTTCAACGTTGTTTCACAGCTTTGAAATGATTATCTATTCTATTACAGTGTACTCGGAGAACAGCGGGGAGGTGCTGCCGAAATTTACTCGAAACGGTTGAAAGCACAAGTGATGGGTGTTCGCTCTATACATTCTTAATGGGATAGAAGCCTACCCCCGACAGCCGGAACACATACATACAAACGCATAATCAGAGAGCGATTCGAGATGTTCGGGTTAAAACCAATATATGATAATATGAAACCTTCATATTCCCATCGATACCCATATATGAAACTAAAAGCGCCACTTAGTCCCCGTCTATCGGTCAACATAACGTGCGATAATTTATTCTTTTCAACGACAAACGCACACACAAAGCATATACACGGATTTTCTCCTTTGTTAGTAACTATCCCGTTCTTATATTTCTCAATATAGTCAGCATAACCTACAATTTATATGTTATTCAGTCTAACATGGCCCATGAGTACGTCAGAGTTAAGGACTGGATGTATGTGGATTGGAAACAACGTATGCAACCTAAGTTTGTCGCAGGAGTTGCTGCTTTCCTTGAATTTGCACGAGCACATAATAAGATCATAATAGAGAAGATTCTCTGTCCGTGCGATAGATGTGGCAATAAGTACTGGCAGAAGGTAGAATTGGCAGAGCTTCATATTGTAAAACATGGGTTTACTAGACTTTATTCAACTTGGAAATATCACGGGGAAGGAGAAGAATGCAGTACTGCGGTAGAAGAAGAAGGAGAACACGATAATGCGGCAGGAGAAGAAGAAGATTTCGGTAATACGGCAGGATACGGAAATTTATTTCCATCAGAAGAAATGGAGGATATGGTAGAGGCTGCCCTAGGTGAATCTATTCGTACTGAAGATGACATTCCTTCCGGTCAAGGACCGCGTGCGGATAAATATGAAAATTTCATGAATGATGCTAGGAAACCAATTTATGAGAATGCGAAGTATTCCACCCTCTCATGGTTCGTCCAACTTTTCCAAATTAAGTGCCTAAATGGATGGAGCAACAAGTCATTCACAATGCTTCTTTCGTTCTTGAAAGATTCTATGCCTACGGGAAATAATGTGCCCGAAAGCTGGTACGAAGCCCAGAAAATGATGTCTGATTTGGGTCTAAAGTGCGAGAAGATTCAAGCATGTCCTAAAAATTGCGTGTTGTACCGGAAAGAGAATTCAGATTTGAAAGAGTGTCCAACATGCGGAGAGGCCAGGTATAAGCCGAAAGATTCTGATAAGAAGCCTGATATACCTGTGAAGATAGCACGATATTTTCCCATAACACAGAGGCTACAGAGGCTATTCAGGTGCAAGAAAACAGCCGAGGCAATGATTTGGCATCACCGTGCTCCTCCAAGCGAAAATGGAAAAATGAGCCATCCAAGAGATTCACCGGCATGGAAGGATTTCGATAGGAGGCACGCAATATTCAGTAGCGATCCTCGCAATGTCCGGCTCGGACTGGCTGCCGATGGCTTCTGCCCATTCAACTATATGGCTGGAAGTCACAGTACATGGCCCGTTGTAATGATAATTTATAATCTGTCGCCTTGGTTGGCTATGGACCAATCATACTTTATGATGCCTCTTCTTTTCGACGGACCAAACTCACCGGGGAACAATATCGACGTCTATCTCCGACCTCTGATCGAGGAGCTGAAAACTTTGTTCATTGATGGTGTAGAGACATATGATTCAAACACAAATACAACATTCATACTGCGTGCGGCTTTAATGTGGACAATTAATGACTTTCCTGCGTATGGAATGCTATCCGGTTGGTCCGTACATGGTCACAAAGCATGTCCTCATTGCCATGAACACACAACATCAAAATTTTTGAATTTTAGCAGGAAGGTTTGTTATTGCGGCCATCGACGTTTTCTGCCTCCAGACCACCCCTATAGGTTAGACACGGTTCACTTTGATGGTCATCAGGAGCTTCTTGGGCCTCCATCCCCATTGTCCGGAGAGGACGTGACTGCTAAATGGGATGGTTACAATAACGTGACATTCGGGATGGATCCGACGAGACAGGTCAAACCACAATATTGGAACAAGTTAAGCATTTTCTTCGAGCTTCCGTACTGGTCTACAAATTCAGTGCGTCATTGTCTGGACGTCATGCATATAGAGAAGGGAGTATCAGAGCACATACTTAACTTGCTTCTGTGTAAAGACGGGAAATCGAAAGACAACATGAATGCCCGGATGGATCTACAAGAGTGGGGAATAAGAAGTGAACTGCACCCTAAACCGGTAGCGGGTAAACCGGGCAAGTTTGTACTTCCCAATGCCGCTTATCATATGTCACAACCGGAGAAGAAAAGATTCCTGCAGGTGTTGCATGATTTGAAAGTCCCCACAGGTTTCTCAGGATCATTCAGCAAGAAAATAAAAATTGTGAAGGGCAAGATCGATGGGCTGAAAAGTCATGATCACCATGTTATCGTGGAGCACCTTCTTCCATTAGCCCTCAGGACTTCTCTCCCCGACTCGGTTGGTCTAGTAATCAACGACCTATGTTGTTTTTTCCGGGAGTTGTGTGCTAAAACACTGGAGGTTGCGACGCTGGATAAACTAGAAAATTCTATTGCGTTGATACTTTGCAAGTTTGAGCGTATTTTCCCACCGTCATTCTTCGATATCATAATACACTTGACGGTTCATCTTGCAACTGAGGCGAAGTTAGCCGGACCCGTACAATATCGATGGATGTATCCCGTCGAGAGGTACGTGTAATTTTTCGTTTCGCGCAATTTATAATTTTATTTTTGTCCTGTATGCCCATGTTTATTTATTCAACATATTCTCATTAGGTACCTTTACACTCTTAAGAAGTATATACGCAATAAAAATCGACCAGAGGGTTCTATCATGCAAGGTTATCTTCTTGATGAAGCAACCACATTTTGTTCCCGCTATCTGGACGAGAACATTGAGACAAGGCTTAACCGACCACGAAGAATTCAAGACGGGCCATATGGTAAAGCCGAGTATAAGAGGGTAGACACTATGTTTATCAACAAGATATACCGGTTTATCTTGCTTAATTGCGCATGTCTTGAACAAATTAGAGAGTAAGTTCTTTTGGATTAATTGTTATATCTGTGTTTGTGTGTGTATGAAATGACATAATATTAATGTCACAATTATTTGTCGAAAACAGAACTCATTTTAACGAGGTACGTGAGGGGCATCCTGATTGGAACGAAGAGCGTTTGGAAAAATACCATCAGGATAATTTTTGTGATTGGGTCACAGAGCATGTAAGTTATTCGAATTACATTTTATTGCTATCAGTTTTAATCTAAACTTGTATCGTTATGTATTTATCGTAAAATTTGTTTTGTTAGATCCACGATCCGAACTTGTCTGCATCATTTGAGAGTGATTCAAGATGTTTAGCTCAATTTCCTAGTATGGAGGTTGCATATTACAAAGGATTTGGTGTCCTTGGATACAAATTCGAAGTTAAGGACATAGAAACATCTAGAATCACTCAGAATAGTGGGATTGCGACGGTAGGATCGGACGGTGTGATTTACTATGGGTACTTAAATTGTATACTCGGCATCCACTATCCCGGACGATCAGAACCCTTTTATATATTCCACTGTACTTGGTACGATCCGCGAACCGATACAGACAGGTGGAGAAGCAGTCTTGGGACTTGGAAAGATGAATATGGATTAACCAGTGTGAACACACTTCGATTTTACGGTCAGGACGATCCGTTTATCTTTCCGAACCAAGCGTTCCAAGTATACTACTCACAGTGTTTGAAGCATCCGGGGTGGAGTGTTGTATGCCGATGGAAACCTAGAGATGTCTACGATGTCCCAGAATACGAGGACAGCGATGAGGACGAAGAAGAGAGAAGCTTAAAGTGCTCCGACCGTCTGTTTCGAAGGACGGGTTGTCTTCGACCGATCATGAAGTTACGTGGGTTAGAAATGACATCGACGATGAAATCCAAGTAGATATGTATGATGCGCCCACGAAACGAAAAAGGTTATCAGTAATGTTATATTATTACTTCACATTTTACGCTCTAGATCATATATAGTCAATACTTTTAATGATTGTCTAATGCGTCCACGAACCGTTTATCTAGATTTGATGACGATGTCGGGAGCAGCGAGGGGCGGCAGGAGCTCCAGCCGCGGCAGAGGCAGAGGCAGAGGCAGAGCGGTTCTGCCGCCCGGAGAGCTCCGTAGGGAGCTTCAGAGGGCCGGTCTTGCACCCAGATCGGAGACCCCTTCGGATGCCTCCTTCCGTGTGGATTTTGCCACACCTCCAGGTATACTGCACGCATATCCATTTTCAATGTAATATTACAGATATTCATGCATGTTTATGTCAAAATTACTTATATTGTCAATGTTTGATTGTCTAGTTGTTGGTCCTGCGTCCACATCTGGGACAGAGGCCACCCCAGCTCCTCCAGGTATGTTTATATATCATATAGTGTATGTATATTGATTTAGAATGCTATATCATCAATATACACATTCCTTTTGCTCTTACTTAGCAATTTTTATTATTGTCTAGCTGTAGGTGGTGACACCACCGCACCTGCGGGTATGTTTATATGTCCTATAGTGCATGCATATTGATTTAGAACGTTATATTATTGATCTACACATTCTTTTTGCAATTACTTATAAAATCTATTTTTAATTGTCTAGTTGTTGGTCCTGCGTCCACATCTGGGACAGAGGCCACCCCCGCTCCTCCAGGTATGTTTATATATCATATAGTGTATGTATATTGATTTAGAATGCTATATCATAAATATACACATTCCTTTTGCTCTTACTTAGCAATTTTTATTATTGTCTAGCTGTAGGTGGTGACACCACCGCACCTGCGGGTATGTTTATATGTCCTATAGTGCATGCATATTGATTTAGAACGTTATATTATTGATCTACACATTCTTTTTGCAATTACTTATAAAATCTATTTTTAATTGTCTAATTATAGGTGGTGCGTCCACACCTTCCACAGGGGCCACTCCTGCCGCTTCCATACCCTCCACATCGTCTGCAGGTTAGTATGAATAAATTTAAAATATTTATTTATTTTACATATGCTCTATAGAATAAATATGAACTTCATGGAGATTTAGCGTCGATGTTTATTTTATAGTTGGAGGGGATGCGTTCGGGTCCGGGACCCCGGTTGTTCCTCACCGGAGGAACTATCGTCCCGCTCGTGCTGCTGCTCGGGCCCAGGCTCGTGCGCTATTCACCTGAGGTATATATCACACTTGAATTTTTGTTTAACCTTGATTTCTTAATACAACTTTGTCTTATTATTGATTGTCTTGATATTTCGTGCAGACGCAGGGCCTCTCCATCCCCAGAGGGGGACTCGAGGCCCGAATCAGTCCCATAGGCTGAGGCCTGATAGAGCTAGGGGGAGGCAGCATTCCCCCTATTTTTTACCCTTGACTATCGCTATACCGGTCCTCATGCCGAGAGGTTCGGCCGGTATTTGGGGGACGAGAGCCGGATCGTGAAGAACTATCCACTTCACGTTGAGTGGGGCGAGCAGCACCAGCGCTCATTCGCCCTCTTCTTTGATCAGGCTCGGGTATGTATTAATATATATTTTCATTTGATCTATCCAATATATTTATTATTAACACTTGCAATCTAATAACAATGTTTTTTTTTGTATTTTCAGTTGGATTACGATTTTCAACCTGTAGCCGACCCTGATCACCCGGGGAGGGTGCTCGACCTTCATGCTCTGTACAATGGCCTGATGAAGAACATGCAGGCCAAGGTCCGATACAAGAGGAATGAGCTGAAGGCCGACTGCTACTCCCTGTGGATAGCGACCCCCGAGGCAGAGAGAGCGGCCCTCCTATCTACTCCGGCGTTTGCGAGAGTCGACGTAGAGACATGGCCTCTATTGTGCGCTTATTTCGACTCCGAACGCAAACAAGTATGTATTTTAAATTTAATTCATTATTTATGATATAATTTATTTCTTTGTGTTTCTTAATTAGAAAACTAAATGTTAATGCGTTGTGCAGAAACAGGCCGCTCAGAATACGGAGAACAGGAAGTCGGCGAAGAGGGGTCGCCCCACTTACACAGGTGGCTCGAGGAACATTACTCGAGCCATGGAGTTATCGGTAAATTAAGAGTTATTCTCTAATATTCTGCAATATTAAGAGTTATTCTCTAATATTTCTAATATTAAGAGTTACTTTCTAATATTGCAGACATCTCGGACCGTGGCGTCAGGTGGTACACCGAGCGTGCTGTCCGCATATCTTGCCGTCCACGGCACCTCGACAGATCCCGCCACGGGCGAGCTTCGATGTCCCGATGTCGCTACCCAGGAGTACTGCGTAAGTGTTAATATTTTTTCTACCCAAATTTGAAATTTTAGTTTTGGAAGGTTCAAGTTTAAATTTTATACTTATACTTTACTGCTTAATGTGGGTGTAGGAGCGGGTGGTTGAGCAGGCCCAGGCCTCGGGGATCGATTTTTCCGGACAGAACGATCCGAGGCTGCTGACCCCAGTTCTGGACGCCGCACACGGAGGGCACCACGGAGGTTGGGAGAGAGGCCGAGGATTGGGCCCTAGCAGGGCCCATATGAAGTTGGACTCCACCCCGGCGGTTACTTCCTCCGTCTCCAGTGACCGGCATGTCCATCAGGAACTGGATAGCTTGAGGGCCACCGTTCAGGAGTTGAAGGAGATGCTGGTATGTATACTACTTTATAGTAAAATATCATTTCATATTATATACATATCAACATATCCATAATTAGTACGTAGCTTGAGCTTATTTGGTTTTACACTTAAGTTTGATTAATCATACATACATATGTAATTAAAATAAACAACGCTTTTCCAAACTAGATATCCAAACAGGGTTTCGAAATAACTTAATAATGAAACGAATTCGAATAATACACAGTTCTTACACGCTTCTTACACACGTTATGTCCAGACGCGACAGGGTAGATCGGCCGAGCCTCCACATGCATCTCCTTCGGCTGCGGCTCCGCAAGCCACTACATCGGCTGCGGTTCCGCAGACAGCTCCTGTAGCTCCACCGCCCACTCAGACTCCCGCAGCCGCGGCTCCGCAAGCGACTACCTCGACGGCGGCTGCGCAGACCACATCGCCAGCTCCACATGCCGCTCAGACTCCCTTATATGTAGCATTGCAGAGTGTATTGACCGAGGAGCAGGCGCGCGTTATTCTAACGTTATTCGGAGGTGGAGCTGGACCGAACTAGGGTAGCTTTTTGGTTCTTATTTTTTGAAACATGTATTTATATCACATTGTACTACATTTTGAAACGATATTGATATAGGTTTGTATTTATATCATATTCAGTTTTTGGGTTTCTTTTGTATATTATATATATGCGTGAGATGTGATTATGAATACTGCAATATATGATTTGATTGATGTATATAGTATTGTGCATAGGGCGGGAAAAAATCTAGCAGCCTATTTTTTAAAAAAAAATACAGACAACATGTACCTACGGATTAAGCCGTAGGTATATATGTTGCCCCTACGGTCATATCCGTAGGGGCAAACTATCAGGAAACCTGATATTTTCCCACCTGATATCAGTGCAGGGTGTTGGGAGTGCCCCTACGGATATGTCCGTAGGGGCCAATGTTTATCCCCTACGAATTTATCCGTAGGGGCAAAATATCAGGTTTCCTGATATTTTCCCCCCTGATCTCAGTGCAGGGTGTTGGGAGTGCCCCTACGGACTTATCCGTAGGGGCTACTTTCTATCCCCTACGGAGTTATCCGTAGGGTTAGAATAAGGACCTACGGATTTATCCTTAGGTATATACAATATATTCAAAAAAAAAATACATATATGATTTGATTACCCCTACGGAGTACTCCGTAGGGGCTATAACACCTACAGATATATCCGTAGGGGCTCTAATTTGCCCGTAGGGGCAAGTTCAGGACCTCAACTTGCACCTGCGGCCTTTGCACCTACGGGGTCTTTTTTCGCCCCTACGTAGATATCCGTAGGGGCAGTGGGTTGCCCCTACCGATAAATCCGTAGGGGCAACCCTTATTTGTAGTAGTGCCTACGGTTTCATACGTAGGGACAATTATTTTTTTAAACTTACGTTAAAAAAATAGTAATTTCTTGTCTCTACGGTTGAGACCGTAGGGCCAAATTAAAATTATCCGTAGGGACAGAATTTCATTTTAATAAAATATTTTTAAAAAACTTGTAACAACTACAATTTCAATGTACAGAAAATTATTTAAAAGTTAATATATAATTGGGGTATTTGCAATACTGTATACACTATAAGTATTTGTTTTACTTTAAAACAACAAGAAAGTACTTGTAGCACATTTGTAAAGCTTTGCACTGCTATGATGTAGCCCTTGTGATCGAATCCCCCCAGCCACAATATCTTTTTATTTAATTTTCTTTTAATCTTTTAGAAGTCCAAGAGTTTGCACGTGCACTGCACGTAATATGATAAGTTACAGAATAAATAAACATGTGCATGAGGTTATATAAGAGGCGATGGTGACACATGGTGACAATCCAACCCCATTCCACCAGGAATCGACCGGCGACACAAGCAAAAAGACCGGTACCGCCGGGCTAATCCGTAGGGGCTGCTCTGATATTTTTTCCCGAGCACCCCTTGGCCTACCCCACCACCCCTATGTTTTTTGTTTACTCTGCATTCATCCAGAGAACAATAAAATGCCCTTTAATCCAGTTTTTAATTCAAATTTTAATGCATTCTTTAACTCTCTAAACCCTAATTTTTCCTATAAATACTACACTCCATTCCACCAATCCTCAATCAGAAATTTCGTGCCAAAATTCTCAAAAATTCTTAAGTCCTTTTAGTGTGCAAGTGGAGTTAGCAAAGAGTGAAGTTCCGAGGAGATTCCAGCGACGAAACGACGCCCCGACACCTTCCTTAGATTCCCTTCTATCTTCTCTTGTTCCTTAGCCAGTAAATCCCCTCTCCCCCTCTCTTCTTCTATTCCAAAAACTTTAATTTCTAAAACCCGACGGAAGCGGAGTTAATCCAACTTCCGATTCGGTTTATTCTTAAAAAGTCTATTTTTCTTAATCAATAAAATACCATACTCTCATATATTATTTAACAAATATTAACAAACACAAAAAAACAAGTTTCATCTCAAAAGAATCATTTATGCAATTTTTATTGTATTTTTACGGTAAAATACCACATACTTTACATTTCGCCGTAATTCACATAATACTTGTATTACCTTTAGATAACTCACGAGGTAACGACCTACCTCATCACAACACATATCTTTGACATAGCATGATGAAACTTTGGGAATATAGTTATGGGATAATACGACATTACAAATAAATACCATTAACATGCAAAACCATTTCTTTAAAAAGTGTGTTAAACAATTCCTTGCAATTGCGGTTCTACAACCCACTTTTGGGGACCCCGTTCGGGATGGTGTGGGTTATCGCACATCCTCGGGCCTAGTAGAGAGAGATGCAGACTTCCGAAAGGAGCATTCGATCTCGACGGAATTTTACTGCATTTTTCTTTAAAAAATGAGATTTCTACAAAAGTAAATAAAATTTATTTATATATATATAACTATTATAAAAATATATGTTTTAATTATATTATATAAATATTTCAAGTTTTCTAAATCAAAGGAATCACCATTATATGAAAATACCATTGCAGTTCAATGCAGAATACCGATATTTCAATAAAATAGCATATATTATGAAAACTAGGTTCTACTCACTAGAAATTTCACTTCTATAAAATATACATCTATGAAAATCCTAAAGACGATAATTAAAGGCTTGAGGTGTATTTTGAAATCATACTAAAATTATTTTTACATAAAAGCCCCTCAAGTTATACTAAGTTACAATAAGGACCCTAGTAAACATAGGTTTAAGCGGGACCAGTTCTCTTGAGCCTCAGAGAGCCGGAGAATATGGGTGCTTGCCTATCTAAGGTAGACAATCTAACAAACGGTATTATCAACACGGTAATTGTGTTGGAAAAAGACACAAATCATGACGTCTATGTGCAGCAGTTACCGATAACATCAAAACTAATTCATGACTTCAATTTCTTTTCAAAAGTGTCTGACTCAGACTGAGTCTCAATCTAATTAATCTGACTTGAATATGATTTAAATATAAACTACAATATAATATGAATCCATGAATCCGTCTATTCAATCTATATCAATCTATATTGACTGAACCGAACCATGGATATACTCCGTCTACATGACTCTCCATTTATATCCATTCCCTTTACTGATATCAAGGTTTTGGAAAGTCATCCATCTATATAACAAAACAATACAATCAATACAAAAGACATCGTGGGGTTTATAAGGGGTAGATTGGTACGAAATGTGTTAGAAGTTGCACGAGACTGTAATCTTAATACACCTAATCTGAATATCCATTGCCGTTGTACCGTGGCTAAACGGTTCCTTATGCTCCTTATACCTTAGTCTCCGGAATAGTGGGACTCCTCTCGTATACACTAGGATATTCTGTACCAAGTTATAAATAACAGCGTTAACAATATAATCAAACATTATAAATTATAATCTCTTTATGTCTATTCTATTCTTTACTCTTCTTTGGGACTTACCGAGCGATTGTTCGCTGACGACAATCTTTTCTTCTTTCTTTGAAATGTTGTCAGGTGATTCGGACTCATTGGGGATCGAGCCCAGCACTGAAGATTTGGAGCAGTTAGCATTTGACCCAGAGCTGTAGGCAATTGTACATATTTATTTCATTTCAGTTATGCCATTGTTTAGGCATCGCTTTCTATTCCTGTATTTTCATTTCAGTTGTACCTGTAAAAGAATGTTTAATAAATAAAGTTGTTGTTCATTTACATTCCTTTCTCTTGTGTACTTTACTTTATATTGTTTAGATACGCTTAGCGTGTTTACTTCTGAGTAAATACGTCGCGTGACCCGTCGCGTCCCTTCCCCGTATATTGGGAAGCGGGGCATGACAGGTTTTGATGGCAGCCCATGCAGGTCAGCTCTTTATGGACATGCAGGTCAGCTCTTTATGGACATGCAGGTCAGCTCTGTATGGACATGCATGTCAGTTCTGCATGGACATGCGAGTTAATTCTGCATGAAGTCCTAAGCAATATACCACAAGAATTAGCAACTAAAAACATTCTTTAAATATTCCTTGAATCTTCCAATTTCATATATTTTGAATCTGTCCTAACCCAAATTTTCTTTTACGGTTATGGATTCCCCAAACAACACCAGCACCGATTTCAACACCACTCACCACCTCTACCGCTTACACCTACCGTCGCTGTTCCGATCAATGAGCAGACAGTACTGCTTGAGGCAATCCTGTCATGACCCGAAATATTAGCTCGTGACCGGAACTTAAATCACGCTACGTCTAAAGGCGTAACGTAAATTAAGTAGGCCGAAGCCCAGAAATCTAAAACCTTTTTAAAGAAAATAGAAAAGGTGGAGTTTTGAAATAAAGGTATGATGGAAAATCAAATCATTTTCTTAAATGCCTAAATAATAGAACATGAAAATGCAAGTGGATTTTATTAGTTGGAAAACATGTTTCGTCTTTTGAAAATTTTGGGCAGCACCTCCTTTGTATATTTTGATCCAAAACCACATATACATAATAATGATAAAGGCATCCCCAAGCGGGAGCTAGCTCTTCGCCAAACGGTGGATTCACAACCACGCAAGTCATAAAATAAGTATACGACGCCCAACGGCGAAGATCAACACAAAGATAATGAATAAAGTAAGACATCAACCCAATAAGCGAACATAAAACCCATCGCTCAAGTCTTGCAACTACAAGTCTTTCTAAGTCTCACTACATATACAAATACTAGTTTTGATTGATGGAGTTGACTAGATACAATATGAATAATAAATAAAAGAGGGGTACGATCCAACATGTACCTCTACCAAAGCAAAACACCCGAATGTAGCTATGTGCCAGCGATGCCGCTACTGATCTATGCGGTCAACCTGCAAGAACTGTGGCACAACGGGGGTGAGTTGCCAACTCGTGAGTAGAAAACATCATCAGGTAGAAATCGAATAAACTAACGATACCTAGGTCAACTATATCATAAAAGTAATACTATGATATCTAGGGTAACCGTAACTGTAAATATGTGCCAACAGTCTAATCAAAGTCTATATGCATATGGATCTCATCCACGTGTCAACCAATGACACAACAACATCATGCATGTAAATATCATAAAAGCATATGCATGAAAGTATGAGGATATATATCAACGTGTGTCCCTCGCGACATATCAAAATCATGGAACCTGAGTGTCTAGCACCGACACTCGAAACATCATGAAACCCGTGTCCAGCATCGACCCGTAAATCCTCATATATCTCAGGCGCCACAACCTCAGATCAGCCCTCAGGCGCCGCACACCCTGGTTGGCCCTCATATCCATCTCTCTACTCCAGTCGGTATCCTCCGGATAACCGTCGAGTCCAAATACTATCACCGGTAGGTAGTGCTCCTATGCCAGGCTCACCGTCTAACAATACGAGTCTACTTGCCCCGGGATACCTCACCGGGTCTACCATGTACCCGTAGACGGTGCCTACCACTTCTCGAATCGGGTTTCACATGCCACTCTCAGAACCGAGAAAACACATGGTGGATGCACTGGAATATCATATCAAGAGAAATCGGGTTTTTAAAACAATACATACTTTCTTTTGAAATCACCGCGGTTTTCAAATCCAGAAATCTCATGAAAACAACATATTTCAATGCGTATAATCATAAAGCATGATGTATGCGACATATAATATAAATGTAAGCATATTCGTATATCATGCAACATGGAACAGTAATATGCACATATCGAGAGAAAAACGCTCCTTTAAATGAATCCAGTTTTAAAATATATCCTGCGGTTCCTAAATTCTCTAAACTCAAATGCAATATCGTATAAAGGTGCATATGTAACAATAGCAAGTAAATTATGCAAGGAGTCATATCATAATGCAGCAATCCTACTGTGTAGTGACATGGCAATTATCGATGATGAAGTGTGTGAGCCGGCCAATCTGTGTAAGTGTGACATACGCATCATCGATAATGGTGTAGGTGTACCAGCACATGTATATGTAATGTAATGAGAGTGACATGAACGTAGCATAAAGTAAATCGTATGCGAATGCTGACAGGTATACGTATCTAACATGACCGAGTCAGTGAATCTATCAATCGATATCCAGCCACACAATATCACGTACGGTATAATCCATCGTACGACATCCTCTAGTCAAGGGTATGGATTAATCATCGTAAAACTCATCACGTACGGTAAATCATCGTACGGCGGCACTAAACCATTAAGGATCCTATCAACCTATATGACCATGAGGGTACGGACCTAACGTCACTGTACCCTCATAGGAACTGAATAAAATACAAGTAAAACAACAAGGAAAACCCCAAATGGGGGATCACGTACTCACACGTGACCAGGCCTCACGTGCAAACATGTGACCTTTTATGGGCAGATTCTATCTACGCCTGAATGCCTAATTGATAAAGTCACGTGCCCACGCGTGATGGGCTCTTGAACCCACTGAATTAATAGAATTAAATTCTAATTGGACCTAAATAAAATACAAATAAAGCAGCAAGGAAAACCTCAAACGAGGCGTCACGTGCCCACACGTGACCGGGCATCATGTGCCTACACGTGACCGGGCATCACGTGCAGACACGTGACCATTTACAGGCAAAGCCTGTTGGCACTGAATAAAATAAATAGTTGGAAATGCTAAATCAGTGGGATCACGTGCCAACACGTGATGGGTTCCTGAGCTCTCTGAACCAATAGAATTAAATTCTAATTAATTGCTTAATCAGTGAGGTTACGTGCCAACACGTGATAAACTCCTAAACCATCTGAATTAATAGAATTAAATTCTAATTAAAAGGCGATCAAAAGCCCTAATTGAAAAAATATTTCCCTAGATCTTTCCAAACTAAAAAGATTGCACTCTGTAAAATGGAGCATCGTTGGATTAAAACTCGACTGGTGAATAAAACTCACCGAGTGATCTAAAAGATCATGTTGGTTACAAAATCAATAAAAATCTTTCAATGAATGATCGACTAAACAAACTGATTCTTTTCCTTCTCCTATAAATAGGAGCCAAGAAGAAAAGAGAAGGGAGAGACAACAACAGAGAGAGAGAGAAAAAGATCTCTTCAGAAAAGAATGAAACCCTAGGTAAAAAGAGGGAAAGAGATCATTCTATAAGCTCCCACAAAACGAAAGAGAATTTAATTCTCAAATTAAGAGTTTAACTCTTCTAAATAAGAAATTAGTTCTTCCTCTGGTTGAAGATCTGCAGAAGCAGATCTTCCCATAAGTTGAGAATTTAATTCTCATCGGGGAGATTATGTCATGCAGATCTAAAACCTGAGGGAGGACCTAAATTCAGAGAATTCTATTCTCCCACAAAGCATATAGGAATTTAATTTCTCCAATAAAGATAGGGTTTAACCTTTAATACAAGAACTTAGTTCTTCTTCATGGTAATAGATCTGCAGAAGCAGATCTCCCCATAAGTTGAGAATTTAATTTTCATCGGGGAGATTCTGCCATGCAGATTTAAAGCTTAGAAGGTGAATTGGGTTTAAAAAATTTAATTCTTTTAAACACATAGGAATTTAATTCCTCTAAATAAAATTAGGGTTTAACCCTATAAGAGAATTTAATTCTTATACAAGGGATTTATCTCTCCATGCACGTAAAAGGATCATGTACCTAACATGATCACGTGGCAACACGTGACCCTTCCCTCCAATGACCACAAGAGAACGAATAAGATTAGGTCACGTGCTCCCACGTGACCCTTGAACAGACTTCTCAAAATAAAAAGGGCAGAATCAATTTTGGGTGCCTCACGTGTCCCCACGTGACCCCTGACAAACACCTCTTTAAAAAAGAGAAGATGGGAAAAAATTAAAGGATTAATATTCAACGCATGGGCGCCCTCACGTGTCCCCAAGTGACCCCTAACAAATCATTTTAATATTCAATGCATGGGTACCCATCACGTGCCCACACGTGATGGCCATAAAGATTAAGTGTTTAACACTTATTTGCATATTCTAAGAATAAATTAAAGGAAGTTTGGCCCAACACTCAAGCGCCTCATGTGACCCCACGTGAGCGCATCCTTTTTTACTGTTTAACACTATTTTGTGCGTTTCATCCTTAGTGTTTAACACTATTTTAAGCGCATCACGTGGGAGCACGTGAGTGCTGAATGTACTCTAGTGTTTAACACTATATTCAAGCCAATCTTAGCCTAAATTAGCTAAGTTTTCCAGAGGCAAGATCCCCTGAAACTGAACTCCAACTATACTCTTGACATTCAAAGTAATTCCCAGAGCCTTTTAATCAACTTTGGTTCGAGGGTACATCTCTTCACACCTCTGAGAAATGTCGTTGTAATTCTTTAACGTCTTCAGAGAGGTGGTGGGTCCCAATGAGCAATAACTATCTGGTGCATTTTCAAACCTATGTTTGCATCTGAACTTGGACCGTAATGTCCCTAAACTAAACAATAGAGCCATAATGCTCATTTGTTGGATCTAAATGATCCTGTTAAGTAGATCTTAGTGTAAAAATTAGACTAACGTATTCTTAACAAACATTTAAGTTGATCTTAATCTCAAACGAGATTAACGATCCTTAAATCAATCCAACTACAGATCCCCCAACCAATATTGGTTCAAGGGTACATCTCTTCACTCCTCTGATATTTGTCGTTGTAATCCTTCAACGTCTTTAGAGAGGTGACGGGTCCCGACAACCAGACATTCCACGAACTGTGGGGTCCTTAAACTCATGGACTATGATGTCCTTAAACTTTACAGACTATGATTGTAACACCCGAGCCCAATGCTACTATTTTCAGTTACTGTTTGAGCATAATGTGGTACTCATTTCATTTAACTTGTTTGTTTGTTGCTTACTGTAAAATTTACCCGGCAAAGTCATTTCTACATATAACAAATTTTGGCATCTAAAATAAAATTGAAAATATTCATCTTGGCCTACTTGACACCCCTAGCCTCGTGGTAGCGTCCGTGCATCGTGTTCTCGTCCCGTTCAGTGAAACGAGCGAGTTTGGACGGCTACGTGCACGTACGCGTGTCCGTTTTGGGGGTATGCTTTTTTGATCATAAAACACTTAATTTTAAAATTTGGATCCCGCTTAAAATCCTATTATTTCAATTTCAAATTTTTGGACTCGACCCGGGCGCGATTTGGAAATGTTTTATTTGGCGCCAAAATCCCAAATTTTAATATTATTAAAACCATCGCATATATTTTTCGAACTAACCTGATATCTTACTGTTCATTACCTATCTTTTAAATCTTTAAGTTAACCATATAATATTTTTTACAATCTTTTATATCCTTCTCAAATTATTCTCTCAGCCAATCGCAACCTCCCCTTTAACCCCGTGGGCCTCACTTTCTCTCTCTCTCCACTTTTCTCTCTCTCTCCCTCCCTCATATATTCTCTCGTACTTCTCTTTATCATTCTTTCTCTTCTTGCTTCATGTTTCGTTTCTCATTTTTTTAACTGTTCTTTTGTTGCCGGAATTCCGTCGTGCCGGTGACGCTTCTCGATGTTCCAGTGAGGTACCCCGACCCGTGTGGTTCCTTTGTTCGTCGTTTGGGGTTCATTCTGTGAACCGTGCGCCCGTCGCGAGTTTTCCCCGCCGACGGTTAACGTTCCGTTTTCCCGATTCGCGACCCATCGAGGCAAGTTAATCTTGCTACATGCTATATAATTCATTTTATACCTATTTAAATAAATACCATACCTATAGTTTAAATCTAGTGCCCCATGTTTAATTTTATAACGTTTCGATATTCCGTTTGCATCCGTTTATAACATATAAAATCTAGATCATGAAAACTTATCTTTTGACATACTAGATTACATTATACTGCATCCATATCAATTAAAATATACATCATCGTAATATTTCTTATTATTATCTTTAATTAGTTTATAATCTGCATTTTATGGTATTATATATTTAAAATATTATAGTTTACACATGAAACGTCGTTGAAAAAAAAGATATGACAAATCTGAAATTTACTGTAGACCTTATCTTATAAAATTCATTATAAATCATAGAAAAATCATTATTATACGTTCTTTAGTTCGTTACGAAGCTAACTCAGAATACTATAATTCTATGAAATATTTACTTGCAAAATAAATTGTTTAAGTAACGTAAAATGCAAATGAAAATGTCTCTAAACTGCTGTCCAGGGAAATTCCAGCAGCAAACTTTCAATTTCGAATGTTCATAACTTTTTGTAGGGACAACCTGAGATGCTTATACTTATAAAACTGAAAACCTAATTGAATTATCTTTGTTTTGGTATAAGACACGTCCATTTTGGATAACGTTTGTTATTTTTAAGCTATTTTACAAATTAGGGTGACGCTGAATTTCTGAACGGAACCTTCTTGTGCATGGTTAATCAATACCACTTTTATAGTTATTAATCGCTTTGAATATGCTATCCATATTAATATTATTATATCAATATTTATATCACATATTGCTTAGTTGTACATACCACATTACCATTTTATAGTTTTATAACTTTTCGGATACCCGTTTGCATCCATCGCATTTAAGATACATATAATTGCATCCATAGATCACATTACTATATAATAATATGATATTAACACTCCATGTTTAATAAATTGCATCCTAATTAATATTGGAACTATAAATGTAACCCTAATCGATAACTGTGCATCCATATCCTTGAAATTATATCTATTTGCATATCATATTAAATGTTCCAGTTTATTGTTCTGATAGTACTCATGCTTGTTTATTTATACACATGCTTATGTTAGTTTGATTATGAGCACCCACATGACATCTTGTGCTTCCTGACATGACCTGTTACACTTCTTACTTGACATGACATGGTACCGTATACTGTTGACTTGACCTGATGTACCATGACCTGACCCGTTACCTGATCTTGTGTCTAATGCCAACAAACCTGACATGCAGTCCTTATGGACCGTTCCTGTTTTCTATCCAGACAAACCTGTTTACCTGATCCTGGGTTGGCATTAGTTTCTTGAATTTTCGGAATACCTGACTTGACATACACAAATAACTTGGGGGTATAGGGAAATCAAAGGTGAAACCTGACTTGTAACTCGACAGTTCACTACCTGTTCTGGGTGTACACATTCTTGTTTTGTGCCTCGCGGCATGTCTCGGTTTCGGCCGAGAATATTGTGGCCGTGGTCCCGGGTATGTACGGGATACTATCGAGTGTACACATTCCTGTTTTGTGCCTAGCGGCATGTCTCGGCTGCAGCCGAGAATATTGTGGCCGTGGTCCCGGGTATGTACGCGATACTATTGAGTTACATCGACGATTCATCAATTGATTTCAAAGACTTTAGAATAGAAAACCTGATAGAACAGTTTAGTTTACCCACTGCACGCTACCCTGTACTGGTATGATTCATATTATTGTTATTCTTGCTGTATTCATGTTTATATTATATTGCCTGCTACACTGTTCATATTATATTACTTGATGACATGACGCGCTGACGTCTGGGTTTTGCATGGCCCAGATTCCGTACCGCTGTTGCAGTCCGAGCAGGAGTACTTCAGCCAGCAGGCTGAGCTGTGAGTTCAGTAGTAGTTAGTTTTATTTCCTGCATTTATTTCCTGATGTGAGCCCGCATTATGGGACACACTTTTCAGTTATTTGTATTGGATCATTTGCTTCCGCATTTATTTATTATTGACTCCTGTTATTCTGGATTATGGACATGTTTTAGATAGTTTTATCTTGTTCTTGATATCTCTACAGCCGTAATGTGACTGTGGATGGATACTTCCTACCCACAGGTAGCATGGTTGGCTATGTCACGTACCCAATTTAGTGTACTCTGGGAAGCGGGGCGTGACATGGTTCTGTTGGTATCAGAGCCATAGGATAGTCGGGTTGATTCTTTTGTAGTTGGGTATTGTACCCAATACACGAATCAGAATACCCGTGTTTAGGAAACATGTCCTGCCACCTTGACCGTTTTACCATTCTTGAATCACATTCTTCCTGATTATATCTTTTACGATGTGCAAACTTCCTTTGCATATCGATTTGAAAACCTGATTCCTTGTTATCTTTAGGACTTAGGCGACTTGGATAGAGTTATGTAATTGTGGCTATGATACCGCGGCATAGTTACAATGCGGTACTCTATTTAAGTATCTTGGAGTTCTAGCCTTGATCTATATTCAAAATCTATCATCATGCTAATGTTGGGTATTTTGAGTTCAGGATTATGGCCGGTAAGAAATTGAAGACATACCAGAGGCGTGTGGACGAAGCCGCCATGCTTGGAGTGATAAGAGGAATGCTGGAGAATCAAAGAAACAAACCGAGCTGATCCAGCAGCAAGCGGACTCGTTTCGGGAAGGTTTGGAGATCGTTCAGCGGTTTGTGAACAATGTTGGAGCTAGACCAGTTGACCGAGTAGGGACCGTAGCAGATTTCAGGCAGCTGGGTCCGTCTACATTTACTGGTTTAAAGGAGCCGTTGCCAGTGGAGCAGTGGCTAGTTGACACAGAGAACTTGCTTTTTGCGGCACAGATTCCAGATGACAAAAAAGTTGTTGTGGTACGCATTCAGCTAGTGGACTACGCCCGAGAATGGTGGCTTGTTGAGGAGACCCGCTTGCCCAAGCCGATCAAGTGGGCGGATTTTTCTAAGAGTTTCCTGGAGAAGTTCTTCCCGCGGACTGCACGGGAGGAAATGGAAGAGAAGTTCATCGGACTAAAGAAGAAGGGAGCACCCGTAGATGTGCATGTAGCAGAATGGACGAGACTCAGTAGTTTCGCTGGACCTTTAGTTGCCAACGATGCAGACAGGGCACGGAGGTTCATGCGCAGACTGGACGTGGACATCCAGAGGCAGATTGTCTCCCTGGGTTTGACCACTTCCTCACAAATACTTGCAGCAGCCAAGAGCAGCAGAGTTTATCTGGGATGAAAGGGAGTTTGCAGCAGACAGTAGTTGCGTTAAGGAAGCAGTTCGGTCGGGCCGGTCGAGTTTAGGGCTAGGCCGACAAACAATATTCTTGCATCAATGGAAGTGATGAAAGTAAAGAGCCGGTTGTTGTTCGTGATTCTATGGACGTGTTTGAAGATATATCGGGTTTACCGCCGAGGAGAGACGTGGAGTTCGCAATTGATCTTATTCCTGGTGCAGTGCCAGTATCTAAAGCGTATTATCCAATGGCGCCAGTAGAGTTGGAAGAAGTAAAGAAACAGGTTGCTGAATTGCTTAAAAAGGGTTGGATTCGAAGCAGTAACTCGCCTTAGGGAGCTCCAGTTCTTCTAGTAAAGAAGAAGGATGGCACAAGAAGGATGTGCATCGACTATCGAGAATTAAACCGGGTGGCTATCAAGAACAAGTACCCGATCCCTCGCATTGGAGAACTTTTTGAGCAGCTTAGTGGTGCGAGGGTATTCTCGAAGTTGGATTTACGATCCGGATATCATCAGGTCCGAGTGAAAACAGAAGATATTTGCAAGACGGCGTTCCGAACTCGGTATGGACATTACGAGTACTTAGTGATGCCCTTCGGAGTAACGAATGCGCCGGCAGTATTCATAGACTTGATGAACCGAATCTTTTCACCGTTCTTGGATCGGTTCATTGTGGTATTCATTGACGATATTCTGGTTTACTCGAAGAGTTTTGAAGAGCATGCTGAGCATTTGAAGATCGCACTGCAGACGTTGAGACAGGAGAAATTGTATGCGAAGATGAGTAAGTGCGAGTTTTGGCTGGAGGAAGTAAGGTTTTTGGGGCATGTTGTGTCTGGCGATGGCATTGCCGTCGATCCAGAAAAGATTGCAGCTGTTCGAGATTGGCCTATTCCAAAGAATGTTGCTGAGATAAGAAGTTTTCTTAGATTAGCCGGATACTACAGGAGATTTGTGGAGAACTTTGCTCGTCTGGCAGAGCCGTTGACCAAGCTTACGCGCAAGGAGGTACCTTTTGTATGGGCGGATAAGTGTGCGTTAGCTTTCGAGACGTTGAAGCAGAAGTTGATAACCGCCACTATTCTGACCGTGCCAGACAATTCCGGAGGATTGGTGATTCACAGCGACGCATCTGGGAAATGATTGGGATGTGTTTTGATGCAGCATGGGAAGGTTGTAGCATACGCATCGAGACAGTTGAAGTCCCATGAGAAGAATTATCCAACTCATGACTTGGAGATTGCGGTTGTGATTTTCGCTTTGAAGATTTGGAGACACTACCTTTTGAGCGAAAGAGTCAAAGTTTTTACAGATCATAAGAGCTTGAAGTATGTGTTCACACAGAAGGAGCTTAACATGAGGCAGCGTAGATGGTTGGAGCTGATGGCTGACTACGATCTTGATCTTAAGTACCATCTGGAGAAGGTTAATGTTGTGCCGGATGCGCTTAGTCGGTTACCAGTAATTCAGGTGTTAACTACGCAAAAGGAGATCGCCGCAGATTTTCGAAGATTTGACTTGGAGGTTGTGCTACCACATTATACGGGACAGTTGTTGCAGCTGCAAGTACATTCGTCATTGATCAAGAATATTAAAGCAGCTCAATCGCAGGATCCTAGACTGCTAAAGTTTCGAGAGCAGGTTGAAGCCGGGCTACGAAAAGATTTATTGATCCACAAAGATGGTTCGTTGAGGCATGGTAGCCGTTTGTGTGTGCCAAAGGGTGATGTTCGTGAAGAGCTTATGAAGGAGGCACACAGTTCAGCTTATTCTGTATATCCAGGAGGCACAGAGATGTACCGAGATATTCGACAGCATTTCTGGTGGGAGGGCATGAAGCGGGAGATTGCTCGCTTTGTGGCAAAGTGCTAGGTGTGTCAGCAAGTTAAGGCTGAACATCAAAGGGTTGCTGGTTTATTGCAACCACTTCCGATTCCTCAGTGGAAGTGGGAACATATAACCATGGATTTCGTGACGGCTTTACCGCGGAGTCCAAAAGGCAACAATGCAGTATGGGTAATTGTTGACCGATTGACCAAGGCAGCTCACTTTATTCCTTTTCAGGTTGGTCAATCAACAGAGACTTTGGCAGAGCGGTACATGCAGGAGATTGTAAGATTGCATGGAGTACCGGTGAGCATCGTGTCCGATCGGGACACGATGTTCTTATCACACTTCTGGAGGAGTTTACAGGAAAGTTTGGGGACTCGATTGAAGTTTAGCACAGCTTATCATCCTCAAACTGATGGTCAGTCGGAGAGAACGATCCAAACTCTTGAGGATACGTTGAGAACATGCAGGTTGGACTTCAAGGGGTCTTGGGAGGATCATATACTTTTGGTGGAGTTGTCTTACAACAACAGTTTTCAGGAAACTATTCAGATGGCTCCATTTGAAGCTTTGTATGGTCGTAAATGCCGTTCACCTGTTTGTTGGGACGATGTCGGTGAACGAAGATTATTGGGACCAGATTTGGTTGTGCAGACAGTTGAAAAGGTTAACCCTATCAGAAATCATATGAAGGCAGCACAGGACCGACAGAAGAGTTGGGCAGATACGTCAAGAAGACCTCTGGAGTTCATCGTGGGTGATTTGGTATTCTTGAAGATATCACCGACTAGAGGGGTGATTCGTTTTGGAAGTCGAGGAAAGCTTAGTCCTCGATTCGTTGGACCCTTGAGATCGTGGAGCGTGTTGGTGAGGTAGCGTATCGTTTGGCGTTACCGCAGTCCTTGGCAAATGTGCACGATGTGTTTCACGTATCTCAACTCCGTAAGTATGTTCGAGATGAAACACACGTTTTAGATCATTCGGAGCTAACAGTACGAGAAGACTTGACTTTTGAGGAGCGACCGATTGAAATCGTGGATTGAAGGGAAAAGGTTCTTAAGAACAAGGTTATCCCCCTTGTGCTTGTTTCTTGGGGTAATCGCTCGCATGGAGAGTCCACTTAGGAACGAGAAGATGAAATCCGGCAGAAGTTTCCTCACCTTTTCTTGTAGTTATCTATCTTTGTATTCTTGGAATTTTGAGGACGAAATTCTTTTTGTAGTTGGGTATAATGTAACACCCGAGCCCAATGCTACTATTTTCAGTTACTGTTTGAGCATAATGTGGTACTCATTTCATTTAACTTGCTTGTTTGTTACTTACTGTAAAATTTACCCGGCAAAGTCATTTCTACATATAACAAATTTTGGTATCTAAAATAAAATTGAAAATATTCATCTTGACCTACTTGACACCCCTAGCCTCGTGGTAGCGTCCGTGCATCGTGTTCTCGTCCCGTTCAGTGAAACGAGCGAGTTTGGACGGCTACGTGCACGTACGCGTGTCCGTTTTGGGGGTATGCTTTTTTGATCATAAAACACTTAATTTTAAAATTTGGATCCCGCTTAAAATCCTATTATTTCAATTTCAAATTTTTGGACTCGACCCGGGCGCGATTTGGAAATGTTTTATTTGACGCCAAAATCCCAAATTTTAATATTATTAAAACCATCGCATATATTTTTCTAACTAACCTGATATCTTACTGTTCATTACCTATCTTTTAAATCTTTAAGTTAACCATATAATATTTTTTACAATCTTTTATATCCTTCTCAAATTATTCTCTCAGCCAATCGCAACCTCCCCTTTAACCCCGTGGGCCCCACTTTCTCTCTCTCTCCCTTTTCTCTCTCTCTCTCTCTCTCTCTCTCTCAACTTTTTTTTCTCTCTCTCTCCCTCATATATTCTCTCGTACTTCTCTTTATCATTCTTTCTCTTCTTGCTTCATGTCTCGTTTCTCATTTTTTTAACTGTTCTTTTGTTGCCGGAATTCCGTCGTACCGGTGACGCTTCTCGACGTTCCAGCGAGGTACCCCGACCCGTATGGTTCCTTTGTTCGTCGTTTGGGGTTCATTCCGTGAACCGTCCGCCCGTCGCGAGTTTTCCCCGCCGACGGTTAACGTTCCGTTTTCCCGATTCGCGACCCATCGAGGCAAGTTAATCTTGCTACATACTATATAATTCATTTTATACCTATTTAAATAAATACCATACCTATAGTTTAAATCTAGTGCCCCATGTTTAATTTTATAACGTTTCGATGTTCCGTTTGCATCCGTTTATAACATATTAAATCTAGATCATGAAAACTTATCTTGTGACATACTAGATTACATTATACTGCGTCCATATCAATTAAAATATACATCATCGTAATATTTCTTATTATTATCTTTAATTAGTTTACAATCTGCATTTTATGGTATTATATATTTAAAATATTATAGTTTACACATGAAACGTCGTTGAAAAAAAAGATATAACAAATCTGAAATTTACTGTACACCTTATCTTATAAAATTCATTATAAATCATAGAAAAATCATTAGTATACGTTCTTTAGTTCGTTACGAAGCTAACTCAGAATACTATAACTCTATAAAATATTTACTAGCAAAATAAATTGTTTAAATAACGTAAAATGCAAATGAAAATGTCTCTAAACAGCTGTCCAGGGAAATTCCAGCAGCAAACTTTCAATTTCGAATGTTCATAACTTTTTGTAGGGACAACCTGAGATGCTTATACTTATAAAATGAAAACCTTATTGAATTATCTTTGTTTTGGTATAAGACACGTCCCTTTTTGAGAACGTTCGTTATTTTTAAGCTATTTTACAAATTAGGGTGACGCTGAATTTCTGAACGGAACCTTCTTGTGCATGGTTAATCAATACCACTTTTATAGTTATTAATCGCTTTGAATATGCTATCCATATTAATATTATTATATCAATATTTATATCACATATTGCTTAGTTGTACATCCCACATTACCATTTTATAGTTTTATAACTTTTCGGATACCCGTTTGCATCCATCGCATTTAAGATACATATAATTGCATCCATAGATCACATTACTACATAATAATGTGATATTAACACTCCATGTTTAATAAATTGCATCCTAATTAATATTGGAACTATAAATGTAACCCTAATCGATAACTGTGCATCCATATCCTTGAAATTATATCTATTTGCATATCATATTACATGTTCCAGTTTATTGTTCTGATAGTACTCATGCTTGTTTATTTATACACATGCTTATATTAGTTTGATTATGACCACCCACATGACATCTTGTGCTTCCTGACATGACCTGTTACACTTCCTACTTGACATGACATGGTACCGTATACTGTTGACTTGACCTGATGTACCATGACCTGACCCGTTACCTGATCTTGTGTCTAATGCCAACAAACCTGACATGCAGTCCTTATGGACCGTTCCTGTTGTCTATCCAGACAAACCTGTTTACCTGATCCTGGGTTGGCATTAGTTTCTTGAATTTTCGGAATACCTGACTTGATATACACAAATAACTTGGGGATATGGGGAAATCAAAGGTGAAACCTGACTTGTAACTCGACAGTTCACTACCTGTTCTGGGTGTACACATTCTTGTTTTGTGCCTAGCGGCATGTCTCGGTTTCGGCCGAGAATATTGTGGCCGTGGTCCCGGGTATGTACGGGATACTATCGAGTGTACACATTCCTGTTTTGTGTCTAGCGGCATGTCTCGGCTGCAGCCGAGAATATTGTGGCCGTGGTCCCGGGTATGTACGGGATACTATTGAGTTACATCGACGATTCATCAATTGATTTCAAAGACTTTAGAATAGAAAACCTGATAGAACAGTTTAGTTTACCCACTGCACGCTACCCTGTACTGGTATGATTCATATTATTGTTATTCTTGCTGTATTCATGTTTATATTATATTGCCTGCTACACTGTTCATATTATATTACTTGATGACATGACGCGCTGACGTCTGGGTTTTGCATGGCCCAGATTCCGTACCGCTGTTGCAGTCCGAGCAGGAGTACTTCAGCCAGCAGGCTGAGCTGTGAGTTCAGTAGTAGTTAGTTTTATTTCCTGCATTTATTTCCTGATGTGAGCCCGCATTATGGGACACACTTTTCAGTTATTTGTATTGGATCATTTGCTTCCGCATTTATTTATTATTGACTCCTGTTATTCTGGATTATGGACATGTTTTAGATAGTTTTTTCTTGTTCTTGATATCTCTACAGCCGTAATGTGAGTGTGGATGGATACTTCCTACCCACAGGTAGCATGGTTGGCTATGTCACGTGCCCAATTTAGCGTACTCTGGGAAGCGGGGCGTGACAATGATGTCTCTAAACTACCACAGACTGTGGGGTCCTTAAACTCATGGGTTATGATGTCCTTAAACTTTATAGACTATGACGTCTTTAAACTAGACTATGATGTCTTTAAACTCCATGGACTATGATGTCCTTAAACTTCTGGACCGCAAAGTCCCTAAACTAAAACAAAAGAGCCCAAATGCTCTTTTGTTGGATCTAAATGATCCTGTTAAGTAGATCTTAGTCTAAAATTAGACTAACGTATCCTTAACAAATGGTTAAGTTGATCTTAGTCTAAAATTAGACTTACGTATCCTTAACAAACGTTTAAGTTGATCTTAGTCTCAAAGGAGATTAACGATCCTTAAACCCAAACAAAAACCCAAATCTAAGAAAATACGGATTTGGACTAATCCACGCCCTACGGGCGACAACATAAATTAGTCTCCGTATACAATCCACGGGCAACCAAAAAACAAAACAAACACACACGACACGAAGTGACCATCTGGAGAAGGAGAAAGTGGTTACTGCGATGCGGTAGCGTAATTAACTGCAAGGGCTTGCGCCTGCAGGGAAGAGCGTCCCCATAATCAAAAACCCCTCAATGAGGGGGAATCTGACGAAGTCTGCTACATTGGCCGCATCCATCTAAACCTCCGATACACGGTGCCATAAATCAACTTGGCATCTTCGGAGAGGTGGACGGATAAAACCAAATAGCATCTGCCCCCAAATTCAGGCAAGACGTTTGTCTTCCCGGTCTTTCGGCGGAGAACAGATTCTGGCACGCCCGGTGGGATCATTTCCACTTTCCACTCCACACTTCGTGTGTCATGTTTTTCCCGTGATCAGATAATTGTGGTGTGTATGTTTGTGGTTGCCCTTAGGGGAGTGGATACTGATGTCGGCGCCTCGTCGCTATGAAGAATGGCATTTGTTCCCACCTTAGCAACACAGGCTCTGTCATATCTGGTGGAGTCAAGTACGGGCCACTTGCAGGCTCAAATCTTTGCAATCCGGCTCTTCAAGAAATCAACGGGCTTCTCTTAGGGTTGATGCTCCCACCTCCCACCTTCGGTGCCTCAACGCCCATGGAGGAAGCCCATAGGAAGTCTGTCGTCCATAGGCGGTCTCCCCAAGCAGCAGCTTTGCCAACGGAATCAGTCCTCAAACAACTGGCACATGCCAAGGACCAAGGTCGACGCAGGGGGCAGAATATTCAAGCTCTCAAAGGAAACAGGGGGCAGGCTCGGCAAAATCCTGAAGCTAATCAAATCCCGGTCGTAAGAAACGGCCAACGTCGATATCAGCGTCATACAAAATGAGCTGGGGGCAGTTCTTCGTATGGTCCCGTTTCAACCCTAGTGGAGAATGTTGTTGTTCCAATTGGGAACAGCTTCAAACTGTTGCGTAGGGTCAGACAAAATTCTCCTACTGTAATATTAAAAAAATCTCCGCAGCCCCTGGGATCCCACGAGAGCAGAAACGAGTTCGCTCCCAGAGACAACTTTCCTCATCTATATATAAGGCGTGGAAGCAGGTAAAGGGGAATACCCCAAGACGGATCCTGATACAGCGGTTCCTCTTAAATCCAAAGCGGTTTTTCACAAAAAAAGAGAGGCCTAATAAAGCTCAAGTGCCCGAAGCGAACTCCAAACACCCCAAGCCTGGGGGCATGGTAGTTCACATAGTCTATATGTTGAATTCCAAAGACGAAGTTCGAGTTTATACTAGTCATCGACCTCAAACTCGGTTCGTGACAAAAGTTCAACTACAACGTGAAAAGTGTCACGACCCGCAAGGTACGGAACGTGACTGGCACTTAAGTTTACGAAACGTCTAAAGGCGTCCGTAAAATAAGTAAGCCAAAAGCCCAGAGAACAAAACCAATTAAGCAAAAGAGTGAAGAAAACCCAAACATTTGAAAGCAAGTTTATCAAATAAGTCATATGAAACCCCTTTTAAAAACAATACTAATTTTCCCGAAAATTTCGGCAGAGTCTCCTTTGTAAATACTGGCCCCCAAAAATGGGTACAACAAGAATATATGTAAAACCAACAAAAAGGCATCCCCAAGCGGGAGCTAGCTCTTCGCCATAAGACGGTCACAAATCCCACGCAATATAAATGACAACAAGCGTAATGATCATAAGGAAGCATGAAAAAAGTAGCATGTCGGCTCAAGTGAGCTCGACCCCAAAATACAGCATAAAATCCACAAACCTCACAGTCTCATCTCTAGGTCAATATACAATAAATCTGGTAGAAACAGTAGATGGAGTACACTAGATACAAGAATATACAAGGTGGTACAAAAATAATAACATAACCCACCTATGAGCAAATCTCGAGCTCAGGCAAAAGAGGCAAAAGAACAAGTGCGCCCGCCGCTACTGAACTGACGGAGCGGACCTGCAAAAGACTGTGGCACAACGGGGGTGAGTTGCCAACTCGTGAGTAATAAATAACATCTACAAAGGCTATCGTATGCATGCACACAAGCATCCTAGCGTCTATAATACAGGTATGACTGGATGCACTAGCAGGTGGGTATACAACATCAGTGTACGAATATGTATGCAACATGAATATCTGAGGTCTCAATAGATATATATAAGGAATATTTTATCTCTTTTTGTTTTTGAAACTCTTTTAGAATGCCAGCATAATGTCAATGAATCGACGAAAATCGGTGTCCAGCAACGACACCCAAAAGCTGTCTCGAATCTCATAAATCCATGTCATAGTATCTCTGGCCTCAGCCATCCGGCTGACCCATCTCAGTATCAATATCTCATCATCTAGCGGCCACGGTCGGTATCCTCTGGATATCCGCCGTCCCAAACAGTCACCGGTAGGTAATCCGTCCCCTGCCAGGCTCAACGTCATCACCACATTCCTCTTGCCCCGGGGTACCTTACCGGGCCCACCATGTACCCGTGCCGGTTCCTCCACTCCTCGACACGGATTTCCAAATCCACAGCAAACTCATGGTGGACGACACTTACATCACTAGAAAACCGCAATTTACATATTTTAAAAATATAATAAGTTTAGAAATTTTGCGGCTTTCCCCCGAAATCCAGCAATATCATAAAATCTCAAGAAATCCTCATAAGTGCATATATCAATGATAATGAATGCGTATGATATCAATAATCAAGTTGCGATGTGTGATTAATGTATTAAGCATGAACAATTAATATGATGAAGTACATGCACATGAATAGCAATATTACGGTTTCATTTTTAAGGAATTAAAGGCAATAGTACCAGTTTAAGTATCAATTAGTAAAAGGTTTCAATTTAAAAGTTATCTAGTGTGGTGGCATGGCAATTACCAGGGTGTGTGTGTAAGCATGAATAGTGCTCGTGCTGCATATAAAAACCCTGGTAATGGTGCAGGTGTCCTATGAAATGGTTTCGTATAGGTATGTCAATATAATGCATGGATGCAGCAAATAGTCAATTAAGTATTTCACCCCTAATTATTAACATTACTAAGGATCTTGTAAGTTACTAAAACTATCGGGTGGCTTGCGCCATCCAACGATAGTCCCCCGTAGATGTTACATCTACTCACCGGAATCCCTGGCTAGCTGTGTCCAATCACCGCCTTTCCCTTTCGCGCCGCGTCTGACGTCTCCGCGACCGAACCTGGAATTTACATCAATATCAAACATGAGGTTACATATCAAGAACGACGCAAAACCCCAACGAAACTACTAAAGTTCGCTAGCTAGGTACAACGTGCACAAAGTGCGCGGAACACACGCGAAAATCGCAAAAACTGCCAAAAAAACGCCGATTTGGTCTCCCGGCAAAACTAAAACCCGACTACCCAAAAATCCGCACTCACGCATCCTAAAAGTCGTAGGACAAGCCATTACAATCATCAAGATCTCAAAAATAATCCATCACATAATTTTTATAAAAATCTAGTAAGCACAAACTAGCAAATTTTGGTGCAAAAATCGAAGATTAGCGATACGGTTATCACAATCCAACACAATATCCAACCACACAACAAGCAATCTACAAACACTATAATTACAACACATTAGCAAAGATTCAAAACCTATTTTCAATAAACAACCCACTTGAATTATATAACCTAGCAATTCTAATCCAAACTTTACATGAAAACCTCAAATTAACACTAATTTACAACTCATTTAGCAAGTTAACCTTCTAGATTAGGTTAGCAAAACAACTAGATAACAATGTAAATTAATTACCCTAATAATGGATTTCTAAACCCTAATCAACTCATTAACATGTTTCACAATCCAATTCCATACAAAAACCCTCTCTAGATTTTCCTAAAACAACAATTACAACTAAAATCACACTTTTTAAAAGTAACAAAATTAACACAATTTAAAGACCACATCAACAAGGTAACTTCTTTGATTTGTGTAGGAACTAGCAAGCAAAATAAATTTAATTAACCACATAATGGTATGCTAACAAACTTTAGTTTAAAACAACTACTCTTTATAAACTAGATTAGAATTTAGCTAACTTTTAACACTAAACCATACAATTAAAGGAATTAGCAAAAAAGAAAGTAACTTGAAGAAATTTATACCTCAAGATCTATGGATCAAGCAAGTGATTTGCCTCTAAGAATGGCTTCCTAGCTCCAAGGTTCAAGCAAGAATGGCTAAGGATAATGATAGCATAAGGATTTTGTTTGGATTTTTGAATTAATTATGGATTTTGATGTGGTTTTTTTGAAGGAAATTGAAGAAAAATGAAATGAAAAGAGATGAAGAAGAGGAGGTTCAGTTTCGGCCAGAATGAGGTAAGGGGGAGGGTGTGGGCAAGTGGGGAAAAGTCATGGGTCAAGTCTCCAAAGTCAATGTATCATAACTTATCCATTATATTTAAAATAATTCCATAAACCACTATTTCAACTCAAGAAAGCAATCAAGGAAAGAGAGGCCAGAAATTTCTGGACTTGGACAAGGTGGGGCTGTTCTAGGGTTGAGGGAAAAGAGAGAGGGGTTTTACAAAAGAAATTTTATGCAAAAAGGCCCCCTACAATTCAAAAATTGCAAGTTTTAGCTCAAAATTCAATAAATTCGTTTCATAACATAAAAATTTGTTAAAAATCAAAATAAATTACTAAAAATTTACGTTATCACTAGATTATAATTATCATAATTTTAGAGATTAAAATTAGCCCGGAAAAATTTGTATTTATCGCTAATTTAATGTATTTTCTTACCGGCTTAAAATAATATTAAAAAAATTGAAAAATTAGGGAAAATTTTTAAACGACCAGAATTTCATAATTAACTCATTAGCTACTAAAAAAAAGCAATTACCTATCCATTTTAAGTATAATTAGCCCTAAACTGCAAAATAACAAGAAAGACGGTTTTCGGAAAAATACCGAATTTTCACCGAATTTCAGGAAAACACCAAAACGACTTTTCAAGACGCTACAATCTTCCCCCTTTAAAGAAATTCGGTCCCCGAATTTAAAAATATAGCTACGCGTACCTTCGAAGAGATGGGGATATTTCTTCCTCATCTCGCCCTCGGTCTCCCAGGTAACCTCCTCGCTGCTCGGGCTACGCCAAAGGACCTTGACGGTTGGTATAATCTTCGACCTCAACTTCTTCACCTGCCGATCCAGGATGGCCACCGGCTGCTCTGCAAAAGAAAGGTCGCGCTCTAGTTGGACTGTTGGGTGCTGAATCGCATGCGAAGGGTCGTGAAGGTACTTGCGGAGCATCGAAACATGAAAGACGGGGTGAACATCGGGAAAGCTGGGAGGAAGAGCCAAACGATAAGCAACAGCGCCAACCCGCTCGAGGATCTCGAAGGGACCTACGAATCTAGGGCTAAGCTTCCCCTTTCGCCCAAAACGCATCACGCCCTTCATCGGAGAGACCCTCAGAAAAACATGGTCGCCAACTGCGAACTCTAATCTGCGACGGCGCCTGTCTGCATACGATTTCTGCCTGCTCTGAGCCGCTCTCATCCGGTCTCGGATCAACTGTATCTTCGCTGTCGTCTCCTCAACAAGCTGCGGCCCCAAAATGCTGCTCTCGCTGAGCTCTGTCCAACAAACGGGCGATCTGCATCTCCTCCCATACAATGCCTCGAAAGGTGCCATCTGAATAGTATCCTGGAAGCTGTTGTTGTAGGAGAACTCCACTAGAGGTAAATGACGATCCCAGCTACCACCAAAGTCTAAAACGCACGCTCTGAGCATGTCCTCGAGAGTCTGAATGGTTCGCTCTGACTGTCCGTCTGTCTGCGGATGAAACGCTGTGCTGAAGCTCAAACGAGTGCCCAAAGCCTCCTGAAGTCTCTGCCAAAGTCGGCTGGTGAACTGAGTGCCTCGATCTGACACGATACAAGTCGGTACGCCATGTAGTCGCACGATCTCGTCAATATAGAGCTGAGCATACTGAGCGAAGCTGAAAGTCGTCTTCACTGGAAGGAAGTGAGCCGCTTTCGTCAATCTATCCACGATCACCCAGATGGAGTCGTACCCTCGACTGGTCCTGGGTAGACCCACAACGAAATCCATCGAAATCTGCTCCCATTTCCACTCTGGAATGGGTAACGGCTGCAGCTCTCCTGCAGGCCTCTGGTGCTCGGCCTTGACTTGCTGACAAGTCAGGCATCTCGAAACGAACTCCGCAATGTCCCTCTTCATCCCGTCACACCAGTAGGTCTCTCTCATATCATGGTACATCTTGGTGGAACCTGGGTGGACACTATACACTGATCGGTGTGCCTCCCCAAGAATGTCGCGCCGCAATCCATCAGCATCTGGTACGCACAGTCTAGATCCATATCGTAAAATCCCCTGATCGTCAATCACGAACTCGGAAAATCTGCCCTGTCCCATCTGTGCCATGATCTCTGAGCAACGGTCGTCACTGCGCTGTGCCTCATATATACGGTCAAGCAACTGTGGGCGTGCACGAACATGCGCGAGCTGTCCCCCTGTCTGAGTGAAATCGAACTCAACTCTGCTGTCGCATAACATCTGCCAATCTGCTGACGACTGCCCCTGAACTGCGCGCAAAAAGGATAGACTACCCCCGGGCCTCCTACTCAACGCATCTGCCACCACATTTGCCTTGCCGGGGTGATATAAGATCTCGCAGTCGTAGTCTTTCACCAACTCCATCCAACGACGCTGTCTGAGGTTCAGGTCTCGCTGCTGAAATATGTACTTTAAGCTCTTGTGATCGGTGAATATCTGACACGACTCGCCGTACAGGTAATGCCGCCAAATCTTCAGTGCAAAGACCACTGCAGCCATCTCCAAATCATGAGTGGGGTAGTTCTGTTCATGCTTCTTCAACTGCCGAGAAGCATAAGCGATCACCCGGCCATGCTGCATCAATACGCATCCTAATCCCACTCGCGAAGCATCACAGTAGACAACAAATCCGCCTGATCCCGAAGGCAAAGATAATACCGGCGCCGTAGTCAAACAAGTCCGTAGCTGCTGAAAACTGCGCTCGCACTCCTCTGTCCAAACGAAAGGAACTCCCTTCCGGGTCAAACCGGTCAACGGTGCAGTTATACGGGAGAAGTCCTGAACAAAACGCCTGTAGTAGCCCGCCAAGCCTAGAAAACTACGGATCTCAGTAACCGATGTAGGTCGGGGCCACTGCTGAACAGCCTCAATCTTCTTCGGGTCCACACAAATGCCGTCTCTCGTAACCACGTGACCCAAGAATCCGACGCTGTCCAGCCAGAATGCACACTTGGAGAATTTCGCGAACAGCTGGTGCTACCTCAGAGTCTGTAACGTAATCCGCAAGTGCTGCTCGTGCTCCTCTCTGCTCCGGGAGTACACCAAGATATCGTCGATAAACACGATGATGAACAAGTCAAGATACGGCGTGAATGTACGGTTCATCAAATCCATGAATGCTGCTGGGGCGTTGGTGAGTCCGAACGACATCACCAAAAACTCGTAGTGGCCGTAGCGCGTGCGGAAAGCTATCCTCGGTATATCCTCCTGTCGAACTCGCATCTGATGGTATCCTGATCGCAAGTCGATCCTCGAGAAATACCCCGCACCCTGAAGCTGGTCGAACAAATCATCAATGCGCGGCAACGGATATCTGTTCCGAACGGTAACTTTGTTCAGCTGGCGGTAGTCGATACATAAGCGCAAACTTCCATCCTTCTTCTTGACAAACAGGACCGGAGCACCCCACGGAGAAACACTCGGTCGAATAAGCCCCTTATCTAATAAATCCTGCAACTGATCCTTCAGCTCTCGAAGCTCTGCCGGGGCCATCCGATAAGGTGGTATAGAAATAGGCCCCGAACCGGGAATCAAATCAATGCAGAACTCAACATCGCGCTCAGGCGGTAGCCCAGGTAGCTCATCAGGGAAAACATCAGGGAACTCACAAACTACCGGGACCCGGTCTAACGGAACCTCTGCAGCTCGAGTATCACAAACAAATGCTAAGAATCCCTGACATCCCTTCTGCAAGAGCTGACCAGCGCGAAGAGACGAAATTAAGCTGGGAAGGGTGACACTGCGGTCTCCCTGAATAACAAGGACTGGCTCTCCCGGAAAGCTAATTCTGACTGCCTTCTTACGGCAGTCCACCGAAGCATAACAAGTGGCTAGCCAATCCATGCCCAGAAGCACATCAAAGTCCAACATATCGAGGAGTATCAAATCAACTGATGAATCCCTCTCCCCGATACGAACGGAACACAAATGAAATACAAACCGAGCGACAAACGACTCGCCTACCGGAGTAACAACAACAAGCGGCTGATCTAACGACGACGACTCACGGCCCAACATCGGTGCAAAGTGTGTAGATACGTACGAATGTATGGAACCTGGGTCGAATAATACCCGTGCGTCGAAAGAACAAACTGGCAAGGTACCTGTCACAACGGCATTGGATGCCTGCGCATCCTGCGGTGTCAAAGCAAAAACTCGGGCCTGTCCTCCACCGATAGCGGGCTGACCTCGACCTCGGCCTCTGCCTCCTCGTCCTCTCTGAACAGGACCGCCGCGTCCACGGCCTCTCGGTGCACCTAACTGGCGTGGAGCATCGCCTGGGGTAGGAAGTAGGGCTCTCTAAGGAGGGGGTGGTGATGGTGGTAGGGTCACATGCGGAACTGTCGCTGCTCCCTGTCGTCTCACCGGACAGTCTCTGACAAGATGGTGCAAACTCCCGCACCCAAAACATCCTGGCGACTGCTGCTGCCCCTGGGGATAAGAACCATATAACTGTCCTCGCCCAAATCCTCTGCCAGGCCTATCTCTCGGAAAGAATCTGGCGCGCTGCCTCTGAGACGGTACATCGGTGCGAATCCTCTTCGGCCCAGAAACGGCCGAAGTCTGTGATATGCGTGTCTCCATCCGCAATGCCGTATCCATAGCAGCTGAATAAGTGTCGTAGTGCTCGGCGCCAATGGCAAGATATAGCTGGGCATCAAGCCCCTGTACGAACCTCTTCACCATCTTCTCCTCGGTATCCACCAAATACTGAGCATAACGGGATAACTGTGTAAACTGGATGTCATACTCAGACACCGTCATCCCAGGTGTCTTGACTAAGGCCTCGAAGCTGCGAGCTCTGGCGTCACGAATGCTCTCTGGAAGGAAACGGGCTAGAAAGACCGCTGTAAACTCGACCCAAGTCATAGGCGGTAGACCTGCAGCTCGACCTCTCAAGACTGACTCCCACCATGTCTGCGCGAGACCCTCTAGTCGGAAACTCGCAAGCTCTACCCATCGATCATCCGAACATCTCAGCGAACGGCAGATCCTGGCTAAACTGTCAAGGAACGTCTGTGGGTCCTCCGCTGCCTCGGTGCCGGTGAATACTGGAGGTCTCAGCCTCATGAAATCCTGTAGTGAAACCGGAATGGCCACGGTGGAAGTAGTAGGAGCAGGTATCATGGTCGTCTGTGATGTAGTAGGTACGTCATCCGGCCTCGGTGTACGACTGGCTGCAACTAGGGATCCTACCATCTGACGTAGCTCCTGCATGCCTCCCATCATCTGTCGCAACTCCTCCATACTGGTCTCGAGCCTATCCATACGGCCTGGGGAAGGTGGATCGGTCTGTCCCTGCGGCGTAGGCATACCACCCTGCTCAGTCCTAGTCTCGGACGAGCCAGCTCGAATCTCGTCTCTGGCGGCAGCCCTCTGTGCCCTCGTAGCCTTCGGCGGCATAGTGGCTGTTACAGGAAAACGGATAGTAAGGACGGTGCAATAGGATTATAGGATACACGGAATTGAAGAAGGAATTTTTCAAGCAAGTATATCCTAAAGTCACTTAGGCGGAGTACCGTATCGTAAGTATGCCGTGGACATACGCACGCTACGTTACCCTGCTTAAGTCACTTACTCCATCTACCAAGGGTCATCCTACACTCACAAAGGTAAAACCTATCGCTCTGATACCAACTTTGTCACGACCCGCAAGGTACGGAACGTGACTGGCACTTAAGTTTACGAAACGTCTAAAGGCGTCCGTAAAATAAGTAAGCCAAAAGCCCAGAGAACAAAACCAATTAAGCAAAAGAGTGAAGAAAACCCAAACATTTGAAAGCAAGTTTATCAAATAAGTCATATGAAACCCCTTTTAAAAACAATACTAATTTTCCCGAAAATTTCGGCAGAGTCTCCTTTGTAAATACTGGCCCCCAAAAATGGGTACAACAAGAATATATGTAAAACCAACAAAAAGGCATCCCCAAGCGGGAGCTAGCTCTTCGCCATAAGGCGGTCACAAATCCCACGCAATATAAATGACAACAAGCGTAATGATCATAAGGAAGCATGAAAAAAGTAGCATGTCGGCTCAAGTGAGCTCGACCCCAAAATACAGCATAAAATCCACAAACCTCACAGTCTCATCTCTAGGTCAATATACAATAAATCTGGTAGAAACAGTAGATGGAGTACACTAGATACAAGAATATACAAGGTGGTACAAAAATAATAACATAACCCACCTATGAGCAAATCTCGAGCTCAGGCAAAAGAGGCAAAAGAACAAGTGCGCCCGCCCTACTGAACTGACGGAGCGGACATGCAAAAGACTGTGGCACAACGGGGGTGAGTTGCCAACTCGTGAGTAATAAATAACATCTACAAAGGCTATCGTATGCATGCACACAAGCATCCTAGCGTCTATAATACAGGTATGACTGGATGCACTAGCAGGTGGGTATACAACATCAGTGTACGAATATGTATGCAACATGAATATCTGAGGTCTCAATAGATATATATAAGGAATATTTTATCTCTTTTTGTTTTTGAAACTCTTTTAGAATGCCAGCATAATGTCAATGAATCGACGAAAATCGGTGTCCAGCAACGACACCCAAAAGCTGTCTCGAATCTCATAAATCCATGTCATAGTATCTCTGGCCTCAGCCATCCTGCTGACCCATCTCAGTATCAATATCTCATCATCTAGCGGCCACGGTCGGTATCCTCTGGATATCCGCCGTCCCAAACAGTCACCGGTAGGTAATCCGTCACCTGCCAGGCTCAACGTCATCACCACATTCCTCTTGTCCCGGGGTACCTTACCGGGCCCACCATGTACCCGTGCTGGTTCCTCCACTCCTCGACACGGATTTCCAAATCCACAGCAAACTCATGGTGGACGACACTTACATCACTAGAAAACCGCAATTTACATATTTTAAAAATATAATAAGTTTAGAAATTTTGCGGCTTTCCCCCGAAATCCAGCAATATCATAAAATCTCAAGAAATCCTCATAAGTGCATATATCAATGATAATGAATGCGTATGATATCAATAATCAAGTTGCGATGTGTGATTAATGTATTAAGCATGAACAATTAATATGATGAAGTACATGCACATGAATAGCAATACTACGGTTTCATTTTTAAGGAATTAAAGGCAATAGTACCAGTTTAAGTATCAATTAGTAAAAGGTTTCAATTTAAAAGTTATCTAGTGTGGTGGCATGGCAATTACCAGGGTGTGTGTGTAAGCATGAATAGTGCTCGTGCTGCATATAAAAACCCTGGTAATGGTGCAGGTGTCCTATGAAATGGTTTCGTATAGGTAATATAATGCATGGATGCAGCAAATAGTCAATTAAGTATTTCACCCCTAATTATTAACATTACTAAGGATCTTATAAGTTACTAAAACTATCGGGCGGCTTGCGCCATCCAACGATAGTCCCCCGTAGATGTTACATCTACTCACCGGAATCCCTGGCTAGCTGTGTCCAATCATCGCCTTTCCCTTTCGCGCCGCGTCTGACGTCTCCGCGACCGAACCTGGAATTTACATCAATATCAAGCATGAGGTTACATATCAAGAACGACGCAAAACCCCAACGAAACTACTAAAGTTCGCTAGCTAGGTACAACGTGCACAAAGTGCGCGGAACACACACGAATATCGCAAAAACTGCCAAAAAAACGCCGATTTGGTCTCCCGGCAAAACTAAAACCCGACTACCCAAAAATCCGCACTCACGCATCCTAAAAGTCGTAGGACAAGCCATTACAATCATCAAGATCTCAAAAATAATCCATCACATAATTTTTATAAAAATCTAGTAAGCACAAACTAGCAAATTTTGGTGCAAAAATCGAAGATTAGCGATACGGTTATCACAATCCAACACAATATCCAACCACACAACAAGCAATCTACAAACACTATAATTACAACACATTAGCAAAGATTCAAAACCTATTTTCAATAAACAACCCACTTGAATTATATAACCTAGCAATTCTAATCCAAACTTTACATGAAAATCTCAAATTAACACTAATTTACAACTCATTTAGCAAGTTAACCTTCTAGATTAGGTTAGCAAAACAACTAGATAACAATGTAAATTAATTACCCTAATAATGGATTTCTAAACCCTAATCAACTCATTAACATGTTTCACAATCCAATTCCATACAAAAACCCTCTCTAGATTTTCCTAAAACAACAATTACAACTAAAATCACACTTTTTAAAAGTAACAAAATTAACACAATTTAAAGACCACATCAACAAGGTAACTTCTTTGATTTGTGTAGGAACTAGCAAGCAAAATAAATTTAATTAACCACATAATGGTATGCTAACAAACTTTAGTTTAAAACAACTACTCTTTATAAACTAGATTAGAATTTAGCTAACTTTTAACACTAAACCATACAATTAAAGGAATTAGCAAAAAAGAAAGTAACTTGAAGAAATTTATACCTCAAGATCTATGGATCAAGCAAGTGATTTGCCTCTAAGAATGGCTTCCTAGCTCCAAGGTTCAAGCAAGAATGGCTAAGGATAATGATAGCATAAGGATTTTGTTTGGATTTTTGAATTAATTATGGATTTTGATGTGGTTTTTTTGAAGGAAATTGAAGAAAAATGAAAAGAAAAGAGATGAAGAAGAGGAGGTTCAGTTTCGGCCAGAATGAGGTAAGGGGGAGGGTGTGGGCAAGTGGGGAAAAGTCATGGGTCAAGTCTCCAAAGTCAATGTATCATAACTTATCCATTATATTTAAAATAATTCCATAAACCACTATTTCAACTCAAGAAAGCAATCAAGGAAAGAGAGGCCAGAAATTTCTGGACTTGGACAAGGTGGGGCTGTTCTAGGGTTGAGGGAAAAGAGAGAGGGGTTTTACAAAAGAAATTTTATGCAAAAAGGCCCCCTACAACTCAAAAATTGCAAGTTTTAGCTCAAAATTCAATAAATTCGTTTCATAACATAAAAATTTGTTAAAAATCAAAATAAATTACTAAAAATTTATGTTATCACTAGATTATAATTATCATAATTTTAGAGATTAAAATTAGCCCGGAAAAATTTGTATTTATCGCTAATTTAATGTATTTTCTTACCAGCTTAAAATAATATTAAAAAAATTGAAAAATTAGGGAAAATTTTTAAACGACCAGAATTTCATAATTAACTCATTAGCTACTAAAAATAAGCAATTACCTATCCATTTTAAGTATAATTAGCCCTAAACTGCAAAATAACAAGAAAGACGGTTTTCGGAAAAATACCGAATTTTCACCGAATTTCAGGAAAACACCAAAACGACTTTTCAAGACGCTACAAAAAGCTACAGCAGATGCTCGCTCAGATGGCAGCAAACGGTAATTCATCACCTGAGGAAAATCTTTAAGTCCATGTCACGCACCCCACGAACTTGCGGGGAGGCGAAATATATGAAAAACGATTATCAAAGCTTCGTAACAAGGACTTGAGCGCATGAATCGTTTCTAAACCGTTACTAGCAAACTAGGAAAGGTTTAACTACTCGGATTCGAAGTTATACATCACGTTACTTGTCCTTCGGGTTTTCATCGCAGTCCTCCACTCCTCGTAGGCTCCTTGGAACATCGGCACCTCAACGGCCTCTTCGAATCAAAGATGATCCACCCGAGAGATCCTACTACAAGCTTGATCTCTAACTTGAGATAACTAGGTTGCTCAAAGTGCTAATCTAAGCTACCTAGGGAATATAGAGTGAGGTTATGGATGTATTAGTCTAGCTAACCCTTGATCTCAACACATGAGAGGTTAGGGTTAGGGTTTCAAGAATGAGAGAGCTTGAGGAGAGAGAAGGTGATGATAAGAATGATATTGAAAAATGAACTCATTAGAATATATCAACCATAACAATTTATCAAATAAATAATATATATGATTAATCATCATGGTTGACGCATTCACCTTGTGTGATTCATCTCATGAGTCATTAGCTTCATAAATGAAGCATTAACTCCATGGATGAATCATACAAATGAGTCATTAAGCAATAAATGCTTATGCCACCTTAACCCCCAAGTCACCATGCTTCTAGAAGCTTCCTGAAAAATTATGAGAACGCCCCTCCAATCCGTGAAAACACGGAAAAACTTTAGACTGTATAAATCCAATAACCCGATACTAGAATCTGGCTTAAACCAAAGCCGGCTAGTAAAAACTGTCTGAACGTCGTACGTACGTAAACACACGTATGCGTCCGAACCCTTGTCGTAAAACCATACGATCGACCTCTATATCGTTTTGCCTGGAGCAGGGAAACTCTCTGTGTGGGACTCTAAAGACTCGACACTACGCTGGCAGTGTAAGTCTATGTCACGCACCCCACAAACTTGCGGGGAGGCGGAATATATGAAAAACGATTATCAAAGCTTCGTAACACGGACTTGAGCGCATGAATCGTTTCTAAACCATTGCTAACTATCTACTAGAGGTTTAACTACTCGGATACGAAGTTATACCTCACGTTACTTGTCCATCAGGTCTTCATCGCGGTCCTCCACTCCTCGTAGGCTCTTTGGAACATCGGCACCACAACGGCCTCCTCGAGTCAAAGACGATCCACCCGAGAGCTCCTACACCAAGCTTTATCTCAAACTTGAGATAACTACGTTGCTCAAAGTGCTAATCTAAGCTACCTAGGAGATATAGAGTGAGCTTATGGATGTATTAGTCTAGCTAACCCTTGATCTCAACACATGAGAGGTTAGGGTTAGGGTTTCAAGAATGAGAGCTTGAGGAGAGAGAAGGTGAGAAAGTGAATTACTTTTGATGAATGAAATCATTTTAGTATATATGAAACGTATGATATTATTAAGTAAATAATAAATAAAGCTTTATCATCATGTTTCATTAATACCCAAAGTGATTCATCATATGAGTCATATAAATCATTAAATGAATCATTAACTCATTGCATGAATCACTACATGACGCACTAATCCAATTAATGCAAATGCCACCTTAGCCTCCAACTCACCATACTTCTAGAAGCTTCCCGGAAAATTACGAGAACGCCCCTCCAATCCGTGAAAACACGGAAAAACTTTAGACTGTATAAATCCAATAACCCGATACTAGATTCTGGCTTAAACCAAAGCCGGCTAGTAAAAACTGTCCGAAAAGTCGTACGTGCGTAAACACACGTACGCGTCCGAACCCTTGTCGTAAAACCATACGACCTCTATATCATTTCGCCTGGAGCAGGGAAACTCTCTGTGTGGGACTTTAAAGACTCGACACAACGCTAGCAGCGGGTTTAACCACAGACCGCAAGCGGCACTAGCTCTACGTAACGGTCCCCAGGTAGATGTCGATAAGAAGGCCGATGAGGAAAACTATCCGAACTCCTACTGAGCCTGATGTGACAATCTCCGTACAGTCCGGTCTGTTCGTCTAAGACTATCGCATATCAAGCCTAGGGGGTGGCAAGTGTCAGTCCCCTTATAGCTGTATAAGTCGTGTCGGAGCGAAGCCTATTACACCCTGAGAAGCTACTGGAACCTACCAGTATATCTCGCTTGCCCTGGCCAGGGACTTTTCGTAATGGCTCTCTGACACAGCGCGATATCAACTCCTAATACCGGGAGAGACGAATCCTATCTAACCGCCACTGCCTCCAAGTGCTCGGGACTGCACCCAACTGCTACCTGTTTGCACGACTCCTTTGAGCCGTGGTAGGGTAGCAATCTAAGAACAGTGGGACACACTCGAGGCGAAGTAGCAGTGTCAAGTTAGCGGATTATGCTGTACTCATGTCACCTGGGAACTGTTAACTGACGATGGGTATAATACCAACCAATCAGTTCCTCGGCGAGTCCTGTCCGGTGTACCCGTAACCTAACGAGCACCTGTATATTATCTCCAGTACGACGTACTGATGGCTGTGGGACAGGACATCTCCCCAACTGGGATGAGAAGCGTACACACTTAGTCTACTCCGGAATATCGATGCCCTATCTCGATAATCCAGTGATCAGTGACCTGTATAGGATGTTGCTTACAGACTACCCAGCCCCCACTAGTGTGACTGCCATCACAACGCTGGTAATCAAGCAAAGATCCTATGGGCTCTACTAATATGTATAAGTGATATGTTACAAGAAACATATGCATATATTAAAGTAGACACAAACCAAGTAGCATACTACCATGTTTAGCAAGATTGTATATACAACTGTGAATATTCCAAGCTTCCATTAAGTAGTATACATACAAGTATGATACAATAATGGCCCCTAGGGCATATACACTAACAATCTCCCACATGCACTAGGGCCATAAGCTGGCATATCGTAGACCTATCATCTCGAATAGCCTCTCGAACTGCGTCTGAGGAAGGGCCTTTGTGAATGGATTAGCAATGTTATTCTCCGTCTCTACTCTCTTCACCTCGATCTCCCGGCGATCTACGATCTCCCTGATCAGGTGATACCGCCTTAAGATGTGTCTGGACTTCTGATGGGACCTGGGTTCCTTCGCTAAAACTATAGCGCCGTTGTTGTCACAATACAAAGGTATTGGATCAACACTGGTAGGAACCACCTGAAGTTCTGTGAGGAACTTCTTCATCTAGACAGCTTCTTTTGCGGCATCGCAAGCAGCTATGTACTCTGCTTCCATTGTTGAGTCAGCAACAGTCTCCTTTTTGGAACTCTTCCAACAGACCACCCTTCCATTGAGGGTAAAGACATAACCCGACATGGATTTGGAGTCATCTTTGTCACTCTGGAAGCCGGAGTCGGCAAAGGCCTCAATCTGGAGGTCTTTTCCGCCATACACCAAGAACATATCTTTAGTCCTCCTCAGGTACTTGAGGATGTTCTTTACTGCTATCCAGTGCTTCTCCCCTGAGTTTGCTTGATACCTGCTTACTACGCTCAATGCTTATGCTACATCTGGTCTGGTACATAACATCGCATACATTATAGAGCCTACCGCAGAAGCGTAGGGTATAATCGACATGCGATCCCTTTCCAAATCAGTCTTGGGAGACATCTCTTTGGAGAGGGTGATTCCGTGACAAGCCGGTAGGTTACCGCGCTTAGAATCATCCATATTGAATCTTTTCACTATGGTGTCTATGTACCTAGACTGTGAAAGTCCCAACATCCTCTTTGATCTATCACGATAGATCTGGATCCCCAAAATGTAGGTGGCATCACCCAGGTCTTTCATGGAGAATTTATGTGACAAGAATCTTTTTACTGACTGTAACATAGGAATATCATTTCCTATTAGGAGAATGTCATCCACGTATAAGACCAGGAATGCTACAGCTCTCCCTACGATCTTACTGTATATGCAAGGTTCATCTGGATTTTTGATAAAGTCAAATTCTTTGACAGCATCATCAAAACAGATGTTCCAACTCCGCGATACCTGCTTTAGTCCAATAATGGACTTAAGCAGCTTGCATACTTTACCGCTGCTCCCACTCTGAATGAATCCCTCTGGCTGATCCATATAGACGCTCTCTTCCAAATTTCCATTTAGAAAGGCCGTCTTTACGTCCATCTGCCAGATTTCATAATCGTGGAAGGCAGCAATAGAAAGAAGGACCCGAATATATTTAAGCATAGCCACTGGAGAAAAAGTTTCGTCATAGTCCAAACCAGGTCTTTGACGGAAACCCTTTGCAACAAGTCTAGCCTTATAGGTTTCAACCTTTCTATCTACACCAATCTTCTTTTTGAAGATCCATTTGCATCCTACGGGTTTTACCCCATCTAGAGCAACGTCCAAAGTCCATACTTTGTTAGTGTACATGGACTCCATTTCGGTCCGCATTGCATCTAGCCATTTTACTGAGTCACCGCTCTGAATGGCTTGCTGGAAGCTATTAGGCTCATCATAGTCAATAGTGCAATCCTCTCTATCCCCGTCTATGAGAAAACCGTAGTATCTCTCGGGCGGATGAGACTGCCTACTACTCCTGCGGAGTGGTGTCGGGATGTCCTGTTCTTCTTGAACTTCTGGTTCTACCTTACTTTCAGTAACAGTTTGTGGTTCTGGAATTTCTTCCAGTTCTATTTCGCTCCCATTTATTCCCTTTTCTAAAAACTGATGTTCTAGAAAATGGGCATTACGAGAAACAAAAACCTTTTATTCCTCTGCGTAATAGAATAGATACCCCCTGGATTTCTTTGGATATCCCACAAACTTACACTGTATCGATCGTGCCTCGAGCTTGTCCGCATGCTGCTTTTTAACAAAAGCTGGACATCCCCAAATCTTCAGATACTGAAGATAGGGTTTCTTCCCACTCCACATCTGATATGGTGTGGTAGGCACAGTCTTGGTAGGAACAAGGTTCAAAAGATATGCAGCTGATTCTAGTGCATATCCCCAGAATGATCGTGGTAACTCAGTGTTACTCATCATGGAACAAACCATATCTAATAGGGTTCGATTCCTCCTTTCCGATATACCGTTGTGTTGTGGTGTGTATGGAGGAGTAAGCTGAGAGAGAATTCCATTCTCTTTTAAGTAACCCAGGAACTCGGCACTTAAGTATTCACCACCTCGATCAGATCTCGATGTTTTTATACTCTTGCCTGTTTGCTTTTCCACTTCATTCTTGTATTCTTGGAATTTCTCAAAGGCCTCGGATTTATGCTTCATCAAGAAGATATATCCATACCTAGAGAAATCATCCGTAAAAGTAATGAATTAGGAATAACCACCTCGCGCATGTGTAGACATTGGACCGCACACATCACTGTGTACGAGTCCCAAGAGCTCGCTTGCTCTTACTCCATGTCCAGTAAACGGAGTTTTTGTCATCTTTCCTAGGAGATAAGATTCACAAGTAGCATAAGATTGATATTCGAACGGAGTCAAATATCCTTCTCTATGTAACTTAGTCAACCTTCTCTTATTGATGTGACCTAGTCTACAATGCCATAAGAATGCCCGATTTATTTCCGGAGACTTTCTTTTAAGTGTGTTCTGGACACTGAAAATCTGAGCTTGATTTAATACGTATATCCCATTTTTTAATGTACCTGACCCAATCATATCTTGATTTAGGTGGATGTGAACTACATCTCTTACGAATGTAAAATCATATTCTTCTTTAGAAAGTAAGGATACAGATATTATATTACAAGTCGTACCTGGTACATAAAAACAGTTACGCAGAATCAATATCTTCCCAGTTGTCAGTCCAAGATGATATTCCCCTACGGATTCAGCATTCATGCTCATTCCGTTAGCAACCATGAGGGTCATGTCACCTATCCTGATAACCCTACGGTTTCTCAAAGCCTGTAAAGAATTATAGATGTGAGTTCCTGACCCGGTATCCAATACCCAGGAAGTAGGGTTAACTAACATACAGTTCTCTATTACAAACACACTTGAGGCTGAAGCCACAACATGCTTCGAATCCTGGCTACTGGCTTTGCTAGCCCTGTAATCTTTCTGCCTATGCCTAATCCCATAACAATAGGAACGTCCCTCTTTTACTATATCCAGTCCCGAAACTTTTGCCCTTCTCTTTCCTTCTACTTCCCTGGTTTCCTTCAGGATAGAAGGTAGAGACTGTAGAACCAAGTCAGTATCTGACTTGTTTCCCAACGTGGTTTTCAGGTCCTGGAGCTCATCAATATAGCTGGTCATTGTAAGGACGTTGTCCCCTACAGATGACCCGACGGCCAACCTCGCTTGAATTAATTCGGTCGAGGTCTCATAGCTTGCGATATGAGATTGCTCTCCATATAAATCTTTGTTATGGAGAAAGATGGAAACAGAGTCCATCTTCTCGTGCTGCTTCTGGTTTACACCATCAACTGAAGCTAACACGAGGCACTTGGCCTTCGCTTTATCCTTTTTCCTTGTCTGACGTATATCCATATCCATGGCAGTGGAAACTGGACCTGGGACGGCGGGATCTTGAGTAGTAATAGGGTGGTCCAGCTTGTCATAGGCAATTGACATCTGGACAGACCTTTGCCAGTCATAAAAGTAAGATTCAGTCAAATTATTATCTAGATGTAACCTAGTCGTGGTCATAAGGTCGCTGCAATTTAAGAGAGAGAAGAAATACTATTAGCATGATGCTCTTGCAAGTTTAGATTTGTTTTTAATTTATCTAAACAGGATGGCTCCCACTTTTTCTTGAATCCCTCTTCAAACCATAAAAGAAGAATTAGCCAGGACTATTCTCACCGTACAATTCTTTCTTAACCGTTCAGCCAGGTCAGTGTCGATACTTCGAGGGAGGTTTTCCAACGCTTTCGCGAAGTTCCTTAATTAAATAACCTCTTATCTCTGGGGGCGTAGCCTCGCTGACACCTTTCTAGGCACCTACTTGGTTTATAGCATTGATCGTTAAGTGACGAATCTCCTGATAAGTAGTATATACTCACAGTAGGATCGGGATCCAAAATATCATTGTATGATAATGTTATAGGAATCCTACCAACATTCATCAAACTCCAAAATGGTATGCTCTCACTGCAAATTTCAGTTTCTTTTGAAATTCCCGATATAAATTTTTGCCCCATGCTCTTATGACCTTGGCATTAGGTCAAAATGTCATAAGTCACATGTCAAGTTCTACCCATCATTGTCCTTGTTAATTTGAACCCATCCGTACATATCCTTGACGTTAGGCCAAAATGATAATACAAATGTCCCAAACTAACACATCTATCTGTGCAACATATGAATATCCAGCAGCTACCAAACACTATGCCTTGGCGTTAGGTCAAAATACATAGCTTGAATACTACTGAATACCCAAATGAAATAACGGAGGGTTACGAATGGTTTTGGCAAAACCGTGAACGTAGTGAACTTGATGTAATCGAAGGAACCTGATACTTTCTAAAAGGAGTGGTTAAAGCTCCGCAATTAAAAATTCTGCTCTTTTAAAATAACCGAGTGGTTTCTTTTAAATTTGTTCCAACGATTAAACTTTGGTTTATTTTCTTTGCATTATAATAATGCGTCCCATCATTAAACCTATCATTGCAGAAAATAACGAAAATACCACATCCTCTTATGCCATCTGCATTCGCCACGGGGTCCCGTCATCACCCGTTAGGTTACTTAACTAACGACAGAGCGGGGGCTGGGCTAGCGCGGGTGTAAAACATAAGTGACGTCTAATAGCTATCATATATAGATATTGTACATTCGTCAGACGCAATAATAAGCATTCCAGATCACTGATGAACTTTATTGGATATACTAGCAATCCGCATTTGCTTTGAGCCTGCAATAAAAGACGGATTACACAGTTGTGATGAATAGCCATTACCCCACCCTAGACCCCTACGGGTACGGCAAACTACCCGCCAAGTACCCGAAGTGAAGCGGTCTCCCTCAACAAAGTGAGTAGGCCACTAAACACTTCAAAGTACCCGGTAGTTTGTGCACCCCACCTTGGGTCTGTCCTAGGAGCAAAAACAGTAAAAAAGAAATAATACAACGGTGGCTACAACCGGAACCTGGATGTGCCCCGCAAAAGAATATTACATCGAATGAATGAATATTAAACCCATCTCAAACCCCGGCTAATCATCACAACATTCCAATCAAGTCCATAAACACAAACAGTAAACATTACAGAAATGTGCAACCCTCTGCCAACCAACATACTAGCAGTTAGGGGAGGTTTACGAACACATTAAACATTACAGATAAAAACCCAATTAGCAAATATCTTAGAACATCGATCGATTACCATATTCCGTGTCTACCCCAAAAGCAAAGCAGCACTGAAGTAACCTGGGTATAAACAAAACAAACAGAGAACCAAAACACCAAAAAATAAGAATTACAGAGCAAATCCGAGTCAACTCGGAGTTGACTCGGCGGTGGATCCGCGGCACAAGCACTCTATTACCGCGGATCCGCGGCCGTTTTGCCGAGTTACTGACTCGTATTTTCCCAGTATTCTTAAAATACCCTGCTGTGAATTTTAAGGTATGTCAAATATTTTTTCAGACACTTTTAAAATTAATAGAAACTGTTAGGGTTCAGGGTGTTTCGTTTTCATGTTTTCCGTCGATCGAACTTCTAATTAGTTGCTAACAAGCTAGTAATGGTTTATTTGGCTCTGATACCACTGTAAGTCCATATCACGCACCCCATGAACTTGCGGGGAGGCAGAATATATGAAAAACGATTATCAAAGCTTCGTAACACGGACTTGAGCGCATGAATCGTTTCTAAACCATTGCTAACTATCTACTAGAGGTTTAACTACTCGGATACGAAGTTATACCTCACGTTACTTGTCCTTCGGGTCTTCATCGCGGTCCTCCACTCCTCGTAGGCTCCTTGGAACATCGGCACCACAACGGCCTCCTCGAGTCAAAGACGATCCACCTGAGAGCTCCTACGCCAAGCTTTATCTCTAACTTGAGATAACTAGGTTGCTCAAAGTGCTAATCTAAGCTACTTAGGGGATATAGAGTGAGGTTATGGATGTATTAGTCTAGCTAACCCTTGATCTCAACACATGAGAGCTTAGGATTAGGGTTTCAAGAATGAGAGCTTGAGGAGAGAGAAGGTGAGAAAGTGAATTACTTTGGATGAATGAAATCATTTTAGTATATATGAAACATATGATATTATTAAGTAAATAATAAATAAAGCTTTATAATCATGTTTCATTAATACCCTAAGTGATTCATCATATGAGTCATATAAATCATTAAATGAATCATTAACTCATTGCATGAATCACTACATGACTCACTAATCCAATTAATGCAAATGCCACCTTAGCCTCCAACTCAACATGCTTCTAGAAGCTTCTCGGAAAATAACGAGAACGCCCCTCCAATCCGTGAAAACACGGAAAAACTTTAGACTGTATAAATCCAATAACCCGATACTAGATTCTGGCTTAAACCAAAGCCGGCTAGTAAAAACTGTCCGAAAAGTCGTACGTGCGTAAACACACGTACGCGTCCGAACCCTTGTTGTAAAACCATACGACCTCTATATCGTTTCGCCTGGAGCAGGAAAACTCTCTGTGTGGGACTCTAAAGACTCGACACTACGCTGGCAGTGGGTTTAACCACAGACCGCAAGCGGCACTAGCTGTACGTAACGGTCCCCAGGTAGATGTCGATAAGAAGGCCGATGAGGAATACCATCCGAACTCCTACTGAGCCTGATGTGACAATCTCCGTACAGTCCGGTCTGTTCGTCTAAGACTATCGCATATCAAGCCTAGGGGGCGGCAAGCGTCAGTCCCCTAATAGCTGTATAAGTCGTGTCGGAGCAAAGCCCATTACACCCTGAGAAGCTACTGGAACCTACCAGTATATCTCGCTTGCCCTGGCCAGGGACTTTGCGTAATGGCTCTCTGACACAGCGCGATATCAACTCCCAATACCGGGAGAGACGAATCCTATCTAACCGCCACTGTCTCCAAGTGCTCGGGACTGCACCCAACTGCTACCTGTTTGCACGACTCCTTTGAGCCGTGGTAGGATAGCAATCTAAGAACAGTGGGACACACTCGTGGCGAAGTAGCAGTGTCAAGTCTGCAGACTATGCTGTACTCATGTCACCTGGGAACTGTTAACTGACGATGGGTATAATACCAACCAATCAGTTCCCCGGCGAGTCCTGTCCGGTGTACCCGTAACCTAACGAGCACCTGTATACTATCTCCAGTACGACGTACTGATGGCTGTGGGACAGACCATCTCCCCAACTGGGGTGAGAAGCGTACACACTTAGTCTACTCCGGAATATCGATGCCCTATCTCGATAATCCAACGACCAGGGACCTGTATAGGATGTTGCTTACAGACTACCCAGCCCCCACTAGTGTGACTGCCATCACAACGCTGGTAATCAAGCAAAGATCCTATAGGCTCTACTAATATGTATATGTGATATGTTACAAGAAACATATGCACATATTAAAGTAGACACAAACCAAGTAGCATACTACCATGTTTAGCAAGATTGTATATACAACTGTGAATATCCCAAGCTTCCATTAAGTAATATACATACAAGTATGATACAATAATGGTTCCTAGGGCATATACACTAACAGGCAGTGGGTTTAACCACAGACCGCAAGCGGCACTAGCTGTACGTAACGGTCCCCAGGTAGATGTCGATAAGAAGGCCGATGAGGAAAACCATCCGAACTCCTACTGAGCCTGATGTGACAATCTCCGTACAGTCCGGTCAGTTCGTCTAAGACTATCGCATATCGAGCCTAGGGGGCGGCAAGCGTCAGTCCCCTAATAGCTGTATAAGTCGTGTCGGAGCGTAGCCCATTACACTCTGAGAAACTACTGGAACCTACCAGTAAATCTCGCTTGCCCTGGCCAGGGACTTTGCGTAATGGCTCTCTGACACAGCGCGATATCAACTCCCAATACCGGGAGAGACGAATCCTATCTAACCGCTACTGCCTCCAAGTGCTCAGGACTGCACCCAACTGCTACCTGTTTGCACGACTCCTTTGAGCTGTGGTACGGTAGTAATCTAAGAACAGTGGGACACACTCGAGGCGAAGTAGCAGTGTCAAGTCTGCGGACTATGCTGTACTCATGTCACCTGGGAACTGTTTAACCGACGATGGGTATAATACCAACCAACAGTTCCCCTGCGAGTCCTGTCCGGTGTACCCGTAACCTAACGAGCACCTGTATACTATCTCCAGTACGACGCACTGATGGCTGTGGGACAGACCATCTCCCCAACTGGGATGAGAAGCATACACACTTAGTCTACTCCGGAATATCGATGCCCTATCTCGATAATCCAACGACCAGGGACCTGTATAGGATGTTGCTTACAGACTACCCAGCCCCCACTAGTGTGACTGCCGTCACAATGCTGGTAATCAAGCAAAGATCCTATGGGCTCTACTAATATGTATAAGTGATACGTTTACAAGAAACATATGCACATATTAAAGTAGACACAAACCAAGTAGCATACTACCATTTTTAGCAAGATTGTATTTACAACTGTGAATATCCCAAGCTTCCATTAAGTAATATACATACAAGTATGATACAATAATGGCCCCTAGGGCATATACACTAACAATCTCCCACTTGCACTAGGGCCATGAGCTGGCATATCGTAGACCTATCATCTCGAATAGCCTCTCGAACTGTGTCTGAGGAAGGGCCTTTGTGAATGGATCAGCAATGTTATTCTCTGCCTCTACTCTTTTCACATCGATCTCCCGGCGATCTACGATCTCCCGGCGATCTACGATCTCCCTGATCAGATGGTACCGCCTTAAGATGTGTCTGGACTTCTGATGGGACCTGGGTTCCTTCGGTAAAGCTATAGCGCCGTTGTTGTCACAATACAAAGGTATTGGATCAACACTGGTAGGAACCACCTGAAGTTCTATGAGGAACTTCTTCATCCAGACTGCTTCTTTTGCGGCATCGCAAGCAGCTATGTACTCCGCTTCCATTCTTGAGTCAGCAACGGTCTCCTGCTTGGAACTCTTCCAACAGGCCGCCCCTCCATTGAGGGTAAATACATAACCCGACATGGATTTGGAGTCATCCTTGTCACTCCGGAAGCCGGAGTCGGCAAAGGCCTCCATCTGGAGGTCTTTTTCGCCATATACCAAGAACATCTCCTTAGTCCTCCTCAGGTACATGAGAATGTTCTTTACGGCTATCCAGTGCTTCTCCCGTGGGTTTGCTTGATACCTGCTTACTACGCTCAATGCGTATGCTACATTTGGTCTGGTATATAACATCGCATACATTATAGAGCCAACCGCAGAAGCGTAGGGTATAATCGACATGCGATCCCTTTCCAAATCAGTCTTGGGAGACATCTCTTTGGAGAGGGTGATTCCGTGACAAGCCGGTAGGTTACCGCGCTTAGAATCATCCATACTGAATCTTTTCACTATGGTGTCTATGTACCTGGACTGCGAAAGTCCCAACATCCTCTTTGATATATCACGATAGATCCGGATCCCCAGAATGTAGGTGGCATCACCCAGGTCTTTCATGGAGAATTTCTGTGACAAGAATCTTTTGACTGACTGTAACATAGGAATATCATTTCTTATTAGGAGAATGTCATCCACGTACAAGACGAGGAATACTACAGCTCTCCCTACAATCTTACTATATATGCAAGGTTCATCTGGATTTTTGTCAAAGTCGAATTCTTTGACAGCATCATCAAAACAGATGTTCCAACTCCGCGATGCCTGCTTTAGTCCATAAATGGACTTAAGCAGCTTGCATACTTTACCGCTGCTCCCATTCTGAATGAATCCTTCTGGCTGATCCATATAGATGCTCTCTTCCAAATTACCATTTAGAAAGGCCGTCTTTATGTCCATCTGCCAGATTTCATAATCGTGGAAGGTAGCAATAGCCAGAAGGACCCGAATGGATTTAAGCATAGCCACTGGAGAAAAGGTTTCGTTATAGTCCAAACCAGGTCTTTGACGGAAACCCTTTGCAACAAGTTTAGCCTTATAGGTTTCAACCTGTCTATCTACACCAATCTTCTTTTTGAAGATCCATTTGCATCCTACGGGTTTTACCCCATCTGGAGCAATGTCCAAAGTCCATACTTTGTTAGTGTACATGGACTCCATTTCGGTCCGCATTGCATCCAGCCATTTTACTAAGTCACCGCTCTGAATGGCTTGCTGGAAGCTAGTAGGCTCATCATAGTCAATAGTGCAATCCTCTCTATCCCCGTCTATGAGAAAACCGTAGTATCTCTCGGGTGGATGAGATTGCTTACTACTTCTGCGGAGTGGCGTCGGGATGTCCTGTTCTTCTTGAACTTCTGGTTCTACCAAACTTTCAGTAGTAGTTTATGCTTCTGGAATTTCTTCCAGTTCTATTTCGCTCCCACCAGTTTCCTTTTCTAAAAACTGATATTCTAGAAAATGGGTATTACGAGAAGCAAAAACCTTTTGTTCCTCTGCGTAATAGAATAGATATCCCTTGGAGTTCTTTGGATATCCCACAAACTTACATAGTACTGATCGTGCCTCGAGTTTGTCCGCATGCTGCTTTTTAAGATAAGCAGGACATCCCCAAATCTTTAGATACTGATGATAGGGTTTCTTCCAACTCCACATCTGATATGGTGTGGTAGGCACAGTCTTGGTGGGAACCTGGTTCAAAAGATATGCAGCTGATTCTAGTGTATATCCCCAGAATGATCGCGGTAACTCAGCGTTACTCATCATGGAACGAACCATATCCAATAGGGTTCGATTCCTCCTTTCCGATACACCGTTATGTTGTGGTGTGTATGGAGGAGTAAGCTGAGAGAGAATTCCATTATCTTTTAAGTAACCCAGGAACTCGGCACTTAAGTATTCACCACATCGATCAGATCTCAGTGTCTTTATACTCTTGCCTGTTTGTTTTTCCACTTCATTCTTGTATTCTTGGAATTTCTCAAAGGCCTCGGATTTATGCTTCATTAAGAAGACATATCCATACCTAGAGAAATCATCCGTAAAAGTAATGAAGTAGGAATAACCACCTCGCGCATGTGTAGACATTGGACCGCACACGTCACTGTGTACGAGTCCTAAGAGCTCGCTTGCTCTTACTCCGTGTCCAGTGAACGGAGTCTTTGTCATCTTTCCTTTGAGACAAGATTCACAAGTAGCATAAGATTGATATTCGAACGGATTCAAATATCCTTCTCTATGTAACTTAGTCAACCTTCTCTCATTGATGTGACCTAGTCTACAATGCCATAAGAAAGCCTGATTTATCTTTGGAGACTTTCTTTTAAGAGTGTTCTGGACATTGAAAACCTGAGCTTGACTTAATACGTATATACCGTTATCTAATGTACCGGACCTAATCAGAACTTGATTTAGGTGGATGTTAACTACATTGCTTACGAATGTAAAATCATATCCCTCTCTCGAAAGTGAGGACACTGATATGATATTATAAGTCATACTAGATACATATAAACAGTTACGTAAAATCAATATATGCCCACTTGTCAAACCTAGGCGATATTCTCCCATGGATTCAGCGTTCACTGTCAATCCGTTTGCAAATCTGAAAGACCAATCACCTACCTTTATAGCTCTACTGTTTCTCAAAGTATGTAATGAATTACAGATATGAGATCCTGCTCCGGTATCTAGTACCCAGGAAGTAGAGTTTATTGACATACAGTCTTCAATTACAAACACACTTGAGGCTGAAGCCACAACATGCTTCGTATCCTGGCTACTGGCTTCAAAAGCCCTGCAATCTTTCTGCCTATGCCCAATCCCATAACAATAGGAACGTCCCTCTTTTACTATATCCAGTCCCGAAACTTTTGCCCTTCTCTTTCCTTCTACTTCCCTGGTTTCCTTCAGGTTAGAAGGTAGAGACTGTAGAATCAAGTCAGTATCTGACCCGTTTCCCAACGTGGTCTGCAGGTCCTGGAGCTCATCAATATAACTAGTCATTGTAAGGACGTTGTCCCCTACAGATGACCCGACGGCCAACCTCGCTTGAATTAATTCGGTCGAGGTCTCATATCTTGCGATATGAGATTGCTTTCCATATAAATCTTTGTTATGGAGAAAGATGGAAACAGAGTCCATCTTCTCGTGCTGCTTCTGGTTTACACCATCAATTGAAGCTAACACGAGGCACTTGGCCTTCGCTTTATCCTTTTTCCTTGTCTGACGTATATCCATATCCATGGCAGTGGAAACTGGACCTGGGACGGCGGAATCTTGAGTAGTAATAGGGTGGTCCAGCTTGTCATAGGCAATTGACATCTGGACAGACCTTTGCCAGTCATAAAAGTAAGATTCAGTCAAATTATTATCAAGATGTAACCTAGTCGTGGTCACAAGGTCGCTGCAATTAAGAGAGAGAGAAGAAAACATTTTAGCATGATGCTCTTGTAAGTTTAGAGTTGTTTTTAATTTATCTAAACAGGATGGCTCCCACTGTTTCTCGAATCCCTCCTCAAACCATAAAAGAAGAATTAGCCAGGATTATTCTCACCGTACAATTCTTGTTTAACCGTTCAGCCAGGTCAGTGTCGATACTTTGAGGGAGGTTTTCCAACGCTTTCGCGAAGTTCCTTAATTAAATAACTTCTTTTCTCTGGGGGCATAGCCCCACTGACACCTTTCTAGGCACCTACTTGGTTTATAGCATTGATCGTTAAGTGATGAATCTCCTGATAAGTAGCTTGTACTTACAGTAGGATCGGGATCCAAAATATCATCGTATGATAATGTTGAAGGAATCCTACCAACATTCATCAAACTCCAAAATGGTATGCATCTCTCTGCAAATTTCAGTTTCTTTAGAAATTCCCGATATGGATTTTTGCCCCGTGCTCTTATGACTTTGACTAAGGGCCAAATATGTCATAAGTCACATGTCAAGTTCTACCCGTCATTATCCAGGTTAATTTGAACCTACCCGTATATACTCTTGACTAAGGGCCAAGAAAAGTAATACGACTGTCCCAAACCAACGCATCTATCTATGCAACAAATGAATACCCCAGCAGCTACCAAACACTATATTTTGACTAAGGGCCAAATATACATAGCTTGAATACTACTGAATACCCAAATGAAATGACGGAGGGCTACGAATGGTTTTGGCAAAACCGTGAACGTAGTGAACTTGATATAATCGAAGGAACCTGATACTTTTTAAAAGGAGTGGTTAAAGCTCCGCAATTTAAAAATTCTGATCTTTTAAAATAACCGAGTGGTTTCTTTTAAATTTTTTCCAACGATTAAACTTTGGTTTTATTTTCTTTGCATTATAATAATGCGTCCCATCATTTATCCTATCATTGCAGAAAACAACGAAAATACCACGTCTTCTTATGCCATCCGCATTCGCCACGGGGTCCCGTCATCAGCCGTTAGGTTACTAAACTAACGACAGAGCGGGGGCTGGGCTAGCACGGGTGTAAAACATAAGTGACGTCTAATAGCTATCATATATAGATATTGTACATTCGTCAGACGCAATAATAAGCATTCCAGATCACAGATGAACTTTATTGGATATACTAGCAATCCACATTTGCTTTGAGCCTGCAATAAAAGACGGATTACACAGTTGTGATGAATAGCCATTACCCCAACCCTAGACCCCTAAGGGTACGGCAAACTACCCGCCAAGTACCCGAAGTGAAGCGGTCTCCCTCAACAACGTGAGTAGGCCACTAAACACTTCAACGTACCCCGTAGTTTGTGTACCCCGCCTTGGGTCTATCCTAGGAGCAAAAACAGTAAAAAGAAATAATACAACGGTGGCTACAACTGCAACCTGGATGTGCCCCGCAAAAGAATATTACATCATATTACATTTACATCGAATGAATGAATATTAAACCCATCTCAAACCCCGGCTAATCATCACAACACTCCAATCAAGTCCATATACACAAACAGTAAACATTACAGAAATGTGCAACCCCCTGCCAACCGACATACTAGCAGTTAGGGGAGCTTTACGGACACATTAAACATTACAGATAATAACCCGATTAGCAATTAGTTTAGAACATCGATCGACTACCTTTATCCGTGTCTACCCCAAAAGCAAATCTGTACTGAAGTAACCTGGGTAGAAAACAGAATATACAGGAAAATAAAACACCAGAAACTATGAATTACTGTGAAACTCCGAGTCAACTCGGCGTTGACTCGGCGGCGGATCCGCGGCCAAAAGCACTATTTGGCCGCGGTTCCGCGGCCGTCTTGCCGAGTTGTGTCCTCGTATTTTCCCAGAACTCTTATAATACCCTGCTTTGAATTTTAAGGCATATCAAAAATTTTTTTAGACACGTTTAAAATTAACAGAAACTGTTAGGGTTCGGGGTGTTTCGTTTTCGTGTTTTCCGTCGATCGAATTTCTAATTAGTTGCTAACAAGCTAGTAATGGTTTAGTTGGCTCTGATACCACTGTAAGTCCATGTTACGCACCCCACGAACTTGCGGGGAGGCGGAATATATGAAAAACGATTATCAAAGCTTCGTAACACGGACTTGAGCGCATGAATCGTTTCTAAACCGTTACTAGCAAACTACGAAATGTTTAACTACTCGGATTCGAAGTTATACCTCACGTTACTTGTCCTTCGGGTCTTCATCGCGGTCTTCCACTCCTCGTAGGCTCCTTAGAACATCGGCACCTCAACGGCCTCCTCGAATCAAAGATGATCCACCCGAGAGCTCCTACTACAAGCTTGATCTCTAACTTGAGATAACTAGGTTGCTCAAAGTGCTAATCTAAGCTACCTAGGGGATATAGAGTGAGGTTATGGATGTATTAGTCTAGCTAACCCTTGATCTCAACACATGAGAGGTTAGGGTTTCAAGAATGAGAGAGCTTGAGGAGAGAGAAGGTGATGATAAGAATGATATTGAAAAATGAATTCATTAGAATATATCAACCATAACAATTTATCAAATAAATAATATATATGATTAATCATCATGGTTGATGCATTCACCTTGTGTGATTCATCTCATGAGTCATTAGCTTCATAAATGAAGCATTAACTCCATGGATGAATCATACAAATGAGTCATTAAGCAATAAATGCTTATGCCACCTTAACCCCCAAGTCACCATGCTTCTAGAAGCTTCCTGGAAAATTACGAGAACGTCCCTCCAATCCGTGAAAACACGAAAAAACTTTAGACTGTATAAATCCAATAACCCGATACTAGAATCTTGCTTAAACCAAAGCCGGCTAGTAAAAACTGTCCGAACGTCGTACGTGCGTAAACACACGTATGCGTCCGAACACTTGTCGTAAAACCATACGACCTCTATATCGTTTCTCCTGGAGCAGGGAAACTCTCTGTGTGGGACTCTAAAGACTCGACACTACGCTGGCAGTGGGTTTAACCACAGACCTCAAGCGGCACTAGCTGTACGTAACGGTCCCCAGGTAGATGTCGATAAGAAGGCCGATGAGGAAAACCATTTGAACTCCTACTGAGCCTGATGTGACAATCTCCGTACAGTCTGGTCTATTCGTCTAAGACTATCGCATATCGAGCCTAGGGGGCGGCAAGCGTCAGTCCCCTAATAGCTGTATAAGTCATGTCGGAGTGTAGCCCATTACACCCTGAGAAACTACTGGAACCTACCAGTAAATCTCGCTTGCCCTGGCCAGGGACTTTGCGTAATGGCTCTCTGACACAGCGCGATATCAACTCCTAATACCGGGAGAGACGAATCCTATATAACTGCCACTGCCTCCAAGTGCTCGGGACTGCACCCAACTACTACCTGTTTGCACGACTCCTTTGAGCCGTGATAGGGTAGTAATCTAAGAACAGTGGGACACACTCGAGGCGAAGTAGCAGTGTCAAGTCTGCGGACTATGCAGTACTCATGTCACCTGGGAACTGTTTAACCGACGATGGGTATAATACCAACCAACAGTTCCCCTGCGAGTCCTGTTCGGTGTACCCGTAACCTAACGAGCACCTGTATACTATCTCCAGTACGACGTACTGATGGCTGTGGGACAGACCATCTCCCCAACTAGGATGAGAAGCATACACACTTAGTCTACTCCGGAATATCGATGCCCTATCTCGATAATCCAACGACCAGGGACCTGTATAGGATGTTGCTTACAGACTACCCAGCCCCCACTAGTGTGACTGCCATCACAACGCTGGTAATCAAGCAAAGATCCTATGGGCTCTACTAATATGTATAAGTGATACGTTTATAAGAAACATATGCACATATTAAAGTAGACACAAACCAAGTAGCATACTACCATTTTTAGCAAGACTGTATTTACAACTGTGAATATCCCAAGCTTCCATTAAGTAATATACATACAAGTATGATACAATAATGGCCCCTAGGGCATATACACTAACAAAATCGACTTGAGGATGACAAATGACCCACGTCCTACGTTCGTCAGTGAGCTGCTGTCTAAAGAGCAGGCGGCTACACTCAAAGACGTGCTCATGCAGTATAAAGACTGCTTCGCATGGAATTACTCCGAGATGCCGGGGCTAGATCCGGAAATAGCGGTGCATAAATTGGCGATATCTCCGGACATCAAGCCAGTCAAACAAGCACCAAGAAGAATGCGGCTCGAACTTGAAATGAACATCAACGCCGAAGTCTAGAAGCTAATCGACTCCGGCTTTATCCAAGAAGTTCAGTATCCTGACTGGATCGCCAACATTGTCCTAGTGATGAAGAAAAATGGGACGGTGCGCATCTGCGTAGACTTTCGGGACCTCAACAAAGCTTGCCCGAAGGATGATTTTCCTGTATCGGTTACCGAGCTGATGATAGACAACATGTCCACTCACGAAGTCTTCTCCTTCATGGACGGCTCATCAGGATATAATCAAATAAAAACGCATCACCAGAAGCATACCGCTTTCCAGACCCCTTTGGGCATATTCTGCTACAAAGTGATGCCTTTCGGCTTGAAGAACGCCGGCGCTACCTATAAGAGGGCCATGACAAAGATTTTCGATGACCTCATACATGAAGTCGTCGAATGCTATATCGATGACCTTTTGGTGAAAAGTAAATCGTACGAAGAGCATTGGGAGCATCTGATGATCGTGTTCCAACGTCTTCGGAAATACAACCAGAAGATGAACCTTCTCAAATGTGCATTCGGAGTTTCCTCAGGCAAATTCCTAGGATTCATCGTACGACACCGGGGAATCAAAATAGACCCGTCGAAGATCAAGGCGATCATGGAAATGTCCCCGCCAAGAACTCTCAAGAAACTGCGGTCTCTCCAAGGGAAGCTCGCGTACATTCGGCGGTTCATAGCCAACCTCTTTGGAAAATGCCGCCCTTGCGGTCATCTAATAAAGAAGGGGACTCCGTTCGTCTGGAATCGCAAATGCCAAAGCACACTAGATGAAATCAAACAATACCTGCAGAATCCACCGGTGCTGACCGCTCCGGTCAAGGGAAAGCCCCTCATCCTGTACACAACAGCCCTCGAAGGTTCTTTAGGCACGCCATGGGCACAGGAGAATGACTAAGGGAAGGAGAGGCCTCTACTATTCGAGTCGAGTTCTCTTGGGGGAAGAAAACAACTATTCCCCCATTGAAAAACACTGCCTGGCGTTGATCTTTGCAATAACGAAACTCCTGCACTATGCGTTGGCGCATGAGGTCTACCTCATATCAAAAGTGGATCCTCTCAAGTATTTGATGTCAAGATCCATACTAACAGGGCGACATGCTAAATGGGCCCTACTCTTAATGGAATTCTCGATAACATATCGACCGCTCATGGCAGTGAAAGGCCAGGCCATTGCCGAATTCCTCGCTGAACATCCTATACCCGCCGATTCACCCCTAAATTGCGAATTGCCAGACGAGCACATGTTTGACACGATCGATGGGGAGGAAGAAGAGAGAGTGATACCCGATGGGAACTCTACTTTGATGGGGCATCTTCCATAAAGAAGCGAAAGCACAGCTCCCCCATAATCAAATATGGGGTAGACCTCATCTTTGTGACTCCACAAGGAGGGATAATGCGCTTTGCCTTCTCCTTAACAGAGCCGAGGACAAACAATGAAGCCGAATATGAAGTTTTGATAGCAGGTCTTGAGATCGCAGTCGATATGGGGATCGAAAACCTCCTCATATACGGAGACTCCCAGCTGGTCGTTAGCCAAGTAAACGACGATTATCAAACGTGCAAACCAGAGTTGGTGAAGTATGGCGAGAGGGTGCAACAATTGCTGATTCAAATCCCTGCCTATGCCTTGGAAAGCATACCGCGTGCAGAAAATAGCAAAGCAGATATGTTAGCCATACTTGCTAAAGAACTGGCTGACGAAAACCTTGATGACGTAAGGATCGTTGTGAAAAGTCGTCGGGTTCTCGCACCGGCAGAAATATCTCCGGAGTCGTTTGAAGAAAAGGAAGCGACCAAGCAAGCGGCCCTACAGACAGAGGACCAGGAAAAGTTCAAGGATTGGAGAGAAGTCTTTATAGACTACTTCAAATCCCATCGAACACCTGAAGATGCGTCCTCAAGACATCAGCTCATAAAAGGAGCTCTATCCTTCGCCTTCGTCAATGACACTCTATATAAGAGATCATTTGATTCTCTATGGCTAAGATGCCTGGGACCTAAAGAAGCAAGGAGAGTCGTCCAAGAAACTCACGACGGACTCTGCGGTTCTCACCAAGCCGGGCCGAAGATGAAACTGAAGATCAAAAGGATGGGCTACTATTGGCCCATAATGATCCAAGATTGCCTCGAATACGCGAAGCAGTGCCACTCGTGCCAGATTCACGGGGACTTTATCCACCAGCATCCAAATCTGTTACATCCAACGGTGGCTAGCTGGCCGTTCAAAATGTGGGGAACTGACATAATCGGGCCCATTGAACCAGCATCGTCCAAATGCCATCGGTTCATACTGGCGACAACTGATTACTTCTCCAAGTGGGCAGAAGCAATACCACTAAGAGAAGTGAAGACGGAGAATATCCTCCATTTCTTCAAGACACACGTCATCTATCGGTTTGGCACTCCGCGACGGATTATCTCCGATAACGGGCCGGTCTACAGAAGCCATAAAACCAGCCGCTTTGCTCAACATCATAATATAGACTGGAGATACTCTTCGGTCTATAATCCTCGAGCTAATGGTCTAGCTGAGGCTTTCAACAAGACCTTGATGAAGATCATAAAGAAGACGGTGTCTCGAAATAGGAAGGACTGGCACGAGAGACTGCATGAAGCTCTCTGAGCGTATCGAACCACGTTCAAAATGGCCACAAACACAACGCCGTATATATTGGTATTCGGCACTGAAGTAGTACCCCCCTTGGAGTTAGAGCTACCCTCCTTACGAGTGGCAGTTCATTATGAGCTAACGGACGAAGAGAATGCTCATCTTCGGCTTGAGGAACTTGATGCCCTTGATGAAACCCGGCTCATGGCACAGCAAAACTTGGAGGCTTACAAAGCAAAGATGACGCGCTCGTACGAGAGATTGACTAGGCCGAGAAAATTCCGCCAAGGAGAACTCGTTCTAGTGGTCAAGAGACCTATGATCCCCAATCGTGCCAAACGGGGGAAATTCGAGCCGAATTATGAAGGCCCGTACATCATAGACAAAGTCTAATAGAGTGGGGATTATTTGCTCATGGATATGCATGGCGAAAGACCCTTTAGGCCAATAAACGGTCGTTTCTTGAAGAAATACTACACCTGACCGAGACGTCTATAAACTACTACGGACCGCAGCATCCCAAGGCTGACGCAAAAAAAGGTATATCCATAAGCGAGATGGGCATGGATGAAAACCCGAAAGGGCTCCGTGAGTAAAAACAGCAGGACAACCGGCGAGTTTGTGAAAACCCGAAAGGGCGCAATCTCGTTAAAAGACACTTGCAAGGTCCTCTCGACCCTGTAAGGAGAAAATACCCGCGTGAGATCCTTAAAACTCACAAGGGAGCAACACACTTAGGAATCCCCACGATTCCTAAGGAGAAAACACACTTATGAGATCCTCACGATTCGTAAGGAGAATTACCCTTTGAGACCCTCACGGCTCATAGGATTCAAAAGCCTTAAGCTACAGGGATCAGAACCTGTTCTTAAGCCATCACATTTTCCAGATTGCACTACAAGCGGTTCAATATTGACCCTTGCATACAATCCATGGGCACAAATAAACGTTTCCCCAACAGAGTCCCACCACTGACAAGGGATATCTTCATATGTTGAACGACACTTGTAAATCCTCTCGACTCATAAGGAGAAAACATTCTTGTAAGATCCTTACGACTTATAAGAGAACATACACTTAAGAATCCTCACGATTTTTAAGGAGAAAACGCACCTACGAGATCCTCACGACTCGTAGGATGAAATACCTTTATGAGACCCTTACGGCTCATTAAGTCAAAAAGCCTTAGTCAACAGGATCCTAACCCTGTTTGCTAAGCCACCTTTGTTCGAACCGACGAAGGCAGATGATGATTCGCTCCTGGCAATATCCCAGTTGTAGCGATGCTGATGCCTGAATCGGAATCATATTCTAAGTCCTTTTACGACAAATGATTATTCGCTCCTGACAATATCTCAGTTGTAGCGATGCTGATGCCTAAATTGGTATCAGATCCCAAGTCTCATACTCATGATAAAAATCAGCGAGCCAAAAGTGCATATGAAATAGCCAAAATGATGAGGCAACTGGCAATAAAATTAACAAGTAAAAATATATATGCATACAAAAATAGCCAAAATGATTGGGCAACTCGCAATAAAAAACAGCGAGTAAAAAACAAAAATAGCCGAAATGATTGGGCACCGCGAAAAATAGCTGAAATGATTGGGCAATCGCGACTTTCGCGATATAAAAAGCTGAAATGATAGAGGATCGCGGAAAGAAATATAAAAAAAATGATGAAAGAATGAATCTTTTGCCTTACAGATGAGATCACATCGACCCCTGTATACAATCCAGGGACGCAAACAAAGAGGGAACCATATCATCCCACCAGGCTCCGTCAGAAAGAGAGCCAAGTCTCGACGGCCACAACGGCAGCTTGGAGACCCACAACAGCGTTCCTCCTCTTTCCAGCAGGATTCGGACGCGACAATCAAGCGGAGCCATGGTAAAGCCCCTAGTTCCAAATCTCGAAGGTTCACAGAAAGCCTAGAGACTATCTCGGAGCCATGGCAGAGTCCTTAATTCCAAGTCTCGATGGCCACATCTACAGCTTGGAGACCACCTCGACATTTGTCTCGTTACAGCAGACGCAACGTCAGCATATGACCCTGTCATGGAAATACGTCAGCACAGGACCCCGTCGCGGAAATACGTCAGCCAATGACCCCGTCTCGGAAATACGTCAGCACATGACCCCTTCGCGGAAATACGTAAGCACATGACCCCGTCGTGGAAAAACGTCATCAAATGACCCTGTCACGGAAATACGTCATCAAATGACCCCGTCTCGGAAACATGTCAGCAAATGACCCCGTCTCGGAAATACGTCAACACATGACCCCGTCACGGAAATACGTCATCAAATGACCCCGTCGCGAAAACACGTCATCAAATGACCCTATCTCATAAATACGTCATCAAATGACCCCGTCGCGGAAATACGTTAGCACATGACCCCGTCGTGGAAATACATCATCAAATGACCCCGTCGCGGAAATACGTCATCAAATGACCCCGTCGCGGAAGTACGTCATCCAATGACCCCGTCGCGGAAACACGTTAGCAAATGATCCCATCGCGGAAACACGTCAGCAAATGATCCCGTCGCGGAAATACGTCAGCAAATGACCCCGTTGCGGAAATACGTCAGCAAATGACCCCGTCGCGGAAATACGTCATCCACATGACCCCGTTGCGGAAATACGTCAGCACATGACCCCTTCGTGAAAATACGTCATCAAATGACCCCGTCGCGGAAATACGTCAGCAAATGACCCCGTCACGGAAATACGTCAGCAAATGACCCCGTCACGGAAATACGTCATCAAATGACCCCGTCGCGGAAATACGTCAGCAAATGATCCCGTCGTAGAAATACGTCAGCAAATGACCCCGTCGCAGAAATACGTCATCCATATAACCCCGTCGCGGAAATACGTCAACCAATGACCCCGTGGCGGAAATACGTCAACCAATGACCCTGTGGTGGAAATACGTCATCAAATGACCCCGTTGCGGAAATACGTCAGCCAATGACCCCGTCGCGGAAACACGTCATCCAATGACCCCATTGTGGAAACACATCATCCAATGACCCCGTGGCGGAAATACGTCATCCACATGACTCCATCACGGAAATACGTCAACAAATGACCTTGTAGCGGAAACACGTCAACAAATGACCCTGTCTCGGAAATACATCATTCAAATGACCCCGTCGCGGAAACATGTCGACAAATGACGTCGTCACGGAAATACGTCAGCCAAAGACCCCGTTTCGGAAATACGTCAGCCAATGACTCCTGTAGGGTTACTAGGCACTGTCACAAGGGTTTATAAGGCATCAACCATGCTAAATTTAAAATTTAGAAGTGCCGAACAACCTAAAGCGAGGATCTTTGCTAGATAATTAGGGTTAACAAAGCATGTAAACAACTTTACATCTAAGAGAGAGGGATTACAACTTTTGTAGTCCGCTCCTTCGCTTCATAAGCTCCGAGTAGTAGTCCCTTCGCCGCGATCCATGATCTCCCGGACTTAAGAGAGTCTTCACAAGCCGAACTATCCATGCTTGCTAGAAGTCTTCCTTTTCGAAGATGATCTTCCTTGAAGAATCTTTAACTCAAGCTCTCACTTCTCTAATCAAGTATTAGAGAAGTGAACACCCTAATCTAAGTGGCTAGAATAGATGAGGATGATGAAGTAGGAATTTAGCTCTCTTTTATTTTCAAATTCTCACACTAAATCATCACAAAACCAAAAGCTAGAAAGCTTTTTAAGGAGGAAGAAGAAGATGAAACCTTTTATGATGAATAATGAAATTGTTACTATGGTTACAAAACAACCTTGAGTTAATAATATCAAGTATTAACTCATGTAGTGAATTGGCTAGGGTTAAGGGTTTGGGTTGGGTTAAATAATATCTCCAAAATATCAACACAAAATATCTTTGCTTCAAACAAAACATAAAGCTTCTAGAAGCTTCATGAAAATTCTAACCCAAATCAAACCCTAACCTTGTTTAATCTCCACAAATCATGTTGCATTTGTAATCATAACTTGTTACAATATTATATATCACATATATAATATATTTTTGTAACAAAAAAAATATACAATTAACATATATCGCAAATATATCAATTTATTATCCGGTGAGAAAATGAATCAATAAAGCGAGCTAATATTAGATAATGTAGTGTAATATATCACATATATAATTATACATTAAATTATCGAATCAACACTTGATCCGACAATCCGGCTATATCGCATATAACCGACTAATATATCATGTACCGATTCATCGAATCAACACTTGATCCGATGACCCGGCTATATCATATATAGCGAGAATAGAATACGGTATCTCATATCGTATTATTCTCAATCCCACACATATCACATATGTACTCGTACTCCGTTTTGCCTGAGCCAAGAAACCTCTGTGTAGGACTCTAAAGAATCGTCAATACACCGATAGTGGGTGATGATCACATCAAACACCCACAAGCTGCAAGCGGTCAGCTAAACGTAACAGCCACCCAGTTATTGAGCGATCAGAAGATCAACAAGCAAGCCTGTACATTCTCCTGTGAATCCAATCAGTAACACTACCGTACAGTCCGGTCTCTTCGTATGATATGTCGCATATCCAGTCTAGGGGTGGTAAACGTCAGACCCCAGTAACCGATAAGTCATGTCGATGTGACGCTCATAACAGGTCGAGAAACTACTGATAACACTTAACAGTAGAACTCTATATCAGCCCTGGTCAGGGACTTCCAGTTATAGCCAATCGAACACAGTACAACATCAACTCCCTATACCGGGAGAGACGAATCCCCTCCTATCGCTCATTGCCTCCATGTGATTCGGGACTGTACCTAAATTCCACCGTTTTGCACGCCCTCTTGGACGTGGTATGGTGGAAATCAAAGCACAGTGGGAATCACACAAGACTCTATGATGATCTCGGGTCTACAGACTAACCTGTACCAGTGTCACCGGAGAACTGCCATCTGACGTGAGGTATAATACCATCTGAGAGTTCTCGGCGAGTCCGTCCAGTGTACCCAGTCTCCACTGAGCACCCATACACCATCTTTGATGTCAAAACACCGATGGATATGGGATCATCCATCGCCCATCATATGGGTCAAGATGCGTATACGCTAGTCTACTCTGGTGTATCGATGCCCTGTCTCGACACACCCTCGACTAGGAACAGTTATAGGATTTACTCGTTGACTATCCTGGCCCCACTAGTATGATCTCATCATAGTCCCAGTAGTCGAGTACATATCCTAAGGGCTTTATCAACATGTGAGAGTAAGACAATAAACTAATACAAGTCAACATGTTAAGATAAAGTGAAACCAAATAGCATACTATCATGTCGAGCAAGAAAGTCCTCTCTATATATTTCCAAGCATCCACTATAACATACATCATATGTACAATAATGGCCTCTAGGGCATACATATAACTGACAATCTCCCACTTGTAGTAAGGCCAGCTGTTGTAGTATCTCATACCCAACATCCCGAAGAGTCTCTCAAACTGTCTCTGGGGAATGACCTTCGTGAGTTGATCCGCAGTGTTGTCCTTCGTATCAACTCTCCTGACCTCAATCTCCCGGCGATCAACTATCTCCCGGATCAGGTGATACCACCTCAGAATATGTCTGGACTTTTGATGGGATCTGGGTTCCTTGGCCAAAACCACAGCTCCATTGTTATCGCAATACAAAAGTATTGGATGCTCAATGGACGGAACCACACCAAGTTCAGTAATGAATTTCTTTATGTAGGGTTCCTAGGAACTCTCAAGAGGTTCCACAAGGCATCTACCATGCCAAATTCAAATTTTATGTGCCGAGAAACCCTAATATAGATCGTTAACTAGAGGATAGGCGAAACAAATAAGCAAGCAAACTACTTTGCTACTAAGTGAATGGAAATACAACCTTTATAGATCCGGTCCTCCACTTCTTTAGCTCCATGATGACGTCCCTTCGCTGCGATCACCGGGATCCCGGACTCTAGCGATGGTTTCGTTGAAGAAATGAGCGGGCTAGGTCGTTGACTTCGATGACGAAGATGATCTACGTCGAGGCAACTCTAACTCAAGCTCCATCTTCACTTGGTCATGAAACTTGTGAAGATAACACACTCTACTACATGGCAAGTGGTAGAGGATGAAGAAATAGGAAGTGGGTTCACTTTGGAATTGGATTTCTCACTTGGATTCAACACTTGGAATTTTCTAGCAATGGTTTTCTTCTTCATGAAGAAGATGAAGAAGAAGAAAGAAAATAATAAAATGAATAATCTCAAAATAGAAAATCATGTGATGCTTATCATTTAGCAACCATGGGTGAGGTAACTAATGTAGAGAATAAACTAAGGTTTGGGTGAAATGGTTAGGTTAAGGAATAAAAACAAAATGGTTACTTTTTCAAAGATGCATGAAGCATCATGAAGCTTCTAGCAAAGGAACAAAAGCAACCATTTAGTTTTTTTTTTCTTTTTAACCAAAATAAATAAAGTAAATGAAACCCTAACCATTAACCTAAACATGGTTTAAACCATACACACACCCAAGTTTGCATGTATCATCAAACATGATACAAACTAGTGCACAAAAATATATCACATATACAACTTGTGCAAATCAAGTGAGAAAATCCATCTTAAGTGAACAATACTAGTCAATGTAAAGTAATATATCAAATATATAATTATACATTAAATCATTAAATCAACACTTGATTTAATGATCCGGTCATACTGCATATAACCGACTAATATCAAGTGTATAAATTTATCGAATCAACATTAGATTCGGTAACCCGGCTATATCTTATATAACCGTCCGATGATACAAATCGCGAGAATAGAATCCAGTATCACATACTGGTATTATTCTCGGTCCCGCACATATCTCATATGCGCTCCTATTTCGTTTTGCTTGAGCCAGGAAACCTCTGTGTAGGACTCTAAAGACTCGTCAACACGCCGGCAGCAGGTGATGATCATATCAAACACCCACAAGCCCCAAGCGGTCTGCTAAACGTAACGGCCATCCGGGTATTGAGCGATCAGAAGATCAATGAGCAAGCCCGCTTACACTCCTGTGAATCCAACCAGTAACACTTACCGTACAGTTCGGTCTCATCGTCTGATATGTCGCATATCTTGCCTAGGGGTGGTAAATGTCAGACCCCAGTAGCTCGATAAGTCGTGTCGATATGAGGTCTATAACAGTTTGAGAAACTACTGATAACACTTACCAGTAAATCTCAGCAACCCTGGCCAGGGATTTCCGGTTATAGCCAATCGAACACAGCGCAACATCAACTCCCTATACCGGGAGAGACGAATCCCCTCCTATCGCTCATTGCCTCCATGTGATTCGGGACTGTACCCAAAAACCACTGTTTTGTACGCCCTCTTGGACGTAGTAAGGTGGAAATCAAAGCAAAGTGGGAATCACACAAGACTCTATGACGATCTCGGGTCTACAGACTAACCTGTACCAGTGTCACCAGAGAACTGCCATCTGACGTAAGGTATAATACCATCTGGGAGTTCTCGGCGAGTCCGTCCAGTGTACCCAGTCTCCACTAAGCACCCGTATATCATCTCTGATGTCAAACACCAATGGATATGGGATCATCCATCGCCTATCTGTATGGGTCGAGAAGGTATACGCTAGTCTACTCTGGTATATGGATGCCCCGTCTCGATACACCCACGACTAGGGACCTTGAAGGATGTACTTATGGACTACCATTTCCCCACTAGTATGATCCACATCATAGTCCAGATAGTCAAGTACACATCCTAAGGGCTTTACCAACATGTAACAGAGAGACAATCAGTGTACACGTTAAGATAAAGAGCAACCAGATAGCATACTATCATGTCGAGCAAGAAAGTCCTCCCTATATATGTCCAAGCATCCACTACAATATACATCCTATATACAGTAATGTCCTCTAGGGCATACATATAACTAACAATCTCCCACTTGCACTAGGGCCATCTGTTGCAGTGGTTGCAGTATCTCATACTCAACCATCCCATAAAAAGTCTCTCTCTGGGAAAAGGTCTTTGTGAGTGGATCCGCCGTGTTGTCCTCTGAGTCTACTCTCCTAACCTCGATCACCCTGGAGATCAACTATCTCCATGATCAGATGATGCTGCCTCAGAATATGTCTGGATCACTGATGGGACAGGCGTTCCTAGGCATAAGCCACAACTCCATTGTCTCACAATGGTAGGAATGAAGTTCATCTCATGAACTAATATACACCCAGACTTCCTCTTTGGTAGTATCTTTGGTAACGATGTATCTTGCCTTTAATCTTCTTGTATGTCACGGTATCTAGCTTGGAACTCTTCCAACATACCGTCCCTCCACTGAATGCCTGCGACTGACATTCAGTCGTTCTTATCACTCTGGAACCTTTCCAGTGATTCTCCCCAGGATCAATTGATACCATCTCACTACAACTAGTGAGAATCCTAACATCCAATTACTTCTATCTCATAGATCAAAACTCAGGATTTAGGAGGTATCATCTTGATCCTATATGGAGAATCCTTGTGATAAGCGGAGATTGACCGAGCGTAGCATAGGAAACTACTTCCCTATCAAGAGTATGTTATCCACGTACTCTATGAGGATCACCACCATAATCTCTACTACCTTTTTGTATATACAAGGTTCATCTACCATTTTGATGAAGTCAAACTCTTTGACTACCACATCAAAACAGATGTTCCAACTCCGCGATGCCTGCTTTATCACATAAAACATCTTGCTCACGTTTCCGCTGCTCCCACTGTCTACGAAGCCCTCTGGCTGTGTACTTATAGACGCTCTTTTCTAAAACATCATTTAGAAAAGCTGTCATGACACCCAACCGCCAGATATCGTAGTCATGGTATGTAGCCGTGGCAAGTAGGATCTGGATGGACTTAAGCATAGCTACTTAGAAAAGGTTTCATCATAACCCATACCTGGTCAATGATGCAAACCTTTAACAAGTCTAGCTTTGAAAGTCTCAACTTTTCCATGTACACCAAGTAATCTTCTCAAGATATACTTGCTCCTGATGGGGATTTAACCCTTCAGATAATGCAACCAAAGTCCATACTTTGTTGGTGTATAAGGATTCCATCTCAGATTAATAAGCATCCAGCCATTCTTACAGAGTCCTACTCCTGATGGCCAGCTCGAAACTAGTTGGGTCATCATCTCATGATGCAATCCTTGCTCCCACTATCATAGAGAAACCGGAGTATCTCTCAGGTGGGTGAGGAAACCTACTAGATCGGCGGAGAGGCTGAGGTTCGTTGGTTGCTATTGAATCCTTTGGTTCTACCAAATCATCAGCTGCAGTTTGTATAGCTGGAACTCTTTCCAGTTCTACCTCATGTCCACAAATTTCTTCATAAGAAATTCCCTTTCACAAAGGTGGCATGCTGAGTAATAAAACATCTTTTGTTCCCCGGTTAGGTAGAAGATATTCCCTTGCGAATGCTTGGGATATCCAACAAACTTCCACAGAACTGACTTTGCCTCGAGCTTGTCCGGATTATGCTTTTAGACATAGGCTGGACAACCCCAAATCTTAACAAACTTAAGATATGAGCTCTTCCCTTTCCATATCATATATGAAGTGGTAGGCAACTGATTTGATCGGAACCCTATTCAATAGGTATGCAACTTCATAAGTGCATAACTCCCTAAAAGGAAATAGGAAACTCAGTAGTACTCATCATAGAGCATACCATATCTAATAGGGTGTGATTGCTCCGCCCCGATACACCGAGGTGCTGTGGTGTATACGGAGGAGTAATGCTGAGAGAGAATCTCATTCTTAGAATAGTCCAGGATTCCCGTGCTCAAGTATTCTCCTCCTTGATCACATCAAAGGACATAATACTTATACCCGTTTTTGGTTCTCTACTTCTAACTTATATTCTGTGAATATCTCAAAAGGTTCGGACTTGTGTTTCAACAGGAACATATGTCTGAATCTTGAGAGATCATCAGAGAAGATAATGAAGTACAAAGAACCGGTCTTGGCATGTGTAGACAGGGGATCTTCATACATCAATATGTATCATCCCAAGAGTTCACTAACTCTTTCTCTGCTTCCAATAAACAGAGCTATGGTCATATTATCTCTGTGACATGACTGGCAAGTTTCACAAGATGTAAATTCAAACTAATTTAAATATGCATCTTAATGTAACTTCAGCTAGTCGGGTCGCATTGATATGACCTAGTCTACAATGCCTCAAAAATGATTCGTTCATTTCTGAACTCTTCCTCTTGTGTGTGTTCTGTATACTAAGAACTATGGTTTGATTTAGAACGTCAATGCTTTTAGATAACGTGCCTGAACCGATCAACTCTTGATATAGGAAATGTTCAAAACATTATCCAATCAATACAAAATTATATCCTTCTTTATCTAAATAAAGAGACTGATATGATTTTGTATATCAGGTTCGGTATCTAATAACATTTGTTCAGAATCAATGTATTCTGGTAATACAGTGTGACAGTTACCAACAGACTTGGCTGCAACACTTGCATCGTTTTCTGTCTCATGAAACTTATCACCCGTTCTCAGTTCTCTACCTTTCTATAGCCCATGTAATATATTACATGTGTGGGATCCTGATCCGGTATCATATAACCAGGACGTAAAGGACATTTGAGAAACAGTTCTCTGTAATGAACACACCCGAAGATGATGCATCAACATGCACTTTCTTCGTTTGGGTGTCACGGGAATTCTGGTAATCCCCAATTTCCTGCTCTGTCTTATAACAATTATAAGTTGGAGCGGGACCAACGTTCCCCAGCTCAGTATAACAAGCGGGTTCGGTCAATGTATCCGTTTTATTATCTTGATTAAGGCGTGACATGGTCGCTACCTGGAGAGAGAGAGAAGAAAACACTCTGCGTGCGCTCTTGCAAGATCAGATTGGTTATTATTTTATCTAATCAGGATGGCTCCCACTGTTTTTATCAAATCTTCCTTCAAACCCTAAAAGGAAAGACTAGCCGGGATTAATTACACGCTACAAGTTCGCCAATCTTTCAGCCAGGCCAGTGTCGGTACTTTGAGGGAGGTTCCCCGTGCTTTCGCACGGACCTAATTAAAGTAAACCTCGTTTTCCCAGAGGCGTAACCCCGTTGACACCTTTCTAGACACCTACTTGATCGGCTAATTGTAATGTGTAAAACTCTCCCAGGAGTAACAATTACTCGCAGTGGGTATCGGGATCCAACTATCTCCTAGAAGGTATGCAATCTCATTGCAAATTTCAACACTTGAAATTCCCTATAATTTTGCCCCTAGCACCCTATGACCTTGACGGAGGTCAACAAACCATAGGCTACTAGTCAAGTTCAACCCATCATTTCTTGATTGAATCAAACCCACCCGCACGACCCTAGAAGGAGGTCAACAAGGCCGTACGACTACCCTAACCCAATCTGCATCATATGCATAAGCAGATAAATACTAGTTAGCTACCGCACACTACGCCTTGACGGAGGTCAACAAACGTAGCACGAATACTAAGTAGGACTTATCTGAAATAACGTAGGGCTGCGACAGGTTTTTCTGAAAACCTATTGCGTAATGAACATGATATCGTTATAGAATCAAATGATTTTAAAATGGAGTGTTTTTTGAGGCTTTTACTAGTTTCGCTAAAGAGGTCACTCCCGGTGAAGGGATCGTCGGCTCTTTCCTCGTCGAATGAGGTGCAGGATATATCATATATATCACTGTGCAAAGCAAAAACTAGAAAAGCAATCAAAAGACAAAACCGAGGGGGTGTAGCATCTGCCAGTGTTTGCTAAAGGGGTCACTCCCGGTAAAGGGATCTCGGCCCTTTCCTTATCGAATAAGGTGCAGAATGTTCTACAAGGAACACCACGATGCAAAGCAAGAACTGTAGCTACCTGTTTTTGAAAATTCGATTCCACAACATCTTTTAGGTTTCTTTTTCTTTCATTAATCATATTAATGAAGTCCCATCATTTAAGTCACCTAAACATTACAGATAAATACGACGTACACTTATGCCATCCGCATTCGCCTCGATGTCCCCTCGTGCACCGTTAGGTTAGGTAACTAACGGCAGAGCGGGGCAGGGCTAGCGTGGGTGTAAAACATAAGTAACGTCTATATAATATATCATATATACTATATATAGTATCTATCACAACATATCAAATGATCATATCACAGATATCGCAGCAGAAGAAACATATGAAATATTGGATATACTAGGACGTCCGTGTTTTCAATACGAGCATGTATAAAACACGGATTCCACGGTCGCGATGAATAGCCAAACCCACAACCCTAGACCCCTACGAGAGCGGCAAGCAACCCTACCAATTCTAGAGTTAGGAGACCCGGACTCGACTCCTCGAGTTGGTCTCCCACTGGACTCTAGAACCCGGTTACTTGTGCTCTCCACCTTGGGTCTATCCTAGTGCAGAATAGTAAATAATATACAAATGGTGACCGCAACCTCAACCCGGAAGTGTCCCAATAAAAGAATATTACATACAATTAAATTTACATGAATGGAAATAAAAACTCTCATCTCACATAAAAACCCCTGGCTATTCATAACGCGACGATCCAATATAACATATCCAGCAACACAGAACATCACATGTGATCAACGTAAGTAAATATGCGCATCCCAATTGTCGTTGACATATAGCAACGAAACCGGCGATATCACATATTACACTTACGGTCGCAGCTAAGAAAGTGTAAAACTACAACAGTTGGAATCCGCAACCTCCTTAGACATCGCATGTCTAACAATTATAAACTTCGCATTTTAGTCTCTATATCGAAAACACTTTTCAATATTTAGTCGGGCAATTCAACAAGATTCCCGATAAACTGATCGAATGCTTGTCGCAAACTTTAGTAGACGGCCGCACCCCCGGATGCCGTCGACGAAGTGCACTAAGGCGGAACACCGTTGCCGCGAGCACCCGAACGGATGCTTTTGGCGACGGGGTTCTCCTACAGTCACTTGGTTAGGGCTATGGGGCATGGCTGTCTATTAAGTTTACCCGGCAAGTATCCCCGTACGCTACGTGATTGCGACGGACTTTTGATCGCATCAAAATTCCATGGCAACGGATCATTCGAGACTAAACTGCTACGTTTATAACATTTAAAACAGTTATCTCATAACTTCTTGTGGATTCCTAATATTGTATCACATTCCAGATAAATAGACAATGTTAAACTTTCCGATCGAATGATCAAATACCCAAGTTTTCCCGAATGGTTCTCAACACTTGAGGGGAGTTTAAAAACATCCATCACATGCCACAGTACCAATAGTCCAGCCGTAGAAGGGTCAAGCCAACGCCTCACATGTGGCACGCCGTACTGCCCCAAACCCTAAGGTTCAAAGGGCAGTTCAAGACGGTCACATAATCGAGTTAAGGTTTGTTGTCTTCTAGAGGGTCCATTGCGTAACTTGCACGATCTAGACGTTCTCAAACAAACGGAAAAATCCAACACCTAGAAATTTTCCGGGTCGGAGAAAAAGTGAGTTATTGATATCGGATCGAACTTTTTAATATTTTCTAAATATCCAGAAAACATTACGAAATTAAATATTCCGATCGAAGCATCGAATACAAAATAAACCCCAAAAATACTCAACACTTGAGTCACTGTTAAAAATACCCAGAAAAAGAAACAACAGAGGAAAGTATTACTGTGCAAAAAACTGTCACTAATACTCTTACATTGCCGCGGAACCGCCGCCAAAAGTGGCTTGTTGCCGTGGTTCCGCAGCCATGTGGAGGTATTGGGTGACCTTTTTTCATGGTAATTCTAATGAAACCCTGCTGAATTTTTTAGGCAATTTTAATTGAGAAAAATCCCAGATTTCAAAAATTTTCCAGAGAGGGGTTAACTTTGACACGTCAGGGTTCGATCGGAGTTTTAACATCGTAAACACTTCGCCTAATGCTCTAGCTAGGCTCTGATACCACTGTAGGGTTCCTAGGCACTCTCAAGAGGTTCCACAAGGCATCTACCATGCCAAATTCAAATTTTATGTGCCGAGAAACCCTAATATAGATCGTTAACTAGAGGATAAGCGAAACAAACAAGCAAGCAAACTACTTTGCTACTAAGTGAATGGAAATACAACCTTTGTAGATCCGGTCCTCCACTTCTTTAGCTCCGTGATGACGTCCCTTCGCTGCGATCACCGGGATCCCGGACTCTAGCGATGGTTTCGTCGGAGAAATGAGCGGGCTAGGTCGTTGACTTCGATGCCGAAGATGATCTACGTCAAGGAAACTCTAACTCAAGCTCCATCTTCACTTGGTCATGAAACTTTTGAAGATAACACACTCTACTACATGGCAAGTGGTAGAGGATGAAGAAATAGGAAGTGGGTTCACTTTGGAATTGGATTTCTCACTTGGATTCATCACTTGGAATTTTCTAGCAATGGTTTTCTTCTTCATGAAGAAGATGAAGAAGAAGAAAGAAATTAATAAAATGAATAATCTCAAAATAGAAAATCAAGTGATGCTTATCATTTAGCAACCATGGGTGAGGTAACTAATGTAGAGAATAAACTAAGGTTTTGGTGAAATGGTTAGGTTAAGGAATAAAAACAAAATGGTTACTTTTTCAAAGATGCATGAAGCATCATGAAGCTTTTAGCAAAGGAACAAAAGCAACCATTTAGTTTTTTTTTCTTTTTAACCAAAATAAATAAAGTAAATGAAACCCTAACCATTAACCTAAACATGGTTTAAACCATACACAAACCCAAGTTTGCATGTTTCATCAAACATGATACAAACTAGTGCATAAAAATATATCACATATACAACTTGTGCAAATCAAGTGAGAAAATCTATCTTAAGTGAACAATACTAGTCAATGTAAAGTAATATATCAAATATATAATTATACATTAAATCATTAAATCAACACTTGATTTAATGATCCGGTCATACTGCATATAACCGACTAATATCAAGTGTATCAATTTATCGAATCAACATTTGATTTGGTAACCCGGCTATATCTTATATAACCGTCCGATGATACAAATCGCGAGAATAGAATCCAGTATCACATACTGGTATTATTCTCGGTCCCGCACATATCTCATATGCGCTCCTATTTCATTTCGCTTGAGCCAGGAAACCTCTGTGTAGGACTCTAAAGACTCGTCAATACGCCGGCAGCAAGTGATGATCATATCAAATACCCACAAGCCGCAAGTGGTCTGCTAAACGTAACGGCTACCCGGGTATTGAGCGATCAAAAGATCAACGAACAAGCACTCTCACACTCCTGTGAATCCAACCAGTAACACTTACCGTACAGTCCGGTCTCGTCGTCTGATATGTCGCATATCTCGCCTAGGGGTGGTAAACGTCAGACCCCAGTAGCTCGATAAGTCGTGTCGATATGAGGTCTATAACTGTTCGAGAAACTACTGATAACACTTACCAGTAAATCTCAGCAACCCTGGCCAGGGATTTCCGGTTATAGCCAATCGAACACAGCGCAACATCAACTCCATATACCGGGAGAGACGAATCCCCTCCTATCGCTCATTGCCTCCTTGTGATTCGGGACTGTACCCAAAAACCACCGTTTTGCACACCCTATTGGACGTGGTAAGGTGGAAATCAAAGCACAGTGGGAATCACACAAGACTCTATAACGATCTCGGGTCTACAGACTAACCTGTACCAGTGTCACCAGAGAACTGCCATCTGACGTAAGGTATAATACCATCTGGGAGTTCTCGACGAGTCCGTCCAGTGTACCCAGTCTCCACTGAGCACCCGTATATCATCTCTGATTTCAAACACCAATGGATATGGGATCATCCATCGCCCATCTGTATGGGTCGAGAAGGTATACGCTAGTCTACTCTGGTATATGGATGCCCCGTCTCGATACACCTATGACTAGGGACCTTGAAGGATGTACTTATGGACTACCATGTCCCCACTAGTATGATCCGCATCATAGTCCAGGTAGTCAAGTACACATCCTAAGGGCTTTACCAACATGTAACAGAGAGACAATCAGTGTACACGTTAAGATAAAGAGCAACCAGATAGCATACTATCATGTCGAGCAAGAAAGTCCTCCCTATATATGTCCCAGCATCCACTACAATATACATCCTATGTACAGTAATGGCCTCTAGGGAATACATATAACTAACACTTTATCCAGACAGCCTCTTTGGCAGCATCGTTGGCAGCGATGTATTCAGCCTCCATCGTCGAGTCTGCAACGGTTTCCTGTTTGGAACTCTTCCAACACACCGCCCCTCCATTGAGGGTAAAGACAAAACCCGAGTGCGACTTAGAGTCGTCCTTATCACTTTGGAAGCTCGAATCGGTAAAGGACTCCACCTGGAGTTCTCCGTTACCATATACCAAGAACATCTCCTTAGTTCTTCTCAAGTACTTGAGAATGTTCTTCACAGCTGTCCAGTGACTCTCTCCAGGATCTGCTTGATACCGACTCACTACACTTAGTGAGTATGCTACATCGGGTCTGGTACATAGCATCGCATACATGATAGAGCCTACTACCGAAGCATAGGGTATCCCTTGCATGCGAGCTCTTTCCAAATCAGTCTCGGGAGACATCTCTTTGGAGAGAGTAAGTCCAGAGATCATGGGTTGGTTACCACGCTTGGATTCTTCCATACTAAACATCTTTAGTATGGTGTCAATGTACGTGGATTGGGACAATCCCAATATCCGTTTAGACCTATCTCTATAGATCATAATTCTCAGTATGCAGGAGGCATCACCTAGATCTTTCATTGAGAATCTTTGTGATAAGAAGAGCTTGACCGATTGCAGCATAGGAACATCATTTCCTATCAAGAGTATGTCATCGACGTACAATACGAGGAAGACAACCTTACTCTCTGCAACCTTCTTATATATACAAGGTTCATCTGCGTTTTTGATGAAGTCAAACTCTTTGACTATAACATCAAAACAGATGTTCCAACTCCGCGATGCCTGCTTTAACCCGTAGATGGATTTAAGCAGCTTGCACACCTTTCCGCTGCTCCCACTATCTACGAAGCCCTCTGGCTGAGTCATGTACACGCACTCTTCTAAATCACCATTTAGAAAGGCGGTCTTAACATCCATCTGCCAGATTTTGTAGTCATGGTATGCAGCAATGGCAAGTAGGATCCGGATGGACTTAAACTTAGCCACTGGAGAAAAGGTTTCGTCATAATCCACACCTGGTCGTTGACGAACACCCTTTGCAACAAGTCTAGCTTTGAAAGTCTCAACTTTTCCATCTACACCAAGTTTCTTTTTAACGATCCACTTGTTCCCAATGGGTTTTACCCCTTCAGGAGCAACTTCCAAAGTCCATACTTTGTTGGTGTACATGGATTCCATCTCAGATCGCATTGCATCCAGCCATTTCACAGAGTCCCCACTCGTGATGGTCTGCTCGAAACTAGTTGGGTCATCATCTTCCATGATGCAATCCTCGCTCCCACCATCAATAAGAAAACCGTAGTATCTCTCAGGTGGATGAGAAACCCTACTAGATCGGCGGAGAGGCTGGGGTTTGTTAGGGACTACTGAATCCTCTGGTTCCACTAAATCTTCTGTCGTAGTTTGTGTTGCTGGAACTTCTTCCAGTTTTACCTCCTTTCCACTAATTTCCATTGCAAGAATTTCCTTTTCAAAAAAGGTAGCATGCCGAGAAACAAACACCTTTTGTTTCTCGGTATGGTAGAAGATATACCAACGCGAATGTTTGGCATATCCAATAAACTTACACAGAATAGACCTTGCCACGAGCTTGTCCAGATTTTGTGTTTTCACATATGCCGGACAACCCCATATCCTAACATAATTAAGATATGGTCTCTTTCCTTTCCATATCTCAAATGGAGTTGTTGGCACAGATTTGGTGGGAACCATATTCAATAGGTCTGCAGCTGTCTCTAGTGCATATCCCCTGAAGGAAATAGGCAACTCAGCTGTGCTCATCATAGAGCGCACCATATCTAATAGGGTGCGATTCCTCCGTTCCGATATACCGTTGTGCTGTGGTGTATAAGGAGGAGTAAACTGAGAAAGAATCCCATTCTCTTTTAGATAGTCTAGGAACTCATTGCTCAAGTATTCTCCTCCTCGATCAGATCGAAGGATCTTAATACTTTTGCTCGTTTGGTTCTCTACTTCGTTCTTATATTCTCTGAATTTCTCAAAAGCTTCAGACTTGTGTCTCATCAGGAACACATGTCCGTATATTGAGAGATCGTCAGTGAATGTAATGAAGTAGGAAGAACCGTTCCTGGCATGTGTAGACATGGGACCACATACATCACTGTGTATCAGCCCTAAGAGTTCTGTAACTCTTACTCCGTGTCCACTAAATGTAGTTTTGGTCATTTTGCCTTTGAGACATGACTGGCAAGTGTCATAAGATGATAATTCGAACGGATTCAAATATCCATCCTTATGCAATTTAGCTAGCCGTGTTGCATTGATATGACCTAGTCTACAATGCCACAAGAAGGATTCATTCATTTCTGAACTTTTCCTCTTGTGTGTGTTTTGTATATTAAGGAATGTAGTTTGATTAAGAACGTATATGCCATTATGTAACGAGCCTGATCCAATCAACTTTTGATTTAGGAAGATGTTCATAACATTATCCTGTATTACAAAATTATATCCTTCTTTACTTAATAAAGAATCTGATATAATGTTGCATATCATGTTCGGTATATAATAGCACTCGTTCAGAATCAATGTATTACTACTTGGTAATACAAGGTGATATTCGCCAACATCTTTGGCTGCAACATTTGCACCATTCCGTACTGTTACGAAATGATCACCCATTCCTAGTTCTTTACCTTTACATAGCCCACGTAACAAATTACATATGTGGGATCCCGATCCGGTATCTAATACCCAAAACGTAGAGTGAACTGAGAAACAGTTCTCGATAACTAACACACCCGAAGAAGATTCATCAGCATGCTTGTTCTTCGTTTGGGCGGCATGAGAATCCAGATATTCTCCTATTTCCTGCTCAGTCTTATAACACTTATAAGAAAGAACGGGACCAACGTTCCCCTGCTCAGTATAATAAGCGGGTTCAGTCAATACATCCATATTATTATCTTGATTAAGGCCTGACATGGTCGCTACCTGGAGAGAGAGAGAAGAAAACACTTTAGTGTATGCTCTTGCAATATTAGATTGTTTATTATCTTATCTAATTAGGATGTCTCCCACTGTTTTCATCAAATCTTCCTTCAAACCCTAAAAGGAAAGACTAGCCGGGATTAATTACACCTTACAAGTTCGCCAATCTTTCAGCCAGGCCAGTGTTGGTACTTTGAGGGAGGTTTCCCGTGCTTTCGCACAGACCTAATTAAAGTAAACCTCGTTTTCCCAGAGGCATAACCCTGTTAACACCTTTCTAGACACCTACTTGATCTGCTAATTGTCCAGTGTAAAATTCTCGCAGGAGTAACTCTTACTCGCAGTGGCTATCGGGATCCATCTATCTCATAGAAGGTATGCAATCTCATTGTAAATTTGAACACTTGAAATTCCCGATAATATTTTTACCCCTAGCGTCCTATGACCTTGACGCAGGCCAACAAACCATAGTCCGCTAGTCAAGTTCAACCCGTACATTTCTTGATTGAATTAAACCTACCCGCACGACCCTTGACGCAGGCCAACAAATTCGTACGACTACCCTAATCCAATCACATCTCATGTTGCAGATAAATACTAGTTAGCTACTGCACACTACGCCTTGATGCATGCCAACAAACGTAGCACGAATACTAAGTAATATCTATCTGAAATGTCGGAGGGCTACGCTGGTTTTTTCAGAAAAACCATGAGCGTAATGAACTTGATATCGTTGTAGAAACAAGTGATTTTTGAAAAAGGTGTGTTTTTGAGGCTTTTCTAGTTTCGCTAAAGAGATCACTCCCGGTGAAGGGATCTCGGCTCTTTCCTCATCGAATAAGGTGCAGGGTATATTATATATACCACTATACAAAGCAAGAACTATAGAAGCAATCAAAAACTAAACCGTGAGTTTGTAGTATCTGCCAGTTTTGCTAAAGAGGTCACTCCCGGTGAAGGGATCTCGGCTCTTTCCTTATCGAATAAGGTGCTGGGTATATCATACATACTTCTATGCAAAGCAAGAACTGTAGCTACTCTTTTTTATAAAGTTTGATTCTACAATATCTTTTAGGTTTCTTTCTTTTATTAATCTCATTAATAAATTCCATCAGTTATGCTTCCTAAGCATCACAGAAGAAACGAAAGCAGTAATATTTATATATCAACATATATATATATATATATATATATATAGTATAAGCATTCGTCTCAGACAGTAATATGATCTCATCACAGAACATTGCAGCAGAAGATAACATATGAAATATTGGATATACTAGGATGTCCGTGTTTTATATCGAGCCTTTATAAAACACTGATTCCAACATCGCGATGAATAGCCAAACCCACATCCCTAGACCCCTATGAGAACGGCAAGAAACACTGCCAATTCTAGGGTTAGGAGACCCGGTCTCGACTCCTCGAGATGGCCTCCCACTGTACCTTAGAACCCGGTTACTTGTGCTCCCCTCCTTGGGTCTGCCTAATGCGGAAAAGTAAATAATATACAATGGTGACAACAACCTCAACCCGGAAGTGCCCCAATAAAAGAATATTACATACAAATGAATTTTACATGAATGAAAATTAAAACTCTCATCTCACATAAAACCCCCGGCTATTCAGAACACGACGATCTAATATAACATATCACAGCAACACATAATATCTCATATCATCAACGTAACCAAGTATGCGTATCCCGATTGTCGTTGATGTATAGTAACGAAGCCGGCGATACACCACATACTACGCTTACGGTCACAGAAAAGAAAGTGTAAAACTACAACATTTGGAATCCACAATTACTTTAGACATCTTAAATCCAAAATATCACATACTTCGCATTTCATGCCTAAGTATATGAATTCCACATATTGTATCACATTTCAGACAATATTAAACTTTCCGATCGAATAATCAAATATCCAAGATTTCCCAAATAGCTCAACACTTGAGCGGAGTTCAAAAATCCCAGAACATGTCACAGCCCCAAAGAACCAGCCGTAGAAGGGTCAAACCAACGCCTCACATGTGGCAACGCTAAACTACCACAAACCCTAGGGTTTAGTGGCAGTTTTGACGGTCACATAATCGAGTTAAGGTTACGTTCTTCTAGAGGGTCCACAGATATGCTTGCATGTTTTTCCGAAAGTTTTAAACTCAATAAAAATTCAACACTTGAAAGTTTTTCGTGTCGGGAAAAAGTGAGTTATTGATATCCGTTCGAACATTTTAACACGTTCTAAATTATCCGGAAAAACTAAACGAAGTTAAACTTTCCGATAGAATCAACGAATTCCAAAGATCTCCAAAAAACTCAATACTTGAGTAATATTAAAAATTCCCAGCAGCATGTAGTAATACCTACGGATGAACCCTAGAAATAACTATCCCTGACACCCAAGTACTGCCGCGGAACCGCCGCCAATAGCATGGAATGGCCGCGGATCCGCGGCGACTTAAAGGCCACAGTGACTCGAATTTCACAGTAATCCATAAAATTACCTGCTTATTTTTTTGAGTATTTTTAATACGGAAAAAACCATCTTTTTAAAAAATTTCCAAAGAGGGGGTCAACATTTGACGTTTCGGGGTTCGATCGGACTTTTAACTTCGTCTACACGTCGCCTAATGCTCTAGCTAGGCTCTGATACCAATGTAGGGTTACTACACACTGTCACAAGGGTCTATAAGGCATCAACCATGCCAAATTTAAAATTTAGAAGTGCCGAACAAGCTAAAGCGAGGATCTTTGCTAGATAATTAGGGTTAACAAAGCATGTAAACAACTTTACATCTAAGAGAGAGGGATTACAACCTTTGTAGTCCGCTCCTTCGCTTCATAAGCTCTGAGTAGTAGTCCCTTCGCCGCGATCCATGATCTCCGGACTCAAGAGAGTCTTCACAAGCCGAACGATCCATGCTTGCTAGAAGTCTTCCTTGTCGAAGATGATCTACCTTGAAGAATCTTTAACTCAAGCTCTCACTTCTATAATCAAGTATTAGAGAAGTGAATACCCTAATCTAAGTGGCTAGAATAGATGAGGATGATGAAGTAGGAATTTAGCTCTCTTTTATTTTCAAATTCTCATACTAAATCATCACAAAACCAAAAGCTAGAAAGCTTTTCAAGGAGGAAGAAGAAGATGAAGCCTTTTGTGATGAATAATGAAATTGTTACTATGGTTACAAAACAACCTTGAGTTAATAATATCAAGTATTAACTCATGTAGAGAATTGACTAGGGTTAAGGGTTTGGGTTGGGTTAAATAATATCTCCAAAATATCAACACAAAATATCTTTGCTTCAAACAAAACATAAAGCTTCTAAAAGCTTCATGAAAATGCTAACCCAAATCAAAACCTAACCTTGTTTAATCTCCACAATTCATGTTGCATTTGTAATCATAACTTGTTACAATATTATATATCACATATATAATATATTTTTGTAACAAAAGAAAATAATACAATTAACATATATCGCATATATATCAATGTATTATCCGGTAAGAAAATGAATCAATAAAGCGAGCTAATATTAGATAATGTAATGTAATATATCACATATATAATTATACATTAAAATATCGAATCAACACTTGATCCGACAATCCGGCTATATCGCATATAACCGACTAATATATCATGTACCGATTCATCGAATCAACACTTGATCCGATGACCCGGCTATATCATATATCGCGAGAATAGAATACGGTATCTTATATCGTATTATTCTCGATCCCGCACATATCACATATGTACTCGTACTCCGTTTTGCCTGTGCCAAGAAACCTCTGTGTAGGATTCTAAAGAATCGTCAATACGCCGGTAGTGGGTGATGATCACATCAAACACCCACAAGCTGCAAGCGGTCAGCTAAACGTAACAGCCACCCAGGTATTGAGCGATCAGAAGATCAACAAGTAAGCCTGTACATTCTTCTGTGAATCCAATCAGTAACACTACCGTACAGTCCGGTCTCTTCGTCTAATGTGTCGCATATCCAGTCTAGGGGTGGTAAACGTCAGACCCCAGTAACCGATAAGTCGTGTCGATGTGAGGCTCATAACAGGTCGATAAACTACTGATAACACTTACCAGTAGCACTCTATATCAGCCCTGGCCAGGGACTTCCAGTTATAGCCAATAGAACATAGCACAACATCAACTCCCATTACCGGGAGAGACGAATCCCCTCCTATCGCTCATTGCCTCCATGTGATTCGGGACTGTACCTAAAAGACACCGTTTTGCACGCCCTCTTGGACGTGGTAAGGTAGAAATCAAAGCACAGTGGGAATCACATAAGACTCTATGACGATCTCGGGTCTACAGACTAACCTGTACCAGTGTCACCGGAGAACTGCCATCTGACGTGAGGTATAATACCATCTGGGAGTTCTCGGCGAGTCCGTCCAGTGTACCCAGTTTCCACTGAGCACCCGTACACCATATTTGATGTCAAAACACCGATGGATATGGGATCATCTATCGCCCATCATATGGGTCAAGATGCGTATACGCTAGTCTACTCTGGTGTATCGATGCCCTGTCTCGACACACCCTCGACTAGGAACAGTTATAGGATGTACTCGTTGACTACCCTGGCCCCACTAGTATGATCTCATCATAGTCCCAGTAGTCGAGTACATATACTAAAGGCTTTATCAACATGTGAGAGTAAGACAGTAAACTAATACAAGTCAACATGTTAAGATAAAGTGAAACCAAATAGCATACTATCATGTCGAGCAAGAAAGTCCTCTCTATATATATCCAAGCATCCACTATAATATACATCATATGTACAATAATGGCCTCTAGGGCATACATATAACTAACAACTCCGTCACGGAAATACGTCATCCACATGACCCCATCGCGGAAACACATCATCCAAATGACCCCGTCGCGGAAACACGTCATCCCAATGACCCCGTTGCGGAAACACGTCATCAAATGACCCCGTCGCGGAAATACGTCATCAACTGATCTCGCATGGCCAATGTCAACCCTCGACCTCCCCGTCAAAGCAATGCTTTGATTCGGGAGAAGGTCAACTCATCAATCACTTACGAGTCCTCTCGACTTGTAAGGAAGAAAATTTTCTTAGGAGATTCTTACGACTCTCAAGAGAAAAACACACTTAGGAATCCTCACGATCCCTAAGGAGAAAATACACCTACGAGATGCTCTCGACTCGTAGGGAGAAAAATCTTTATATGACCCTCACGGCTCATAAAGTTAGAGAGCCTTAGGAGGCAGACCTCAACCTGACTCCTAAGCCATCGCTGTCCTATGAAGATATCAAAATAGATTATCTACAAAACGCATTTGCTGAAAAGAGACACACCGTCATGAAACAAAATATGTCTTTTATTCATGAACCAAAATGAATACAACGCACAATCTATAAAAGAATCAAAAAATATTCTCATTCAGGAGTAAGTACAAAAGGAGAATGAAAAGAAACATATACAATTTTTTCAAGCCGGCGGACGATTCAGTAAATTCGTCAGTTCATTCTTCTTCCGCTGAGTCCCGGCCTCATAATTTGTTATTGCGATAAGACGGGCCTCCGCCTGAGACTGTTGGGCCTGGTACGAGGCGAGCCGACGTTCAAGCTCCTGTTCGGTAACTTTGTGGGCTTCAACTATCTCATGAGTAAAATTGACAGCTTTATCAATAGTTACCACCTCCCCGATAGCTTCTTGAAGCACCCGCCAGAGTTCATATGCACGAGTGGTCTTGGCCGTAAGTTCAGCTTGAAGTTCCCCCAGCGCATTTGAAGCCAGCTCCCTCTCCGAAAACTTTCGGTTGAGCCTCTTCTCACATGACTACAGATTTATGGCGCACTGTTCAACCAGCCCCTGCAAGCTCGCCTTTGCAGCCACGACCTCTGAAGGAAGGCGCATGCACTCAAGACCATGTAAGCAAGCCTCCACCCTACGACAAAACTCAGCCCAGACATGCACCAATGTTTCACCATGGTAAGCAGCAAGAAAGGGGAGAGAAATGTTGGCTTCGGCAGCAAATTCTTCGGCTGTGAGCGAGCTACCAGCACGAAGATCTTCGATGAGAGCTGACAAAGAATGAAGGCTTAACTTCGCCATTCGTTCAGATGCGCGTAGAGCATAAGGGCCGGGTGGCATAATAATGCGAGATTCCAGCGAGGTAGGAACATGCAAAGCTGTTAAGATTCATAAAAAATCAGTGAGATTTGCAAACAAAGAGCAGATGGAACAATGTCAAAACTTTACTTACCCACAGTCATACAAGAAAGGTTTAAAGAATCTCCAGGCCCGTCAAGGATCTCAACTTCTTCATCATCCTCCAGAACTGCAGAAGACATATCAGCATCGTTATACGAAATAATAATAATACAATAAAGGGGTCAAATAACACCAACCTTGCCCAGAAGAGAGGACGATGCTTTGGGGGGATATTGCCTGTGGAGCGGCCATCTCGAGCAGACGTTGAAAGGACTTTCTGGGAGATAAATTCACGTTGGACACCACCAATCCTCGCAATTCTGAAAAGAAAGAAAGAGTCAGATAATAGAGAGATCATTAAAGCAAGATAAGAAGACTACCTTTGATACTCTTCCCGCCTTGAGCCGGAGGGATAGCAGCTTCGGCAGCCTCCTCCATTCCCTCAGGAACATCATCAGAGACGTTTGCTGGTGTAACAGCTTCTAGTTGAGGAGCAACGGCCGCCACTTCAGGGACAACAATCTCAGTTTCCTGTTCCACCATCTCCAGGCCATCACCAGAAAAGTCCATTAAATCCACGGCCGGAGGGACACCTCTTCAGGGTGAACGGGCACAAGGGAAACAGAGACCGCCAATGGAAGCTCCGCAGCAGGAATAGCAACTGTAGCAACCCTCTCCACACCTACTGGAGTCTCATCGGGGATATTTACAGAATCCATAGTCAAGACGCGACTCGAGCTCAGATTTTCTGCCATGGCCGAAGTCCCTGCAAAAGTTTTACGAAGATAAGAAGACATAGAAAGAGAAACAAATTACTTGCTAAAGGAAAAATACAGAAATCATGCATACCGATACGCCAGGATGCCTATAATATGGCTTTTTCAAGACGACGTTCCTTCTTGAGGAGGTATGCTCGTCGGGGTTCAAATGCGGATTCGTGGCCGCCAGTCCACAATGACAACTCATCTTCGAAAGCGGCTGAGATAGGTTGTTTGAGGGCTATCTCGCCTCTCTCTTCCAGAGGACCTATAAATATTCGCCGTATTGATGGTGGATCTTCGTAGAATATGACGGCAGGATAAGGACTCTTTAGGACGCGCACGTTCTCGGTCTTGTCCTGGGAACGCTTTATAGCCTCAGCCAATTGTGCGGCTTCCTCAGCGGATGAACCTGGAAAAAGAAGACCGTCATCCGGCTATTGCATAGATATTGGTTCATCTTGAATGATAGGCTCGGATTCCGTTAAAAAGTCAAGCAGACCGGTGACTGTCTTCTTCCTCCGCTTCGACCCGGAACTAGCGCTGGAAGATGATCTCTTCCTTCCCTGACGTTGACCCACTTCGCCTTCAGTATCCTCTCTCGGCGGTGCTACTGATGATGACACTGCCATTGCTGAAGCCCCAACTGATGAAACTGCTACTGGCGCCTTATCAGAAGCCCTTGCCTGAGCTCTAGTGCGCATCGGCATGCCAACTAATGGAGGAGTCAGGCCCGCGTCCATCACCTCAGAAATAAGTAAGGCGCCAATATCCCTCAAGGGAGGGCGAACCGTTGTCCGCGGTCGCGGCGGGACTCCCATAGCTTGGAGCGGGGCGGGAGCTCTATGTCCAAAAAGTATCCTCCTCTCCTCAGCAATAATGGGACTAACTCGGTGGCGGTACCAACCCGTGAAAGCCCCTACACACCTTGGAATATAGTCGGCCTCGGGGATCATGAAGTGAGAACCGGTGTTCAGCCGCATGAAATGGTGGGTGGCGTCACGAACAGCTTCCAAACAAGAGCTAGGCTCCACCATGAATGCCTCAAAGGGAACACCCTGGTCATAACCCAATTGCCGGGCAAAGCCGTGTGGATTATACCGTATAAAAAGAACCGCATCATTTCGGCGGAACACTAAATAACCCGGCCTGATCGAGTACAAGTGCATAGCTTCCTTGGGCTTCAAGGGTGGTTCTCCCTCTTTCGATAAATCAAACATCTGCTGAACAGGTCCCGAAGGACTAGAGAGGATTCGGTCATTAAATACCATCCCCCTTTCGTTGGCATAAGGATTAAGCAGCACACGAAAAGTCCCTAACTGAGTCGGGTCAGGAGCAGAAGCGTCCACCAACCTTATGAGCCGCGGGAAGGTATAAGCATCGTAAAAGCCCAGTCTCTGGTGCACAGCGAATGCCCCTAATACGTGCATCTCAATCCACGACGTAAAATAATGAAGAGAGAAACTCACCACATTCACACCCGGGGTTGAGGTATTGGCTGCAGTGCTCAGCCCATGGTACAAGTACGATAACCCTGCAATGCCCACGGCTAGTCGCGTCCCTTCGGCAATGCGATGAGCAGGGTAAATGACCGAGGCTCTCATAAAGCGACGATGCATTGGAACGACAAACCAACTGAGCCAAACGCTGATAAAACCGACGAAGAAAGTTTCTTCATCCATGCCGGGAGCTGCAATCGACTCAAAAGGTACAGCCGACAAGATTGGGATGTAAAACTACGGCAAATCTTCTTCTCTAGCCGGTAGCTTATTTAACACAAACCCGAAGGGGTCGTAGATATTCGTGAACTTCGGAGCCTCCTTTGATAAGACGTCTCCACGAAGGAAGCAGGCGATAAAGCTCTTAAAAGTGACGCCCTGTTCCTCTAAATCGGTGAACAACTTCTCAAAAATACCCAGAGTCTTGATTAGACTTGGATACTTATGACGGACGGCATTTTCAGTTGACAAGCCGTCAAGCATAGCAGGTACAGTTGCGAACGCATACTTGTCATGAGGCAGCAATTCTTCATAGGGCGCTCCCCTGATCGAAAATCCAGAGATTTCGCGAAACTCTTCCAAAGAAATCGAAACTTCACGATCCCCTAATAACAAAGTATTGGTGGGAAAATTCCATTGATTTAGGAAAGCTTTAACCCACCATACATGGAGAGACTGATAATGGAAGAGGGACGCGTACACCGCCTGGTAAAGTCCGACCCTCTACAGTCGCGCACGATGAGCGGACAAGATGTAACGAGCCCAGAGAAGTTAGCCCATGGGATGGCGAGGGGTAAGCCCTATCTTGTAGACTTGTCCCTAGGGCTGGGCTTCACCTTGGTAAATACGACGCCCCAACATATTTATGGCTGGCATAGGCTGGTGCGATATCCCAACTGTAGACGGCTAAAGACGGCCCGTAGTAGTCCAATCCGCCACCTCTACGGCAAAGGCAGTCTGCGGACGATCCATCGGCAAGAATGGGCGGAGAGGTTCTGTTGGTGCCTCGCAAAGAAAACTTCGGCGACCACGGATGATATGACTGTACCAGGTTCCCCACAAAAGCAGATTAGCGCAGTCCGGGTCATGAGCTCTAATCATCGCCATCACCTCTTCGTCAGGCGGTGACTGAGGAAAGGCAGCCTCCGAGCGAGTAAAAGGGAAGTATGGAAGAGAAGCCATTGTTCCTGAAACAAAGGAAGGGGAAACTGTTAATGAAACCCACATGTGTATATATATCTATAAATATATATATAAAAAGATAGTGGAAGAAAACGACAAGCCACTTATTTCATGGGACCATTGGTTGCAAAACACATGGGCCCTACAAAATCAATATGGCAGCTCACTAATGAGGAGGCAGGGTAATCATTATGAGAATAAAAGGAAGATTCTCAATAAATGAATAGTGGATTTCAAACATCTCTGCACATTCCCCCAAGGAAAACCCCATCATGAACTCTGTGCAAATCATGCAGAATCTCTGAAAATAAAAATCTCAAGAAGTCTTTAAATTCCTTTTAACAGAGGAATTAAATTCTAAGAAAATTTTCAGAGCTAAGATCTTTGGAATGGAATTAAATTCTAAAAGAAAATGAGTACCATCACCAATCCCCTAAGATCAGAGAAAGATGCCCAACATTGGGGGCTTACTACTTAAAGATCGTGCGTTCTTGGAGTTCAGAAAGATGAGTTTTTTTTATTAAAAGGAAAAACCCTTGGTGTGGATTTAAAATCCAAAGAAAATTTCTACAAAAAGTTCCTCGGCCGTTCAAGATCCTTACCTGAAAAAGGATTCCTTTGTGTTGACAGAGTTAAACTCTGGATTTTGTTTTAATGAACAGAGAACTGAGCTCTGAGGAAGAGAATTAAATTCTCAAAGAAATTGAACAAGGAAGAAGATGAAGGAATGGAGGCGCTGTTGAAGAGACCTCTGCATTTATAGGACATGATGGGAAACGGTTCATCTTCCATGTTCCCTAGGCAAATCCAACGGTCACAAAGGTTACAGCATTGCAATCACGTGCAAACACGTGAGAACAACGCAGTGGGGGCATTTGTTCTCTCATAGGAACTGAATAAAATACAAGTAAAACAACAAGGAAAACCCGAAATGGGGGATCACGTGACCAGGCCTCACGTGCAAAAACGTGACCTTTTATGGGCAGATTCTATCTACGCCTGAATGCCTAATTGATAAAGTCACGTGCCCACACGTGATGGGCTCTTGAACCCACTGAATTAATAAAATTAAATTCTAATGGGAACTAAATAAAATACAAATAAAGCAGCAAGGAAAACCTTAAACGAGGCGTCACGTGCCCACATGTGACCGGGCATCACGTGCCCACACGTGACCGGGCATTACATGCAGACACATGACCATTTACAGGCAAAGCCTGTAGGCACTGAATAAAATAAATAGTTTGAAATGCTTAATCAGTGGGGTTACGTGCCAACACGTGATGGGTTCCTAAGCTCTCTGAACCAATAGAATTAAATTCTAATTAATTGCTTAATCAGTGAGGTCACATGCCAACACATGATAAACTCCTAAACCATCTGAACTAATAGAATTAAATTCTAATTAAAAGGCGATCAAAATCCCTAATTGGAAAAATATTTCCCTAAATCTTTCCAAACTAAAAAGATTGCACTCTGTAAAGTGGAGCACTGTTGGATTAAAAATCCAATGGTGAATAAAATTCACCGAGTGATCTAAAATATCATGTTGGTTATAAAATCAATAAAAATATTTCAATGAAAGATCGACTAAACAAACTGATTCTTTTCCTTCTCCTATAAATAGGAGCCAAGAAGAAAAGAGAAGGAAGAGACAACAACAGAGAGAGAAAAGAAGATCTCTTCAGGAAAGAAAGAAACCCTAGGTAAAAAGAGGGAAAGAGATCATTCTATAAGCTCCCACAAAACAAAAGAGAATTTAATTCTCAAATTAAGAGTTTAACTCTTCTAAATAAGAACTTAGTTCTTCCTCTAGTTGAAAATCTGCAGAAGCAGATCTCCCCATAAGTCGAGAATTTAATTCTCATCGGGGAGATTATGTCATGCAGATCAAAAACTGGGGGAGGACCTAAGTTCAAAGAATTCTATTCTCCCACAAAGCATATAGGAATTTAATTCCTCCAACAAAGATAGGGTTTAACCCTTAATACAAGAACTTAGTTCCTCTTCATGGTAATAGATCTGCAGAAGAAGATCTCCCCATAAGTTGAGAATTTAATTCTCATCGGGGAGATTCTGCCATGCAGATTTAAAGCTTAGAAGGAGAATTGGGTTTAAAGAATTTAATTCTTTTAAACACATAGGAATTTAATTCCTCTAAATAAAATTAGGGTTTAACCCTATAAGAGAATTTAATTCTTATACAAAGGATTTATCTCTCCATGCACGTAAAAGGATCATGTACCCAACATGATCATGTGGCAACACGTGACCCTTCCCTCCAATGACCACAAGAGAACGAATAAGATTAGGTCATGTGCTCCCACGTGACCCTTGAACAGACTTCTCAAAATAAAAATGGTAGAATCGATTTTGGGTGCTTCACGTGTCCCCACGTGACCCTTGACAAACACCTCTTTAAAAAAGAGAAGATGGGAAAAAACAGAAGGATTAATATCCAACGCATGGGCGCCCTCACGTGTCCCCACGTGACCCCTAACAAATCATTATAATATTTAATGCATGGGTACCCATCACGTGCCCACACGTGATGGCCATAAAGATTAAGTGTTTAACACTTATTTGCATATTCTAAGAATAAACTAAAGGAAGTTTGGCCCAACACTCAAGCGCCTCACGTGACCCCATGTGAGGGCTTCCTTTTTTAGTGTTTAACACTATTTTGTGTGTTTCATCCCTAGTGTTTAACACTATTTTATGCGCATCACGTGTGAGCACGCGAGCGCCGAATGTACTATAGTGTTTAACACTATATTCAAGCCAATCTTAGCATAAATTAGCTAAGTGTTCCAGAGGCAAGATCCCCTGAAACTGATCTCCAACTATACTCTTGACATTCAAAGTAATTCCCAGAGCCTTTCAATCAACTTTGGTTCGAGGGTACATATCTTCACACCTCTGATACATGTCGTTGTAATTCTTCAACGTTTTCAGAGAGGTGGTGGGTCCCAATGACCAATAACTATCTGGTGCATTTCCAAACCCATGTTTGCATCTGAACTTGGACAACAATGACCCTAAACTAAACAATAGAGCCCTAATGCTCTTTTGTTGGATCTAAATAATCCTGTTAAGTAGATCTTAGTCTAAAAATTAGACTAACGTATTCTTAACAAACATTTAAGTTTATCTTAATCTCAAACGAGATTAACGATCCTTAAATCAATCCAACTAAGAATCCCCCAACCAATATTGGTTCAAGGGTACATCTCTTCACTCCTCTGATATTTGTCATTGTAATCCTTCAACGTCTTCAGAGAGGTGACGGGTCCCGACAACCAGACATTCCACGGACTGTGGGGTCCTTAAACTCATGGACTATGATGTCCTTAAACTTTACAGACTATGATGTCTCTAAACTACCACGGACTGTGGGGTGTTTAAACTCATGGACTATGATATCCTTAAACTTTACAGACTATGACGTCTCTAAACTAGACTATGATGTCTTTAAACTCCATGGACTATGATGTCCTTAAACTTCTGGACCGCAAATGTCCTTAAACTTCTGGACCGTAAAGTCCCTAAACTAAAACAAAAGAGCCCAAATGCTCTTTTGTTGGATCTAAATGATCCTGTTAAGTAGATCTTAGTCTAAAATTAAACTAACGTATCCTTAACAAATGGTTAAGTTGATCTTAGTCTAAAATTAGACTAACGTATCCTTAACAAACGTTTAAGTTGATCTTAGTCTCAAAGAAGATTAACGATCCTTAAACCCAAACAAAAACCCAAATCTAAGAAAATACGGAATTGGACTAATTCACGCACTACGGGCGACAATATAAATTAGTCTCCGTATACAATCCACGAGCAACCACAAAACAAAACAAACACACACGACACGAAGTGACCATTTGGAGAAGGAGAAAGTGGTTACCGCGATGCGTTAGCGTAATTAACTGCAGGGGCTTGCGCCTGTAGGGAATAGCGTCCCCACAATAAAAAACCCCTTAATGAGGGGGAATCTGACGAAGTCTTCTACATCGGCCGCATCCGTCTAAACCTCCGATACACGGTGCCATAAATCAACTTGGCATCTTCGGAGAGGTGGACGGATAAAACCAAATAGCATCTGCCCCCAAATTCAGGCAAGACGGTTGTCTTCCCGGTCTTTCGGCGGAGAATAGTCACGTATGGCCTATCATTCATAATTCACCACATTATATATATCTATATACCTATATCACAGGTCGCATCCATAACAATCTCATATTGGGGGACCGACAAAGGTATCAATCATCTCAATCGACTCGCATCCGTATACCAACATATTAATCAAGTCATCATTTCACATCGTATATCCTTTTAATCGCATTAATTCATCTTACATCAAGTCAATTTAATATATACATCCTACCTTATACATCAAATGTCGTACTACTCTAAAACTCAAACCTATTCTAGGGAAACTACATATCTATAAGTCATGAGTCACATTCACTTTTCATATTCCTAAGCTTTCATCACATATCTCAATATATATATATATTCAATCACTCATAACATGCCACTAAAATCTCCTATTGCTTCTCTTTGCAACTACTTATCTATATCTATAGTAATTCGCATTCTTAACATCAATTCGAGCCATCCTTCCTAACATATCAAGTCACCTAAACCATAAGCTATAACTTTAAGTCATGGTATTTCTTATCTCTGACTAATTTTTCAACCATATTCATAAGTTTCTAACACGGTCACCTTAACCATACTCTATATATCAGTTTCCATCAAAATTTGTGGGGGTGCTATACGCCATCCACCTGACTTCCCCCATAGATATAGATCTACTCATCTTGATCCTTTCTTGCCGAAGTCGATGACGCCATGCTCCGTCGTCTCGGAATCCACGCGAAGGTACCTACAATAATACACAATCGCAATCGCTATTAACATCAAGTCCGGAAAACCAATATGGCACACGGTGCGCTCATAGGTTAGAACCTATAGCCTAGGCATGCAAAACAATCAAACAACTCGTTGTTGCTGACGTACAAACACCCAACAACCAAATACAATATCAATATCAAAAACCAAGTTCATAAATCGCAAATACCAAATGCATCAACGAAGGAAATCACTCCCAGATTTCACCCTAGGCCAAGCTAGGGAATTTTGTATATAGGGTTGCTCTAGATATCACCTAAGGGACTCACCAACCAAAAATCATTGAATTCCACAAAAATGTGGCCGCAATTTGCGGCCACAATGAATAAATCTGCAGCCGGATTAATGCATTAGAGGCTAGGGTTTCAGGTGTGGCTTCTAGGTTGCCTGCTCGTATTACTGTCAAGGGAACTTTATTTATAATGGTCCCGGGTCATCCCAGATTCTCATACACCATCACAATCTGTCACAATTCCGACGTCGGGAAAATTCTAAGTTCGTATTTCGGGTTCTAATCTCATATCCAGGTACTGAAATCAATCCCTAAGGTCTTAAAAACTCACTACACAACTCTACTTATCCCTCAACAGCAACTTGGGAATATTCCAAGGTCAAAATCCACACTTGTTTAACTCTAAACTACACTAGAATGCGAGGAAACTAAAAACTAAACTAATATGAAAGGAAATATACCTCATTTGGCAACTCAAGAAAAACCATAGATGCCCAAGATCATCAAAATCCAACTTTGAAAGGTCCAATGTGTAGAGGATGAAGTGGGGATCCTTTTTAATGAAAGGGGTTTAGGGTTTTGGGAAGGAAATTGAGATGAAGTTTGGGGGTGAAGGTGGAGGGAGATGAGGAAGAAGAAGGAGATGAAGAAACAAATGGGTGTGATGATATGGTAGCTTCCCTCTCTCTCTCTCTCTCTCTCTCTCTCTCTTTTATTCTCACCTCACTCTCAACTCATTTCTCACTTTCTCTCTCCAATAATTGTCTTTTTTTTTAACCCTTTTCTCTTTTTCTTTTCTTTTCCCTTCTCACAAATAACACCAAATACAATTAAAGCAACATGTAAATAAAATGCAACATGACATGGTGCACTAACCATGGAAAACTTTAGAAACACGGATTTGGCCTAATCGCGATTAGCAGTGCACTAATCGGGTTTAATTTCAAACTTGCATATAATAAATTATAAAAATGCCAGATCCAAAAAATATATTTTTAAATGAATAAATCATTTTAATCCCCAATTATTTCACAATTATTGGTATATATTTATACCCTTTTACGAAAACCCCAATTTCGCAAATCGGGTAGTTTTCGTGAAATATATTATTTTAATATTATATTCAAAAAATAATATTTTATATTTTCTGAAATGTTACAATCTTCCCCTCTTAAATAAATTCGGTCCCCGAATTTAAATTTAAACCCCCAAATACTAAAACATTTCAATAATCAGTTCAAACCACGGGGCTCCAAAATCACGGAAGATATTGAAATACTACAGCGCATCGCGTGCGCCTGAAAACGAGTACGAAACTCAAAATTGAACTCCGTCAAGCGTCATGCAAACCATAGTATTTGCACGTATATCATCAGAGCTACAATGGAGATACAGATCTCGAAATCCACTACTAAAATCCAATATATACTAGTCAAATACCATAATACGTGTATAGTACGCATCTTTGGAAAAACATCCAAAAAAACTGAATAAAACACATGCAAAAACTTTTTTGAATAGCCGCGTGATGCGTAACTCACGGCGGACGGACGCTCATTTATAAAGTAATAAATATATGTTCATATAGGTTTTGCTAAAATATACGTTCCGCCCTTTTAAAATATCCTAAAAGGTTTTCCTTTGTAAATGTTCATGTCGCTCACGGACAGGTAAGAAATAGCGAGACTATAGCTCCTTTTTGAAAACCTCTGGTTAAGCTTTTTATGCATGCAAAGTATTCAGGCACTGTCCTCAGATCAGTCCTGTTCGGCCACTACATAGTATAGTGCCCATCATGAAAACAAGGTGCTCAAGAGAAAAATCAGTCCCAAAAGGCGTGTCCAACAATCACGTGCATCAGGTGCGTACGGAAACCAAATCCAAATACAAGTGCTATGAATGTGCACAAAAGCAAACTAAGCACAACGGGTGTGCACAAAAGCATCTGTCCAGTGCAACGGGTGTGCACGACAACATCTATCTAGTGCAACGGGTGTGCATGACAACAACATCTAGTGCATCTATAGTGCACGAAAATCTCAATCCAGTGCAACTAACATGCATGAATGAAAATCCCAATCGAGTGTATCCGGTGTGCACAAAATCACATCTCATATCATGCGTCCAACATGTGTGAAATCCAAATCAAGTGCATCTGTCCTGCATGAATGAAATCTAAATCGAGTGCATCCAACATGCACGAATAAAATCTAAATCGAGTGCATCCAACATGCACGAATAAAATCTAAATCGAGTGCATCCAACATGCACAAATAAAATCTAAAATCAAGTGCATCCAACATGCACGAATAAAATCTAAATCGAGTTCATCCAACATGCACGAATAAAATCTAAATCAAGTGCATCCGAGGCGCACAAAATCCAATATCAAGCGCCTAATATGCGCAAAAATCCAACCCAAGCGCGTCAGGTCCATATAAATTCCCAGTGCGGTAAAGCGCATGAAAAACGAACGTCAAGTGCAACGCACACAAAAACATAAATCTGGTAAAACGAATGCTCAAAAACAAAAATCGGGTGCAACCAATGTACGGAGTATAAATCTAGTACAACAAATGCACGAAATACCCACTTAGTGTAACAAACGCATGAAATGCGAATCTAACGCAACAAATGCACGAAATATAAATACGGTGCATCCAATGCACGACATATAAATCTAGTGCAACAAATGCACGAAATACAAATCTGGTGCCACAAACGCAAATGCATGAAATGCAAATCTAATGCAACAAATGCACGAAATACAAATACAGTGTAACCAATGCACGACGTATAAATCTAATGCAACAAATGAACGAAATACAAATCTGGTGCAACAAACGCATGAAATGCAAATCTAATGCAACAAATGCACGAAATAAAAATACGGTGCAACCAATGCACGAAATGAAAATCTAGTGCAACCAATGCACAAAATGAAAATCTAGTGCAACAAATGCACGAAACACAAATCCGGTGTATCCAGTGCACGAAATACAAATCCGGTGTATCGAGTGCACGAAATACAAATACAGTGCATCCAGTGTACGAAATACAAATACTGTACAACAAATGCACGGCGTGAAAACCTACTGCAACAATTGCACAAAATACAAATCGGGTGCAACAAGTGCACGGAAATGCATCAATAACTCAAATGCGTATAAAAACAACACCGAGTGTACCAAGGTGTATAAATAAATAAAAACGTGTGCAACTATGTGCAAAAAATCCGTATCAATGCACTGCAAGAACATGTGAGCTATACCGAGTGCAAAAATCACATCGAGTGCGTACCACATGCACAAAATCAAATCAACCGTATGAAATCCACGAAATCATAAACACGTGCAGCCAAGGCAATAAATGAATATCAAGTGCAATAGATATGCATAAATCGCAATTCAACACAACGGTGGATAAAATATATATCAAGTGCAATAACCACGCACAAAATGTAAATACCCAGTAGGTGCAGCCATGGTGCACGAAAACCATATCATGAAACTCAATCATCAAAACTCAAATCCAAGCAATATAAGCGTGATACTCGGATCACAAATGCAAATTGCAACAATTGATATTGAGATACACCTCCTACAATGTCGAAAAAAAATATCGGTGCGCCCAAAACTGGCAAAGCAAGAACATCCGCTTGCCTCCTGCTCTCGGTTTAGCGTCCTCTATCTCTGGGTCCTCATTTCTCTGTGGATTACCAATCTCATTATCCATCGGCCCGTCAGCTCAGTCAGGTGTGCTAACGGAAACAATTTCGCTCTGGCGCTGCTCTGGTCATCTCTCGGCCAATTATCATGACCACTCGTAAAGCAGCACGTCACTGGAGTCAGCCTCTGGTCCTCTAAATACATGTGACACATATGATCCTGGGTGCAAATCTAATCGCAACAGTGTCCTGGAAGGAACCTGCTCATGGTCTCTTCCGATCTCGCCTATGCCGAGCTATACGGAGGCCGGTACCCTTGCGTAATCTTTTTTCGCTTTCTGGGCATCTGCATTCTCAGCACAACATTTCCTCAGGAACTGGTCGTATCCTAACGCTTCTGTATACTTATCATATCTCCGATCTCAACGGGGAGTAACAACAGCTCGTCAGCATCTCATACGAACCTCTTGTTCCACCAGTCTTTATAATCGTCCACTTCGACGTCACGTCATGCTATTGGCGTACTGCAAATGTTCTCGGTTATAGTTAATCCGGAGTCTCTCACACGGACTCGAAGTCACGAACTCGGTATCTTCATCACTCTGTAGAAGATATCTAGCCGGACACGTCCTCGGGAGCTCGTTCCAACTATCGGAGGAATACTCTATACTCGTCCATTCTCGATCAACTCACAACGCATCCGGGTGAGGTTCTCTATTCGAAGCTGGTCAACTTACTGGTGTCCTATCACATGATATCCGGACGACGTTAAACTTTTCGATTGATTCAACAAAATCCCATAATTCCACGAGAGCTCGACACTTGAGCACAGTTTAATAATACCGTACATGCCACAGTACCTATGGACCAGCCGTAGAAGGGCAAACCCAAGCCTCACTGATGGCACCGCAGAACTGCCGCAAACCCTAAGATTTAAAAACGGTTTCATGGTCATTATGTCGAGTTAGGGTTTCATTCTTCTAGAGGGTCCACAGAATTACTTGCATGTTCCTCCGAATACCTTGAACTTGGAAAAATAGGTTTCTGACATTCGTTCGAACTTTTTTAACTTTGCCTAGAAAACTTGTGAATACCTTTCGTCTCAACTCAAGGTATACTAGCTATCATCTGTCGCAGCTCCGCCAGAAAGCTCCAGCGATCTCAGCTCGCAAAGTATGGAGGCGACATCCTATCAATCTCAGCAACAGCTGGGTTATCTGTCTGCACGGTAGGCGACATTGTTAGTTATATATATGCCCTAGAGGCCATTGTTGTACATATGATGTATATTATAGTGGATGGTTGGATATATATAGAGAGGACTTTCTTGCTCGACATGATAATATGCTTTCACTTTGTCTTAACATATTGACTTGTATTAGTTTACTGTCTTGCTCTCACATGTTGATAAAGCCCTAAGGATATGTACTCGACTACTAGGAATATGATGAGATCATACTAGTGGGGCCAGGGTAGTCAACGAGTACATCCTATAACTGTTCCTAGTCGAGGGTGTATCGAGACAGGGCATCGATACACCAGAGTAGACTAGCGTATACGCATCTTGACCCATATGATGGGCGATGGATGATCCCATATCCATCGGTGTTTTGTTAGTTGTATGTATGCCCTAGAGGCCATTACTATACATAGGATGTATATTGTAGTGGATGCTGGGACATATATAGGGAGGACTTTCTTGCTCGACATGATAGTATGCTATCTGGTTGATCTTTACCTTAACGTGTACACTGATAGTCTCTCTGTTACATGTTGGTAAAGCCCTTAGGATGAGTACTTGACTACCTGGACTATGATGCGGATCATACTAGTGGGGACATGGTAGTCCATAAGTACATCCTTCAAAGTCCCTAGTCGTGGGTGTATCGAGACGGGGCATCGATATACCAGAGTAGACTAGCGTATACCTTCTCGACCTATACAGATGGGCGATGGGTGTTCCCATATCCATTGGTGTTTGACATCGGAGATGATATACGGGTGCTCAGTGGAGACTGGGTACACTGGACGGACTCGCCGAGAACTCCCAGATGGTATTATACCTTACGTCAGATGGCAGTTCTCTGGTGACACTGGTACAGAGTAGTCTGTTGACCCGAGATCGTCATAGAGTCTTGTGTGGTTCCCACTGTGCTTTGATTTCCACCTTACCACGTCCAAGAGGGCGTGCAAAACGGTGGTTTTTGGGTACAGTCCCGAATCACATGGAGGCAATGAGCGATAGGAGGGGATTTGTCTCTCCCGGTATAGGGAGTTGATGTTGCGCTGTGTTCGATTGGCTATAACCGGAAATCCCTTGCCAGGGTTGCTGAGATTTACTGGTAAGTGTTACCAGTAGTTTCTCGAATTGTTATAGACCTCATATCGACACGACTTATCGAGCTATTGGGGTCTGACGTTTACCACCCCTAGGCGAGATATGCGACATATCGGACGATCAGACCGGACTGTACGGTAAGTGTTACTGGTTGGATTCACAGGAGTATGAGCGGGCTTGCTCGTCGATCTTCTGATCGCTCCGGCCATTACGTTTAGCAGACCGCTTGCAGCTTGTGGGTGTTTGATATGATCATCACCTGCTGCCGGCGTATTGACGAGTTTTTAGAGTCCTACACAGAGGTTTCCTGGCTCAAGCGAAACGAAATAGGAGCGCATATGAGATATGTGCGGGACCGAGAATAATGCGTTTATGTGATACCGTATTTCATTCTCGCGATGAATGTATCGAATGGTTGTATGCGATATAACCTAGTTATCGAATCAAGGATTGATTCGATAAGCCGATACATTGAATATTAGTCGGTTATATGCGATATGACCGGATCGTTAAATCAAGCGTTGATTTGATGATTTAATGCATAATTATATATTTGATATATTACTTTGCATTAACTAGTATTGGTTCACTTTGAATGGATTTTCTCACTCGGGTGTGCACATTGTATATGTGATATATTTTTGTGCACTTGATTGTATTATGTTTGATGATACATGATTGCTAGGGTTTGTGTAAAGAGTTAAACCATGGTTAAGTAAATGGTTAGGGTTTTTATTCATTTATTCATTCATTTATCTTTTAATTTGGATTAAAAGAAAAAGTGAAAAGAAAATAAAAAGGTTGCTTTCTTACATGAAGCTTCTTGAACCTTCATGCAACTTTGACTCATGTAACCTTTTTGTCTTCTTCTTCAAACCCTAACCATTCATCTAACTTGAGTTAACTCTCTACATCAAACCATGGTTCAAGTTATGATAAGAATAATTCTTTTTCAATTATTCTATAAGATATCATAACATTTTTCTTCTTCTTCTTCTTCATCTTCTACTTGAAGAAACCTTGACTTCATCAATGGTGATTGATGAAAAAGAGTGAGAAATCCAATTCTAAAGTGAACCCACCTCCTATTTCTTCATCCTCTACCTCTTGCCAAGTAGTATAGGGTGTTTCCTTCACAAGTTTTCATGGCTTGGTGAAGGTGGAGCTTGATCCAGTGATGCCTCGACGTAGATCATCTTCGGCACGAAGCCGACGACCTTGCCCGCCCATTTCTCCGATGAAGCCGACGCTAGAGCCCGGGATTGGATATGGACAGCGAGGAGACTTCATTTCGGAGCTATGGAGGTGGAGGACCGGATCTACAAAGGTTGTATTTCCGTACTTTTAGTTAAGTTGTTAACTAGTTTCTGTTTCGCCTAAATTTCTAGTTAACGATCCGTATTAGGGTTTCTCGGCACCCGTAAAATTCGAAATTGGCATGGTTGATGCCTTGTGAGACCTCATTAGCGTGTCTAGGAACCCTACTGTGGTATCAGAGCCTAGCTAGAGCCTTAGGCGATGTGTAGACGACGTTTTTAACCCGATCGAACCAAAACCCTAACCCCAAAATAGCTCTCTGGACTTTTTCTAAAAACTGGGATTTTTCCAAATTAAAAATATGCAGAAAAATCATCAGGGAATTCTAAGAATTACGGCGCAAAATTTATCTCATTATCCCTCTAATGCGTGGCGGAACCGCGGCATAAGCCTAGCTTATTCGGCGGTTCCGCGGCTAAAGTGTGACGTCACGCTTCCAATTTTGCACAGTAACTTCTTTTATTCAGTGCTGAGTTCTCTGGGTATTTTTAAATATTATTCAAGAGTTGAATTTTCTGGGGTTGTTTTGGGGATTCGATGATTCGATCGGATTATCAGATTTTGTCTATAAGGCTTTCCGGATAAATTTTAGAATATGTTAAAAAGTTCGACCGGATATAAATACCCAATTTTTCCCCTGTCGGGAAATTTCCAAGTGTTGGATTTTTCCGTAGTTTAACGACGTTCTAAGTAGTGCAAGTAACGCGATGGACCCTCTAGAAGACAACAAACCTTAACTCGATTATGTGACCGTCTTGAACTGCCTTTTGAACCTTCGGGTTTGGGGCAGTACGGCATGCCACATGTGAGGCGTTGGCTTGACCCTTCTACGGCTGGACCGTTGGTACTGAGGCACGAACTGAATGTTGTTAGACTTGTTTCATGTGATGAGCTGTATCGGGAAAACTTGGGTGTTCGATTGTTCGATCGGAAAGTTTAACATTTTCTATTTATCCGGAATGTGATACAACAATTGGAATTCAAAATAAGTTATGAGATAACTGAATGAATGTTATAAACATAGCACTTTAGTCTCACTTGATCGGTTGCCATGGAATTTTGATGTGATCAAAAGTCCGTCGCAATCACGTAGCGTACGCGGATACTCGCCGGGTAAACTTAATAGACAGCCTTGCCCCATAGCCCCGACCAAGTGACTGTAGGAGAACCCCATCGCCGAAAGCATCCGTCCGGGTGCTCGCGGCAGCGGTGTTCCGCCTTGGTGCACTTCGTCGACGGCATCGGGGGTGCGGCCGTCTACTGAAGTTTGCGACGAGCATTCGATCAAATTGTCGGGAATCCTGTTGAATTGCCCGACTTGGTATTGAAAAGTGTTTTCGATAATGAGACTAAAATGCGGGGTTTATAATTGTTAGGCATGCGATGTCTAAAGAATTCATTTGGTCAGGCATGCGATGTCTGAGGTGGTTGCGGATTCCAACTGTTGTAGTTTTACACTTTCTTTTCTGTGACCGTAAGTGTAATATGTGCTATAGCCGGTTTCGTTGCTATATGTCAATGACAATTGGGATGCGCATATTTACTTACGTTGATGACATGTGATGTTATGTGTTGCTGGATATGTTATATTGGATCGTCGTGTTTGAATAGCCAGGGTTTTTATGTGAGATCAGTGTTTTTCATTTTCATTCATGTAAAAACTTGTATGTAATATTCTTTTATTGGGGCACTTCCAGGTTGCGGAAGATGTCACCATTTGTATATTATTTACTTTTCCGCACTAGGATAGACCCAAGGAGGGGAGCACAAGTAACCGGGTTCTGGAGTCCAGTGGGAGACCAACTCGAGGAGTCGAGTCCGGGTCTCCTAACTCCAGAATTGGTAGGGTTGCTTGCCGCTCTCGTAGGGGTCTAGGGGTGTTAGTGTATATGCCCTAGAGGCCATTACTGTATCATACTAGTTTGTATATTACTTAATGGAAGCTTGGGATATTCACCTTGTATATACAATCTTGCTCAAAATAGTAGTACGCTACTTGGTTTGTTTCTACTTCAATGTGTACATGTATTTATTTTAGTATATCACCTATACACATTAGTGGAGCTCTTAGGATCTTTGCTTGATTACCAGCGATGTGATGGCAGTCACACTAGTGGGGCTGGGTAATCTATAAGCACATCCTTATGCAGGTCCCTAGTCGCAGGACTATCGAGACAGGGCATCGATACTCCGGAGTAGACTAGCGCATGCGCTTCTCATCCCAGTATGGGAGACGGTCTGTCCCACAGCCATCAGTACGTCGTGCTTGAGATAGTATGCGGGTGCTCGTTAGGTTACGGGTACACTGGACAGGACTCGTCGGGAACTGACTAGTTGGTATTATGCCTATCGTCAGTTATCAGTTCCCAGGTGACATGAGTACAGCTTAGTCCGCTGACTTGACACTGTCACTTCGCCTCGAGTGTGTTCCCACTGCACTTTGATTACTACCCTACCACGGCTCAAAGGAGCCGTGCAAATAGGTAGTAGTTGGGTGCAGTCCCGAAGCACTTGGAGGCAGTAACGGTTAGACAGGATTCGTCTCTCCCGGTATTGGGGGTTGACATCGCGCTGTGTCTAGGAGAGCCATTACACGAGTAGTCCCGGGCCAGGGCAAACGAGATATACTGGTAGGCTTCCAGTGTTATCTCAGGGTGTTTTAGGCTTCACTCCGACACGACTTGTACCGCTATTGGGGGACTGACGTTTACCGCCCCCTAGGCCCGCCATGCGATGTATCAGACGAACAGACCGGACTGTACGGAGAATGTCACATTCAGGCTCAGTAGGAGTTCAGATGGGTTTCGCCTCGTCAGTCTTCTTGTCGGCATTACCTGGGGACCGTTATGCACAGCTAGTGCCGCTTGCGGTCTGTGGTTAAACCCACTGCCAGCGTAGTGTCGAGTCTTTAGAGTCCCACACAGAAAGCTTTTCGCCTTTAGGCAAAAGAGTAGAGGTCGCATGGCTTTGCGACAGGTCGCATGGTTTTGCGACAGGGTTCGGTCACATCCGTGCACTTGTGCACGTACAGTGTCCGGACAGTTTGCACTAGCGGGTTTTGCTTTAAGCCAGATCCTAGTGTACGTATTGGGATTGGATTTATCCAGTTTGCATTCGTGTTCCTCGGAACACGGATGCGGGTGTGTATGCACAGTTGACGGGGAGACAGAGGCTGCGGATTCTCATTAGGGTTGTTGACAGTTGACCGTTGACTATTGACTTTTTGCTCAACCCTAATGAGAATATGATATGTGATTAACAATTATATTAATTAAGTATTATGGTGACATGGTTGTTGACTTTTGTTGACTTTGTTGACTTGTTGACTTTTGTTGACTTGTTGACTTTGTTGACCGGTTGACTAGGCTTGACTAGTTGACCATCATGATAACCATAGCCATCATTTCATGGCAAAGACTTTTGCTTGCTTGCTCATTTGTGCAAAATGAGTGCATGAAATGATATGGTTATGGTTGCTTCAACCATCACATAACACTTGATTGGTATGATGAGTTATCATTGTTTTGGATTATGAGAGAGTGAAAGAAAAAAGGAGTGGCTCATTCTCACTTGCTCATTCTCTCTCTTGTTCTTGAGCTCTCTTATTTTTGCTCTCACCCTCTTCCTCTTGCTCCCTCTCTTGACTCTATGGTTCACTTGTCTCATGAGTTGAGAATCAAGAACCATAGATAAAATCCCATACAAACTCTTCTCTACTCACTCTAGTTCACAAGGTTTAGCAAACCGAGTGAACTAGTTTCTTCAAAGATCGAAGAAGGAGCCAAAGGTTAGAGCTTTCAGGTGGATCCATCTTCGGCGTAAGGAGACGACGGGAAGAAGCCGATCCGGACCATCATCGGAGTTTTGAAGACGAAGGAGTTCAAGACAAGCAAGGTATAACCCCCTAACCGAGTAGTTAGCAACTCGTAGTTAGGTTGTTAGTTAGATGTTTAACCAAGATCCGGGTTATAAGTCCATGTTACCACCTCTATAAAAATCGTTTTTTATCAAATTCCGCATGCCCGTAAGTACCGGGAGAGGTAGCATGGACTTACAGTGGTATCAGAGCCTAGTTAAACTCTATCTAACATGTTAGCAAGTAACTAGAAGATCGATCAAAGAAAAAGTCCCGAAATGAACCCCGAAATTCGAACTTTCTGTCGATTTTAAAAGTGCTGGAAAACCTTTTTGAAATACACCAAAAATCGGCTCAGGCTTTTGTGTGATCACCCACTAAATTTGGTCCAACGATCGAGTCAAATCGCCGCGGAAACGCGGCGGGAGCACGCTCCCGCCGCGGATCCGCGGCCGAGTTGACTCGGCCGAGGTCCAAGTTTGGTGCAGTGTGATTCTGGGGTTGTTTTGGGATTTTTGGAATATATATTTTCTGCCCAGATTTTCCAGAACGAAAATTTTATTTTTGGGTCCCGAAAATCCGTATTTTTGATCGAACTTCTAAAAGACTTAAGCTAACGGGTTTTTCTGTAATGTGATATTTGTATTGAACGTCTGCTAATCGCTATATGTCGATTAGTGGGGGTTATACAAATCTGTGATCTGTAATGTTGCTGGAATGTGTATATGAATATGTTGGATTGTCGCGGGTGAATAGCCGGGGTTGTGAGATGAGAGTTTTCTTTTCTTTCAATTCATGTAAATTTGTAAATTGATGTAATAATTATTTGTATGGCCGCACAACCGGGTCGGGGTTGTAGCCGTCATTGTATAATTTCTTTTTACTGTTTTTGCTCCTAGGATAGATCCATGGAGGGGGTGCACAAACTACCGGGTATGCCGAAGTGCCGAGTGGCCTACTCATGGAGATGAGGGAGGTTGCTTCGCTTCGGGTACTTGGCGGGTAGTTTGCCGCACCCGTAGGGGTCTTGGGTGGGGTATTGGCTATTCACCGCGACCGTGTAATCTGTTTTTCGTTACAGGCTCGTGCGAATTACAGATTCCTAGTATATCCAATGTATTCATCTGTGATCTGAAATGTTTATCATTGCAGTATATCTATATATGATATTATTTAGGCGTTGCTTATGTTTTACAGATGCGCTAGCCCAGCCCCCGCTCTGTCGTTAGTTAAGTAACCTAACGGGTAATGACGGGGCCCAGTGGCGAATGCGAATGGCATAAGCGTACGTCATATTTTGGTTGTTTTCTGCAATGGTAGAATTAAATGATGGGACGCATTAAAAGAACTAATGCAAGAATATCACGCATTAAAAGAACTAATGCAAGATAATAAACCAAGTTAAAGTCGTTGGAACACTTTCGAAAAACCACTCGGTTCTTTTCAAAAACAACTTTTAAATGCGGAGCTTGAGCCACTCCTTTTAAAAGCTATCTCATTCCATCGACTATATCAAGTTCACTACGTTCACGGTTTTGCCAAAACCATTCGTAGCCCTCCGTCGTTTTACATGAATAGTCAATAGTATTCAAGCTGTGTATGTTGGCCAAAGTCAAGGCACAGTGATTGGTAGCTATTGGGTGTTCATGTGTAGCATAGATAGATGCGTTGGTTTGGGACAGTCGTACTGCCATTTTGGCCAAAGTCAAGGGTAGGTACGGATGGATCCAAATTAACCTGGATAATGACGGGTAGAACTTGACATGTGACTTATGATATTTTGGCCAAAGTCAAGGTCATAAGAGCATGGGGCAAAAATACACATCGGGAGTTTCATAAGTACTGAAACTTGCTAGATTTGCATACCATTTGGAGTGTGATGATTCTGGTAGGATTCCTTCAGTTTCGTCACGCGGTGATATTTGGATCCCGATCCTACTGTGAGTATATGCTACTCCTCGGGAAATTTCTCACTAAACGATCAATGCTATAAACCTAGTAGGTGCCTAGAAAGGTGTTAGCGGGGCTACGCCCCCAGGGAAAAGAGCTTCTTTAATTAAGGAACTTCGCGAAAGCGTTGGAAAACCTCCCTCGAAGTACCGACACCAGCCTGGCTGAACGGTTAAGCAAGTATTGTGCGGTGGGATTGATCCCGACTAATTCTTCCTTTATGGCTTGAGGAGGGATTCGAGAAACAGTGGGAGCCATCCTGTTTAGACAAACTAAAAACCACTCTAAACTTGCAAGAGCATCATGCTGAGTGTTTCTTCTTCTCTCTCCTAATTGCAGCGACCAATCGACATGACTGGACTTAAGTTACTTCTAGATAAAAATATACTGACAGGGATAAACTACAAAGATTGGCTCAGGAATGTCAAGATGGCAATCACTTACGACAAGCTGGGGTATCTTCTTACCACCAAAGCTCCCCCTGTCCCTGGTCCCACTTCCAGCGTCGCGGATAAGGAAATCTGCAAGACTTGGGAGATTGATAGCGCGAAGGCCAAGTGCCTCGTACTTGCCTCGATGGACAACGAACATCAGAGGAGGCACGAGAATATGGACCTTGAATCCATATTTCTCCATACAAAAGAACTGTATGGAGAGCAATCTCGTATCGCAAGATACGAAGCGTCGAAAAAGTTATTTTCGGCAAAGATGGCCGTCGGATCATCAGTAGCCGAGCACGTGCTAAAGATGATCGGCTACATTGAGGAGCTCGCGGACCTAGGGACCACATTGGAGAGTGAGCTCTATACGGACATAGTTCTCCAGTCCCTTCCTTCCACTTACGCCCAGTTTATACTGAACTTCAACTTGCAAGAAAAAGAAGTTGAACTTTCAGAGCTCCTCAACATGCTGAGGAGCGCAGAGGTCACCCTACAGAAAGGTAGGGAGACATCCACTTTGTTTGTAGGAGGATCATCTTCTTCTAGGTCCAAGGCGAAAGCCAAGGGAAAGAAGAAGAAAGCCCCCGCCAAACCAAGGGGCGGTGTTAGTAAAGTGGATACGAAGGGAAAAGCTAAAGCAACAAAGAAAGCGGGAAAGCTGGTGGATAAGGAAGAATGCTTCTATTGTCATAAGAAAGGACACTGGAAGAATGATTGCAGGGCTTGGAAAGCCAGGATACAGGAATTGAAGCAGGTTGCAACTTCAGCTTCAGGTGTGTATGTTATTGAAAACTGTCTTTCAATAAACTCTACTTCCTGGGTATTGGATACCGGATCAGGATCTCATATCTGTAATTCTTTGCAGGCGTTGAGAAACCGTAGGGTTTTGAAGGCAGGTGACATGACCCTCAGAGTTGCGAACGGAGCTAGCATGGATGCTAAAGCCGTGGGGGACTATCACCTGGGAATGTCAGATGGACATGTTTTAGTATTCCTCAAAGGAGTCCCCAAATATGGAGAAATCGTCCATAAATATCTCCAGAAAATTCTTGACCATGTCCAAGAATATCCCCATTATACACTGCTGAAATGTAGCGGGAGTATTGCATAACCCAAAGAGCATGCGTCTATAAGCAAAAGTACCGAAATGATAAGTAAAAGTTGTCTTATCTTGATCCTTTTCGGCGATGGGAATCTGGTTATAGCCTGAGTATCCATCCAAAAAACAGTAGTACTCGTGCCCGGCTAAACGTTCCAATATCTAGTCAATGAATGGTAGAGGGAAGTGATCTTTTCTCGTCGCGGCATTGAGTTTTCTATAATCAATACATACCCGCCACCCAGTTTGGGTGCGTGTTTGGATCAACTCATTAGCCTCATTAGTTATGACCGTGATACCAGACTTTTTAGGGACCACATGAATAGGACTTACCCATTGGCTATCAAATATTGGGTAAATTATACCATTATCTAAGCATTTGACGATTTCTTTCTTTACCGCCTCCTTCATGACGGGATTCAACCATCTTTGTGGGTCTCGGGCTAGTTTGGCTTCATCCATCAAATATATATGATGTTCAAAAATCAAGAGACTAATCCCTTTGATGTCCGCCATTGTCCAACCAAAACCTAGCCGATTCGATCTCAAGACCGACAAAAGAGCTCTCTTGCTCTAAAGCTAGAGAAGCTGATATGATAACGGGTAAAGAATCATTCTCACCTAAATATGCATATTTAAGATGAGATGGAAGCGGCTTGAGATCTAGTGTCGGCGGAGAGACGATAGAAGGTAGGGTAAGGGGATGATACTCAGTTTCTAAAAGAGGTTCATAACCAGCGTAAGAGATTGACTCGGAAAGATCGACTAACTTTTGCGACAAGTCAAAGGATTCAGACTCGGGGGTGGACTTATTGACAGAAGGGTCCTCACTCGTATAAATAGCTAGATCAAATAATAATGCACTAGTGGCGTCGAGATCATTATCGTATAGCTCCTCAAAATCGCCACTGGCGGAAGCTATCTCGTTGATAGAACACATATTAATTATATGAGCAGAAGGTTCGGAGGGTTGTCTTCCTATCCTGAAAATGTTAAGTTCAATTTGTAGGGTTCCCTAAGGTGGCAGCAAGGTTTCGGGAGGCATCGTCCATGCCGTTTTCAAATTTTTTGCCGTTCTAAAGAACCCTAACCCAAGAATCTTAACTAGATATTTAAACAAAACAACATGCAAACAACTTTGCAAACAAAGTGAATGAGGAATACAACCTTTGTAGACCGGTCCTTTACTTCTAAAGCTCCGTGTAGTTTTCCATTCGCTCCAAGTAGTGAACACCCGAACTCTAGTAAGAGTTCACATGAAGAAATGAACAAGCTTGCTCGAAGTCTTCAAGGCCGAAGATGATCTACGTCGAGGAGACTCAAGCTCATGATACCTCTTCACTATTGGTAGATTAGTGAAGCAAACACCCTAAACTAAATAGCTAATATAGTAGAGGATGATGAAGTAGGAATTGGGCTCACTTTAGATTTATTTTTCTCACTATTTTTCATCATCTCTCATTAACCTAGAGAGCAAAGCTCTTGATGAAGAAGAAGATGAAAAGAGTAGAGAATGAAACTCATGAGGTAAGAATAGCAACCATGGGTGAGTTGGGGTCATACAGTAACTCATGTATAGACTTCACCATGGGTGAAGGAATAATGGTTAGGTTAATAAATATCTTAAGTAAAAACAAATAAGTGGACTTAGTCAATGGTTCCACAAGCTTCTCCAAGCTTCTACCATTAAACCAATTTCAACCAATTTATGAATTACTAAAATAAATATAAACCCTTCATTATTTCAAGCATGGTGTAAGTCTCATACACCCATGAAGCATGTGGCATCAAACATGACACAATAAAATGTACATTAATATATATCACATATATACTAAAGCACAAAGTGAGAAAAAGAAATGTTTAAGTGAGCTAATATTAGTTAATGTAAGTTAATATATCAAATATATAATTATACATTAAATTATCAGATCAACACTTGATTTAATAATCCGGCTATATTACATTCAACCGACTAATATCAAATGTAACAATCTATTGAATCAACACTTGATCTGATAACCCGGCTCATATAACCGACCGATATCACATATCGCGATAGTAGAATGCGGTATCACATACGCGCATTAATCTCGGTTCCGCACATATCACATATGTGCTCCTACTTCGTTTCACATGAACCAGGAAAGCTTTGTGTAGGACTCTAAAGACTCGTCAATACGCCGGCAGTAGGTGATGATCATATCAAACACCAACAAGCCGCAAGCAGTCTGCTAAACGTAACGGCAACCCGGGTATTGAGCGATCAGAAGATCAACAAGCAAGCCTGTTCATACTCCTGTGAATCCAATCAGTAACACTACCGTACAGTCCGGTCTCTTCGTCAGATATGTCGCATATCGCAGCCCAGGGATGGTATAACGTCAGACCCAAATAGCCTAATAAGTCATGCCGATGCAAGGTCTATAACGGTTCGTGAAACTACTGATAACACTTACCAGTAGATCTCAGCAATCCTGGGCAGGGATTTCCTGTTTTGCCCAATCGAGCATAGCGCAACATCAACCCCCAATACCTGGAGAGACGAATCCCCTCCTATCGCTCATTTCCTCCATGTTACTCGGGACTGTACCCAAAAACCACCTTTTTTCATGATCTCTTGATCGTGGTATGGTGGAAATCAAAGCACAGTGGGAATCACACAAGACTCTATGACGATCTCGGGTCGACAGACTAACCTGTACCAGTGTCACCAGAGAACTGCTATCTGACGATAGGTGTATAATACCATCTAGGAGTTCTCGGCGAGTCCGTTCAGTGTACCCAGTCTCCACTGAGCACCCGTATACCATCTCTGATGTCAAAACACCAATGGATATGGGATCATCCATCGCCCATCATATGGGTCGAGAAGCGTATACGCTAGTCTACTCTGGAATATTGATGCCCCGTCTCGATACTCCCACGACTAGGAACATTTGAAGGATGTATTTGCGGACTACCTCTGCCCTACTAGTATAATCCGCATCATAATCCTGGTAGTCAAGTACTCATCCTAAGGGCTTTATCAACAAGCAATAGAGAGACAATAAGTGTACATGTTAAGATAAAATGCAACCATATAGCATACTATCATGTCGAGAAAGAAAGTCCTCCCTATATATGTCCAAGCATCCACTAAAATATACATCACATGTACAGTAATGGCCTCTAGGGATACATATAACTAACACAATTTTCGTCTTACCAAAGAATAGGTTCATAGAACCGTTACGACAATTGATAATTGCATTGGAATTTGATAGAAAAGATCGACCAAGAATCACCGGGATTTGGTTATGTGGGTTCGCCACAGGCTGTGTATCTAAAACTATAAAGTCTATAGGGAATATAAATTCCCCGACTTTTATTAACACGTCCTCTAGCTCACCCTTAGGGTGGGTGATAGATCGATCGGCCATCTGGAGAGTGCAGTGCGTAGGTTTCAACTCTCCTATGCCTAATTACTCATAAACAGAATACGGAAGCAAGTTAACACTAGCCCCTAGATCGAGTAGAGCGCGATTGATGTTTTTACCCCCCAATAGTTATAGAAAAATTAGAACAACTGGGCTCCTTACGTTTCTTGGGCAAATGTTGGGTAAGAGGATCACTCACATTGCTTGCTAAGAAAACCTTTTTAGGCACTTGAGTTTTCCTTTTCCTAATGCATAAGTCCTTTAGAATTTTTGCATAGGATGGAACTTGTTGGATAGTTTCTAAGAGAGGAATATTTATGTTAACTTGCTTAAACATTTTCACAATCTTCTCCATTTGTGGACTTGGTTTGTTAGGCCTCAACCGGTTTGGAAAAAATGCTTTATCAATAAGGGTTGGGTCCAACACTTTTAGAGAAGTTTGTGGGGATCGAATGGATCCTAAAATTGGATTTGGGATGGTCTTAGATGGTAATTTATTCAAGGAAGTGGGCTGAGGGTTCGTGCCTAGTGAAGAACGGAGAAAAGACTCGGATGAAGATGTGGGATTAGACGAAGTAGGAGTAGAAGTAGTAGCCGGGTATCATCTGAATCCTCAACTTGTTCACCAACCTGGTTATTCAGCACTCTTCCTGATCTCAGAATAGTTTCGACACTCACATTATGATTTTGTTGGTTAAGGACGATATTTGCGCTTTGTGAGTGCTCGGGATTTGGTAGAGGTTGCGATGGAAGATTCCCTTTCTCTCTTTCACTCATCGCGGTATTTAACTGTGCAATTTGTGCTTCGATAGATTTTATGCTTTCGCCGTGTGATGCAGTGTGTTGCACAAGCGTTTGTATAGAAGACGTTAAATTGGCCGACGTTTGTACGGATTGTTTAATAAACATTTCTAAGCTTCTTTCGAGTGCAGAGATTTTATCGGTGCTGGCGATTGGAATATTAGTCTGTGGTTGGAAAGAATTATTATGAGGGGCACAGTTGTTGGCCGGATTTTGGAACGGTTGCGGTTGAAAGGGCTGCTGAATTTGTTGTGGTGGCTATTGTTGCCGTGGGGGAAACCTTTGATAGTTATTTTGTCTTGGGAACTGATTTTGAGTTTGAGTTTGGTTTTAGTTCCAAGCGAGATTAGGATGATTCTTCCATCCCTGACTATAAGGATCGTTTCTAGGTCGTTGCTGAAAAGAAGCATTAGTTTGTTCTTAACCTTGAGATGGAGGATTCAAAGGACATTCTTCCGTTAAATGTGATGAGTGAAAACAGCAACCACACACGGTTTTGGGGAGCGTAACTTGTTTTAGAGAATTTTCTTTCCATAGCTTCGAGTTTCTTTTGTATCACAGCCATTTCGGCTTTCATTGCGATGGAAACGTCAAGCTGATGAATAGCCGGCCTAGATGAAGAAAGTGCGGTTGGTCTAGTGCACTCCTACTGTAATGTCTATTCGGCAAGATCTTCCAGAAATTGCCATGCTTCGCCGTCGTCTTTTGACATGAAATGACATTGACAAATAGTTTCTAGCATTCGTTTCGTAGTTGGATTGATACCCTCATACATAATTTGGCAAAGTTGCCATCTGTCGATTCCGTGGTGAGGGCATTGTGTTAGTTATATGTATGCCCTAGATGCCATTGCTGTACATACGATGCATATTGTAGTGGATCCTTGGACATATATAGGGAGGACTTTCTTGCCCGACATGATAGTATGCTATCTGGTTGCTCTTTATCTTAACATGTACACTGATTGTCTCTATATTACATGTTGATAAAGCCCTTAGGATAAGTACTTGACTACCAGGACTATGATGCAGATCATACTAGTAGGGACAGAGTAGTCGTTAAGTACTTGGTTCAAATGTTCCTAGTCGAGAGTGTATCGAGACAGGACATCGATATACCAGAGTAAACTAGCGTATAGCTTCTCGACCCATGTAGATGGGCGATGTATGATCCCATATCCATTGGTGTTTGACATCAGAGATAGTATACGGGTGCTCAGTGGAGACTGGATACACTGGAAGGACTCGCCGAGAACTCCCAGATGGTATTATACCTAACGTCAGATGGCAGTTCTCTGGTGACACTGGTACAGGTTAGTCTGTAGACCTGAGATCGTCATAGAGTCTTGTGTGATTCCCACTGTGCTTTGATTTCCACCTTACCACGTTCAAGAGAACGTTCAAAACAGTGGCTTTTAGGTGAAGTCCCGAATCACATGGAGGCAATGAGCGATAGGAGGGATTTCTTCTCTCCCGGTATTAGGGGTTGATGTTGCGCTGTGCTCGATTGGCTATAATAGGAAGTCCCTGGCCAGGGCAGCTTCAGAGATATACTGGTAAGTGTTATCACTAGTTTCTCGACTCGTTATGAGCCTCATATTGACATGACTTATCGAGTTTCTGGGGTCTAACGTTTACCACCCCTAGACGAGATATGCGACATATCAGACGAAGAGACCGGACTGTACGAAAGTGTTACTGATTGGATTCGCAGGAGTATGAGCAGGCTTGCTTGTTGATCTTCTAATCGCTCAATACCCAGGTGGCCTTTACGTTTAGCAGACCGCTTGCGGCTTGTGGGTGTTTGATATGATCATCAACAACTGCCGGCGTATTGACGAGTCATTAGAGTCCTACACAGGGGTTTTCTGGCTCAAGAGAAACGGAGCAGGAGCACATATGTGATATGTGCGGGACCGAGATTGATACGAGTATGTTATACCGTATTGTATTTTTGCGATGTGTGAGATGATTGGTTATATGTGATATAGACGGGTTATCGGATCAAGTGTTGATTCGGTAAGATGTTACATTTGATATTAGTCGGTTATATGTTATATAACCGGATTATTAAATCAAGTGTTAATTTAATAATTTAATGTATAATTATATATTTGATATATTACATTATATTAACTAATATTAGCTAACTTAAGATTTCTTTTCTCACTTTGGATACATTGATATATATGTGATACATGTTAAATGTATTATGCTAGGTTACAAATGCAACTAGGGTTAATGAGGGTTAAACCATGCTAGGGTTAAAATTAGGGTTTATATTTATCATTAAGTAATTCAAATATTGTGGATATCTGTCATGGTTGATATTTGTTGAAAGCTTGTAGAAGCTTGCAAGCATCTTTGACTTTGTCCACTCTTTTTGTCTAGCTTAAGATATTTTTTTGACCTAACCTTTAACCCTAGCTCATGGTTAACACTCTACAAGGGTTAAGCATGACATGCTTAACCCTTGGTTACATTTCTAACATCAACAATAATTCATCACAACTTTTCTTTTTCTTCTTCTTCTTTTTGACAAAAGCTTTCTAGCATTTTGATTTGTGATGAAAACTTGTGAGAATATGAAATATAAAGTGAACAAAATTCCTACTTCATCATCCTATACTACTTGCCATTTAGTATAGGGTGTTTGCTTCACTAATTACATGATTAGTGAAGAGATAGCTTGGGTTAGTGTCTCCTTGACATAGATCATCTTCGGTCTCGAAGACTTCGAAGTAAGCATGTTCGTTTCTTCAAGAAAGCCTCTCTAGAGTCCGAGACTTCATGATCGCAGCGAAGGGACTACTACACGGAGCTAATGAAGTGATGGACTGGTCAACAAAGGTTGTATTCCTTGTTCTCTTTTAGTTGCAAAGTGTTTTCATTTCGATTCTGTCGATTTCTAGTATACGATTCTAGGGTTAGGGTTAGCTAGAACGGCAAAAATTTGAAATTGGCATGTAAGATGCCTCCCGAAACCTTGCTGCCTTCCTAGGGAACCCTGCAGTGGTATCAGAGCCATGCTAGAAATTTATACAGATTTTTTTAGAATTACGAAATCGAAATACTCCGAAACTTGAAACGGGAAAATGAAGTTTCTGTCGTTTTTAAAAGCTGTTCAAAATTTTTTTTATACAAGTACAGAATGATATATGAGATATATCAAGAACCCCATGAAAATTTTAGGAAAAACCAAAATTTTTTGGCCGGCCACCACCTAGCTCATCTCGGCCAAATTCCGAGCTCACCCCCTGAAATATTTTGTGTGTTCCAGTTGACTTGGTTTTGATGTTTCAGGTGTTGTTTGTTTTTGATAATTTTGCATGTGATGTAATCTTACAATATAAGCAATTCGGAGTGTTTCGTATTCATAGTTTTAAAATTGTTTCGGGTTATTCACATATTGTCTAGGCGGAGTTAAAAAGTTCGAACGATTATCAAAAACCCATTTTTCCAAGTTTAACGTATTCGGAAAAACATGCAAGTAAGTCTATGAACCCTCTAGAAGAATGAAACCCTAACTCGACTTTTTGGATCACGGAATCGCGGTCATACCCTAGGGTTTGCCGTAGTTCTATGGCGACATGAGTGAGGCTTGGGTTTGCCCTTCTACGGCTGGTGCATAGGTACTGTGGCATATTCTGGGTATTATTGAACTGTGCTCAAGTGTTGAGCTGTCGGAAAATTGTGGGACTTTGATGAATTGATCGAAAAGTTTAACGTTTGTCCGGATATTATGTGATGGGATACAATATTTGGAATCCGCAAAATTAGTTATGAGATAACTAATTTGAATGTTATAAATCTAACAATTTAGTCTTATTTGATCAGTTGTCACGGGATTTTGATGTGATCAAAAGTCCGTCGCAATCATGTAGCGTACGCGAATACTCGCCGGGTAAACTTATTAGATAGCCACACCCCATAGCCCCAACCAAGTGACTCTAGGAGAACCCCGTCGCCAAAAGCATCCGTTCGGATGCTCGCGGCAGCGGTGTTTCGCCTTAGTGCACTTCGTCGACGGCATCGGGGGGTGCGTCCGTCTACTAAAGTTTCCGACGAGCATTCGATCAGGATGTCGGGAATCTTGTTGAATTGCCCGACTAGATATTGGAAAGTGTTTTCGAGATCGAGACTAAAATGCGGGGTTTATAATTGTTTGACATGCGATGTCTAAGGAATTCATTTGGTTAGGCTTGAAATCCAAAGTATGAGATATTTCGGGTTTAAGATGTCTAACGTGGTTACAGATTCCAACTGTTGTAGTTTTTCACTTTCTTTTCTGCGACCGTAAGTGTAATATGTGGTGTATCGCCGGTTTCGGTGCTATATGTCAACGACAATTAGGATACGCATATTTACTTACGTTGATGACATGTGATGTTATGTGTTGCTGTGATATGTTATATTGGATCGTCCTGATTGAATAGCCGAGGGTTTTATGTGAGATGAGAGTTTTTTATTTTCATTCATGTAAAATTCATTGTGTGTAATATTCTTTTATTCGGGCACTTCCGGGTTGAGGATGATGTCACCATTGTATATTATTTACTTTTCTGCATTAGGATAGACCCAAGGCGGAGAGCACAAGTAACCGGGTTCTAGCGTCCAGTGGGAGACCATCTCGAGGAGTCGAGACCGGGTCTCCTAACTCTAGAATTGGTAGGGTTGCTTGCCGCTCTCGTAGGGGTCTAGGGGTGTGGGATTGGCTATTCATCATGACCGTGGAATCCGTGTTTTATACTGGCTTAATCTAAAACACGGAAATCCTAGTATATCCAATATTTCATATGTTGTTTTCTGCTGTGATATCTGTGATGTGATCATTTGATATATTGATAAGATAGATACTGGATATAGTATAAGTGATATATTATATAGACGTTGTTTATGTTTTACACCCGCGCTAGCCCTGCCCTGCTCTGCCGTTAGTTACCTAACCTAACGGTGCATGACGGGACATCGAGGCGAATGCGGATGGCATAAGAATACGTTGTATTTATCTGTGATACTTAGGTAACTTAAATGATGGGACTTCATTAATGAGAATAATGAAATAAAAGAAACCTAAAGATGTTGTAGAAACTTGTCTCGAAAACATGTAGCTCTAGTTCTTGCTTTGCATAGCAGTATTCCTTGTAGAATATCCAGCACCACATTCGATAAGGAAAGAGCCGAGATCCTTTCACCGGGATTGACCTCTTTAGCGAAACTAGAAGATGCTATAAACTCGGATTGTCTTTTGATTGCTTTTATAGTTTTTGCTTTGCATAGTGGTATTTTTGAAATATCCTGCACCTTATTCGATAAGGAAAGAGCCGAGGTCCCTTCACTGGGAGTGACCTCTTTAGCAAAACTAGTAAAGGCCTCAAAAACACTTTTTTTCAAAATCACTCGATTCTACAACGATATCAAGTTCATTACGCAAAAGGTTTTCTTAAAAAGCTGTCGTAGCCCTCCATCATTTCAGATAAGTACTTCATAGTATTCGTGCTACGTTTGTTGACCTCCGTCAAGGCGTAGTGTGCGGTAGCTATTTATGCTTATCTGCATAGGCATACGATGCGATTGGATTAGGGTAGTCGTGCGGCCTTGTTGACCTCCGTCAAGGGTCGTGCGGTTGGGTTTAATTCAATCAAGAAATGTACGGGTTGAACTTGACTAGTAGCCTATGATTTGTTGACCTCCGTCAAGGTCATAGGATGCTAGGGGTAAAATATTATCGGGAATTTCAAGTGTTAAAATTTGCAATGAGATTGCATACCTTTTATGGGATAGTTAGATCCCGATACCCACTACGAGTAAGAGTTACTCCTGGGAGAGTTTTACACATTACAATTAGCCGATCAAGTAGGTGTCTATAAAGGTGTCAACGGGGTTACGCCTCTGGGAAAACGAGGTTTATTTTAATTAGGTCCGTGCGATAGCACGGGGAACCTCCCTCAAAGTACCGGCACTGGCCTGGCCGAAAAATTGGCGAACTTGTAAGGTGTAATTAAACCCGGCTAGTCTTTACTTTTAGGGTTTGAAGGAAGATTTGACTAAAATAGTGGGAGCCATCCTGATTAGATAAATTAATAACCAATCTAATCTTGCAAGAGCATACGCTGAGTGTTTTCTTCTCTCTCTCTTCAGGCAGCGACCATGTCACGCCTAAATCAAGATAATAATACGGATGTATTGACTGAACCCGCTTGTTATACTGAGCCGGGGAACGTTGGTCCCGCTCAAACTTATAATTGTTATAAGACCGGGCAAGAAATAGGGGAAAGTGCATGCTGATGCATCTTCTTCGGGTGTGTTCATTACCGAGAACTGTTTTTCAGTATCCTCTACGTCCTGGGTATATGATACCGGATCAAGATCCCGCAAATGTAATATGTTACATGGGCTACAGAAAGGTTGAGAACTGAGAACGGGTGATACGTTTCAAGAGTTAGAAACGGTGCAAGTGTTGTTAGCAGTTATCACCCTGTATTACTAAATACATTGATTCTGAACAAATGTTATTAGATGCCGAACCTGATATATAACATCATATCAGTCTCTTTATTTAGTAATGAAGGATATAATTTTGTATTGTTGGATAATCTTTTGAACATTTCCTATATCAAAAGTTGATCAGTTCAGGCACGTTATCTAAAAGCATATACGTTCTAAATCAAACTACAGTTCTTAATGTGCAGAATACACACAAAAGAAAGAGTTCAGAAATGAATGAATCCTTCTTAAGGCATTGTAGACTAGGTCATATCAATGCGACCCAACTAGCTAAGTTACATTAAGATGCATATTTAAATCAGTTTGAATTTACATCTTGTGAAACTTGCCAGTCATGTCACAAAGATAAGATGATCAGAGCTCCGTTTATTAGAAACAGAGAAAGATTTAGTGAACTCTTAGGATTGATACATGATGATGTATGTAGGTCCCCTGTCTACACATGCCAGCACTGGTTCTTTGTACTTCATTACATTCACTGATGATCTCTTAAGATTCGCACATGTGTTCCTGTTGAAACACAAGTCTGAAACTTTTGAGAAATTCAAAGAATATAAGTTAGAAGTAACGAACCAAAACGGGTATAAGTATTATGTCCTTTGATTTGATCAGGGAGGAGAATACTTGAGCACGGTATTCCTGGACTATTCTAAAGGAGAATGAGATTTTCTCTCATCATTACTCCTCCGTATACACCACAGCACGTTGGTATATCGGGGCGGAGCTATCCCACCCTATGTGATATGGTGTGCTCTATGATGAGTACTACTGAGTTGCCTATTTCTTTTTTAGAGTTATGCACTTGAGAAGCTGCATACCTGTTGAATTGGGTTCCAACCAAATCAGGTGCCTACCACTCCATATGAAGATATGATATGGGAAGAGCCCATCTCTTAAGGATGTTAAGATTTAAGGTTGTCCGTCCTATGTCTAAAAGCAAAATCCAGACAAGCTCGAGGCAATATCAGTTCTGTAGAAGTTTTTTGGATATCCTAAGCATTCGCAAAGGAATATCTTCTACCACACCGAGGAACAAAAGGTGTTTTGTTTCTCACCATGCAACATTTTGGAAAAGGGAATTTCTTGTGAAAAAATTAATGGTCATGAGGTAGAACTGGAAAGAATTCCAGCTATACAAATTGCAGCTGATGATTTTATAGAACAGGAGGATTCAATAGTTCCCGACGAAGCTCAGCCTCTCCACCGATCTGGTAGGGTTCCTCATCCACCTGAGAGATACTTCGGTTTTTTTTTATGACAGTGGGAGCGAGGATTGCATCATGAGATGATGACCCAACTAGTTTCGAGCAGGCCATCAAGACTGGTGACTTTGTGAGAATGGTTGGATGCTAAGCAATCTGAGATGGAATCCATATACACCAACAATGTATGGACTTTGGTTGCTATATCTGAAGGGTAAAATCCCCATCAGGAGCAAGTATATCTTAAGAAGATTACTTGGTGTACATGGAAAAGTTGAGACTTTCAAAGCTAAGACTTGTTGCAAAAGGTTCTCGTCATCGACCAGGTGTGGATAATGAGGAAACCTTTTCTAGTGTATATGCTTAAGTCCATCCGGATCCTACTTGCCATTAATACATACTATGACTACGATATCTGGCGGTTGGGTGTCATGGTTGCTTTTTCAAATGGTGATTTAGAAGAGAGCGTCTATAAGTACACAGCCAGAGGGCTTCGTAGACAGTGGGAGCAACAGAAATGTGTGCAAGTTGCTTTATGGGATAAAACAGGTATCGCGGAGTTGGAACATCTGTTTTGATGTGGTAGTCAAAGCGTTTGACTTCATCAAAATGGTAGATGAACCTTGTATATACAAAAAGGTAGTAGGGAGTATGATGGTGATCCTCATATTATACGTAGATGACATACTCTCGATAGGAAAGGAGTTTCCTACGCTACACTCGGCCAATCTCCTCTTATCACAAGGATTCTCCATACAAAATCAAGATGATAGCTCCTAAATCCTGGGTTTTGGATCTATGAGATAGATATAAGTGGATGTTAGGATTCTCACTAGGTGTAGTGAGATGGTATCAATCGATCCTGGGGAGAATCACTGGAGAGCTTCAAGGGTGGTAAGGTCGACTGAATGTCAGTCACAGGAATTGTCTTCACCCTCAATGGAGGGACGGTATGTTGGAAGAGTTCCAAGCTAGATACCGTGGCAAACTAGACGATAAAGGCTGGATACATCGCTACCAAGGATGCTACCAAAGAGGCAATCTGGATATATATTTGTTCATGAGATGAACTTCGTTCCTACCATTGTATGACAATAGAGTTGTGGCTTATGCCTAGGAACCCCCGTCCCATCAGAGATCCAGACATATTCTTAGGCAGTATCACCTGATCATGGAGATGGATGATCTCCAGGGAGATCGAGGTTAGGAGAGTAGAAACAAAGGAGAACAGGGCGGATCCACTCACAAAGGCCTATTACCAGGAGAGACTTTTATGGGATGGTTGAGTATAAGATACTTCAAATACAGCTGATTGTTGGGTATGGGATACTACAACAGATGGCCCTAGTGCAAGTGGGAGATTGTTAGTGTTCGAAGAGATCAACTACAAGATCGAAGACAAAAGGAGACTTTAAAGAAGGGTAGCTGGATACACTCAATCGGCAAGGACTGAAGACAGGTCTGAGACAGGGTCTGGATGGGAATCTTCGTTATTGGAATCTGAAGCTGATACAAGATCTGGAGAATCTTCTAGCGTAGATCCACATGACGGGTTCCCACTTGGCATGGAGACCTTTGGTGGTTTAACTATCCCACTCTGTGGTGCAAGCCCCAGGAGAGAGAAAAAGACCACGGGAGGCCCACTTCATTATCTTCTATACGAATGAGAGGAAAGACGCCTTAGTAGTAACTCCACTTATTAGATCAAGAAGCCACCCATGGTCTCGGGCAAGAAAGACACCAGCCGCCAAAGGCAAAGGCTCAGTCCGAGGGATAAGCAGGTTCTGCTGGAGAGGCTGGCTCAGTGACAGCTGCATGATCTCTCTTTTCACTTGCGCGGAACCCAATGATTGATTCACCAGCTACTAGTTAGGTGGTAGGGACAACCTCACCCGTGTGTGAGCTAAGAGAGGCATAATCTCCCTATAAGGCTTCTGCACTCTCTGATAGAATACTTCGATCTCCAGTATTTTTTCTCCCAATCTGCGCAATGATCCGTTATATGAATGCCCTAGAGGCCATTACTGTACATATGATGTATATTGTAGTGGATGCTTGGACATATATTGGGAGGACTTTCTTGCTCGACATGATATATGCTAGCTGGTTGCTCTTTATCTTAACATGTACACTGATTGTCTCTATGTTATATGTTGATAAATCCCTTAGGATGAATACTTGACTACCAGGACTATGATGCAGATCGTACTAATGGGGATAGAGTAGTCGTTAAGTACATCCTTCAAATGTTCCTAGTCGAGAGTGTATCGAGACAGGGAATCGATATACCAGAGTAGACTAGCGTATAACTTCTCAACCCATTTAGATGGGCGATGGATGATCCCATATCCATTGGTGTTTGACATCAGAGATAGTATACGGGTGCTCAGTGGAGACTGGGTACACTGGACGGACTCACCGAGAACTCCAAGATGGTATTATACCTAACGTCAGATGGCAGTTCTCTGGTGACACTGGTACAGGTTAGTCTGTAGACCCGAGATCGTCATAGAGTCTTGTGTGATTCCCACTGTGCTTTGATTTCCACCTTACCACGTTCAGGAGAACGTGCAAAACGGTGGCTTTTGGGTACAGTCCCGAATTACATGGAGGCAATGAGCGATAGGAGGGGTTTCATCTCTCCCGGTATTGGGGGTTGATGTTGCGCTGTGCTCGATTGGCTTTAACAGGATGTCCCTAGCCAGGGCAGCTTCAGTGATATACTGGTAAGTGTTATCAGTAGTTTCTTGACCCGTTATAAGCCTTATATCGACACAACTTATCGAGTTACTGGGGTCTGACGTTTACCACCCCTAGACGAGATATGCGACATATCAGACGAAGAGACCGGACTGTACGGTAGTGTTACTGATTGGATTCGCAGGAGTATGAGCAGGCTTGCTTATTGATCTTCTGATCGCTCAATACCCGGGTGGTCGTTACATTTAGCAGACAGCTTGCGGCTTGTGGGTGTTTGATATGATCATCACCTACTGCCGGCGTAGTGACGAGTCTTTATAGTCCTACACAGGGGTTTCCTAGCTCAAGCGAAACGGAGTAGGAGCACATATGTGATATGTGCAGGACTAAGATTGATATGAGTATGTGATACCGCATTGTATTTTCGCGATGTGTGGCATGATTGGTTATATGTGATATAGCCTAGTTATCGGATCAAGTGTTGATTCGATAAGATGTTACATTTGATATTAGTCGGTTATATGTGATATAGCCGGATTATTAAATCAAGTGTTGATTTAATAATTTAATGTATAATTATATATTTGATATATTACATTACATTAACTAATATTAGCTAACTTAAGATTTCTTTTCTCACTTTGGATATATTGATATATATGTGATATATGTTAAATGTATCATGCTAGGTTACAAATGCAACTAGGGTTAATGAGGGTTAAACCATACTAGGGTTAAGATTAGGGTTTATATTTATCATTAAGTAACTCAAATATTATGGATATTTTTCATGGTTGATATTTGTTGAAAACTTGTAGAAGCTTGTAAGCATCTTTGACTTTGTCCACTCTCTTTGTCTAGCTTAAGATATTTTTTGACCTAACCTTTAACCCTAGCTCATAGTTAACTCTCTACAAGGGTTAATCATGACATGCTTAACCCTTGGTTGCATTTCTAATCTCAACAATAATTCATCACAACTTCACTTGTTCTTCTTCTTCTTCTTGACAAAAGCTTTCTAGCCTTTTGATTTGTGATGAAAACTTGTGGGAATATGAAATCTAAAGTGAACAAAATTCCTACTTCATCATCCTCTACTACTTGCCATTTAGTATAGGGTGTTTGCTTCACTAATTCCATGATTAGTGAAGAGATAGCTTGGGCTAGTGTCTTCTTGACATAGATCACCTTCGGCCTCGAAGACTTCGAAGTAAGCATGTTCATTTCTTCAAGGAAGCCTCTCTAGAGTTCGAGACTTCATGATCGCAGTGAAGGGACTACTACACGGAGCTAATGATGTGAAGGACCGGTCTACAAAGGTTGTATTCCTTGTTCTCTTTTAGTTGCAAAGTGTTTGCATTTTGATTTCTTCAATTTCTAGTATACAATTCTAGGGTTAGGGTTAGCTAGAACGACAAAAAATTGAAATTGGCATGTAAGATGCCTCCCGAAACCTTGCTGCCGTCCTTGGGAACCCTGCACATTGGACAAGGAGATCTTTAAACCATTCAAAGCATTTCCAAAAGGGTTCGTTGAGAAGTTGGGCAAACTGGTTAATCTCGCTCCGATTACGGGCAGTCTTGTGATGAGGATAAAATTTCTTAAGGAATGCTTTAACGAATTCATCCCATTTAGTGATAGAATGTGAGGCATTGCTATAAAGCCACTTTTCTGTGAGATCACACAAGGTAAAAGGGAGAATACGTAATCGCATTGCATCCGCTGAAAGTTGGGTGGTGCTCATCATTGCACATATGTTTTCGAATTTGGTTTTAAAAACATATGCATCTTCATATTCAAGCCCGTGAAATTTGGGCCACAAGTTGATGAAATGGGGTTTAATTTCAAAATTATCCCCTTTGGCTGGTGGAAGAGACAGACACGTAAGAAGGGGTCCGCGTACGGGATAACATCTGTCTTGAAGAGTGATACATGGTGGATTTTGCGCACCTACGGGTGGTGGCAGGGTGGTATTGTTAAAAACCGATGAAGATCCGTCCATTTCGGGAGATGTGGTAGGTGGAGTGGAAATAGAATATGAAGAGGTACCGACTTCGGAGTCAGCAGAAAAAATGTGGACTAGACGGGCACTAGAATCCCTTATCCAGCCGATCATGCACTAAGCGGGTTTAGTGCACATGGCAGCGTGTGATATGTGTAACAACTATTTTAAGAAGGCTTGTTTTGAAAAGAAATGTCAGACGTGAAGCTTGACTCAACCAATCACAAAATGCACAATCAATCCCTAGAGCTAGGGTCACCTAGATCAAGTCATAAGACAACTCCTAGACTTCCAAAGGACAAGACGTATGATCTATCCTATACCACCTCTTTATCAATCCTATAGCCAAATAAGTACCAGGTAAGTGGGAGGTGTCCCCTATACGAATCACCGAAATAGCGGGCCTAATTAAGTAACCACTTTCCTTAGTAATATTTGCCTAGACACCACAAGAGAAATACGGATAAGCAATAGATTACCCACGACCTTTCTCTGTCCTAATTAAGCGCGACAGTCTTTAGAGGCTTGGTCTAGATATTTTTTATTAATGCAGGGTGATAGTATGCTCGTTTGTGATTTGTGGGGCCTAGGAAGGGTGATGAAATCCCTACCTAATCTGAATTTGGGTTTATTGCCCCTTAATCTCTGGTTTAAGTATGCAAAATAAACCGAAATCAAAACATGGAAAAAGAATTTTTTAGCCACGCTGTTTGCAAAGAATCCTGCATATAAAATTAGATTATTAGAGCTTTAGAGGAGAGAGAAAGGATATAGGAAAATACCACAGAAGGTTGGGGGCCCAATTCTTCAAAGAGACAGCAGTTCCCCGGCAACGGCGCCATTTGATTGATCATGCGAAGAAAGGTGTGTATGTGAATGTTTTGTAAATAACCGCAAACAAGAAGGTGTCGCAAATAGCTAGCCGTGATGAGTAAGGGTCGTTCGCAAGTAAACATGAACTTCTTTTCTTGCTTTAGACGAGTTGATAAAAGAGAGGAGTGATTGTTGTCGTTTTATTTTAATATGGATATAAAATTTATAATAAAATGGCTTGTAGGGTTTAAAGGACTTAGTAGTTAATGGACAAATGTTTAGAAATGTGTCTTTTGATCTTTTAATTGTGTAAAACTTAGTGAGATAGCGATGAATGTGGATTAGGGGTTCTAGGCGGGAACCAGGGTTTTCCATTACTACCCCTTGTCCTTCCATTAATCTCTATTAATCTCAAGCCTTTAACAAAACAAGTGTTTAACTAATCTCAAATCGTGGTCGTAACTATCAATAAATTGATAGCGCGCCCAATAAGAGGGTTAACATTTATTTTGCTAAAGTTTATAAATATTAAAATGTCAAAAGAAATTAAAAGATATTTCATCTATTATTCTATCCTGTCCTACTAACCCTAGCAAGCAAGAAATTACTCGCTCAAGATTAGTAGCGATTTAGAAGAGAGGTGGAAGATGAACGAAGTCATATTAGAAGTGCAGAAAGTAATGCAGAAAAAGTAATGCGTAAAAGTAATGCGGAAAAAGTAAATGCGAAAAGAATTAAAAAAAAAACTACCTTTATTAATCAACTATTGCATTACAACTTTCTCCTTCAAAAGTAGATTACAAGATTCGTAGATCTTTCTCTTTATGGAGGTAGATGAATAGATGATTCGTTGTAGGATGATTTTAGAATGCATAGCTCTCAGTCCTTTATATAGTCTCTAAAACTAGAAACCCTAGATGCCATATGTCAGTAGATGTAGAAACGATCTTGCCCCCAAAACCCCAGATCCAACGGCTACCAAACGACCGTGGAATCGCCGCCCTTTGCTACGTTTGACCGCGGATCCACCGCCTCCTAGTGGTATTGGGACTTGGGATTTTTTGTCTTTTTGTCTTGATATTTGGAGATTCCTTTGATATATAGATTCTGAAAATATTGCTCCGAGTCTCTGCCGTTGTTAGATTCCTCGATTTGCTTCTAAAATTTGGCAGATTCGGTTTCGATATCCCGATTTGACTTGGATCTCCTATATAAATTTCAGACCTGAGTTAATACCTGCACAATATCTCAAATCAAATTGTTAGTAGCATTTGGTATTTATGAGATATTATTCCAACAATTTATCTGATATAATATTTTAAGAATATTGATTAGGAATATTTGATATGATATGCATATTTTAATTACTAATATTTTATTTAAATATTATATGCATATATTTTGCCTAATTATATTAATTATAAATGAAGAAACATATGATAATAACTTTTTACAAATATACTGTCATTTGTTCTTTTTTTACAATTAACAACTTTTATTTATTAATAATAGTAGGGAAAATGTCTATACAAGTGTGCAATTTATTTGACTAATAATTTGGTACGCCCAAAGAGCTTCATGCAGCCTTTCGTGCCAGTCATTTTTGTTTCTGGACAATGTTTTCTTTATAATCTTTATCAAGGTCTCGTTGAAAGCTTCAGCTAAACCGTTGGCCTGAGGATTATAGACTAAAGAGTATCTTCAATCTATTTTATGTTGATGTGTGAAGCGGCTTATTTTATGGTTTCTATAAGCTGGCCCATTATCCGAGATAATTCATCGCGGAGTGCCGAACGATAGATGCCATGGTTTCTGAAGAAATGGAGGTTATTCTCCGTCTTCACCTCCCTTAGTGGTACTGCTTCTGCCTACTTAGAGAAGTAGTCGGTCATTGCCAATATAAACCCATGTCCTTTGGATGATAATGGTTCAATGGGGCCAATTATATCGGTTCCCAACATTTCGAACGGCCAGCTAGCCACTCTTGGGTGTAGCGGATTTGGATGTTGGTGGATGAAGTCTCCATGAATTTTGCACGAGTGACACTGCTTCACATATTCGTGGCAGTCCTTAATCATTGTGGGCTAATAGTATCCCATTTTTTTCTTCAGCTTCATCTTTGGCCCGGCTTGATGATAATCGCAGAGTCCGTCGTGAGTTTCTTGGATGACTTTCTTTGCTTCCTTCGGCCCCAGGTATTTTAACCACAGACAGTCGAACGATCTCTTATATAAAGTATTATTGACGAAGGCAAAAGACACAACTTGTTTCATGAGCTGATGTCTAGAAGACACATTTCTGGGTGTTCGTTGGCATTTGAAGTAATCTATGAAGACTTCCCTCCAATCCATGACCTTTTCTTCGTCCTCTATTTGAAGGGCTAATTGTTCAGTCGCTTCTTTTCCTTCGGATGACTCTATTAGGTCTTCCGAAGTTATATCCGTTGGCGTAAGAATCCTGCGGTTTTGCACAATGATCCTTACATCATCGAGGTCTTCATCGGCCAATTCCTTAGCCAATTTGGCCAATGCATCTGCCTTGCTGTTTTCCGCACATGGTATATTTTTTAGGGTGTAGGAAGGGATTTGTGTCAGCAGTTGCTGCACTCTTTCGCCATACTTTATTAGCTCTGCCTTGCATGTCTGATAGTCGCCATTTACTTGGCTAACGATCAGCTGGGAGTTTCCATATATGAGGAGGTATTTAATTCCCATGTCGATAGCGATCTCTAGACCTTCTATCAAAGCTTTGTATTTAGCCTCGTTATTACTCCTTGGCTCTATTAACGAGAGGGTGTAACGCAATATCCTTCCTTACGGAGTCACGAAGATAAGACCCACCCCATCTTTGATTATGGGGGTATTTCGCTTTCGTTGCTTTATGGAAGATGCTCCATCGAAGTAGAGTTCCCATTGGGAATCATTTTCTTCTTTCTCTTCTTCGATTGCGTCGAACGCATGTTCTTCTGGCAATTTGTAATTTAACAGGGAGTCGGCTGGTATCGGATGCTCCGCGAGAAAGTCGGCAATGGCCTGACCTTTCACTACTTTAAGGGGTCGATACGTTACCGAGAACTCCATCAGGAGGAGGGCCCATTTGGCAAGGCTTCCTGTTAGTATTGCCCTTGACATTAGATATTTGAGAGGATCCACCTTTGATATAAGATAGACCTCGTGTGCCAAAGAGTAATGTCCGAGCTTTGTTATTGCGAAGATCAGTGTCAGGCAATACTTTTCGATAGGGGAATAGTTGTTTTCTGCCCCCGGGAGGACTCGAACTAAATAGTATAGAGCTCTCTCCTTTCCTTAATCATTCTCTTGTGCCCACAGTGTGCCTAGAGAACCCTCAAGGGCCGTTGTATATAGGATAAGGGGGTTTCCCTTAATTAGAGTGGTTAATACCGGCGGATTTTGCAGGTTTTACTTTATTTCTTCTAGTGCATTTTGGCACTTTTGATCCCAGACGAACGGGGTCCCCTTCTTCATCAAATGACTGTAGGAATGGCATTTCCCGGAAAGGTTAGTTATGAACTGTCGGATATACGCGGGTTTTATTGGAGAGACCACAATTGTTTGAGGGTTCTTAGCATGGGCATTTCCATAATCGCCTTGATCTTTGAAGGGTCGATTTTGATACCCCGGTGACGTATGATGAATCCTAAGAATTTTCTTAAGGAAACTCCAAACGCACATTTTAGAGGATTCATCTTCAGATTATATTTTCGAAGGCGTTGGAACACTATTTTTAGATGTTCCCAATGTTCCTCGTGAGATTTACTCTTTACCACAAGGTCGTCGATGTAGCATTCAACGATCTCGTGTATGAGGTCATCAAAGATCGTTGTTATGGCCCTCTGGTAGGTAGTGCCAGCGTTCTTTAAACCGAAGGGCATCACCTTATAGCAGAATATGCCCAATTGGGTTCGGAAGGAAGTATGCTTTTGGTCTTCATCATGCATTTTTATTTTGTTGTATCCTGAAGATCAATCCATGAAAGAGAAGACCTCATGGGTAGACGTGTTATCGATCATCAACTCGGTAGCAGGTACTGGTAAATCATCCTTCGGGCAAGCTTTCTTAAGGTCCCGAAAGTCCACGCAGATGTGCACCGTCCCATTTTTCTTCATCACCGGAACAATGTTAGCGATCCAGTTGAGATATTGAACTTCTTGGATGAATTCGGAGTCGATTTGTTTTCTGACTTCAGCGACGAAACTCATCTCAAGTTTGAGTCGCATCCTTCTTGGCGCCTGTTTGATTGGCTTTATGTCCGGCGATATGGCCAGTTTATATACCGCTATTTTTGGATCTAGGCAGGCATCTCGGAATAGTTCCATGCGAAGCAGTCTTTATATTGCATGAGCACGTCTTTTAACTTGGCTACCTATTTTTCAGATAGCAACTCTCTGATGAACGTTGGCCTCGGATCATTTTCCGTTCCTAAGTCAATTTTTCTTAGGTTGTTCGCCGTAGTGTGTATTCCATCTTCCAGCTCTTTTGGTGCTGGTGGAAACTCTGTGATCAGCTCGTCCTCGTCTTCATTTGCAACACACCTGAAGAGGTCATTCATAGTCTTGTGCCCTTCCACTTTTGAGAGTGTTATTATATGGCAGGTTTGAGTTCACTACCATTCTTGATGTTGAGCTGGTCCTATCCTTATAGTATAGGTCCTCTTTGGCTCATGCTTTTGCTGCGGTGTTACCCTCCAGCTATCGGATAAAGAGAACATGCCTTATTGATACTGATCTTCTACCCAGTCTTTGAAGGTGAAGCAGTCTTCAAGAGGATGACCAATTACTCGGTGATAGGTGTTGGGGTTCCTAGCGCCCTGGCCATCTACCGTGGCCGATTGCGGAACAAAATTTTTTGGCGTTTAAAGAACTTGGCGCTAGAAACAAATACCTAGATTCAAATCCAAACATTAAACTAGTAATCTAAAGAAGTCTAACTACTGTGATAGAGGTGTTATACCGAATGATCCGTGTCCTTCGGTCTTCTACCATCTTCATAAGCTCCTTGAAGCGTCTTGGATCGGGTTTGGCCTCCGGTCTCCCTCCATCGAAGATGATCCACCTGAGGATTTATAGTTCGAGCTTCAACCTCATAGATGAGGTAACTAGAGTACATAGTTCGCTAAACTAGATAGCCTAGAGGATGTAGAGTCTAATGATGGATTAATATGTCTCATAACACCATAAGTTTCTCAACACATGAGACTTTTAGGGTGGAGGTAGAAGAAGAAGCTTGAGCGAGATGAGAGTGTAGTGAGCATCCATGAAAATAGCTAAGTGTTGTTAACTCAAGAAAAAAATCAAGCCCCAAAAAAATCTCACAACACAAAGCAAAATCAAGTGTGCCATGCTTCAATAAATGTAATAATACCTCATCCTCCACCTCATTAACCATTTAATCCTAAATGGTTATAAACAAAAATGAGATGGCATCTTCTAGAAGCACCTTGTAATAAATTACAAGAATACCCCTTATCCGTATATACATACCCGTATCCGTATTCCGAAAAATACGAATACAAAGAGACGAAAATAATCCAACAATATAATACTAGAATCTGGCTTAAAACAAAGCCCACTAGTATTATCCGTCCGAAACATGATACGTGCACAAGTGCACGTATATGATCGAACCCTGTCGTAAAACCATACGACCTCTACATCGTTTCGCCCGAAGAAGGGAAACCTTTTGTTTGGGACTCTAAATACTCATCAATACGCTGGCAGTGGGTTTAACCACAAGCATGTCAGCGGCACTAGCTGTATGTAATGGCTACCCAGGTATTGAACGAAAGGAAGGCCGACGAGCAAACTCATCCGAACCCCTACTGAGCCTGTCCATGACAATATCCATAGAGTCCGGTCTGTTCGTCTAAGAATATTGCATATCGAGTCTAGGGGGTGGATAAAGTCAGACCCCTAATAACGCGATATTTTGTTTCGGTATGAAGCCTATCACCAACTGAGAAACTAATGATCCAAATCAGTAATTCTCGACTACCTTGGCCAACAATTTCTGATGATGGCCACTCGTGCACCTCGCAACATCAACCCCCAATACCGGGAGAGACGAATCCCCGACGATCCGCTCACTGCCTCCATATGGCTCGGGACTGTACCCAACTAAAACCTGTTTGCATGACTCCTTTGAGCCGTGGTAAGGTAGTAATCAAAGCACAGTGGGAACTCTCACGAGACAAATGACGATCTCAGGTCGAAAGACTAACCTGTACTCATGTCACCTGGAAACTGCTATCTGACAACATGTATAATACCAATTAGCATGTTTCCGGCGAGTCCGTCCAGTGTACTCATAACCCAATGAGCATCTGTATACTATCTTAGGTGACAAAATGACACCAATGGATTGTGAGACCGGCCACCACCCCTCAACGGGGTCTCGATAAGTACACACTAGTCTACTCTGGAGTATCGGTGCCCAGTCTTGATACTCGCTCACATTTAAGGATGTGCTTATAGACCACTCAGCTCTCACGTATATGATCGCCATCATAATACTTGTAGTCAAACAAGAATCCTATGTGCTCTATCAACATGTAATAGTGATCTATAATACTACATAATGCATGTACATGATGATAAAGGCAAACCAGATAGCATACTATCATCTCGAGTAAGGCTGTTATATCCATATAGGTCCTCCTTCAATCATCATAATCACCTGCATGTGATTACAATAATTGCCTTGAGGGCACTATAATCACTAATCTCCCACTTGCACTTAAGGCTAATTATTGCGGTGTCGCATACTCATAGCCCGTGTGATACTGAACACCCAATTTCTCTACTAATTAGTCTCACAAAGCTCGTTTGTGAAACTATTGCGTTCGAGAAATAGCCTCAGTGAGTGGATCCGCTGCAGTGTTTCTATCTTTATCTCTTTCTATATCTCAACTTCGTGGAGAAAGACTATCTCCCGAAATGAGCAATACCTGTCTTAGAATTTGTCTGGATATCCGATGGGACCCAGTTCATATATGAACTCCAAATCCAACAAACTTTTTAGACTGTATCAGTCACTAAATTTAATCAGTATCTTGCGCTATGCCTTCTACAGTATCTGCTTGGACCATCTGTCCAACATAATGCCACTTAAAAGGGAGAAAACTATAACTCTGACAGTCACTCTGTCATCTAGGTCACCTTAGAAGCCTAAAATGAAAACCGCCTCCTGAAGGAGGCTGCCGTTACCATATACCAAGAACATCCACTTATGTTTATAACTGCTTCCTAACATTTCTCCAGGATTGGATTAATATATACGGTTATTGCAGCCAATGGAAAAGCAATATCTGGTGTTGTACTTCTCATCTCATGATTGACTCAACTGCCTAAGAAAGTGATATGCCAATTATGCAAATCCTTCTCCTCATCATTCTAGAAGACATCTCTTTAGAGAGGGTGACTCCATCACTTACAGTACACCACCACACTAGGAGTCGTCCATTCTAAAACACTTTAGAGTAGTGTCAAGTACCCGAATTGGGATACTTCCCAAATCTAGATCTAAAACTATAGATCTAGTCACCAGAATCCCTGATATTTTATCCAGATCCTATGTGGAGAAAATCCATATGACAACCAAAGTATAACCGATCGTAGTATAGGAGATCACTTCCTATCAAGAGCATGTCGACCAAATACCAGGACATCTCTCCCTACTACCTTCTTACCAGGTCCATCTATTGTTCTGATGAAGTCAAGCTCTACGAATTTCATATCAAAACTAGATGATCTATTTCCGCTATACTTGCTTTTGTCTATGAATAGACATAAGCTACTTACCCACTATGCTTCCGCTGCTCCCACTGACTACAACAAACCTCTGGCAGAGTCATATACAAGTGCACTTCTAAAGCTAATTTAGAATGACGTTATAATTATCCTCCTGCGAGATCTCATAGTCTAGAACAGCAGTAATGTCATGTTTGGGTCATCAAAAACCTCCCTGTCACCGTCTTTGAGAAGACCGAAGTACCTCTCGGTTGCCTGAGGTTGCCCACCAAATTAGCGGAGTGGCTAATAGATCGTCGAATCCAATTGAATGTTTAGGTTCTACTAAATTTTCAGTAATCGTTTGTGGTTCTGGAATCACTTCTAGTTCTACCATATTCCCACTAATACACTAGTAAAATAAGGGGTTGCCCCTACGGATATTTACATACGTAGGGGCAATTTAAGTTTGTCCCTACGGATTAATCCGTAGGGCTAAAAGGTTGCCCCTACGGGCATAGACGTCCAAGAATAAAAATATTAATTCTTAATTTGGTGTTTGCCCCTACGGAGCCGCAAACAAAAGACCTACGGGTATATCCGTAGGGGCAAGTAAATATCGATTTAACAAAATCCCAGATCGATCGCCTACGCTCGCTCACTTTCTCTCTCTCTCGATCGCGCGCGAAAAAATTCCCCAATTCGCCACGCCGTCGTCGCCAACGTCGTTCTCCTCATCGCCACCGCCGGTTTCGTCGCCACCTCAGCTCTCGTCGCCACCGCGGTTCAGGTCGTCGCCCCAACCCCAGCGCAGCAGCGGTTCAGGTGAGTAAATCTTTGGATTACTTCGGGCTTAGGGTTCAGGTGAGGTAAATTAAAGATTTTTGGGATTATTTTGGGCTTAGGGTTCATGGCGCGCGAGTTGGGGTTGGGCAGGGGTCGCGGTCGCAGTCGGGGTCGGGGTCGGGGTAGAGTTAGGGTTGGTGTTCGGCTGCTGTAGGTGGGGCTGGGGTTAGGGTTTGCCTTAGGGTTGGTGTTGGGGTTTAGCTGGCCGCACTGGGTTTAGGGTTAGGTTGGGGCTGGGCTGGGGTGGGGCTGGGCTGGGGTGGGGCTGGGGCTGGAGGCGGGGGCTGGGGCTGGGGCTGGGTTGGGGTTAAGTGGTGGGGAGTTGGAAAATTATTCTAGTATGTATCCTTACACTCTAGTTAGTATAGCAAGATGCCCAGATGTGTTCTTGTGTACTGCTGTGTAAACCATTCTTTCACCAACTAATTCGTAGCAAAACTGGCTTTGGTGTTGTCAATTGATGTAGCCTTGAAAACTGGCTTTGGTGCTGGCTTTGGTGTTGTCAATTGATGTAGCCTTGAAAACATTGTTATATCATCCGATCACATTTATTTCTTGTAGATGTTGTTTGGATATTGGATGCATTGTTCATATTTGATATGTAAAAATAAAAAAAATAAAAAATTGTAGTCAGATTCATATTGAAAATGGATGTTAAGTGTTCTTTGGGCTCATATCGAATATGTTGGATGATTAGTATCCTTGGGCACATGGATTCTCAAAGTCTTAAGGTTGATTCATGAATTTATGTGTCTTTTTTGTTTGTTTTGTACCAAATGAAAATGAAAGATGATGGTTTACGAGTTTCTTATTCTTTTGTTTGGTTGTGCCCAAATTGTGGACATGGATTTTTTTGCAAATCCTTACTTTTTTCGACGGAATGGAAAGGGCTCCAAATATCCTAGTTGCATCAATCAATCCTAAAATCAAGTTTGCAAACCAAATACAAAACTGGCAAGTTTTTATGGATTTGATATTCCAAAAATCCAACTCCAATCCAAATCCACTGAGGGGTTGTTTGTTTCATGGAATTAGAGCGTAAGTATGGAGGGGACAATTACTGTAGTAACACCAATGTCATGTTTTTTCTTGTGGTGTTTTTCTTGTTCCTTCAGTGTGAAGTTTATGTTTGTTTCCTTGACATGAAACCATGACTTGAGTGCATTTACATCATCACACATCATCCACTACTACAATATGGTGTTGCCCCTACGGATGATGAAATCCGTAGGGGCAGATTTTTCTTGCCCCTACGGACTAAGCCGTAGGGCCAAATGGTTGTCCCAACGGTGCCCGACATTTTAATTTAAAAATATTAAATCTTAATTTGTTGTTTGGCCCTACGGAGCCGCAAACCAATAACCTACGGTTATGTCCGTAGGGGCATCTAAATGGGAATTTAATAAAAAAAAGGCACAGAAATGCCCTACGCCTCGATCTCGATCTTTCCCTCTCGTTCCCAAAATTTTCTCTCGTTCCCGCGTCTCCAATTTTCTCTTCGTCGCCACCGCGCGCCCTCCGTTCTCAGCCCGCCACCGCCTTCCGTTCTCGGCCCACCACCGCCCTCGTTCTTCCTCGTCGAGTTCCTCGTCGCCGATTGCGTGCGTCGTCAACCGCCAAGCGTCTCCGTCGTCTCCTCCACTGTCTACAGGTAAGTAAATCTCCAATTAAACATAATTGTGATGATGTTAGGGCTAGTGTTCAGGGTTCGGGTAGGGATGAGGGTTAAGGTTAGGCATCGGGTTCAGTTTATGTTAGGGTTAGGGTTAGGGTTAGGGTTAGGGTTGGGGATCGGCTGGGGCTGGGGCTGGGGTTGGGGTTGGGGTTTAGCTGGGTCTGGGGTTAGGGTTAGGTTGGGGCTGGGGTTAGGGTTGGGGTGGGGCTGGGCTGGGCTAGGGCTGGGGTTAGGATTAGGTTGGGGTCGGGGTTTGCTGAATTTGGCAAACCTGAGAAGAATTTCCAGCAATTTTAGCCTGGTTTGATTACTATAATTATTGTTGATCGAGAAAATCGTGGGTCCTTCTACATCAAGGAATATCAGTCGCATGGCAGGATTTAGTCCGGTTTTGGCCTAACCGCATTTATGAATTTGTCTTTTAGATATTTTCCTGAGTGTCACATCATTCTCACCCAAGTTTGTAAGCCATGTTCATTATTCTTTCAATTCTTTTAACTTGAATATGCCAGTTATTGTTCCGTTTACTATAAAGTTGCAACAAAGAGTCTCTGTTAGCACTTCCATGCACCCTTTACATGTTTTTATCATATCCACTCATATCTATCCAGAAAGTCAACATCTTCTGGCATTTGTTTTCAAAAAGAAAAGATAAGAGAGGAAAAGATATTTGTCCGTCTCATATTTGAGCCATACTTTTGATTTTCTTGCAGATTCTGGGTTGATTTTCTGTGATAATTCATAAACATAGTAATATTTGTAATGTTTCTTCTTGTTAGTCTAGCTTTCCTCTTATGAATGCCAACACTGTTTTTGCCCTCCTTTTCTTCGTGGCACATGATATCTTGCACCTCTCCTCTCGAAAACTTATTTTCTCCTTTCCTAATCTATCCGAGGCTTAGCATAATCTAGTTGCGATAAACAATTCCATCTTCTGCTACTATGGTGGCACTGAGAAACTTCCATTTAGAAATGACAACACGTATTTTGTGGAAGTACTGTACAGAAGTAAAACCACAACGGGCATGACAAATTTGTTGACCAGGTTCCGATTACTGTGTGAAAGTTGTTCGGATGAAATTCTAATTCTGGTGGAATTGAAACCGATAACCGGTTCATATGGTGATTTAGGCTGCTTCAGTGATATTTGTGCCTACATTGATGCCTCAAGCAACGAATCAAATGATGTGGATCACAAACTAATTAAATAAATTTTGAATACCAATCTGGACTGGGATTTGAATACCAATCCTAGTTTGCTACATTTTTTTATATATAGTAGATGGTGATACTTCTTTAAGTAAAAACAACCCTACACTTAAGCGAAATCATAAATCGAAACACACATATATAGAATACAACTCACATTCCTTGTTCTCTGTTTCAGCATCAATCTTCTGATATGAACTAATGATGGCTTTCACATAGGCTTTTCCCTTTAGAGACTTCTTAGTGTCCAATGGAAAGCATACATCAGATTTGTGCAGGTCGGGTTCTTCTATGACTTTCAAGAGTCTCAACTGATTCTGTAAATTACACCCTAGTTGGGTGATACTTTTACCACTTCTCACTGCAGGTGCGCTCTCGATATTTAAAATGGATATTAGAGAGCGCACCTGCAGTGAGAAGTGGTAAAAGTATCACCCAACTAGGGTGTAATTTACAGAATCAGCTGAGACTCTTGAAAGTCATAGAAGAACCCGACCTGCACAAATCTGATGTATGCTTTCCATTGGACACTAAGAAGTCTCTAAAGGGAAAAGCCTATGTGAAAGCCATCATTAGTTCATATCAGAAGATTGATGCTGAAACAGAGAACGAGGAATGCCATTTTTTTCTTCTTCTGCCACATTACTGTCTTCTCCTTCTGCCACACTACTGTCTTCTCCTTCTTATTATGTGCGCGTGAAAATTCAATGACTATATTGAGAATATGGATTAATAGTGGGTAGGAAAAGTATTTCTCAAATGGCTTTTGCGTCTTAAAACCATAAACTACTAAGTAATGGCATACATAATTTTTTTAGTATAAAGGTTGTTATTTTAAGTTTTCCCTTATAGAGATATGATCTAACTGCATCTATAAACTATAAGTGTGCAGAAAATTATGATAAGAAACCATAAGAAAGGGTCGTAGCCATGCATAACCTTGAATCTACATACCAAATCATGCAAAAGCATGCACTTATTGTCACCTTGCCTTGGAATATAAAATATCTTGGAAGACTATAAGCGAGCATTTAAATCTTGATAGCTTTTGACTTCAACATATATTTTTCTTAAGTACCATGAAATATACTTCCTCCGTATAAACCGTTTTCAGGAAGATGGATTAATAATGACAAATTATCCATTGTGGCTCACTAGGTTAGCATTTTCTCTTCTATTGACCATCTTACTAATCTACTTGGTAAATTTATTCGGAACCGGCTGCGAATCATTAAAAGACATGCATAAGAAAGAAAGCTAAAATACAGATATATAGCATACCGATACATCGAAACTTCATAGTTGCGATGGCAATCCAGAGATATTTATTTCTACACACGTGGTGCGCGTGCGAATGCGTCAGGCATCATGGACAAATATTTCAGAACATGGAAAGTATTATTCGTATAAAGTAATTAAAACTTTTAAACATCTTGGGTAGATATTTTCTTAGTTGATGCAATCATATCATGAGGACTAAATTTAAGCTATTATACATATGCATATGTATTTTTCTAACCTAATATATCACACACACACACACACAGAGAGAGAAAGAACACCAGTTTGGTAGAGAAATCAGCTAGCAGGACCCTGAAGAAATGGAGTCCATAGCATTGCTCATCATCATCATCCGTGATCCCTTTGATGCCTTATTATCAAAGGGATCATGGATGATGATGATGAGCAATACTATGGACTCCATTTCTTCAGGATCCTGCTACCTGATTTCTCTACCTACCTGGTGTTATCTCTCTCTCTCTGTGTGTGTGTGTGTGTGATATATTATGTTAGAAAAATACATATGCATATGTATAATAGCTTAAATTTAGTCCTCATGATATGATTGCATCAACTAAGAAAATATCTACCCAAGGTGTTTAAAAGTTTTAATTACTTCATACGAATAATACTTTCCATGTTCTGAAATATTTGTCCATGATGCCTTACGCATTCGCACGCGCACCACGTGTGTAGAAATAAATATCTCTGGATTGCCATCGCAACTATGAAGTTTCGATGTATCGGTATGCTATATATCTGTATTTTAGCTTTCTTTCTTATGCATGTCTTTTAATGATTCGCAGCCGGTTCCGAATAAATTTACCAAGCAGATTAGTAAGATGGTCAATAGAAGAGAAAATGCTAACCTAGTGAGCCACAATGGATAATTTGTCATTATTAATCCATCTTCCTGAAAACGGTTTATACGGAGGAAGTATATTTCATGGTACTTAAGAAAAATATATGTTGAAGTCAAAAGCTATCAAGATTTAAATGCTCGCTTATAGTCTTCCAAGATATTTTATATTCCAAGGCAAGGTGACAATAAGTGCATGCTTTTGTATGATTTGGTATGTAGATTCAAGGTTATGCATGGCTACGACCCTTTCTTATGGTTTCTTATCATAATTTTCTGCACACTTATAGTTTATAGATGCAGTTAGATCATATCTCTATAAGAGAAAACTTAAAATAACAACCTTTATACTAAAAAAATTATGTATGCCATTACTTAGTAGTTTATGGTTTTAAGACGCAAAAGCCATTTGAGAAATACTTTTCCTACCCACTATTAATCCATATTCTCAATATAGTCATTGAATTTGCACGCGCACATAATAAGAAGGAGAAGACTGTAATGTGGCAGAAGGAGAAGACAGTAATGTGGCAGAAGAAGAAAAAAATGGCATTCCTCGTTCTCTGTTTCAGCATCAATCTTTGGATATGAACTAATGATGGCTTTCACATAGGCTTTTCCCTTTAGAGACTTCTTAGTGTCCAATGGAAAGCATACATCAGATTTGTGCAGGTCGGGTTCTTCTATGACTTTCAAGAGTCTCAGCTGATTCTGTAAATTACACCCTAGTTGGGTGATACTTTTACCACTTCTCACTGCAGGTGCGCTCTCTAATATCCATTTTGAATGTAATATTATAGATATCCATGCCTGTTTATGTCAAAATTACTTATATTGTCAATGTTTGATTGTCTAGTTGTTGGTGATGCGTCCATATCAGGGACAGAGGCCACTTCCGTTCCTCCAGGTATGTTTATATATTATATAGGGCATGTATATTGATTTAGAATGCTATATCATAAATATACACACATTCCTTTTGCTCTTAGTCGTCCAACTCATTATCATAGGCTGCTTGATGAGATTAGATTTGCGCCTGATGATCTACAAGAGCTTGTTCACTCCCTGTCATATGTGTAAGCAGCGCTATATGCGAGTTTACCTTGTTAGTATGTATGTACTGAAATTAATTAATATTATTCAAATTTTGATACATGCAGATACCAGAGGAGCACATCTTCTATCTCTGTAGGTAAGGCTTTGAATTTGTTGATTTTGGTATTTCTTGTCAATTTTATAGACCAGTATGTGCTAAATATAATGTTCTGACAGTTGCTAGGGGGAAGGCAGCATTCGAGGCTGCTGACCCCAGTCCTGGACGCCGCACAATGACGGCACCACGGAGGTTGGGAGAGAGGCCGAGGACTGGGCTCTAGCAGGGCCCATATGAGGTTAGACTCCACCCCGGTGGTTACTTCCTTCGTCTCCAGTGAGCGACGTATCCAGCAGGAACTGGAGAGCTTGAAGGCCACCGTTCAGGAGTTGAATGAGATGCTGGTACGTATACTACTTAATAGTAAAATATAATGTCATATTATAGATATCAACATATCCAATATCAGTACATAGCCTGAGTTTATTTGGTTGTAGACTTATGTTTTATTAATCATACATGTACATATCTAATTAAAATAAACTACAGTTTTCCAAACTAGATATCCAAATGGGGTTTCGAAATAACTCGATAATGATAAGAATTCGAATGTGGGTGTAGGAGCTGGTGGTTGAGCAGGCCCAGGCCTCGGGGATCGATTTTACCGGACAGAACGATCCGAGGCTGCTGACCCCAGTTCTGGACGCCGCACACGGAGGGCACCACGGAGGTTGGGAGAGGCCGGGGATTGGGCCCTAGCAGGGCCCATATGAGGTTGGACTCCACCCCGGCGGTTACTTCCTCCGTCTCCAGTGACCGGCATGTCCATCATGAACTGGATAGCTTGAGGGCCAGCGTTCAGGAGTTGAAGGAGATGCTGGTATGTATACTACTTTATAGTAAAATATCATTTCATATTATATACATATCAACATATCCATAATTAGTACGTAGCTTGAGCTTATTTGGTTTTAGACTTAAGTTTGATTAATCATACATACATATGTAATTGAAATAAACAACGCTTTTCCAAACTAGATATCCAAACAGGGTTTCGAAATAACTTAATAATGATACGAATTCGAATAATAAACAGTTCTTACACGCTTCTTACACACGTTATATCCAGACGCGACAGGGTAGATCGGCCGAGCCTCCACACGCATCTCCTTCAGCTGCGGCTCCGCAAGCCACTACAACGGCTGCGGTTCTGCAGACAGCTCCTGTAGCTCCACCGCCCACTCAGACTCCCGCAGCCGCCGCTCCGCAAACGACTACCTCGACGGCGGCTGCACAGACCACATCGCCGGCTCCACATGCCGCTCAGACTCCCGCTCGCGATGAATTGCGGAGTTTATTGACCGAGGAGCAGGCGCGCGTTATTCTATCGTTATTCAGAGGTGGAGCTGGACCGAGCTAGGGTAGATTTTTGGTTCTTTTTTTTTTGAAACATGTATTTATTTATATCATACACATTGTACTACATTTTGAAACGATATTGATATTGGTTTGTATTTATATTATATTCAGTTTTTGTGTTTCTTTTGTATATTATATATATGTGTGAGATGTGATTATGAATACTGCAATATATGATTTGATTGATGTATATATTATTGTGCACAGGGCGGGAAAAAATCAAGCAGCCTATTTTTAAAAAAAAATTACAGACAATATGTACCTACGGATTAATCCGTAGGCACACATGTTACCCCTACGGATATGTCCGTAGGGGCAAAATATCAGCAGTAACTGATATTTCCCCCAGATCACAGTTGCAGGGGGTTGGGAAAGCCCCTACGAATATATCCGTAGGGGCAACTGACTCTCCCCTACGGCGTTATCCGTAGGGGCAAAATATCAGGAATTATGAATTTGTGCCCCTACGGAAACGTACCTACACATATATCCGTAGGGGTTAGTACATGCCCCTACGGATATATCCGTAGGTCCAAGTAATTTATTAAAATAAACCGTAAATTATATAAAATCTTATACCCTACGGCTTTATCCGTAGGGGCAAAAGGACCTACACATATATCCGTAGGGGCAACAATTTGACCGTAGGGGCAAGTTCAGGGCCTCAACTTGCACCTGCGGCCTTTGCACCTACGGGGTATTTTTTCGCCCCTACGTATATATCCGTAGGGGTAGTTGGTTGCCCCTACGGATAAATCCGTAGGGGCAACCCTTCTTTGTAGTAGTGATATTTTCTGAAAAGAATTTATTTTACTAAAACTGTGGCGAGTCAAGAACAATATAACTATTGATCTCTCAGATGATAGAATGTTAACCCTCGTCAAAGCCCAGGATAACCCACAAACAGCCATTATTGAAACGTGCCAAGAGTTTATCCGAATTCCGGTTTTAAGCATAAGACGGACAACTCCATATACCTTAACATCGTTAAGATATAAATCCATTCTATATCCAGTATATAAAAACAAAGGCACTAATTTAATTGGAACCAGATTCAAAAATCATGCAGCTGTTTCTAATGCATATCAACCAAATAGAAGAAGGCCAACCAGCATTACTCATCAAGGATTGCATGCACGTATGAGTAACCTGAAAGAGAAGAAAGTTCTCAAAACTATTACTTACAACGGAGTACCTAACACAAGTATCTACATTTTCGATCACCTTGAAGAATTTTGATACATGCAACGTATGGTTCTCTACCTTATTCTTATACCTATAACTTCTCAAAATACGGACCTTGTATTTCAACGAAATACTTGTCTAAAACTAGAGAAGTCATGAGTAAACAGAATATAGTACGAGTACCTACCCCTTTGTCCTAATGGACATCGGACAACATACAATACTTTGTATAAGTCCATTGAGTTCAATAACTTACACCCTGTGCGTCGTAGGTTGAAAAACTGTACTATGGTTAAGAAGAATTACACCGTTGTTGAATGCACCTTACCTAGCCATCAACTGATACAAGTAAATGTCACAGACATAATTTCAAAAATTTATATCTCACTTTATAAAATAAACGTACATATATATCAGTTTGAAATTGGTGCATAACGACGGATATTCAAAACCAAAAATTTGCCGTTAGGTAAAACCCAGGGGATTTCCTCAAATATCACCAATTATAAAGAATTTCGATATATGGGAGCATCAATCACCCAATTCCCAATATCTTACCCCCACTCATCATCTGTAACGCCATACAGATGTGAGAATCATGTCTAGTAAATATATACCCTGGAGTTAGAATCTTATTGGGAAAACAATTTTCAATTAATATCGCATAGTCAAACTGAAACATAAAAATGTTTCGAAGGGGTAGTTGGGTATTCCTAGTAATGCCTCTTCCACTATCTAGATTCATTATAGTAACCGTATACTTCCTTGCCCTCACAGCAATCCCTTTATATGTCTTTACTTATTACCTTCTGTACACCCAATTTAGGCTAATTGGTTTTCTTCTTTCCCTACCTTTCGATACCATCCTAAGATTTGGAAGAAGACTATCCAATAAGTGTAATAGGTGTACTCTCTTAATACCAGGAGCCCTCGCAACCTGAGACAAGGTAAAGGGAGAACCTGAGACAAGGTAAAGGGAAAAGACAACTGAATAATCCTTATTCTATTTCTCCCGAACTAGAATCCATCCTCGAACTGGAACAAGTTCCTTCGAGTTCTTATGTAACTATACGATGGCATATCCAAGCAATATGGATTTTCGTAGTGATACGAAGTGTTCTGGAGAAATGCAAAAAAGAAGTAGGAGTGGCAGGGGTATACGCGGTTTTGTCGTGAATGATAGTAGTCGCAATTTCCTTTGCCCATACTCTAATCCCTTTTTATGTCTTTATTTATTACCTTCTGTATACCACACTTAAGATAATTGGTTTTTTTCCTTCTCCACCTTTCGACACCTACCTATGGTTTGGAAAAAGACTATCCAATAAGCACAATAGGTGTACTCTCCTAACACTTGGAGCTCTCGCAACCTGAGAGAAGGTAAAGAGAAAAGACAACCGAATAATCATATTCAGTCTTTCCAAAACTTGAATCCATCTTTGAACTGGAACAAGTTCCTTCGAGTTCGTATGTAACTATACACTAAAATATCTAAGAAATGTGGATTTTCGTAGTAATACGGAGTGTTATAGAGAAATGCAAAGGGGATGTAGGATTGGCAATGATATATGCGACTCCGTGACAATCTAAAAGCCAAAGTGTTTTAAGAAGGTTCAGAGAACTTGGTTCATGAGTTTTAGTTTAGGGTTAGGCTATAGGGTTCCTAGGCACACCCATGAGGTTCTACAAGTGATCAAACATGGCCAATTCAAATTTTTATGTGCCTACAAACCCTAATACGGATCGTTAACTAGATGTATAGGCGATGCAATGCAAGTTCACAACTTTAACTAAAAGGGAAGTGACTACAATCTTTGTAGATCCGGTTCTCCACCTCCATAGCTCCACTTTGACGTCCCTCCACTGCGATCATCAGATCCCAGACTCTAGCGTCGGCTTCATCGGAGAAATGGGCGGGCTAGGTCGTCGACTTCGATGCCGAAGATGATCTACGTCGAGGCAACTCAAGATCAAGCTCCAACTTCACCAAGTCATGAAACTAGTGAAGAAAACACCCTATACTACTTGGGAAGTGGTAGAGGATGAAGAAATAGGAAGTGGGTGTAGGGTTCCTAGGCACCCCAAGGAGGTCTCACAAGGCATCGAACATGCCATATTAAAATTTTATGGTGCCTACAAACCCTAAACTACGGATCGTCGGCTAGATGTCTAGGCGAAAAACTAACTAGTTAACACTTAACTAAAAGTTTAACGGAAATACAACCTTTGTAGATCCGGTGCTCCACCTCCATAGCTCCGCAACGAAGTCGTCTCCGCTGTCCAAAAGGAATCCGGGCTCTAGCGTCGTCTTCGTCGGAGAATGGGCGGGCTAGGTCGTCGATGTCCAAGCCGAAGATGATCTACGTCGAGGCATCGATGAATCAAGCTCCACCTTCACCAAGTCATGAAACTTGTGAAGGAAACACACTCTACTACTTGGCAAGAGGTAGAGGATGAAGAAATAGGAAGTGGGTAGACTTTAGAATTGGATTTCTCACTCATTTCCATCACTTGCCATTGATGGGGCAAGCTTTCTTCACTTGAAGAATGAAGAAGAAGAAGGAAATTGTTATGATAAGTTAATTGAAAAAGAAAAGAAAATCAATTCTTATCATAAAATTAACCATGGTCAAGTGTAGAGACTAAACTAGGGTTAGTGGGAATGGTTAGGGTTAAGGATGAGATAAGAATGGTTGACTTGATCAAAGCTTCATGAAGCTTCAACTAAAGAACAAATAAAGCCACCATTCTTTTCTCTTTTCCATTTATTTTCCAAAATGCATAAACAAATAAATAAATGAATAAATAAGTAATGGAAAATAAAACCCTAACCACTCTCACAACCATGGTTTAATCTTCACACAAAACACAAGTTAGCATGCATCATCAAACATGATACATACAAGTGCATAAAAGTATATCACATATACAACTTGCACAATCCAAGTGAGAAAATCCATTTAAAGTGAACCATTACTAGTTAATGCAAAGTAATATATCAAATATATAATTATACATTAAATCATTAAATCAACACTTGATTCAATGATCCGGTCATGTCGCACACAACCGACTAGTATTCAATGTATCGGCTTATCGAATCAATACTTGATTCGATACCTAGGTTATATCGCATACAACCATTCGATACAATCATCGCGAGAATAGAATACGGTATCACATACACGCATTATTCTCGGTCCCGCACATATCTCATATGCACTCCTATTTCGTTTTGCTTGAGCCAGGAAACCTCTGTGTAGGACTCTAAAGACTCGTCAATACGCCGGCAGCAGATGATGATCATATCAAACACCCACAAGCCGCAAGCGGTCTGCTAAACGTAACGGCCACCCGGGTATTGAGCGATCTGAAGATCAACGAGCAAGCCCGCTCACACTCCAGTGAATCCTACCAGTAACACTACCGTACAGTCCGGTCTGATCCTCTGATACGTCGCATATCTCGCCTAGGGGTGGTAAACGTCAGACCCCAATAGCTCGATAAGTCGTGTCGATATGAGGTCTATAACTATTCGAGAAACTACAGGTAACACTTACCAGTAAATCTCAGCAACCCTGGCCAGGGATTTCCTGTTATAGCCAATCGAACACAGCGCAACATCAACCCCCTATACCGGGAGAGACGAATCCCCTCCTATCGCTCATTGCCTCCATGTGACTCGGGACTGTACCCAAAAACCACCGTTTTGCACGCCCTCTTGGACGTGGTAAGATGGAAATCAAAGCACAGTGGGAACCACACAAGACTCTATGACGATCTCGGGTCAACAGACTACTCTGTACCAGTGTCACCGGAGAACTGCCATCTGACGTGAGGTATAATACCATCTGGGAGTTCTCGGCGAGTCTGTCCAGTGTACCCAGTCTCTACTGAGCACCCGTATATCATCTCTGATGTCAAACACCAATGGATATGGGATCATCCATCGCCCATCTATATGGGTCGAGAAGGTATACGCTAGTCTACTCTGGCATATCGATGCCCCGTCTCGATACACCCTCGACTAGGGACATTGAAGGATGTACTTATGGACTACCATGTCCCCACTAGTATGATCCGCATCATAGTCCAGGTAGTCAAGTACAGATCCTAAGGGCTTTACCAACATGTAACAGAGAGACAATCAGTATACACGTTAAGGTAAAGATCAACCAGATAGCATACTATCATGTCGAGCAAGAAAGTCCTCCCTATATATGTCCCAGCATCCACTACAATATACATCCTATGTATAGTAATGGCCTCTAGGGCATACATATAACTAACAATCTCCCACTTGCACTAGGGCCATCTGATAGCAGTGGTTGCAGTATCTCATACTCAACCATCCCATAAAAGTCTCTCTCTGGGAAAAGGCCTTTCGTGAGTGGATCCGCTGTGTTTGTCCTCTGAGTCTACTCTCCTAACCTCGATCCCTTGGAGATCAACCATCTCCATGATCAGGTGATACTGCCTTAGAATATGTCTGGATCACTGATGGGACGGACGTTCCTTGGCATAAGCCACAACTCCATTGTCACACAATAGGAGGAACATGGTTCATCTTATGAACCAATATATACCCAAACAGCCTCTTTGGTAGCATCTTAAGTAGCGATGTATCCTGCCTTTATCGTCTAGTATGTCACGGTATCTAGCTTGGAACTCTTCCAACATACTGTCCCTCTACTGAGGGTAAAGACAATGCCTGCGACTGACATTCAGTCGTCTTTATCACCCTGGAACCTTTCCAGTGATTCTCCCCAGGATCGATTGATACCATCTCACTTCGACAAGTGAGAATCCTAACATCCATTTAGATCTATCTCATAGATCCAAAATCCAGGAATTAGTAGGTATCATTATGATCCTATATGGAGAATCATTGTGATAAATGGAGATTGACCGAGCGTAGCATAGGAAACTCCTTCCCTATCAAGAGTATGTCATCCACGTACTCTACGAGGATCGTCACCATACTCCCTACTACCTTCTTGTTTATACAAGGTTCATCTACCATTTTGATGATGTCAATTTCTTTGACTAATCCATCAAAACAGATGTTCCAACTCCGCGATGCCTGCTTTAATCCTATAAAGCATCTTGCACACGTTTCCGCTGCTCCCACTGTCTACGAAGCCCTCTGGCTGTGTACATATAGACGCACTCTTCTAAAACATCATTTAGAAAAGCAGTCATGACACCCAACCACCAGATATCGCAGTCATGGTATGTAGCCGTGACAAGTAGGATCTGGATGGACTTAAGCATAGTCACTTGAAAAGGTTTCATCATAATCCACGCCTGGTCGATGACGAAAAGCTTTAACAAGTCTAGCTTTGAAAGTCTCAACTTTTCCATCTACACCAAGTAATCTTCTCAAGATATACTTGCTCCTGATGGGGATTTAACCCTTCAGATATTGCAACCAAAGTCCATACTTTGTTGGTGTATAAGGATTCCATCTCAGATCGCTAAACATCCAGCCATTCTTACAGAGTCCCACTCCTGATGGCCAGCTCGAAACTAGTTGGGTCATCATCTCATGATGCAATCCTCGCTCCCACTGTCATAGAGAAACCGAAGTATCTCTCAGGTGGGTGAGGAACCCTACTAGATCGGCGGAGAGGCTGAGGTTCGTTGGAATCTACTGAATCCTTTGGTTGTATCAAATCATCTGCTTTAATTTGTATAGCTGGAACCTTTCCAGTTCTACATAACAGATCTTGCCTCGAGCTTGTCCGGATTTTTCTTTTAGACATAGGCCGGTCAACCCCAAATCTTAACTATCTTTAGAGATGGGCTCTTCCCTTTCCATATCACATATGAAGTGGTAGGCATTGATTTGATTTGAACCCTATTCAATAGGTATGCAACTTCTCACGTGCATAACACCCAAAAGGAAAAAGGTAACTCAGTATTACTCATCATAGAGCACACCATATCAAATAGGGTGTATCTGCTCCGTCCCGATATACCATCGTGCTATGGTGTATACAGAGGAGTAATGCTGAGAGAGAATCTCATTCTCCTTTAGAATAGTCCAGTATTTCCGTGCTCAAGTATTCTCCTCCTTGATCACATCAAAGGACATAATACTTATACCCGTATTTTGGTTCTCTACTTCTAACTTATATTCTGTGAATATCTCAAAAGGTTCGGACTTGTGTTTCAACAGGAACATATGTCTGAATCTAAAGAGATCATCAGAGAACGTAATGAAGTATAAAGAACCAGTCCTGGTATTTGTAGACAGGAGACGTTACATACATCATCATGTATCAGTCCCAAGAGTTTACTAACTCTTTCTCTGTTTCCAATAAACAGAGCTGTGGTCATCTTATCTTTGTGACATGACTGGCGAGTTTCACAAGATGTAAGTTCAAACTGATTTAAATATGCATCTATATGTATCTCTAGCTAGTCGGGTCACATTGATCTGACCTAGTCTACAATACCTCAAGTAGGATTCGTTCATTTCTGAACTCTTCCTCTTGTGTGTGTTCCGTATACTAAAGAACTGTCGTTTGATTTAGAACATCAACGCTTTTAGATAACGTGCCTGATCCGATCAACTTTTGATATAGGAAATGTTCAAAACATTATCCAACAATACAAAATTATATCCTTTCTTTACTAATAAAGAGACTGATATGATTTTGTATATCAGGTTCGGTATCTAACAACATTCGTTCAGAATCAATGTATTGGTAATACAGGGTGACAGTGACCAACAGACTTGGCTGCAACATTTGCCCCGTTTTCTGCCTCATGAAACTTATCATCCGTTCTCAGTTCTCTACCTTTATGTAGCCCTATGTAACAAATTACATATGTGGGATCCTGATCCGGTATCACATACCCAGGACGTAAAGGATACTGAGAAACAGTTCTGTATAATGAACACACCCGAAGATGATGCATCAGCATGCACTCTCTTCGTTTGGGCGGCACGGGAATTCTGGTAATCCCCAATTTCCTGCTCTGTCTTATAACAATTATAAGTTGGAGCGGGACCAACGTTCCCCAGCTCAGTATAACAAGCGGGTTCGGTCAATAATCCGTATTATTAACTTGATTAAGGCGTGATATGGTCGCTACCAGGAGAGAGAGAGAAGAAAACACTCAGCGTGCGCTCTTTCAAGAATAGATTGGTTATTATTTTATCTAATCAGGATGGCTCCTACTGCTTTTTATCAAATCTTCCTTCAAACCCTAAAAGGAAAGACTAGCCGGGATTAATTACACACTACAAGTTCGCCAATCTTTCAGCCAGGCCAGTATCGGTACTTTGAGGGAGGTCCCCCGTGCTTTCGCACGAACCTAATTACTGTAAACCTCATTTTCCCAGAGGCGTAACCCCGTTGACACCTTTCTAGACACCTACTAGATCGGCTAATTGTAATGTATAAAACTCTCCCAGGAGTAACACTTACTCGCAGCGGGTATCGGGATCCAACTATCTCATAGATGGTATGCAATCTCATTGCAAATTTCAACACTTGAAATTCCCGATAATATTTTGCCCCTAGCGTCCTATGACCTTGACGCAGGCCAACAAACCATAGTCCGCTAGTCAAGTTCAACCCGTCATTTCCTGATTGAATTAAACCCACCCGCACGACCCTTGACGCAGGCCAACAAAGTCGCACGACTACCCTAATCCAATCACATCATATGCTTATGCAGATAAGCACCAGTTAGCTACCGCACACTACGCCTTGACGCAGGCCAACAAACGTAGCACGAATACTAACTACAAATTATCTGAAATGACGGAGGGCTACGACAGGTTTTTCTGAAAACCTATTGCGTAATGAACTTGATATCGTTGTAGGATCGAATGAATTTTGAAATGGAGTGTTTTTGAGGCTTTTCTAGTTTTGCTAAAGGAGTCACTCCCGGTGAAGGGATCGTCGGTCCTTTCCTCGTCGAATGAGGTGCGGGATATATCACATATATCACTGTGCAAAGCAAAAACACTTAAAAGCAATCAAAAGCAAACCGAGTGTGTAGCATCTGCCAGTTATTGCTAAAGGAGTCACTCACGGTGAAGGGATCTCGGTCCTTTCCTCATCGAATAAGGTGCAGGATATATCGCATATACCGCTGTGCAAAGCAAGAACTGTAGCTACCTGTTTTATTTTGAAATTCGATTCTACAACATCTTAGGTTTCTTTTATTTTTAATTAATCACATTAATGAAGTCCCATCATTTAAATACCTAAACATCACAGATAAATACGACGTATACTTATGCCATCCGCATTCGCCTCGATGTCCCCTCGTGCACCGTTAGGTAAGGTAACTAACGGCAGAGCGGGGCAGGGCTAGCGCGGGTGTAAAACATAAGTAACGTCTATATAATATATCATATATACTATATACTGTATCTATCAAAGAACATCACATGATCACATCACAGATATCGCAGCAGAAGAATCATATGAAATATTGGATATACTAGGACGTCCATGTTTTCAATACGAGCCAGTATAAAACACGGATTCCACGGTCGTGATGAATAGCCAAACCCACACCCCTAGACCCCTACGAGAGCGGCAAGCAACCCTACCAATTCTGGAGTTAGGAGACCCGGACTCGACTCCTCGAGTTGGTCTCCCACTGAACTCCAGAACCCGGTTACTTGTGCCCTCCTCCTTGGGTCTATCCTAGTGCGGAAAAGTAAATAATATACAACGGGTGACAACTTCCGCAACCTGGAAGCGCCCCAATAAAAGAATATTACATACAAGTTTTTACATGAATGAAAATGAAAAACACTCATCTCACATAAAAACCCCCGGCTATTCAAACACGACGATCCAATATAACATATCCAGCAACACATAACATCACATGTCATCAACGTAAGTAAATACGCGCATCCCAATTGTCGTTGACATATAGCAACGAAACCGGCGATATCACATATTACACTTACGGTCACAGAAAAGAAAGTGTAAAACTACAACAGTTGGAATCCGCAACCACCTCAGACATCGCATGCCTGACCAAATGAATTACTTAGACATCGCATGCCTAACAATTATAAACCCCGCATTTTAGTCTCAAAATCGAAAACTCTTTTCAATATCAAGTCGGGCAATTCAACAAGATTCCCGACATCCTGATCGAATGCTCGTCGCAAACTTCAGTAGACGGCCGCACCCCCGATACCGTCGACGAAGTGCACCAAGGCGGAACACCGCTGCCGCGAGCACCCGAACGGATGCTTTCGGCGACGGGGTTCTCCTACAGTCACTTGGTCGGGGCTATGGAGCGAGGCTGTCTATTAAGTTTACCCGGCGAGTATCCGCGTACGCTACGTGATTGCGACGGACTTTTGATCATATCAAAATTCCGTGGCAACCGATCAAGTGAGACTAAACTGCTATGTTTATAACATTCATTTAGTTATCTCATAACTTATTGTGAATTCCAATTATTGTATCCCATTCCGGATAAATAGAAAATGTTAAACTTTCCGATTGAACATTCGAACACCCAAGTTTTCCCAATACAGATCAACACATGAAATAAGTCTACCAACATTCCGTTCGTGCCTCAGTACCAACGGTCCAGCCGTAGAAGGGTCAAGCCAATGCCTCACATGTGGCACGCCGTACTGCCCTAAACCCGAAGGTTCAAAGGGCAGTTCAAGACGGTCAGATAATCGAGTTAAGGTTTGTTGTCTTCTAGAGGGTCCATCGAGTTACTTGCACTACTTAGAACGTCGTTAAACTACGGAAAGATCCAACACTTGGAAATTTCCCGACAGGGGAAAAGTTGGGTATTTATATCCGGTCGAACTTTTTAACATATTCTAAAAATTATCCGGAAAGCCACACAGACAAAATTTGATACTCCGATCGAAACACCGAATCCCCAAAACAATCCCAGAAAATACAACTCTGGAAACAGTATTAAAAATTCCCAGAAAATCCAGAATAAAATAATAAGAGTTACTGTGCAAATAGTGGAGGATGACGTCATTATTGGGCCGCTGATCCGCCGCAGAAGGCATGCTTCTGACGCGGATCCGCCGCGAAAATTACTGTTCACCAGAAACTTTTTGCACCGTAATTCTTAGTTTTCCCTGCTGAATTTTTTAGCAATTTTTAATTTGGAAAAACTCACTGTTTTCAAAAAAGTACAGAGAGCAAGATTGATTTGGTGTTTCGGGTTCGTTCGGACTTCAAATTCCGTCTGGACTTCGCCTAAGGCTCTAGCTAGGCTTTGATACCACTGTAGGGTTCCTAGGCACCCCAAGGAGGTCTCACAAGGTATCGAACATGCCATATTAAAATTTTATGGTGCCTACAAACCTTAAACTACGGATCGTCGGCTAGATGTCTAGGCGAAAAACTAACTAGTTAACACTTAACTAAAAGTTTAACGGAAATACAACCTTTGTAGATCCGGTGCTCCACCTCCATAGCTCCGCAACGAAGTCGTCTCCGCTTTCCAAAAGGAATCCGGGCTCTAGCGTCGTCTTCGTCGGAGAATGGGCGGGCTAGGTCGTTGATGTCCAAGCCGAAGATGATCTACGTCGAGGCATCGATGAATCAAGCTCCACCTTCACCAAGTCATGAAACTTGTGAAGTAAACACACTCTACTACTTGGCAAGAGGTAGAGGATGAAGAAATAGGAAGTGGGTAGACTTTAGAATTGGATTTCTCACTCATAAAAGTATATCACATATACAACTTGCACAATCCAAGTGAGAAAATCCATTTAAAGTGAACCATTACTAGTTAATGCAAAGTAATATATCAAATATATAATTATACATTAAATCATTAAATCAACACTTGATTCAATGATCCGGTCATGTCGCACACAACCGACTAGTATTCAATGTATCGGCTTATCGAATCAATACTTGATTCGATACCTAGGTTATATCGCATACAACCATTCGATACAATCATCGCGAGAATAGAATACGGTATCACATACACGCATTATTCTCGGTCCCGCACATATCTCATATGCGCTCCTATTTCCTTTTGCTTGAGCCAGGAAACCTCTGTGTAGGACTCTAAAGACTCGTCAATACGCCGGCAGCAGATGATGATCATATCAAACACCCATAAGCCGCAAGCGGTCTGCTAAACGTAACGGCCACCCGGGTATTGAGCGATCTGAAGATCGACGAGCAAGCCCGCTCACACTCCAGTGAATCCTACCAGTAACACTACCGTACAGTCCGGTCTGATCGTCTGATATGTCGCATATCTCGCCTAGGGGTGGTAAACGTCAGACCCCAATAGCTCGATAAGTCGTGTCGATATGAGGTCTAGAACTATTCGAGAAACTACAGGTAACACTTACCAGTAAATCTCAGCAACCCTGGCCAGGGATTTCCTGTTATAGCCAATCGAACACAGCGCAACATCAACCCCCTATACCGGGAGAGACGAATCCCCTCCTATCGCTCATTGCCTCCATGTGACTCGGGACTGTACCCAAAAACCACCGTTTTGCACGCCCTCTTGGACGTGGTAAGATGGAAATCAAAGCACAGTGGGAACCACACAAGACTCTATGACGATCTCGGGTCAACAGACTACTCTGTACCAGTGTCACCAGAGAACTGCCATCTGACGTGAGGTATAATACCATCTGGGAGTTCTCGGCGAGTCCGTCCAGTGTACCCAGTCTCTACTGAGCACCCGTATATCATCTCTGATGTCAAACACCAATGGATATGGGATCATCCATCGCCCATCTGTATGGGTCGAGAAGGTATACGCTAGTCTACTCTGGCATATCGATGCCCCGTCTCGATACACCCTCGACTAGGGACATTGAAGGATGTACTTATGGACTACCATGTCCCCATTAGTATGATCCGCATCATAGTCCAGGTAGTCAAGTACAGATCTTAAGGGCTTTACCAACATGTAACAGAGAGACAATCAGTATACACGTTAAGGTAAAGATCAACCAGATAGCATACTATCATGTCGAGCAAGAAAGTCCTCCCTATATATGTCCCAGCATCCACTACAATATACATCCTATGTATAGTAATGGCCTCTAGGGCATACATATAACTAACAGTGGGTTCACTTTAGAATTGGATTTCTCACTCTTTTTCTTATGTTGCCATTGATGGTAGCAAGCTTTTCTTCATTGTTGAAGAAGAAGAAGAAGAAGAATAAAAGAATTATGATAAGTTCTTTTTAAAATAGAAAATAAATGATACTTATCATATAGCAACCATGATTAAGTTTAGAGACTAAACTAGGTTTAGGTTGAATGGTTAGATTAAGGCAAACAAACAAAATGGTCAAAGCTTCAAAGCTTCATGAAGTTTTAAGAAAGAAACAAAGCTAGCCACCATTTTATTCTTGCCAAAATAAATGAATAAATAAAATAAATAGTTAATAAAATCAAAACCCTAACCATTACATAACCATGGTTTAATCTAAACATACACCCAAACATTCATGTATCATCAAACATGATACAATCAAGTGCACAAAAATATATCACATATACAATGTGCACATCAAGTGAGAAAATCCATTTTAAGTGAACAGATACTAGTTAATGTAAAGTAATATATCAAATATATAATTATACATTAAATCATTAAATCAACACTTGATTTAACGATCCGGTCATATCGCATATGACCGACTAATATCCAATGTATCGGCTTATCGAATCAATCCTCGATTCGATAACTAGGTTATATCGCATACAACCAATCGATACATTCATCGCGAGAATAGAATACGGTATCACATACACGCATTATTCTCGGTCCCGCACATATCTCATATGCGCTCCTATTTCGTTTCGCTTTAGCCAGGAAACCTCTGTGTAGGACTCTAAAGACTCGTCAATACGCCGGCAGCAGGTGATGATCATATCAAACACCCACAAGCCGCAAGCGGTCTGCTAAACGTAACGGCCACCCGGGTATTGAGTGATCAGAAGATCGACGAGCAAGCCCGCTCACACTCCTGTGAATCCAACCAGTAACACTTACCGTACAGTCAGGTCTGTTCGTCTGATATGTCGCATATCTCGTCTAGGGGTGGTAAACGTCAGACCCCAATAGCTCGATAAGTCATGCCGGCGTGAGGTCCATAACAATGTGTGAAACTACTGATAACACTTACAAGTAGATCACTGCAACCCTGTCCAGGGATTTCCAGTTATGGCCAGTCCAGCATAGCGCAACATCAACCCCCAATACCGGGAGAGACGAATCCCCTCCTATCGCTCATTGCCTCCATGTGAATGGGGATTGTACCCAAAAACCACCTGTTTGCACGACTCAGTAGAGCCGTGGTAGGGTGGAAATCAAAGCACAGTGGGAGACACACAAGACTCTATGACGATCTCGGGTCAGCAGACTAAGCTGTACCAGTGTCACCAGAGAACTGCCATCTGATGTGAGGTATAATACCATCTGGGAGTTCTCGGCGAGTCCGTTCAGCGTAACCATTCTCTACTGAGCACCCGCATACCATCTCTGAAGTCAAACACCAATGGATATGGGATCATCCATCGCCTATCACATGGGTCAAGAAGATATACGCTAGTCTACTCTGGAATATCGTTGCCCCGTCTCGATACCCACGACTAGGAACATTGAAGGATGTACTCATGGACTACCTAGGCCCCACTAGTATGATCTGCATCATAGTCCTGGAAGTCGAGTACACATCCTAAGTGCTTTATCAACATGTAACAGAGAGACAGAAAGTATACATGTTAAGATGAAGAGCAACCAGATAGCGTACTATCATGTCGAGCAAGAAAGTCCTACCTATATATGACCCAGCATCCACTACATTATACATCCAATGTACAGTAATGGCCTCTAAGGCATACATATAACTAACAATCTCCCACTTGCACTAGGGTCATCTGTAGCAGTGGTTGCAGTATCACATACTCAACCATCCCATATAAGTCTCTCTCTGGGAAAAAGCCTTTGTGAGTGGATCCGCCGTGTTGTCCTCTAAGTCTACTCCCCCAACCCCGATCACCCTGGAGATCAACTATCTCCATGATCAGGTGATGCTGCCTCAGAATATGTCTGGGTCACTGATGGGACCAGGGTTCCTGGGCCGAAGCCACACTTCCATTGTCATACAATGGTAGGAACCTAGTTCATCTCATGAACCAATATACACCCAAACTGCCTCTTTGGTAGTATCTTTAATAGCGATGTTACCAGCCTTTATCGCCTAGTTTGCCACGGTATCTAGCTTGGAACTCTTCCAACATACCGTCCCTCCACTGAGGGTGAAGACAATGCCTGTGACTGACATTCAGTCGTCCTTATCACCCTGGAACACTTCCAGTGATTCTCCCCAGGATCGATTGATACTATCTTACTATAGCTAGTGAGAATCCTAACATCCATTTAGATCTATCTCATAGACCCAAATCCCAGGATTTAGGAGGTATCATCTTTATCCTATATGGAGAATCCATGTGATAAGCGGAGATTGATCGTGCGTAACATAGGAAACTCTTTTCTTATCAAGAGTATGTTGTCCACGTACAATACGAGGATGACCACCTTACTCTCTACTATCTTTTTGTATATACAAGATTCATCTACCATTTTGATGAAGTCAAACTCTTTGACTACCACATCAAAAAAGATGTTCCAACTCCACGATGCCTGCTTTATCCTGTAAAGCAACTTGCACATGTTTCCGCTGCTCCCACTGTTTACGAAGCCCTCTGGCTGTGTACTTATAGACATTCTCTTCTAAATCATTATTTAGAAAAGTAGTCATGGCACCCAACCGCCAGATATCGTAGTCATGGTATGTAGCCGTGGCAAGTAGGATCCGGATGGACTTAAGCATAGCCACCGGAAAAGGTATCATCATGATCCACGCCTGGTCGATGACGAAAACCTTTAACAAGTCTAGCTTTGAAAGTCTCAACTTTTCCATCTACACCAAGTAATCTTCTCAAGATATACTTGCTCCTGATGGGGATTTAACCCTTCACATATAGCAACCAAAGTCCATACTTTGTTGGTGTACATGGATTCCATCTCAGATCGCTAAGCATCCAGCCATTCTTACAGAGTCCCTACTCTCGATGACCTGCTCGAATCTAGTTGGGTCATCATCTCATGATGCAATCCTCGCTCCCACTGTCATCGAGAAACCGAAGTATCTCTCAAGCGGATGAGGAACCCTGCTAGTTCGGCGGAGAGGCTGAGGTTCGTCGGGGACTATTGAATCCTCTGGTTCTGTCAAATCATTAGCTGTAGTTTTGCACAGCTGGAACCTTTCCAGTTCTACAGAACCGACCTTGCCTTTATCTTGTCCGGATTTTTCTTTTGACATAGGCCGGACAATCCCAAATCTTAACTTACTTAAGAGATAGGCTCTTCCCATACCATATCTTATATGGAGTGGTAGGCACTGATTTGAATCGAACCCTATTCAATAGGTATGCAACTTCATAACTGCATAACTCCCTAAAAGAAAATAGGAAACTCAGTAGTACTCATCATAGAGCGCACCATATCATATAGGGTGTGATTGCTCCGCCCTGATATCCCATCGTGATATGGTGTATACGGAGGAGTAATGTTGAGAGAGAATCTCATTCTCCTTTAGAATAGTCCATGAATTCCATGCACAAGTATTCTCCTCCCTGATCTCATCATAGGACATAATACTTATACCCGGTTATTGGTTCTTTACTTCTAACTTATATTCTGTGAATATCTCAAAAGCTTCGGGCCTATGTTTCAACAGGAACATATGTCTGAATCTTGATAGATCATCAGAGAACGTAATGAAGTACAAAGAACCTGTCCTGGCATGTGTAGACAGGAGACCTTACATACATCATCATGTATCAGTCCCAAGAGTTTACTAACTCTTTCTCTGTTTCCAATAAACAGAGCTATGGTCATCTTAATTTTGTGACATGACTGGCAAGTTTCACAAGATGTAAATTCAAACTGATTTAAATATGCATCTAAAATGTAACTTCAGCTAGTCGGGTCGCATTGATATTGTAGGGTTCCTAGGAACACTAATGAGGTCTCACAAGGCATCAACCATGCCAATTTCAAATTTTACAAGTGCCGAGAAACCCTAATAGGGATCGTTAACTAGAATTTTAGGCGAAAGATGCAACTAGTTAACAACTTAACTAAGTGATCGGAAATACAACCTTTGTAGATCCGGTTCTCCACCTCCATAGCTCCATGATGAAGTCTCCTTGCTGTCCAAATCAAATCCCGGGCTCTAGCGTCGGCTTCATCGGAGAAATGGGCGGGCTAGGTCATCGACTACGATGCCGAAGATGATCTGCGTCGAGACAACACTAGATCAAGCTCTAACTTCACCAAGTCAAGAAACTTGTGAAGAAAACACCCTATACTACTTGGCAAGAGGTAGAGGATGATGAAATAGGAAGTGGGTTCAATTTAGAATTGGATTTCTCACTCTTTTCATCAAATCACCATTGATGGAAGCTAGTTTTTCTTCTTGAAGAAGAAGAAGAAGAAGAAGATAATATTATGATAAGTTAATTAAAAATTAAAAGAAAAATGAATCCTTATCATAATATGAACCATGGTTATGTGTAGAGAATTGACTAAGGTTAGATGAATGGTTAGGGTTAAGGATGAAGACAAAATGGTCACTTTGGTCAAAACTTCATGAAGCTTCAACAAGCTTCAAGAATGAAAGCAACCATTTTGTTTTCTTATCCCATTTCTTTTTAATCCAATTAAAAAGATAAATGAATGAATAATTAAATAAAAACCCTAACCATTTACTCAACCAAGGTTTAATTCTTTACACAAAAACAAGTAAGTATGTATCATCAATCATGATACAATCAAGTGCACAAAAGTATATCACATATACAACTTGTGTACTACAAGTGAGAAAATCCATTTAAAGTGAACCAATATTAGTTAATGCAAAGTAATATATCAAAAATATAATTATACATTAAATCATTAAATCAACACTTGATTTAACGATCCGGTCATATCGCATATAACCGACTAATATCCAATGTATCGGCTTATCGAATCAATCCTTGATTCGATAACTAGGTTATATCGCATACAACCAATCGATACATTCATCGCGAGAATAGAATACGGTATCACATACACGCATTATTCTCGGTCGCGCACATATCTCATATGCGCTCCTATTTCGTTTCGCTTGAACCAGGAAACCTCTGTGTAGGACTCTAAAGACTCGTCAATACGCCGGCAGCAGATGATGATCATATCAAACACCCACAAGCCGCAAGCGGTCTGCTAAACGTAACGGCCATCCGGGTATTGAGCGATCAGAAGATCGACGAGCAAGCCCGCTCATACTCCTGTGAATACAACCAGTAACACTTACCGTACAGTCCGGTCTCGTCGTCTGATATGTCGCATATCTCGCCTAGGGGTGGTAAACGTCAGACCCCAACAGCTCGATAAGTCGTGTCGATATAAGGTCTATAACAGTTCGAGAAACTACTGGTAACACTTACCAGTAAATCTCAGCAACCCTGGCCAGGAATTTCCGGTTATAGCCAATCGAACACAGCGCAACATCAACCCCCTATACCGGGAGAGACGAATCCCCTCCTATCGCTCATTGCCTCCATGTGACTCGGGACTGTACCCAAAAACCACCGTTTTGCACGCCCTCTTGGACGTGGTAAGGTGGAAATCAAAGCACAGTGGGAACCACACAAGACTCTATGACGATCTCGGGTCAACAGACTACTCTGTACCAGTGTCACCAGAGAACTGCCATCTGACGTAAGGTATAATACCATCTGGGAGTTCTCGGCGAGTCCGTCCAGTGTACCCAGTCTCCACTGACCACCCGCATATCATCTCTGATGTCAAACACCTATGGATATGGGATCATCCATCGCCCATCTGTATGGGTCGAGAAGGTATACGCTAGTCTACTCTGGTATATCGATGCCCCGTCTCGATACACCCATGACTAGGGACCTTGAAGGATGTACTTATGGACTACCATGTCCCCACTAGTATGATCCGCATCATAGTCCAGGTAGTCAAGTACACATCCTAAGGGCTTTACCAACATGTAACAGAGAGACAATCAATGTACACGTTTAGGTAAAGAGTAACCAGATAGCATATTATCATGTCGAGCAAGAAAGTCCTCCCTATATATGTCCCAGCATCCACTGCAATATACATCCAATGTACAGTAATGGCCTCTAGGACATACATATAACTAACAATCTCCCACTTGCACTAGGGCCATCTGATAGCAGTGGTTGTAGTATCTCATACTCAACCATCCCATAAAAGTCTCTCTCTGGGAAAAGGCCTTTGTGAGTGGATCCGCCGTGTTGTCCTCTGAGTCTACTCTCCTGACCTCGATCACCCTGGAGATCAACTATCTCCATGATCAGGTGATACTGCCTTAGAATATTTCTGGATCACTGATGGGACGGACGTTCCTTGGCATAAGCCACAACTCCATTGTCATACAATGTGAGGAACTATGTTCATCTCATGAACAAATATACATCCAGACTGCCTCTTTGGTAGCATCTTAAGTAGCGATGTATCGAGCCTTTATCGTCTAGTATGCCACGGTATCTAGCTTGGAACTCTTCCAACATACCGTCCCTGTACTGAGGGTAAAGACAATGCCTGTGACTGACATTCAGTCGTTCTCATCACCCTGGAACACTTCCAGTGATTCTCCCCAGGATCGGTTGATACCATCTCACTACAACTAGTGAGAATCCTAACATCCAATTAGATCTATCTCATAGATCCAAAACCCAGGATTTAGGAGGTATCATTTTGATCCTATATGGAGAATCATTGTGATAAGCGGAGATTGACCGAGCGTAGCATAGGAAACTCCTTCTCTATCAAGAGTATGTCATCCATGTACTCTACGAGGATCACCACCATACTCTCCACTACCATTTTGTTTATACAAGGTTCATCTACCATTTTGATGATGTCAAACTCTTTGACTAACACATCAAAACAGATGTTCTAACTCCGCGATACCAGCTTTATCTTATAAAGCATCTTGTGCACGTTTCCGCTACTCCCACTTTCTACGAAGCCCTCTGGCTGTGTACTTATAGACTCTCTCTTCTAAAACATCATTTAGAAAAGCAGTCATGACACCCAACCGCCAGATATCGTAGTCATGGTATGTAGCCGTGGCAAGTAGGATCTGGATGGACTTAAGCATAGCCACTTGAAAAGGTTTCATCATTATCCAAACCTGGTCGATGACGAAAAAGCTTTAACAAGTCTAGCTTTGAAAGTCTCAACTTTTCCATCTACACCAAGTAATCTTCTCAAGATATACTTTCTCCTGATGGGGATTTAACCCTTCAGATATAGCATCCAAAGTCCATACTTTGTTGGTGTACATGGATTCCATCTCAGATCACTAAGCATCCAGCCATTCTTACAGAGTCTTACTCCTGATGGCCAGCTCGAAACTAGTTGGGTCATCATCTCATGATGCAATCCTCGCTCCCACTGTCATAGAGAAACCGAAGTATCTCTCAGGCGGGTGAGGAACCTTACTAGATCGGCGGAGAGGCTGAGGTTCGTTGGTAACTATTGAATCCTTTGGTTTTATCAAATCATCTGCTGTAGTTTGTATAGCTGAAACATTTCCAGTTCTACTCAACATATCTTGTCTCGAGCTTGTTCGGATTTTGCTTTTAGACATAGGCCGGACAACCCTAAATCTTAACTAACTTAAGATATGGGCTCTTCCCTTTCCATATCACATATGAAGAGGTAGGCTACTGATTTGATTTGAACCCTTATCAATAGGTATGCAACTTCTCAAGCGCATAACTCCCAAAAGGAAATAGGTAACTCAGTAGTACTCATCATAGAGAACACCTTATCATATAGGGTGTGAATGCTCCGCCCCGATATACCATCGTGCTATGGTGTATACGGAGGAGTAATGCTGAGAGAGAATCTCATTCTCCTTTAGAATAGTCCAAGAATTCCGTGCTTAAGTATTCTCCTCCTTGATCTCATCAAAGGACATAATACTTATACCCGTATTGGTTCTCTACTTCAAACTTATATTCTGTGAATATCTCAAAAGGTTCTGACTTGTGTTTCAACAGGAACATATGTCTAAATCAAAAGAGATCACCAGAGAATTTAATGAAGTATAAAGAACCGGTCTTGGCAAGTGTAGACAGGGGACCTACATATATCAACATGTATCATCCCAAGAGTTCACTAACTCTTTCTCTGTTTCCAGTAAACGGAGCTATGGTCATCTTATCTCTGTGACATGACTGGCAAGTTTCACAAGATGTAAATTCAAACTGATTTAAATATGCATCTACATGTAACTTAAGCTAGTCGGGTCACATTGATATGACATAGTCTACAATACCTCAAGAAGGATTTGTTCATTTCTGAACTCTTCCTCTTGTGTGTGTTCCGTATACTAAGAACTGTATTTTGATTTAGAACATCAATGCTTTTAGATAACGTGCCTGAACCGATCAACTTTTGATATAGGAAATGTTCAAAACATAATCCAACAATACAAAATTTTATCATTTCATTACTTATAAAGAGACTGATATGATTTTGTATATCAGGTTCGGTATCTAATAACATTTGTTCAGAATCAATGTATTTGTAATACAGGGTGACAGTGACCAACAGACTTGGCTGCAACACTTGCCCCGTTTTCTGCCTCATGAAACTTATCACCCGTTCTCAGTTTCTCTACCTTTTTGCAGCCCTATGTAACAGATTACATATCTGGGATCCTGATCCGGTATCATATACCCAGGATGCGGAGGATACTGAGAAACAGTTATTTGTAATGAACACACCCGAAGGAGATGCATCTCATGCACTTTCTTCGTTTGGGTGGCATATGAATTCTGGTATTCCCCTATTTCCTACTCTGTCTTATAACAATTATAAGTTGGAGCGGGACCAACGTTCCCCAGCTCAGAATAACAAGCGGGTTCGGTCAATATTCCGTATTATTATCTTGATTAAGGCGTGATATGGTCGCTACCTGGAGAGAGAGAGAAGAAAACACTCAGCGTGCGCTCTTGCAAGAATAGATTGGTTATTATTTTATCTAATCAGGATGGCTCCCACTGTTTTTATCAAATCTTCCTTCAAACCCTAAAAGGAAAGACTAGCCGGGATTAATTACACACTACAAGTTCGCCAATCTTTCAGCCAGGCCAGTGTCGGTACTTTGAGGGAGGTCCCCCGTGCTTTCGCACGAACCTAATTAATGTAAACCTCGTTTTCCCAGAGGCGTAACCTCGTTAACACTTTTCTAGACACCTACTTGATCGGCTAGTTGTAATGTGTAAAACTCTCCCAGGAGTAACAATTACTCGCAGCGGGTATCGGGATCCAACTATCTCATAGAAGGTATGCAATCTCATTGCAAATTTCAACACTTGAAATTCCCGATAATATTTTGCCCCGAACGATCTATGACCTTGACAAGGTCAACAAACGATAGACCGTAAGTCAAGTTCAACCCGTCATTTCTTGATTGAATCAAACCCACCCGCACGACCCTTGACAAGGTCAACAAGGTCGTACGACTACCCTAACCCAATCTGCATCATATGTATAAACAGATAAATACTGGTTAGCTACCGCACACTGCGCCTTGACAAGGTCAACAAACGCAGCACGAATACTAAACAGGACTTATCTGAAATGACGAAGGGCTACGACAGGTTTTTCTGAAAACCTATTGCGTAATGAACTTGATATCGTTGTAGGATCGAATGATTTTGAAATGGAGTGTTTTTGAGGCTTTTCTAGTTTTGCTAAAGGGGTCACTCCCGGTGAAGGGATCGTCGGCCCTTTCCTCGTCGAATGAGGTGCAGGATATATCATATATATCACTGTGCAAAGCAAAACTCTTAAAAGCAATCAGAAGACAAACCGAGTGTGTAGCATCTGCCAGTTATTGCTAAAGGAGTCACTCCCGGTAAAGGGATCTCGGTCCTTTCCTCATGATCGCACGCTTTCGGCGTGTCGGATGTTCAAAGTTCTAAAGTATAACCGCGATCAGGACGGTGTCGCTATGCAGCTAGCCGGTTGAGCACGGGTCGATCTACAGGGAGAAGGTTGTATGTCCTTTCTTGTTTTAGACGAGTCAATGAAGAATTGTATATGTTTGTTCAGTCTATCCAATGTGTATTATTTGCAAGTATAAAGTTGTTAAGAAAAAGATACGAAATTGTAAGCTAAAGAAATCCGTACTCAAAACCTTTGAGCCGAGTCTTAACCAATTGAAGCTAGAGCAATCGGCAACAACGTGGATTAGGGGATTTAAGCGCGGTATTCATGGAATCCGGCTTATTTACCCTTGTCCTTCCGTTCTTGTCTTTTGCTTTCGCCTCCGGCCAAACCGAACGCAACCGGTCGCGGTTAGAAATCACCGTTACCTTGTTAGGGTAGGGTGCCTAACGGAGCGCTTGCGTAACGTTTGGGCGGAGTTCAATGGAAAATAATGGGAAAAAGAAATGAGCAAAGAAAGACTTAACTTACAATATCGTATTGATTCTTAACAACAAAAACAATTACAACCATTCACAATATGAACAAAAAAGAGAGAAAGAAAAGAACAAAGAAAAGAAAAGATTACAATTAAGTAAGTGCATGAATTTAAATTGCAAGAAAAGTAAAGCAAGGTAATAAAAAGCAAGTAATAAATAAGCAATAAAAAGTAATTACAAGAACATAGAACTCAAGACAAGCATGGGATCAATAGCCAACCCTTAAACTTGCAAGCTCAATCAAGAGGTTGCAAGATCAAGAGAAGGGTAAAGAACGCATGTGAAATGAAGCACTAATTCCATAAGAAGATACGACCCTTGAGATCAATAACAAACCCTTAACCTTTCAAGCTCAATGAAGAGGTTGAAAGATGAAGAGAAAGTAAGGATCTCAAGGGGAAGTTAAACAAAAGAGAATGATACAAAAACCCTCATCTTCATTGATCTTCCACTCAAAAAGCTCTCACTACAATTTTCATGGAGAAAGAATGAAGAAGAAGAAGAAAAAGACTAAATCCTAACAAAAAGAGGCTAAAGAAATTAACACCTAAAGCTTGGCAAGTTCTTGGATATTTATAGGCAGAGAACTGGAAACCTAGGGCAACAATCTGCCTCTATATAAAATTACAAAACAGCCCCTGAAAGATGACCTTCTGTCGAGGCCGTACGGCCGCGGTTCCGCGGCCTAAGCAAGCTTATGCCGCGGTTCCGCGGCCGTATAGAGGAGTTGGCTCCTCGTATTTTGTCGTATCCCATGTTTTGCAGTCCTCTTCAGTGTGGTATATGACTTTTCTCAGAATCTCTTAACATTTCTTCCAGAATTTTAGTAGAACAAAAGGTGATGTGATATGGATCTTTTGCCATGATTTCCTCGAGCTCCGCGTAGATTTCTTGGATCTTGTGTTGACATTGAGCTTTGTGTATGAAAATGACAATCGATTTGCCATTTTGTCCCTCAAACTGGTATGTGGCAACACACGGATAGAGAGCGGAGACCCGTGTTTTATCTGTTGTTGGCAGTAATCCGGAATTTGTCGTACTTTTCCATGATATTCACTGTTTAGAGCTGAGACTAGTATCCTGCAATTATGTAGCAAACACTGATAAAAAGCACCTGCCTATAAACAAACGAGCGTAAGAATGGGCGGTATAAAATGCAATATTCTGATATGAACAAATACCCCCAAACTTAACTTTTGCTCGTCCCGAGCAAAACCAATTATTCACAAAAATAAAATCCTAACCGCACTTTCGCAGGGAACGCGATTGCACTGAGCACGTGCAACAAGCCGTTAAACCTCTAGGTGTCCCTAGTAGGAGGAGTGTTGTCTCCTGAGGGTTTTCAGCGGATTACACCCATAAAATCCCGTCAAGCTAGTGTCATAAGTTAACATCGATTCTACTCCTACAGTTTAGTATTTACGTTAGAAACTCTATCATCCTAAGTTAGAAATATCTAACCCTTAATTTTCACACCTCCTATCTATTTAACTTTAGATCCTATACGTTCCAAAAAAGTTTAGAAAGATGTTGGTATCTCTTGAGTTTTCCTTCTAAAGTGTGGTCTTAAATCAGGGATTTTTATCAACTTTACAGAAAACATAAGTCTTATTCTTTATTTCTATCTTTTATCCAAACATCGATTGTATACCCCTACGTGTGTGTATCTTTGCACCCCTACACTTGAGAATTCAATTCAAGCTATAATACCCTTGCCCTAATACCTAATACTACTTCTTTTCATTAAGGATGGACGGATTTGCTCACACACCTTTCATGCGACTATTAATGCTTCTTGAGGCACTAACGACCGATTACTGAATGTGTGAACTTTAAAGCGTAAATAGCAGTTTCCAGGTCTTGACTTTATTCTATTTTTCTTTTTATTTTTCTTTTTCTTTTTCTTTTTCAAGACCGGATATATTTTTCAATATGCTCTTTTGGTGTTTAGCTTTAAATACCGTTTTTCTTTCATACTAGGTTTTCAGGCAAGAGTATTTCTAGGTATCCTCTACTATCCCAAGTTTCAAGGTGCGTGTAAGTGCAGTTTGTAGGGTATATACTTTCTAAATTTGAACACAAGAAAAGAAATTATTTTTCAGACTTATCCTTCAGCAAAACTTCAATACTCTCCCTTCATCTTGACTTAACTCAAGAACTGAACTCAAAATTACCTATTTCTCAAAAAAAACTATAAGGACGTATAATCACCAAGTTTAAACAGAACGAGGGTTATTTTTAGGGTTTTCAATTCCTAAGCCTAGAATTTAGTTATTTCTAATATGTCAACTAAACTTTCGGAATAAAAATCTAATTTACCCTATTAGCTAACTTGACGACAAAGTTTTTATATTTTTGGAAAATTTTCGATTTTTTCTGGGTTTTTAATAAGGTATGCAAATGCAAAATATACAAATGAATGCGAAGGAAGAAAGCTTACCGAGCTCACCCCCAAACTTAAACTTGACCGTGCCCTCACTGTCAGGCTATACCAAGAGGGTCAAAATTGTCGGCACTCCCTAGAAACAAATTATATACAAAACAAAAAAGGAAAACCAAAAAAATATATACAAAAAAAGGAGACCCCCCAAACTTAAGTAAAACAGTGTTTCCACTGTTTAAGCGTTGAAGTTCAGAATTAGGGGGGAAAAGAGAATAGTATCAATCTATACAAGGCCTTACACAGACCAAAAGTTAACACCAACCATTCAAAAATTCTATCTCTGTAAGATGCGGGTTGGTGAAAGAAGGTGAAGAGGAAAGAAATGAAGATTACGCGAGACCGTATGGAGATAGAAGCGGGATGCAGTCTCGGTATATGAGAAGAAGAATGGCGGAAGGGAACAAGAAATGGAGTACGAACTTGAGAGTGAAAATGGAGTGAATAAATTAGCACAATATGTGATGACCGATGTGTAAAAAGCGATTGTGCTAATCTATTAACCCGTCGAGTAATGGGGTCAAATCCCTCAAGATTTGTAAGAAACCATGGGTACGCCGAACTTGGTAAACCAGACATATGAAATAAAAGTGAGACGGTTTCTTGCAAGGTCGGAACGATGGAAAGGATGGAGGTAGGTGATTGAGGATGGTTATCGGTTAAAGGTTCCGGAGGGTGTACACAGTCAATGAAAGGAACAGGATGAATTGGAAAATCCGACTCATCAATTAAAACTGGTTCATCCTCAAAAATTTCCTCAAAATTCAGCTTATCCATGCAAATTTCATCAAAATCAAGACGCATATGGAGTTCGGGAAAAACAGTTAATGACTCGGGATGATGAATTGGAGAGAAAAACTCAGCCAAATCTATGGGTTCATCATCCAAAATATTCCCAGCGTCAATATCCTCAATCAAGTGAAAATCAATATTCTCAGACACCTCAACAAAAGCATGGATATTAATCAATTCAGGTTCTAGAGTGGAGGTGTAGAGGTCAAAAGGATTGGGTGTGGTTTCACTCGAAAGGGACCCTTCACAATCGGGCAAATCAAACACTACAAAGTCACACAACTCATTATCTGTTCTATCTTTAATCAATGAATCGTTGGGAACACTAGATAGACATTCAAAACCGGAGTTGTGGGAGTCAAGATGAATTGGGTAGGCTTGATTCGGAAGGGGGTACATCTCACTCTCTCCACTCAAATTCTCAGCCTGTCCTACCGCCTCTTCATACATTGAAAAATTTGGAGCTAGTTGAAAACTAGCTACCGGGTCACTAGGTTGTATGAGGGTGGCCATGGACGCATTCAAATCCATCATTTGTTGGCTTGACGTTACCCTAAAGTCTTCCAACGACTGTTCTAGACTAGACATTGGTTGTGAAGGGGTTTCAGTAAAAGATTCAAAGTTGTTTGGATACTGAAAACTCCCAAATAGCGGTGCTGATGCAATGTCTAGGGAAGGTGCAAAAGTAGGGTAGGATTGGTAGGAATTGAATGGCTGGACAGGAGCAGGATCAACATTTGGATAGGAAGGTGAATGGAATTGTTGATCCCAAGAATTTGAAGCGGTGAAAGGAGTGAAAGATCGGCTACGGGATAGTTCAATTCGTTCAGCAAGAGACATTGGTCTCGGGGCTACAACTGGATTTTCAAAAGGTGTATCAACGCAAGAATGGGTGAATGTTTGAAATGGTTGATACGAAGTGGATTGCGGGGTCCAGTTGTTCGTCCTAGACGCGTCTATCCGATCTTTCAAAGAAATTTTTGGCATGGATGGATCGTTCGAAGTTCGGCCAAAGCAAGAACCGTAAGAAGTAATGTCTGGTTGTGGGTACCAAAGTTCGGCAAGAGTTTTGCAAGGTGGGGTACCCATGATATGATGAGAAAAGGAAAGAAAGGAAGATAAAAGGAGGGAAAAAGAATGTGATTTTTTTTATTATTATTTTTTTTAGTTAGATATTAACAAAAGAATGAAATATACAAAAAAAAACTGGACAAAAACAATCATGATACAAAAATACCACACACCTAATCGTTCTAGGGTTCACCTAGGTCAACTAGACCTGCTCCAGAACTTGATTGTCGAAGTAAAACTGTGTCGAGAAACGGGCTCAAGATACACTGATCACGAGGCCAGGTAAGTGCAGAGATAAGGGGAGGTTTTTCAACGCTTTCGCGAAGTTCCTTAATTAAATAACCCTTTCCCTTTTGGCGGTTTCGCCGTTAACACTTTCCTAGACACCCCGTAAACAATGTACCGTTAAGCGAGGTTCTAAACATGGTTAACTTCTCCTAATGTGCGCGAAGTCCTTAAGGCTTAAAGTCTAGTTTCTTTTAAATTTTGTGCGGGTAAACGTTATGCTCAAGTTCGTGATTTGTGGGCCACGGAAAAGGTGATGAAATCCTTTACCGTATGTTGTGGGGTTCGCTTGCCCTTAAATCCGTATTAATGTATGCAATGCACAATTCAATAAAAATTCTATAAAGAATCAAACAATCGTTTTTTAGTTTAAGCGCGGCACGGCAACAAATACGGGTTAGTCAATTTTTAGCGTTTGCTAGCGAACTTGCAAAGAATCCTGCAAAGAATAGTATATTGGATGCGTCGGATTTGAGAAGAAGGTGTTAGTAAAGTACGTACCGTTAAGTTTTTGGGTTAGGAAACCCCCGTTGAATCAAATCCGGTAAGCTTGAAAAGTTCACCTGCGCGGGTCAAACTACCCGGATTTTTGGCACTGTACCTTGCAAACACCTTAGCCTTGAGCGTACACTTTGCTCCCCACAATCGCAGTTTGCAAATCTGCAAAAATCTGCACTCTTGCCCATAAAAATGATCAAAAAAACAAAAAGATTTTTTATTTTATTTTAAATATATACAAAAAGAATATTAACCCGAATAACAAGAAAGAAAATACGCTACCGTCTCCCCGGCAACGGCGCCATTTGATCGCACGCTTTCGGCGTGTCGGATGTTCAAAGTTCTAAAGTATAACCGCGATCAGGACGGTGTCACTATGCAGCTAGCCGGTTGAGCACGGGTCGATCCACAGGGAGAAGGTTGTATGTCCTTTCTTGTTTTAGACGAGTCAATGAAGAATTGTATATGTTTGTTCAGTCTATCCTATGTGTATTATTTGCAAGTATAAAGTTGTTAAGAAAAAGATACGAAATTGTAAACTAAAGAAATCCGTACTCAAAACCTTTGAGCCGAGTCTTAACCAATTGAAGCAAGAGCAATCGGCAACAACGTGGATTAGGGGATTTAAGCGCGGTATTCGTGGAATCCGGCTTATTTACCCTTGTCCTTCCGTTCTTGTCTCTTGCTTTCGCCTCCGGCCAAACCGAACGCAACCGGTCGCGGTTAGGAATCACCGTTACCTTGTTAGGGTAGGGTGCCTAACGGAGCGCTTGCGTAACGTTTGGGCGGAGTTCAATGGAAAATAATGGGAAAAGGAAATGAGCAAAGAAAGACTTAACTTACAATATCGTATTGATTCTTAACAACAACAACAATTACAACCATTCACAATATGAACAAAAAAGAGAGAAAGAAAAGAACAAAGAAAAGAAAAGATTACAAGTAAGTAAGTGCATGAATTTAAATTGCAAGAAAAGTAAAGCAAGGTAATAAAAAGAAAGTAATAAATAAGCAATAAAAAGTAATTACAAGAACATAGAACTCAAGACAAGCATGGGATCAATAGCCAACCCTTAAACTTGCAAGCTCAATCAAGAGATTGCAAGATCAAGAGAAGGGTAAAGAACGCATGTGAAATGAAGCACTAATTCCATAAGAAGATACGACCCTTGAGATCAATAACAAACCCTTAACCTTTCAAGCTCAATGAAGAGGTTGAAAGATGAAGAGAAAGCAAGGATCTCAAGGGGAAGTTAAACAAAAGAGAATGATACAAAAACCCTCATCTTCATTGATCTTCCACTCAAAAAGCTCTCACTACAATTTTCATGGAGAAAGAATGAAGAAGAAGAAGAAAAAGACTAAATCCTAACAAAAAGAGACTAAAGAAATTAACACCTAAAGCTTGGCAAGTTCTGGGGTATTTATAGGCAGAGAACTGGAAACCTAGGGCAACAATCTGTCTCTATATAAAATTACAAAACAGCCCCTGAAAGATGACCTTCTGTCGAGGCCGTACGGCCGCGGTTCCGCGGCCTAAGCAAGCTTATGCCGCGGTTCCGCGGCCGTATAGAGGAGTTGGCTCCTCGTATTTTGTCGTATCCCATGTTTTGCAGTCCTCTTCAGTGTGGTATATGACTTTTCTCAGAATCTCTTAACATTTCTTCCAGAATTTTAGTAGAACAAAAGGTGATGTGATGTGGATCTTTTGCCATGATTTCCTCGAGCTCCGCGTAGATTTCTTGGATCTTGTGTTGACATTGAGCTTTGTGTATGAAAATGACAATCGATTTGCCATTTTGTCCCTTAAACTGGTATGTGGCAACACACGGATAGAGAGCGGAGACCCGTGTTTTATCTGTTGTTGGCAGTAATCCGGAATTTGTCGTACTTTTCCATGATATTCACTGTTTAGAGCTGAGACTAGTATCCTGCAATTATGTAGCAAACACTGATAAAAAGCACCTGCCTATAAACAAACGAGCGGAAGAATGGGCGGTATAAAATGCAATATTCTGATATGAACACCTCATCGAATAAGGTGCAGGATATATCACATATACCGCTGTGCAAAGCAAGAACTGTAGCTACCTGTTTTATTTTTGAAATTCAATTCTACAACATCTTTAGGTTTCTTTTTACTTTCATTAATCTCATTAATGAAGTCCCATCATTTAAGTTACCTAAAAATCACAGATAAATACGACGTACACTTATGCCATCCGCATTCGCCTCGATCTCCCCTCGTGCACCGTTAGGTTAGGTGACTAACGGCAGAGCGGGGCAGGGCTAGCGCGGGTGTAAAACATAAGTAATGTCTATATAATATATCATATATACTATATACAGTATCTATCACAGAACATCACATGATCACATCACAGATATTGCAGCAGAAGAAACATATGAAATATTAGATATACTAGGACGTCCGTGTTTTCAATACGAGCCAGTATAAAACACGGATTCCACGGTCGCGATGAATAGCTAAACCCACACCCCTAGACCCCTACGAGAGCGCCAAGCAACCCTACCAATTCTAGAGTTAGGAGACCCGGACTCGACTCCTCGAGTTGGTCTCCCACTGGACTCTAGAACCCGGTTACTTGTGCTCCCCTCCTTGGGTCTATCCTAGTGCGGAAAAGTAAATAATATACAAAGGGTGACATCTTCCGCAACCTGGAAGTGTCCCAATAAAAGAATATTACATACAAGTTTTTACATGAATGAAAATGAAAAACACTCATCTCACATAAAAACCCCCGGCTATTCAAACACGACGATCCAATATAACATATCCAGCAACACATAACATCACATGTCATCAACGTAAGTAAATATGCGCATCCCAATTGTCGTTGACATATAGCAACGAAACCGGCGATATCACATATTACACTTACGGTCACAGAAAAGAAAGTGTAAAACTACAACAGTTGGAATCCGCAACCTGCATAGACATCGCATGCCTAATCAAATGAATTCCTTAGACATCGCATGCCTAACAATTATAAACCCCGCATTTTAGTCTCATTATCGAAAACACTTTTCAATATCAAGTCAGGCAATTCAACAGGATTCCCGACATACTGATCGAATGCTCGTCGCAAACTTTAGTAGGCGGCCGCACCCCCGACGCCGTCGACGAAGTGCACCAAGGCGGAACACCGCTACCGCTAGCACCCGAACGGATGCTTTCGGCGACGGGGTTCTCCTACAGTCACTTGGTCGGGGCTATGGGATGAGGCTGTCTATTAAGTTTACCCGGCAAGTATCCGCGTACCCTACGTGATTGCGACGGACATTTGATCACATCAAAATTCCGTGGCAACCGATCAAGTGAGACTAAAGTGCTATGTTTATAACATTCATACAGTTATCTCATAACTTGTTGTGAATTCCAATTGTTGTATCACATTCCGGATAAATAGAAAATGTTAAACTTTCCAATCGAACATTCGAACACCCAAGTTTTCCCGAAACAGATCAACACATGAAACAAGTTTAAAAACATACAGTTCATGCCTCAGTACCAACGGTCCAGCCGTAGAAGGGTCAAGCCAACACCTCACATGTGGCACGCCGTACTGCCCCAAACCCGAAGGTTCAAAGGGCAGTTCAAGACGGTCACATAATCGAGTTAAGGTTTGTTGTCTTCTAGAGGGTCCATCGCGTCACTTGCACTACTTAGAACGTCTTTAAACTACGGAAAGATCCAACACTTGGAAATTTCCCGACAGGGGAAAAGGTGGGTATTTATATCCCGTCGAACTTTTTAACATATTCAAAAAATTATCCGGAAAAACACTGAGACAAAGTTTGATAATCCGATCGAATCTTTGATTCCCAATACAACCCAGAATATTCAACTCTTGAATAAATATTAAAAATTCCCAGAAAATACAGCACCTGAATATAGGAATTACTGTGCAAAAATTGAAGGCATATCCCATCATTTGGCTGCGGAACCGCCGCAGAAGCCATGCTTCTGCCGCGGTTCCGCCGCTCTTTAGACTCATCTTTAGGAAATTTTTGCACCGTAATTCTTATAATTCCCTGCTGAATTTTTTAAGAATTTTTAATCTGGAAAAAACCCAATTTTTGAAAAAAGTCCAGAGAGCATTTTCGGGTTAGGGTTTTGGTTCGATCGGAATTCTAATATCGTCTACGCATCGCCTAAGGCTCTAGCTAGGCTCTGATACCACTGTAGGGTTCCTAGGCACACTAATGAGGTCTCACAAGGCATCAACCATGCCAATTTCAAATTTTACAAGTGCCGAGAAACCCTAATACGGATCGTTAACTAGAATTTTAGGCGAAAGATGCAACTAGTTAACAACTTAACTAAGTGATCGGAAATACAACCTTTGTAGATCCGGTTCTCCACCTCCATAGCTCCATGATGAAGTCTCCTTGCTGTCCAAATCAAATCCCGGGCTCTAGCGTCGGCTTCATCGGAGAAATGGACGGGCTAGGTCATCGACTACGATGCCGAAGATGATCTACGTCGAGGCAACACTAGATCAAGCTCCAACTTCACCAAGTCAAGAAACTTGTGAAAAAAACACCCTTTACTACTTGGCAAGAGGTAGAGGATGAAGAAATAGGAAGTGGGTTCACTTTAGAATTGGATTTCTCACTCTTTTCATCAAATCACCATTGATGGAAGCAAGTTTTTCTTCTTGAAGAAGAAGAAGAAGAAGAAGATAATATTATGATAAGTTAATTAAAAACTAAAAGAAAAATGAATCCTTATCATAATATGAACCATGGTTATGTGTAGAGAATTGACTAAGGTTAGATGAATGGTTAGGGTTAAGGATGAAGACAAAATGGTCACTTTGGTCAAAGCTTCATGAAGCTTCAACAAGCTTCAAGAATGAAAGCAACCATTTTGTTTTCTTATCCCATTTCTTTTTAATCCAATTAAAAAGATAAATGAATGAATAATTAAATAAAAACCCTAACCATTTACTCAACCAAGGTTTAATTCTTTACACAAAAACAAGTAAGTATGTATCATCAATCATGATACAATCAAGTGCACAAAAGTATATCACATATACAACTTGTGTACTACAAGTGAGAAAATCCATTTAAAGTGAACCAATATTAGTTAATGCAAAGTAATATATCAAATATATAATTATACATTAAATCATTAAATCAACACTTGATTTAACGATCCATCGCATATAACCGACTAATATCCAATGTATCGGCTTATCGAATCAATCCTTGATTCGATAACTAGGTTATATCGCATACAACCAATCGATAAATTCATCGCGAGAATAGAATACGGTATCACATACACGCATTATTCTCGGTCCCGCACATATCTCATATGCGCTCCTATTTCGTTTCGCTTGAACCAGGAAACCTCTGTGTAGGACTCTAAAGACTCGTCAATACGCCGGCAGCAGATGGTGATCATATCAAACACCCACAAGCCGCCAGCGGTCTGCTAAACGTAACGGCCACCCGGGTATTGAGCGATCAGAAGATCGACGAGCAAGCCCGCTCATACTCCTGTGAATCCAACCAGTAACACTTACCGTACGGTCCGGTCTCGTCGTCTGATATGTGGCATATCTCGCCTAGGGGTGGTAAACGTCAGACCCCAACAGCTCGATAAGTCGTGTCGATATGAGGTCTATAACAGTTCGAGAAACTACTGGTAACACTTACCAGTAAATCTCAGCAACCCTGGCCAGGGATTTCCGGTTATAGCCAATCGAACACAGCGCAACATCAACCCCCTATACCGGGAGAGACGAATCCCCTCCTATCGCTCATTGCCTCCATGTGACTCGGGACTGTACCCAAAAACCACCGTTTTGCACGCCCTCTTGGACGTGGTAAGGTGGAAATCAAAGCACAGTGGGAACCACACAAGACTCTATGACGATCTCGGGTCAACAGACTACTCTGTACCAGTGTCACCAGAGAACTGCCATCTGACGTAAGGTATAATACCATCTGGGAGTTCTCGGCGAGTCCGTCCAGGGTACCCAGTCTCCACTGAGCACCCGCATATCATCTCTGATGTCAAACACCAATGGATATGGGATCATCCATCGCCCATCTGTATGGGTCGAGAAGGTATACGCTAGTCTACTCTGGTATATCGATGCCCCGTCTCGATACACCCACGACTAGGGACCTTGAAGGATGTACTTATGGACTACCATGTCCCCACTAGTATGATCCGCATCATAGTCCAGGTAGTCAAGTACACATCCTAAGGGCTTTACCAACATGTAACAGAGAGACAATCAATGTACACGTTTAGGTAAAGAGTAACCAGATAGCATATTATCATGTCGAGCAAGAAAGTCCTCCCTATATATGTCCCAGCATCCACTGCAATAGACATCCAATGTACAGTAATGGCCTCTAGGGCATACATATAACTAACAGATATGACCTAGTCTGAAATGCCTCAAGAAGGACTCGTTCATTTCTGAACTCTTCCTCTTGTGTGTGTTTTGTATACTAGGAACTGTAGTTTTATTTAGAACATCAATGCTTTTAGATAACGTGCCTGAACCGATCAACTTTTGATATGGAAATGTTCAAAACATTATCCATCAATACAAAATTTTATCATTTCTTTACTAATAAAGAGACTGATATGATTTTGTATATCAGGTTCGGTATCTAATAACATTCGTTCAGAATAAATGTATTTTGGTAATACAGGGTGACAGTGACCAACAGACTTGGCTGCAACACTTGCCCCGTTTTCTGTATCATGAAACTTATCACCCGTTCTCAGTTTTCTACCTTTCTGTAGCCCTATGTAACAGATTACATATCTGGGATCCTGATCCGGTATCAAATACCGAGGATGCAGAGGATACTGAGAAACAGTTCTTTGTAATGAACACACCCGAAGGAGATGCATCATATGCACTTTCTTCGTTTGGGCAGCATAGGAATTCTGGTATTCCCCCATTTCCTGCTCTGTCTTATAACAATTATAAGTTGGAGCGGGATCAACGTTCCCCAGCTCAGTATAACAAGCGGGTTCGGTCAATACATCCATATTATTAACTTGATTAAAGCGTGATATGGTCGCTACCTGGAGAGAGAGAGAAGAAAACACTCTGCGTGTGGTCTAGCAAGAATAGATTGGTTATTATTTTATCTAATCAGGATGGCTCCCACTGTTTTTTATCAAATCATCCTTCAAACCTTAAAAGGAAAGACTAGCCGGGATTAATTACACTCTACAAGTTCGCCAATCTTTCAGCCAGGCCAGTGTCGGTACTTTGAGGGAGGTTCCCCGTGCTTTCGCACGGACCTAATTACAGTAAACCTCGTTTTCCCAGAGGCGTAATCCCGTTGACACCTTTCTAGACACCTACTTGATCGGCTAATTATAAAGTGCAAAACTCTCCCAGGAGTAAGAATTACTCGCAGTGGGTATCGGGATCCAACTATCACATAGAAGGTATGCAATCTCATTGCAAATTTCAACACTTGAAACTCCCGATAATGGTTTTTACCCCTAGCACCTATGACCTTGGCTAAGGTCAACAAATCATAGGTACTAGTCAAGTTCTACCAGTCATTTCGTGATTAATTAGACCCACCCACATGACCCTTGGCTAAGGTCAACAAAGCCACATGACTGTCCTAACTAATCGCATCATATGCTGTGTAGGAAGACATCACTTAGCTACCGCACACTACGCCTCGGCTATGGTCGACAAACGTAGCACGAATACTAAGTACTCTACTTCCTAAAATGACGGAGGGTTGCGAATGGTTTTTAAGAAAACCTTTAACGCTTTGAACTTGATCTCGTTGCGGAATCAAATAGTTTTTAAATGGAATGTTTTTGAAGCTTTTCTAGTTTTGCTAAAGGGGTCACTCCCGGTGAAGGGATTGTCGGCCCTTTCCTCGTCGAATGAGGTGCGGGATATATCATATATATCACTGTGCAAAGAGGAAACTATAGAAGCGATCAAAAGACAAACCGAGTGTGTAGCATCTGCCAGTTATTGCTAAAGGAGTCACTCCCGGTGAAGGGATCTCGGTCCATTCCTCATCGAATAAGGTGCAGGATGTTCTACAAGGAACACCACGATGCAAAGCAAGAACTGTAGCTACCTGTTTTATTTTTGAAATTCGATTCCACAACATCAATTAGATTTATTTTCTTTCATTAATCTCATTAATGAATGTCCCATCATTTAAGTCCACCTAAACATCACAGATAAATATAACGTACGCTTATGCCATCCGCATTCGCCTCGATGTCCCGTCTGCACCGTTAGGTTAGGTAACTAACGCCAGAGCGAGGCAGAGCTAGCGCGGGTGTAAAACATAAGCAACGTCTATATAATATATCATATATACTATATATAATATTTATCTGAACATATCACATGAACACATCACAGATAACGTAGCAGAAGAATCATATGAAATATTGGATATACTAGGACGTCCGTGTTTTCAATACGAGCCAGTATAAAACACGGATTCCACGGTCGCGATGAATAGCCAAACCCACACCCCTAGACCCCTATGAGAGCGGTAAGCAACCCTACCAATTCTAGAGTTAGGAGACCCGGACTCGACTCCTCGAGTTGTTCTCCCATTGGACTCAAGAACCCGGTTACTTGTGCCCTCCTCCTTGGGTCAATCCTAGTGCGGAAAAGTAAATAATATACAAAAGGTGACATCTTCCGCAACCTGGAAGTGCCCCAATAAAAGAATATTACATACAAGTTTTTACATGAATGAAAATGAAAAACACTCATCTCACATAAAAATCCCCCGGCTATTCAAACACGACGATCCAATATAACATACCCAGCAACACATAAGATCACATGTCATCAATGTAAGTAAATATGCGCATCCCAATTGTCGTTGACATATAGCAACGAAACCGGCGATATCACATATTACACTTACGGTCACAGAAAAGAAAGTGTAAAACTACAACAGTTGGAATCCGCAAACTCTTTAGACATCGCATGCCTAATCAAATGAAATACTTAGACATCGCATGCCTAACAATTATAAACCCCGCATTTTAATCTCATTATCGAAAACACTTTTCAATATCAAGTCGGGCAATTCAACAAGATTCCCGACATCCTGATCGAATGCTCGTCGCAAACTTCAGTAGACGGCTGCACCCCCGATGCCTCCGACGAAGTGCACCAAGGCGGAACACCGCTGCCGCGAGCACCCGAACGGATGCTTTCGGTGACGGGGTTCTCCTACAGTCACTTGGTCGGGGCTATGGGGTGAGGCTGTCTATTAAGTTTACCCGGCGAGTATCCGCGTACGCTACGTGATTGCGACGGACTTTTGATCACATCAAAATTCCGTGGCAACCGATCAAGTGAGACAAAACCGCTAGATTTATAACATTCATGCAGTTATCTCATAACTACTTGTGAATTCCAATTATTGTATCACGTTCCGGATAAGATAGAAAATGTTAAACTTTCCGATCGAACAATCGAACACCCAAGTTTCCCCGAAACAGCTCAACACATGAAATAAGTTTAAAAACATTCACTTCATGCCTCAGTACCAACGGTCCAGCCGTAGAAGGGTCAAGCCAACGCCTCACATGTGGCACGCCGTACTGCCCCAAACCCTAGGGTTCAAAGGGCAGTTCAAGACGGTCACATAATCGAGTTAAGGTTTGTTGTCTTCTAGAGGGTCCATCGCGTTACTTGCACTACTTAGAACGTTATTAAACCACGGAAAGATCCAACACTTGGAAATTTCCCAACAGGGGAAAAAGTAGGTATTTATATCCGGTCGAACTTTTTAACATATTCAAAAATTACCCGGAAAAAACACACAGACAAAATTAAACAATCCGATCGAAACACCGAGTCCCCAATACAACCCAGAAAACTCAACTCTTGAGTGCAGATTAAAACTTCCCAGAGAACAGAGGAAACAGATACGGGCATTACTGTATAAAAATTTACCTCTAATCTGTACATACGGCCGCAGAACCGCCACGAATAGCATGCTAATGCCGCGGTTCCGCGGCGATTTAGTGGAGTTAGGGGTTCGTTTTCAATAGTAACTCTTAGAATTTCCTGCTCTATTTTCTGAGAATTTTTAATTCACAAAAATCCACAAATCCAGAAAATGTCCAGAGAGCCGTTTTGAGTTAGGGTTTCGGGTCGATCGGACTTCTAACTCCGTCTACGCATCGCCTAAGCCTCTAGCTAGGCTCTGATACCACTGTAGGGTTCCTAGGCACACCCATGAGGTTCTACAAGTGATCAAACATGGCCAATTCAAATTTTTATGTGCCTACAAACCCTAATACGGATCGTTAACTAGATGTATAGGCGATGCAATGCAAGTTAACAACTTTAACTAAAAGGGAAGTGACTACAACCTTCGTAGATCCGGTTCTCTACCTCCATAGCTCCGCTTTGACATCCCTCCGCTGCGATCATCGGATCCCGGACTCTAGCGTCGGCTTCATCGGAGAAATGGGCGGGCTAGGTCGTCGACTTCGATGCCGAAGATGATCTACGTCGAGGCAACTCAAGATCAAGCTCCAACTTCACCAAGTCATGAAACTAGTGAAGAAAACACCCTATACTACTTGGCAAGTGGTAGAGGATGAAGAAATAGTAAGTGGGTTCACTTTAGAATTGGATTTCTCACTCTTTTTCTCATGTTGCCATTGATGGTAGCAAGCTTTTCTTCATTGTTGAAGAAGAAGAAGAAGAAGAAGAAGAAGAAAAGAATTATGATAAGTTCTTTTTAAAATAGAAAATAAATGATACTTATCATATAGCAACCATGATTAAGTGTAGAGACTAAACTAGGGTTAGGTTGAATGGTTAGGTTAAGGCAAACAAACAAAATAGTCAAAGCTTCAAAGCTTCATGAAGTTTCAAGAAAGAAACAAAGCTAGCCACCATTTTATTCTTGCCAAAATAAATGAATAAATAAAATAAATAGTTAATAAAATCAAAACCCTAACCATTACATAACCATGGTTTAATCTAAACATACACCCAAACATTCATGTATCATCAAACATGATACAATCAAGTGCACAAAAATATATCACATATACAATGTGCACATCAAGTGAGAAAATCCATTTTAAGTGAACAAATACTAGTTAATGTAAAGTAATATATCAAATATATAATTATAAATTAAATCATTAAATCAACACTTGATTTAACGATCCGGTCATATCGCATATGACCGACTAATATCCAATGTATCGGCTTATCGAATCAATCCTCGATTCGATAACTAGGTTATATCGCATACAACCAATCAATACATTCATCGTGAGAATAGAATACGGTATCATATACACGCATTATTCTCGGTCCCGCATATATCTCATATGCGCTCCTATTTCGTTTCTCTTTAGCCAGGAAACCTCTGTGTAGGACTCTAAAGACTCGTCAATACGTCGGCAGCAGGTGATGATCATATCAAACACCCACAAGCCGCAAGCGGTCTGCTAAACGTAACGGCCACCCGGTTATTGAGCGATCAGAAGATCGACGAGCAAGCCCGCTCACACTCCTGTGAATCCAACCAGTAACACTTACCGTACAGTCCGGTCTGTTCATTTGATATGTCGCATATCTCGCCTAGGGGTGGTAAACGTCAGACCCCAATAGCTCGATAAGTCATGCCGGCGTGAGGTCCATAACAATGTGTGAAACTACTGATAACACTTACCAGTAGATTACTGCAACCCTGGCCAGGGATTTCCACTTATGGCCAGTCGAGCATAGCGTAACATCAACCCCCAATACCGGGAGAGACGAATCCCCTCCTATCGCTCATTGCCTCCATGTGAATCGGGACTGTACCCAAAAACCACCAGTTTGCACGACTCTGTAGAGCCATGGTAGGGTGGAAATCAAAGCACAGTGGGAGACACACAAGACTCTATGACGATCTCGGGTCAGCAGACTAAGCTGTACCAGTGTCATCAGAGAACTGCCATCTAACGTGAGGTATAATACCATCTGGGAGTTCTCGGCGAGTCCATTCAGTGTACCCATTCTCCACTGAGCACCCGCATACCATCTCTGATGTCAAACACCAATGGATATGGGATCATCCATCGCCCATCACATGGGTCAAGAAGATATACGCTAGTCTACTCTGGAATATCGATGCCCCGTCTCGATATTCCCACGACTAGGAACATTGAAGGATGTACTCATGGACTACCCAGGCCCCACTAGTATGATCTGCATCATAGTCCTGTAAGTCGAGTACACATCCTAAGGGCTTTATCAACATGTAACAGAGAGACAGAAAGTATACATGTTAAGATAAAGAGCAACCAGATAGCGTACTATCATATTGAGCAAGAAAGTCCTACCTATATATGACCCAGCATCCACTACATTATACATCCAAAGTACAGTAATGGCCTCTAGGGCATACATATAACTAACATAGGCCATGGTCGCTGCCAAAGAAAGAGAGAAAAGAAACACTCAGCGTGCACTCTAACCTAAATTAGATTGGTTAATCACTTTATCTAATCAGGATGGCTCCCACTGTTTTCTCGAATTCTCCCTCAAACCCTAAAAGGAGAATTAGTCGGGATCATCTAAAATCACCCGAAGAGTAACACCTACCCATCAGTGAGAATCATGATCTAACAATCATCGCATGATAACTTGATGGAAGCCACTCAAGTTACCACACTCCAGAAGGTATGCGCATGCTAGCAAGTTTCCTGTATGTTTGAAACTCCCGATGTGGTTTTTACCCCTAGGAGCCAAGTGACCTTGACGAATAATCAAAAAATCAAAAGTTCCTAGTCAAGTTCAACTCGTCAATATCTTGATTGCATTAAACCCACCCGCACGACCCTTGACGAATGATCAACAAAGTCGTACGACTGTCCTAACCAATCAACATGCCCATACGACAGAAAAGCATTACAGAGCTACCGCACACTACGTCTCGATGAATAGCAACGACAAACGTTGCATGAATACTAAGCAATACTAATCTGAAATGACAGAGGGCTACGGCTGGTTTTTGGTGAAAAACCTTTAACGTAATGAACTTGATATCGTTGAAGGAAATGTGTGGTTTTACAAATATATAGTGGCGTAAACTTTTGCTAAAGAGGTCACTCCCTGTGAAGGGATCTCGGCTCTTTCCTCATCGAATGAGATGCAGGATATTCCAAACTGAATACCACGATGCAAAGAAAAAGAATCGACTATAGTGAAGTTATTACAATGACGTAAACTTTTTCTCAAGAGGTCACTCCCTGTGAAGGGATCTCGGCTCTTGCCTCGTCGAATGAGGTGCCGGATATTCATAACCGAATACCACTGAGCAAAGCAAAAGGAAACATCTGTAATGTCAGTTTTTAAAAAACATGGTTCCAACAACATCATATTGGTTTGTTTTTCTTGCATTAATCAGAATTAATGCAGTCCCATCAATTAATCCATATCACACCAAAAAGAACGAAAATACAAATGCACGTATATGCCATCCGCATTCGACACTGGACCCCGTCATGCACCGTTAGGTTACTTAACTAACGAAAGAGCGGGGGCTGGACTAGCGCTGTTGCAAAAAATATACAACATCTACTAGTATATATATAAACATATATAACATTCATCCCAGGCATGATATAAGCAACATCACAGAAAAGCGATATGTATCACAGAAGAATGGATAATCTGCGAGCCCCGTGTTTTCTTTGACCCGCAAGTGAAACCGGACGTTCCCCTTGTCGTGTGGATAGCCTGTGCAATGTAAGCCTAGACCCCTACGAGTGCGGCAAGTTACCCGCCAATTCCAGAAGTGAGGCGACCCTAATCAACAAAGTGAATGGGCCACCAAGAACTTCACGGAATCCGGTAACTTGAGTACCCCTCCGTGGGTCGACCTGTACCCCTACGAGTGCGGCAAATAGCCCACCGATTCTAGAGCGATGCCCCCTCCGTCTCAACTCCATTGGATGCGAACCTGTTGCCCTCTAGAATCCGGCTATTCGAGCACTCTACCGTGGGGTAATCCTAGTACATAAAAGAAAAGTATATATACAATGGTGACATCGACTTCAACCCGGTCGTGCCCCAATAAAAGAATATACAAACTGGCGGAAACGGCAGTCCACATGTCGGACGCTTGCCCCGCAATAACGAATATACAAATGATTCTAAACTGTACAACTACCATTGCACAAGAGGCTATCCCACACGCCAATCCGAACAAAGCCATCACAAATATCAACATCACAGCAATATAAGCAAGTATGTGCAACCCCGTCTAAACGACATATAGCAAATAGACAATGTTTGAAAAACACATACACCACATGACAGATATCAACGATGCAAAATTTCAAGTTTTGAAACTTTCAAAGTTCCCCCAAAGAAAAGACGGCACTTAGCGAAATCTGGGGAAATCAAACAAGACCAAAAACAACAATTTACAAACCCCAGACACTGGATGAAAATGAGGCCCAGAAGTGAATAGTAAAAAGGTGAGGCCGTTTTTTTTTTGCAATGTGGCCGGTCAAACTTAAATCAAATTGCATCGTCTTCATTCTGTGTCATACTCATGTCTAAACTAAGACTCTGCAATTGTTTAAAAAAAAATTAGAGATCAAAAAAATTCCAGAACAGAGAGTGGGTTTTGAAATCGCAGTTTTTTGGTTTTGAAATTAATGCATCGTCTACTACTAGTTTCTAATGTTTGGGAGGCTCTGATACCATGTTGAGGTTCCCAGCGCCCTGGCCATCTATCGTGGTCGATTGCGGAAAAAAAAATTTGCCGTTTAAAGAACTTGGCGCTAGAAACAACTACCAAGAATCGAATCCAAACATGAAACTAGTAATCTAAAGGAGTGTAACTACTATGATAGATGCGTTATACCGAATGATCCATGTCCTTTGGTCTTGTACCATCTTCATAAGCTCCTTGAGACGTCTTGGATCGGGTTTGGCTTTCGATCTCCCTCCATCGAAGATGATCCACCTGAGGATTTGTAGTTTGAGCTCCAACCTTATAGCCGAGATAACTAGGGTACTTAGTTCGCTAAACAAGATAGCCTAGAGGATATAGAGTCTAATGATAGATTAATAAGTCTCATAAAATCCTAGCTTTCTCAACACATGAGACTTTTAGGGTGGAGGTAGAAGAAGTAGATTGAGGGAGATGAGAGTGTAGTGAGCATCCATGAAAATAGCTAAGTGTTGTGAACTCAAGAAAAAAATCAAGCCCCAAAAAATCTCACAACACAAAGCAAATGAAGCATACCTTAATAGTGAATCATGAGTCATCCCATGAGTCACCAAGTGTGTCATACTTCAATAAATGCAATAACACCGCATCCTCCACCTCATTAACCATTTAATCCAAAATGGTTATAAACAAAAATGAGGTGGCATCTTTTAGAAGCACTTTATAATAAATTACAAGAATACCCCACATCCGTATATACATACCTGTATCTGTATTCCGAAAAATACGAATACAAAGAGACAAAAATAATCTAACAATATAATACTAGAATCCGGCTTAAACCAAAGCCCACTAGTATTATCCGTCCGAATCATGATACGTGCATAAGTGCACGTATATGATCGAACCTTGCCGTAAAACCATACGGCCTCTACATCGTTTCATCTGATGCATAGAAACCCTCTGTATGGGACTCTAAAGACTCATCAATACGCTAGCAGTGGGTTTAACCACAAGCATGTCAGCGGCACTAGCTGTACGTAACGGCTACCTAGGTATTGAGCGAAAGGAAGGCCGATGAGCAAACTCATTCGAACCGCTACTGAGCCTGTCCGTGACAATATTTGTACAGTCCGGTCTGTTCATCTAAGAATATCGCTTATCGAGTCTAGGGGGTGGATAAAGTCAGACCCCTAATAACGCAATATTTTGTGTCGGTATGAAGCCCATCACCTACTGAGAAACTACAGATCCAAATCAGTAATTCTAGACTATCTTGGCTAAGGATTTCTAGTGATGGTCACCCGTGCACCTTGTAACATCTAGCCCTAATACCGGGAGAGACGAATCCCCGACGATCCGCTCACTTTCTCCATATGGCTCGGGACTGTACCCAACTAAAACCTGTTTGCACGACTCCTTTAAGCCATGGTAGGGTAGTAATCAAATCATTGTGGGAACTCACACGAGACAAGTGACGATCTCAGGTCGACAGACTAACCTGTACACATGTCACCTGGGAACTGCTATCTGACAATAGGTATAATACCAACTAGCATGTTCCCGGCGAGTCCGACCAGTGTACTCATAACCTAATGAGCACATGTATACTATCTTAGGTGACAAACTAACACCAATGGCTTATGAGACCGGCCGCCACCCCTCGTCGGGATCTCGATAAGTACACACTAGTCTACTCTGGAGTATCAATGCCTAGTCTTGATACCCCCTCGACTAGGGACATTTAAGGATGTGCTTATAGACCACCCAGCTCTCACGTATATGATCGCCATCATAATGCTAGTAGTCAAGAAAAAATCCTATGGGCTCTATCAAGATGGTAATACCACATAATGCATGTACATGATGATAAAGGAAAACCAGATAGTATACTATCATCTCGAGTAAGACTGTTCTATCCGTATAGGTTTTCCTTCAATCATCATAATCACCTGCCTGCGATTACAATAACTACCTTGAGGGCACTATAGCTAACCATATGAGCAATAATTCGGATGATGGGCCTCGTTTAATTTTTCGGGATGTCGAGACTCCAGAAGTATAATCATTTGGTGCTTCATGACAAGGTTAAATATTTTCCTTGTCTTGTCTTGAGGGAAAGAGTATTCCCAACCCATCTTGTTTATAAAGGACGGGCTCCAATCGAGTTTTTCTCGATTGTACGGCATCTTGGATCCGCTTTGTTGTTTTAGAACTTTTTTTGCTCTTTTTGCCCTGTTTTTGCCTCTATTTCGGGATTTTCCCTTTTCGCGAGAACATACAGCGGGCCGACAATGAACAGAATTATGGTCTACCTTCTCCACAGATTGCTGACTGAGACGCTGCATCCTAGCCTTTTCATAAATGGCAATTTCGCGGATGTGATTGTCTCGGCTCTTTTGATAAGCTTTTTTTATTAACCTGTCAATTTTCTTTTCTAGCGATGGACTTAACGTTTTTAAAGCAGGATCTCGCTCCGGTTTGACTTCACGGCTATTTGGAAGAGCGTCTTCCACTTCACTGGAGCTGTTTACAACACGGCAACTGTGGATCTGCTCCCTTTTTTGGACCGAACGTATCCGAGCCCGGTTGTCTCCATCTTCCCATTGGGCATCTTTCGCAGAGTCCTGGGAATATCTGAAATCTTTTTGTAGAATTGGGCTTGTCGAACAATTTGTTCGAGGGGTACACCTTGGCATCTTAACTGTTAGTTGTATGTATGCCCTAGAGGCCAGTATTATACAGATGATGTATATTATATTGGATTCTTGGACATATATAGAGATGACTTTCTTGCTCGATATGATAGTATGCTATCTGGTTACTCTTTATCTTAACATGTACACTTGTCTCTTTAAACTGTCTAATAGTTACATGTTGGTAAAGCCCTTAGGATGTGTACTTGACTACCTGGACTATGATGCAGATCATACTAGTGGGGACATGGTAATCCATAGGTACATCCTTCAAGGTCCCTAGTCGTGGGTGTATCGAGACGGGGCATCGATATACCAGTGTAGACTAGCGTATACGCTTCTCGACCCATGAGATGGGCGATGGATGATCCCATATCCATTGGTGTTTGACATCAGAGATGGTATACGGGTGCTCAATGGAGACTGGGTACACTGGACGGACTCGCCGAGAACTCCCAGATGGTATTATACCTCACGTCAGATGGCAGTTCTCAGGTGACACTTGTACAGGTTAGTCTGTAGACCCGAGATCGTCATAGAGTCTTGTGTGATTCCCACTGTGCTTTGATCTCCACCTTACTACGTCCATGAGGGCGTGCAAAACGGTGGTCTTTGGGTACAGTCCCGAGTCACATGGAGGCAATGAGCGATAGGAGGGGTTTCGTCTCTCCCGGTATTGGGGGTTGATGTTGCGCTGTGCTCGATTGGCCGTAACAGGGAAGTCCCTGGCCAGGGCTGATCAGAGATTTGCTGGTAAGTGTTACCAGTAGTTTCTCGACCCGTTATGAGCCTCACATCAGCACGACTTATCGGTTATTGGGGTCTGACGTTTACCACCCCTAGACTTAATATGCGACATATCAGACGAACAGACCGGACTGTACGGTAAGTGTTACTGGTTGGATTCATAGGAGTGTGAGCGGGCTAGCTCGTCGATCTTCTGATCGCTCAGTACCCGGGTGGCCGTTACGTTTAGCAGACCGCTTGCGGCTTGTGGGTGCTTGATATGATCATCATCTGCTACCGGCGTATTGACGAGTCTTTAGAGTCCTACACAGAGGTTTCCTGGCTCAAGCGAAACGAAATAGGGGCGCATATGAGATATGTGCGGGACCGAGAATGATGCGTGTATGTGATACCGCATTTCATTCTCGCGATGAATGTATCGATTGGTTATATGCGATATAACCTAGATATCGAATCAAGGATTGATTCGATAAGCCGATACATAGGATACTAGTCGGTTATATGCGATATGACCGGATCGTTAAATCAAGTGTTGATTTAATGATTTAATGTATAATAATATATTTGATATATTACTTTGCATTAACTAGTATTGGTTCATTTTAAAAGGATTTTCTCACTTGATGCACATTGTATATGTGATATATTTTTATGCACATGTTTGTATCATGTTTGATGATACTTGCTCACTTGGGTTTATGTAAAGATTAAACCATGGTTATATGAATGGTTAGGGCTTTCTTATTTATTTATTTATTTATTCATTTTGGAAAATAAATGAGAATGGTGGCTTATTTTGTTTGTATGTTGAAGCTTCTTGAAGCTTTGAACTAGTCCACCATTCTTATCTCATCCTTAACCCTAACCATTCCAACTAACCCTAGTTTACTCTATACACTTGACTATGGTTAGGATATGATAAGTATTCATATTAGTTTCTTTTTATATAAGAGACTTATCATATTCTTCATCTTCTCTTTCTTCTTCTTCAAGAAAAACCTTGCCTTCATCAATGGCAACTTGAGCAAATGAGTGAGAAATCCAATTCTAAAGTGAACCCACCTCCTATTTCTTCATCCTCTACCTCTTGCCAAGTAGTATAGGGTGTTTACTTCACAAGTTTCACAACTTGGTGAAGTTGGAGCTTGATCTTGTGTAACCTCGACGTAGATCATCTTCGGCACGAAGCCGACGACCTTGCCCGCCCATTTCTCCGATGAAGCCGATGCTTGAGTCCGGGATTCGAGATGGACAGTGAGAGGACGTCTACGTGGAGCTAAAGAAGTGGAGAACCGGATCTACAAAGGTTGTAGCATCTTTCTTTTAGTTAAGTAGTTAACTAGTTTCACTTTGTAGCCTAAAATTCTAGTTAACGATCTAGTCTAGGGTTTCTCGGCACCGTAAAATTTGAAATTGGCATGGTTGATGCCTTGTGAGACCTCATGAGAGTGCCTAGGAACCCTTCAGTAGTATCAGAGCCTAGCTAGAGCCTTAGGCGAAGTCTAGACGACGTTTGAAACCCGAATACACATCGAAACCCTAACACATCATGCTCTCTGGACTTTTTCCAAATACTGGGATTTTTCCAGATTAAAAATGCTTAAAAAATTCAGCAGGGAATTCTAAGAACTATGGTGCAAAATTTACCTCATGAACAGTCCAATGTGCGGCGGAACCACGGCAGACGCCTAGCTTCTGCGGCGGTTCCGCGGCAAGATGATGACGTCATCACTCCCTATTTGCACAGTAATTCCTATTTTATTATGCTGAGTTTTCTGGGAATTTTTAATTGCACTTAAGAGTTGAGTTTTCTGGGGTGTTTTAGAGCTTCGATGATTCGACTGGAAATTTCAAACATCGTCTATGTGTTTTCCGGATAATTGGAATATGTTAAAAAGTTCGACCGGATGTTGATACCCAATCTTTCCCCTGCCGGGAAATTTCCAATTGTTGGACTTTTCCGTAGTTTAATGACGTTCTGAGTACTGCAAGTAATGCGATGGTCCCTCTAGAATACAACAAACCTTAACTCGATTATGTGACCGTCTTGAACTGCCCTTTGAACCTTCGGGTTTGGGGCAGTACGGCGTGCCACATGTGAGGCGTTGGCTTGACCCTTCTACGGCTGGACCGTTGGTACTGAGGCATGAAGTGAATGTCTTTGAACTTATTTCATGTGTTGATCGGTGTCGGTAAAACTTGGGTGTTCGAATATTCGATCGGAAAGTTTAATGTTTTCTATTTATCCGGAATGGGATACAATAATTGGAATTCACAAACAGTTATGAGATAACTGAATGAATGTTATAAATCTAGCGGTTTAGTCTTACTTGATATTGAAAAGAGTTTTCGGTAATGAGACTAAAATGCGGGGTTTATAATTGTTAGGCATGTGATGTCTAAGTATTTCATTTGATCAGGCATGCGATGTCTAAAGTGGTTGCGGATTCCAATTGTTGTAGTTTTACACTTTCTTTTCTGTGACCGTAAGTGTAGTATGTAGTGGTATTGCCGATTGTCGTTGCTATACGTCGACGACAATCGGTGTATGCATACTTACTTACGTTGATGACATGTGATGTTATGTGTTACTGGATATGTTATATTGGATCGTCGTGTTCGAATAGCCGGGGGTTTTTATGTGAGATGAGTGTTTTTCATTTTCATTCATGTAAAAACTTGTATGTAATATTCTTTTATTTGGGGCACTTCCAGGTTGCGGATGTTGTCACCTTTTGTATATTATTTACTTTTCCGCATTAGGATAGACCCAAGGAGGGGAGCACAAGTAACCGGGTTCTAGGGTCCAGTGGGAGACCATCTCGAGGAGTCGAGTCCGGGTCTCCTAACCATAGAATTGGTAGGGTTGCTTGCCGCTCTCGTAGAGGTCTAGGGGTGTGGGATTGGCTATTCATCACGACTGTAGAATCCGTGTTTTATACTGGCTCGTATTGAAAACACGGACGTCCTAGTATATCCAATGTTTCATATGTTTCTTCTGCTGCGATATCTGTGATGTGATCATGTGATGTTCTGTGATAGATACAGTATATAGTATATATGATATATTATATAGACGTTACTTATGTTTTGCACCCGCACTTGCCCTGCCCTGCTCTGCCGTTAGTTACCTAACCTAACGGTGCATGAGGGGACATTCAGGAAAATGCGGATGGCATAAGTGTACGTCGTATTTATCTGTGATGTTTAGGTGACTTAAATGATGGGACTTCATTAATGTGATTAATGAAAGAAAAGAAACCTAAGATGTCGTAGAATCAAATTTTAAACAAAACAGGTAGCTACAGTTCTTGCTTTGCATAGCGGTATATATGATATACCCTGCACCTTATTCGATGAGGAAAGGACCGAGATCCCTTCACCGGGAGTGACTCCTTTAGCAATAACTGGCAGATGCTACACACTCGGTTTGACTTTTTGTTTCTATAATTTATGCTTTGCACAGCGATATATATGATATATCCCGCACCTCATTCGACGAGGAAAGGGCCGACGATCCCTTCACCGGGAGTGACCCCTTTAGCAAAACTAGAAAAGCCTCAAAATCACTCCATTTCAAAAATTCATTTGATTCTACAACGATATCAAGTTCATTACGCTCATGGTTTTCAGAAAAACCTGCTGTAGGGTTCCTAGGCACCCCAAGGAGGTCTCACAAGGCATCGAACATGCCATATTAAAATTTTACGGTGCCTACAAACCCTAAACTACGGATCGTCGGCTAGATGTCTAGGCGAAAAACTAACTAGTTAATACTTAACTAAAAGTTTAACGGAAATACAACCTTTGTAGATCCGGTGCTCCACCTCCATAGCTCCGCAACGAGGTCCTCTCCGCTGTCCAAATCAAATCCGGGCTCTAGAGTCGGCTTCGTCGGAGAAAAAGGGAGCTAGGTCGTCGATGTCCATGCCGAAGATGATCTACGTCGAGGCATCGCTAGATCAAGCTCACAACTTCACCAAGTCAAGAAACTTGTGAAGTAAACACACTCTACTACTTGGCAAGAGGTAGAGGATGAAGAAATAGGAAGTGGGTAGACTTTAGTTTTGGATTTCTCACTCTTTTCCAACAATCACCATTGATGGAGCTTGGTTTTCTTCACTTGAAGAATGAAGAAGATGAAGAAGAATATTATGATAAGTTAATTAAAAACAATAGAATAATCAAAACTTATCATAATGTTAACTAGAGTTAAGTGTAGAGAATGAATCATAGTTAGTGGGAATGGTTAGGGTTAAGGATGAGATAAGAATGGTTGACTTGATCAAAGATTCATGAAGCTTCAACTAAACTCCAAATTAAGCCACCATTCTTTTCTCCTCTTTTCCAAAATGAATAAACAAATAAATAAATGAATAAATAAAGGAAATGAAACCCTAACCATTCTTTTAACCATGGTTTAATTCTTTGCACTTAACCAAGTAATCATGTATCATCAAATATGATACAATCAAATGCACAAAATCATATCGCATATGTAATGCGCACACCCGAGTGAGAAAATCCATTTAAAGTGAACCAATACTAGTTAATGCAAAGTAATATATCAAATATATAATTATACATTAAATCATTAAATCAACACTTGATTCAATGATCCGGTCATGTCGCACACAACCGACTAGTATACAATGTATCGGCTTATCGAATCAACGCTTGAATCGATAACTAGGTTATATCGCATACAACCATTCGATACATTCATCGCGAGAATGGAATACGGTATCACATACTCGCATTATTCTCGGTCCCGCACATATCTCATATGCGCACCTATTTCGTTTCGCTTAAGCCAGGAAACCTCTGTGTAGGACTCTAAAGACTCGTCAATACGCCGGCAGCGGATGATGATCATATCAAACACCCACAAGCCGCAAGCGGTCTGCTAAACGTAACGGCCACCCGGGTATTGAGCGATCTGAAGATCGACAAGCAAGCCCGCTCACACTCCAGTGAATCCGACCAGTAACACTACCGTACAGTCCGGTCTGATCGTCTGATATGTCGCATATCTTGCCTAGGGGTGGTAAACGTCAGACCCCAATAGCTCGATAAGTCGTGTCGATATGAGGCTCATAACGGGTCGAGAAACTACTGGTAACACTTACTAGCAATTCTCTGAGCAGCCCTGGCCAGGGACTTCCTGTTATAGCCAATCGAACACAGTGCAACATCAACTCCCTATACCGGGAGAGACGAATCCCCTCCTATCGCTCATTGCCTCCATGTGACTCGGGACTGTACCCAAAAACCACCATTTTGCACGCCCTCTTGGACGTGGTAAGATGGAAATCAAAGCACAGTGGGAACCACACAAGACTCTATGACGATCTCGGGTCAACAGACTACTCTGTACCAGTGTCACCAGAGAACTGCCATCTGACGTGAGGTATAATACCATCTGGGAGTTCTCGGCGAGTCCGTCCAGTGTACCCAGTCTCTACTGAGCACCCGTATATCTCCTCTGATGTCAAACACCGATGGATATGGGATCATCCATCGCCCATCTGTATGGGTCGAGAAGGTACACGCTAGTCTACTCTGGTATATCGATGCCCCGTCTCGATACACCCACGACTAGGGACTTTGAAGGATGTACTTATGGACTACCATGTCCCCAATAGTATGATCCGCATCATAGTTCAGGTAGTCAAGCATACATCCTAAGGGCTTTACCAACATGTAACAGAGAGACAAACAGCATACACGTTAAGGTAAAGGGTAACCAGATAGCATACTATCATGTCGAGCAAGAAAGTCCTCCCTATATATGTCCCAGCATCCACTACAATATACATCCATGTACAGTAATGGCCTCTAGGGCATACATATAACTAACAATCTCCCACTTGCACTAGGGCCATCTGATAGCAGTGGTTGTAGTATCTCATACTCAACCATCCCATAAAAGTCTCTCTCTGGGAACAGGCCTTTGTGAGTGGATCCGCTGTGTTGTCCTCTGAGTCTAATCTCCAAACCTCGATCACCCTGGAGATCAACCATCTCCATGATCAAGTGATACTGCTTTAGAATATGTCTGGATCACTGATGGGACGGACGTTCCTTGGCATAAGCCACAACTCCATTGTCACACAATGGGAGGAACATGGTTCATCTTATGAACCAATATATACCCAAACAGCCTCTTTGGTAGCATCTTAAGTAGCGATGTATCCTGCCTTTATCGTCTAGTATGTCACGGTATCTAGCTTGGAACTCTTCCAACATACCGTCCCTCCACTGAGGGTAAAGACAATGCCTTTGACTGACATTCAGTCGTCTTTATCACCCTGGAACTATTCCAGTGATTCTCCCCAGGGTCGATTGATACCATCTCACTACAACTAGTGAGAATCCTAACATCCAATTAGATCTATCTCATAGATCCAAAACCCAGGATTTAGGAGGTATCACTTTGATCCTATATGGAGAATCTTTGTGATAAGCGGAGATTGACCGAGCGTAGCATAGGAAACTACTTCCCTATCAAGAGTATGTCATCCACGTACTCTACGAGGATCGTCACCATACTCTCTACTACCTTTTTGTTTATACAAGGTTCATCTACCATTTTGATGATGTCAAACTCTTTGACTACTTCATCAAAACAGATGTTCCAACTCCGCGATGCCTGCTTTATCCTATAAGGCAGCTTGCACACGTTTCCGCTGCTCCCACTGTTTACGAAGCCTTCTGGCTGTGTACTTATAGACGCACTCTTCTAAAACATCATTTAGAAAAGCAGTCATGACACCCAACCACCAGATATCGTAGTCATGGAATGTAGCCGTGGTAAGTAGGATCTGGATGGACTTAAGCATAGATACTTGAAAAGGTTTCATCATTATCCACGCCTGGTTGATGACGAAAACCTTTAACAAGTCTAGCTTTGAAAGTCTCAACTTTTCCATATACACCAAGTAATCTTCTCAAGATATACTTGCTCCTGATGGGGATTTAACCCTTCAGATATAGCAACCAAAGTCCATACTTTGCTGGTGTATAAGGATTCCATCTCAGATCACTAAGCATCCAGCCATTCTTACAGAGTCTTACTCCTAATGGCCAGCTCAAAACTATAGTTGGGTCATCATCTCATGATGCAATCCTCGCTCCTACTGTCATAGAGAAACCGAAGTATCTCTCAGGTGGGTGAGGAACCCTACTAGATCGGCGGAGAGGTTGAGGTTCATTGGAATCTACTGAATCCTTTGGCTCTATCAAATCATCTGCTGTAGTTTGTATAGCTGGAACCTTTCCAGTTCTACATTACAGACTTTGCCTCGAGCTTGTCCAGATTTTGCTTTTAGACATAGGTCGGTGAACCCCAAATCTTAACTGACTTAAGACATGGGCTCTTCCCATACCATATCTCATATGGAGTGGTAGGCAACTGATTTGATTCGAACCCTTTTCAATAGGTATGCAACTTCATAAGTGCATAACTGCCAAAAAGGAAAAAGGTAACTCAGTATTACTCATCATAGAGCACATCATATCAAATAGGGTGTATCTGCTCCGCCCCGACATACCAACGTGCTATGGTATATACGGAGGAGTAATGCTGAGAGAGAATCTCATTCTCCTTTAGAATAGTTCAGAAATTTCCGTGCTCAAGTATTCTCCTCCTTGATCTCATCAAAGGACATAATACTTATACCCGTATTCTGGTTCTCTACTTCTAACTTATATTCTGTGAATATCTCAAAAGGTTCGGACTCATGTTTCAACAGGAACATAGGTCTGAATCTCGAAAGATCATCAGAGAATGTAATGAAGTATAAAGAACCGGTCTTGGCATGTGTAGACAGGGGACCTACATACATCAACATGTATCATCCCAAGAGTTCACTAACTCTTTCTCTGTTTTCAGTAAACGGAGCTGTGGTCATCTTATCTTTGTGACATGACTGGCGAGTTTCACAAGATGTAAATTCAAACTGATTTAAATATGCATCTTTATGTAACTCTAGCTAGTCGGGTAACATTGATCTGACCTAGTCTACAATACCTCAAGAAGGAATCGTTCAATTCTGAACTCTTCCTCTTGTGTGTGATCCGTATACTAAGAACTGTAGTTTGATTTAGAATATCCATGCTTTTAGATAACGTGCCTGAACCGATCAACTTTTGATATAGGAAATGTTCAAAACATTATCCAACAATACAAAATTTTATCATTTCTTTACTAATAAAGAGATAGATATGATTTTGTATATCAGGTTCGGTATCTAATAACATTCGTTCAGAATCAATGTACTGTAATACAGGGTGACAGTGACCAACAGACTTGGATGCAACTCTTGCCCCGTTTTCTGCCTCATGAAACTTATCACCCGTTCTCAGTTCTCTACCTTTCTGTAGCCCTATGTAACATATTACATATCTGGGATCCTGATCTGGTATCACATACCCAGGATGTAAAGGATACTGAGAAACAGTTCTGTATAATGAACACACCCGAAGATGATGCATCAGCATGCACTCTCTTCGTTTGGGCGGCACGGGAAATCTGGTATTTCCCAATTTCCTGCTCTGTCTTATAACAATTATAAGTTGGAGCGGGACCAACGTTCCCCAGCTCAGTATAACAAGCGGGTTCGGTCAATAATCCGTTTTATTATCTTGATTAAGGCGTGATATGGTCGCTACCTGGAGAGAGAGAGAAGAAAACACTCAGCGTGCGCTCTGGCAAGAATAGATTGGTTATTATTTTATCTAATCAGGATGGCTCCCACTGCTTTTTATCAAATCTTCCTTCAAACCCTAAAAGGAAAGACTAGCCGGGATTAATTACACACTACAAGTTCACCAATCTTTCAGCCAGGCCAGTGTCGGTACTTTGAGGGAGGTCCCCCGTGCTTTCGCACGAACCTAATTAATGTAAACCTCGTTTTCCCAGAGGCGTAACCTCGTTAACACCTTTCTAGACACCTACTTGATCGGCTAATTGTAATGTATAAAACTCTCCCAGGAGTAACTCTTACTCGCAGCGGGTATCGGGATCCAACTATCTCATAGAAGGTATGCAATCTCATTGCAAATTTCAACACTTGAAATTCCCGATAATATTTTGCCCCTAACGTGCTATGACCTTGACGAAAGCCAACAAACCATAGCCCGTTAGTCAAGTTCAACCCGTACATTTCTTGATCGAATTAAACCCACCCGCACGACCCTTGACGAAAGCCAACAAAGCCGCACGACTACCCTAATCCAATCGCATCGTATGCTAGCAGATAAGTAGCATATAGCTACCGCACACTGCACCTTGACGAAAGCCAACAAATGCAGCACGAATACTATATACAACTTATCTGAAATGACGGAGGGCTACGACAGGTTTTTCTGAAAACCTATTGCGTAATGAACTTGATATCGTTGTAGAATCAAATGATTTTAAAATGGAGTGCTTTTGAGGCTTTTCTAGTTTTGCTAAAGGAGTCACTCCCGGTGAAGGGATCGTCGGTCCTTTCCTCGTCGAATGAGGTGCGGGATATATCGTATATATCACTGTGCAAAGCAAAACACTTAAAAGCAATCAAAAGACAAACCGAGCGTGTAGCATCTGCCAGTTATTGCTAAAGGAGTCACTCCCGGTGAAGGGATCTCGGTCCTTTCCTCATCGAATAAGGTGCAGGATATATCACATATACCGCTGTGCAAAGCAAGAACTGTAGCTACCTGTTTTATTTTGAAATTCGATTCTACAACATCTTAGGTTTCTTTTATTTCATTAATCACATTAATGAAGTCCCATCATTTAATGTACCTAAACATCACAGATAAATACGACGTACACTTATGCCATCCGCATTCGCCTCGATGTCCCCTCGTGCACCGTTAGGTTAGGTAACTAACGGCAGAGCGGGGCAGGGCTAGCGCGGGTGTAAAACATAAGTAACGTCTATATAATATATCATATATACTATATACTGTATCTATCACAGAACATCACATGATCACATCACAGATATCGCAGCAGAAGAATCATATGAAATATTGGATATACTAGGACGTCCGTGTTTTCAATACGAGCCAGTATAAAACACGGATTCCACGGTCGTGATGAATAGCCAAACCCACACCCCAAGACCCCTACGAGAGCGGCAAGCAACCCTACCAATTCTTAGAGTTAGGAGACCCGGACTCGACTCCTCGAGTTGGTCTCCCACTGGACTCCAGAACCCGGTTACTTGTGCTCCCCTCCTTGGGTCTATCCTAGTGCGGAAAAGTAAATAATATACAACAGGTGACAACTTCCGCAACCTGGAAGCGCCCCAATAAAAGAATATTACATACAAGTTTTTACATGAATGAAAATGAAAAACACTCATCTCACATAAAAACCCCCGGCTATTCAAACACGACGATCCAATATAACATATCCAGCAACACATAACATCACATGTCATCAACGTAAGTAAATATGTCCATCCCAATTGTCGTTGACATATAGCAACGAAACCGGCGATATCACATATTACACTTACGGTCACAGAAAAGAAAGTGTAAAACTACAACAGTTGGAATCCGCAACCACCTCAGACATCGCATGCCTGACCAAATGAATTACTTAGACATCATATGCCTAACAATTATAAACCCCGCATTTTAGTCTCTTTATCGAAAACACTTTTCAATACTAAGTCGGGCAATTCAACAGGATTTCCGACATTTTGATCGAATGCTCGTCGCAAACTTCAGTAGACGGCCGCACCCCCGATACCGTCGACGAAGTGCACCAAGGCGGAACACCGCTGCCGCGAGCACCCGAACGGATGCTTTCGGCGACGGGGTTCTCCTACAGTCACTTGGTCGGGGCTATGGAGTGAGGCTGTCTATTAAGTTTACCCGGCGAGTATCCGCGTACGCTACGTGATTGCGACGGACTTTTGATCACATCAAAATTCCGTGGCAACCGATCAAGTGAGACTAAACTGCTATGTTTATAACATTCATTTAGTTATCACATAACTACTTGTGAATTCCAATTATTGTATCACATTCCGGATAAATAGAAAATGTTAAACTTTTCGATCAAACAATCGAACACCCAACTTTTCCCGATACAGATCAACACATGAAATAAGTCTAACAACATTCAGTTCGTACCTCGGTACCAACGGTCCAGCCGTAGAAGGGTCAAGCCAACGCCTCACATGTGGCACGCCGTACTGCCCCAAACCCGAAGGTTCAAAGGGCAGTTCAAGACGGTCATATAATCGAGTTAAGGTTTGTTGTCTTCTAGAGGGACCATCGCGTTACTTGCACTACTTAGAACGTCGTTAAACAACGGAAAAATCCAACACTTGGAAATTTCCCGACAGGGGAAAAGTTGGGTATTTATATCCGGTCGAACTTTTTAACATATTCAAGAATTTATCCGGAAAGCCACATAGACAAAATTTGATACCCCGATCGAACGTTCGAATCCCCAAAACAACAAAGAAAATTCAACTCTGTAAAAATTATTAAAAATTTCCAGAAGACTCAGCAGCACAAAACATGAATTACTGTGCAAGCCACGTGGGGTAACTCAACATTGTAGCCGCGGAACCGCCGCTAGTAGTATGGTGGGGGCCGCGGATCCGCGCTTCTTTCATCGAGTTACTGTCATGTGCTTCACAGTAACTCATGCAATTACCTGCTGAATTTTTTGGCAATTTTTAATACACAAAAATCTACATTTTTGCAAAAAGGACAGAGAGCAATATTGGTTCGGGGTTTCGGGTTCGTTCGGACTTCAAATTCCGTCTGGACTTCGCCTAAGGCTCTAGCTAGGCTCTGATACCACTGTAGGGTTCCTAGGCACCCCAAGGAGGTCTCACAAGGCATCGAACATGCCATATTAAAATTTTATGGTGCCTACAAACCCTAAACTACGGATCGTCGGCTAGATGTCTAGGCGAAAAACTAACTAGTTAACACTTAACTAAAAGTTTAACGGAAATACAACCTTTGTAGATCCGGTGCTCCACCTCCATAGCTCCGCAACGAGGTCCTCTCCGCTGTCCAAATCAAATCCGGGCTCTAGAGTCGGCTTCGTCGGAGAAAAAGGGAGCTAGGTCGTCGATGTCCATGCCGAAGATGATCTACGTCGAGGCATCGCTAGATCAAGCTCACAACTTCACCAAGTCAAGAAACTTGTGAAGTAAACACACTCTACTACTTGGCAAGAGGTAGAGGATGAAGAAATAGGAAGTGGGTAGACTTTAGTTTTGGATTTCTCACTCTTTTCCAACAATCACCATTGATGGAGCTTGGTTTTCTTCACTTGAAGAATGAAGAAGATGAAGAAGAATATTATGATAAGTTAATTAAAAACAATAGAAAAATCAAAACTTATCATAATGTTAACTAGAGTTAAGTGTAGAGAATGAATCATAGTTAGTGGGAATAGTTAGGGTTAAGGATGAGATAAGAATGGTTGACTTGATCAAAGATTCATGAAGCTTCAACTAAACTCCAAATTAAGCCACCATTCTTTTCTCCTCTTTTCCAAAATGAATAAACAAATAAATAAATGAATAAATAAAGGAAATGAAACCCTAACCATTCTTTTAACCATGGTTTAATTCTTTGCACTTAACCAAGTAATCATGTATCATCAAACATGATACAATCAAATGCACAAAATCATATCGCATATGTAATGCGCACACCCGAGTGAGAAAATCCATTTAAAGTGAACCAATACTAGTTAATGCAAAGTAATATATCAAATATATAATTATACATTAAATCATTAAATCAACACTTGATTCAATGATCCGGTCATGTCGCACACAACCGACTAGTATACAATGTATCGGCTTATCGAATCAACGCTTGAATCGATAACTAGGTTATATCGCATACAACCATTCGATACATTCATCGCGAGAATGGAATACGGTATCACATACTCGCATTATTCTCGGTCCCGCACATATCTCATATACGCACCTATTTCGTTTCGCTTGAGCCAGGAAACCTCTGTGTAGGACTCTAAAGACTCGTCAATACGCCGGCAGCGGATGATGATCATATCAAACACCCACAAGCCGCAAGCGGTCTGCTAAATGTAACGGCCACCCGGGTATTGAGCGATCTGAAGATCGACAAGCAAGCCCGCTCACACTCCAGTGAATCCGACCAGTAACACTACCGTACAGTCCGGTCTGATCGTCTGATATGTCGCATATCTTGCCTAGGGGTGGTAAACGTCAGACCCCAATAGCTCGATAAGTCGTGTCGATATGAGGCTCATAACGGGTCGAGAAACTACTGGTAACACTTACCAGCAATTCTCTGAGCAGCCCTGGCCAGGGACTTCCTGTTATAGCCAATCGAACACAGTGCAACATCAACTCCCTATACCGGGAGAGACGAATCCCCTCCTATCGCTCATTGCCTCCATGTGACTCGGGACTGTACCCAAAAACCACCGTTTTGCACGCCCTCTTGGACGTGGTAAGATGGAAATCAAAGCACAGTGGGAACCACACAAGACTCTATGACGATCTCGGGTCAACAGACTACTCTGTACCAGTGTCACCAGAGAACTGCCATCTGACGTGAGGTATAATACCATCTGGGAGTTCTCGGCGAGTCCGTCCAGTGTACCCAGTCTCTACTGAGCACCCGTATATCTCCTCTGATGTCAAACACCGATGGATATGGGATCATCCATCGCCCATCTGTATGGGTCGAGAAGGTACACGCTAGTCTACTCTGGTATATCGATGCCCCGTCTCGATACACCCACGACTAGGGACTTTGAAGGATGTACTTATGGACTACCATGTCCCCACTAGTATGATCCGCATCATAGTTCAGGTAGTCAAGCACACATCCTAAGGGCTTTACCAACATGTAACAGAGAGACAAACAGCATACACGTTAAGGTAAAGGGTAACCAGATAGCATACTATCATGTCGAGCAAGAAAGTCCTCCCTATATATGTCCCAGCATCCACTACAATATACATCCATGTACAGTAATGGCCTCTAGGGCATACATATAACTAACACCTGCGTAGCCCTCCGTCAATTCAGATATGTAATATTCAGTATTCATGCTACGGTTGTTTGGCATGCGTCAAGGCGTAGTGTACGGTAGCTAATTATTACTTATCTGTAGCATGAGATGCGATTGGATTAAGGTATTCGTACGGCGTTGTTTGGCATGCGTCAAGGGTCGTACGGGTGGGTTTAATTCGATCACGAATTGTACGGGTTGAACTTGACTAGTGGACTATAGGTTGTTTGCCATGCGTCAAGGTCATAGCACGCTAGGGGCAAAATATTATCGGGAATTTCAAGTGTTGAAATTTGCAATGAGATTGCATACCTTCTATGAGATAGTTGGATCCCGATACCCACTGCGAGTAAGAGTTACTCCTGGGAGAGTTTTACACATTGCAATTAGCTGATCAAGTAGGTGTCTAGAAAGGTGTCAATGGGGTTACGCCTCTGGGAAAACGAGGTTTACATTAATTAGGTTCGTGCGAAAGCACGGGGGACCTCCCTCAAAGTACCGACACTGGCCTGGCTGAAAGATTGGCGAACTTGTAGTGTGTAATTAATCCCGGCTAGTCTTTCCTTTTAGGGTTTGAAGGAAGATTTGATAAAAACCAGTGGGAGCCATCCTGATTAGATAAGATAATAACCAATCTGATCTTGCAAGAGCATACGCTAAAGTGTTTTCTTCTCTCTCTCTCCAGGTAGCGACCATGTCATGCCCTAATAAAGATAATAATATGGATGTATTGACTGAACCCGCATGTTATACTGTGCTGGGGAACGTTGATTCCGTTCTTTCTTATAAGAGTTATAGGAATGAACAGGATATAGGGGAATAACAGGATTCCCATGCCACCCGATTGAAGAAAGTACATGATGATGCATTTTCTTCGGGTGTGTTCGTTACAGAGAACTGTTTCTCCATTTTCCCTACGTCCTGGGTATTAGATACTGGGTTAGGATCCCATATATGTAATCAGTTACATGGGCTTAGAAAAGGTAGAGAACTTGGAGAAGGTGATAAAAACATTAGAGTTGGAAATGGTGCAATTGTTGCAGCTAAGACTGTCGGGGAATATCACCTTGTATTACCAACTGGTAATACATTGGTTCTGAACGAATGCTATTACATGCCGAACCTGATATGCAACATTATATCGGTTTCTTTGTTGAGCAAAGAGGGATATAATTTTGTATTACAGGACAATGTTATGAATATTTTCCGTAACCAAAAGTTGGTTGGATCAGGCACGTTGTGCAATGGCATTTATGTTCTAAATCAATCAACAGTTCTGAGCATAACAAACACACACAAGAGGAAGAGTTCTGAACTGAACGAATCTTTCTTGTGGCATTGTAGACGGGGTCACATCAATGCGACACGACTAGCAAAGTTGCATAAGGATGGATATTTAAATCCGTTTGAATTTTCATCTTATGACACTTGCCAGTCATGTCTCAAAGGCAAGATGACCAAAACTCCGTTTACGGGACACGGAGAAAGAGTTACTGAACTCTTAGGACTGATACATAGTGATGTATGCGGTCCCATGTCTACACATGCCAGGGATGGTTCATCGTACTTCATTACATTCACTGACGATCTCTCTAGATTCGGATATGTGTTCCTGATGAAACACAAATCAGAAGCTTTTGAGAAATTTAGAGAATATAAACATGAAGTCGAGAACCAAACCGGAAAAAGTATTAAAATCCTTCGATCTGATCGAGGAGGTGAATACTTGAGCAGTGAATTCCTGGACTTCCTAAAAGAGAATGTGATTCTCTCTCAGCTGACTCCTCCATATACACCACAGCACAACGGTGTATCTGAACGGAGAAACCGCACCCTATTAGATATGGTGCGTTCAATGATGAGTACAGCTGAGTTATCTATTTCCTTCTGGGGATATGCGCTTGAGACAGCCATGGACCTATTGAAGAGAGTTCCTACCAAATCAGTTCCTACCACTCCATATGAGATATGGAAAGGGAAGAGACCACATCTTAATTATATTAAGATATGGGGTTGTCCAGCCTATGTCAAAAGACAAAATCCGGACAAACTCGAGGCAAGATCTGTCTTATGTAAGTTTATAGGATATCCTAAAAATTCACAAGGGTATATCTTCTACCATCCCGAGGAACAAAAGGTGTTTGTTTCTCGACATGCCACTTTCTTAGAAAAAAGTTTTCTTATGAAACAGATAAGTGGCATTGAGGTAGAACTGGAAGAGGTTCCAGCGACACAAAGTATAACAGAAGACTTGGTAGAACCAGAGGATTCAGTAGTACCCGACGAACCCCAGCCTCTCCGCCGATCTAGTAGGGTTCCTCGCCAACCTGAGAGATACTACGGTTTTCTCATGGATGGTGGGAGCGAGGATTGCATCATGGAGGATGATGACCCAACTAGCTTCGAGCAGGCCATCACGAGTAGGGACTCAGTGAAATGGCTGGATGCTATGCGGTCCGAGATGGAATCCATGTACACCAACAAAATATGGACTTTGGATGTTGCTCCTGAAGGGGTAAAACCCATTGGGAGCAAATGGATCTTCAAGAAGAAACTTGGTGTAGATGGGAAAGTGGAGACTTTCAAAGCTAGACTTGTTGCAAAAGGTTTTCGTCAAAGACCAGGTGTGGACTATGACGAAACCTTTTCTCCAGTGGCTATGCTTAAATCCATCCGGATCATGCTTGCCATTGCTGCTTATCATGACTACGAAATCTGGCAAATGGATGTTAAGACCGCCTTTCTAAATGGTGATTTAGAAGAGTGCGTGTACATGACTCAGCCAGAGGGCTTCGTAGACAGTGGGAGCAGCGGGAAGGTGTGCAAGCTGCTTAAATCCAATTATGGATTAAAGCAAGCATCGCGGAGTTGGAACATCTGCTTTGATATCGTTATCAAAGAGTTTGATTTCGTCAAAAACCCAGATGAACCTTGTATCTACAAGAAGGTGGCAGGGAGTAAGGTTGTCTTCCTCGTATTGTACGTGGACGACATACTCTTGATAGGAAATGATATTCCTATGCTGCAATCGGTCAAGCTCTTCTTATCACAAAGATTCTCAATGAAAGATCTTGGTGATGCCTCCTGCATATTGGGAATCAGGATCTATAGAGATAGATCCAAACGGATATTGGGATTGTCCCAATCCAGGTACATTGACACCATACTAAAGAGGTTTAGTATGGAAGAATCCAAGCGTGGGAACTTACCCACGATCTCAGGAGTCACTCTCTCCAAAGAGATGTCTCCCAAGACTGATTTGGAGAGAGCTCGCATGCAAGGGATACCCTATGCTTCGGCTGTAGGCTCTATCATGTACGTGATGCTATGTACCAGACCCGATGTAGCATACTCACTAAGTGTAGTGAGCAGGTATCAAGCTGATCCTGGAGAGAGTCACTGGACAGCTGTGAAGAGCATTCTCAAGTACTTACGAAAGACTAAAGAGATGCTCTTGGTGTATGGTAACGGAGAACTCCAAGTGGAGTCCTTTACCGATTCGAGCTTCCAGAGTGATAAGGACGACTCTAAGTCGCAGTTGGGATTTGTCTTTACCCTTTACGGAGGGGCGGTTAGCTGGAAGAGTTCCAAGCAGGAAACCGTGGCAGACTCGACGATGGAGGCTGAATACATCGCTGCCAACGATGCTGCTAAAGAGGCTGTCTGGATCAAGAAGTTCATTACTGAACTTGGAGTGGTTCCATCCATTGAGCATCCAATACCTTTGTATTGTGATAACAATGGAGCGGTGGCTTTGGCCAAGGAACCCAGGTCCCATCAGCGATCCAGGCATATTCTGAGGCGGTATCACCTGATCCGGGAGATAGTTGATCGCCGGGAGATCGAGGTCAGGAGGGTTGACACGAAGAACAACACGGCGGATCCACTCACGAAGGCCATTCCCCAGATACAGTTTGAGAGACTCTTCGGGATGCTCGGTATGCGATACTACAGCAGCTGGCCCTAGTGCAAGTGGGAGATTGTTAGTTGTATGTATGCCCTAGAGGCCAGTATTGTACAGATGATGTATATTATATTGGATGCTTGGACATATATAGAGATGACTTTCTTGCTCGATATGATAGTATGCTATCTGGTTACTCTTTATCTTAACATGTACACTTGTCTCTTTAAACTGTCTAATAGTTACATGTTGGTAAAGCCCTTAGGATGTGTACTTGACTACCTGGACTATGATGCAGATCATACTAGTGGGGACATGGTAATCCATAGGTACATCCTTCAAGGTCCCTAGTCGTGGGTGTATCGAGACGGGGCATCGATATACCAGTGTAGACTAGCGTATACGCTTCTCGACCCATGAGATGGGCGATGGATGATCCCATATCAATTGGTGTTTGACATCAGAGATAGTATACGGGTGCTCAGTGGAGACTGGGTACACTGGACGGACTCGCCGAGAACTCCCAGATGGTATTATACCTCACGTCAGATGGCAGTTCTCAGGTGACACTTGTACAGGTTAGTCTGTAGACCCGAGATCGTCAAAGAGTCTTATGTGATTCCCACTGTGCTTTGATCTCCACCTTACCACGTCCATGAGGGCGTGCAAAACGGTGGTCTTTGGGTACAGTCCCGAGTCACATGGAGGCAATGAGCGATAGGAGGGGTTTCGTCTCTCCCGGTATTGGGGGTTGATGTTGCGCTGTGCTCGATTGGCCGTAACAGGGAAGTCCCTGGCCAGGGCTGATCAGAGATTTGCTGGTAAGTGTTACCAGTAGTTTCTCGACCCGTTATGAGCCTCACATCAGCATGACTTATCGGTTATTGGGGTCTGACGTTTACCACCCCTAGACTTGATATGCGACATATCAGACGAACAGACCGGACTGTACGGTAAGTGTTACTGGTTGGATTCACAGGAGTGTGAGCGGGCTAGCTCGTCGATCTTTTGATCGCTCAGTACCCGGGTGGCCGTTACGTTTAGCAGACCGCTTGCGGCTTGTGGGTGCTTGATATGATCATCATCTGCTACCGGCGTATTGACGAGTCTTTAGAGTCCTACACAGAGGTTTCCTGGCTCAAGCGAAACGAAATAGGGGCGCATATGAGATATGTGCGGGACCGAGAATGATACGTGTATGTGATACCGCATTTCATTCTCGCGATGAATGTATCGATTGGTTATATGCGATATAACCTAGATATCGAATCAAGGATTGATTCGATAAGCCGATACATAGGATACTAGTCGGTTATATGCGATATGACCGGATCGTTAAATCAAGTGTTGATTTAATGATTTAATGTATAATAATATATTTAATATATTACTTTGCATTAACTAGTATTGGTTCATTTTAAAAGGATTTTCTCACTTGATGCACATTGTATATGTGATATATTTTTGTGCACATGTTTGTATCATGTTTGATGATACTTGCTCACTTGGGTTTGTGTAAAGATTAAACCATGGTTATATGAATGGTTAGGGCTTTCTTATTTATTTATTTATTTATTCATTTTGGAAAATAAATGAGAATGGTGGCTTATTTTGTTTGTATGTTGAAGCTTCTTGAAGCTTTGAACTAGTCCACCATTCTTATCTCATCCTTAACCCTAACCATTCCAACTAACCCTAGTTTACTCTCTACACTTGACTATGGTTATGATATGATAAGTATTCATATTAGTTTTTTTTTATATAAGAGACTTATCATATTCTTCATCTTCTCCTTCTTCTTCTTCAAGAAAAAACTTGCCTTCATCAATGGCAACTTGAGGAAATGAGTGAGAAATCCAATTCTAAAGTGAACCCACCTCCTATTTCTTCATCCTCTACCTCTTGCCAAGTAGTATAGGGTGTTTACTTCACAAGTTTCACAACTTGGTGAAGTTGGAGCTTGATCTTGTGTAACCTCGACGTAGATCATCTTCGGCACGAAGCCGACGACCTTGCCCGCCCATTTCTCCGATGAAGACGATGCTTGAGTCCGGGATTCGAGACGGACAGCGAGAGGACGTCTACGTGGAGCTAAGGAAGTGGAGAACCAGATCTACAAAGGTTGTAGCATCTTTCTTTTAGTTAAGTAGTTAACTAGTTTCACTTTGTCGCCTAAAATTCTAGTTAACGATCTAGTCTAGGGTTTCTCGGCACCGTAAAATTTGAAATTGGCATGGTTGATGCCTTGTGAGACCTCATGAGAGTGCCTAGGAACCCTTCATTAACATCCTTTTCAATCCCTCCACGTAGTTTCTTGGCAGACGGATTGGTTGGAGCACCATGCCAGACTTCTTTTTCTACTTTATTTTCCGTAGATTGGTAGAAGAGGATCGCTTTTTCACCTATTTGCCTGGAAGGTACGTAGAAAGTTTGCAGTTCTTGTACGTTATATGTATGGAGCGCATCAAGTTCCTTATAATGACAAGGCGGAGCCATTGTGATTTGCAGACTCTGATCTGCTTCGGCAAAAGTTTGCATTGATGGGCGGACGGAGAAAACTGTGTTGGCCTCATCCTCTGAGTCACTACCAAAGACCAAAATAGGAGTAGATGGTCCGGGCTTGTTATTTTCTTTCTGCGGTTGTACCGAGTAGACTATTTCTTCATCTTCCTTGATATCGCTCCTAAAGATTGGGATCGTGGTGATGAACTTTTATTTATTCTCTGGCTTATGACACCTTTCGGTATTCTCGAAGTCTGGTAGGAAGTATTTTGTGTCATCGTATTTCCGGACTTCGTTTATAGAGAACGGATTTAGCTCTCCCGTGATCGTGTACCCCGAGCCATCCTTGAAATACTTTATACACTGATGTTGTGTAGAAAGGATGACATTGTACTCGTGTAACCATGGCCTGCCGAGAAGAGCGTTATAGGAAGTCTTGGCGTCAATGACATGAAATTTGATGTTAATGATGAGCAGCCCGAAGCGCAACGTCGGTATTACGGACCCAAGCATCCGTGACGAATGTGAGTCGAACCTGGAGATGGTAATCTTATCTCGGGCGAGTTTCCGAACGTTCATGCAAATCTTTTTCAGCACTCTCACTTTGAGAAGGTTGACGGAGGATCTGTTGTCGACAAGGATTTTCCTTATCTTGATGTCGTGGCAGTACCCAGTGACGTATAACAGGCGATTATGCTCGCATGTACCGAGGAGGAGATCTTCATCACTGAATGTAATGTCAGCCATGTGGACCTCTGCCAGCTCATCCTCCATCTTCTCTTCTATGAAGAAAGCTTGGAACTGATCGGGCTCTTGTAATGCTTTCATCAGGGAATCTCGTGCCTCTTTGGACAGGAGGAGAGCATCCAATATGCTCAGTTATGAATGTACTTTCCTCAGCTGTACTAGGACGTTGTAATCCACCATGTTTTTCTTAGACGGGTCCCTTGCTGCGAGCTCTTTGACAACTCTATCGTTGAGGGCAATTTCCTTAAAGATTTTTTCTTTCTCTTTTTCTTTTTTGCTTGAACCTTTGTTTCTAGGTCCGAGATTCTTCTCAGGCAGAGTGCGGTTACGCAGCTGAATATTCTCGCAGTTCTTCTCCTCCTCTTCTTTTTCAGAGGGGAGTCTTTGAAGAGAGGGTTGAGGAGTAGTTCGTCCTCAGAATCGCTCCCGAAGGTAAGAACTTGGGGTTTTCCCCCTTCCAAACTGTTACCAACCATATGACAGTTTCCAGTCGTTTCTTCATGCACGTTTGTTGCACTATTTTGCCATCGACGAGCATGAGTTTCGTGCTTCATCCTCTTGTAGTGTTTTTGATGGGCAACGTATCCTTGCCACCACTTCTTAAAGGCACTGCATTCTTCAGTGGGGTGGGTGACCCTCTGATGATATAAGCAGTAGTTTGGGCATGCATCTTCTCCATCGAGGTATATGACCCCGGGAGTGTTCCTTATGAAAGGTGGCGGCTTTATCTCTATTGACAGGGTTTTAGCGAACCGCTTTTCTATTTTGGTCCTGCTCTTATTTGTAGCAGATATGCTTTGATTTGGTTGGAGTACTTAACGAATCATCCTTGCCGCAGCTTCTTTGTCCTGACGCTGACGTTTAGCTTTTTCGTATATAGCTATTTCGCGTTTTCGGTCAACTTTTCTTCTTTGAAAAGCTTCGTTTAACAGCCTATCGATCGTGTCTTCTGGAAGTTCCGGGGATTTTAGCATCGATTCTACCCCTGTTCCTCTGTGTTGTTATCTGACGCTGAGAGAGCCTCTAAGTCATATAACGACGAATGGGAGACCATGTGGCAACTTGCTACACGGTCTTCAGTGTCTTCTGATGAGTTATTTTCCTCATCGACGTGACTATCTTCATCCTCAAGAATATGCTTGAGGAACTCTTCGAGCGTGACTGGTGTCCGTGCCTTTTGGTTGTACTCCTCTAGAGCATCAATGTATTTTTGTAGATTTGTGCGCTTGTCGTCATACTCGGCAGGCTGCACAGGCTTCTTGGTCTTCTTCATTTTCTTCGAAGACTTTGAAGGCTTGACTTGGGTTTTTTGCCCCTCGTCAACAATTTTTGGTGTGGGATAAGTTTTTGATATCCCTTCGATGATTTCGGGTTCAAGTGGGCTTTTCCACTTGACTGCCGGACATGCTTGTAGATCCTTTAGCATTCTTTTGGTTTTTCCTGAAAGAACGACATCCATGGAGTTTCTTCCACGAGTAAGAATGATTCCCCGTGCGCATCCACCTTTTTTAGATTGTGCTTTTTGGGTGGGTTTACCCTCCAGTTATCAGACACCGTGAATTCCCCTGTTGATATTGGTCTTCGACCTAGTTCTTGAAGACATAGCAATCTTCAATTGGGTGGCTCACCATTCTGAGATAGGAGCAGTAGTTACGGTTGTTGACATCTCCGGTTGCGGTGGACGCCGCGAGTCTGGCAATGTGATGAGTTTATTACGTATTGCCATGTCACGACCCGAAAGTACGGAACGTGACCGGCACTTAGATTACGAAGCGTCTAGAGGCGCCATGTGACCTAAGTAAGCCGAAGCCCAGAAATCTAAACCATAAAAGAAGAAAAAGAAGAAGAAAAAAAAAAGAAAACAAGTATAAAAACATCAGCAAATTTTACCAAAAATTTCGGCAGAGTCTCCTCTGTAAAAACTGGCCCCCAAACGGGTACAACAAGTATAATATACATAAACAATAAAAAGCATCCCCAAACGGGTGCTAGCTCAACGCCAACAGGCGGAAACAACCACAACAAGCACAAAAGTATACAACGCCAAAGGGCGAGGCTCAAAACTCAAAAGAAAACAAAACCACCAGATCAGAATAATACATGCGCGACTCTAAGGTCGAAATAAAAGACTGGTCCAATAAACTTATCAAGTAATACAAATATGGTTGATGGAGCTTACTAGATACAAATGAAAGAATAAAAGTACAATGGTGGTTCGGATACAAGTGAACCAACCTACCGTGCAAATCACCCTGAAAGAATAGATGTGCCAGCAAGCTGCCAGGGAAACCTATATACCGAACCTGTAATAAAATTTGGCACAACGGGGGTGAGTTGCCAACTCGTGAGTAGAAGACATCTACGAAAAGAAATTGAATGCACGACGTTATCCTAGGTCATAATAATACACTACTAAGTCTCAAACCTCAAGTAATAGCAGGGTAATAATACGTGTAAGTGCAGATACTCCGTGCTCGTGTCAGTGCCTCATATAGTACTATGTCATATGAATGGATATGCATGCACCATGAATGTAAAATAAGCAATCCTGAAATCCAGGTATATCTGTATAAGAAATCTTTAGCTGTTATCATAGTAAAATGTGTATAAGAATCTGAAATCTCAACAATGAAATCCATGGAAATCCGTATCAAGCGTCGACACAACACATGTAATCTCAAGTCTCAATATCTCGGGCTCCGTCAGTCCGGATCGGCCCATATCATGAAATCTCACGACAACGGTCGGTATCCTCCGGATATCCGCCGCGCCAGACATCACCGGTAGGTAGCCTTCTCCTGCCAGGCTCATCGTCTACAACTCGATCTTCTTGCCCCGGGGTACCATACCGGGCCCACCATGTACCCGAGACGGTTCATCCACTCCTCGAATCGGGTCTCGAAATCCAACAGAAAACATGAAATCTCATGGTGGACGACACATACATCACGAGAAAACCGCATCTTATTTTAAAAAGAGAGGTGGAGAGAGAGAGAGAGAAGGTTTTATAATTTCTTGCGGTTTTCCCCAAAAATCCAGAAATCTCATAGAAATCCAAATCTTAAAATCATGAGTAAGTATATGATAAGTGTCGGCATATACCCATGATACTATATGATAACATGAAAATATGAATGCATGAATGTCAAGTAATAAATATCATGTCTATACTAACATCAGAGAGTAATCACGATATTATATCGGTCTAATTGTTAACTGATTCTATCAATAAAAGATCATATAATCTAAAGTGTACGTGACATAGCAATTACCGATGATGATGTGAGTGAGCCGGCAAATAAGTGTGCGTGGAATATGCGCATCATCGGTAATGGTGCTGGTGTCCTAACAGGTAATGTTTATACTGATTATAGCAACATATAAAAGAACATGCACCATGATGATTACAGTATGAATGCAAAACAGATGTGCATTATCCACCCCTCTGCGACATACGAGAACAACTATCACTATATGAATCGAACCTAACCTAGTGTCCATCTAACCTCCTAAGGAACTTAACCTAAGAAACTAGTCATTAAGAAACATGAGTCTACATAAGTCTGAATCAATATCTCTAATAGTCGGCGATCCCGCCTTAATAGCGTCACGTACGTAGTACGGCTTCCTCGAATCAAGAGTGCGGATCAATCATCATATCTAAGCCTTGTACGGTAAAATCCATCGTACGGCATCCCAATATCGGGGTACGGGTCAAGTATCTCCTAGGTGTCTCATTATTCGTAATGTGTCATCATCAACACATCTCATGATCAAGGTGCTAAACTATAATCGCATACATCAATCATATATCATTGCCATCATGGAATAATCATTAGTTTATCCTCAGAAATATCATGTCACATGTATCATATTGTGATTAAGTCATACCGATATCTTATCGTCATCAAGTCACAAGCTACAGCCCAGGTACTATTTTAGCGTCCCATGTACCTCAATATCACCACCACCCTTCATAATTTATATATTCATGTTCATTATCTCATTCTTTAATGATCCGCTAACACTTTAATACGACTGTATAGTCAAGAATCACGGCATCAAGCCCAGTTATACTGTTTCATCATATCACATCAATGAATCCCATATACGTGTTGTATATATATATACACCTATACCTAGTTTTATATATATACACACATATACGTATACTCCATGTCGAGTTTCAGTGTACGCGTGTGTGTTTCCACCTGAAACCTAAGAACTTTTCCAAGGTACTCATCCCCTGATAAGGTTTTCCTAAATCAGTCTAGTTCAGCCTAGGGTCAATACTAGGGTCCTACTAGGGTCACATCTTGTTTCCTAATGTTAATAAGTACTATTCCTATTCTACTTTGCGGGGGTGCTAAACGCCATCCACCCGACTTCCCCCCGTAGATATGCATCTACTCACCTGGTCCATGTCTGCCGACGACGGTGTCGTCATCCTCCTATTCATCGCCCGCAGTCCACTTGAAGGGTACCTAAACGCAAACATATAAATAGCATCGTAAACCGAATCACATACAAAAGTCAAACGATACAAGGAACAAGCATAGGTTAAAACCTATGTCCCGTCCACGCAAAAGAACCAAATATCGCTCGATATCAGCGTACAAACTCCGATGAATCGAGATAAACATCAACAGATAACTCGTAGTTTTAAAACACATTACTTATATTGTAAAACATGATCAAATTCATCGAAACACTAAAATCGATCAAATCGTCCGTTTTCGAAAAAAAACCCGAAAATGCCAATTTACCGTTTTTCATCAAAACTTGACATTTAAATGAAACCAATGGTCATAAAACTCATTAAATAGCATCACTAGACTATACAAACCATTAATATATTTTTATTACACAATTTTGTATAAGTTTGAAATTTCTAGTTTGCACCCTTTAACAATTTTCAACATTTTTCAAACAAAATACCACAATTCCACCACAAAACATGATTTTGCATAAATTAATGACTTAAACCACAATTCATGATGATAATGATATAATGAAACCATAATTATATTTTTTATCTCATTTATATAGGAATTTCTAAAATCTAGTTTACAAAATTAGCAATTTTTTATCACAATTTATCAATTAACCATAGAAACTAGCAATCAACTAAGTTTTTCTTTCCATTAACATGCTAATATTTCCACTAAAACTATAATCCAATGATAACAACCCAAATTAGAATTTTATATTAACCACAACCACATTTTGCAAAAACCTAGTTAACTAAATTCCTAATTTAAAACAATTTTTGAATAACAATTTGTTAAACAATAACCATGCAAGATTTCCTAATACTAAAAGTGTTAAACTAACTACTATAACCCTAATTAATTATTAAAAATCATAACTTGAATTTAGAACCCTAGCTTGCATTTTAAAAAAAAGAACATAGAATTAATTCATTAAATCTAATTAAGCTTAATATGAACATCTAATAACAATAAATCAAAAGAAAGAAAATTATACCTTCAAAATGTGAAATCCAAACAAGAATTGAGCCTCCAAAATGTATACTTTCCATCTCCAAATTTCATATAAAAATGAGCAAGGAATAAAGAGTATGGAATAAATAGGATTTTGTGGAATTTTAATTGAATTTTTGATGTGTTTTTGATGAATTTTGAATAAAAATGGGGTGGAAAATGGGGGGGGAGGGGCAGTCATGGGGGGTTTGTGGCCGGCCCTAGAGAGGTGAGGGATAGAAAGAAGAGAGTGTAAAAAGTGTGTAGAAGTTTCAAGAGAAGAAACATCAATAAAAGTCTTTTCATGCTTTATTTAATTATTTATTTATTTATTTACTATAGCAACTCAAGAAAGCTCTAGAAAATAGGAAAAATTTGCAAATAATTTTGCATGATACATACTAAATTCTAACATGCCATGGTTCATTTTTACAAATTAAAACCATTTAAATTTGTAATTTACACTAATTTAGTGTAAAAATAAAGCTTATGTTAATATTTAAAATAATTAATTTAGGAAAAATATTTTATTAAACTAAAAATTTATAAGTGGCTAAATAAACACCATTTACTAGTAATTTCATAATTAAAATAGATATTTTTAAAATTATAATGAAAAACAATCACGGTTTGGTTTTACGAAAAATACATTTTACTTTACCGAAAATCCTAAAATTCACTTAAACACTTTTATTCATTTAATTATTTATTTAATCATTTTTAAAACGTTACAATCTTCCCCCCTTTAAGAAATTCGGTCCCCGAATTTAAATTAAAACTCCCCCTCCAAATACTAAAACGTTTAGCAAAACATTCAAATCGTCGGGGCTCCGAAATCATCAATACATAACAAAAATCAACTCCGTCAAGCATAACGCAATCATCGGAGTTATGGCGAGAATAAAATATCAAAACTCAATATGAAAACCATCATAATATACATCAATCTATAACTTACATATAGTTCGCATCCTAGTAAAATCGCCGAATCATCATAATAAAGAAGCATACAAAAACCCCTCTTGAAAATTGCCGTGCAATGCACGTGTCACGGTATAAGTAGCGGACGTTTAATTTAAGAAAATAGCTATATATATATATCCTTTATTTAACATACACGTCCCGTCTGGTTACTAAATCAAATAATAATGACTATGAAAACATACTGCTCAAACTGAAATCAATCCCAATCACATCATAAAAATATCATGTGCGTCCGGTGTGCACTGAAATCGAAACCAACTAAAGATACCATGAATACACACAAAAACAAAACTAAGTGCAACAGGTGTGCACCAAAAACATCTGTCAAGTGCAACGGGCGTGCACGACTCAATATCAGGTGCATCTAATCTGCACAAAACCCCGATTTAGTGCATCTAGTGTGCACAAAATCGCATCAAGTGGGCCAAGTATGCGAAAGAATCCTAATCAGGTGCACATGGTGCACGAAAACATACATCGAATATCAAAATCAAAATCACAGTACAAAAATGCATGAAAACTAGGTCGAAACATATGTCAAAATCATGTGTAACCCCTATGCACGAAATCAAATCAAAAATCTCAAAATATATAAAACCGAATCAAGTGTACTGGGTGTGTACTAAACAACATCAATACAACTGATATATGAAACACCGATAGAATAAAGGTACACACATGAAATACCAATCGTAGAACAAAGTCCTCAAAATACAAAAATCCAATCAACGAAAATATGAAATTCAAATCACTAAATCACAATCGTAAACACTATCGTCAATGTGCGCCTCTTTCCTCTGATGTCGACTGCTTCGAACTCGTTCTTTCATAGGTGTGCTGACTGCGCTACCAACGGCAATACTCATGTCTAGAGTCTCCCACATAGTCGATCCCTTCACTTGATATCCGGACTACATTAAACTTTTCGATCGATCCATCAGAATCCCATAATTCCCCGAGAGCTCAACACTCAAGTACAGTTTAAAAATATCCGGTACATACCCCAGCATCGATGATCCAGCCGTAGAAGGGCAAACCCAAGCCTCACTAATGACACCGCGGAACTGCCGTAAACCCTAAGGTTCAAGGGCGTTCTCATGGTCATTATGTCGAGTTAGGGTTTCATTCTTCTAGAGGGTCCATCGAAATACCTGCATGTTCTTCCGAATACCTTAAACTTGGGAAAATGGTTTTCTGATAATCGTTCGAACCCTTTAACTTCATCCGGACGGCATGTGAATATCCTTCGTCCGCACGCTAAGCAATGCTTCAATCCTCAAGAATAACCAATACTCTAATGGTTATCGCATTCGAGCCGCAGCTCCCTCTGCCAGTGCGCCCCGTGGTAACAGAAACCACTCTCCGACATCGACGAAGATAGATCAAAGGTACGAATGAAATACGGTGCAAACAAATGTACATCCTAAGGTTCCTTAAGCAGAGTAGCGTATCGTAAGTATGCCGCGGACCATACCCACGGTACGTTACTCTACCTAAATCCCCTACTCCATCAACCAAGGGTCACCTAGAATTATACAAGGTTAAACCTAGCGCTCTGATACCAACTTTGTCATGACCCGAAAGTACGGAACGTGACCGGCACTTAGATTACGAAGCGTCTAGAGGCGCCACGTGACCTAAGTAAGCCGAAGCCCAGAAATCTAAACCATAAAAGAAGAAAAAGAAGAAGAAGAAAAAAAGAAAACAAGTATAAAAACATCAGCAAATTTTACCAAAAATTTCGGCAGAGTCTCCTCTGTAAAAACTGGCCCCCAAACGGGTACAACAAGTATAATATACATAAACAATAAAAAGCATCCCCAAACAGGTGCTAGCTCAACGCCAACAGGCGGAAACAACCACAACAAGCACAAAAGTATACAACGCCAAAGGGCGAGACTCAAAACTCAAAAGAAAACAAAACCACCAGATCAGAATAATACATGCGCGACTCTAAGGTCGAAATAAAAGACTGGTCCAATAAACTTATCAAGTAATACAAATATGGTTGATGGAGCTTACTAGATACAAATGAAAGAATAAAAGTACAATGGTGGTTCGGATACAAGTGAACCAACCTACCGTGCAAATCACCCTGAAAGAATAGATGTGCCAGCAAGCTGCCAGGGAAACCTATACATCGAACCTGTAATAAAATTTGGCACAACGGGGGTGAGTTGCCAACTCGTGAGTAGAAGTCATCTACGAAAAGAAATCGAATGCACGACGTTATCTTAGGTCATAATAATACACTACTAAGTCTCAAACCTCAAGTAATAGCAGGGTAATAATACGTGTAAGTGCAGATACTCCGTGCTCGTGTCAGTGCCTCATATAGTACTATGTCATATGAATGGATATGCATGCACCATGAATGTAAAATAAGCAATCCTGAAATCCAGGTATATCTGTATAAGAAATCTTTAGCTGTTATCATAGTAAAATGTGTATAAGAATCTGAAATCTCAACAATGAAATCCATGGAAATCCGTATCAAGCGTCGACACAACACATGTAATCTCAAGTCTCAATATCTCGGGCTCCGTCAGTCCGGATCGGCCCATATCATGAAATCTCACGACAACGGTCGGTATCCTCCGGATATCCGCCGCGCCAGACATCACCGGTAGGTAGCCTTCCCCTGCCAGGCTCATCGTCTACAACTCGATCTTCTTGCCCCGGGGTACCATACCGGGCACACCATGTACCCGAGACGGTTCATCCACTCCTCGAATCGGGTCTTGAAATCCAACAGAAAACATGAAATCTCATGGTGGACGACACATACATCACGAGAAAACCGCATCTTATTTTAAAAAGAGAGGAGGAGAGAGAGAGAGAGAGAAGGTTTTATAATTTCTTGCGGTTTTCCCCAAAAATCCAGAAATCTCATAGAAATCCAAATCTTAAAATCATGAGTAAGTATATGATAAGTGTCGGCATATGCCCATGATACTATATGATAACATGAAAATATGAATGCATGAATGTCAAGTAATAAATATCATGTCTATACTAACATCAGAGAGTAATCACGATATTATATCGGTCTAGTTGTTAACTGATTCTATCAATAAAAGATCATATAATCTAAAGTGTACGTGACATAGCAATTACCGATGATGATGTGTGTGAGCCGGCAAATAAGTGTGCGTGGAATATGCGCATCATCGGTAATGGTGCTGGTGTCCTAACAGGTAAAGTTTATACTGATTATAGCAACATATAAAAGAGCATGCACCATGATGATTACAGTATGAATGCAAGACAGATGTGCATTATCCACCCCTCTGCGACATACGAGAACAACTATCACTATATGAATCGAACCTAACCTAGTGTCCATCTAACCTCCTAAGGAACTTAACCTAAGAAACTAGTCATTAAGAAACAAGAGTCTACCTAGGTCTGAATCAATATCTCTAATAGTCGGCGATCCCGCCTCAATAGCGTCACGTACGTAGTACGGCTTCCTCAAATCAAGAGTGCGGATCAATCATCATATCTAAGCCTTGTACGGTAAAATCCATCGTACGGCATCCCAATATCGGGGTACGGGTCAAGTATCTCCTAGGTGTCTCATTATTCGTAATGTGTCATCATCAACACATCTCATGATCAAGGTGCTAAACTATAATCGCATACATCAATCATATATCATTGCCATCATGGAATAATCATTAGTTTATCCTCAGAAATATCATGTCACATGTATCATATTGTGATTAAGTCATACCGATATCTTATCGTCATCAAGTCACAAGCTACAGCCCAGGTACTATTTTAGCGTCCCATATACCTCAATATCACCACCACCCTTCATAATTTATATATTCATATTCATTATCTCATTCTTTAATGATCCGCTAACACTTTAATATGACTGTATAGTCAAGAATCACGGCATCAAGCCCAGTTATACTGTTTCATCATATCACATCAATGAATCCCATATACGTGTTGTATATATATATACACCTATACCTAGTTTTATATATATACACACATATACGTATACTCCATGTCGAGTTTCAGTGTGTGCGTGTGTGTTTCCACCTGAAACCTAAGAACTTTTCCAAGGTACTCATCCCCTGATAAGGTTTTCCTAAATCAGTCTAGTTCAGCCTAGGGTCAATACTAGGGTCTTACTAGGGTCACATCTTGTTTCCTAATGTTAATAAGTACTATTCCTATTCTACGTTGCGGGGGTGCTAAACGCCATCCACCCGACTTCCCCCCGTAGATATGCATCTACTCACCTGGTCCATGTCTGCCGACGACGGTGTCGTCATCCTCCTCTTCATCGCCCGCAGTCCACTTGAAGGGTACCTAAACGCAAACATATAAATAGCATCGTAAACCAAATCACATACAAAAGTCAAACGATACAAGGAACAAGCATAGGTTAAAACGTATGTCCCGTCCACGCAAAAGAACCAAATATCGCTCGATATCGGCGTACAAACTCCGATGGATCGAGATAAACATCAACAGATAACTCATAGTTTTAAAACACATTACTTATATTGTAAAACATGATCAAATTCATCGAAACACTAAAATCGATCAAATCGTCCGTTTTCGAAAAAAAACCCGAAAATGCCAATTTACCGTTTTTCATCAAAACTTGACATTTAAATGAAACCAATGTTCATAAAACTCATTAAATAGCATCACTAGACTATACAAACCATTACTATATTTTTATTACACAATTTTGTATAAGTTTGAAATTTCTAGTTTGCACCCTTTAACAATTTTCAACATTTTTCAAGCAAAATACCACAATTCCACCACAAAACATGATTTTGCATAAATTAATGACTTAAACCACAATTCATGATGATAATGATATAATGAAACCATAATTATATTTTTAATCTCATTTATATAGGAATTTCTAAAATCTAGTTTACAAAATTAGCAATTTTTTATCACAATTTATCAATTAACCATAGAAACTAGCAATCAACTAAGTTTTTCTTTCCATTAACATGCTAATATTTCCACTAAAACTATAATCCAATGATAACAACCCAAATTAGAATTTTATATTAACCACAACCACATTTTGCAAAAACCTAGTTAACTAAATTCCTAATTTAAAACAATTTTTGAATAACAATTTGTTAAACACTAACCATGCAAGATTTCCTAATACTAAAAGTGTTAAACTAACTACTATAACCCTAATTAATTATTAAAAATAATAACTTGAATTTATAACCCTAGCTTGCATTTTAAAAAAAAGAACATAGAATTAATTCATTAAATCTAATTAAGCTTAATATGAACATCTAATAACAATAAATCAAAAGAAAGAAAAGTATACCTTCAAAATGTGAAATCCAAACAAGAATTGAGCCTCCAAAATGTATGCTTTCCATCTCCAAATTTCATATAAAAATGAGCAAGGAATAAAGAGTATGGAATAAATAAGATTTTGTGGAATTTTAATTGAATTTGATGTGTTTTTGATGAATTTTGAATAAAAATGAGGTGGAAAATGGGTGGGGGGGGCAGCCATGGGGGATTTGTGGCCGGCCCTAGAGAGGTGAGGGAGAGAAAGAAGAGAGTGGAAAAAGTGTGTAGAAGTTTCAAGAGAAGAAACATCAATAAAAGTATTTTCATGCTTTATTTAATTATTTATTTATTTATTTACTATAGCAACTCAAGAAAGCTCTAGAAAATAGGAAAAATTTGCAAATAATTTTGCATGATACATACTAAATTCTAACATGCCATGGTTCATTTTTACAAATTAAAACCATTTAAATTTGTAATTTACACTAATTTAGTGTAAAAATAAAGCTTATGTTAATATTTAAAATAATTAATTTAGGAAAAATAATTTATTAAACTAAAAATTTATAAGTGGCTAAATAAACACCATTTACTAGTAATTTCATAATTAAAATAGATATTTTTTAATTATAATGAAAAACAATCACGGTTTGGTTTTACGAAAAATACATTTTACTTTACCGAAAATCCTAAAATTCACTTAAACACTTTTATTCATTTAATTATTTATTTACTCATTTTTTAAACGTTACATGCCAATTTGAATAGTCCCCTCGTTTTGTCATGGGGAAACGAATAAGCACGTCCTAGTCATTCCTCCAAGGATGGGCGCGGACGTGCGTTGTTTTGGCGAGCAGCCGATTTTGGGCCACTCGGTTGTTGCTGCGTATTGGCAACGAAGGCCACTTTCCCTTTACCTTTATTATTTCGAAGGTCCTTATTTGAGGAGGAAGGCCCGTGGCCCATCTGGTCCATTTGGGCCAGTTTATCTATCAGAGCCTGAAAGGTTGTTGGTTTGAAGAATGTCATGAGCTGGGACATAGTCGTTTGAGGATTAAGGGTCGCGATGATCATGCCCATGGCGAGAGATTCTTCAATGCTCTATTCGCACTTAGACCATAGGTTCCGCTACCGGATCGCCTATTGGACCAAGGTTTCTCCCGACATTACGCCGGCATTGATTAATGCCGTAATTGGAGTGCGCTCGCTCGCGCTGGTGAAACGCTGTGTGAACAACAGTTCCATCTCTGTGAATGTTTTTATGGAGTCATTTAGGAGCTCCGAGTACCATTCAAAGGCCGTTTCTGATAGGCTACCAACGAACCGATGAAGCAACAGTTTGTCGTCGCCTCTAGTGTTGCCATAATGAGCTCTGAATTATGCGACGTTCTGGTGAGTGTTGCCTATCCCTTTGGACACAAGGAAATTGGGGATCGTATATCCTGGTGGGTATTTGATTTGGTCATACTAGCCTAGATACGGTCGTCTGGTTCTGACGATTTGGCCAGCAGCTTCATTAGCTTGACGAGCCCTTATTTGTTGAGTAATATAGTCATCAAGAGCAGCCTTGGAGATCATTTCCTCCTTGGCAGTTGATAAGTCCGGAGGAGGGTTTGATGTTTCCCCCATGTCATCCTCAACGATTATCGGCGGATCTTCGGTCGGGGGTTCTGACTCGATCATCATTCCAACCATGTCTTGGTACAAGAGAGCCAATTGCTTTATGCTAGCAGTTTGCCCAGTGGCTTCCTTGTCCTTTCTCTTGAGCACACTTCGCATAAACTCTGTATCGGTCTCCTGCTCTTGGCACTATTCAATTTCTTTGTCCGGAATTTCTTTCTGTCCTGTAAGTGCTGTTATTTTAGTCAGCATTTCCTGGAGCTTCACTTGTTGCTCCGGAGCCTTGGTCAATGACCGAGTTCGCGGTCGGTGAATCACCGAAGCACGGCTTTCTTCTTTTCCCGAAGCCATGTAGACCGTATGTATTGTTATGCCCTTGGCCTTGGGGCATTTAGGTCTATCGCCTTTGGAATTTGCCGCGGGTGGTAGAGTTTTTTCCAACCTCGTTCTTTTATGGGAGATTGGAGTTGAAAGAGCCGTTATGATAGGCATTTACTTAGGGGTAGTCTTCCGTTGTATGGCGGAGGAGTAGTCCTCTTCATATCGAGCTTTCGATTTCTTCGGTCGACTAGAGTAGTTTTGGTCAATCATAGAGTCCTGGAATTTTCGCCAGACTCTATGAATTTGCGAGGAGAGCAACTGATGAGGATGCTCGGGCTTTTCCTGCACTATAACTTCTCCAGGCGGGGGTGATTTCTTTAACACCGCCGTTGGAGAGTTTTTGTGAACCCTCTTAAGCAGTTCAAAACTGTTCCCAGTTAGAACAACAACATCGACTTCTACCATTGGAGCTGGTGGGGTGAGTCTAGAGGGGGAGTTTCCCCCAGCTTCTCTCACTTGGCCGCAGTGGGGACGTTGAGCATGCCTTGTTGAAGGGACCGCCTCAGTTTTGGAAGCGGCTTCATCACGCCCCTAGTTTTGATGAGGAGCTGCAATTGGCGTCAGCCTGTTTAAGACCGAAAGTTTACGGAGGGCTGGCCAATCTTTCGAAGACTGACATTCTGATGGGGGAAGCACTTTTGACGGCTTCGCCCGTAGCAGGAGTTGGGAGAGCTAGCCATTTTAGGGTAGCCACTTCAGGTATCATGAGCTTCTTTGCGGTCCCATTTGTGCTTTTGCTCAGTCTGTTGAAGACTGAGATGCCAGATTTGGATGGCCCATTGTGGTTGCCAGTCGGTCGAAGTGATAGGCTTCTTCTTGTGGCACTGAGGCACCAAAACTCGCAGGTAGGAGCATGGTCCCAAAGACCAATCCAGTAGTGGCTTGTGTGACTTGGTCTACTGGCATTGAGAAAATAAAGGCCGCGTAAGGCCTATAAGTCATTCCTCCAGTTAGGGTGGAGCGAGAGTTGCTGTTGCATGCAGTGCATTGAGAAGCCATCGATTTTCGGCATATGAGAAAGACACCAAGTTTTAGTACCTCGAATTCAAGGGCAACCATAGCGAACCGCGATTTTTTTCGCAAAACACGATACACAAAGTGTGGAGTGGAAAGAGGAAAAGGTCCCACCGGGCATGCCCGAATTTTTTCACAGCCGAAAACAGAGGCGAACTGGGATAGATCGTCTTGCCTGAATTTGGCGGCAGATGCTATTGGACATATCCACCCACCTCTCCGAAGATACTAAGTTCATTTATGGCACCATATATCGGAGGTTTGGATAGATGCGACCGATGTAGCAGACTTTATCATATTCCCCCTCATATATGAGGGGTTTTTGATTGTGGGGATGCTCTTCCATGCAGGAGAAAGCCTCTGCAGTTAGTTACGTTACCACATTGCGATAATCACTTTTTCTTTCTCCAGCAGTTCACTTCGTGTCGTGTATTATTTTGTTTTTATGTAGTTGCCCGTGAGTTGTATATGGAGACTACTTTATGTCGTCGCCCGTAGGGCGTAGATTAGTCCAAATCCGTATATTTTAGATTTGGGATTTTGAACTTAAGTTTATTTTTCCTTTAGATCAAAAATATTTTGTTTGGTTTAAGGACCGTTAATCTAGTTTGAGACTAAAATCAACTTAAATATATGAGCATTTGGGCCAAATTTATTTTTAATTAAGGATACATTAGTCTTATTTGAGACTAAGATCAACTCAGCAATATTTTAAGGATTTTTAAATTTTATTAAGATCCAACAACAGAGCATTTGGGCTCAACTGCAAGAGACTTAGCCAATTTGGGCTTATTCTGCTCAGTTTCTTTTTTTTGTTCAGAAGTGCTAAGCACTTATTTGGGCTCTGTTTGTTCAGCCTCTCTTTTTATGCAAAAGTGCTAAGTACTTGTTTGACATTCTGGCGCTCACATGGGTATTATGTGAAGATTTCAGTTATGGGTGATGCCCAATCAGTGCTAAGCACTTAGTTATATATAGTGCTATGCACTTTTTTATATGGCGTCCACGTGAACAGCACGTGCGGCGATGGGCGGTACCCAATTAGTGCAAAGCACTCTGCCGTTTTGGTTGTATATGAAATGCTAAGCACTTTTTGTGTGGCGTCCACATGAGGTGCTGGGCGCTTCCCAATCAGTGCTAAGCACTCAGCCGTTTTGGCTGTATATGAAGTGCTAAGCACTTTTTGTGTGGCGCCCACATGAGGAGCACGTGAGGCGCTGCCCAATCAGTGCTAAGCACTCGGCCTTTTTTGGCTGTTTATGAAGTGCTGAGCACTTTTAGTCAGTGCTCATGTGTATTTCACGTGAGACGCTGGCCTTCTGCTTTAGGCGCCCGTGTGTTTTTCACGTGAGGCGCTGGGCGCTGTTGTGAGGGCGCCCACGTGGAAAACATGTGAGGCGCTAAACTCTCTTTTTTTAGAGATTAAATCTCTGTTAATGCTATTTTTGGGTATTAATGATCATCAAGATCTCCATTTTGAAGACCTTAGATCGTTTTTTCTTCATTGGAGAACTAAGTTCTTCTTTTCTTTTTATAAGAACTAAGTTCTTTATGTAGGGTTAAACCCTAATTTCGGGGGAATTAAATTCCCAGGACATCTTCTTTTTTTCTTTCTTTTTAACCTATTTCTTTTCTGAATATTTGATTCTCAAGAACAAGATCATCTTGATGAGAATTAAATTCTCAATTTATGGGAGTCTTATCTTGTAGGATCCAGAGAAAAAGCCATGTTCCTTGAGAAGGGTTAAACCCTTAGATAGATAAAAGGAGATATTTTGATCTCTGTGTTTCTTTTACCTAGGGTTTTTGAGGAGGCAAGTCTTCTTCTTCTCTGTTGTTTTTAAAGCTTTTTGTTTTTTTCCGAAGTTTATAGGGGGTTTCCTCTGTATGAGACTTGATGTTTCAGGTCCTTTATGTAGTAGAGGCAAATTGTTAATTAGTTTTGAGAAAATCTCTTATTGAGAGATTCCAATTGATTTAATTGGTATCAAAATTTGTTTGGGGAATTTTACCCCCCGTTGGATCTTTGATCTAAGGATTTCTGTTTTACAGAATATATTTTCTTATTTCTAACAAGATTAGGAAAATATTTTTCCCATATACAGAATTTTATTCTGTCAAATGGTGATTTTTAATCACCATTGGATTTTTAATCCAAGGGCTCTCTGTTATATAGAGTACATTTTTTTGTTTAGAAAGGTATAGGGAAATATTTTCCCATCTCATTAGATCTTTGATCCAACAATTTTCTATTCATTTAGAAAGATTAGGGGAATATTTTCCCTTAATGGAATTTTATTCTATTATTTGATTATTTATCATCACCTTTGGATTTTTGATCCAACGGCTCTGTTTAATAGAGAGTATCCTAATTTTTAGGGAAATATCCCCATGTAGAATTTTATTCTACCTGATTTTATTTGGGCGCCGGCACTCACGTGTTGTGCACATGGGTGCCACTTAAGAATTTAATTCTTATTTATGATATGCCCATATGTGCTTTGTACATTGGCGCCCACGTGTGCTTCACGTGCGGCTCCACCATAGGATTTAATCCTAAAGGGTTGGCGTTGGCGCCTTTCTGGGGGCATGTGAGGCGCTGCCTCATTAAATTTTAACAGTGCTTAGCTCTTTTATTATGTTTAAATATTGGGGGAACATACACTTGTTAAGATTGTCCTGTACATACATATGTCTAAGCATCCACTATCTATACATATACAATAATGGCCTCTAGGGCATACATATCAACAATCTCCCACTTGCAATAAGGTCATATATTGGCGTATCGACCACCCAACGTTTACTCTAGGGCCAGTTGTTGACGTATAGCATTCCCAACATCTCAAATATTCTCTCAAACTGTGTTTGAGAGAGGGCCTTGGTGAATAGATCCGCCGTGTTCTCTTTTGTGTCTACTCTCCACACATCAATCTTCCGACAATCTATGATCTCCCTAATCAGTTGATACCGCCTTAAGATGTGTCTAGATTTCTGATAGGACCATGGTTCCTTCCCTAAACCCATAGCCCCATTGTTATCGCAATACAAAGGTATTGGATTAATAATGGACGGAACCACCTCAAGTTCGGTAATGAACTTTGTTTCCCCAATATTTGACCAAATAAAAGAGCAAAGCTCTGTTGAATCTAATGAGGTAACGCCTCATGTGCTCTCCACGAGGGCGCTAGCGCCAATCTTATAGGATTAAATCTTATGGTGGCGCCGCACGTGCTCCTCATATGGGTGCCAATGTGCAAAGCACGGAAGAGTTTATTGTATAAGAGTTAAACTCTTAGATGGTGCCGTACGTGCTCCTCACGCGGGCGCTAATGTGTAAAGCACGTAAATACCTATTATAAGAATTAAATTCTTAAGTAGTGCCCATGTGCATAACACGTGAGCGCCAGTGCCCAGGTAGAATTAAAATTCTACAATACTTCCTGTTAAACAGAGCCGTTGGATCAAAGATCCAACAGAGATGATAAATCATTAAAATACAGAATTAAATTTTATTGGGAGAAAACATTTCCCAAATCTTTCTAAAATAAGAAAGATACTCTCGGTTGGATCAAAAAACCAATTATAGAATAAAATATTATTTTGGAATATATTCTCTCAATATTTCTAAACAAGAAAAATTGCTCTCTGTAAAACAGAGAACTCTTGTATTAAGAATCCAATGGTGATTAAAAGATCACCGTTTTATAGAATAAATTATGTATAGAGGAAAATATTTCCCCAATCATATTCTGTAAAACAGAAGTCCTTAGATCAAAGATCCAACGGTGGGTAAAAATCCCCAAATCAATTTTGAATCCAATTAAATCAATTAGAATCTCTTAATGAGAGGTTTCTCAAAACTAGTTCACAATTTGCCTCCACTATATAAAGGCCCCGAGACTCCAAGTCTCATGGAGGGACAGAAAAAATACAGGGAGCTCTTAAAAAGAACAGAGAATTCAATTCTCAAAGAAGAAGACCTTCCTTCTCAAAACCCTAGGTAAAGAAAAGAGATCAAAATATCTCTATCACATCTAAGGGTTTAACCCTTTTTAAAGAACTTAGTTGTTTCTCTGGATTTGAGATTCATAAGAAAAGTTTCCCATATGTTGAGAATTTAATTCTCATCGGGAAGATCTTGTTTTTGAGAATCAAAGATTCAGAAAAGAACTAGATCCAAAATAAAAAAGAAAAGGAGAAAGGGCCTATAAAAGAACTTAGTTCTTAAAGAAAAAAACTGATCCCATATCTTCAAAAAGCGAAGATCTTGATGATCATTAATGGTCAAAATGCCATTAACAGAGATTTAATCTCTAAAAAAAGAAAAAAAAACTAGCGCCTCACGTACTCCTCATGTGGGTGCCCCCTTTTAATAGCGCTTGGCGCCTCACGTGAAAAACATGCGGGCGCCCAAAATAGAAGGCCAACGCCTTACGTGAAATATACATGGGCACTGAATAACAGTGCTTAGCACTTCATATGCAGCCAAAACAGCCGAGTGCTTAGCACTGATTGGACAACACCCAACGCCTCCTATGCACCTCACGTGGACGTTATAAAAAGTGTTTAGCATTTCACATTTAGTCAAAATGACTAAAAGTGCTCAACATTTATTGGGCAGCGCCCATGACTGAATACTTCACATGACATACATGTGAGCGTCAGAGCTCAAATAAGTGCTTAGCACTTTTATATGAAAAGAAAAGTGCTGAACAAATAATCCCAAATAAGTGCTTAGCACTTTTGAAATGAAAAGGGCTAGGTAGACTTAGCCCAAATTGGCAAAGTCTCTGAAATTTTCTTGCAGCTGAGCCCAAATGCTATTTTGCTAGATCTTAAATAAAAATGATCCTTAAAATTTTGCTAAGTTGATCTTAGTTTCAAATTAGACTAACGCATCCTTAGCAAGTACAAATTGAGCCCAAATGCTCATACATTTAAGTTGATCTTAATCTCAAACCAGATTAACGGTCCTTAAATAAACCTAAGCCCAAATCTAAAATATAAGGATTTGGACTAATCCGCACCCTACGGGCGACGACATAAACTAGTCTCCGTATACAATCCACGGGCAACCAAAACAAACAAAAACACACGACACGAAGTGAACTTCCGGAGTAGGAGAAAGTGGTTATCGCAATGCGGTAACGTAATTAACTGCAGTGGCTTACGCCTGCAGGGAAGAGCGTCCCCACAATCAAAAACCCCTCATAAAATGCGGGGGGATCTGATAAAGTCTATCACAACGGTCGTGTCTGTCCAAACCTCCAATATATGGTGCCATAAATCAACTTGGTATCTTCTGAGAGGTGGACGGATAAATCCAAATAGCATCTGCCCCCAAATTCAGGCGAAACGATCTATCCCAGTTCTTCTCTATTTTCTGCGGTAAACAGATTCTGGCATGCCCGGTGGGACCTTTTCCTCTTTCCACTCCACACTTTGTGCGTCGTGTTTCGCGAGCGAAATCACGGTTCGCAATGGTTGCCCTTAGATTTGAGGTACTAAAATTTGGTGGCTTTTCCCTATGCAGAAGAAGAAAATCGATGGCTTTCCACTGCACCTCTTGCAACAGCAACTCTCACTCCACCCCAACTGAAGGAGTGACCTACGGGCCCAATGCGGCCTCCATCTTTTCAATGCCGGTGGGGAAAGTAACGCAAGCCACTACTGTGTTGTTCTTCGGGACCATGCTCCCACCAGTGGGTGTCGGTGCCTCAGCGCCGTAGGAAGAAGCTCCTAAGAGGTCGGTCTTCGATCGACTGGCAACCACAATGGCCCCTTTCAACGGGCCGTCCAAAGCCGACGTCTTAGTCTTCAATAAGCTGGGCAAGAACCCAAACGGGCCCGCAAAGAGGCTCGTGATACCTCAAGGGGCTTCCCCAAAATGGATAGCCTTCCCAATTCCTGCTATGGGTGAAGTTGTCAAAGGTGCTTCCCCTACCAGAAAGTCGGTCTTCAAAAGATTGGCCAGCCCTCCCCAAACTTCAATCAGGACGTCAGTCTTCAATAGGTTGATGCAAACAGCATCCCCTCAGCAAAGACAGGGGAACGAAGAAGTCGCTTCTAAATCTAAGGAGGCCCTATTTGCAAGACATGCTCGACGTCGTCACTGGCGCCGAGAGAGGAAAGCTGGGGGAAACTCCCCCTCTGGACTTACCACACTAGCTCCAATGATGGAAGTTAACGCTGCTATTCCAACCGGGAACAGCTTTGATCTACTCAGGAGGGTACGCAAGAACTCTCCAACGGCGGTGCTAAAGAAATCGCCCCCGCTTAAAGAAACCACAGTGCAGGAAAAGTCAGAGCGCCCCCTACAACGGCTCTCCTCGCAAATTCGCAGGGTCTGGCGAAAAGTCCAGGACTCTATGATTGATAAAAACTACTCTCGTCGACCGAAGAAATAAAAGGCTCGGCAAGAGAAAGACTATCCTTCCGTCATTGTCACGCCCCGCTTCCCGTTGTACGGCGAACGGGACGCGACGAGGCCCGCTACGTATATACTCAGAAGTACATACGCTGAGTGTATCTAAGTAATATAAAATAAATACACAAGAGACAAGATATAAAAGGAATAGCAACATTTATTTATTAACATTCTTTTGTACAATGCATGAAAAGGAAATACAACTGAAATAAAATGATGCCTAAACAGTGGCATAACAGGAAATGAAAAAATACAGAAAGGAAAAGTGTACAATGAAACTAAAGTGCAGGGTCTTCGGCAAACTGCTCCAAGTCTTCTTGAGATGGCTCGATCTCCGCGGGGTCCAAACTACCTGACGACATTTAAAGAAGAAAGAAATAGAATGTCGTCAGCGAACAGGTCGCTCGGTAAGTCCTGAAGATAAGGGAGAAATAGACAGAGAGTAAGAGAGAGAGAGAGTAGCTTTTAATGTTGTATTATAATATTGTAATGTTGTATTAACGCTGTTGTTTGTAGCCTGGTACAAAAGATGCCAGTGTATACGAGGGGAGTCCCACTTACACCAGGGACCTTGGTAACCTGTAGTACAAGGCTCCGTCGATAATACCACGGAACAACGACATGGATGTAATTACGTCTTAAGTGACCAGCTCATGCCACCTTTAACATATTCCGTACCAGTCTACCCCTTAAACCCCACGATGTCTTGTTTGTATTGTTATCTTGTAAATTGTATTGATTGTAAGATTGATTGACTGACTGACCGAAACCATGATATCAGGAAACGATTATAACCGTAGAGTCATGTAAATGGAATACTGAGAATCATGTAAAAGGAATATATATCCATGGTTCGGTTCGGTCAAGTTGTGTAAATTGATGATTGTATTCATGGATTCATGTGTTCATATTGACTTAGAATCTTGTAGATTATAGTTTGACTTGAATCATATTCAAGTCAGATTAATCAGACTCAAACCCGAGTCAGACAATCAGAAATGTGAATCGAAGTCTTATAATTGCTAGGGTCCTTAGGGTAATTTATAAACTTGAGGTGTTTTTATGTAAAAATACTTTTATATACTTTTCAAAATACAGCTCAAGTATTTATTGTTCGTCTTTAGAGATGTAATGAGGGTGGATTTTATGTCGTGACATTTCTAGTGAAAATATCCTAGTTATAGGTATTTATCTATAATATTGATTCTTTGAAGTTCATGGTATTTTAGTGTAAAATTTATTATTGTGATTTTTAGGAAAAAGTGGAAAATTTATATTATAGTAAAATAGATATTTAAATGATAAATATACATATGTTTATACAAAAATAATTTTTAATAAATATTTTATATTCCAAAAATCTCATTTTCTTAAGATGTTGTATTTTAAATTTTTCGAGACCGAATGCTCCTTGCGGAGGTCTGAATCTCGCACTACTAGCCCGAGGGTGCGCGATAAACCACACGATCCCGAACGGGTTCCCCAAAAATAGGTTGTAGCGGCGCTTTGCAAAGATTGTAAAATACTAATCTTTTAGAAAACGGTTTTATAAAGTAAAAGGTATTTATTTGCAAAGTGTAATTTTCCGTATTTTAGATTCTAGGGTTTCCTAATCCAACTAGCCTATTTCTAAATGGTTTAAACGACAAGTCGTTAGAAGCCTCAAATCGCCTCTTCACCGCCAATTGCGGCCAGGTAAGTGCCAGGTAAGTACCAGGCTCTCCACTGCAAGTAGTGGCCCTAATTAAGTAATCACTTGTCTTAGACACACTAGCCTAGACACCACAAAGTCAGGTTTAGATAAACGATCGATGTCCACAACTTATCGTATTTTTCCTATTAAAGATATTGTTTAAACAAATGTATCAAACCTAAACTTTTATAAAAGGTTTTATTAAGGAAATGGTATTTTAATGTAAAATCTTGTTTTATCGTATTAGGAGTTTTCAAGATAGCGTATTATGGTTGCATATGTGTGTGTGAGGAGGTAGGTCATTACCTCGTGATCTATTTTAAGGTATAGCAATGTTAACGGGTTAAATGTGAAATTGAAACATGATGGTATTAAAGTGAAAAAAATACGGTAAGTTCAAAAGGTTATCATTTCATGTGTGAAAACTTATTCAAATTGATTTTTATAAGTTTAATAATCATGATAAAGATGTTTAGACATGTTTGAATTGATTAGAAGTGAAATTTTATAGAAAACCGAATCGGAAATCGGATTTGTTCCAATTCCGTCGGGTTTCGTAGTTTCGTATTTTTGAGAATTAGAAAGGGAGATAAAATGGGACTTACGGGTTTCGATCTAAACTAAAGAGTATAGGGGAACTAAAGAAGTTGCCGAGGCGTTGCTTCCTCGCCGGTTGTTCCTAAAAACGTCGCCGGAATTCCCGCCGGAATCTCGTCGGAGCTTCGCCGCGAACTTGTTTTCAAAGCACACACTTCTTGGAAAACTTTTGAGAGAGTGGCTAAAGATTTTGGGGGTGAGAGGGTAGTGTGTAGGGTTGGTATTTATAGGGTTAGGCTAGGGTTAGGGTAGATGAAAAGTTAAAAATAGAAATGTGATAAAATATAATAAAAATGTATTAAAAGTGGAGTAATTGGGGTTTTTAAAGAGCTCTGGAAGTGGTCTGAAGCTGAAATTTTGCAGGTGCATAGGGAATATGAAAAGACACAACTTTCATGTTGTGGCTGTCGTCGGAATCGGCCGAGTTGGCCGTGACTCGGTCGGAGCACTGAGTCGGCCGAGTCAAGGCCGAGTTGGCCGATTCCCGGCCGAGTCCGGCGGCCAGGATCCTCCCCGACGGTTCATCTAACTCCTGCAAGTGTTACATGTTTGGGTGTAGTGGGTTTTTTGTGAGATATGCACGTGTAAACTCTTGGTATTCTAAAGGTTTTAAAAAAAAATCAATATTAAAAATAATGTGGGGTATGGGATTTGAACTCTGGTGGCTTGGTTTAGCAGTGCAAGGTATTACCAATGAGCTACAAGCTTCTTCTTGTAATTATGGAGTTATTTAATTACTTAAAATGATAGCAGCAATAGTAAATACTCCATGTATACATTAAATTTAAAGTAATTTCTTGTACACTAAAAATGGAGTTATTACATTCTTGTAACTTGTAATTAAAAACAAAATAATTACTTATATCTTGTGCTCAGGCTAAAATACCCCTTTATGATTGTGAAATTTTTTTTAAAATTTTGTGTAGAAAAGTGTATAGGAAAATTAGGGTTGTTACATTCTACCCTCCTTATAAAAATTCCGTCCTCGAAATTTGTAAAAGGAAAGTGTAACAGTTTGGTGACAGAACTAAAGATTGTAAAGAAGTTTTGGTCAAAGTTGTGAGGGAATTACTTGGGTTATCTTAGTTCACAGTTTCAGGTTCTATGGCTGCTAAGGTGAAAGCCTGTCGCCGTGGCACGTTCCTCCTAGCTGGAGGCATATTCCCCTGTACTCGAGGCATGTTTCTCAGTGCCTGATAGAATTGGCGATTTGGCTGAGCAGGAAATCCACGTGGAGGTGGTGCTGGGAGTGTAGGATGAGTTGCAGGAGGCTGGATAGCTGGCTGCTGCGGGTAGTTGATGGGTGGGTGTGCTGGGTTGCGTCTATAAGGACAGTTTCCAATTCCGTGATTGGACGCGCCATAAACCAAGCATAGGCCTTTTGTGCGCCTACAGTCCTTCCACAAGTGTCCTTCCCTCTTGCAATAAAAGCAAAAATCAGGTCTTAGCTGATCCTTGGCTTCTTCCAGTCTTCTGAGTTCGACAGCTGGCCTTGAAGAGGCCCCTCCTGCCATTTGAGTGGCAGGGCGTTTCACTCCTGCACACTGAGGTATGCCCCTTGCCTTTATCACTGCCTCATAACTGCGGGCAGCTTCCAGAGCATCTTTATAAGTTGGAAATTTCCCTGTGGCTAGTGCAGCCTGGATTTCCGTGTCCAAACCTTGTTGAAATCGAAGGGCTCTGATCTCATCCGTCGGTATCAGGTGTGCCGCAAATCGACTAAGCATGGTGAATTCAGCGTTATACTCATCTACTGACTTGTCCCACATCGAATCTTGTTGTAGATGAATGAACTGCTGTTCCATGGCAAACCTGGCAGTCACAGGGAAGTACTTCGCGTCGAACTTCTCGCGAAAAATCTTCCATTCAATAGGCTGTTCAAGACGGCTTTCTTCCGCCTTCCACCAGTTCCGTGCATTGTCCGTGAGTTGCAGATTTGCAACTCGGACCCAAGCTATTTCTGGCACTTGTGCTGCCGCCAGATCATCCTCTGTGCTTTGAGCCCATTCCTCAGCTTCCAGTGGGCTCCCCTTTCCTGAGAACTGTTTGGGATGTAAAGCTCTGAATTGCTTCACCCCAGGTGCGTCAGTCTCGGGAAGGTTCAGGAGTTGCTGCTGTCCCTCTAGGAGGCTGCGGATTGTCTCAAGCAAAACCGTTTACTCATTGAGTGGAGCAGGAACAGCTGGTGTGAAAGGTAGTGCTGGATTTGGAGGTGTGTTGTTGACGTTAGTGCTGGTGTTGTTCGGAGAATCCATAACCCTGAAGAAAAATTTGGGTTAGGACAGATTCAAGTACATGAAATGATAAGATTCAAGAAATATGAAATTGCAAGATTTAAGGAACATGAATTGTAAAGAATGTTTTAGTTGCTGGTTCTTGTGTTATATTGCTTAGGTTGTTCACGCAGACCAGAACTGCATGATAGGGATTCATACAGCTCTGACCTGCATGGGCCACCAACAAAACCTGTCACGCCGCGTTTCCCATTGTACGGCGAAGGGGATGTGACGAGGCCCGCTACGTATATACTCAGAAGTACATACGCTGAGCGTATCTAAGAAATATAAAATAAATACACAAGAGACAAGATATAAAAGGAATAGCATCTTTTATTTATTAACATTCTTTTGTACAATGCATGAAAAGGAAATACAATTGAAATAAAATGATGCCTAAACAGTGGCATAACAGGAAATGAAAAAAATACAGAAGGAAAAGTGTACAATGAAACTAAAGTACAGGGTCTTCGGCAAACTGCTCCAAGTCTTCTTGAGATGGCTCGATCTCCGCCGGGTCCAAACTACCTGACGACATTCAAAGAAGAAAGAAATAGAATGTCGTCAGCGAACAGGTCGCTCGGTATGTCCCAAAGATAAGGGAGAAATAGACAGAGAGTAAGAGAGAGAGAGTAGCTTTTAATGTTGTATTATAATATTGTAATGTTGTATTAACGCTGTTGTTTGTAGCCTGGTACAGAAGATGCCAATGTATACGAGGGGAGTCCCACTTACACCGGGGACCTTGTTAACCTATAGTACAAGGCTCCGTCGATAATACAACGAAACAACGGCATGGATGTAATTACGTCTTAAGTGACCACCTCGTGCCACCTTTAACATATTCCGTACCAGTCTACCCCTTAAACCCCGCGATGTCTTGTTTGTATTGTTATCTTGTAAATTGTATTGATTGTAAGATTGATTGACTGACTAACCAAAACCATGATATCAGGAAATGGTTATAACCGTAGAGTCATATAAATGAAATACTGAGAATCATGTAAAAAGAATATATATATCCATGGTTCGGTTCGGTCAAGTTGTGTAAATTGATGATTGTATTCATGAATTCATGTGTTCATATTGACTTAGAATCTTGTAGATTATAGATTGACTTGAATCATATTCAAGTCAGATTAATCAGACTCAAACCCGAGTCAGACAATCAGAAATGTGAATCGAAGTCTTATAATTGCTAGGGTCCTTAGGTTAATTTATAAACTTGAGGGGGTTTTATGTAAAAATACTTTTATATACTTTTCAAAATACACCTCAAGTATTTATTGTTCATCCTTAGAGTTGTAATGAGGGTGGATTTTATGTCGTGACATTTCTAGTGAAAATATCCTAGTTATAGGTATTTATCTATAATATTGATTCTTTGAAGTTCATGGTATTTTAGTGTAAAATTTATTATTGTGATTTTTAGGAAAAAGTGGAAAATTTATATTATAGTAAAATAGATATTTAAATGATAAATATACATATGTTTATACAAAAATAATTTTTAATAAATATTTTATATTCCAAAAATCTCATTTTCTTAAGATGTCGTATTTTAAATCTTTCGAGACCGAATGCTCCTTGCGGAGGTCTGAATCTCGCACTACTAGCCCGAGGGTGCGCGATAAACCGCACAATCCCAAACGGGTTCCCCAAAGATAGGTTGTAGTGGCGCTTTGCAAAGATTGTAAAATACTAATCTTTTAGAAAAAGGTTTTATAAAGTAAAAGGTATTTATTTGCAAAGTGTAATTTTCCGTATTTTAGATTCTAGGGTTTCCTAAGTCAACTAGCCTATTTCTAAATGGTCTAAACGACAAGTTGTTAGAAGCATCAAATCGCCTCTTCACCGCCAATTGCGGCCAGGTAAGTGCCAGATAAGTGGGAGGCTCTCCACTACAAGTAGTGGCCCTAATTAAGTAATCACTTGCCTTAGACACACTAGCCTAGACACCACAAAATCAGGTTTAGATAAACGATCGATGTCCACAACTTATCTTATTTTTCCTATTAAAGATATTGTTTAAATAAATGTATCATACCTAAACTTTTATAAAAGGTTTTATTAAGGAAATGGTATTTTAATGTAAAATCTTGTTTTATCGTATTAGGAGTTTTCAAAATAGCGTATTATGGTTGCATATGTGTGTGTGAGGAGGTAGGTCATTACCTCGTGATCTATTTTAAGGTATAGCAATGTTAACGGGTTAAATGTGAAATTGAAACATGATGGTATTAAAGTGAAAAAAATACGGTAAGTTAAAAAGGTTATCATTTCATGTGTGAAAACTTATTCAAATTGATTTTTACAAGTTTAATAATCATGATAAAGATGTTTAGACATGTTTGAATTGATTAGAAGTGAAATTTTATAGAAAACCGAATCGAAAATCGGATTTGTTCCAATTCCGTCGGGTTTCGTAGTTTCGTATTTTTGAGAATTAGAAAGGGAGATAGAATGGGACTTACGGGTTTCGATCTATACTAAAGAGTATAGGGGAACTAAAGAAGTTACTGAGGCGTTGCTTCGTCGCCGGTTGTTTCTAAAAACGTCGCCGGAATTCCCGCCGGAATCTCGTCGGAGCTTCGCCGCAAACTTGCTTTCAAAGCATGCACTTCTTGGAAAACTTTTGAGAGAGTGGCTAAAGATTTTGGGGGTGAGAGGGTAGTGTGTAGGATTGGTATTTATAGGGTTAGGCTAGGGTTAGGATAGATGAAAAGTTAAAAATAGAAATGTGATAAAATGTAATAAAAATGTATTAAAAGTGGAGTAATTGGGGTTTTTAAAGAGCTCTGGAAGTGTTCTGAAGCTGGAATTTTGCAAGTGCATAGGAAATATGAAAAGACACAACTTTCATGTCGTGGCCGTCGTCGGAATCGGCCGACTCGGGGGTGACTCGGCCGTGACTCGGTCGGAGCACTGAGTCGGCCGAGTCAAGGCCTAGTTGGCCGATTCCCGGCAGAGTCCGGCGGCCAGGATCCTCCCCGACAGTTCATCTAACTCCTGCAAGTGTTACACGTTTGGGTGTAGTGGGGTTTTTGTGAGATATGCACGTGTAAACTCTTGGTATTCTAAAGGTTTTAAAAAAATCAATATTAAAAATAATGTGGGGTATGGGATTTGAACTCTGGTAGCTTGGTTCAACAGTGCAAGGTATTACCAATGAGCTACAAGCTTCTTCCTGTAATTATAGAGTTATTTAATTACTTAAAATGATAGCAGCAATAGTAAATACGCCAAGTATACATTAAATTTAAAGTAATTTCTTATACACTAAAAATGGAGTTATTACATTCTTGTAACTTGTAATTAAAAACAAAATAATTACTTATATCTTGTGCTCAGGCTAAAATACCCCTTTATGATTGTGAATTTTTTTTTAAAATTTTGTGTAGAAAAGTGTATAGGAAAATTAGGGTTGTTACAGTCATACAGCGAGGGACTTCTTCTGCACAGGTTCCTATTACAACAGATCCTTCAACTTCGACCTCCAACAAAAGGATGAGGCCAGAGAAAATCCCACCGCCGGCGGAAAACTCTAAAGGCGATGGACCCAAACGCCCCAATTTTAGGGGCATGATCATACATACGGTCTACATGGCTTCCGGGAAAGAAGAAAGCCGTTCTTCTTTAGGTCAATGACCGCAAACTACGTCGATAGCAAAAGCTCAGGAGAAACAACAAAAGCTCCAGGAGATGCTGACCAAAATGGCAGCACTTACCAGGAAGAAAGAAAGCCCGGACACAACAGCCGAACAGCGCCAGAAGCAGGAGACCGATACAGAGTTCCTGCGAAGGGTGCTTGAAAGAAAGGACAAGGAACCTGCTGAGCAGGCTACTAACATAAAGCAGATGGCTCTCTTATTCCAAGACATGGTTGGGATAATGATCCAGCCAGAACCCCCGGTCAAGAATCCGCCGATAATTATCAAGGATGACAGAGGGGAAATATCAAACCCTCTTCCGGCCTTATCTGTTAGTTATATGTATGCCCTAGAGGCCATTACTATACATAGGATGTATATTGTAGTGGATGCTTGGACATATATAGGGAGGACTTTCTTGCTCGACATGATAGTATGCTATCTGGTTGCTTTTTACCTTAACGTGTACACTGATTGTCTCTCTGTTACATGTTGGTAAAGCCCTTAGGATGTGTACTTGATTACCTGGACTATGATGCGGATCATACTAGTGGGGACATGGTAGTCCATAAGTACATCCTTCAAGGTCCCTAGTCGTAGGTGTATCGAGACGGGGTATCGATATACCAGAGTAGACTAATGTATACCTTCTCGACCCATACAGATGGGCGATAGATGATCCCATATCCATTGGTGTTTGACATCAGAGATGATATACGGGTGCTCAGTGGAGACTGGGTACACTGGACGGACTCGCCGAGAACTCCCAGATGGTATTATACCTTACGTCAGATGGCAGTTCTCTGGTGACACTGGTACAGGTTAGTCTGTAGACCCGAGATCGTCATAGAGTCTTGTGTGGTTCCCACTGTGCTTTGATTTCTACCTTACCATGTCCAAGAGGGCGTGTAAAACGGTGGTTTTTGGGTACAGTCCCGAATCACATGGAGGCAATGAGCGATAGGAGGGGATTCGTCTCTCCCGGTGTAGGGAGTTGATGTTGCGCTGTGTTCGATTGGCTATAACCGGAAATCCCTGGCCAGGGTTGCTGAGATTTACTGGTAAGTGTTATTAGTAGTATCTCGAACTGTTATAGACCTCATATCGACACGACTTATCGAGCTATTGGGGTCTGACGTTTACCACCCCTAGGCAAGATATGCGACATATCAGACGACGAGACCGGACTGTACGGTAAGTGTTACTGGTTGGATTCACAGGAGTGTGAGCGGGCTTGCTCGTCGATCTTCTGATCGCTCAATACCCGGGTGGCCGTTACATTTAGCAGACCGCTTGCGGCTTGTGGGTGTTTGATATGATCATCACCTGCTGCCGGCGTATTGACGAGTCTTTAGAGTCCTATACAGAGGTTTCCTGGCTCAAGAGAAACGAAATAGGAGCGCATATGAGATATGTGCGGGACCGAGAATAATGCGTGTACGTGATACCGTATTCTATTCTCGCGATGAATGTATCGATTGGTTGTATGCGATATAACCTAGTTATCGAATCGAGGATTGATTCGATAAGTCGATACATTGGATATTAGTCGGTCATATGCGATATGACCGGATCGTTAAATCAAGTGTTGATTTAATGATTTAATGTATAATTATATATTTGATATATTACTTTACATTAACTAGTATTGGTTCACTTAAGATGGATTTTCTCACTTGATGTGCACATTGTATATATGATATAGTTTTGTGCACTAGTTTGTATCATGTTTGATGATACATGCAAACTTGGGTGTGTGTTTACTTTAAACCATGTTTAGGTTAATGGTTAGGGTTTTAAATGTTTTATTTATTTTCTTTAATTCATTTTTGGCAAAAAGGAAAATGGTGGCTTGCTTTGTATTATAGTTGAAGCTTCATGAAGCTTTGAATAAGTCCACCATTTTTGTTTTATGCCTAACCTAACCATTAAACCTAAACCATAGTTTATTCTCTACACTAAACCATGGTTGCTAAAATGATAAGAATCACTTTATTTTCTTTTTCCATTATTCTTATCATATTCTTTTTCTTCTTCTTCTTCTTCTTCAAGAACAAAGAAGCTTGCTAGCTTCAATGGTGACTTGAGAAAAAGAGTGAGAAATCCAATTCTAAAGTGAACCCACTTCCTATTTCTTCATCCTCAACCACTTGCCAAGTAGTATAGGGTGTTTTCTTCACAAGTTTCATGGCTTGGTGAAGTTGGAGCTTGATCTTGTGTTGCCTCGACGTAGATCATCTTCAGCATCAAAGTCGACGACCTAGCCCGATCATTTCTTCGACGAAACCATTACTAGAGTCCGGGATCCGATGATCGCAGTGGAGGGACGTCAACGCGGAGCTATGGAGGTAGAGGACCGGATCTACAAAGGTTGTATTTCCGTTCACTTAGCACTAAAGTAGTTTAGTAGCATTTTGTTTCGCTTAATCTCTAGTCAACAATCCGTATTAAGGTTTGTAGGCACATGAAAAATTTGAATTTAGCATGGTTGATGCCTTATGAGACCTCATTAGCGTGCATAGGAACCCTACAGTGGTGTTAGAGCCTAGCTAGAGGCTTAGGCGATGAGTAGACGAAGTTAGAAACCCGAACGAACCCGAAACCCTAATCCGAAACCCTTCTCTGTACATTTTTTGAAATCGGGGATTTTTGAGAATTAAAAATATGCAGAAAAATCAGCAGGCTTTTTTATGAATTACTGTGAAGCACGTGCTCCTGATTCAACCAAAGCACGGCGGAACCGCGGCACGAGCATGGCTAGTGCGGCGGTTCCGCGGCCATATAGTCACTTCAGCATTTGAAATTTGCACCGTAATTCCTAACTTTTAGTGCTGTATTTTCTGGGAATTTTTAACTTCTACTCAAGAGTTGAGTTTTCTGGGTTGTATTGGGGACTCGGTGTTTCGATCGGGAAGTTTAACTTCGTCTGTGTTTTTCCGGATAATTTTAGAAAATCTTGAAAGTTCGACCGGATATAAATACCCAATTTTTCCCCTGCCGGGAAATTTCCAATTGTTGGATTTTTCCGTAGTTTAATGACGTTCTAAGCAGTGCAAGTAACGCGATGGACCCTCTAGAAGACAACAAACCTTAACTCGATTATGTGACCTCTTGAACTGCCCTTTGAACCTTAGGGTTTGGGGCAGTACGGCGTGCCACATGTGAGGCGTTGGCTTAACCCTTCTACGGCTGGACCGTTGGTACTGAGGCATGAAGTGAATGTTTTTAAACTTATTTCATGTATTTAGCTGTTTCGGGAAAACTTGGGTGTTTGACTGTTCGATCGGAAAGTTTAACATTTTCTGTTCATCTGGAATGTGATACAATATTTGGAATCCACATATAGTTATGAGATAACTGAATGAATGTTATAAACATAGCACTTTAGTGTCACTTGATCGGTTGCCACGGAATTTTGTTGCGATCAAAAGTCCGTCGCAATCACGTAGCGTACGCGGATACTCGCCGGATAAACTTAATAGACAGCTACACCCCATAGCCCCGACCAAGTGACTGTAGGAGAACCCCGTCGCCGAAAGCATCCGTTCGGGTGGTTGCGGCAGCGGTGTTCCACCTTGGTGCACTTCGTCGACGGTATCGGGGGTGCGTCCGTCTACTGAAGTTTGCGACGAGCATTCGATCAGGATGTCGGGAATCTTGTTGAATTGCCCGACTTGATATTGAAAAGAGTTTTCGATAATGAGACTAAAATACGGGGTTTATAATTGTTAGGCATGCGATGTCTAACGAATTCATTTGATTAGGCATGCGATGTCTAAAGAGGTTGCGGATTCCAACTGTTGTAGTTTTACACTTTCTTTTCTCCGACCGTAAGTATAATATGTGATATCGCCGGTTTCGTTGCTATATGTCAACGACAATTGGGATGCGCATATTTACTTACGTTGATGACATGTGATGTTATTTGTTGCTGGATATGTTATATTGGATCGTCGTGTTTGAATAGCCGGGTTTTTTTATGTGAGATGAGTGTTTTTCATTTTCATTCATGTAAAAACTTGTATGTAATATTCTTTTATTGGGGCACTTCCAGGTTGCGGAAGATGTCACCTTTTGTATATTATTTACTTTTCCGCACTAGGATAGACCCAAGGAGGAGGGCACAAGTAACCGGGTTCTGGAGTCCAGTGGGAGACCAACTCGAGGAGTTGAGTCCGGGTCTTCTAACTCCAGAATTGGTAGGGTTGCTTGCCGCTCTTGTAGGGGTCTAGGGGTGTGGGTTTGGCTGTTCATCACGACCGTAGAATCCGTGTTTTATACTGGCTCATATTGAAAACACGGACGTCCTAGTATATCTAATGTTTCATATGATTCTTCTGCTGCGATATCTGTGATCTGATCATGTGATATGTTCTGTGATAGATACTATATATAGTATATATGATATATTATATAAACGTACTTATGTTTTACACCCGCGCTAGCCCTGCCCCGCTCTGCCGTTAGTTACCTAACCTAACGGTGCACGAAGGGACATCGAGGCGAATGCGGATGGCATAAGTGTACGTCGTATTTATCTGTGATGTTTAGGTACTTAAATAATGGGACTTCATTAATATGATTAATGAAAGATAAAGAAACCTAAAGATGTTGTGGAATCGAATTTCAAAAATAAAACAGGTAGCTACAGTTCTTGCTTTGCACAGCGGTATATATGATATATCCTGCACCTTATTCGATAAGGAAAGGGCCGACGATCCCTTCACCGGGAGTGACTCCTTTAGCAATAACTGGCAGATGCTACACACTCGATTTGTCTTTTGATAGCTTCTATAGTTTCTGCTTTGCACAGTGATATATATGATATATCCCGCACCTCATTCGACGAGGAAAGGGCCGACGATCCCTTCACCGGGAGTGACCCCTTTAGCAAAACTAGAAAAGCCTCAAAAACACTCCATTTTAAAATCATTTGATTCTACAACGATATCAAGTTCATTACGCAATAGGTTTTCAGAAAAACCTGTCGTAGCCCTCCGTCATTTCAGATAAGTCCTACTTAGTATTCGTGCTACGTTTGTTGGCCTGCATCAAGGCGTAGTGTGCGGTAGCTAACTAGTATTTATCTGTTTATGCATATGATGCAGATTGGATTAGGGTAGTCGTGCGACTTTGTTGGCCTGCGTCAAGGGTCGTGCGGGTGGGTTTAATTCAATCAAGAAATGACGGGTTGAACTTGACTAGCGAACTATGGTTTGTTGGCCTGCGTCAAGGTCATAGGACACTAGGGGCAAAATCTTATCGGGAATTTCAAGTGTTGAAATTTGCAATGAGATTGCATACCTTCTATGAGATAGTTGGATCCCGATACCCGCTGTGAGTAAGAGTTACTCCTGGGAGAGTTTTACACATTACAATTAGCCGATCAAGTAGGTGTCTAGAAAGGTGTCAACGGGATTACGCCTCTGGGAAAACGAGGTTTACATTAATTAGGTTCGTGCGAAAGCACGGGGGACCTCCCTCAAAGTACCGACACTGGCCTGGTTGAAAGATTGGTGAACTTGTAGCGTGTAATTAATCCCGGCTAGTCTTTCCTTTTAGGGTTTGAAGGAAGATTTGATAAAAACAGTGGGAGCCATCCTGATTAGATAAAATAATAACCAATCTATTCTTGCAAGAGTGCACGCTGAGTGTTTTCTTCTCTCTCTCTCCAGGTAGCGACCAAATCACGCCTTAATCAAGATAATAATACGGATATTGACCAAACCCACTTGTTATACTGAGCTGGGGAACGTTGGTCCCGCTCCAACTTATAATTGTTATAAGACAGAGCAGGAAATAGGGGATTACCAGAATTCCCGTGCCACCCAAACGAAGAAAGTGCATGTGATGCATCTCCTTCGGGTGTGTTCATTACAAAGAACTGTTTCTCTGTATCTTCTACGTCCTGGGTATTTGATACCGGATCAGGATCCCAGATATGTAATCTGTTACATAGGGCTATAGAAAGGTAGAGAACTGAGAACGGGTGATAAGTTTCATGAGGCAGAAAACGGGGCAAGTGTTGCAGCCAAGTCTGTTGGTCACTGTCACCCTGTATTACCAATACATTGATTCTGAACGAATGTTATTAGATACCAAACCTGATATACAAAATCATATCAGTCTCTTCATTAGTAAAGAAATGATAAAATTTTGTATTTTTGGATAATGTTTTGAACATTTCCTATATCAAAAGTTGATCGGTTCAGGCACGTTATCTAAAAACATTGATGTTCTAAATCAAACTACAGTTCTTAGTATACGGAACACACACAAGAGGAAGAGTTCAGAAATGAACAAATCCTTCTTGAGGTATTGTAGACTAGGTCATATCAATGCGACCCGACTAGCTGAAGTTACATATAGATGCAAATTTAAATTAGTTTGAATTTACATCTTATGAAACTTGCCAGTCATGTCACAGAGATAAGATGACCACAGCTCTGTTTATTGAAAACAGAGAAAGAGTTAGTGAACTCTTGGGATGATACATGTTGATGTATGAAAGTCCCCTGTCTACACATGCCAAGACCGGTTCTTTGTACTTCATTAAATTCTCTGATGATCTTTCGAGATTCAGACCTGTGTTCCTGTTGAAACACAAGTCTGAACCTTTTGAGATATTCACAGAATATAAGTTAGAAGTAGAGAACCAATACGGGTATAAGTATTTTGTCGTTTGATGCGATCAGGGAGGAGAATACTTGAGCACGGAATTCCTGGACTATTCTAAAGGAGAATAAGATTCTCTCTCAGTATACACCATAGCACGATGGTATATCGGGGCAGAGCAATTGCACCCTATTCGATATGGTGCGCTCTATGATGAGTACTACTGAGTTACCTGTTTCCTTTTGGGAGTTATGCGCTTGAGAAGCTGCATACCTATTAAATAGGGTTCGAATCAGATCACAGCCTACCACTCCATATGAGATATGGTATGGGAAGAGCCCATGTCTTAAGCTAGTTAAGATTTGGGGTTGTCCGGCCTATGTCTAAAAGAAAAATCCGGACAAGCTCGAGGTAAGGTCTGTAATGTACAACTGGAAATGTTCCAGCTATACAAACTGCAGCTGATGATTTGAAAGAACCAAAGGATTCAATAGTTACCAATGAACCTCAGCCTCTCCGACCGATCTAGTAAGGTTCCTCACCCGTCTGAGAGATACTTCGGTTTCTCTATGACAGTGGGAGCGAGGATTGCATCATGAGATGATGACCCAACTAGTTTCGAGCAGGCCATCGAGAGTAGGGACTCTGTAAGAATGGCTGGGTGCTTAGCGATCTGATATGGAATCCATATACATCAACAAAGTATGGACTTTGGTTGCTTTATCTGAAGGGTTAAATCCCCATCAGGAGCAAGTATATCTTGAGAAGATTACTTGGTGTAGATGGAAAAGTTGAGACTTTCAAAGCTAGACTTGTTAAAGGTTTTCGTCATCGACCAGGCGTGGATAATGATGAAACCTTTTGCAATGGCTATGCTTAAGTCCATCCTGATCCTACTTGCCATGGCTACATACCATGACTACGATATCTGGTGGTTGGGTGTCATAACTGCTTTTCTAAATGATGTTTTGAAAGAGAGCGTCTATAAGTACACAGCCAGAGGGCTTCGTAGAAAGTGGGAGCAGCGGAAACGTGTGCAAGATGTTTTATGTGATAAAGCAGGCATCGCGGAGTTGGAACGTCTGTTTTAATGTGTTAGTCAAAGAGTTTGACATCATCAAAATGGTAGATGAACCTTGTATAAACAAAAAGGTAGTAGGGAGTATGGTGGCGATCCTCGTAGAGTACGTGGATGACATACTCTTGATAGGGAAGGAGTTTCCTATGCTACGCTCGGTCAATCTCCGCTTATCACAAGGATTCTCCATATAGGATCAAAGTGATACCTACTAAATCCTGGGTTTTGGATCTATGAGATAGATCTAAATGGATGTTTGGATTCTCACTAGTTGAAGTGAGATGGTATCAAATGATCCTGGGGAGAATCACTGGAAGTGTTCCAGGATGATGAGAACGACTGAATGTCAGTCATAGGCATTGTCTTTACCCTCAGTAAAGGGACGGTATGTTGGAAAAGTTCCAAGCTAAATACCGTGGCATACTAGACGATAAAGGCTGGATACATCGCTACTTAAGATGCTACCAAAGAGGCTGTCTGGGTGTATATTTGTTCATGAGATGAACTTAGTTCCTCCCATTGTGTGACAATGGAGTTGTGGCTTATGCCAAGGAACGTCCTTTCCATCAGTGATCCAGACATATTCTGAGGCAGTGTCACCTGATCATGGAGATAGTTGATCACCAGGGTGATCGAGGTTAAGAGAGTAGACTCAGAGGACAACACGGCAGATCCACTCACAAAGGCCTTTTCCCAGAGAGAGACTTTTATGGGATGGTTGAGTATGAGATACTACAACCACTGCTATCAGATGGCCCTAGTGCAAGTGGGAGATTGTTAGTTATATGTATGCCCTAGAGGCCATTACTATACATAGGATGTATATTGTAGTGGATGCTTGGACATATATAGGGAGGACTTTCTTGCTCGACATGATAGTATGCTATCTGGTTGCTCTTTACCTTAACGTGTACACTGATTGTCTCTCTGTTACATGTTGGTAAAGCCCTTAGGATGTGTACTTGATTACCTGGACTATGATGCGGATCATACTAGTGGGGACATGGTAGTCCATAAGTACATCCTTCAAGGTCCCTAGTCGTAGGTGTATCGAGACGGGGCATCGATATACCAGAGTAGACTAGCGGATACCTTCTCGACCCATACAGATGGGCGATGGATGATCCCATATCCATTGGTGTTTGACATCAGAGATGATATACGGGTGCTCAGTGGAGACTGGGTACACTGGACGGACTCGCCGAGAACTCCCAGATGGTATTATACCTTACGTCAGATGGCAGTTCTCTGGTGACACTGGTACAGGTTAGTCTGTAGACCCGAGATCGTCATAGAGTCTTGTGTGGTTCCCACCGTGCTTTGATTTCCACCTTACCACGTCCAAGAGGGTGTGCAAAACGGTGGTTTTTGGGTACAGTCCCGAATCACATGGAGGCAATGAGCGATAGGAGGGGATTCGTCTCTCCCGGTATAGGGAGTTGATGTTGCGCTGTGTTCGATTGGCTATAACCGGAAATCCCTGGCCAGGGTTGCTGAGATTTACTGGTAAGTGTTATCAGTAGTATCTCGAACTGTTATAGACCTCATATCGACACGACTTATCGAGCTATTAGGGTCTGACGTTTACCACCCCTAGGCAAGATATGCGACATATCAGACGACGAGACCGGACTGTACGGTAAGTGTTACTGGTTGGATTCACAGGAGTGTGAGCGGGCTTGCTCGTCGATCTTCTAATCGCTCAATACCTGGGTGGCCGTTACATTTAGCAGACCGCTTGCGGCTTGTGGGTGTTTGATATGATCATCACCTGCTGGAGTCCTACACAGAGGTTTCCTGGCTCAAGCGAAACGAAATAGGAGCGCATATGAGATATGTGCGGGACCGAGAATAATGTGTGTATGTGATACCGTATTCTATTCTCGCGATGAATGTATCGATTGGTTGTATGCGATATAACCTAGTTATCGAATCGAGGATTGATTCGATAAGTCGATACATTGGATATTAGTCGGTCATATGCGATATGACCGGATCGTTAAATCAAGTGTTGATTTAATGATTTAATGTATAATTATATATTTGATATATTACTTTACATTAACTAGTATTGGTTCACTTAAGATGGATTTTCTCACTTGATGTGCACATTGTATATATGATATAGTTTTGTGCACTAGTTTGTATCATGTTTGATGATACATGCAAACTTGGGTGTGTGTTTACTTTAAACCATGTTTAGGTTAATGGTTAGGGTTTTAAATGTTTTATTTATTTTCTTTAATTCATTTTTGGCAAAAAGGAAAATGGTGGCTTGCTTTGTATTATAGTTGAAGCTTCATGAAGCTTTGAATAAGTCCACCATTTTTGTTTTATGCCTAACCTAACCATTAAACCTAAACCATAGTTTATTCTCTACACTAAACCATGGTTGCTAAAATGATAAGAATCACTTTATTTTATTTTTCCATTATTCTTATCATATTCTTTTTCTTCTTCTTCTTCTTCTTCAAGAACAAAGAAGCTTGCTAGCTTCAATGGTGACTTGAGAAAAAGAGTGAGAAATCCAATTCTAAAGTGAACCCACTTCCTATTTCTTCATCCTCTACCACTTGCCAAGTAGTATAGGGTGTTTTCTTCACATGTTTCATGGCTTGGTGAAGTTGGAGCTTGATCTTGTGTTGCCTCGACGTAGATCATCTTCGGTATCAAAGTCGACGACCTAGCCCGATCATTTCTTCGACGAAACCATTACTAGAGTCCGGGATCCGATGATCGAAGCGGAGGGACGTCAACGCGGAGCTTTGGAGGTGGAGGACCGGATCTACAAAGGTTGTATTTCCGTTCACTTAGCACTAAAGTAGTTTAGTAGCATTTTGTTTCTCCTAATCTCTAGTCAACGATCCGTATTAGGGTTTGTAGGCACATGGAAAATTTGAATTTGGCATGGTTGATGCCTTGTGAGACCTCATTAGCGTGCCTAGGAACCCTACATTATCGACAGCCATGGAGGAAACAATCTCTAAGGCTTCTCTTGATGATTATATAGCTCAACAAATAAGAGCTCATCAAGCTAGTGAAGCTGCTGGCAAAATCGTTAGAACCGGGCGACCGTATCCTAGCTGGTATGACCAAATCATATACCATCCGGGATATATGATCCCCAAGTTCCATGTGTACTAGGGGACAGGCAACCCACATCAGGATGTCGCGCAGTTCAGAGCTTTGTGCGGCAACCATGAAGGAGATGACAAACTGTTGCTTCGCTAGTTCGTTGGTAGCCTGTCTGAGACGGCCTTTGAATGGTACTCGAAGCTCCCAAATGACTCCGTGAGAACATTCATAGAGATGGAACTGCTTTTCACACAGCGGTTCGCCAGCACAAACGAGCACACCCCGATCACGGCATTAATCAATGCCAGGGTAAAGCCAGGATAAACCTGGGTCCATTATGCGATCCGGTGGTGGAACCTATGGTCAAAGTGCGAACAACGCATTGAAGAATCCCCCGCCGTGGGCATGTTCATCGGGACCCTTGATCTTCAAACGACTGCATTCCAGTTCATGACGTTCTTCAAACCAACGACCTTCCAGGCTCTGATCGATAAACTGGCCCAAATGGACCAGATGGGCCACGGGCCTTCCTCCTCAAGTAAGGACCCTCGAAATGCCAAGGGTAAAGAGAAAGCGACTTTCTTTTCCAACACTCAACAACAACCGAGTGGCCCAAAACTGGCTACTTGCCAAAACAACGTACGCCCACGCCTATCCCTGGAAGAAAGGCTAGGACGCGTTTACTCGTTTCCCCCCGATAAGATGAGGAGACTATTTGAGTTGGCAATGCATAGCAAACTTATCACATTACCAGACCCACGGCGTCCAACACAACCCGGCGTCGTCAACAACTCTAACTACTACTCCTATCACATAATGGTGAGCCACCCAATTAAGGATTGCTACGTCTTCAAGAACTGGGTCGTGGACCAGCATCAACAGGGAAAGTTCACACTATCTGAGAACTGGAGGGTGAACCCACCACAGAAACAAACTCTCAAAAAAGTGTATGCACCGGGGACATCATGCTTGCTCGTGGAAGAAACTCCATGGGAAGTCGTTCTTTCAGCTAAAACCAAAAGAATGCTGAAAGATCTACTGGCATGTACAGCAGTCAGGTGGAAAAGCCTACTTGAACCCAAAATCATCGAAGGGATGCTGAAACCGTGTCCCGTACCGAAGATTGTTGACAAAGGGCAAAATCCCCAAGTCATGCCTTCAAATTTTTTAAAGAAAAAGAAGAAGATCAAGAAGCTTGTGTAGCCTGCCGAGTATGACGACAAGAGCAGGGACCTACAAAAGTACATCGACGCGCTGGAGGAATACAACCAGAAGGCGCGGAAACCGGTCACACTCGAAGAGTTCCTCAAGCATATTCTTGAGAACGAAGATAGTTACAACGATGAGGAAAATGACTCAACAGAAGAAACCGAAGACTATGTAGCAAGTTGGCACATGGTCTCTCATTCGTTGTTAAATGACGAAGAAACTTCCTCAGCATAAAAAAAACAACGGGAAGGGACTGGGGGCAGGATTGGCGCTAAAATCGTCGGAAGTGCCAGAAGACCCGATCGATAGGCTATTAAACGAAACCTTTCGAAAAAGTAAAGCTGACCAAGAACGCGAAATAACCATATACGAAAAGGCTATGCGTCAGCGTCAGGATGAAGAAGCTACGGCAAGATGGAGTCGTAAAGTACTCCAACCAAACCAAGGCATACTTGCGACAAATAAGGGCTGGATCAAGGCAGAGAAGCTGTTCGCCAAAGCCCTGTCAATAGGAATGAAGCTGCCACCTCTAGTAGGAAACACTCCCGAGGTCATATGACTTAACGAAGATGATTCACATCTAAATTACTGCATATATCATTAGAGGGTTACCCACCCCACTGAGGAATGCAGTGCCTTCAAGAAGTGGTGGCAAGGATACAATGCCCATAAAAAACACTTCAAGAGAATGAAGCGTGAAGCTCGTCGACAGCAAAAGAGTGCGACGGATGCACGTGAAAAAACGACTGGTGAAAGTGTGTCTTAGTACCTCTACTAGGTTTCCACATGCATCAAGTATGTAATTTCAAAAAATCTAGAGGTCTAAGCTACACTAACCTTGAATCGAACTAGAGAATTAGGGTTTTATAAGCAAGTAAAGAAAATCTGAACTAAGTGAAGATGGTTACAACGTTTGTAGACCGGTCTTTCACTTCTAAAGCTCCAAGTAGTAGTCCCTAAGCTACAAGTAGTAGTCCATAGAACTCTTCTTGGCTCTACTTAGTGAAAGGAACGAGCTTGCTAATGGATTTTCGATGCCGAAGATGATCCACCATGAAGTTTCTCTAACTCAAGCTACCTCTTCACTAATAAAGAATTAGTGAAGCAAACAACCTAATCTTATGGGCTAGATGAGAGTAGGTTGATAAAGTAGGAAGTTTTCTCACTTTAGAAATTCTTTTCTCTTTTTATTTTTCTTACTCAAGAAAAGTTATAGAGGAAGAAGATGAACTTGGGTGAAGAAATATCTCAAGTGATGAATAAGAGAGTTAACCATAGGCTAAAGATAATGGTTAGGTTATAAAATATCTAGAGTAAAACCAAATTAGTGAGATGAGTCATGGCTTCTACATGCTTCCACAAGCATTCAAACCATGCTCACTAATCCACTCATTTTTATTTTCCTCTTAATAAGTAATCACCCAATTATCTTTAGGTCATGGTGTGAGTCTCACACATCCATGTTTAATGTATCATCAAGCATGATAGAATAATTAAATACATATATTAATATATATCACATATATATTAAATGTATTAGAAGATAAGAAAATCTTTAGTGAGCACAATATTAGTTAATATATAAATATATCAAATATAAATATATATTAAATTATTAAATCAACACTTGATTCAATAATCCGGTTATATCATATATAACCGAATAATATTATTTATATACGTATATTACATTATTAAATCAACACTGGATTCAGTAATCCGGTTATATCACATATAACCGTCTATTATTCAATACTTGTTAATATAACACACACACACACACACACACACACACACACACACACATATCAAATTATTAAATCAACACTTGATTTAATAATCCGGCTATATCAAATATAATCCGGCTAATATCAAATACACAAATATATATCAAATATATATTAACAACATATACATATATCATTGAATCAACACTTGATTCAATAATCCGATTATATCACATATAACCCAACCGATATCAAATATCGCGAGATTAGAATACGGTATTACGGTATCACATTCTCGTATTTAATCAAGCTCTTGCACATATCAGCATATGTGCCCTACTTCGTTTCGCTTGAGCTAGAAAATCTCTGTGTGGGACTCTAAAGACTCGTCAATATGCCAGCAGTAGATAACGATCACATCAGTCACCCACAAGCCGTCAGCGGTACTAGCTGGACGTAACGGCTACCCATGTATTGAGCGAATAGAAGATCAACAAGCAAGCTTATCAAAACTCCCGCAAAGCCTATAAGCAACACTTACTGTACAGTCCGGTCTTTTCGTCTGATATGTCGCATATCGAGTCTAGGGGTTGAATCATCAGACCCCATTAACTTGATAAGTCATGCCGAGGTGTGGCCTATAACCGTTCGAGAAACTACTGATAACACTTACCAGTAAATCTCATCATCACTGGCCAGGGACTTGCTTTTATAGCCAATAGAGCATAGCGCAACATCAACTCCCTATACCGGAGAGACGATACCCCTCCTATCGCTCATTTTCTCCATATGACTCAGGATTGTACCCAAAATCCATCTGTTTGAACGACTCCTTTGAGCCGTGGTAGGGAGGAAATCAAAGCACAGTAGGAACCATACAAGACTCTATGACGATCTCTGGTCTACAGGCTAATCTGTATAAGTATCACCAGAGAACTGCTATCTGACGATAGGTATAGTACCATCACGGAGTTCTCGGTGTACCTATTCTCTAATGAGCGAGTCCTGTTCGGTGTACCTATTCTCTAATGAGCACCTGTGTACAATCTTTGATGTCAAACACCAATGGATGTGGGATCAACCATCGCCCCATACAGGGTCAAGAAACATACACACTAGTCTACTCTGGAATATCGATGCCCTATCTCGATATTCCCTAGATTAGGAACTGTTAAATGATATGCTTGTGGACTGCACAAGCCCCACTAGTATAATCTACATCATAGTCCTGGTAGTCAAGCCAACATCCTAAGGGCTTTATCAACATGTAACAGAGAGACGGTATAATAATACAAGTGTACATGTTAAGATAAAGAGCAACCAGATAGCATCCTATTATGTCGAGCAAGAAAGTCCTCTATATATATGTCCAAGCATCCACTATATCATACAATAATGGCCTCTAAGGCATACATATTCCTAAGAACTGGCAACTGTCATATGGTTCATACCAGTTCAGAAGGGGAAAAGCCCCAAGTTCTTACTTTCGGGAGCGATTCTGAGAACGAAATACCCCTTAGCCCTCTCTTCAAAGACTCCACCTCTGAAAAAGAAGAAGAGGAGAAGAGCTGTGAGAACATTTAGCTGTGTAACCGCATATTGCCTGAGAAGAACATCGGACCTACAAACAAAGGTTTGAGCAAAAAAGACAAAGGGAAAGAAAAAAATCCCTGAGGAAATTTCCCTCAACGATGGAGTTTTCAAAGAGCTCGCAGCAAGGGACCCGCCTAGGAAAAACAAGGTGGATTACAATGTCCTAACACATCTGAGAAAAATACTCTCACAGTTGAGCATATTGGATGTTCTCCTCTTCTCCAAAGAGGCTCGAGAGTCTCTGATCAAGGCATTACAAGAGCCCGTTTAGTTACAAGCTTTCCTCGCAGAGGAGAAGATGAAGGATGAGCTGGCAGAAGTTCACACAGCTGATATTACATTCAGTGATGATGATCTCATCCTCGGTACGTGTGAACATAACCACCCATTATACGTCACCTAGTACTACCATGATATAAAGATAGGGAAAATCCTTGTCGACAACGGATCCTCCGTCAACTTTCTCAAGGTGAGAGTGCTAAAGGAGATTTGCATGAACGTTCAGCACTTGGCCCGAGACAAAATTACAATCTCCGGGTTCGACTCACAGTCGTCACGGATGCTTGGATCCGTATTACTAACGTTACGCTTCGGTTTGCTCGTCACTGACATCAAATTTCACATCATTGACGCAAAGAATTGCTATAACGCTTTGCTCGGCAGGCCCTGGTTGCATGTGTACAACATCATCCCTTCTACACAACATCTGTGTATGAAGTATTTTAAGGATGGCTTGGAATGCACCATCACAGGGGAGCTAAATCCGTTCTCCGTAAACAAGGCCTAAATATGAAGACGCAAAGTACTTTCTACCAGACTTCGAAGATACAGAAAGGTGTCATAAGCCGGAGGATAGGCAGAAGTCCGTCGCTACTATCCCGATCTTTGGGAGCGATTCCGAGGAAGATGAAGAAATAGTCTACTCGGTGCAACCCCAGAAAGAAAACGATAGGCCCGGAACATCTACCTATATTTTGGTCTTTGGCTGCGATTCTAAGGAAGAGGCTAACGCAGTGTTCTCTATCCGCCCGTCAGTGCAAACCCTAGCCAGAGCAGATCAGAGTCTGCAAATCACAATTTCTCCACCTCGGTATTATAAGGAACTTGATGCGCTCGATACATACAGCGTCCAAGAACTACATACTTTCTACGTCCCTTGCAGACGAAGAGGTGAAAAGGTGATCCTCTTCTACCAATCTACGGAGACCAGAGTAGAGAAAAAAGTCTGGCACGATGCCGATTTTGCACTCGATAGGCTTCAACCAATCCATATGCCGAGATGCTACATGGAGGAATTGAAAAGGTTGTTAAAGTGCCAAGGTGTACCCTTCGAACAAACTGTTCGGCAAGCCCTTTCTACAAAACGATTTGGGATATCCCTGGAACCCTGCGAAAAATGCCCAATGGGAAGATGGAGACAACCGGGCTCGGATACATTCGGTCTAAGAAACAGGAGCAGTTCTACAGCTGCTGTGTCATAAACAGCTCCAGAGAAGAGGAAAATACTTTTTCACATGGTCGTGACGTTGAAACAGAGTGAAATCCCGCTCTAAGAACATTAAGTTCGTCGCTCGAAGAACAACTAGACAAGCTAATAAAAGAAGCTTGTCAAAAGAGCCGAGACAATTATAGCCGTGAAATGGCCATTTATGAAAAGGCCAGGATGCAGGGATACAATGCCCTTTATCCCAAACCCGCTGTATGTCCTCGCAAAAGGGAAAAATCCCAAAATAGAGGCAAAAACAGGACAAAGAGCGCAAACAACGTTCGCAAACAACAAGGCGGAACCCGTCCTTTATAAAGAAGATCGGTCGGGAATACTCTTTCCCCCAAGTCAAGACGAGGAAAATATTCAACCTTGTCATGAAGCATCAAATGATGACACTTCCGGAGTCTCGGCACCCCGAACAAATAAACGAGGTCCGTCATCCGGATTATTGCTCCTACCACCGTGCAATAGGTCATCCACTTGAAGATAGCTTCACCTTCAAAGACCGGGTAGAAGACCCGTATTAACAAGGCAGGTTCGCTTTATCTGACAGCTGGAGGGTAACCCCGCCGCAAAAGCATGAGCCAAAGAGGACCTATACCATGAGGATAGGACCTGCTCAACAAAAAAAAATGGAAGCAAACTCGTACTTTCCACATGATAACACTCTCAAAGGAGGGAGGGCACGAGACTATGGATGACCTCTGCATGTGCTTCGCAAATGAAGACGAGGACGAGGTGATCTCCGAGTTTCCACCGGCACCAAAAGAGCTGGAAGATGGGATACATACTACGGCGGACAACCTAAGAAAAATTGACTTAGGGACAGAAAATGATCTGAGGCCAACATTCGTTAGTGGGCTACTATCTGAAAAATAGGTAGCCACATTAAAAGATGTGGTCATGCAATATAAAGACTGTTTCGAATGGAACTATTCCGAGATGCCGGGTCTAGTTCCAAAGATGGCAGTACATAAACTAGCCATATCGCCGGACATAAAGCCAGTCAAACAGGCGCCAAGAAGAATGCGGCTCGAACTTGAGATGAGTATAAATGCTGAGGTGAAGAAACTAATCGACTCCGACTTCATCCAAGAAGTTCAATATCTTGACTGGATCGCCAATATCGTTCCGGTGATGAAGAAAAATGGGATGGCGCGTATTTGCGTGGACTTTCGGGACCTTAACAAAGCTTTCCCGAAAGATGAATTCCCAGTACCTGTTACCGAGCTGATGATCGATAACTCATCTACCCATGAGGTCTTCTCCTTCATGGATGGATCTTCAGGATACAATCAAATAAAAATGCGTCCTTATGATCAAAAGCATACTGCCTTCCGGACTCCGCTGGGCATATTTTGCTATAAGGTGTACCCTTCGGTCTGAAGAACGCTAGCGCTACCTACCAGAGGGCCATGACAAAGATCTTCGATGATCCCATCCATAAGATCGTCGAATGCTACATCGACGACCTTGTGGTTAAAAGCAGATCTCATGAGGAACATTGGGAATATTTAAAAATGGTGTTCCGATATCTTCGGAAGTATAATCTGAAGATGAATCCTCTAAAATGTGCTTTTGGAGCCTCCTCAGGAAAATTCTTAGTATTCATCATACGGTACCGGGGTATCAAAATCGATCCCTCAAAGATCAAGGCGATTATGGAAATGCTCACGCCAAGAACTCTAAAAAACTTGCGGTCTCTTCAAGGAAACCTTGTATATATCCGACAGTTCATAGCCAACCTCTCCGGAAAATGCCGTCCCTACGGTCATTTAATGATGAAGGGAACCCCATTCGTCTGGGATCAAAAGTGCCAAAATGCACTAAATGAAATCAATCAATACCTGCAAAATCCGCCGGTATTGTCCGCTTCGGTTAAGGGAAAACCCCTTCTCCTATATACGACGGCCCTTGAAGGTTTTCTAGGCGCACTATGGGCATAAGAGAACGATCAAGGAAAGGAGAGAGCTATATACTATTTGAGTTGAGTTCTCCTAGGGGCAGAAAACAACTATACCCCCATTGAAAAGCATTGCCTGGCACCGATCTTCGCGATAACGAAGCTCAGACATTACGCCTTGGCACATGAAGTCCATCTCATATCAAAGATGGATCTTCTCAAATATCTTATGTCAAAGGCCATACTAATAAGAAGGCTTGCCAAATGGGCCCTCCTCCTGATGGAGTTCTTGATAACGTATCGACCCCTCAAAGCAGTGAAAGGCCAGGCTATTGCCGACTTTCTCGCAGAGCATCCGATACCAGCCGACTCCCCCTTAAATAGTGAGTTGCTGGATGAACATGTGTTCGACATAATCGAAGGAGAGAAGGAAGAAAATGATTATAAATAGGAACTCTACTTCGATGGAGTATCTTCCATGAAACGGCGAAAGCAAAACACTTCTATAATCAAAGCCGGGGTGGGCCTTATCTTCGTGGCTCCGCAAGGAGGGATATTGCGTTACACCCTCTCCTTAACGGAGCCAAATACTAATAACGAAGTTGAATATGAAGGTTTGATAGCGGGTTTCGAGATCGTTGTCGACATGGGAATCAAAGACCTCCTCATATATGGAGACTCCCAACTGATCGTTAGCTGAGTAAATGGCGACTATCAGACGTGCAAGCCAGAATTGATAAAGTATGGAGAAAGAGTGCAACAACCGTTGACAAAAATCCCTTCCTACATCCTGGAGAGTATATCGTGTGCAGAAAATAGCAAGGCGGATACATTGGCCAAATTGGCTAAGGAACTGGCCGATGAAGACCTCGATGACGTAAAGATCATCGTGCAAAACCGCAGGATCCTCGCGCCAACAGAAATATCTTGTGGAGAATTAACAGAGCCATCCGAAGGAAAAGAAACGACCGAACAAGTAACCCTTCAAATAGGGGACAAAGAAAAGGTCAATGTGTCACGCCCCGCTTCCCGGTGTACGACGAAGGGGACGCGACGAGGCCGCTACATATTTACTTAGAAGCAAATACGCTAAGCGTAACTAAGCAATATAAATTTAAATGCATAAGAGACAAGATATAATAAAATAGCAACTTTATTTATTAACATTCTTTTTACAATACATGGAAAAGTAAATACAACTGAATGAAAGCAATGCCTAAACAGTGGCATAACAGAAATGAAAAGTACTGAAATAAAAGTGTGTACAATGAAGCTAGAGCTCTGGGTCGTAGGAAAGATGGTCCAAGTCCTCACTAGTAGGCTCGATCTCCTGAGTGTCCAGATCACGTGACAACATTCCAAAGAAGAAAGAGAAGGAATGTCGTCAGCGAACAATCGCTCGGTAAATTCGCCGAAGCTTCGCCCTTCGCTAACTCCAAAAGTACACTAAAATTTCTAGAGATTTCTTGAGAGTTTTGATCAGAATTTTGGGGTGAGGGTGTGTGTTTAGGGGTTGTATTTATAGGGTAAGGCTAGGGTTTAGGGTAGGTGAAAGGTTTAATTGAAAAAATGCAATAAATGTAATAAAATTATTAAAATAGAGTAATTAGGGTTTTAAAGGAGTTCTGGTACTGGTTTGCACATTTAAAGTGTACAGGGGTGCAGGGGAATCCAAGAGGCGCAACTTTGATGTTGGGGGATCGGCGGTCCGGCCGACGGCGGCGGCCCGAGTCGACAGCCGAGTCGGCCGATTCCCTGGTGCAAAGTGTTCCTCGTCGTCTCTTCTACCCCCTGGGACATTTACTTTTACATGTGTAGTGTGGTTTTTACGAGTTATGCACGTGTAGACTCTTGATATTCTAAAAATTCAAAATAAAACAATATTAAAAATAATGTGGGGTGTAGGATTTGAACTCTGATGGCTTGGTTCAGCAGTGCAAAATCTTACCAATGAGCTATAAGCCCTTGCTTGCTATTAAAAAGCAAAACAAACTTATATCTTGTGCTCAGGCAAAAATATCCCTTTCTGTAATTTTGAAAAAATTGTACAGAAAGTTGTACAGAAAGTTTGGGATTGTTACATTCTACCCTCGTTATAAAAATTTCGTCCTCGAAATTCGTAAAAGGAATGTGTAACAGATCAAGGAAAGTTTGGTGACTGAAGTACTGATAGTGTATGAAAAATAACAAAGTGATACAAGGGTTTGAGAATGTGAAAGAGACTTACCAGTATTACCTTGACCTACAGCCTCGGCTTCTACAACTGGTAATGTGTAAGCCTGTCGCCTTGGCACGTTCCTCATAGCTGGAGGCACATTCCACTATCCTTGAGTCATGTTCCTCAGTGCCTGTTGGAATTGGCGATTTGGCTGTGCGGGTGGTGGGGCAGGGAGTGCTGGATGAGGTGCAGGAGCCTGGATAGCTGGCCGCTGCGGGTAGTTGGTGGGTGTGTGAGTTGGGTTGCTATTATAAGGACAGTTTCCAATTCCGCGTTTTGATGCGCCACAAATTAGACACAAGCCTTTTGCGCGCCTGCAGTCCATCCACAATTGTCCCTTTCTATGGCAGTAGTAGCGAAAGTCTGGACTTGGTTGGTTACTAATATCTTCCGGTCTTCGGGGTTCAACCGTTGTCCTTGAAAAGGCTTATCCTGCCATCTGATTGGCAGGGCACATCACTCCGGCAGATTGAGGTCTGCCCTTCTTTTTCACCACTGCCTCGTATCTTCGGGCAGCTTTCAAAGCCAAATCATGGGTTGGAAAATCCCCTGTAGCTAAAGCAGCTTGGATTTCCGGGTCCAACCCTTGCTGAAATCGTCTTGCTCTGATCTCAACAGTAAGTATGAGATGGGCCGCAAACCTGTTACGGTCTTATGTTAGCTGTGTAGTATGTGATATAAAATCGAATATCGAGACATATCTTACTTACTGAGCATGGTGAATTCCGCATCATATTCATCTACTGACTTGGTCCACATCGAACCTTATTGCAGATGGATGAACTGTTGTTCCATGTCGAATCTGGCAGTCTCAAGGAAGTACTTAGCGTCGAACATGTCGCGGAAAGTCTTCCATTCGATGGGTTGTTCAAGACGGCTTTCTTCCGCCTTCCACCAGTTCCGTGCATTGTCCGTGAGCTGTAATTTTGCAACACGAACCCGAGCTATTTCTGGAACTTGTGCTGCTGCCAGATCATATTCTATACTCTGAGCGCATTCCTCAGCATCCAATAGGCTCTCCTTTTCTCAGAACTGTTTGGGATGCAAAGCTCTGAATTGCTTCACCCCAGGTGCTTCTGCCTCGGGACAATTCATTAACAGAGCAGTCTGCTGCTGCTGTCCCTCTAGGAGGCTGCGGATTGCCTCAAACAGAACTGTTTGCTCGTTCAGTAGAGCATGGACGGCAGGTGTGAGTGATAGTGGTGGAGGTGTGTTGTTAACATTGGTGCTGGTGTTGTTCGTGGAATCCATAACCTTGAAAGAAAAATTTAGGTTAGGACAAATTCAAGTATATGGAATGATAAGATTCAAAGAATATGAATTGTAAAGAAACCAATGAGCTACAAGCTCTTTCTTGCTATTAAAAAGCAAAACAAACTTATATCTTGTGCTCAGGCAAAAATACCCCTTTCTGTAATTTTGAAAAAATTCTACAGAAAGCTGTACATAAAGTTTGGGATTGTTCGTCGTCTCGACATCTGCTCGTGAAACGAGCTCTGTCCTTTGCCTTCATCAATGATACTCTATATAAGAGATCGTTCGACTGTCTATGGCTAATATGCCTGGGGCCGAAGGAAGCAAATAAAGTCGTTCAAGAAATTCACGACGGACTCTACGGTTCTGACCAAGCTAGGCCAAAGATGAAGCTGAAGATCAAAAGAATGGGTTACTATTGGCCCACAATAATTCAGGGCTGCCTCAAATATGCGAAGCAGCGTCACTCGTGCTAAATTCATGGGGACTAATCCACCAACATCCAAATCTGGTACACCGAACAGTAACTAGCTGGCCGTTTGAAATATGGGGAACCGATATAATTGGATCCATTGAACCAGTATCGTCCAAAGGACATCGGTTAATACTGGCAATGACCAACAATCCTTTATGTGGGCAGAAGCAGTACCACTAAGGGATGTGAAGATGGAGAATATCCTCCATTTCTTCAGGACACATGTCATCCATCGGTTCGGCACTCCGTGATGAATTATCTTGGATAATGGGCCAGCTTATAGAAGTCATAAAATCAGCCACTTCGCACAACAGCGTAAAATAGAATGGAGATACTCTTCAGTCTATAATCCTTAGGCCAATGGTCTAGCTGAAGCTTTGAAAAAGACCTTGATGAAGATTATAAAGTAAACGGTGTCCAGAAACAAGAGAGACTGGCACGAAAGGTTGTATGAAGCTCTCTGGGTGTATCGAACAACGTTTAAAACAGCGACGAATACAACACCATACGCGTTGGTATTCGGCACGGAAGCAGTGCTTCCCCTGGAAATAGAACTCCCCTCTCTACGAGTAGCAGTTCAAGACGAGCTGACAGATGAAGAAAATGCTCATCTTCGGCTCAAGGAGCTCGATGCCCTCGATGAAACTCGACTTATAGCATAGAAAAACCTGGAGGCTTATAAGGCAAGGATGACACGGTCATATGAAATACTGACCAGGCCAAGAACATTACGCCAAGGCAAACTCGTGCTAGTCGTTGAAAGACTAATGATCTCCAATCGTGCAAAACGGGGGAAATTCGAGCCGAACTATGAAGGCCTTTACATCATAAACAAAGTCTACCAAGGTAGAGCCTACCTGCTCATCGATATGCATCGAGAAAGACCCTTCCGGCCAATAAACGGACGATTCCTCAAAAAATACTACGCTTGACGAGTCACGACTTAGGTCTATGATAGATGATGACACTCGTGTTCGCTCGCTATCTTCATGAGTTAGAACTTTGAGAATAGTATACAAAAAAGCTCCGTCGCCCAAAAAATGATGACAAAGGACTGAGAATTCCTTAAACTAATTATCCGCCTCAAATACGGCGATACCGGACCGAGAAGTCCCTAAACTATCAATAGCCCGAGAAGTCCTTAAACTAATTACCCGCCTCAAATATGGCGATACCGGAACGAGAAGTCCTTAAACTAACAACAGACCGAGAATTCCTTAAACTAAGTATCCGCCTCAAATATGGCGACAACGGACCGAGAAGTCCTTAAACTATGTATCCGCCTCAAATATGGCGACATCGGATCGAGAAGTCTTTAAACTAAGTATCCGCCTCAAATATTGCGACATAGGACCGAGATTTCCTTAAACTAGAAATTCGCCTCAAACATGGCGACAAAAGACCGAGATGTCCTTAAAAAAGAAATTCACCTCAAACATAACGACAACGGACCGAGATGTCCCTAAACTAAAAATGGACCAAAATGACCTTAAACTAGAAATTCGCCTCAAACATGACGATAATGGACCGAAACGTCCCTAAACTAGTGCGTCGCCTCAAACATGACTGTTGGCTATAGTGCCCTCACGGCAATTATTATAAACGCAGGCAGGTGATTATGATGATTGAGTGAGGACCTATACCGGTAGAACAGTCTTACTCGAGATGATAGTATGCTATCTGGTTTGTCTTTATCATCATATACATATTGATAGAGCCCATAGGATTCTTGCTTGACTACCAGCATTATGATGGCGATCATATACGTGGGAGCTGGTGGTCTATAAGCACATCCTTAAATGTCCCTAGTCGTTGGAGTATCGAGTATGGGCATCGATACGCCAGTGTAGACTAGTGTATACTGATCGAGACCCCGACGAAGGGCGGTGGCCAGGTCTCACAAGCTATTGGTGTTAGTTTGTTCACCTAAGATAGTGTACATGTGCTCATTGTGTTATGAGTACACTGGAAGGACTCGCCGGGAACATGCTAGTTAGTATTATACCTATTGTCAGATTGCAGTTCCCAGGTGACATGTGTACAGGTTAGTCTGTCGACCTGAGATCGTCATTTGTCTCGTGTGAGTTCCCACTGTGCTTTGATTACTACCCTACCATGACTCAAAGGAGTCATGCAAACAGGTTTTAGTTGAGTACAGTCCTGAGCCATATGGAGGGAGTGATCAGATCGTCGGGGATTCTTCTCTCCCGGTATGGGGGTTGATGTCGCGTTTTGCACGAGTGGCCATCACTACAAATCCATAGCCATGGTGAACGAGAATTACCGATCCAGGATCGATAGTTTCTCAGGAGGTGATGGGTTTCATGCCGACACTAAATGTCGCGTTGTTAGGGGTCTGACTTTATCCACCTCTTAGATTCGATATGCGATACCCTTAGACTAACAGACCGGACTGCACGGATATTGTCACTGTCAGGCTCAGTAGGGGTTTAGGATAAGTTTGCTCGTCGGCCACCCTTTCACTCAATACCTGGGTAGTCGTTACGTACAGCTAGTGCCCCTGACGTGCTTGTGGTTAAACCCATTGCCAGCGTATTAACGAGTCTTTAGAGTCCCACACAGAGGGTTTTCACGGCTCAGGCGATATGGTGTACATGAGGTATGTTGGTACATACAGGTGTTGATTAAATATGTGAACATGCTGCACAGACTTTAATCAGAAGGTTGATAATACTAGCGGCTTAGGATTAAGCCGGATTATTAAATCAGGTTTTGATTTAATAATTCACATATTTATTTATATATATATGTATTCTAGTATTATTGTTCACTATTCATTTTCTCTCTTGGTTATTCGTATTTTTGTACGAATACGCATATATGTATTTCGATAAATATATCGGGAAGTATTCCGTATTTATACGGAATAGCTTCTAGAAGGTGGCCACCTCATTATTGGATTTTCTTTTTAGAAAATCAAATAAGGAAATGAGGTGGAGGGGTGAGGTGGCATGAGCATGGGTCTTGGACATGTAAAGAGGCATGGGTCTTATTTTTTTATTGAAAAAATAAAAGAGATATTTTTGTGTGCATTATTTTTGCATGAGAGAGAGAGAGAGGGCAACTACTAGTATTGGGGTGGACTTGGTCTTTTTCTTCACTAGCTCACTCTCTCATTCACCACTCACTTGAACACTTAGCCATTCTTGAGTTGCTCTTGCCATTGCTTCCCTACCTCCTTCATCTTCTATGGTTGCTCATTGAGCATATGAGATGAGAGAAAATTATATTGACACATTCTTACACCTCCACTCTCCATTGCTAGCAGCCTTGGAGCGTCGGTTGCCTCGTTTCGCGAGGCTAAAGCTTGCGTCGTTTCCCTCAGGTGGATCATCGTAGATGGAGGAAGACCGGCAACCAAACTTGTTCAAGGAGCCACTAGGAGCTTGGAATGAAGACCGAAGGACACGGATCAACTCGGTATAACCATTCTAACTTCTTTATAAAGCTTGATAGTTTAGGTTTTAAGGTAGATCCAGGTATCGGGTAATGGTAGCGCCTGTTCAGTAAATTTTTGTTCCGCATTTGGCCACGGTTTGATGGCCGGGGCGCTGCCGTAACCCAACATGGTATCAGAGCCACCCTTTAAACCCTTAGCTAGCTAGTTTAGACAATGTTAAAATATCGAAATCGGAACAACCCGAAAATGATGCACTGCAGATTCCACTCTATGTCAATTTTCAAAGTGTTCAAAATTTTTTTAAACAACTGCAGAAGACTACTGACATGACCACTAGACCACACCCCAATTACGAGCCAATTCCACCCAAATTGACGCGAGCACATTGCTCAAAAATACGAGCTGGCCGGTCCAATTTTGGATTCTAGGCTTGAAATTTTTGGTGTGGTCTAGTCTCTGGAATATTGGTGCAGTGGTATTGTTTGTTTTGCCCATTTTGGATATTATGTTATCTGTTGTTCACGGGCAATTCGGGGTGTTTCGAAGTCGATATTTTAACACTGTTTAAATGTTTATCAGTACATGCATTACTATCTGCGATCGTGAATGTAATTAGATCGGTACAACTCGTCTAATTGCAATATGTTCTTTTAGACGGGTTTGCGAACGTAGCATTCACGTTGATGTTCTGTGTTGTGCTGTGCTGTGGTTGGATCGTCGTGGTGGATAGCTATGGTGCAATGTTAGTAAAGTTTAGTTTCATTTGTACATTTCATAATGCGGGGCGAGCGTCCGATATGTGGAATGCCGTCACTACCAGTTTGTATAATATTTGTTTGGGGCATGACCGGGTTGAGGTTGATGTCACCCTTGTATATTATTTTCTTTTCTGTACTAGGATTACCCCACGGTGGAGTGCACGAATAGCCGGGTTCTAGAGGGCAACGGGTCCTCATCTCATGGCATTGAGACCGAGGGGATCTTACTCTAGAATTGGCAGGCTATTCGCCGCACTCGTAGGGGGTACAGGTTGACCCACGGAGGGGTGCCCAAGTTACCAGATTCCGTGAAGTGCAAGGTGGCCCATTCACGTTGTTGAAGGGGTTGCCTCGTTTCTGGTTTTGGCGGGTAACTTGCCGCGCTCATAAGGGTCTAGGTTTTATTGCACAGGCTATCCATACGACATGGAACGTTGGGTCTCATTTGTGGCTCAAGTGAAACCCGGGGTTCCAAGATTATCCATCATTCTGTGTTTCTTCTGTGATGTTGCTTTATATCATGCCTGGGACGATTGTTATATATATATATATATATATATATATATTTATATAGACACACACACACACACACACTAGTAGATGTTGTATATGTTTTGCACCCGCGCTAGTCCAGTCCCCGCTCTGTCGTTAGTTAAGTAACCTAACGGGTGATCACGGGACCCAGTGGTGAATGCGGATGGCATATACATACATTTTATTTTCGTTCTTTTTTGGTGTGATTAATTGATGGGACCTGCATTGATTCTTATCAATGAAAGGATAAAACAAACCTATATATGATGTTGTTGGATCCAAGTTTTTTTTAAAAAAAACTGACATTACAGACGTTCTCTTTTGCTTTGCACAGTGGTATTCGGTTATGAATATCCAGCACCTCATTCGACGAGGAAAAGGACGAGATCCCTTCATCGGGAGTGACCCGTTGGGCAGAAGTTTGCGTCAATGTAATAACTTTATTATAGTCGATTCATTTTGCTTTGCATCTTGGTATTCAGTTTGGAATATCCTGCACCTCATTGGACGAGGAAAGAGCCGAGATCCCTTCACCGGGAGTGACCTCTTTAGCAAAAGTTTTTCGCCACTATATATATATTTGTAAAACCACTTGGATTCCTTCAACGATATCATCTTCATTACGTTAAATGTTTTTTTGCCAAAAACCAGCCGTAGCCTTCCTTCATTTCAGATTAGTATTGCTTAGTATTCGTGCTACGTATGTCGTTGCTATTCGCCGAGACGTAGTGTGCGGTAGCTCTGTAATACTTTTTTGTCGCATGGACATGTGGATTGGTTAGGACGGTCGTGCGACTTTGTTGATTATTCGTCAAAGGTCGTGCGGGTGGGTTTAACGCAATCAAGATAATGACGGGTTGAACTTGACTAGGACCTTTTGATTTGTTGATTATTCATCAAGGTCACTTGAGTCCTAGGGTAAAAATCACATCGGGAGTTTCAAACATACAGCAAACTTGCCAGGTTTACGCATACCTTCTGGAGTGTGGTAACTTGAGTGGCTTTCGTCAAGTTATCATGTGATGATAGTTGGATCCCGATTCCCACTAATGAGTAGCATTACTCCTCGGGTGATTCCGACTAATTATCCTTTTGGGTTTGGAGGATAATTCGAGGAAAGAGTGGGAGCCATCCTGATTAGATAAAGTGATTAACCATTATGATCTAGGTTAGAGTGCACGCTGAGTGTTTCTTTTCTCTCGCTTTTTGGCAGCGACCATGGCCCGACCCTTGACTAAAACTCATGAACCTAATTAACCGAACCTTCTTAAAACACTTTGGCTTTTGGAATATCACGGTGTCATATATATCATTGCCACTTCTATATCACTTTTGCACTTCTCCAGAACACCCCGTATCACTACGAACATCCACTTCCATTGGATAAATCCATCATATAGTTACATACGAACTCGAAGGAATTTGTTCCAGATTCGAGGATGGATTCTGGTTCTAGAGAGAATGAATAAGATTATTCGGTTGTCTTTTCCCTTTACCTTCTCTCAGGTTGTGAGGGCTCCTAAGATTAGGGGAGGGTACACCTATTGAGCTTATTGGATAGTCTTCCTCAAGACCATAGGCAGGTGTCGAACGGTAGGAAAGGAAGAAAACCAATTAAGTCTAAGTGTGGTGTACAGAAGGTAATAAGTAAAGACATATAAAGTGATTAGATTAGGGGGCAAAGAAAATTGCGACCACCATCATTCACAACAAAACCGTGTATACCCCTGCCACTCCCACATCCACTTTGGATTTCTCCAGAACACTCCGTATCACTACGGATATCGACTCCAATTGGATATACCATCGTATAGTTAGATACGAACTCGAAGGAATTCGTTCCAGATTCGAGGATGGTTTCCGGTTCAGGAGAAATAGAATAGGATTATTCAAATGTCTTTTCCCATTACCTTCTCTCAGGTTGTGTAGGCTCCTAGGATTAGGAGAGTACACCTATTACGCTTATTGGATAGTCTTCTTCCAAACCTTAGGCTGGTACCGAATGGTAGGGAAGGAAGAAAACCAATTAGCCTAAAGAAGGTGTACAGAAGGTAATAAGTAAAGACATAATAAAGGGATTGGAGTGAGGGCAGGTAAGTATATGGTTACTGTCATGAATCAGGATAGCTGAAAGGCATTACTAGGAATACCCGGTTACCCCTTTTGAAACATTTTCATGTTTCAGTTTCACTGTGCGATGTTAATTGAAAACTGTTTTCCCGACAGGAATCTAACTCCAGGGTATGTGTTTACCGGATCAGTTTCTCACATCTGTATGCTATTACGGATGGTGAGTGGGAGTAAGATATTGGGAATTAGGTGATTAGATCCTCATTATATCGGAATTCGTTGTAATTGGTGATATTTGAGGAAATCATCTGGGTTTTTGCCGGATGGCAAATATTTGGTTTTGAATATCCGTTATTATGCACCAATTTCAAACTGATATATCTGTACATTTATTTTATAAAGTGAGATATAACTTTTTGATATTATGTCTGTGAAATTTACCTATATCAGTTGGTGATTAGGTAAGGTGCATTCAACAGCGGCGTAATTCTTTTTAACCATAGTACAGTTTTTCAATCTACGACGCACAAGGTTTTGAGTTATTAAACTCAGTGGACTTATACAAAGTATTGTATGTTGTCCGGTGTCTATTAGGACAATGGGGTTTGTACTCGTACTATATTAAGTTTACTCATGACTTCTCTAATTTTATACAGGTATTTCGTTGAAATGCGAGGTCCAGATATTGAGAAGTTATAGGTATAAGAATAAAGTAGAGAATCATTTGTTGGAAGTACCAGGATTCTTCGAGGAAGTCAAAGATTTAGATACTTGTGTTTGGTATTTCGTTGATAGTAATGGTTTTGAGAACTTGCTTCTCTTTCGGGTTACTCATATACGGATGCACTCCTAGTTGAGTAATGCTGTATGGCCTCTTTCCTTTTGGTTGATATGCACTGGAGATAGCTGCAAGATTTTGAATCTGGTTCCAATTAAATTAGTGCTTTTATTTCTATATTAGATATATATAGAATCAATTTATATCTTAACGATGTTAAGGTATAGGGAGTTGTCCGGCTGATGCTTAAAACCAGAATCTGGATAAACTCAAGGCACGTTTCAGTAATGGTTGTTTGTGGGTTATCCCGGGCTTTGACGAGGGTTAACTTTCTACCATCAGGAAGATCAATAATTATATTATTCTTGACTCGCCACAGTTTTACTAAAATGAATTTTTAGAAAAAAAGTGGGAGTATGGTAGAACTAGAAGTGATTCTAGAACCATAAACGATTACTAAAGATTTAATAGAACCTAAGAATTCAATTGGTTTCGACGTTCCATTAGCCACTCCACAGATTTTGGTGGGTAACCTCAGGCACCCGAGAGGTACTTCGGTCTTCTCAGAGACGGTGACAGGGAGGTTCTTGTTTACCCATACTTGCCACTGCTGCTGTTCTAGACTATGAGACCCGGCAGGAGGATGAGTATAGCGTTGTTCTAAACCAGCTTTAGAAGTGCACGTGTATATGACTCTGCTAGAGGGTTGTTGTAGTCAGTGGGAGCAGCGGAAGCATAGTGGGCAAGTAGCTTATGTCTATTTATAGACTAAAGCAGGTATAGCAGAAATAGATCATGTGTTTTTGATGTGACAGTTATAGGTCTTGACTTCATCAGAATAGGAGATGGATCTGGTAAGAAGGTAGTAAAGAGAGATGTCCAGCTATTTGGGATGACATGCACTTGATAGGAAGAGATATTCCTATACTACGATCGGTTATACTGTGGTTGTCATAAAGTTGTTTCTCCACATAGGATATGGATATAATATCAGGATTTCTGGTTACTAGATCTATAGTTTTAGATCTAGATTTGGGATGTATCCCAATCTGGGTACTTTGACATTATTCTAAAGGGATTTTAGAATGGACGACTCCTGGCATGGTGGTGTACCTGCAAGTGATGGAGTCATTTTCTCTAAAGGTGTCTTACAGACTAAAGGGGAGAGGGATCTACATGATTAGCATATCACTTGCTTAGGCAATTGAGTTAATCATGAAATATCAAGTACCACACCAGATGTTGTTTTTGCACTAGCTGCAATAAGCAGATATATTAATCCAATCCTGGAGAAACGTTGGGAAGCACTTTATGAACATAAATGGATGTTCTAAAGATATGGTAATGGTAGCCTCCTGAAGGAGACGGTTATCATTTCAGGCTTCCAAGGTGACCTGGATGACAGAGTGACAGTCAGAGCTATAGTTTTTCTCTCTTCTGAGGGACAGTATGTTGGACAGGTGGTCCAAACGGATACTGAGGAATGACATGTGGAGTTCATTTGTGAACTGGGTCCCATCAGATATCCAGACAAATTCTAAGACATGTATTGCTCATTTCGGGAGATAGCCTTCTCCGCGAAGTTGAGATATAGGGAGATACAGAAAGAAACATAGGAGCGGATCCACTCACTGAGGTTATTTCTCGAACGCAATAGTTTCGCAAACGGTCTTTATGAAACTGATTAGTAGAGAAGTTGGGTGTTCGGTATTACACGAGTTATGAGTATGCGATACCGCAATAATTGGCTTTAAGTGCATGTGGGAGATTGTTGGCTATCGTGCCATCAAGGCAATTATTATAGTCGCGGGCAGGTGATTATGATGATTGAGTGAGGACCTATACCGGTAGAATAGTTTTACTCGAGATGATAGTATCTATCTGGTTTGACTTTATCATCATGTACATGTTGATAGAGCCCATAGGATTCTTGCTTGACTACCAGTATTATGATGGCGATTATATACATGGGAGCTGAGGGTCTATAAGCACATCCTTAAACGTCCCTAGTCGTGGGAGTATCGAGACTGGGCATCGATACTCTAGTGTATTCTAGTGTATACTGATCAAGACCCCGACGAGGGGCGGTGGCTAGGTCTCACAAGCCATTGGTGTTAGTTTGTTTACCTAAGATAGTGTACAGGTGCTCATTGGGTTATGAGTACACTGGACGGACTCGTCGGGAACGTGCTAGTTGGTATTATACCTATTGTCAGATAGCAGTTCCCAGGTGACATGTGTACAGGTTAGTCTGTCGACCTGAGATCGTCATTTGTCTCGTGTGAGTTACCACTGTGCTTTGATTACTACCTTACCACGACTCAAAGTAGTCGTGCAAACAGGTTGTAGTTGGGTACAGTCCCGAGCCACATTGAAGCAGTGATCGGATCGTCGGGGATTCGTCTCTCCCGGTATTGGGGGTTGAGGTCGCGTTGTGCACAGGTGGCCATCGCCACAAATCCACGGCCATGGTGGACGAGAATTACCGATCCAGGATCGATAGTTTCTCAGGAGGTGATTGGTTTCATGCCGACACTAAATGTCGCATTGTTAGGGGTCTGACTTTATCCACCCCCTAGATTCGATATCCGATACTCTTAGACGAACAGACCGGACTGTACGGATATTGTCACTGTCAGGCTCAGTAGGGGTTCAGGATGAGTTTGCTCGTTGGCCCCCCTTTCGCTCAATACCTGGGTAGTCGTTACATATAGCTAGTGTCGCTGACGTGCTTGTGGTTAAACCCACTGCCACCGTATTGACGAGTCTTTAGAGTCCCACACAGAGGGTTTTCATGGCTTAGGCGATATGGTGTACATGAGGTATGTTGGAACATACAGGTGTCCGATTAAATATGTGCACTTGCTGCGCAGATTTTAATCGGACGGTTGATAATACTAGCGGCTTAGGATTAAGCCGGATTATTAAATCAGGTTTTGATTTAATAATTCACATATTTATTTATATATATGTATTCTAGTATTATTGTTCACCATTCATTTTCTCTCTTGGCTATTCGTATTTTTGTACGATACGCGTATATGTATTTCGATAATGTATCGGGAAGTATTCCGTATTTATACGGAATAGCTTCTAGAAGGTGGCCACCTCATTATTGGATTTTCTTTTTAGAAAATCAAATAAGGAAATGAGGTGGAGAGGTGAGGTGGCATGAGCATGGGTCTTGGACATGTAGAGAGGCATGTGTCTTATTTTTTTATTGGAAAAAGAAAAGAGATATTTTTGTGTGCATTATTTTTGCATGAGAGAGAGAGAGGGCAGCCACTAGTATTGGGGTGGACTTGGTCTTTTTCTTCAATAGCCCACTCTCTCATTCACCATTCACTTCAACACTTAGCCATTCTTGAGTTGCTCATGCCATTTCTTCCTCACCTTCTTCATCTTCTATGGTTGCCCATTGAGCATATGAGTTGAGAGAAAATTATAGTGACACATTCTTACACCTCCACTCTCCATTGCTAGCAGCCTTGGAGCGTCGGTTGCATCGTTTCGGGAGGCTGAAGCATGCGCCGTTTTCCTCTGGTGGATCATCGTAGATGGAGGAAGACCAGCAAACAAACTTGTTCAAAGAGCCACTAGGAGCTTGGAATGAAGACCGAAGGACACAGATCAACTCGATATAACCATTCTAACTTCTTTATAAAGCGTGCTAGTTTAGGGTTTAAGGTAGATCCGGGTATCGGGTAATGGTAGCGCCAGTTCAGTAAATTTTTGTTCCTCATTTGGCCATGGTTTGATGGCCGGGACGCTGCCGTAACTCAACAATGACGCATCGCCCCAAATACGGTGACATGCTCTCTTGAGATCTATATTGCAATCGAAGTCCTAACGGTGAAGGTTGCAACTTAAGTCTCACTGGCTACATAGCTACTCCAGCGATGAAGCCACCCCCAAAACCCACCGGCAAGTAGGTGCGTCACCTGCGACAAAGCTACTTTCGAGAGTTTCACCATAAAAAAATAGTATGTCCACAAGCAAAATGGGCACAGATGAAAACCCGAAAGGGCACCGTGAGTAAAAACAGCAGGACTGCCGGCGAGTTTGTGAAAACACGAAAGGGCCATCTTGTTTTAAAAAAAGAGACGGTATGTCCACAAGCAAAATAGGTACGGATGAAAATCCGAAAAGGCACTGTGAGTAAAAACAACAGGACTGCCGGTGAGTTGTAAAAACCAGAATAGGGCGCAAACTCGTAAAATAAAAAAATTTATGTGCACTTGCAAGGTCCGCTCGACCTTGTGGGGAGAAAATACCTGCGTGAGATCCTTACGACTCACAAAGGAGAAAAACACTTAAGAGTCCTCATGATTCCTAAGGAGAAATTACACTTACGGGATCCTTACGACCCGTAAGGAGAATTCCCCTTATGAGACCCTCACGGCTCATAAGATTCAAAAGCCTTAAGCTACAGGGATATGAACCTATTCATAAGCCGTCGTATCCCCTAATTTATCCTACAGGCGGTCCAATATTGACCCTTGTATACAATCCACGGGCACGAATAAACATTCCCCCACCAAGTCCACCAACGACGAGAAATATCCCCGTATGGTGAACGACACTTGTAAGTCCTCTCGACTTATAGGGAGAAAACATTCTTGTAAGATCCTTACGACTTACAAGAGTAAATACACTTAGGAATCCCTACGATTCCTAAGGAGAAAGTACACCTACGAGGTCCTCACGACTTGTAGGGAGAAATACCTTTATGAGACCCTTACGGATCATAATCAAAAGCCTTAGTCGACAGATCCTAACCCTGTTTGCTAAGCCTCCTTTGTTCAAATCAGTAAAGGTAAATGATGAGTCGCTCCTGGCAATATTCCAGTCGTAGCGATGCTAATGCCTAAACATGTGTCAAACTCCAAGTCCTTTCACGGCAAATGATGATTCGCTCCTGGAAATATTCTAGTCGTAGCGATGCTGATGCTAAGGTTGGTATCAAATTCCAAACTCGCAATAAAAACAGCAGCGAGTAGCAAAAAAATATGCATATAAAAACAGCCGAAATGTTTGGGCAACTCGCAATAAAAAACATCAAGTAAAAAATATAAAAAAAATAGATGAAATGATTGGGCATCGCGGATAAAATGCTGAAATGATTGGGCAATCGCGACTTTCGCGGTATGAAAAGCTGAAAAGATAGAGTATGGCGGCAATAAATATAAAATAAAATAAAATTTCCTCTGCCGTGCAAGTATGTCCATATTGACTCTTGTATACAATCCATGGGCACAAATGAAAGAAAGTCGCTAAAAGACTATCGGAGATCATCCCACACTAGAGCGGAGTGGTTATGACTCATCGGGGCTTCAAACTGAGCCTAACCTCAAGTAAAAAACGTCATGGAAAATTCCTAATGTTTACTTTTCCGACGGTAATATGACCTAAGGAGATTACTTGAAGACATCTTGTCCAGCCCCCGAAGGGATCAGAGACACAACAGTCGCGGGGCTACTCGAACAATGGCTTAAAGACCGCATATCGAGGAAGACATCAGCCAACGCGACGGTACCACGGACTAAAACCCTAGTATCACAAACCTAACGGATCTCTGTTGTAATGAATGGAGGTTTTCTGCATATAACGTTAGGACAAGTTTGCCTATAAACCCAAGGGAGGTAAACTAAAGAAACTCTGAAGCGAGTGATTAAACTAGAAACTCCGAAACGAGTGAATAAACAAGAAACTCCGAAACGAGTGAATAAACTACAAACTCCGAAACGAGTACATAAACTAGAAACACGTGAACAAACTACAAACTCCAAAACGAGTACAAAAACTAGAAACTCCAAAATGAGTGAATAAACTACAAACTCCAAAACGAGTAAATAAACTAATAGGTTAAATTAAGACATCAAGAAACAGAAAGGTGCAACTCATAGCTCTCGGGGTTTAGAACTACATTTCTTAAGGATCGAGATCTGTGTTAATGATAAATGATGACGCTTGTGTCCGCTCGCTATGTTCTCAGATCAAAATTCTAAAAAAAATTATGTATGCCAGCTCGAAACCGGCCATATGCTATGCATTACTTCACTCACGGCCATGAGCAACGTAGTAGGGGGAAGCAATTGTTCACATCAGTCTAGTTTTTACCTATAGCTAGATGCATGCATCAGAAACTTCTAAGATTAAAGTGCAAAGTATATGTGCAGAGGTCAGATGCCCACATGGATATATGCTGGGGATAAAACATTCAACAGTCAACAATAAAGAAACACATTTAAATAAGTACTTTATTCTGCGGGAAACAAATCACCGAATACGGGATCAAAAGTACAAGGGTTTACAAAACTAAGAATAAAATTATCTAAAGCCCTCTCTGCCTTCTTAACCATGTCGAAGCGGCGATCTTCACGAGGGATTGCTCCCCATCGGTCAGCGCCATGCCCATCAGCGAAGGAAGACATGATGGCCCGCTGAGCCCATATCTGGCATAGCAGCTGAACAGAACGATCCCTCAGAGACTGGGTAATCAAATGTGCCTCATGAAAGCACTCGATTTTGTCCTCCACCGCGTCGAGCATCGCCGGAGTCATCTCCGCTAGATGAGGGGGGATGTCAGCAAGCACAGATGAGAAGATCATCCGGAGCCAAATGGAGCCGATAGGAAGAGGAGAGCCCTTACGAGTAAGGAGCTCAAACATCACCGTGTCATATTGGTCATCTATGACAACGGGATCCACTAATCGCACAGCAAAACAAGAAACAATTCCTTCGATTGGTACCTCCCATGGTTGTCGACGAGCGTGTGGACGATTATAAGCCATGACACTTGGTCTTTTAAAAATAGTTCTCTCCTTATGAAGAAAAAGAAGATCATTGCTTCAGAATATAAAGAGAAGCATTTAAATTTAGGCACAGAAAATGTTGTGCATGGTGGAACTTTTTCCAAGGCTTGGCAAAAAGGGCATGGGAAAAGAAAGAGTTGACTCATGGGAATTAGAGCAAGAAGGTGAAACAATTATCTCAGCGGCGCCCCACGTGCCTGACACGTGAGCATCGGCGCTGATCTTTCTGGAATTAGAGCGGCGCCTCACGTGCATGACATTTAAGCGCTGGCACTAGTTCTTTTCGGGATTAAATCCTGCAATAGCGCCTCACGTGCGTGACACATGGGCACCGGCGTTTTTTTATGTATGTAATAATACCTCATACGAGCATTGGCGTAAAGAAAAAGAAAGCTTTGTCATTTCTACTTCAAAGAAATTTATACATTGGTGATAAGGGTGATAAAAAAGACATCATCAAAATGTTTACAATGGCAAGACGCTGAATTCCAGACACAGATTCGTGAACTTAAAGGCAAGTTTGAGTAAAGTGCTTCTGGCTTTGTTGACCATTTTCTTATGCATTTTCTCATGAATGCAAGTGTCAGGATGCCCGTTGATGTCACCCATCCTCTGGTATGCGCATATTATCGCCTTCTGTTGGAAGACGCGATGCAAAACAGCGACAAGATCATCTATCCGCTTCTTTGAAACCAGGCCCACTAGATATACTGAATGCACCTTGCCTTCGGCGTCATCAAGTGCCTCGAGCGGCATAGCCTCATCAAGCTCAGGAAGTGCTTCCTAAATAGACCCAACGACAATCTTCAAGAGAGCAGAACGGCGAGGGAGCAATCGACCGTTGTAATCGTCGAAGCGATGCATCACCTCCGCGCACTGGGTGTTAGTAAACTCTTGGCCCTGGCAGCGGCCTTGGATGCGAATCTCCTCATAAGAGATAATCTCTTCAAGATCATATAGATGAGAGGCCATAGTAACTGAAAAGAAAAACCAGTAAAGGGTTAGCAATCAAAATACTAAGATCATTACAATCTAGAAGAAGTAAAAAGTGGCCCCCACAAAATCAAGGTAATGCCCCATCAATGGTGAGGCAGGCACTCGGTGTAAGAATCCGAAAGGATTCTCATTTAATGAAAATTTTCCTTGAACAGTGGAGTTCAAGACTCCCAATGGCCTCGAAGAACGTGTTCTACAGCAGATTCAAATCTGCAAGAAGAACCATAAAAAGGAAATAAAAAAAGGGAATAAAACTCCTAAAAGAATTTTCAAAAGAAATATTTTCAGAAATCCGCACGGGAAATGGAATTAAATTCCAAACAACCCTCTAAGATCAAAGTCACTAACAGGGTAAAACCCTAAGATCTATGAGACCAACGGTCTACCTAAATAAAGTTTTTTTAAAGATCTTTAAGAGGTCGTTTCAAGAAAAAAGAGCCAAGCCCTGTTAATGAGTTAAAAATCCAAGACAAAAGAGTCTCTTTTAAGAGAAAAATGGTCATAATCCTTACCAATTTTCTTAAACAGAGTTTAAACTCTAAGAGTTTCTTTGGGCAGAGATCTGAGCTCTGAGAAGAGAATTAAATTCTCAAGGAAGAAGAAGGAGGATGAAGAAACAACAGTCATCTTAAGGGCCAATGGCCCTATTTATAGGATATGAAGGGATGGTTCAACTCTATAGAAGTCCAACGGTGGAAAACATTGACACCGTTGCACCCACGTGAGAGCAGCGTTGCGGGGCATTTGTTTCCCTAATATTTAACCTAATAAAAGAGCAAAGCTCTGTTGAATCTAATGTTAGGAATATGTATGGCTTAGAGGCTATTATTGTATGATATAGTGGATACTTGGGCATATATATAGAGGACATTCTTGCTTTACATGATAGTATGTTATCTGGTTGCTCTTTATTTTAACATTTACACTTGTATTATTACACTGTCTCTCTGATACATGTTGATAAAGACCTTAGGATGTTTTCTTGAATACCAGGACTATGATGCAGATCATACTACTGGGACTTATGTAGTCCACAAGCATATCCTTTAACTGTTCCTAGTCGAAGGAGTATCGAGATAAGGCATCGATATTCCAGAGTAGACTAGTGTGTACGTTTCTTGACCCTGTAAGGGGCGATGGTGGATCCCATTACCATTAGTGTTTGACATCAAAGATTGTACACAAGTGCTCATTAGAGAATGGGTACACTGAACATGAATCACCGAGAACTCCTAGATGCTACTATACCTATCGTCAGATAGCAGTTCTCTGGTGACACTGATACAGGTTAGTCTGTAGACCCAAGATCGTCATAGTGTCTTATGTGGTTCCCACTCTGCTTTGATTTCCTCCCTACCACGGCTCAAAGGAGTCATGCAAACAGGTGGATTTTGGGTACAGTCCCGAGTCACATGAAGGTAGTGAGCTATCGGAGGGGTTTCGTCTCTCCCGTTATTAGGAGTCGATGTTGCGCTATGCTTGATTGGCTATAACAGTAAGTCCCTAGCCAGGGCTGATGAGATTTACTTGTAAGTGCTATCGGTAGTTTCTCGAACTGTTATGAGCCATATATCGGCATGACTTATCAAGTTACTCGGGTCTGACGAGTACACCCCTAGACTCGAAATGCGACATATCAGACGGGGAGACCGGACTGTACGGTAAGTGTTACTTATAGGATTCATGGGAGTTTGGACAAGTTTGCTTGTTGATCTTCTATTCGCTCAATACCTGGGTAGTTGTTTCGTCCAGCTACTACCGCTGACGGGTTCTGGGTAACTGATGTGATCATTACCTACTGCTGGCGTATTGACGAGTCTTTAGAGTCCCACACAGAGGTTTCATAGTTCAAGCGAAACGAAGTAGAGCACATATGTTGATATGTGCGGGGGGCATGATTAAATACGAGTATTTGATACCGTATTCTAATTTGGCGGTAATTTGATATCGGTTAAGTTATATGTGATATAACCGGGTTATTGAATCAAGTGTTGATTTGATAATGTGATATACAGATAAATAATATTAGTCGGTTATATGTGATATAACCGAATTAATGAATCAAGTGTTGATTTAATAATATGATATATATTTATATTTGATATAATTATATATTAACTAATATTATAGCTCACTAATTATTTTTTACTCTTTATATATATATATATAGATATATATATATGAAGAATGGATTTTCTATTTTTGGGAAAATAGAAATGAGGTGGAAAAATAGGGAGATATTTGTGGAATGGTGAAGGCATGGCTTGGTCATTTTTTTTTTTGGTTTTTCTAGAACTATTGAAGTATGGTTCCATTTTATTATTGAGAGATATTCCATGCTTCAATGAGTGGGTTTTTTTATTTAAGCCATTCATCATTATTCACATAGATGAGCTCATTGTCTTAGTTCATTCTCTAGCTTTCTCCATCTTCTTCCTCCTCCTCCTCCAAGCCCTAACCCTCACATGTGATGTGAACCATAGGGCTTTGGATAAATCCTAAGTAAGCTTAGAACCCCTACTTCACCATCCTACACTTGATTAGCACTTGAGTTTAGAGTGTTTCCTTCACTAAAGAAAGATTTGTGAAGAGGTAGCTTGTATTAGAGAAGCTTCGGGTGGATCATCTTCGATACGAAGGTCATGAAGCAAGCTCGATCTGTTCTTTAAGTGGAGCCTTGAAGACTCGTAGGGACTACTACCCGGAGCTATAGAAGAGAAGGACTTACTCTACAAAGGTTTCAGTCTCCATCTCTTAGTGTAGTTTTTATTATATCATGCTCTAAACCATAATAATCTTGTTAGATCTTTGGATAGTGTAGCTTAGCACCATGTAAATTTGAAAATTGCATGCTTGATGCCGGTTTTAACCTTGTGGTGGTGCTAGGATACACTTTCATGGTTTCAGAGCCAAGCTAAACATTAGGGGAAGTCTTTCGACGTTAAAGTATTCGATCGAACTTCGAAACCAATTTTTTTATCAAGTTTCTGTCCATTTTCAAAAGTAGAAATTTTCCAGATTAAAAATAGTCAAAAAATCGTGCAGGGTATTTTATGGATCCTTAAGAAAAAAGAGGACCCAATTCATTTAAACCGCCACGAAACCACGACCTAAACCCTAGTTTGGCCGCGGTTCCACCGCAAGTTTTAGGGATTGTGGTATCGTGCTTCCTATGGTGCTCCATTGTGATATTTGATATTTTTGGGTATTTTTAGTGAGACTCAAGCTGTTGAGCTCTCTGTGATTTTTAGGTCTTTGATAAATCGATCGAAATGCTCAACGTCATCAAGATTATGATGATATATGATACAATATTTAGAATCCACAATAATTAGTTTTGTGAAAACAAATTAGTGTTTTATAAATCTAGCGTTTTAGTCTCGGTTGATCGGTTGCCACGGAGTTTCGATTCGGATCAAAACTCCGTCGCAATCGCGTATAGTACGTGAACACCTAGTCGGGAATCCTGTCAAATTATCCGACTGCTTATTGAAAAGAGTTTTCAATTTGAGACTAAAATGCAAGGTTTATAGGGTTAGGCATGAAATTCGGAATATGAAATATTCCGGGTTTATGATGTCTAAGGAGTTTGCGTATTCTAATTATTATAGTTTTCAATTCTTTTCTGCGACCGTAAGTGTAATATGTGGTGTATCCCCGATCTCGTTGTTATATGTCAACGGAATTTTGGATACGCATATTTACTTACGTTGATGACATATGATGCTATGTGTTGCTATGATATGTTATATCGGATCGTCGTGATTGAATAGTCGGGGGCTTTTGCGTGAGATGAGAGTTTTTCAATTTTCATTCATGTAAAAATTGTATGTAATATTCTTTTATTGGGACACTTCTGGGTTGAGGATGATGTCACCATTGATGTATATTATTTACTTTCCGCATTAGGATAGACCTAAAGCGGGGAGCACAAGTAACCGGGTTCTAGAGTCCAGTGGTAGACCATCTCGAGGAGTCGAGACCGGATCTCCTAACTCTAGAATTGGCAGGGTTGCTTGCCGCTCTTATAGGGGTCTACGGATGTGGGTTTGGCTATTCATCACGACCGTGGAATCCGTGTTTTTCATTACTGGTTGAATTTAAAACACGGACCTCCTAGTATATCCAATATTTCATATGTTGACTTCTCCTGTTTGTGTTCTGTGATGTGATCATATAACTACGTGAGACGAATGCTATATATATGATATATATAATAAACATTGCTTATGTTTTGCACCCGCGCTAGTCCAGCCCCCGCTCTGCTGTTAGTTAAGTAACCAACGGTGCATGAAGGGGTCCCATGGCGAAAGCGGATGGCATAAGAGTACGTTCTATTTTCGTTTATTTTATGTGATATTTAGGAAAACATAAATGATGGGACTTCATTAATGAGATTAATAGGAAGAAAAGAAACCTAAAGATGTTGTAGAATCAAAATTTTTAAAAAAGGTAGCTCTAGTTCTTGCTTTTCATAGTGGTATTCCTTGATGAATATCCAGCACCTTATTTGAAGAGGAAAGAGCCGAGATCCCTTCACCGGGAGTGACCTCTTTAGCAAAACTAGCAAATGATACAACCCACTCGGTTTTGTTTTTATAGCTTCTCTAGTTCTTGCTTTGCATAGTGGTAATCCTTGATGAATATTCAGCACTTCATTCGATGAGGAAAGAGCCAAGATCCCTTCAGCGGGAGTAACCTCTTTAGCAAAACTAGCAAATGCTACAAAAACCACTCCTTTTCAAATCACTAGATTCTACAACGATATCAAGTTCATTACGTTAATGTTTTCTACGAAACCAGTCGTAGCCCTCCGTCATTTCAGATAATTGCTATTTAGTATTCGTGCTGCGTTGGTTGACCTTGTCAAGACGTGGTGTGCGGTAGCTGATTAGTGCTTATCTGCCGTATATGATGCGATTGGATTAGGTTAGTCGTACGGCCTTGTTGACCTTGTCAAGGGTCGTGCGGGTGGGTTTAATTCAATCACGAAATGAACGGGTTGAACTTGACTTCCTGTTTATGGTTTGTTGACCTTATCAAGGTCATAAATCGCTTGGGGTAAAAATAGATATTGGGTATTTCAAGTGTTGAAATTTGCAATGAGATTGCATACCTTCTATGAGATAGTTGGATCTCGATACCCACTGCGATTAAGTGTTACTCCTGTGAGAGTTTTCCACTTTATAATTAGCTGATCCAGTAGGTGTCTAAGAAAGGTGTTAACGGGGTTATGCCCCTATGGAAACGAGGTTATTTAATTAGTTCTATGCGAAAGCACGGGGAGACTCCCTCGGAGTACCAATACCTGCCTGGCTGGCCGATTGGTAAACTTGTAGGGTGTAATTAATCACGGCTAATCTTACCTTCTATGGTTTAAAGGAAGATTTGATAAAAACAGTGGGAGCCATCCTGATTGGATAAGATAATAACCAATCTAATCTTGTAAAGAGCGCACGCTAAAGTGTTTCCTTCTCTCTCTCTCCAGGTAGCGACCAATTACATGCCTTAATTAAGATAATAATATAGATGTATTGACCGAACCCACTTATTATACTGGGCTAGGGTACGTTGGTTCCACTCTATCTTATGACTGTCATAAGTCTGAGCAAAGAATAGGGGAATACCCGGATTCCCACGCCACCCGAACGAAGAAGTAGCATGTTGATGCATCTTCTTCGGGTTTGTTCGTTGCCGTGAACTTTTTCTCAGTTTTCTCTACGTGTTGGATACCGGATCAGGATCCCACGTTTGTAATTTGTCACATGGACTAAGAAGAGGTAGGGAACTGGGAAAAGGATGATATGTCTCTAAAATTAGGGAATGGAGCAATTGTCGCAGCCAAAAAAGTTGGCGAATATCACCTAGTATTACCAAATGGTAATACGATGATTCTGAACGACTATTATTACGTACCAAATATGATGTGCAATATTATATCAGTTTCTCTGTTTCATAAAGAAGGATATAACTTTGTATTGGAGGATAATGTTATGAACATTTTCCTAAATAAGTGTTGATTGGTTTTGGTACGTTATGTAACGGTATATGTGTTCTAAATCAAACTACAGTTCTAAACGTACTGAACACACACAAAAGGAAAAGTTCAGAAATGAACAAAGCCTTCTTGTGGCATTATAGACAGGTCATATCAATGCGACAAGACTAGCTAAGTTGCATAAAGATGGATATTTGAATCAGTTTGAATTTACATCTTATGAAACTTGCCAGTCATGTCTCAAAGGTAAAATGACCAAAACTCTGTAACTGGACACGGAGAAAGAGCTACTGAACTCTTGGGACTGATACATAGTGATATATGCATTCCTATATCTACACATGCCAGAAATAGTTCATAGTACTTTATTACATTCACCGATGATCCCTCAAGATTCGAACATGTGTTCTTGTTGAAACACAAATCTAAAGCTTTTGAGAAATTCAAAGAATACAAGTACGAAGTTGAGAACCAGACGGGTAAAAGTATTAAAATCATTCGATCTGATCGGGGAGGAGAATACTAGCGAATGGAATTCTGTGACTATTTAAAAGAGAATGGGATTCTCTCTCAGCTTACTCTTCCGTATACACCACAGCACAATGGTGTATAGGAGCGGAGAAATCGCACCCTATTAGATATGGTGCGCTCTTTGATGAGTACTGCTGAGTTACCTATTTCTTTTTGGGGTTATGCGCTTGAGACAGCCACATACCTATTGAATCAAGTTCCATCAAAATCTGTGCCTAAAACACCATAAGAGATATGGAGTGGAAAGAGACCATATCTTAAACGAGTTAAGATGTGGGGTTGTCCGGCCTATATCAAAAAGCAAAATCCGAACAAATTCGAGGCAAAGTCAGTTCTTTGCATGTTTGTGGGGTATCCAAAGAATTCGCATGGATACCTTTTCTACCATAGTGAGGAACAAAAAGTGTTTGTTGCTCAACATGCCACCTTTTTAGAAAAAGAATTTCTTGTGAAAGAAATTAGTGGTAATGAGGTAGAACTGGAAGAAGTTCCAGCTGCACAAACTACAACTGACGAGTTGATAGAACTGGAGGATCCAATAGTATCCGACGAACCTCAGCCACTCTACAGATCTAGTAAGGTTCCTCATCCACCTGAAAGATGGTTTTCTCATAGACAGTGGGAGCGAGGATTGCATCATGGAAGATGATAACCCAACTAGTTTTGAGCAGGCCATCACAGGTGGAGACTCTGTGAAATGGCTGGATGCTATCCGATCTGAGATGGAATCCATGTACACCAACAAAGTATGGACTTTGGAAGTTTCTCCTGAAGGGGTAAAATCCATCGGGAGAAAGTGGATCTTTAAAAAGAAAATTGGTGTAGATGGAAAAGTTGAGACTTTCAAAGCTAGACCTGTAGCAAAAGGTTTTCGTCAACGACCAGGTGTCGACTATGATGAAGCCTTTTCTCCTGTCGCCATGCTTAAGTCCATCAGGATCTTACCTCCCATTGCTGCATACCATGACTACGAAATCTGGAAGATGGACGTCAAGACCGCTTTTCTAAATGGTGATTTAGAATAAAGCGTGTACATGACACAGCCAGAGGGCTTCATTGACAGTGGGAGTAGAGGAAGCGTATTCAAGCTGCTTAAATCAATTTACGGATTAAAGCAGGCATCGCGGAGCTAGAACATCTCTTTTGATGAAGCTATCAAAGAGTTTGCCGTCATTAAAAATGTAGACGAACCTTGTATATACAAAAAAGTTATAGTGAGTAAGGTTGTCTTCCTCATATTGTACGTGGATGACATACTCTTGATAAGAAACGATGTTCCTATACTACACTCGGTCAAGCTCTTCTTATCACACAAGTTCTCCATGAAAGATCTGGGTGATGCCTCATATATCCTGGGGATAAAGATCTATAAAGATGGATCTAATGGATGTTGGGATTGTCCCAATCCAGGTACATTGACACCATAATAAAGAGGTTTAGTATAGAATATTCTAAGCGTGGTAATTTACCCGCTTGTTCAGGAATCACTCTCTCCAAAGAGATGTCTCCCAAGACTGATTCGAAGAGGGCTCACATGCAAGGGATACCCAATGCTTCGGCAGTCGGGTCTATCATGTATGCGATGTTATGTACCAGACTGGATGTAGCTTACTCACTAGGTGAAGTGAGTAGGTATCAATCAGATCCTGGGGAGAAATACTGGACAGCTGTGAAGAGCATTCTTAAGTACTTGAGAAAGACTAAAGAAATGTTCTTGGTGTATGGTAATGGAGAACTCCAAGTGGAGTTCTTTACCGATTCGAGCTTCCAGAGTGATAAGGACGACAGTAAGTCGGTCTTGGGTTTTGTCTTCACCCTCAATAGAGGGGCAGTATGTTGGGAGAGTTCCAAGCAAGATACCATAACAGACTAGATGATGGAAGCTGAATACATCGCTGCCAACGATGCTGCCAAAGAGACTGTCTGGATGAAGAAGTTCAAAGCTGAACTTGGTGTGGTTCCATCCATTGAGGATCTAATACCTGTGTATTGTGATAACAATAGAGCTGTGGCTTTGTCCAAGAAACCCCGATCCCATCAGCGACCCAGACATATTCTTAAGCGGTATCACCTAATCCGAGAGATAGTAGATCGTCGGGAGATCGAGGTCAGGAGAGTTGACACAAAGGACAACGTAGTGGATCCACTCATGAAGGCCTTCCCCCAGATGCAGTTTGAGAGACTTTTTTGGATGTTGGGTATGAGATACTATAACAACTGGCCATAGTGAAAGTGGGAGATTGTTAAGAATATGTATGCCCTAGAGGCTATTATTGTATGATATAGTGGATGCTTGGACATATATATATATATATATATATATATAGGACTTTCTTGCTCGACATGATAATATGCTATCTGGTTGCTCTTTATCTTAACATGTACACTTGTATTATTACACTGTCTCTCTGATACATGTTGATAAAGCCCTTAGTATGTTTGTTTGATTATCAGGACTGTGATGCGGATCATACTACTGGGACTTGTGTAGTCCACAAGCACAACCTTTAACTGTTCCTAGTCGGGAAAGTATCGAGACAGGGCATCAATATTCCAGAGTAGATTAGTGTGTATGTTTCTTGACTCTGTAGGGGGCGATGGTTGATCCTATAACCATTAGTGTTTGACATCAAAGATTGTACACAGGTGCTCATTAGAGAATGGGTACACTGAACAGGACTTGCGAGAACTCCAGATGCTACCATACCTATCGTCAGATATCAGTTCTCTGGTGACACTGGTAAAAGTTAGTCTGTAAACCCAAGATCGTCATAGTGTCTTGTGTGGTTCCCACTATACTTTTATTTCCTCCCTACCACGGCTCAAAGGAGTCGTGCAAACAGTTGGATTTTGGGTACAGTCCCAAGTCACATGGAGGTAGTGAGCGATAGGAGGGGTTCCGTCTCTTCCGGTATTAGGAGTTGATGTTGCGCTATGCTTGGTTGGCTATAACAGTAAGTCCCTGGACAGGGCTGATGAGATTTACAAGTAAGTGTTATCAGTAGTTTCTCGAACCGTTATGAGCCATACATCGGCATGACTTATCAAGTTACTGGGGTCTGACGATTGCACCTCTAGACTCGATATGCGACATATAAGATGAAGAGAACGGACTGTACGGTAAGTGTTACTTATAAGCTTCATGGGAGTTTAGACAAGCTTGCTTGTTGATCTTCTATTCGATCAATATCTGGGTAGCCGTTACGTCCAGCTTGTACCGCTGACGGGTTGTGGGTAACTGATGTGATCATTACCTACTGCAAGCGTATTGACGAGTCTTTAGAGTCCCACACAGAGGCTTTATAGTTCAAGTGAAACGAAGTAGAGCACATATGTTGATATGTGCGGAGGGCCTGATTAAATACGAGTATGTGATACTGTAATCTATTCTGGAGGTAATTTGATATCGGTTAGGTTATATGTGATATAACCGGATTATTGAATCAAGTGTTGATTTGATAATGTGATATACAGATAAATGATATTAGTCAGTTATAAGTGATATAACCGGATTATTGAATCAAATGTTGATTTAATAATATGATATATATTTATATTTGATATAATTATATATGAACTAATATTATAGCTCACTAATTATTTTCTACTCTTTATATATATATATATATATATATATAAACCATGGAATTTCTATTTTGGGAAAATAGAAATGAGGTGGAAAAATGGGGAGATATTTGTGGAATGGTGAGGCATGGCTTGGTCATTTTTTTATTGGTTTTTCTTGCACTATTGAAGCAGGTTCCATTTTATTATTGAGAGATATTCCATGCTTCAATGAGTGAGGGTTTTTATTTGATCCATTCTTCATTATTCACATAGATGAGCTTATTGCCTTAGTTCGTTCTCTAGCTCTTTCCATCTTCTTCTTCTTCCTCCTCCTCCAAGCCCTAACCCTCACTTGTGATGTGAACCATAGGGCTTTGGATAAATCCTAAGTGAGCTTAGAACCCATACTTCACCATCCTACACTTGATTAGCACTTGAGTTTAGGGTGTTTCTTTCCCTAAAGAAAGATTAGTGAAGAGCTAGCTTGTATTAGAGAAGCTTCGGGTGGATCATCTTCGATACGAAGGTCACGAAGAAAGCTCGATCCGTTCTTCAAGTGGAGCCTACAGGAGTCGTAGGGACTACTATCTGGAGCTATAAATGAGAAGAAGTTGTTCTACAAAGGTTGTTGTCTCCATCTCTTAGTGTAGTTTTTATTATATCATACTTTAAACCCTAATAATCTAGGTAGATCTTTGGATAGTGTAGCTTAGCACCTTGTAAATTTGAAATTTTCATGCTTGATGTCGGTTTTAACCTTGTGGTGGTTGTTCAGTCGAAAATATTGCACATTTGATATAACATTTTCTTAAATATTTAAAGCAGTTTATTGTAATTATGAAACATATGAGAGTTTATCTGCAAAATAGTCTTTATTATATGTTTATACATTATAATTAACATTATGTAGGAAAATATATGCATATAATATTTATATGATATTTTTGTAATTAAAAATATGCATATCATATCAAATATTCTTAATCAAATTTCTTAAAGATTTATTACCATATAAAATGATTAAGATTATATCTCTAATATAACAAATATTACTAACATTATTCATGGAGATTTTGTACAGATTTAGTTCAGGTCAAGAGATCAAGGTATTCAAGATGTCAGGATAAAAAATCTGGCAATAAAATAGTAGAATCAATACTGGCAGAAACTTAGAAAATATTTCCAAAATCCAGATATCTAGTGGATCTCCACATGTCAACATGAGGCCACAACAGAAAACCCAAACCCTAACTCCTCCAAAGTGCAGCGGTTTAGCGGCCAAACCCTACATTCCGCGGCGGATCCATGGCACATCAAGAGCCGTTGGATGAGAAATTTTGGGAGTTGGATCGTGATTGCATATCTTAACTTATGAGATTTAGGGTTTCTGATTTAAGGGCTATATAAAGGACTGAGGGCTAAACTTATAGAACTATCACCTTTTACACGAAGAAAATCACCGTCAAAGAACAAAAGATCCACGACAGGTCCATGATTCGACGTGATAGAGCGATGTGAATATCGACGGAGAAAATACTTCCTACGAGGCAGAGATCGATAGAAACTTCTTCCTCTTATAATCTAAAATTGAAGGATTTATGCTTGTAAAGTTGATTAATAAAGGTGGATCATTAGTTTAATTATTTCTCATTTATTTTATGCATTTACATTAGGATCTCCTTCTCTATCTTCTCTTCTATCTCAACCATGCTTGAGTAATTCCTATCTTGCTAGGGTTCATAAGATTAGGATAGATCAATGGATGAAAAAATATTATAACTTCTTTTACATCCTATTAAGTTTATAAATTTTATCAAAAGAATTGTTAACATCCTTATCGGGCATGCTACCAATTTATTGATAGTCTCGACCGCGATTTGAGATTAGATTAACAATTGTTTTGGTAAAGGCTAGACATGAATAGAGATCAATACAAGGATAAGGGTTAAGAGTGGGGAAACCCTAGTTTCTTCCAAAAGAACCCTAATCCACATTCATCACTATCAATCTAGTTTTAAATCTATTAAAACATAAAATGAGTCGTCTTTAATTAATCATCCATTACTACTAAATTCTAACGTACCCTACAAACCCTCTTCTTATATATTCTACATCCGTGTTCAACATAGATATAGAATCACTCTCCCATATTTCTAATCAACTCGTCTAAATCAAGATTAAAAGTTCCACGCATCTTTGAGGATGACCCGTACTCATCTCGGTTAGCTACACGTGACACCGTTATTGATTGTGGTTATTACTACAAACTCTTTTTCACACATCAATCAAATGGCGTCGTTGCTGGGGATACGTGCGTAATTTTTTTTCTTGCTATTCGGGTTGAATTCTTATCCGATCCATAAAATAAAACAAAATAGCATATTGTGTATTTAACGATTATTGTGCGACTTTTTGCGAGGGGATCTGGAGTCACTAGAACGAGGAAATTGAGATTCAGAGACTTTCATAGAGTACCAGAGGAGCAAAGGAGGCACTGTAGAAAAAATTGGACAAAGATCCTTCCTTATAGCGGCGGAAGGGCGGCGATTTGGAGGAATTAAGTCTCCAAAATCCTCTGGTATCTTCAACATATCTTTCTCTCTCCTATAGAATTCTAATAATCTGATTTACTGCAGTATTCTTTACAAAATATCGCCGCTCAAAAATCTTTTGCGTGTTTTATAATTAGTTTGTTTTTACATATTTTTAACCGAACTTTAAGGGGGTAAGACCAAAATTCAGATTAGGTGGGGATTTCATCACCCTTCCTAGGCCCTCTATATTAATAAAAAATATCTAGACCAAGCCCTAAGGACTTTCGCGCTCAATTAGGACAGAGGAGGGTCGTGGGTAATCTATCGCTTATCTGCATCTTTCTTGTGATGTCTAGGCAAGTGTGACTAAGACAAGTGGTTATTTAATTAGGCTCGCTATTTTTGGTGATTCGTATTGCAGATACCTCCCACTTACCTGGCCATAAGAGTAATAAAGAGGTGGTAGAGAATTGATCCAGCGACATGTCATTTCAAAGTCTAGGAGCGGTCTAGTGCTTGACCTAGATGACCATAGTTTTTAGGGTTTGATCGTGTATTTTGTGATTTGTTAAGTCAACCCTCTAGTCCCTTTTTCCAAGCTAAACAATCCACATAGAGCTTAAATCCTTACCCTTTCACCCTATTTTCTTTTCACCTTCTTATAATGGGTAACCCAAACAGACGAACTCTTGCCGAGATTTGCTATCCAGAACCAGATATTTCTTATTTTTGTAATTGCTTCGGTAAAAAATCCGACTCTAACATATCTTTTAGAGATATGGTAGAGCAAGCGGAAAGAAATAGTTGGAAACCTCACTCCAGATCCTATCAACCGCATCAAAATTCTACATCTTATGATGATAAGCTGTTTAAAGAGAGTGAGGCAACTTCTAAATGTATGTCCATCGCTGAGCATATTGCGAGGGCTGAAAGTCAAAGTTTCAATCCTGTCAAACCGTTAGGACAACAAACACCATCATTTCCTGATGAAAGTATTGCTACTCGTTTTGCGACATATATGACATCTGTTGCCATTCGCCAACCAACCAATCTCAATATTCTTATTATCACAATGATGATCCTAATCCTGTCCATTTTTCACAACCATTCGATTCCTATAAATCCTACCCGACTTTTACACCTTCTCTAAACATTTCTTCTGAACGGTCATTTAGGAGTTTCACCTATCCACAAGAATTTCAATCTTCTCCTGAAACCCCTTCCCAACCCATGTCTAATATTGAACGGTCATTGGAAGAATTTCAGGTAGCGTCGTGCTTCCATATAGAGGAATTGAATGCATCCATGGCCATCCTCATACAACCCAACGAACGAGGAACTAGTTTCCAACTAGCTTAAAATATTACAATGTATGATACAGCAATATGACGAATTGAGAAATTTGAGCAGTGAGAGAGAGCAGTACACCCTTCCAAATCAAACCTTCCCGTCCCAAATTGAAATCCACAACTCCAGTTTCACAAATCTATCGAGTACACCAAATGATTCACCAATTGAAGATAGAATGTTTGATGAGTTGTGCGACTTTGTAGTGTTTGATTTACCCGATTGTGAAGGGTCCATTTCAAGTGAAACCACACCCAATCCTTTTAATCTCTACACCTCCACTCTAGAACCAAAATTGATTGAAAACCATGCTTTTGATGAGGTGTTTGAGATTTTTAACTTTCACCTGATTGAGAATATTGACGCTGGGAATATTTTGGATGATGGACCCACAGTTTTGGATGAGTTTTTCTCACCACTTCATCATGTCCTTTCGTTTCTGTGTGGACATCATCTTGAACCATTAATTGTTTTTCCCGAACCCCATATGCGTCTGGAAATTGATGATAAATGCAAGACCGAAAAGCAGAACGATATTTAGCCTTCATTTCCCACATCTGGTTCAGCAATGCTCAACACCCAAATTTGGTTACCCATTTCATCACCCACTTTCTTTGGTTCTTCTTCTAATCTTCTTTTAACTCCACCTAGTTTTGATGAATCACACTCCGATATTTCGAGTTCTATGATTCTTGAAAAACCACTTGATTTAGACTCCTTTGAGAATAAGGTAGATGAGCTTTTCGAGTTTCCTGTCGCCATAATTTCTGACAAATCAAGTGTATTGAATTCAGGCACGAATCAGATTGACATTGAAACGTTCACTCGGACCATCGATGAAATTTTTAAAGATATTTTCGTCGACGAACTCGCATTCCTAAACGACACAAAATTTATGACAAATCAACCTCCACCCGAAGAAGTTGAACCACCACCATTTCTTCTTATCCCATACGAGAATGTGACTATTCTACCCATTCTTAATCATTCACATTCTCGTTTTCGTTCACCATCACTGTTCCGTCTCTATCAACCGAGACGTAAACCCGATCGACTCTGCCTCCTATCTCCCCACTTCTTCAAATCTCTGATCTTCCACCAACTATATTGTTACATTAATAAAATCTTTGAATGGTTGGTGTTGACTTTTAGTCTTTGTAAATTTTTATATTGACCAATAACTTTAATCCCCTCATAATTTTAAATGCTTAATACTATTTTACTCAAGTTAGGGGGAGGGAATATTTTGGCTCTTGAAAGAAAATAAAATTTTACAAAATTATAAGCCAAAAATAAGTTTGGGGCAGGATTTCACTGTCATTAATTCATGTCCCCGTTACTAACTTTTCTTTCCAAGTCTACAGTTTTTTAAGCTTAACAGATGACATCAATAGGGATACTGCTGCAAACTGGTTTGGGGAAGGTTTGTGCTTAATCACGCATTGTTTTGCATAAATATAAGCACAATTTTTTTATTGATAATGAAAGTTTGAGAGTGAAAATTTACATATGAATGATAGGAATAGTTTGAGAAAGCAAGAAAGTTAGATATTTTCTTAAACGAAGCTAGTAATAAGTAGTTATGAGCTGTTGTCCCAAGGGTTAGTAAGATGAAGGAAATTACTAATATGAGAATAAAAATAAGTCTGAAAAATAGTCCCTATTCTTGAGTCCAAACATTTGAACGTTGTTACCCTACTATACGCACTTGCACACATCTTGAAACTTTGGATAGTAGAGGATACCTTGAAATGCTCCTGTCTAAAAGCCTTGGTATGAAGAAAAATAAAAATATAAAGAAAAAAATGGTGAAGAAAAATGAACACTGGTTTTTTAATTTCTTAAGGGCCATGCATCTTTACAAGTCCTCTTGCGGAACTGCTGCTATAGCGTTCTCAAGGGTTTTTTCCTCATCCACCAGCATAAAAAAATATAGCGAGGGTGCTTTATCCCCTAGTGTCTTAGACCAACTGGTTTGGGATCCACTGCTAAGCCTTAAGTGTTACAAAACGAGGATATTATGCCTAAATGTGCGAGCACATTTGGTAATCGGTCGGTTAGTACCTCAATAAGTATTAACGGTCGCATGAAGAATGTGTGAGCAATTCCATCTAAAATATTCACCAACTAAAAAGTATTAAGGAAGATGGACAAGAGTATGATAGCTTGAATTGAATTCTCTAAGTGTAGAGATGTCTTTTATACACACGTATGGGTATATGATCGATGTTTAGAAGAAAGGTAGGGATGAAGACTAAAGATGATGTTTTATTGAGGGATGATGTGATTTGCAACATATTTTATGACCATTAAAATAGGGTTCATGGCAGCTGAAAAACTAGTATAGTTGGAAACTGTTCTTTTCAAGTTCTTTCTTTTATAGTTCTTATCTTTGTATGTAACTTTCATCGTCTTTCTTTTATTATGGGATTTTGTGGGTGTAATCCGCTGAAAACCTTCAGGAAACAACACTCCTCCTACTTGGGACAGCTAGAGGTTTAACGGCTTATTGCACGTGCTCAGTGCAATTGTGTTGCCTACGAAAGAGTGTTATTTAAGTTTTTCTTTTTCTTTTTCTTTTTCTTTTTCTCCCTCTTCAGTTTGCTCGGGACGATCAAAGTTAAGTTTGGGGTATTTGTTCAGACAAAAATATTGCACATTTGATATAACATTTTCCTTACTTTTCTTAAATATTTAAAGGTGTTTATTATAATTATGGAACATATGAGGGTTTATCTGCAAAATAGTCTTTATCATATGTTTATACATTATAATTTACATTATGAAGGAAAATATATGCATATAATATTTATATGATATTTTGGTAATTAAAAATCTGCATATCATATCAAATAATCTTATTCAAATTTCTTAAAGATTTATTACCATATAAAATGATTAAGATTATATCTTTAATATAACAAATATTACTAATATTATTCATGGAGATTTTGTGCAGATTTAGCTCAGGTCAAGAGATCAAGATATTCAATATGTCAGGATAAAAAATCTGCCAATAAAATTGTAGAAACAATACTGGAAGAAACTCAGAAAATATTTCTAAAATCCAGATATCTAGAGGATCTCCATGTTTCAACAAGAGGCCACATTAGAAAACCCAAACCCCAAGTCCTCTAAAGTGCGGTGGTTTAGCGGCCAAACCTTACATTCCTCGGCGGATCCGCAGCACATCTAGAGCCGTTGGATGAGAAATTTTGGGAGTTGGATTGTGATTGCATATCTTAACCTATGAGATACAGGGTTTCTGATTTAAGGGATGTATAAAGGACCGAGGGCTAAACATAGAGAACTATCACCTTTTACATGAAGCAAATCACCGTCAAAGAACAAGAGATCCACGACAGGTCCGCGATTCGACGTGATAGAGCGACGTGAATATCGACGAAGAAAATACATCCTACGAGGCAGAGATCGAGAGCAACTTCTTTCTCTTATAATCTAAATTCGAAGGATTTGTACATGTAAAGTTAATTAATAAAGGTAGATCATTAGTTTAATTATTTCGTATTTATTTTCTGCATTTACATTATGATCTCCTTCTCTATCTTCTCTTCTATCTCAACCATGCGTGAGTAATTCCTACCTTGTTAGTGTTTGTAGGATTAGGGTAGATAAATGGTTGGAAAAATATTATAACTTCTTTTACATCTTATAAAGTTTATAAACTTTATCAAAAGAATTATTGACATCCTTATTGGGCGCGCTACCAATTTATTGATAGTCTCGACCGCGATTTGAGATTAGATTAATATAAGGATAAGGGTTAAAAGTGGGGAAACCCTAGTTTCTTCCAAAAGAACCCTAATCTACATTCATCACTATCAATCTAGTTTTAAATTTATTAAAAGATAAAAGGAGTCATTTTTAATTAATCATCCATTAATACTAAATTCTAACGAACCCTACAATCCCTCTTCTTATATATTCTACATCCGTGTTCAACATAGATCTAAAATCACTCTCCCCTATTTCTAATCAATTCGTCTAATGCAAGATTAAAAGTTCCATGCATCCCTGAGGACGACCCATACTTATCTCGGCTAGCTACACGTGACACCGTTATTGATTGCAGTTATTACTACAAACTCTTTTTCACACATCAATCAGTGGTGCTAGGATACACTTTCATCTAATGAGGCAGCGCCTCACGCATTCTCCATGAGGGTGCCAGCGCCAGAGCCAATCTTATAGGATTAAATCCTATGGTGGCGCCGTATGTGCTCCTCAAGCGGGCGCCAATATGCAAAGAATAGAAGAGTTCATTGCATAAGAGTTAAACTCTTAGATGGCGTCGCACGTGCTCCTCATGCGGGCACCAATGTGCAAAGCACATAAATACCTTTTATAAGAATTAAATTCCTAACTAGCGCCCACGTGCATAACACGTGAGCATCGGCGCCCAGGTAGTATTAAAATTCTACAATACTCCCTATTAAACAGAGCCGTTGGATAAAAGATCCAACGGAGATGATAAATCATCAAAATACAGAATTAAATTCTGTTGGGAGAAAACATTTCCCAAATCTTTCTAAAATAAGAAAGATACTCTCGGTTGGATCAAAAATCTAATTATAGAATAAAATTCTATTTTGGAATATATTCTCTTAATCTTTCTAAACAAGAAAGATTGCTCTCTGTAAAATAGAGAACTCTTGGATTAAGAATCCATTGGTGATTAAAATATCACCGTTTTACAGAATAAATTCTGTATAGGAAAAATATTTTCCCAATCATATTCTGTAAAACAGAAGTCTTTGGATCAAAAGATCCAACGGTGGGTAAAATTTCCCAAATCAATTTTGAGTCCAATTAAATCAATTGGAATCTCTCAACAAGAGATTTCTTAAAACTAGTTAAAAATTTGCCTTCACTATATAAAGGCCCCGAGACTCCAAGTCTCAGGGAGGGACAGAAAAAATATAGGGTGCTCTAAAAAAGAACAGAGAATTCAATTCTCAAAGAAGAAGACCTTTCTTCTTCAAACCCTGGGTAAACAAAAGAGATCAAAATATCTATATCACATCTAAGGGTTTAACCCTTTTTAAAGAACTTAGTTCTTTCTCTGAATCTGAGATCCACAAGACAAGTTTCCCATAAGTTTAGAATTTAATTCTCATCGGGAAGATATTTTTCTTGAGAATCAAAGATTCAGAAAAGAACTAGGTCCAAAAGAAAAAATAAAAGGAGAAAGGAACCTATAAAAGAACTTAGTTCTTAAAGGAAAAAACCGATCCCAGATCTTCAAAAAGAGAAGATCTTGGTGATCATTAATGGTCAAAATGCCATTAACAGAGACTTAATCTGTAAAAAAGGAAAAAAGACTAGCGCCTCACGTGCTCCTCACGTAGGTGCCCACTTTTAACACCGCCTAGCGCTTCACATGAAAAACACGCGGGCGCTCAAAACAGAAGGCCAGCGTCTCACGTGAAATACACGTGGGCTTTGAATAAAAGTGATTAGCACTTCAAATGCAGCTAAAATGGCTGAGTGCTTAGCACTGATTAGGCAGCACTTCACGTGCACCTCATGTGGATGCCATAAAAAGTGTTTAGCACTTCACATTTGGTCAAAATGACTAAAAGTACTCAACATTTATTGGGCAGCTCCCATGACTGAATGCTTCACATGACATACATGTGAGCGTCAGAGCTCAAATAACTGCTTAGAACTTTTACAGGAAAAGAAAAGTGCTGAACCAACAGAGCCCAAATAGGTGCTTAGCACTTTTGAAAAGAAAAAGGCTAAGTAGACTTATCCTAAATTCGCTAAGTTTCTGAAATTTTCTTGCAGCTGAGCCCAAATACTCTTTTGCTGGATCTTAAATAAAAATGATCCTTAAATTTTGCTAAGTTGATCTTAGTATCAAATTAGACTAACGCATCCTTAGCAAGAACAAATTGAGCCCAAATGCTCACACATTTAAGTTGATCTTAATCTCCAATCAGATTAACGGACCTTAAATAAACCTAAGCACGAATCTAAAATATACGGATTAAGACTAATCCGCGCCCTATGGGCGACGACATAAACTAGTCTCCGTATACAATCCACAGGAATCCAAAACAAAAAAAAACACGACACGAAGTGAACTTCCGGAGCTGGAGAAAGTGGTTATCGCAATGCGATAACGTAATTAACTGTAGGGGCTTGCACTTGCAGGGAAGCGCTTCTCCACAATAAAAAACCCCTCATAAAATGAGGGGGAATCTGATAAAATCTGCTACAATGGTCGCATCTATTCAAACCTCTAATATATGGTGCCATAAATTACCTTGGTATCTTCGGAGAGGTGGACGGATAAATCCAAATAGCAATTGCCCCCAAATTCAGGCAAGATGATCTATCCCGGTTTGTCTCTGTTTTCACCAGTAAACAAACTTCTTCATCCAAACCGCTTCTTTTGCGGCATCTTTGGGCGCAATGTATTCAGCCTCCATCATCGAGTCTGCGACGGTGTCCTGTTTGGAGCTCTTCCAACAGACCGCCCCTCCGTTGAAGGTAAACACAAAACCCGAGATAGACTTTCTGTCATCCTTTTCACTCTGAAAGCTCAAGTCCGTAAAAGACTCTAACTGGAGGTCCCCATTACCGTACACCAAGAACGGTTCTTTAGTCCTTCTCAGGTACTTAAGAATGTTCTTCACTGCTGTCCAGTGGTTCTCTCATGGGTTTGACTGATACCAGCTCACCACGCTAAGCGTGTAAGCTATATCTGGTCTGGTACATAACATCGCATACATTACAGATCCTACCGCTGAAGCCTAAGATATAATGCTCATGCGAGCTCTCTCCTCATCAGTCTTGAGAGACATCTCTTTGCAGAGGATGATTCCGTGCAATGCGGGTATATTACTGCAGTTGGAATCATCCATACTAAATCTATTTAGTATGGCCTCTATGTATCTGGACTATGAAAGTCCCAACAATCTCTTGGATCTATCTCTGTAGATTTTTATCCCCAGAATGTAGGAGGTATCACCCAGGTCTTTCATGGAGAACCTTTGTGACAAGAACGGCTTGACCGATTGTAGCATAGGAATATCATTTCCTATCAAGAGAATGTCATCGACGTACAAGAATAGGAATACGACAGTTCTCCCTACAATTTTCTTATAGTTATAAGGCTCATCCTCATTTTTGATGAAGTCAAATTCCTTGACCGTTTCATCGAAATAGATATTCCAGCCCCACGATACCTGCTTTAATCTATAAATGGATTTAAGCAACTTGCACACCTTCCCGCTGCTCCCACTGTCTACAAATCTCTCCAACTGATTCATATAAACACACTCTTCTAAACATCTATTTAGAAAAGCAGTTTTTACGTCCATCTGGCAGATTTCATAGTCATGGATGGCAGCAATGGAAACTAGGATCCGAATGGATTTCAGCATAGCCACTGGAGAAAATGTTTTTTCATAGTCCACACCGGGTCTTTGACGAAAACAATTGCAACAAGTTTAGCCTCATAGGTTTCCATCTATCAATCTACACCAATCTTCTTTTTAAAGATCTATTTTCATCCAACGGGTATTACCCCAGGAGGAGCAATATCCAAGGTCCAAACTTTATTGGTGTACATGTGTAAGTGCAAGGCGGCGCCCCGGCCGTCAATCCGATGGCCAAATGCGGAAGCGGTGATAAACTTTAATTTTGCAAACTAGCAAACCGGCACCACCGCGCACTAAACACCCGGATCGAACCATTAACTAGTCCTAGCTAACTACAAGATAGGGAATAGAGATATACCGACTGATCCAAGTCCTCCGGTCTTCTCGTTGTCGTCCCGATCTCCTGCGGAAACTCCGGTCGTCGCCTCCTTGCCGGAAGGGCACCACATCGTCTGCATCTTTTACGGGCTCCCACCTCAATACCGAGGCAACTCGGGCACGAAGCTGGCTAGTCGACGTGCCCAAGATTTGCTGTAGAATATGTAGTGCTCAAGTCTCACTTTGGGGTAGTGGATGTTGCCTTTGTGGTGGAGGAAATGAGATGGACTTTTGAAGATGGAGTTGTAGGGATTTTTCAAAGCCAAAGATACCAAAATCCCCACCCAAATAAAATTGGACAGCCCCCATCCAAGCATGGCCGGCCACAAGAGATGAGGAAGAAGAGAGAATGAGAGTGGAGTGTATGTATCATGGAGCCTCACCAATAATGCAAGAGATAAAAGGTCATGATAAAAAGGCAATGATCAACAACAAAGATCCTCACTCAACTAACACTCATCACAAAACAAAGTCCAACCATCATGAACCATCATGAAATCAAGAAGTCAAGCAAGGTCAAAGGAGGGTGCACCATCATGATAAAACAATATGCAATCACCACCCTCCACAAATGCTTATTTGCACAAATGCAAATAAGCCCTCCTCCACCAATCTTCGGCCAATGAAGGATACAAATGAAAATGGCCGAAACGGAAAGCAAACTGGCAACTCCAGAAAACTGGTCCTGTAATAAATTACAGGAAAAACCCCGCTACTGTGCATACACACCCGCATTTGTATTCCGACCGAAATACAAATGCAATGAGACAAAATCTACACTGTACTATACTAGGATCCGGCTTAAACCAAAGCCGGCTAGTATTATCCGTCCGATCCTGATCCGTGCAATACCGCACGTATCTGATCGAACCCTGCCATATATCCATACGGCCTCTAGTACAAACTGTCCGATCCTGATCCGTGCAATACCTCACGTATCTGATCGGACCTTGCCATATCTCCATACGGCCTCTACAGCTTTTCGCCCGAAAGCTTGAGTAACTGAATGTGGGGAACTCTAAAGACTCATCAACACCTCGGTTGTGGATTTAACCACTAGCACGTTAGAGGTATAAGCCAATACATAACGGGCTACCAGGTATTGACCAAAAGGGACGTCTGTGAGCGAACTTAGCCTGACACCCTACTGAGCCTGTCAGTGACAATATCCGTACAGTCCGTTCCGTTCGTCTATGAGAATCGCATGGCGGGCCTAGGGGGTTGGTAAAAGTCAGACCCCCAAAAGCGGTACAAGTCGTGTCGGAGTGTAGCCCAGAACACCTTGAGATACTACTGGAATACCTACCAGTAAATCTCCTTGCCTCGGCCGAGGGCTTCGTGTAATGGCTCTCCTAGACACAGCGCGACCTCACCCCCAATACCGGGAGAGACGAACCCCTGAAGATACGCTCACTGCCTCCATGTGGCTCGGGACTGTACCCAACTAAAACCTGTTTGCACGACTCCTTTGAGCCGTGGTAGGGTAGTAATCAAAGTACAGTGGGAACTCACACGAGACAAATGACGATCCCCAGGTCGATGAACTAACCTGTACACATGTCACCAGGGAACTGCCATCTGACGTCTGGTATATGACGAACTAGCATGTTCCCGGCGAGTCCTGTCCGGTGTACTCATAACCCAATGAGCACCTGTATACATCTTAGGTGATCCAACTGACACCAATGGCTTGTGAGACCGGCCACCGCCCCTCGTCGGGGTCTCGACTGTATACACTAGTCTACTCTGGAGTATCGATGCCCTGTCTCGAAACTCCCACGACTAGGGACCTTTTAAGGATGTGCTTATAGACCCCCAGCTCCCACTTATATGATCGCCCTCATACTGCTGGTGGTCAAGAAAGAATCCTAGGGGCTCTACCAACGTGTAATAGCGACCTGTCAGGTCACCTAAGCAGTACACGATGATAAAGATAAACCAGATAGCATACTATCATCTCGAGTAAGACTGTCCTACCGGGATAGGTCCTCCCTCAATCATTGCAATCATGTGCCTGTGATCCAATAATTGACTCTGAGGGCACTATCTCCAACAATCTCCCACTTGCACTCAAGGCTAATTATTGCGATGTCGCATACTCACAGCCCGTGTGATACCGAACACCCAACTCCTCTACCAGTCAGTCTCACAAAGCTAGTTTGCGAAACTATTGCGTTCGAGGAATAGCCTCAGTGAGTGGATCCGCCTTGATGTTCCTTTCTATGTCTCTCTATATCTCAAGTTCGCGGAGAAAGCCATCTCCAGAAATGAGCAATATCTATCTTAGAATATGTCTGGATGTCTGATGGGACTTAGCTCATAAATGAACTCCAAATCCAAACTTCTTAGACTGTATCGTCAACTGAACTTAATCAGTATCCTGCGCCATGCCTCCCTCAGTATTGCCTTGGACCACCTGTCCAAAATACTGCCCCTCGTCAGAAGGAAAATTATAACTCTGACAACCTCCTTGTTGTCCAGGTCACCTTGGAAGCCTGGAATGATAACTGTCTCCCGAATGAGGCTGTCGCTATCATATCCCTAGAACATCCACTTATGTTCTAAAACTGCTTCCGACTGTTTCTCCAGGATTGGATCAATATCAACTTATTGCATCTAGTGCAAGAACAACATCTGGTGTGGTACTTGACATCTCATGATTGACTCAATTGCCTAAGCAAGTGAACTGCCAATCATGCACACCCCTCTCCTCTTTAGTCTGTAAGACAGCTTTAGAGAGGGTGACTCCATCACTTGCAGGTACACTACCGTGCCAGGAGTCGTCCATTCTAAATACTCTTAGAATGCTGTCAAAGTACCCTGATTGGGAAACCACCCAAATCTAGATCTAAAACCATAGATCTAGTAACTAGAATGTCTGATATAATATCCAAGTCCTTTATGGAGAAACCACTGTGTGACGACCAAAGTATAACCGATTGTAGTATAGGAATATCACTTCCTACTCTGTGTATGTCATGCAAATACCATGACATCACACCCTACTACCTTCTTAACAGATCCATCCCCTATTCTGATGAAGTCAAACCTATGACTGTCACATCAGAAATGGATGATCTATCTCCGCTATATCTGTTTTAGTCTATAAATAGACATAAGCCACCTGTCCACCAATGCTTCCGCTGCTCCCACTGACTACGACAACCCTCTGGCAGAGTCATATACACGTACACTTCTAAAGCTAGTTTAGAACGACGCTATACTCATCCTCCCGCCGGGTCTCGCAACCTGGAACAACAGCAATGGCAAGTGTGGGTAAACAAGAACTTCCATGTCACCGTCCTTGAGGCTACCGGAGTACCTCTCGGGTGCCTGAAGTTACCCACCTGTCTGCGGAGTGGCTAATGGAATGTCAAACCAGATTGAATCTTTAGGTTCTTATAAAATCTTCAGTAATCTTTTGTGGTTCTGGAATGACTTCCAGTTCTACCATACTCCCACTACTGTTTTCTGAAAAAATCCATTTTTAATAAAACTGTGGCGAGTCTAGAACAATATCGCTATTGTTCATCCAGATGGTAGAAAGTCAACCCTCGTCATAGCCTGGGTCAACCCACAAACAGCCATTACAGAAACGTGCCTTGAGTTGTCCAGTGTCTGGTTTTAATCATAAACCGGACAACTCCCCGTACCTTAACATCGTTAAGATATGAACTGTTCTATATCCAATATAGAACCAGAGGCACAAATTTAATTGAACCAGATTCAAATCATGCAGCTGTCTCCAGTGCATGTCAACTAAAATGGAAGGAGGCCGATCAGCGTTACTCAACTTAGGAATGCTTCCAATTATGAGTAACCTGAAAGAGAAGCAAGTTCTCTTAATCATTACTATCAACTGAATACCATATACAAGTATCTACATCTTCGATCACTTTGAAGAATCCCGATACTTGCTACACCTGGTTCTCTACTCTATTCAAATACCTATAACTTCTCAAAATTCGGACCCTGCGTTTCCACGAAACACCTGTCTAAAAACTAGAGAAGTCATAAGTAAACCGAATATAGTACGAGGACCAACCCCTCTGTCCTGATGGACACTGGACAACATACAATACTCTGTATAAGTCCCTTAAGTCTGATAACTCATTCACTGTGTGTCGTAGGTTGAAAACTGTACTTATGGTTAAGAAGAATTACACCGCTGTTTAATGCTCCTTACCTAACCATCAACTGATATAGGTAAATGTCATAGACATAATTTCAAAAAGGTATATCTCACTCTATGAAAATAGACGTACAGATATATCAATTTGAAATTGGTGCACGACAGCGGATATTCAAAACCAAATATTTGCCGACCGGCAAACAGTCCATGTGATTTCCTCAAATATCACCGATTATAACGAATCCTGATATAATGAGGATGATCACCCAATTCCCAATAACTTACTCCCACTCATCATCTGTAAAACCATACAGATGTGAGAATCGTACATGGTAAATACATACCCTGGAGTAAGGACTAATTGGGAAATCGGTTTTCCTTTAACAGTACACGGTGAGACTGAAACATTGAAATGTTTCGATGGGGTATCTGGGTATTCCTAGTAATGCCTCTTCCAGATTCACGACTGTAATCGTATAGTTCTTTGCCACCTCTCCAAATCCCTTCATATGTCTTTAGTCATTACCTTCTGCACACCCCTTTAGGCCAAAAGGTTTTCTTCCTTCCCTACCGTTCGGCACCAGCCTATGGTTTGGAAGAAGACTATCCAATAAGCATAATGGGTGTACTGTCCCTATCCTAAGAACACTCGTAATGCGAGAAAAGGTGAAGATAAAGGACAACCGAATAAACCTTATTCCTATTTCTCCTGAACCAGAATCCATCCCCGAACTGGAACATGTTCCTTTCGAGTTCGTATATAACCATACGATGGAGTATCCAATAAACTGTGGATCTTCGTAGTGATACGGAGTGTCCTGGAGAAATACAAAGGTGAAGTGGGAGTGGTAATGAAATACTTGATTTGGTCGTGAATAGCAGTCGCAATTTACTTTGCCCTCTTACTAATCTCTTTCTTTGTCTTTACATAATACCTTCTGTACACCATCGTTAGGCTAATTGGTTTTCTTCATTCCCTACCAGTCGGCACTTGCCTATGGTTTGGAAGAAGACTATCCAATTTGCGTAATAGGTGTACTGTCTCCTAAACCAAGGAGTACTCGCAACTTGAGAGAAGGTAAAAGGAAAAGACAACTGAATAGTCCTATCCGTTTTCTCCAGAACCGGAAACCATCCGCGAATTCCTTCGAGTTCGTATATAACCATACGATGGTTTTGTCCAATGGAAATGGACGTTCGTAGTAATACGGGGTGTCCTGGAGAAAAGGGTAAAAGTAGGAGTGGCAATGAGGTTTGCAACTCTGACAATCCAAAAGCCAGTGTTTAGAAGGTTCGGTCAACTTGGTCACTGAGTCATAGTCTTAGGGTCGGGTCAATGGTCGCTACCAAAGAGAGAGAGAAAAGAAACACTCAGCGTGCACTCTAACCTAGATCAGAATGGTTACCAATTTATCTAATCTGGAAACCTCCCACTGTACCATCAAATTCTCCTCCAAACCTAAAAGAAGAATTAGTCGGGATCACCCGAGGAGTAAACCAACTCATCAGTGGGAATCGGGATCCAACTATTACCGCATGATAACGTGACGGAATCCGCTCACGTCATCACACTCCAGAAGGTATGCGCATATCTGGCAAGTTTCAGTTCTTTTGAAACTCCCGATGTGATTTTTACCCCATGCTCTTATGACCTTGGCGTGAGGTCAAAATATCATAAGTCACATGTCAAGTTCTACCCATCATTATCCAGGTTAATTTGAATCCACCCGTACATACCCTTGACGTAGGCCAAAATAGTAGTACGACTGTCCCAAACCAACGCATCTATCTATGCAACAGATAAATACCCGGCAGCTACCAAACACTATGCCTTGGCGTGAGGTCAAAATACATAGCTTGAATACTACCGAATATTTAACTGAAATGATGGAGGGCTACGAATGGTTTCTGGCGAAAAACTTTAACGTAATGAACTTGATATCGTTGAAGGAACTGATAGCTTTATAAAAATATAGTGACGAAAACCTTTGCTAAAGAGGTCACTCCCGGTGAAGGGATCTCGGCTCTTTCCCCGTAGAATGAGCTGCAGGATATTCCAACTGAATACCACGATGCAAAGCAAAAGTAATCGGCTATAGTGAAGTTATTGCCCCGACGCAAACTTTTGTCCAAGGGGTCACTCCCGGTGAAGGGATTTCGGCCCTTGCCTCGTCGACTGAGGAGCAGGATATTCCAACTGAATACCACGATGCAAAACAAAAGTGAACGTCCTTGCAATAACAGCTTTTTTTGAAAAGTGTTCCAACAACATCAGATTAGTTTTGTTTTTAACTTGCATTGATCCGAATCAACGCAGTCCCATCAATTGATCACACCACAAAGAACGAAAATAATATGACGTACGTATATGCCATCCGCATTCGCCACTGGGTCCCGTCATTACCCGTTAGGTTAGCTAACTAACGACAGAGCGGGGACTGGACTAGCGCGGATGAAAAACATATACAACATCTACTAATATATATACCAATATATTATATTCGCTCAAGGCGTGAATAAAATGCAACATCACAGAAATGTACAGCATCACAGAAACAATACAAATATCTGGGATCCCCGGGTTTCACAGAGCCGCTGAAACCCGACGTTCCCCTGGTCGTGTGGATAGCCTGCGCAATGAAATTCTAGACCCCTACGGGCGCGGCAAGTTACCCGCCAAAACCTGAAGCGAGGCAGCCCCCTTCAGCGACGTGAATGGACCACCCGGCACTTCAGGGAATCCGGCAACTTGGGCACCCCTCCTGGGTCAACCTGTACCCCCTACGAGTGCGGCGAATAGCCCGCCAATTCTAGAGTGAAGCCCCCTCCGTCTCAATGCCATGAGATGCGGGCTTGTTGCCCTCTAGAACCCGGCTATCCGTGCACCCCTCCGCGGGGCAATCCTAGTACAGAAAGTAAAATATACATACAACGGGTACATCGACCGCAACCTGGCCGTGCCCCAAAATAATAATACAAACAGGCAGTGACGGCAGTCCACATGTCGGACGCTCGCCCCGCAATATCAAATGTACATAATACAACAAAAACTGTACTAGCATTGCATCCAGGCTATCCCCACGACCGATCCTCAACATCACAGCAATACAAAGAACATCAACGTGAAAGTCACGTTCGCAAATCCGTCTAACCGGGCTATAGCAGTTAGACAGGATTTACTGATCAAGTGACATTCACAGTCGCAGATATAATGTAAATACTGTGAAATAATGTGTTTTAAATATCCGATCGATCAAATTTTAACAAGTGGGCCCCAAGTACTACTGTAGCACATCAAGAAATTCTGGGCCCAAAATTAATATTCCAAAACCCCTATTTTCATCCTAGAAAGAAACTGTAGAAATTTGATGCAGCAATCACAACATAGTGCGGCGGAACCGCGGCCTAATGGGGGGTTTGGCCGCGGTTCCGCGCTCCCGTAGTGGAGTTAGTGTATCGAATTTCTACAGAACTCTTATAATTTCCAGTACATCACTTTTCTACAACCTGAAAAAATTTTCGAGCCAGAAAAAATTCAACAGAAAACTGATGTGAACAAAAACGCGGATTTTGGAATTTTGGTCGATCGGAAATGTAAACACATTAAACAAAGCTAGACTAAGTTAATGGCGTGGCTCTGATACCACTGTAAGTGCACGGCGGCGCCCCGGCCGTCAATCCGACGGCCAAATGCGGAAGCGGTGATAAACTTTAATTTTGCAAACTAGCAAACCGGCACCACCGCGCACTAAACACCCGGATCGAACCATTAACTAGTCCTAGCTAACTACAAGATAGGGAATAGAGATATACCGACTGATCCAAGTCCTCCGGTGTTCTCGTCGTCGTCCCGATCTCCTGCGGAAACTCCGATCGTCGCCTCCTTGCCGGAAGGGCACCACATCGTCTGCATCTTTTACGGGCTCCTACCTCAATACCGAGGCAACTCGGGCACGAAGCTGGCTAGTCGACGTGCCCAAGATTTGCTGTAGAATGTGTAGTGCTCAAGTCTCACTTTAGGGTAGTGGATGTTGCCTTTGTGGTGGAGGAAATGAGATGGACTTTTGAAGATGGAGTTGTAGGGATTTTTCAAAGCCAAAGATACCAAAATCCCCACCCAAATAAAATTGGACAGCCCCCATCCAAGCATGGCCGGCCACAAGAGGTGAGGTAGAAGAGAGAATGAGAGTGGAGTGTATGTATCATGGAGCCTCACCAATAATGCAAGAGATAAAAGGTCATGATAAAAAGGCAATGATCAACAACAAAGATCCTCACTCAACTAACACTCATCACAAAACAAAGTCCAACCATCATGAACCATCATGAAGTCAAGAAGTCAACCAAGGTCAAAGGATGGTGCACCATCATGATAAAACAATATGCAATCACCACCCTCCACAAATGCTTATTTGCACAAATGCAAATAAGCCCTCCTCCACCAATCTTCGGCCAATGAAGGATACAAATGAAAATGGCCGAAACGGAAAGCAAACTGGCAACTCCAGAAAACCGGTCCTGTAATAAATTACAGGAAAAACCCCGCTACTGTGCATACACACCCGCATTTGTATTCCGACCGAAATACAAATGCAATGAGACAAAGTCTACACTGTACTATACTAGGATCCGGCTTAAACCAAAGCCGGCTAGTATTATCCGTCCGATCCTGATCCGTGCAATACCGCACGTATCTGATCGAACCCTGCCATATATCCATACGGCCTCTAGTACAAACTGTCCGATCCTGATCCGTGCAATACCGCACGTATCTGATCGGACCTTGCCATATCTCCATACGGCCTCTACTGCTTTTCGCCCGAAAGCTTGAGTAACTGAATGTGGGGGACTCTAAAGACTCATCAACACCTCGGTTGTGGATTTAACCACTAGCACGTTAGAGGTATAAGCCAATACATAACGGGCTACCAGGTATTGACCAAAAGGGACGTCTGTGAGCGAACTCAGCCTGACACCCTACTGAGCCTGTCAGTGACAATATCCGTACAGTCCGGTCCGTTCGTCTATGAGAATCGCATGGCGGGCCTAGGGGGTTGGTAAAAGTCAGACCCCCAAAAGCGGTACAAGTCGTGTCGGAGTGTAGCCCAGAACACCCTGAGATACTACTGGAATACCTACCAGTAAATCTCCTTGCCTCGGCCGAGGGCTTCGTGTAATGGCTCTCCCAGACACAGCGCGACCTCACCCCCAATACCGGGAGAGACGAACCCCTGAAGATACGCTCACTGCCTCCATGTGGCTCGGGACTGTACCCAACTAAAACCTGTTTGCACGACTCCTTTGAGCCGTGGTAGGGTAGTAATCAAAGTACAGTGGGAACTCACACGAGACAAATGACGATCCCCAGGTCGATGAACTAACCTGTACACATGTCACCAGGGAACTGCCATCTGACGTCTGGTATATGACCAACTAGCATGTTCCCGGCGAGTCCTGTCCGGTGTACTCATAACCCAATGAGCACCTGTATACATCTTAGGTGATCCAACTGACACCAATGGCTTGTGAGACCGGCCACCGCCCCTCGTCGGGGTCTCGACTGTATACACTAGTCTACTCTGGAGTATCGATGCCCTGTCTCGAAACTCCCACGACTAGGGACCTTTTAAGGATGTGCTTATAGACCCCCAGCTCCCACTTATATGATCGCCCTCATACTGCTGGTGGTCAAGCAAAATCCTAGGGGCTCTACCAACGTGTAATAGCGACCTGTCAGGTCACCTAAGCAGTACACGATGATAAAGATAAACCAGATAGCATACTATCATCTCGAGTAAGACTGTCCTAGCGGGATAGGTCCTCCCTCTATCATTGCAATCACGTGCCTGTGATCCAATAATTGATTCTGAGGGCACTATCTCCAACAACATGGACTCCACTTCGGATCGCATAGCATCCAGCAATTTATCAGAGTCCTTACAAGTAATGGTCTGCTTGAAACTAGTAGGATCATTTTCTTCGAAGATGCAATCCTCTCGATCCCTGTTCACACCCGAATACTTCATTTAATACCGCTCATTCTTCTGCTCGTTTGTATAAAGGTAGGTGCTTTTGATTCGTGTTTACTACATGATTACAGGTTACAGGTTCTCCGTCCAGAATAACGCAAATCACGCACAATCTCCATAGTTATGACAAAGTTCAGAACAACTACCAAAAACAGATAAAATCCGGGTTCCGGTCAAGTTTTGTCTACCAGTTCAAGAGACAAGACGAATACAGTGGTCATTCATGTCTCGGACAAGCACAGAGCACGAAGGAGGCTGCATAAGAAACAAGGTGTGCGGAGCTTGAGGGAGATAAAGGCCAAAAGTCAAAAAGAGCTGCCATTTTGGACCATTAAAAATCTAAGAATATTTTGGAACCATTTTACAATTTTGAACCTGTCAAATAGAAGAACAAAGTAACATAAAGAAGCACAGAAAATACGGCGCACTAATTCTACCAAACAACCGCGGAACCGCGGCTGATGTAGGGTATGGGCGGTGGAACCGCGGCCGTAACGTGTCATCTTGCGACCATTTTCCAGGAGTAGTTTTGTAAGTTTATATTGTCCTCGAATATGGCCCTAGGATTTCACTCCTCTGTCTCTATATACTCCAGATTTGATCCAACCATGGATACTTTTTCTTTTCCTTTGATTAGTGTAATTTAGTGTATTGTTCTTCTTCTTCTTCATCTATTCTCCATAAAATTGTAGTGAGTGCTTTTGACTGGAAATTAATGAAGATGAGGTTTTTTTTTATCTTGTACCTTTAATTTCCTGTAGTGTAATTTTAATTCCTAGTGTATACTTTATTATTTGTTGGTGGTTTTCTTGTTTTCTTTTCTTCTCTTCTAATTCGTATTTTCAAGCCATGATACTCAATAAAGTCCCTTGCTTAGGTGAGGGCCCAAGTAGTTAGCTTTTTATCATTGTAAAACCATATTTTCCCATTCTTTCTTCTCCTTTTTCTTGTTTTATTTTTATTTTAATGTGAATAATTTACACACTTGATAGGGCTAAAGAAGGTTAATATGAGGGATGGAAAAATCCCTTATATTTCTCTTCGCCAAACATTTTAAAGTGAACCTAGAGAAAACAAGCACAACCCTCTCACTTAGGCACGCTATAAGTGACATATAGCCATGATCTAAGTTAAGAATTCTTTTAGACGCACTACAACGTGAAATATAGTTGTGACCTAATAAGAGACTTGGTTGCGTATGTTTGTCCTAAGGTTGGAAATAAAAGCATGTAACGGATAAGGAATACTAGGAATGGATTTAACGTTGGAAAGCTTGCTTAACTCGCATATCCCATTCCTATGTCCTCCTAATCCCCGCTACTTCCGATTATCCTAATATAATTTCAAGAATGGCAAAAGACAAGCACAATACTAATCCTAACTCTACTAACCAACCCTAACCCTAACAAGTTCTTTTGAATATAAAATACAAACACTTAGGATAGAATTGAACAATCATATACATTTTCACTTAGCTCGTCTAAAACATGAACGAAATTACGAACCATCTCCTAGTGGACGACTCGTACTCAACCGGCTAGCTTCAAGCGAAACCGAGTTGATTGCAGTAACTAAAACAAATAGAACAAGTAGAACGCATAGCATATCGGGGCGTTCAGCTATTAATCAAATAGCGCCGCTGCCGCAGAGACAGGAACGTATTTCTTTCATGTCATTCGGGTTAATTTTTGTATATAAAAAATATAAAATAAATATAATAAAAACCATCTTGTTATTTTTAATATTTTTTGTGCAAGTGTACAGGAAAATCTGGAGCAAGTACAGTGATCAAATCAAGAAACAAAGACTTGGATATATAAGAGGAGAAAGTGGGAAGTGCACAGAACAAGTTTGAAGCTCCAACTTGACTTTCCCACCGCGGATTCACGGTCAAAGACAAGGAGATGGTGGCAGTTCCACGGCTATATCAATAATTCAGAGCCTCAAATTTTTTATACTTCTTTTCCTTGTCTAAAACCCCTGTAATCTCTACTGAATTGTATTTTCTACTGGTTTCTTTGCACAAATTACGCCGCCGCCGAATAAATATTTTTGTTGTTTTAGATTTTTATTGTTTTATCGCTTTGCATACATAAATACGGACATTAAGGGGTTATAACACCAATTAAGATTTGGTGGGGATTTCATCACCCTTCCTAAGACCTCACAAATCACAAAAAAGTATACACATTACCTAGAGTTAATAAAAAATATCTAGATCAAACGTATAAGAACTTATCGCACTCATTTATGATAAGGGAAGGTTGCGGGGAATCGGTCGTTTATCTAAACTTGATTTTGTGGTGCCTAGACTAGACAAGTGAGGAGGTAATTTTAAAAGGCCCGTCTCAAAATGATTCGTGAGCGGAACCCTCCTTACCTCACTTATTCTTACTTAGCCACAATTGGCAGTAAAAAGGTGATTCGAGGGTTATCCTGCAACTTGTCGCTTGGAAGTCTTGGAGCGGTCTAGTTGGACTTTAAAGACTCTAGCTCTAGGTGTTGTTTGTGTTAGTGTAATATAACCTAGAGGCCATTTATGTATAGTACTAGTTTGTATATTACATTTTGGAAGCTTGGGATATATACACGAATTTATGACAGTCTTGCTCTATATGGTAGTATGCTACTTAGTTTGTATCTATCTTAATATGTGTATATGTTTCTTTTGATGTATCGCTAATACATATTGGTAGAGCCCTTAAGATCTTTGCTTGACTACCAGCGTTGTGATGGCAGTCACACTAGTAGGGGCTGGTAGTCTATAAGCACATCCTTATAAAGGTCCCTAGTCATAGGATTATCGAGACAGGGCATAGATACTCCAGAGTAGATTAGTGTATACGCTTCTCATCCCAGCAGGGGAGATGGTATGTCTTACTGCCATCAGTACGTCGTACTAGAGATAGTATGCAGGTGCTCATTGGTTATGAGTTACACTAGACGGACTCATAGGGAACTGCTGGTTGGTACTATACCTATCATCAGGTAGCAGTTCTCAGGTGACGTGAGTACAGCATAGTTCGTTGACTTGACACTGCTACTTGCCTCAAGTGTGTTCCCACTGTTCTTAGATTACTACCCTACCACGGCTCTATTGAGGCGTGCAAACAGGTAGTAGTTGGGTGCAGACCCGAAGCGCTTGGAAGCAGTGGCGGTTAGATAGGATCCGTCTCTCCCGGTATTGGAGGTTGATGTCGCGCTGTGATTCGGAAAGCCATTACACAAATTCCTTGGCCTTGGCAAGCGAGATTTGCTGGTAGGGATTCCAGTAGTTTCTCAGGGTGTTTTTGGCTGCACTCCGACATGACTTATTGCGCTATTAGGGGTCAGACGCTTGCCGCCCCCTAGGCCTGATATGCGATACTCTTAGACGAACGGACCGGACTGTACGGAGATTGCCACAGACAGGCTCAGTAAGGGTACGGATGAGTTTACTCGTCGGATTTCTTATCAACAGATACCTGGGTAGCCATTACATGCAGCTAGTACCGCTGACGCGCTTGTGGTTAAACCCACTGCCAGCATACTGTCGAGTCTTTTGAGTTCCATACAGAGGGTTTCCCAGCTCCGGGCGAAACGACATAGAGGTCGTATGGTTTTACGACAGGGTTCGATCACATACGTGTACTTGTGCGCATATGATGTTCGGGAAGACAGTACTAGTGGGCTTTGGTTTAAGCCAGATCCTAGTATTTGATTATTGGATTAGTTTCGTCTCATTGTATTCGTATTTCTCGGAATACGGATGCGGGTATGTATATACGGATAAGAGGGGCATTCTTGTAATTTGATCAAGATTGTTTCTTGGAGTGAGACACCTCAATTAGGGTTTTTCTTTATTAGTGAAATCTTTTATGAGGTGGAGGAAATGAGGAGGAAAACTTCATGGTATTTTAGTGAAATTGAGCATGGCTTTATGTTGACTTCCTTGAACTTTTATGAGAGATGAAGACTTAGACATTTTGAGATATTACTTGAGATATTTGTATGAGATATTTTCTTTTGGTTTAAAGTAAAAAACATAAGCCATTTTCACATTATCCTTTTCATTTGGTCATTCTACAGATACTTTCCTCTCTCTCATTCTCCTCAAGCTCCCATCTCAAGTTTCAAGCCCTAATTGTCTCATGAGTTGAGAATCCTAGGGTTTGTGTGACTAATAAACTCCTAATCACTCTCTACACATCCTAGGCTACTTAGTTTAGCACACCAAGTGACCTAATTACCTCAAGTTAGAGGTTAAGCTCAAAGTTGGAACTCTCGGGTGGATCTTCTGCTGAATATTCATCTGTACCATAGATAGATGCGTTGGTTTTAGATAGTCGTACTACTATTTTGTCCTTCAACAAGGGTATATGCGGGTAGGTTCAAATTAACCTGGACAACGACGGGTAGAACTTAACATGTGACTTATGATATGTTGGTCTTCGTCAAGGTCATAAGAGCATGGGGCAAAAATCCACATCGGGAGTTTCTAAAGAAACTGAAACTTGCTAGTGTTGCATACCATTTGGAGTGCGATAATTTTGGTAGGATTCCTTCCACTTTATCATATAATGATATTTGGATCCCGATCCTACTGTGAGTATATGCTACTCTTCGGGAGATTTTTTCCCTTAACGATCAATGTTATAAACCAAGTAGGTGTCTAGAACAGTGTTAGCGGGGCTACGCCTCCAGGGAAAAGTGGTTATTTAATTAAGGAACTTCGCGAAATCGTCGTAAAACCTCCATCGAAGTACCGACACTAGCCTGGCTGAAAGGTTAAGCAAGTATTGTATGGTGAGATTAATCCTGACTAATTCTTCTTTTATGGTTTGAGGAAGGATTCGAGAAACAGTGGGAGCCAACCTGTTTGAATAAATTAAAAATCAATCTAATTTTGCAAGAGCATCATGCTAAAGTGTTTCTCCTCTCTCTCCTAATTTCATCAACCAAGATGACGGGCCATAAGTTACTATTAGATAAAAATATATTGAAAAGGCCAAACTATAAAAATTGGTTCAGGAATGTCAAGATGGCAATCATGTCTGATAAATTAGGCTATGTCCTTAATACTAAAGCCCCCGCCGTCCCAGGACCAGACTCTAGTGTCGCGGATATTGAGATCCGTAAGACCTGGGAGATTAACTGCGCGAAGGCCAAGTGCCTCGTGCTTGCCTCTATGGACAATGAGCACCAGAGGCGGTATGAGAATATGGATCTTGAATCCATATTCCTCCATACCAAGGAATTATATAGAGAGCAATCTCGTATCGCAAGATACGAGATCTCGAAGAAGCTATTTCAAGCGAGGTTGGCCATCAGGTCATCTGTAGGGGAACACATCCTTAAGATGATCGGCTACATTGAGGAGCTCGTAGACCTCGGGACCACGTTGGAGAATGAGCTGTATACAGACTTAATTCTGCAGTCCCTCCTTTCCACCTACACCAAGTTTATCTTGAATTTTAATATTCAAGGTAAAGAAGTTGAACTTCCGGAACTCCTCAACATGTTGAGGAGTGCTGAGGGCATCCTGCAGAAATCCAGGGAAACACCCGCTCTACTTGTTGGTGGAGCTTCCTCTTCTAGATCCAAGGCGAAAGCCAAAGGAAAGAAGAAGAAGGCCTCCACCAAGCCGAGAGGCGGTGTTAGTAAAGTGGAAGCAAAGGGCAAGGCAAGGGTAGTGGGGCTGATAGTAGGAAAGGAAGAATACTTCTATTGTCATAAGAAAGGCCATTGGAAAAAATATTGCAGGGCTTGGAAGGCCAAGAACCAGGAACCGTAGAAAGTTGTGGCTTCGGCTTCAGGTGTGTTGGTAATTGAAAACTGTCTATCAATCAACTCAACTTCCTGGGTATTGGATACCGGATCAGGATCTCATATCTATAATTCTTTGCATGCACTGAGAAGCCGTAGGGTTCTGAAGACCGGTGATATGACCTTCAGGGTTGCTAACGGAGCGAGCGTGGATGTTGTGTCCGTAGAGGAATATCACTTAGGGTTGACAAGTGGATATATTTTGGTTTTACGCAACTGTTTTTGTGTACCTAGATTGACTTGTAATATCATTTATGTATCTTTGTTATCTAAAGAAGGTTATGATTTTACATTTGTAAGCGATGTCGTAAACATCCACCTTAATCATGGTCTGATTGGGTCAGGTGCTCTAAACAACGGTATATACGTATTAAACCAATTGAAAATTTTCAATGTCCAAAACACACATAAAAGAAAGACTCCAGAATTAAATCAAGCTTTCTTATGGCATTGTAGACTGGGTCACATTAACAAAACAAGGTTGACCAAGTTACATAAAGAATGGTATTTGGATCTGTTCGAATATCAATCTTATGCAACTTGTCAATCATGTCTCAAAGGAAAGATGACAAAGGCTCCGTTCACTTGAGGTATAGTAAGAGAGAGAGAGCTCATGGGACTAATACACAGCGACATGTATGGTCCAATGTCTACACATGCAAGAAGTGGTTGTTCCTATTTCATTACTTTTACGGATGATTTCTCTAGGTATGAACATGTCTTCTTGATGAAATATAAATCCGAGGCTTTTGAAAAATTCCGAGAATATAAGAATGAAGTGGGAAAAAACCCAGCAAAAGTATCAAGACACTGAAATCTGATCTAGATGGTGAATACTTGAGTGCCGAGTTCCTGGATTACCTAAAAGAGAATGGAATTCTCTCTCAGCTTAGTCCTCTATACACACCACAACACAACGGTGTATCGGAAAGAAGAAACCGAACCCTATTGGATATGGTACGTTCCATGATGAGTAACGCTGAGTTACCACGATCATTCTGGGGCTATGCACTAAAATCAGTTGCATATCTTTTGAACAAGGTTCCTACCAAGACTGTGCCTACCACACCATATCAGATGTTGAGTGGGAAGAAACTCTATCATCAATATCTGAAGATATGGGGATGTCCAGCTTTTATTAAAATGCAGCATGCGAACGAGCTTGAGGCACGCTCAGTACTGTGTAAGTTTGTGGGATACCCAAAGAACTCCAGGGGGTATCTTTTCTATTACGCAGAGGAACAAAAGGTTTTGTTTCTCGTCATTCCCACTTTTTGGAACATCAATTTTTAGAAAAAGGAACTAGTGGGAGCGCAATAGAACTGGAAGAAATTCCAGAACCACAAGCTATTACCGAAAGATTGATAGAACCGGAAGTTTCAGAAGAACAGGAAATTCCTGCACCACTCCGCAGGAGAAGTAGGCTGTCTCATCCGCCCGATAGATACTACGGTTTTCTCGTAGACGGGGATAGAGAGCATTGCATCATTGATAATGATGAGCCAACTAAATTACAGCAAGCCATTCAGAGCACATACTCGGTAAAATGGCTAGATGCAATGCGGACCGAGATGAAGTCTATGTACACCAACAAAGTATGGACTTTGGACATTGCTCCAGAAGGGGTAAAACCCGTAGGCTGCAAATGGGTCTTCAGAATGAAGATTGGTGTATATGGACAGGTTGAAACCTATAAGGCTAGACTTGTTGCTAAAGGATTTTGTCAAAGACCCGGTTTAGACTATGATGGAACCTTTTCTCCAGTGGCTATGCTCAAATCCATTCGGATCCTTCTTGCCATTGTTGCCTTCCACGATTATAAGATTTGGCAGATGGACGTAAAGACCGCTTTTCTAAATCAAAACTTGGAAGAATGCGTCTATATAGACCAGCCAGAGGGTTTCATTAAGAGTTGGAGCAGCGGGAAAGTGTGCAAGTTGCTTAAGTCCATTATGGACTAAAGCAGGCATCGCGGAGTTGGAACATTTGTTTTGATGAGACGGTCAAAGAATTTGACTTTATCAAAAATCCAGATGAACCATGCATATATAGTAAGATTTTAGGGAGAACTATAGTATTCCTCGTCTTGTACGTGGATGATATTCTTTTGATAAGAAATGACATTCCTATGCTACAATCTGTCAAAGGGTTCTTGTCAAAAAGGTTCTCCATGAAAGAACTGGGTGATACCTTTTACATTTTGGGGATAAAGATCTATCGTGATAGATCTAAGAGGATGTTGGGACTTTCATAGTCTAGGTACATCGACACCATACTGAAGAGATTCAGTATGGAAGATTCAAAGCGCGGTAATTTACCGGCTTGCCACGGAATCACCCTCTCCAAAGAGATGTCTCCCAAGACTGACTTGGAAAGGGATCGCATGTCTATTATACCCTCCGCTTTTGCGGTAGGCACTATAATGTATACGATGTTGTGTACCAGACCAGATGTAGCTTATGCACTGAGCGTGGTAAGCCGGTATCAGTCAAACCATGGGGAGAAGCACTGGATAGCAGTAAAGAACATTCTCAAGTACCTGAGAAGGACTAAGGAAATGTTCTTGGTGTACGGCGGAAAAGACCTCCAGATCGAGGCCTTTGATGACTCCAGCTTACAGAGTGACAAGGATGACTCCAAGTCCATGTCGGGTTATGTCTTTACCCTTAATGGAGGGGCAGTCTGTTGGACGAGTTCCAAGCAAGACACCGTTGCTGACTCGATGATGGAAGCAGAGTATATCGCAGCTTCTGATGCCGCAAAAGAAGCAGTCTGGATGAGGAAGTTCTGAACAGAACTTCAGGTGGTTCCGTCCATTGTTGATCCAATACCTCTATATTGTGACAACAATGGGGCTATAGCTTTAGCAAAGGAACCCAGGTCCCATCAGAAGTCCAGACACATCTTGGGGCGGTATGACTTGATCAGGGAGATCGTGGATCGCCGGGAGATCGAGTTACGGAGAGTTGCTACTGAGGACAACACTACAGATCCGTTCATGAAGGCCATCTCTCAGACGCAGTTCGAGAGGCTATTCGAGATGATAGGTCTGCGATATGCCAGCACATGTCCTTAGTGAAAGTGGGAGATTATTAGTGTAATATTCCCTAGAGGCCACTATTGTATAGTACTAGTTTGTATATTACATTTTGGAAGCTTGGGATATATACACGGATTTATGAAAGTCTTGCTCGATATGGTAGTATTCTACTTGGTTTGTATCTATCATAATATGTGTATATGTTTCGTTCGACGTATCGCTAATACATATTGGTAGAGCCCTTCGGATCTTTGCTTCACTACCAGCGTTGTGATGGCAGTCACACTAGTACGGGCTGGGTAGTCTACAAGCACATCCATATAAAGGTCCCTGGTCATAGGATTATCGAGACAGAGCATCGATACTCCAGAGTAGACTAGTGTATACGCTTCTCATCCCAGCACGGGAGATGGTATGTCTTACATCCATCAGTACGTCGTACTAGAGATAGTATGCAGGTGCTCATTGGTTATGAGTTACACTAGACGGACTCATAGGGAACTGCTGGTTGGTACTATACCTATCATCAGGTAGCAGTTCTCAGGTGACGTGAGTACAGCATAGTCCGTTGACTTGACACTGCTACTTCGCCTCAAGTGTATTCCCACTATTCTTAGATTACTACCCTACTACGGCTCTATTGAGTCGTGCAAACAGGTAGTAGTTGGGTGCAGTCCCGAAGCGCTTGGAGGTAGTGGCGGTTAGATAGGATTTGTCTCTCCCGGTATTGGAGGTTGATGTCGCGCTATGATTCGGAAAGCCATTACACAAATTCCCTGGCCAGGGCAAGCGAGATTTGCTGGTAGGGATTCCAGTAGTTTCTCAGGGTGTTTTTGGCTGCACTCCGACATGACTTATTGCACGATTAGGAGTTTGACGCTTGCCGCCCCCTAGACCCAATATGCGATACTCTTAGATGAACAGACCGGACTGTACGGAGATTGGAACAGACATGCTCAGTAGGTGTACGGATGAGTTTGCTCATCGGCCTTCTTATCGACAGATACCTGGGTAGACGTTACGTGCAGCTAGTACTGCTAATACGCTTGTGGTTAAACCCACTGCTAGCGTACTGTCGAGTCTTTACAGTCCCACATAGAGGGTTTCCCAGCTTCGGGCGAAACGATGTAGAGGTCGTATGGTTTTACGACAGGGTTCGATCACATACATGTACTTGTGCACATATGATGTACGGGCAGTCAGTACTAGTAGGCTTTGATTTAAGCCGGATCCTAGTATTTGATTATTTGATTAGTTTCGTCTCATTTTATTCGTGTTTCTTGGAATACGGATGCAGGTATGTATATACAGATGAGAGGGGCATTCTTGTAGTTTGATCAAAATTGTTTCTTGGTGTGAGACCTCAATTAGGGTTTTTCTTTATTAGTGAAATCTTTTATGAGGTGGAGGAAATGAGGAGGAAAACTTCATGGTATTTTAGTGAAATTGAGCATGGCTTTATGTTGACTTCCTTGGACTTTTGTGAGAGATGAAGACGATATTTTGATATATTACTTGAGATATTTGTATGAGATATTTTCTTTTGGTTTAAAGTCAAAACATTGCTATTTTCACATTATCTTTTTCATTTGGTCATTCTACAGATACTTTCCTCTCTCTCATTCTCCTCAAGCTCCCATCTCAAGTTTCAAACCCTAATTGTCTCATGAGTTGAGAATCCTAGGGTTTGTGAGACTACTAGAATCCTAATCACTCTCTACACATCTTAGGCTACTTAGTTTAGCACATCAAGTCACCTAGTTACCTCAAGTTATAGGTTAAGCTCAAAGTTGGAACTCTCAGGTGGATCTTTTACGATTTGGAGAAGCCGACGAGGAGGCGCAATCCGTTCTCACTTCGAGGAGCTCACGACGTGGAGAAGGACAGCGAGGAGGAGAAGGACAGTGGTGACTTGAGGTATAACTTTCTCACATAGCAGTTAAACCTCCGATTTAGTATGTTAGTTAGGGTTTAGTATCGATCCTGGAGTTCAGTCGATGTTACGAAGCACTTAAAAATCGTTTTTTGCAAACTCTGCCTCCCCACGAATACGTGGGCTGTGTGGCATCGACTTACAGTTTATGCATATTGCGATTGTGATTGTTCTTGTTTAAAGTTTAGTCCCATAATTCCGTATTTTTCAAAAAACCAAATATTTTTTTTTAAAATCAAAAAATTTATAAAAATTCACCCATCTTGTACCCTCCCTACTTTTCACTCCTATCATGGGTACTCCTCACCAACCAACTCTTGCCGAACTTTGGTACCCACAACTAGACGTTTCTTCATACGGTTCTTGTTTTGGTCGAACTTCAAACGATCCTTCCATGTCCAAAATTTCTTTGAGAGATCGAATAGACGCGTCTAGGACCAACAATTGGACACCGCAATCCACTTCGTATCAACCATTTCAACCTCTCACACCTTCTTATACCCCTTTTGAGAGCGATGTTGTGACTCCGAAACCCATGTCCGTTGCTGAAAAAATTGAACAATCTCGTAGCCGATCTTTCACTCCTCTCACCACTCCCAATTCTTTAGAACAACAATCCCAATCACTTTCTTATCATATTGTTGATCTTAATCTTGTCCATTTTTCGTATCCCTTCGATTCCTATCAATCCTACTCGACTTTTACACCTTCTCTAAACAATTCTTCTAAACAGCCATTTGGGAATTTCACGTATCCACACGAATTTGAATCGTTTACTGAAACCCCTTCACAACCCATGTCTAGTCTTGAACAGTCATTAGAAGAATTTCGGGTAGTTTCGTGCCGAAAGATGGAGGAATTGAATGTGTCCATGGCCGCCCCTTACAACCTAACGAATCAGTAGCTAGTTTCTAACTAGCTCAGCATTTTACAATGTATGATGAGGCAGTCGGAAAATTTGATGATTTGAGTAGTGAAAGTGAGCAATCCACCCTTCAGAATCAAACCCATCCATTCCCAATTGAATTCCACAGCTCCAGTTTCAACTATTTATCGAGTACACTAAATGATTCACCAATTGAAGATAGCATATTTGATGAGTTGTGCGACTATGTAGTGTTTGATTTATCCAATTGTGAAGGGTCCATTTCAAGTGAAACCACAACCACTCCCTTTGATCTCTACACCTCCACTCTATAAAAACAATTGATTGAAAACCATATTTTTGATGTGGTGTCTGAGAAATTTAACTTTCACTTGATTGAGGATATCGACGCTGGGAATATTTTGGATGAATTTTTCTCTAGAACTCGACCGCGAAAGACTAATGGGACCACCGTAAAGAGGAATACGGCTGTGTCCCCTCGAGCGCGGGAATAGTTGCTATATAATAGATACCTCGGCCTCCATAGAAAGAAGATCATCGGCCAGAAATTCGGAATTTGATTCCCAATAGCTTCTCTCCGTCTCCTCGAGATCCTCCTTCGATAAATAAAACAGTAATTACTTTTCTTTGCGAAATTAACAAGTGTATTTAATTTACTTAAAAGAATTTATAAATGCAAGTTTACCACATGTTGAGTGGTTATATCCATCCTTTCTTCTGGAATGCCCTCTCTAATGGGTAATGCCTCCTAAGTCTTAGGAAGGTCTGGCTTTTTCCAAGCCTTCTCCTATACCGGATATTTGATTTATCTATACTTGAAGATATGTAACGATAAAATAAAAAAATCGAACATATATGTAATTAAAGATAAACTCACCAAAGCATCCCTATATCGATCAGCAGGAACTGATCCACTATAATATTCATCCGTGGCTTTCCTTCGGTTCTGCTTATTCCTTTCTGATTATGCCTGCATATTCAGAAGATAACATATCTAAATTTAAATTAATCTAATTCGGTATTCAAATCAATTAAATATCTTTTTAATTACCTATGCCTCGGGTGTATCCTAATACAATAGGAGAAAAGCAAACTAGTCTATAAAGATGATAGAAGGAAGAGCGACAAAACGTTCCCAATCCTTCGTAAATTTATCGGACTATTTGAATTTTTTTTTAATTCTTTGACTCTATCTCTTGAATATTTATGACATCTCATGCCGGACATGCATCCAATGTCCGTCTATGTCGTCTTCTAAGACAAAATATTTCTATAATACGGATTAATAAGTTTATTATTTAAAAAATTAATACCATATAACAGGTATGGATGTAATGTTGAAATATGGTTAATTGAGTTATGTATTACCAAGAGGGAGCGCCAAGCCTATACATAGGCTTCCTAGGGATTATCTGCAAACGTGAATCCTACGTTCTAGAAGTTCGTGTTACGGACAAGAATACTAGTATAACCGTGGAAATGGGTAGCCCACATACCCAGACCTACGGGCTTCCTACCTGCCCATTGCAGAATTGCGCTTTTTCCACGCATATCATATTTAGTAATCTCGTTGGCAACACCTCTTCCTTGGTGTTCAAACAGGGCCAAATTATCCCATACAGCTCGTGCCTCAGTGATACTCATATCGATTTGAGGACGAAAAACAGCCCACCTCACAAGGGCCTTCGCATTGTCCCTATCTTGATAAGGTTTTTCATTTTGTAAATCACGAGGAAGAGACAATGAATGAACAAATTCATCTGTGACGGGATCCGAGAATACTTTAGGTTCTCTACTCAGGTCCGTACACTACTCATCTGGGTGTGCATACGGATTATCCTGCACTGATGCACCTGCATCCTCTTGATCGGATGTACCTACACATTTTAATTTATTATAATCAATGCAATAGTTATATAAACAAAATAATTTGAACACACTTATTTAAAACTCGTAATATATACCTTTAATCTCAGGGACAAGCTGTGTCAAGGAGGAAGCATCTCGACCTCTCTTCTTCAAAGTTAATACTTTGGAAAATTTTCCGAATATGCCTTTTCGCCCCATCTGTTTCATGCAAGTTATGATGATACAAAATATATAATATGCATAAATCATTAAACTAACATATCAATAGATTACAAGTGATTAGAACTGCAGAGTTTTTCATATATCAATTGATTACAAGTGTTTACAACTGCAAAATTTATATTATATATATATATATATAATTATTACAACCATAGGGTTTTTCATATGTCAACCGGATCTGCTTCCTCTAGGTCAACCTTGACGATAGAACTATTGAATAAGGATTTAGGTGTTACCCGCAATGCAATCTAAGTTTCTTCATGATTAGGATTTTTGATATAGAAGCACTGCTCAGCTTGTGAAGCTAACATGTACTTATTATCTCGAAAAATTTATTTATTGAGATTGAAAAGCTAAAAACTGTACTCATCTATCTGGATGTAAGCGCACCAATAAACTTTGAACATAACAAATCGTTCTTACTCATTACTCCCATAAAATAGCACTATTATGACCTCCAACTGGCCGTAGTATTCTTTTTTCCTCTCTGCGGTCTTTGATCACAAGAACTTGAGAAGTATGTTTGTTCAAACGGACAATAAATGCCGTTATTTTGGGTAGTCAATTTCTTAGTTGTAAATTTTTTTAGGTTATTAATGTAGGATTACTAGGCACTCTCAAGAGGTTCCACAAGGCATCAACCATGCCAAATACAAAAATTTAGGTGCCGAGAAGCCCTAATATAGATCGTTAACTAGAGGATAGGCGAAACTTTAAGCTAGTAAACAACTTTACTAACAAGTGAAAGAGATTACAACCTTTGTAGATCCGGTCCTCCACTTCTTTAGCTCCGTGTGGACGTCCCTCCGCTGCGATCATCGGAATCCTGGACTCTAGTGATGGTTTCGTCGGAGAAATAATCGGGCTAGGTCGTTGACTTCGAGGCCGAAGATAATCTACGTCGGGAAGACTCAAACTCAAGCTATTCCTTCACTTGGTCAAAAACTTTGTGAAGAGAACACCCTATAGTACATGGCAAGTAGTAGAGGATGAAGAAATAGGAAGTGGATTCACTTTAGAATTGGATTTCTCACTCTTTTTCTCATGGCACCATTGGAGCTATCAAGCTTTTGTGGAGCTTGATGATGAAAAAGAAGAAGAAAAGAATAATAGAATAAAATGAAACTTATCCTTTTAATTTTGGTACCATGGTTGAGTTAAGCTCTCATGCTTAACTCATGTAGAGAATTAACCAAAGCATTAGGTTAAGGGTTGGGTTAACTAATATCCTAAGGAAATGACAAAAGATTTGACTTTGTCAAAGTTTCTTCAAGCTTCATGAAGCTTGATAACTTTGACCAAAGTCTCACTCTTTTGTTATTTGTTAGGAAAATAGTAAACCCTAATTTAACCTTGATTTGGTATAAGTCTCATACACACAACTTGTTTGTATCATTAAGCATGATACAAACAAGTACACTTGCATATATCACATATAAACAATGTGCACAATCAAGTGAGAAAATCAATCATAAGTGAACCAATACTAGTTAATGTAAAGTAATATATCAAATATATAATTATACATTAAATCATTAAATCAACACTTAATTTAACGATCCGGTCATATAGCATATAACCGACTAATATCAATAGTAACAACTTATCGAACAACACTTGATCCGATAACCCGGGTATATCGCATACAACCGATCAATGTCACAAATCGCGAGAATTGAATACAGTATCACATACTTGTATTATTCTCGGTCCCGCACATATCTCATATGCGCTCCTATTTCGTTTCGCTTGAGCCAGGAAACCCCTGTGTAGGACTCTAAAGACTCGTCAATACGCCGGCAGTTGATGATCATATTAAACACCCACAAGACGCAAGCGGTCTGCTAAACGTAACGACCACCCGGGTATTGAACGATCAGAAGATCAATGAGCAAGCCCACTCACACTCCTATGAATCCAACCAGTAACACTTACCGTACAGTCCGGTCTGTTCGTCTGATATGTCGCATATCTCGTCTAGGGGTAGTAAACGTCAGACCCCAATAACTCGATATGAGGCTCATAACGGGTCGAGAAACTACTGGTAACACTTACCAGTAAATCCCTAATGCAGCCTTGGCCAAGGACTTCCTGTTATAGCCAATCGAACACAGCGCAACATCAACTCCCTATACCGGGAGAGACGAAACCCCTCCTATCGCTCATTGCCTCCATGTGACTCGGGACTGTACCCAAAAACCACCGTTTTACACGCCCTCTTGGACGTGGTAAGGTGGAAATCAAAGCACAGTGGGAATCACACAAGACTCTATGACGATCTCGGGTCAACAGACTACTCTGTACCAGTGTCACCACAGAACTGCCATCTGACGTAAGGTATAATACCATCTGGGAGTTCTCGGCGAGTCCGTCTAGTGTACCCAGTCTCCACTAAGCACCCGTATATCATCTCTGATGTCAAACACCAATGGATATGGGATCATCCATCGCCCATCTGTATGGGTCGAGAAGGTATACGCTAGTCTACTCTGGTATATCGATGCCCCGTCACGATACACCCATGACTAGGGACCTTGAAGGATGTACTTATGGACTACCATATCCCCACTAGTATGATCCGCATCATAGTCCAGGTAGTCAAGTACACATCCTAAGGGCTTTACCAACATGTAACAGAGAGACAATCAGTGTACACGTTAAGGTAAAGAGTAACCAAATAGCATACTATAATATCGAGCAAGAAAGTCATCCCTATATATGTCCAAGCATCCACTACAATATGCATCCTATGTATAGTAATGGCCTCTAGGGCATACATATAACTAACAATCTCCTACTTGCACCAGGGCCATCTTATAGCAGTGGTTGTAGTATCTCATACTCAACCATCCCATAAAAGTCTCTCTCTGGGAAAAGGCCTTTGTGAGTGGATCCGCCGTGTTTTCCTCTGAGTCATCTCTCCTAACCTCGATCCCCTGGAGATCAACCATCTCCACGATCCGGTGACACTGCCTTAGAATATGTCTGGATCACTGATGGGACGGGCGTTCCTTGGCATAAGCCACAACTCCATTGTCACACAATGGGAGGAACGAAGTTCATCTCATGAACTAATATACACCCAGACTGCCTCTTTGGTAGCATCTTTGGTAGCGATGTATCCAGCCTTTATCGTCGAGTATGCCACGGTATCTAGCTTGGAACTCTTCCAACATACCGTCCCTTTACTGAGGGTAAAGACAATGCCTGCGACTGACATTCAGTCGTCCTTATCACCCTGGAACCTTTCCAGTGATTCTCCCCAGGATCAATTGATACCATCTCACTACAACTAGTGAGTATCCTAACATCCAATTAGATCTATCTCATAGATCCAAAACCCAGGATTTAGGAGGTATCACTTTGATCCTATATGGAGAATCCTTGTGATAAGCGGAGATTGACCGAGCGTAGCATAGGAAACTTCTTCCCTATCATGAGTTTGCCATCCATGTACTCTATGAGGATCACCACCATACTCCCTACTATCTTTTTGTATATACAAGGTTCATCTACCATTTTGATGAAGTCAAACTCTTTGACTACCACATCAAAATAGATGTTCCAACTCCGCGATGCCTGCTTTATCACATAAAACATCTTGCACACGTTTCCGCTGATCCCACTGTCTACGAAGCCTTCTGACTGTGTACTTATAGACTACCTCTTCTAAATCTTTATTTAGAAAAGCAGTCATGACACCCAACCGCCAGATATCGTAGTCATGGTATGTAGCCGTGGCAAGTAGGATCTGGATGGACTTAAGCATAGCTACTTAGAAAAGGTTTCATCATAATCCATACCTGGTCAATGATGCAAACTTTTAACAAGTCTAGCTTTGAAAGTCTCAACTTTTCCATGTACACCAAGTAATCTTCTCAAGATATACTTGCTCCTGATGGGGATTTAACCCTTCAGATAAAGCAACCAAAGTCCATACTTTGTTGGTGTATAAGGATTCCATCTCAGATCGATAAGCATCCAGCCATTCTTACAGAGTCCCACTCCTGATGGCCAGTTCGAAACTATTTGGGTCATCATCTCATGATGCAATCCTCGCTCCCACTGTCATAGAGAAACCGAAGTATCTCTCAGGTGGGTGAGGAACCCTACTAGATCGGCGGAGAGGCTGAGGTTCGTTGGTTGCTATTGAATCCTTTGGTTCTAACAAATCAGCAGCTGCAGTTTGTATAGCTGGAACTCTTTCCAGTTCTACCTCATGTCCACAAATTTCTTCATAAGAAATTCCCTTTCACAAAGGTGGCATGCTGAGTAATGAAACATCTTTTGTTCCTCGGTTAGGTAGAAGATATTCCCTTGCGAATGCTTGGGATATCCAACAAACTTCCACAGAACTGACTTTGCCTCGAGCTTGTCCGGATTATGCTTTTAGACATAGGCTGGACAACCCCAAATCTTAACAAACTTAAGATATGGGCTCTTCCCTTTCCATATCACATATGAAGTGGTAGGCAACTGATTTGATCGGAATCCTATTCAATAGGTATGCAACTTCATAAGTGCATAACTCCCTAAAAGGAAATAGGAAACTCAGTAGTACTCATCATAGAGCACACCATATCTAATAGGGTGTGATTGCTCCGCCCCGATACACCGAGGTGCTGTGGTGTATTCGGAGGAGTAATGCTGAGAGAGAATCATATTCTCCTTTAGAATAATCCAGGAATTCCGTGCTCAAGTATTCTCCTCCTTGATCACATCAAAGGACATAATACTTATACCCGTTTTTGGTTCTCTACTTGTAACTTATATTCTATGAATATCTCAAAAGCTTCGGACTTGTGTTTCAACATGAACATATGTCTGAATCTCGAGAGATCATCAGAGAATTTAATGAAGTACAAAGAATCGGTCTTGGCATTTGTAGACAAGGGACATTCATACATCAATATGTATCATCCCAAGAGTTTACTAACTCTTTCTCTGCTTCCTATAAACAGAGCTATGGTCATCTTATCTCTGTGACATGACTGGCAAGTTTCACAAGATGTATATTCAAACTAATTTAAATATGCATCTATATGTAACTTCAGCTAGTCGGGTCGCATTGATATGACCTAGTCTACACTACCTCAAGAAGGATTCGTTCATTTCTGAACTCTTCCTCTTGTGTGTGTTCTATATACTAAGAACTGTGGTTTGATTTAGAACGTCAATGCTTTTAGATAACGTGCCTGAACCGATCAACTCTTGATATAGGAAATGTTCAAAACATTATCCAATCAATACAAAATTATATCCTTCTTTATCTAAATAAAGAGACTGATATGATTTTGTATATCAGGTTCGGTATCTAATAACATTTGTTCAGAATCAATGTATTCTGGTAATACAGGGTGACAGTGACCAACAGACTTGGCTGCAACATTTGCACCGTTTTCTGCCTCATAAAACTTATCACCCGTTCTCAGTTCTTTACCTTTCTGTAGCCCATGTAATATATTACATATGTGGGATCCTGATCCGGTATCATATACCCAGGACGTAAAGGACATTTGAGAAACAGTTCTCTGTAATGAACCCACCCGAAGATGATGCATCGGTATGCACTTTCTTTGTTTGGGTGGCACTGGAATTCTGGTAATCCCCAATTTCCTGTTCTGTCTTATAACAATTATAAGTTGGAGCGGGACCAACGTTCCCCAGCTCAGTATAACAAGCGGGTTCGGTCAATATATCCGTTTTATTATCTTGATTAAGGCGTGACATGGTCGCTACCTGGAGAGAGAGAGAAGAAAACACTCTGCGTGCGCTCTTGCAAGATCAGATTGGTTATTATTTTATCTAATAAGGATGGCTCCCACTGTTTCTATCAAATCTTCCTTCAAACCCTAAAAGGAAAGACTAGCCGGGATTAATTACACCCTACAAGTTCGCCAATCTTTCAGCCAGGCCAGTGTCGGTACTTTGAGGGAGGTTCCCCTGCTGTCGCACGGACCTAATTAAAGTAAACCTCGTTTTCCCAGAGGCGTAACCCCATTGACACCTTTCTAGACACCTACTTGATCGGCTAATTGTAATGTGTAAAACTCTCCCAGGAGTAACAATTACTCGCAGTGGTTATCGGGATCCAACTATCTCATAGAAGGTATGTAATCTCATTGCAAATTTCAACACTTGAAATTCCCGATAATTTTGCCCCTAACCTCCTATGACCTTTACAAAGGCCAACAAACCATAGGATGCTAGTCAAGTTCAACCCGTCATTTCCTGATTGAATTAAACCCACCCGCACGACCCTTGACAAAGGCCAACAAGGTCGCACGACTACCTTAACCCAATCTGCATCATATGCATAAGCAGATAAGCACCAGTCAGCTACCGCACACTACGCCTTGACAAAAGCCAACAAATGCAGCACGAATACTAACTACTACTTATCTGAAATGACGGAGAGCTACGACAGGTTTTTCTGAAAACCTATTGCGTAATGAACTTGATATCGTTGTAGAATCAAATAATTTTAAAATGGAGTGTTTTTTAGGCTTTTCTAGTTTTGCTAAAGGGGTCACTCCCGGTGAAGGGATCGTCGGCCCTTTCCTCATCGAATAAGGTGCAGGATATATCATATATACCGCTATGCAAAGCAAGAACTATAGGAGAAATCAAAAGACAAACCGAGGGGTGTAGCATCTGCCAGTTATTGCTAAAGAGGTCACTCCCGGTGAAGGGATCTCGGCCCTTTCCTTATCGAATAAGGTGTAGGATGTTCTACAAGGAACACCGCGATGCAAAGCAAGAACTGTAGCTACCTGTTTTTGAAAATTCGATTCCACAACATCTTTAGGTTTCTTTTTCTTTCATTAATCACATTAATGAAGTCCCATCATGTAAATCACCTAAACATCACAGATAAATACGACGTACACTTATACCACCCGCATTCGCCTCGATGTCCCCTCGTGCACCGTTAGGTTAGGTAACTAACGGCAGAGCGGGGCAGGGCTAGCGCGGGTGTAAAACATAAGTAATGTCTATATAATATATCATATATACTATATACTGTATCTATCACAACATATCAAATGATCACATCACAGATATCGCAGCAGAAGAAACATATGAAACATTGGATATATTAGGACGTCCGTGTTTTCAATACGAGCCAGTACAAAACACGGATTCCACGGTCGCGATGAATAGCCAAACCCACACCCCTAGACCCCTACGAGAGCGGCAAGCAACCCTTCCAATTCTAGAGTTAGGAGACCCGGACTCGACTCCTCGAGTTGGTCTCCTACTGGACTCCAAAACCCGGTTACTTGTGCTCTCCTCCTTGGGTCTATCCTAGTGCGGAAAAGTAAATAATATACAAATGGTGACAGCAATCTCAACCCGGAAGTGCCCCAATAAAAGAATATTACATACAATTAAATTTACATGAATGAAAATAAAACTCTCATCTCATATAAAAACCCCCGGCTATTCATAACGCGACGATCCAATATAACATATGCAGCAACACAGAACATCATATGCCATCAACGTAAGTAAATATGCGAATCCCAATTGTCGTTGACATATAGCAACGAAACCGGCGATATCACATATTACACTTACGGTCACAGAAAAGAAAGTGTAAAACTACAACAGTTGGAATCCGCAACCTTTTTAGACATCGCATGCCTAACCAAATGAATTCCTTAGACATCGCATGCCTAACAATTATAAACCCCGCATTTTAGTCTCATTTATCGAAAACTCTTTTCAATATCAAGTCGGGCAATTCAACAGGATTCCCGACATTCTGATCGAATGCTCATCGCAAACTTTAGTAGACGGCCGCACCCCCGATACCGTCGACGAAGTGCACCAAGGCGGAACACCGCTACCGCGAGCACCCGAACGGATGCTTTCGGCGACGGGGTTCTCCTACAGTCACTTGGTCGGGGCTAAGGGGTGTAGCCGTCTATTAAGTTTACCGGCGAGTATCCGCGTACGCTACGCGATTGCGACGGACTTTTGATCACATCAAAATCCCGTGGCAACCAATCAAGTTAGACTAAACTGCTATGTTTATAACATCCATATTAGTTATCTCATAACTACTTGTGAATTCCAAATATTTTATCACATTCCAGATAAACAGAAAATGTTAAACTTTCCGATCGAACAATTAAACACCCAAGTTTTCCCGAAACAGCTCAACACATGAAATAAGTTTAAAAACATCCATTTCATACCACAGTACCAACGGTCCATCCGTGGAAGGGTCAAGCCAACGCCTCACATGTGGCATGCCGTACTGCCCCAAACCCTAAGGTTCAAAGGGCAGTTCAAGATGGTCACATAATCGAGTTAAGGTTTGTTGTCTTCTAGAGGGTCCACCGCGTTACTTGCACTACTTAGAACGTTCTCAAACTATGAAAAAATCCAACAGTTGGAAATTTTCCGGCAGGGGAAAAACTAGGTATTTATATCCGGTCGAACTTTTTAACATATTCTAAATTATCCGGAAAATCACATAGGCAAAATTAAACAATCCGATCGAATCTACGAACTCCCAATATAACCCAGAAAACTCAACTCTTGAGTGCAAATTAAAAATTCCCAGAAAACTCAGGATTAACTTAGTGACATTACTGTGCAAAATTTGATGAATGAAGTGACTGTACGGCCGCGGAACCGCCGCACGAGCCATGATTGTGCCGCGGTTCCGCGGCTCCTTGATCGAATTAGGCACACGTTTTGCACAGTAACTCTTAAAAAATCCTGCTGATTTTTCTGCATATTTTTAATTTACAAAATTCCACAGTTTCAGAAAATGTACAGAGAGGGGTGAAATCGGGGGATATCGGGTTCGATCGGACTTCTAGCTTCGTCTACACTTCGCCTAAAACTCTAGCTAGGCTCTGATACCACTGTAGGGTTACTAGGCACTCTCAAGAAGTTCCACAAGGCATCAACCATGCCAAATACAAAAATTTAGGTGCCGAGAAACCCTAATATAGATCGTTAACTAGAGGATAGGCGAAACTTTAAGCTAGTAAACAACTTTACTAACAAGTGAAAGAGATTACAATCTTTGTAGATCCGGTCCTCCACTTCTTTAGCTCCGTGTTGACGTCCCTTCGCTGCGTTCATCGGAATCCTGGACTCTAGTGATGGTTTCGTCGAAGAAATAATCGGGCAGGGTCGTTGACTTCGAGGCCGAAGATAATCTACGTCGGGGAGACTCAAACTCAAGCTATTCCTTCACTTGGTCAAAAACATTGTGAAGTGAGCACCCTATACTACATGGCAAGTAGTAGAGGATGAAGAAATAGGAAGTGGGTTCACTTTAGAATTGGATTTCTCACTCTTTTTCTCATGGCACCATTGGAGCTATCAAACTTTTGTGGAGCTTGATGATGAAAAAGAAGAAGAAAAGAATAATAGAATAAAATGAAACTTATCCTTTTAATTATGGCACCATGGTTGAGTTAAGCTCTCATGCTTAACTAATGTAGAGAATTAACCAAAGCATTAGGTTAAGGGTTGGGTTAACTAATATCCTAAGGAAATGACAAAAGATTTGACTTTGTCAAAGTTTCTTCAAGCTTCATGAAGCTTGATAACTTTGACCAAAGTCTCACTCTTTTGTTATTTGTTAGGAAAATAGTAAACCCTAATTTAACCTTGATTTGGTATAAGTCTCATACACACAACTTGTTTGTATCATCAAGCATGATACAAACATGTACACTTGCATATATCACATATAAACAATGTGCACAATCAAGTGAGAAAATCAATCTTAAGTGAACCATTACTAGTTAATATAAAGTAATATATCAAATATATAATTATACATTAAATCAGTAAATCATCACTTGATTTAACGATCCGGTCATATAGCATATAACCGACTAATATCAATAGTAACAACTTATCGAATCAACACTTGATCCGATAACCCGGCTATATCGCATACAACCGATCAATGTCAAAAATCGCGAGAATTGAATACAGTATCACATACTGGTATTATTCTCGGTCCCGCACATATCTCATATGCGCTCCTATTTCGTTTCGCTTGAGCCAAGAAACCCATGTGTAGGACTCTAAAGACTCGTCAATACGCCGGCAGTAAGTGATGATCATATCAAACACCCACAAGCCGCAAGCGGTCTGCTAAACGTAACGGCCACCCGGATATTGAGCTATCAGAAGATCAATGAGCAAGCCCGCTCACACTCCTATGAATCCAACCAGTAACACTTACCGTACAGTCCGGTCTGTTCGTCTGATACGTCGCATATCTCGACTACGGGTGGTAAACGTCAGACCCCAATAACTCGATAAGTCGTGTCTGTATGAGGCTCATAACGGGTCGAGAAACTACTGGTAACACTTACCAGTAAATCCCTAATGCAGCCTTGGCCAAGGACTTCCTGTTATAGCCAATCGAACACAGCGCAACATTAACTCTCTATACCGGGAGAGACGAAACCCCTCCTATCGCTCATTGCCTCCATGTGACTCGGGAGTGTACCCAAAAACTACCGTTTTGCACGCCCTCTTGGACATGGTAAGGTGGAAATCAAAGCACAGTGGGAATCACACAAGACTCTATGACGATCTCGGGTCAACAGACTACTCTGTACCAGTGTCACCAGAGAACTGCCATCTGACGTAAAGTATAATACCATCTGGGAGTTCTCGGCGAGTCCGTCCAGTGTACCCAGTCTCCACTGGGCACCCGTATATCATCTCTGATGTCAAACACCAATGCATATGGGATCATCCATCTCCCATCTGTATGGGTCGAGAAGGTATACGCTAGTCTACTCTGGTATATCGATGCCCCGTCACGATACACCCACGACTAGGGACCTTGAAGGATGTACTTATGGACTACCATGTCCCCACTAGTATGATCTGCATCATAGTCCAGGTAGTCAAGTACACATCCTAAGGGCTTTACCAACATGTAACAGAGAGACAATCAGTATACACGTTAAGGTAAAGAGTAACCAGATAGCATACTATCATATCGAGCAAGAAAGTCATCCCTATATATGTCCAAGCATCCACTACAATATGCATCCTATGTACAGTAATGGCCTCTAGGGCATACATATAACTAACAATTAATGCAATATGAACCATATCGATTCACTTTTGCATTAGGACTTTTAGATAGTCGTACGCTTACATCCGGAAATTGCATCTCTTTTACTATGTCATCTTCAATATGCAATGCATTTACACATAAAATGTATAAGCTATATATGATATATGCATGTGATATGTGAAATCTACAATTCATATGGACATGTTTACGGAACCACCATTGAAAGTGTTTCTTATGTTCTTGAATAATTTTCCTATTAGCACCCTTTCGAGAAATCTCATTTGTAAGTTCTTGAATATGTCGGGTAAAAGAATAACAATATTAACTATTTAAGCATATCTATATCCAGACACAGAAAATATTGACACGATTAAAACTTTTAATTTATATACCTTCTGTGATTGGCAGTAATTTCAAAGTTATTAAGGATATACGTATGCGCTTGATCGAGCCATTCCCTCCGACAGGATCGATCGTCCCCTTTTGGATGGGATACCTGGTCCTCATTAATTCGAGAAGGACGATTTAATCTTGTTTCAACTCCATGCAAATAATGAGAAGTGAAGTTAAGGCATTCGTTGGCACAATAATTCCCGACTATTGACCCTTCCGGTCGAGCTCGATGGTGCACTTGCCGTTTCAATAATCCCAAGTATCTAAAACGTTAACGAATACTTTAGACAAATGTGGATATTATAATGAATGAAATATTAAAATTTAATTAAAAAATTTATTACCTTTCTACTGAATACATTCACCAATATGAGACTGGTCCAGCAATCATTGCCTCTATTGCTAGATGAACCATGATGGTGAAGAAAAATGGTGGAAATATCATCTCCAACTTGCAAAGGGTTTCAGCAATACTCTTCTGTAACTTCTCGAATTTGGCAACATCTATCACTTTAGAATAAAGTTTATTAAATAAGTCACAATACTCTATCGAAATATTGGTGACATCGGACGATAAATTATGTCGAAGAGCCAATGAAAGCAATTGATGCAGAAAGATATGACTATCATGAGTTTTAAGATTTAAGAGCTTTGGTGGCTCGACCTGCAAATTCTTTAATATGTTAGAGGAGTAACCATCTGAGGTTTTGATGCTCTTTGGCACCTTATAAAATCTTTTCATAGCCAATTTCGACATTGTGTGGCTCGAAGGTGGTAATTCATAGACACCATCATATGGAAATACCGGATGCAATTCTTGTCGGATTCCAAGCTCCTCCAAGTATTCACAAGCACTCATATTATCCTTGGACTTAGAATCATCCTGGAACAATGTGCCGGAAATATTATCAAACACATTCTTCTCTACATGCATGACATCGATATTGTGTCGAATAAACAGATGTTTACAGTAAGGAAGATTTCATAATATACTTTTCTTCTTCCACACATTCAAAAATTCATTATTTCGGATCGCTTACATTTTTTATTTATTCAAGGAACCATCTGAGTTAAAATGATTAGATCCTTGCTGGAATTGCCGTGCTGTTATCTGCTCCAAAAATTCTATGCCTGATAGCTGTTTTGGTGCTTCACCCTTCTCCACTATTCTATCAAACTTACTTGTCATCTTTCTATACGAATGATTCGCCGATAGCCACTTACGATAAAACCAGTAGCAAAACTTACCATGTGTCTTAAGCAGTAGGCACTGTAATCAAGATCACATGATGAACATGCATGCTTCGTGTAAGTAGACCATCCAGATAACATGTCGTATGCTAGAAAATCGTTGATTTGACAAATAACAGCCGCTCACATTCTAAACTTCTCCTTGGCGTACGCATCATATGTCTCTAATCCATGTTCCCATAGTTTTATCAGCTCTTCAATTAAAGGTTCCATATAGACGTTGATGTTCTGACCAGGTGAATATTTTCCAGTAATTAATAAGGAAAGAATCATATACGGTTACTTCATACATATTCAGGGAGGCAGATTGTAATACATAAGCAATACCAGCCACGCGGATCAACTAGAGCTCATGAGTCCGTAAGGCATGAAACCGTTGGTTGCCAAACATAGATGTACATTTCTCGACTCATTCCAAAACGATCAACACTGTCTAATTGCTTTCAAATTTCTGGATCATCTGGATTCCTCAGCTTCCCGTCTTTGATCCGACGATCGAAATGCCATCACATGCTTTTCGCCATGTCCTTTGAAATATATAAATTTTGCAATCTCTTAGTCAGGGGAAATAACGAAGGACTTTAGCTGCAGTTTTCTTGCTCTTTTTGCTGGCGTCAGACGTTTCTGCGATTGAATTTCTCTTAACATTTTTCCACCTAGACAAGTTGCAACTGGAATACTCATCGAGAGACGCATAATCTTTGCGATACAGCAAACAGTCGTTGGGACATGCATCGATATTATCATACAAGAAACCAAGTGTCTTAACAATCTTTTTTTCCTTGTAATGATTCTCTATAATTCTTTCCTTTCCCTCAGGAATTATCTTGCGTAGGAGGTCAAGAAGCACATCAAAGTGTTTGATTAGTCTAAAATATTGCACATTTGAATGATTATTTTCTCTATTATTGTTAAGTACTAAAAGGTGTTTATTATAATTATAGAACATATGATGGTTTATGTGTAAAATGTTTATTATCATATGTTTCTACATTATAATTAACATAATATGGGAAAATACATGCATATAATATTTAAATGAAATATTAGAAATTAAAATATGCATATCATATCAAATATTTCTAATCAATACTCTTAACATATAATATCATATAATGGTTACGATAATATCTCAAAAATACCAAATACTACAAACACTTTGATATGAGATATTGTGCAGATTAGCTCAGGTCTGGAATCCAAGAGATCCGGGATAAATCAAGATGTCGGAATCAAATCTGCCAGAATATCGAAGCAAATCGTAAGATCTAGTAACGATAGAGACTCAGAGCATTATTTTCAGAATCTATACATCGAAAGGATCTCCAAAAATCAAGATAAAATAGCATAAAAAATCCCAGAGACTGAAGACATCAATGCGCGGCGGAAAGTGGCCAAATAGGCTAATATGCGGCAGTTCCGCGGTGGTTCTAGGGCCTTTTGATGAGATATTTTGGTGATTTGATCTTAACAGCATATATTCACAAATGGTATTTAGGGTTTCTAGTTTCTGTGACTATATATAGGACCGAGAGTTTCACATCAAAAATCATCACCGAAGAGATCAAGAGGTCCAAAGCGATCCACACATCCAAGTGATCATCAACTAGTCATCTATTTCCAATAAGATAGAGATCTAGAGCAAGTAGGGTTCTCGTACTCTACTTTCACAAGTTGTATGCAATAGTTGATTAATAAAGGTAGTGTTTTTATTAGTTAATTCTTTTTGCACTTACTTTTTGCATTTAATTTCTGCATCTTCATCATGTTTTCATTCCTCAACCTTTTTTCTAAATCTCAAACCATGAGTAAGTAATTCCTATATTGCTAGGGTTCATAGGCTAGGGTAGATCAATAGATGATAAAATTATTTAACTTCTTTTATATATTTTAATATCTATAAACTTTAGCAAAATAAATGTTAACATCCGTATCGGGCGCGCTACCAATTTATTGCTAGTCACGACCACAATTTAAGATTTAACACTAGTTTTGTTAAAGGCTAGACAAGAATAGAGATCAATGCAAGGACAAGGGTTGGTAGTGGGGAAACCTTAGTTTCTTGCAAAAGAGAACCCTAATCTACATTCATCACAATCGATCTAGTTTTAAACTATTAAAAGATAAAAGGAATCTTTTTAATTATTCATCCATTACTACTAAGTCCTATGAACCCTACAAGCCTTCTCTTTATAAATTTTACATCCGTATTAAAATAGATTTACAACTAATCACCCTATCTTCTATCAACTCATCTAAAGCAAGAAAAATGTTCATGTTTCCCTACGGACGACCCGTACTCATCGCGGCTAGCTACTAGCGATACCGTCCTGATTGCGGTTACTTTACGAACACTCTCTAAACGACCAATCAAATGGCGCCGTTGCCGGGGTACCGACAGTATTTTTTTTCTTGCTATTCAGGTTGAATTCTTATTAAATCTATAACATAAAATATACAAAACCATATCTTGTGTATCTAACGATTATTGTGCGAGTTTTGCAAGTGATTCTGGAGTAACTGAAGCAAACCAACTGATTGGTGTGTTTTTAAGAGTTGTGTTTGTAATTAAAGTAACCGCAATCAAGACGGAGTCGCTAGTAGCTAGCCGCGATGAGTGCAGGTCGTCCGCAGGGAAACGTGAACCTTTTTCTTGCTTTAGACGATTTGATTGAAGAAAGATGATTGGTTGTAATTACGAATGTACTACGGATGTAAGATTTATGAAGAAGACGCTTGTAGGGTTCATAGGACTTAGTAGTAATGGATGAATAATTAAAAATGACTCTTTTTATCTTTTAATAGTTTAAAACTAGATCGATAGTGATGAATGCAGATTAGGGTTCTTTTGGAAGAAACTAGGGTTTCCCCACTCTTAACTCTTGTCCTTGCATTGATCTCTATTCATGTCTAGCCTTTACCAAAACAAGTGTTGAACAAATCTCGAATCGTGGTCGTGACTAGTAGTAGCGCGCCCGATAAGGATGTTAACATTTGTTTTACTAAAGTTTATAGATTTTAAAATGTATAAAAAAAAGTTAAATGATTTTATCATCCATTGATCTTCCCTAGCCTATGAACCCTAGCAAGCTAGGAATTACTCGCTCATGGTTTGATATTTAGAAGAAAGGATGAAGAATGAGATCATAATGTAAGATGCAGAAATTAAGTGCGGAAAGTAAGTGCAGAAATTAATTGCAAAAAGACTAATAAAAACTCTACCTTTATTAATCAACTATATCATGTACAAATCCTTTTAAAGTAGAGTACAAGAACCTTAGTTTTTGCTCTCGATCTCTATCATGTTGGAAGTAGATGAACAGCTGATGATCAACTCAGATGCGTGGATCGTCATAGACCTCTTGATCTGTTTGGTTGATGGTCTTCAAAGTGAAGCTCTTGGTCCATTAAATATTCATAGAAACTAGGAACCCTAGTTGCAAGACGTTAGAATATGCTGATACGATAACACCCAAAAAATCTCAGATCCTACGGCTCAAGATGCGCTGCGGATCCGCCGTGAATATCATGCATCGGTCGCCCAACCGCGGCTCTCTTGAAGGATCAGGTTCTGGAAATTTTTATGCTTTCTTCTGTTGAAATGTAGAGATCTCTTCGATATCTGGATTTTGAGAATAATGCTCTGAATCTCTGCCGTTTCTAAATCTTATAATTTGCTTCTATATTTCGGTACCTTCGATTCCGACATCTCGGATCTCTTGGATTCCAGACCTGATCTAATATTTGCACAATATCTCAATTCAAAGTGTTAGTAATATTTTGTATTTTTAAGATATTATCCTAACCATTTTATATGATATTATGTGTTAAGAATATTGATTAGAAATATTTGATATGATATGCATATTTACAAACTTTTCATTTAAATGTTATATGCATGTATTTTCCCTCATTATGTTAAATATAATATAGAAACATATGATAATAAACTTTTTACAAATAAACCCACATATGTTCTACATTTACAAGAAACAGCTTTTAGTACTTAACAATAGTGGGGAAAATAATCATTCAAATGTGTAATATTTTCAACTAATCAAATACTCCCAAACTTATCTTTGATCGTCCCGAGCAAACTAGTTATTAAAGAGAAGAAGAAGAAAAAGAAAAAACCTAGCACACTTTCGTTGGCAACACGATTGCACTGAGCATGTGCAACAAGCCTTTAAACCTCTAGGTGTCCCTAGTAGGAGGAGTGTTGTCTCCTGAGGGTTTTCAGCAGATTACACCCACAAAATCCCATAATAAAAGAAAGACGATGAAAGTTACATACAAAGATAAAGATCATATAAAAGAAAGAACTTGAAAATAAGAGTTTCGAATTACACTAGCTTTTTAGTAGTCATGAGCCCTATCTTAATAGTCATGAAAAGAAGTCAGAAATCACATCATTCCTCAATAAAACTTCGGCTTTAGTCTTTCTCCCTACCTTTCTTCCAAACATCGATCATATATCCTACATGTGTGTAAAAGAATCGCTACACTTAAAGAATTCAATTCAAGCTATCATACTCTTGTCCATCTTCCTTAGTACTTTTTAGTCGGCGAATGTTTTATAGATGGAATTGCTCACACATTCTTCATGCGACCGTTAATACTTCTTGATGTACTAACTAACCGATTACCAAATGTGCTCACTCTTTTAGGCATAATTAGCAATATCCTCCCCTTGCAACATCTAAGGCTTAGCAGTGGCTCCCAAACCAGTTGGTCTAAGGCACTAGGTGATAATGCACCCTTCCTATATTTTTTTTATGCTTCCTTAAGAAATTACAAAACCAGTGTTCATTTTTCTTCACCATTTTTTTTCATTTATTATTTTTTTGTTTAAATTTTTATTTTCCTTCATACTAAGGCTTTTAGACAAGAGTATTTTAAGGTATCCTCTACTATCCTAAGATTCAAGAGGTGTGCAAGTTTGTATAGTAGGGTATCAACGTTCAGATATTTGGACTCAAGAATATGGACTATTTTTCATACTCAATTCTATCCTCAGATTAATGATTTCCTTCACCTTACTAACCCTTGGGACAATAGATCATGACTATCTATTACTAATTTAGTTATAAAACATATAATTTTCTTGCATTTATTAAAATTTTCCTTCCTATCATATGTATTTTTCACTTTCTAACTTTTATTATCAACAAATAAAATTTGTGCTTTTATTTAGTATAATGCAAAAAATGATGCGCGAATAAGCACAAATCTCCTCCAAATCTATTTGCAGCAGTGTCCTTACTGACGTCATCTGTTAAGCTTAAAAACTGTAGACTTGGGAGGAAAAGTTAGTAACGGGGACAAGAATTAATGACAGTGAAATCCTCCCCCAAACTTATTTTTGGCTCACAATTTTGTAAAAATTTGTTTTCTTTCAAGAGCCAAAATATTTTCTCCCCCCAAACTTAAGTAAAATAGTATTAAGCATTTAAAATTATGAGGGGGGTAAAGTTATTGGTCTATGCAAAGCTCTACAGAGACCAAAAGTTAATACCAACCATTCGAATATTTTATTAATGTAACACCATGGTTAGTGAAAGACCATAGATGTGCAGAAGTGAGGAGATAGGAGGCGGAATCGATCGGGTTTACGTCTCGGTTGGTAGGGACGAAACGATGATGGTGCATTACTCACATTCTAGTTCTTGATAAGAAGAAGGGGTGGCAGTTCGACTTCTTTGGGTGGTTGATTCATCACAACTCCTATGTCTTCTAGGAATGCGAGTTCTTTAGCAAAAATATCTTTAAAAGTTTCATCAAGATTCCGAATGATAATCTCATGGGAATGGGAGTTATGAAACTCGGATAGCTCGACTAAATCATTCGACAAGTCAAAGGGTTCGGACTTAGGTGTGGACTTGTTGACAGAAGGGTCTTCACGTGTATAATAAACAGTTGGATCAAACCCTAACGCACCAGTGGCGTCGAGATCAGAATCGTGAAGCTCTTCAAATTCGCAACTGTCGGAAGCTATCTTTTCGACAGAATAAACATGAGCATAGGGTTCTGATGGTTGACTTTCTAACTTGTAGATGTTAATCTCAATTGTCATCTTCCCAAATGACTGGTTCATTGAACCGTTACGACAATTGATTATCGCGTTTCAAGTTGCTAGGAAATATCGTCCTAGAATCACCGGAATTTGGTTCCGTGGGTTCACTACAAGCTGTGTATCTATAACTATAAAGTCCATAGGGAATATAAATTCCCCGACTTTGATTAACACGTCCTCTATCTCACCCTGAGGTTGGGTGATAGATCGATCGGCCATCTGGAGAGTGCAATGCATAGGTTTCAACTCTCCTATTTCTAATTGCTCATAAACAAATATGGAAGCAAGTTAACACTAGCACCTAAATCGAGTAGAGCACGATTGATATTTTTAACCCTAATAGTTATAGATATTGTAAGACAACCGGGGTTCTTACGTTTCGTGGACACCAATTGGGTAAGAGAATTGCTTATATTACTCGCTAAGAAAACCTTTTTAGGTACATGAGTTTTTCTCTTCCTAATGCACAAGTCCTTTAAAATTTTCGCATTGGACGGAACTTGTTTGATAGCATCTAGGAGAGCCATATTTATGTTAATTTGCTTTAAAATGTCCACAATCTTCTCCATCTGGGGACTTGGTCTGTTGGCCCTCAACCTATGTGGAAAATGAGCTTTATCAATAAGGGTCGGGTCTAAATTTTAAGAAGAAGTTTCTAGGGATGGAATGGATCCCAAAATTAGATTTGGGATGGTTGTAGATGGTAATTCCTTCGAGGAAGTGGGATGAGAGTTCGAGCGTAGTGGGAAACGGAGAATAGGCTCGGAAAAATATGGTGGACTAGACGAAGTAGGATTAGAAGTAGTAGCCTGGGTTTTATCTGATTCATCCTCAACAACTTGTTTACCATCATTGTTATTCAGCACTCTTCCTGATCTCAATAAGGTTACGGCACTCACATTATGATTTTGAAGGATGATATTCGCGTTTTGTGAGTGGCCGGGATTTGGTAGAGGTTGAGATGAAATTCTCCCTTTCTCTCTCTCGCTCATCATGACATTTAACTGTGCAAGTTGTGTTTCTATCGATTTTATGCTTTCACTGTGGGAAGCAGTATGTTGCGCTAATGTTTGGATAGAAGACATTAAATTAGCCGTCGTTTGCATGGATGTTTAATAAATGTTTCTAAGTTACGTTCGAGAGCAGAGGTTTTATTGGTACCGGCCATTGAAATATTATTATAAGGATCAAAGTTGTTGGCCGGGTTTTGAAAAGATTGCGGTTGAAAGGGGTGCTGATTTTTTTGTGGTGGCTGTTGTTGCTGTGGCGGAGGCCTTTGATAGTTTCTTGGGAACTGATTTTTATTTTGGTTCCAAGAAAAATTAGGATGATTCCTCCATCCCTGATTGTATGCGGAAGAATAAGGATCGTTTCTAGGTTGTTGCTGAAAAGAAGCATTAATTTGTTCTTGACCTTGAAACAGAGGATTCAAAGGACATTCTTCCGTTAAGTGTGATGGGTCATAACGGCAACCACACATGGTTTTTGGGAGCGTAACTTGGTTTAGGGTGGCTAATGAGAATTTGTTTTCCATAGCTTCGAGTTTCTTTTGCATCGCGGCCATTTCGGCTTTCACTATGAAGTAACCATCGAGCTGTTGAATACCTGCCCTAAATGAAGTTGGTCTAACGCTTACTTCTGTAAGGTTTGTTCGATGAGATCTTCCAGGAATTGCCAAGCTTCACCATCGTCTTTAGACATGAAATGGCATTGATAAATGGTTTCTAGCATTTGTTTTGTGGCAGGATTAACACCCTCATATATAATTCAGCAAAGTTGCCATCTATCAATTCCGTGATGGGGGCATTGTAGAAGAAGATCCTTAAACCGCTCAAAGCATTTCCAGAATGGTTCGTTGGGAAGTTGGGTAAACTGGTTAATTTCTCTTCGAACACGGGCGGTTTTGTGATTGGGATAAAATTTCTTAAGGAATGCTATAACGAATTCGTCCCATTTGGCAATAGAATGTGCGGCAGTGCTATAAAGCCATTTTTCTGCTAGGTCGTACAAGGTAAAATAGAGAAGACGTAATCGCATAGCATCCTCTGAAAGTTGGGTTGTGCCCAACATTGCACATACTTTCTCGAATTTGGTTATGAAAACGTATGCGTCTTCAGATTCAAGCCCGTGAAATTTTGGAAACAAGTTGATGAAGTGGGGTTTAATTTCAAAATTATCACCATTGGCCGGTGGAATAGACAGACAAGTAGGAAGGGATTCACGCACGGGGTAGAATCTTTCTTGAAGAGATATGCGCGGTGGATTATGCGCACCTACGGGTGGTGGAAGGGTGTTGTTGTGAAAATATGATGGAGAACTATCCATCTCAGTCGATGTGGTGGGTGGAAAGGAAATAGAAGATGAAGAAGTACCAACTTCGGAGTCGATAGCACAGACGCGGACAAGATGGGCATTAGAATCCCGTGTCCATCCGATCATGCAATAAGCGGGTTTAGTGCACGTGGCAGCGTGTGTGAGAACGATTTTAAGAAGTTCTGTTTTTAAAAAAATGTCGGACGTGAGGCTTGACTCAACAAATCACAAACATGCATAATCAAACCCTAGAACTAGGGTCACCTAGGTCAAGTCCTAGACCGCTCCTAGACTTCTGAAGGACAAGTTGTAGGATCAATCCTCTACCACCTCTTTATCGCGCTTGTGGCTAAATAAGTGCTAGGTAAGTCGGAGGGATCTACTATACGAATCACCGAAAATAGCGGGCCTAATTAAGTAACCACTTTCCTAAGTCACACTTGCCTAGTCACCACAAGAGAAATGCGGATAAGCGATAAATTATCCACGACTCTCCTCTGTCCTAATTGAGCGCGACGGTCCTTAGAGGCTTGGTCTAGATATTTTTTAATTAATATAGGGTGAATGTATGCTCGTTTTGTGATTTGTGGGACCTAGGAAGGGTGATGAAATCCCCACCTAATCGGGATTTGGGTTATTGCCCCTTAATGTCCGGTTAAGATATGCACAAACAAACCAATATCAAAATACGCAAAAAGATTTTTGAGCGGCGCTTTTTGCAAAGTATCCTGCAGAAAAATCAGATTATTAGATCTTATAGGAGAGAAAAAGATAAGAAAAAGATACCAGAGGATTTTAGGGAAGCAACTCCTCCACTTTGCCGCGGTTCCGCCGCAAAAAGCACCCTATTGCCGCGGTTCCACCGCACTCTTGAGAGTTCTTTTGCTTGTTTTTCTTCAGTGCACTCCAATTCTCCTATGGTCCTCCTTAAAAGTTTCTGAAATTCTTTTCCCTCTCTCCAGTAACTCCAGATTCCCTTGTAAAATTCGCACGCTAATCGTTAAATACACAATATGCGTTTTTGGTTCTCGTTTATAATATGTTTGCTAGATTTTATAAGAATTCAACCCGAATACCAAGAAAAAATTTACAATCGTTTCCCCTGCAACGGTGCTATTTGATTGATGTGTTTTAAGAGTTGTGTTTATTAATAAAGTAACTGCAATCAAGACGGTGTCGCTAGTAGCTAGCCACGATGAGTACGGCTCGTCCGCAGGGAAACGTGAACTTTTTTCTTGCTTTAGACGAGTTGATGGAAGAAGGATGATTGGTTGTAGTTACAGATATACTACGGATGTAAGATTTATGAAGAAAAGCCTTGTAGGGTTCACAAGACTTAGTAGTAATGGTTGAATAATTAAAAATAACTTTTTTTATATTTTAATAGTTTAAAACTAGATCGATAATGATGAATGTAGATTAGGGTTCTTTTGAAAGAAACTAGGGTTTCCCAACTCTTAACCCTTGTCCTTGCATTGATCTCTATTCATGTCTAGCCCTTAACAAAAAAGTGTTGAACAGATCTCGAATCGTGGTCGTGACTAGCAATAGATTGGTAGCGCGCCCGATAAGGATGTTAACATTTGTTTTGCTAAATTTTATAGACTATAAAATGTATAAAATACGTTAAATGATTTTATCATCCATTGATCTACCCTATCCTATGAACCTTAGCAAGCTAGAAATTACTCGCTCATGGTTTGAGATTTAGAAGAAAGGATGAAGAATGAGATCATAATGTAAGATGCAGAAATTAAGTGCAAAAAGTAAGTGCAGAAATTAAGTGCAAAAAGTAAGTGCAGAAATTAAGTGCGAAAAGACTAATAAAAACTCTACCTTTATAAATCAACTATATCACGTACAAATCCTTTTAAAGTAGAGTACAAGAACCCTAGTTTTTGCTCTCGATCTCTATCTTATTGGAATTAGATGAACAGCTGATGATTAACTCGGATGTATGGATCGTCCTGGACCTCTTGATCTCTTCGGTTGATGATCTTCAAAGTGAAGCTCTCGGTCCTTTAAATAGTCACAGAAACTAGGAACCCTAGTTGCCAGACGTTAGAATATGCTGATACGATCACACCCAAAAAATCTCAGATTCTACGGCCCAAGATGCACCGCGGATCCACTGCGAATATCATGCATTGGCTGCCCAACCGCGGCTCTCTTAAAGGATCAGGTTCTGAAAATTTTTGTACATTCTTCTGTTGACATGTGGAGATCTCTTCGATATCTGGATTTTGAGAATAATGCTTTGAATCTCTGCCGTTGCTAAATCTTATGATTTGCTTCCATATTTTGGCAGCTTTGATTCTGATATTTGCACAATATCTCAATTCAAAGTGTTAGTAATATTTAGTATTTTAAAAATATTATCCTACCATTTTATATGATATTATGTGTTAAAAATATTGATTAGAAATATTTGATATGATATGGATATTTAATTACAAAGATTTCATTTAAATATTATATGCATGTATTTTCCCTCATTATGTTAAATATAATGTAGAAACATATGATAATAAACTTTTTACAAATAAACCCACATATGTTCTATATTTACAAGAAACACCTTTTAGTACTTAACAATAGTGGGAAAAATAAACATTCAAATGTGCAATATTTTCAACTAATCACCAACAAAGAGTTAGATAATCTTAACATATCCTACAGGAGCATAGGGGTGCTCTGAAGAAAATTCAGCAAGAGAACCCTCCATAGTGCGGCGGAACCGCGGCGAAAAGAAGGAATTGGTGGCGGAACCGCGGCGGCTTAGTGGAGTTGGGCCCCTAAAATCTTTATGTAATTTCTTCATATCTTTCACTCTCCTCTAAAGCTCCAATAATATGATCTTTCCTGCAGGATTCTTTACAAATATCGCCGCTCAAAAATCTTTTTGCGTGTTTTGATATCGGTTTGTTTGTGCATATCTAAACCAGAAATTAAGGGGCAATAACCCAAATCCAGATTAGATGGGGATGTCATCACCCTTCCTAGGCCCCACAAATCATATAACGAGCATACTTTCATCCTACATTAATTAAAAAAATATCTAGACCAAGCTTTTAAGGACTGTCGCGCTCAATTAGGACAGAGGAGGGTCGTCGGTAATCTATCGCTTATCCGCATTTCTCTTGTGGTGTCTAGGTAAGTGTGACTTAGGAAAGTGGTTACTTAATTAGGCCCGCTATTTTTGGTGATTCCTTTAGCGGATACCTCCCACTTACCTGGCCACAAGAGTGATAAAGAGGTGGTAGAGGATAGATCCTGTGACTTGTCCTTTGGAAGTCTAGGAGCAGTCTACTAACTTGACATGGGTTACCCTAGTTCTAGGGATTGACTGTGCATTTTTGTGATTTGTTAAGTCAAGCCTCACGTACGACTTTTTTCAAAACAACCCTTCTTAAATTCGTTCTCACACACGCTGCCTTGTGCACTAAACCGCTTAATGCATGATCGGCTGGACACGGGATTCTAGTGTCCGTCTTGTCCGTGTTTTTGCTAGCGACTCCAACGTCGGTACTTCTTCATACCCCTCCACTCACCACTTCCTAGATGGACGGATCTCTATCGGGATTTAACGATACCACCCTGCCACCACCCGTAGGTGCGCAGAATCCATCGCGCATCTCTCTCCAAGAAAGATGCTACCCCATACGTGGACCCCTTCCTACTTGTCTTTCTCTTCCACCGGCAAATCGGGGTAATTTCAAAATTAAACCCCACTTCATCAACTTTTTGCCCAAATTCTACGGGCTTGAATCTGAAGACGCTTACATTTTTATAACCAAATTTGAGAACGTATGTGCAATGATGAGCACAACACATCTTTCTGTGGATACTATGCGATTACGTCTTCTCCCTTTTACCTTGTGCGATCCAGCAGAAAAATGGCTTTATAGCACTGCCGCACATTCTATCGCTAAGTGGGACGAATTCGTTATAGTATTCCTTAAGAAATTTTATCCCAATCACAAAACCGCCCGTGTTCGTAGTGAGATTAACCAGTTTACCCAACTTCTCAATGAACCATTCTGGAAATGCTTTGAACGGTTTAAGGATCTTCTTGTACAATACCCCCATCACGGAATTGATAGCTGGCAACTTTGCCGAATTATATACGAGGGTCATGAAACAAATGCTTAAAACCATTTGTCAATGCCATTTCATGTCAAAAGACGATGGCGAAACTTGGCAATTTCTGGAGGATCTCGCCGAACAAACCTCACAATGGGAGAGCGCTAGACCAACATCATCTTCATCTTGGGCAGGTATCTATCATCTCGACGTTTCCATCGCAGTGAAAGACGAAATGGCCGTGACTCAAAAGAAACTTGAAGCTATCGAGAACAAAGTCTCGCCAACCTCCCTAAACCAAGTTACTCTCCCCAAAACCGTGTGTGGTTGCTATTTTGACCCATCAAATTTAACGAAAGAATGTCCTTTGAATCCTCCGTCTCAGGGTCATGAACAAACCAATTCTGCTTTTCAGCAACAATCCAAAGATGACCCTTATTCATCCACTTATAATAAGAGATGGAGAAATCACCCTAATTTTGTTAGTGATATGTATGCCCTAGAGGCCATTACTATACATACGATGTATATTGTAGCGGATGCTTGGACATATATATGGAGGACTTTCTTGCTCGATATGATAGTATGCTATCTGGTTGCTCTTTATCTTAACGTGTACACTGATTGTCTCTTTGTTACATGTTGATAAAGCCCTTAGGATGAGTACTTGACTACAAGGACTATGATGTAGATCATACTAGTGGGGACAGCGTAGTCGCTAAGTACATCCTTCAAATGTTCCTAGTCGTAGGTGTATCGAGACAGGGCATCGATATACCAGAGTAGACTAGCGTATTGCTTCTCGACCATGTAGATGGGCGATGGATGATCCCATATCCATTGGTGTTTGACATAAGAGACAGTATACGGGTGCTCAGTGAAGACTGGGTATACTGGACGGACTCGCCGAGAACTCCCAGATGGTATTATACCCCTATCGTCAGATGGCAGTTCTCTGGTGACACTGGTACAGGTTAGTCTGTAGACCTGAGATCATCATAGAGTCTTGTGTGATTCCCACTGTGCTTTGATTTTCACCTTACCACGTTCAAGAGAACGTGCAAAACGGTGGCTTTTGGGTACAGTCCCGAATCACATGGAGGCAATGAGCGATAGGAGGGGTTTCGTCTCTCCAGGTATAGGGAGTTGATGTTGCGCTGTGCTCGATTGGCTGTAACAGGAAGTCCTTGGCCAAGACAGCTTCAGAGATATACTGATAAGTGTTATCAGTAGTTTCTTGACCCGTTATGAGCCTCATATCGACACCACTTATCGAGTTACTGGGGTCTGACGTTTACCACCCCTAGACGAAATATGCGACATATCAGACGAAGAGACCGGACTGTACGGTAGTGTTACTGATTGGATTCACAGGAGTGTGAGCAGGCTTGCTTGTTGATCTTCTGATTGCTCAATACCCGGGTGGCCGTTACGTTTAGCAGACCGCTTGCGACTTGTGGGTGTTTGATATGATCATCACCTACTGCCGGCGTATTGACGAGTTTTTAGAGTCCTACACAGGGGTTTCCTGGCTCAAGCGAAACGGAGTAAGAGCACATATGTGATATGTGCGGGACCGAGATTGATACGATATGAGATACCGTATTGTATTCTCGCGATTCGTGACATTGGTCGGTTATATGAGATATGGCCTTGTTATCGGATCAAGTGTTTCGATAAGTTGTTACACTAGATATTGGTCGGTTATATGTGATATAGCCGGATTATTAAATCAAGAGCTGATTTAATAATTTAATATATAATTATATATTTGACATATTAAATTACATTAATTAGTATTAGCTCACTTATGATTTCTTCTCTCACTAGATCGTGCACATTGTATATATGTGATATATGTGAGTGTACAAGTTTGTGTCATGCTTGATGATACATACAAGATGGGTGTATGAGACTTAAACCATATTAAGGTTAAATTAGGCTTTATTTTTTTCTTAAGGTTTAACTAAAGAGAAAGGCTTAGTTAAAGTTCTCAAGCTTACAAGAAGCTTATAGTAATATTGACAAAGTCAACTCTTTTGTCATTCCTTAGGATATTTAGTTAACCTAACCCTTAACCTTATAGCTTGGTTAATTCTCTACATGAGTTAAGCATGAGGGCTTAACTCACCCATTGTTGCATTATTCATTTAGATTAACTCATATGATGTGTTCTATCTTCTTCTTCTTCTTCCTCTTCAAAAGCTTTCTAGCTTCAATGGAGACACGAGAAAAAGTGTGAGAAAATGATTTCTAATGTGAGCAAACATCCTATTTCATCATCCTCTACTACTTGCCATTTAGTAGAGGGTGTTCTCTTCACAAAGTTCTTGACCTAGTGAAGAAATAGATTGGGTTAGTGTCTCCCCGACGTTGATCATCTTCGGCCTCGAAGTCATCGAAGCAAGCATGTTCGTTTCTTCGTGGAGCCTCTCTAGAGTCCAGAGTTTACGATCGCAGCGTAGGGGACTTCTACACGGAGCTATTGAAGTGAAGGACCGGTCTATAAAGGTTGTAATCCTTGCTCTCTTTACATATTGCAAAGTGTTTGCTTATGTTTCCGTATTATTTCTAGTTAACGATTCATGGTTAGGGTTAGCTAAAACGACAAAAATTTGAATTTGGCATGGACGATGCCTCCCGAAATCTTGCTGTCGTCTTGGGTAACCCTTCAGTGGTATCAGAGCCATACTAGAAATTAATACGGATAATGTTTGATTACGAAACCGAAACAAACTCCGAAACTTGAAACCCTAAAACCTGCGTTCTGTCGATTTTAAAATCAGCTCCAAATTTTTTTCAAACAAGTGCAGAATGACATTTGGGCAGAGAGATGAACATGGGAGAATCTTGGGACCATGTGCTCGGATTTTGGCCGAGCACATGGCCACCAAAACCGAGGAGGCCGGCCTGGGGGTGGATTCAGGGTCCCAAATTTTTTTCATGCTCTGTGCTTAAGGTTTTTGTATTCCAGGTGTTGTTTATTTTTGCTACTTTTTCATGTGATGATTAACTCAATGCAAAGGCAACTCGGAGTGTATCGTATTCGTAGTTTTAACATTGTTTCAGGTTATTCACATATTGTCTAGACAATGTTAAAAAGTTCGATCGAATGTCAAAAACCCATTTTTCAAGTTTAACGTATTCAGAAAAATATGCAAGTGATTCTGTGGACCCTCTAGAAGAACGTAAACCTTATCTCGATTATGTGGCCGTCAAAACCGCCACTGAACCCTAAGGTTTAAGGTAGTTTAGCGTTTCACATGTGAGGCGTTGGATTGACCCTTCTACGGCTGGTTCATAAGTACTGCGGAATCTTCTGGGTATTACTAAAACTGGGCTCAAGTGTTGAGCTTGTTAGTGTATATGCCCTAGAGGCCATTACTATATCATACTAGTTTGTATATTACTTAATAGAAACTTGGGATATTCACAGTTGTATAGACAATCTTGCTCAAAATAGTAGTTTGCTACTTGGTTTGTTTCTACTTTAATGTGTACATGTGTTTCTTTTAGTATATCACCTATACACATTAGTGGAGCCCTTAGGATCTTTTCTTGATTACCAGCGTTGTGATGGCAGTCACACTCGTGGGGGCTGGTTAATCCACAAGCACATCCTTATGCAGGTCCTTAGTCATAGGACTATTGTAATACCCAGCCCCTTTTATACCAAAATCTGTATTTTGTTACTTTGTAATACTATTTATTTAATTTATAATTTTATTTCTTTTATTTATCCCAAACCAAAATCCCAAGCCCATTTCTTTATCTTTTTCATAAACTCAATTCCTTTTAATTACCCTCGGCCCATTCTTTTTTTAAAACTAAATTCCATTTCCTTTATTCAAGCCCAGCTTTTCCAGCCCGGCCCTCTCTCAATATTTAATCTGTGTTTTCCTTATTTTTCCCTCATCTTCCTCTAAAGGCTACTTCCCACGTTCCCGCTCGCGATCCGCTTCCTCCGCCGCACCCCACGCCTGCGCTCACGTCGCCGCTCATCATGCGCCCCGCTCGCGAACGTTACCATGACGCGCGCCCTTCACCCCTCTCCTCTACCCACTACTCCCTTTTTCCCTCTCTCACATTACCTTCCTCCTTCTCTCTCAACCCACTCCCGCAAGCCACCGCCTCCATCGCCACACTTCCACCAGCGATGAAGACGACTACCGATCCCTCTTCCTTCATCACCTCACCCTCCTCCCTCACTCACTCCTCTCTCCAAAAACCCATCGAACTCGAGCCCCTGCAGTCATTCCGCCACCGAGCCTCACCCACTCCGACGACGCTGGCGACGACCCCACCATCTCGTACTCCCCTCGACCTCCTCCACGTCGCCAACAACACCCTCGACCAAGCACTTCCTTCCCCTTCAGTTCCCTCACCCGACATCTCTGCTCTCTCTCTCACTGAAATCTCTCTGGGTTTCTCTCTCTCTACATCTTTCTCTCTCTAACTCCCTCTCTCTGTGATCTCTCTCTCTGTTTTCCCTCTCTCTTCCTCACTCCCTGATCTCTCCCCTCTCTCTCTCTGGTATGCTCCCTCTCTCTCTCCAATTCTCTTTATCTCCATCCCTCTCTGTCTCTCTCTTTCTCACTCTCCCTCTCTCTCTAAATCTCTCTCTCTCTCCTCCTGCCTACGTCTCTCCCTTCAAACACCATTGCTATTCCCTTGCCGTCGTCACCTTCTCATTCGACAACAGCCAGCCCGCATCCACGAGCCTCCTTGTGCATCGCATCAACATCAAACCCAAGCTCGAGCCAAGGTCGAGACTTTTGTCACTAGTGTGCCGTGCCGGAATCGTTGTCTCTGTGCCGCGCGTGTGTCGTTGCCACTGCCGAGTACCCCAAAAACGTCTCCAGGCAAGTTTTATACTTGCTACATGCTAATTGGTATTTGTTACGAACTATAATCTTATAAATTTTATACTAAATATCCTCGATAAATTACACGATGCAACCGTTTGATGTGTGATCCCAATGAAATTACTTGTCTAATTTGACGGAACTAGATTGTTTTTATTGGCCCTTGCTGTGATGAATACCTTGTACAAGTTTCGCTGGAAAATATGACCGTTAACGACTAAAACGACTACCCCCAAGTTTAACCGTAAAACTGGAATTTTCTTGTACCTGAAAACTATTAAAATCTCCATAAATTATATACATACTGGAATGATGTGTTCGAGGGCTTAAATCGAAGCCAACTCGACGAACTTTAACCCTATACTCGTTTCCAGATATTCCGGTACATAAACTGTGACGATATTTGGATCGGAGTGCGACTCCGGACTGCAGTCCAGAGCTACTCCAGTTGTTGTTTACTGTCCCGTAATGAACACCACCCTGTTTCCTTAACTTGTAGATTGCGGGAATCCACTGTTTATTATAGGTGAATCTGTTAGCTAGACAACGCAAGTGGTTTCATTCTATTTCGTTATCGTTTGTTAATTAATCTGTAATTTAATAGATGTTGACGTATAACAGTCCAGAACAGATTCTGAGATGACATATTGATGTTAAACAGTGTAAAACTCCTGACGTGCAGATGCGATTGAAGATCCATCTGTTGCGTTGAAAACCTTACTGAAAACTCTAGATTTCATTCGACAGAAGCGTCACTAAAATCAGATCCCAATTGGGATTAAAATGCGTTGCGAAACGGACTTCCGATTCTGAAACCGGATTTCCAGCCGCGAACGCTTAAAATGAAATGGCTATAATTAGTGATCCTGGAACTCGATTGGTGTGAAACTAAATTCGATAGATAGATAACTGAACATACTACATTTTCCCCGTTCATCATTTCACTAAATTGTAACCGTATGTTTTATGATAATTTATGCAAGTGGTAAATTGTTGATTCATGACATCCTAAACATGCCTTATATACTGTTTACGCATCATATCTTACACCTGTCATTGCATTGATAATCTAGTGATAATGTGCATTTACCCAGTGTTAGATTTTAGTGAAGATTGTGGCAAGTACGTCAGTGTTCGTGTTTCAGTGAATAAGTGAAAGTGATACGTACTTGTGTACAATCAGTGACTCCTATTATTCTAATGCATTGTCGACGTCTGTGAGACGCGTGTACGTGTGACTATAAGTGGTATGGGACACTTATGGAAGCTCTTGCACGGGTGTCACAGATAAGGCACCAGACACTGCCATTTATCTTAGGTATTAGTCGGGATGTGCTTGATGGAGGTCTTGCTTCTAGTTCTCGCGCAGACTTGTCACGGACCGATTGGTATTTTGGGTTATGGTTAGCGTTTGATGTAGACTACGGGGTGTGGGGTAGTTTAAGTGTGAGTTCAACAGAATCTCGGGAGTCCCATGCCGGCTTATATATTTAGGGAGATATATGGAGATTTATAGGGTATGTGATTATCACCGTGATATACATGTTGGGCCCGTGGTCCCTTGCCCTTGGGTTCTACCCTTGGGTGGAGGACACTCGCGAGTGGTTGACTCTCACACTTGGACTGACGATAGGCTTAGCGACCTGTACAGTGAGACTTAGAGACTGATAGGGATACTGGCATTGATATACCTTACATACTGTGTTGACATACGTGGCATATCATTCTACTGCTTTCACTATTCCGCTGCATTGATTACTGCATGTTCATATCCATACTGCCTTTGATCTACTGTTATATATTCCTATTATCACTGTTAGAATCGTCACATGATTTTATATATATTATATTGCTTTTGTATCGCTCTGACGACCTGAGTATGCATGCTCAGTGTGAGGAGAAGATTTAGCCTGGGCGAGGACTAGACGTATATCACAGACATCTCGACTTGCTATCTAGGGTTATATTCGTTTGTTTCCCCTCAGGTCAGTTCTTTACATTGTTTCATTCAGTTACTGCACTTCTCATTACCTGCGCATCATTTACTGTTTACCATGAAAAACTAGAAGCCGAAATATGACTACGGCAGGACATTTCCTTGACCGTAGGAGCATGGCTGGCCTTGTCTACCCCTCGTATTCCGTATTTTGGAAAGCGGGGCGTGACATGGTTTAGTTGGTATCAGAGCCAGGTTTTGCTTCGATTGGGATTGCAGTTTTCCGTGTATAGTTTGGCAATCTAAGACATTCCTTGGTCTAGGTTGTAAACTTGTCATTCTTGATCCATATTCACATCGTGTGTTCAGCTATCCATTCGCTAGGGTTTCGAGTGACTTGGCAAAGTTATGTGGTTGCAATTGCACTACCGTGCTCTGTTTAAGTGACTTAAAGTCCTACAGTTGATTCTCCACTTGTAATAAATTCATCACCTCTGATATTCTTGAATCTTTGTCCTATCCATATTATATTTTGATTCATATAGCTTGTGACTTATATCATCCTCAAAATTGTTGTTTCAGGATCATGTCTTCCAACGACTCTTCAACTTTATCCGCTCCACAGGATCAGACCATTGAGATTCTGAGTGTACTGCAAGGTCTAAAGGAAGCCCAGGAGCGAACAAACGACTTGTTGGCTGAAGGACTGAGAAGACAGATGAATCAGGCACCAGCGGGAGTTTCCAATCATAAAGGGATCCCCGTTAGACGAGGAAAAGAGAAGAAGATGAAACGCCAATTTGTTTCCCCGCGACAGAAGCAGCAGAAGACCCCATGTTGTGGGTATTGTAAGAAGCCAGGACATCGTCAGAGGGATTGTCGCCGCGCCCTAGGGAAATGTCTGATATGCGGGTCCAACAAACATCTCATCAACGGTTGCCCAGAAAGGAAAGAACTACAGGGAGGAGAATCGTCCACACTCCCTACTTCTGCCAAGTGAGGATTACTGCGTAGTTCGAATTTCGAGGATAAGGAGGACCCAACACAGGTTTCAACTCGCGTGACGAGAATGCAGCGGCCTAGCAATCAAAGAAGAATTTTCCTGTTTTTCTAATTTCAGCATTATGTTATCATCCCCTTATGAATATTTCTTTCCGTTTGAAATCTTGTATCCGTTAAACTCTTAGTTAAATGCAATAAAATTTGAATCGTAATATACATATCATTCTCTTGTCATTTCCTTTGTTCATACTATTCATTAGCATAACATTTTAATCTTGATTTTTCAATTCCTGCCACCGCATAACTTTCCATACTTCGTACACTTAGCCATTTTCCTGATGTATTCCATTGTCTAATCATGACTCTTTTTCTTCCAGGCCATGGCCCACCCTGGAGCAGCGCCGCATCTAGATGAGGATGCACAGTCATGCGTTTCATTAGACCGCACGCTGACGAGTTCTGACGATGAGATCAACGGTCCCCAGGTCAATTTCGAAAACAACGATTCAGAGAACGAAGGAGCAGCCGTCCCAGAGTTTAACATGATGGGCGATCCCGATGAAGAGGAAGAAGACACTGAAAAGAACCCGATAAAGGAAGGTCCCGAGGAAGACCCGATAGAAGAAAATCCAGAAGAAGAGAATCACATGGAATCAGACCTCGATGAAGAAGCTCCAGCCGAGGAAGAATGACCAGAAGGACAAGACCCCGCTGTGGAAGAACTTCCAATAGCGGTCCCCGCGAGGCGCTATGGAAATGGACGCCCCTACCTGAGCGCGCGAGCCTACCGTAATTTGCTGAATCTCCACAACCGCGACTAACGGGATTCCTTTTTGATGTTGTCTTATCTGGCCAAATAAAAACTGTGTATAGTTTAGGGTCACCTTTCATCCTTGAGAATGTTTTGTTTAAAATCTTTTGTAATAAAATAAATTGCTGAGTTCGCAAATCTTTCGATCTTCTTAGTTCACTTGCTACTTGATTATTCCTTATGTACAATTATTTCCTCTACTGAGATCTGTCCACCTCTACTCCTTACATTATCTTAACCCTCACTCAGATTAACCAGTATCACACCCGATCTTTTAGAGGTCCACCCTTCATCCTCCGTCTGTGCCTCGTTTGAGATCCTTCTAGGTGGATAAAATTTTAGTGAAATTTCCGAGTTCGCTAACCCTTCAAATTTTTGATTAGTGTGATGTACCGACTGTCGTCCTCCCCATACTTTCCCCCCTTGTAGTCCTTAGTTGCTCATCTGTACTGTCTGTGCCGACCCGACCCCGATCTTTGACCTTCAGTCTAAAGCCGTCACACTCCGACCTTCTGAATGAGCCACACTTCCTTGTAATCATTACCCTAGCTAGCCCTATACCTCTTTTTATTTTTCCTTTTACCCTATATATATATATATATATATATAGGGGCATTATTATTCGAAAATTTGGTTTTCATTATTTTATATTTATCGAAGAGTGTGTATTATCGACTATGTCCGTTTTACGCATTCCAAATACTCCACTACCGGCTTTCTCATTATTTTCAGTAGCGCAACCTTACAGCGCGCATATTTTCGCTCCATGTTCCTTATTTTCACTATATGAGTTTTCTACGTTATTTGAACGATACATTATCCTAAAATGTTTTAACCTACCGACTAATTTTCACTACTTTATTGTCGTTACTTTATTTTCAGGTTTTGGGTCTATGATTACTATTATAAATGGTTGAGCCGTATACTTATTTTTCTGCTTGCTTTTGATAGGCTTAGATGTGCATATTTGGGTTTTGACTTTTATCGAACACACTGTGATTATTATTGTTCGTTATTGTTACCTATATTCTCGTATACTTGTAGTTGCCCTTGTAGTGTTCCTACATTATACCTATTAGACCTATCCTTTGTATGTGGTTCTTATATATATATATGTACATTCAAAATTTTGTCTGCCCGTTTTAAGTAAATCAGCATGTATTAGTGTTCGATATGATAATTCTTCACTTATTATTTTATAGCTTGTTGTTTCTTTTAAATTTCGAGGACGAAATTTTTGTAAGGGTGGTATGATGTAATACCCAGCCCCTTTTATACTAAAATCTGTATTTTGTTACTTTGTAATCCTATTTATTTAATTTATAATTTTATTTATTTTATTTATCCCAAACAAAAATCCCAAGCCCATTTCTTTATCTTTTTCATAAACTCAATTCCTTTTAATTACCTTCGGCCCATTCTTTTTTTAAAACTAAATTCCATTTCCTTTATTCAAGCCCAGCTTTTCCAGCCCGGCCCTCTCTCAATATTTAATCTGTGTTTTCCTTATTTTTCCCTCATCTTCCTCTAACGGCTACTTCCCACGTTCTGGCTCGCGATCCGCTTCTTCCGCCGCACCCCACGCCTGCGCTCACGTCGCCGCTCGTCACGCGCCCCGCTCGCGAACGTTACCATGACGCGCGCCCTTCACCCCTCTCCTCTACCCACTACTCCCTTTTTCCCTCTCTCACATTACCTTCCTCCTTCTCTCTTAACCCACTCCCGCAAGCCACCGCCTCCATCGCCACACTTCCACCGGCGACGAAGACGACTACCGATCCCTCTTCCCTCATCACCTCACCCTCCTCCCTCACTCACTCACTCCTCTCTCCAAAAACCCATCGAACTCGAGCCCCTGCAGTCATTCCGCCACCGAGCCTCACCCACTCCGACGACGCCGGCGACGACCCCACCATCTCGTACTCCCCTCGACCTTCTCCACGTCGCCAACAACACCCTCGACCAAGCACTTCCTTCCCCTTCAGTTCCCTCACCCGACATCTCTGCTCTCTCTCTCACTGAAATCTCTCTGGGTTTCTCTCTCTCTCTACATCTTTCTCTCTCTAACTCCCTCTCTCTGTGATCTCTCTCTCTGTTTTCCCTCTCTCTTTCTCACTCCCTGATCTCTCCCCCTCTCTCTCTGGTATGCTCCCTCTCTCTCTCTCCAATTCTCTTTATCTCCATCCCTCTCTGTCTCTCTTCACTCTCCCTCTCTCTCTAAATCTCTCTCTCTCCTCCTGCCTACGTCTCTCCCTTCAAACACCATTGCTATTCCCTTGCCGTCGTCACCTTCTCATTCGACAACAGCCAGCCCGCACCCACGAGCCTCCTTGTGCATCGCATCAACATCAAACCCAAGCTCGAGCCAAGGTCGAGACTTTTGTCACTAGTGTGCCGTGCCAGAATCGTTGTCGCTGTGCCGCGCGTGTGTCGTTGCCACTGCCGAGTACCCCAAAAACGTCTCCAGGCAAGTTTTATACTTGCTACATGCTAATTGGTATTTCTTAGGAACTATAATCTTATAAATTTTATACTAAATATCCTCGATAAATTACACGATGCAACCGTTTGATGTGTGATCCCAATGAAATTACTTGTCTAATTTGACGGAACTAGATTGTTTTTATTGGCCCTTGCTGTGATGAATACCTTGTACAAGTTTCGCTGGAAAATATGACCGTTAACGACTAAAACGACTACCCCCAAGTTTAACCGTAAAACTGGAATTTTCTTGTACCTGAAAACTATTAAAATCCCCATAAATTATATACACACTGGAATGATGCGTTCGAGGGCTTAAATTGAAGCCAACTCGACGAAATTTAACCATATACTAGTTTCCAGATATTCCGGTACTTAAACTGTGACGATATTTGGATCGGAGTGCGACTCCGGACTGCAGTCCAGAGCTACTCCAGTTGTTGTTTACTGTCCCGAAATGAACACCACCCTGTTTCCTTAACTTTTAGATTGCGGGACTCCGCTGTTTATTATAGGTGAAGCTGTTAGCTAGACAACACAAGTGGTTTCATTCTATTTCGTTATCGTTTGTTAATTAATCTGTAATTTAATAGATGTTGACGTATAACAGTCCAGAACAGATTCTGAGATGACATATTGATGTTAAACAGTGTAAAACTCCTGACGTACAGATGTGATTGAAGATCCATCTATTGCGTTGAAAACCTTACTGAAAACCCTAGATTTCATTCAACTGAAGCATCACTAAAATCAGATCCCAATTGGGATTAAAATGGGTTGCGAAACGGACTTCCGATTCTGAAACCGGATTTCCATCCGTGAACGCTTAAAATGAAATGGCTATAATTAGTGATCCTGGAACCCGATTGGTGTGAAACTAAATTCTATAGATAGATAGCTGAACATACTACATTTTCCCCGTTCATCGTTTCACTAAATTGTAACCGTATGATTTATGATAATTTATGCAAGTGGTAAATTGTTGATTCATGATATCCTAAACATGCCTTATATACTGTTTACGCATCATATCTTACACCTGTCATTGCATTGATAATCTAGTGATAACGTGCATTTACCCAGTGTTAGATTTTAGTGAAGATTGTGGCAAGTACGTCAGTGTTCGTGTATCAGTGAATAAGTGAAAGTGATACGTACTTGTGTACAATCAGTGACCCTTATTATTCTATTGCATTGTCGACATCTGTGAGACGCGTGTACGTGTGACTATAAGTGGTATGGGACACTTATGGAAGCTCTTGCACGGGTGTCACAGATAAGGCACCAGACACTGCCATTTATCTTAGGTATTAGTCGGGATGTGCTTGATGGAGGTCCTGCTTCCAGTTCTCGCGCAAACTTGTCACGGACCGATTGGTATATAGGGTTATGGTTAGCGTTTGATGTAGACCATGGGGTGTGGGGTAGTTTAAATGTGAGTTCAACAGAATCTCGGGAGTCCCATGCCGGCTTATATATTTAGGGAGATATATGGAGATTTACAGGGTATGTGATTATCACCGTGATATACATGTTGGGCCTGTGGTCCCTTGCCCTTGGGTGGAGGACACTTGCGAGTGGTTGACTCTCACACTTGGACTGACGATAGGCTTAGTGACCTGTACAGTGAGACTTAGAGACTGATAGGGATACTGGCATTGATATACCTTACATACTGTGTTGACATACGTGGCATATCATTCTACTGCTTTCACTGTTCCGCTGCATTGATTACTGCATGTTCATATCCATACTGCCTTTGATCTACTGTTATATATTCCTATTATCACTGTTAGAATCGTCACATGATTTTATATATATTATATTGCTTTTGTGTCGCTCTGACGACCTGAGTATGCATGCTCAGTGTGAGGAGAAGATTTAGCCTGGACGAGGACTAGACGTATATCACAGACATCTCGACTTGCTATCCAGGGTTATATTCGTTTGTTTCCCCTCAGGTCAGTTCTTTATATTGTTTCATTCAGTTACTGCACTTCTCATTACCTTCGCATCATTTACTGTTTACCATGAAAAACTAGAAGCCGAAGTGTGACTACGGCAGGACATTTCCTTGACCGTAGGAGCATGGCTGGCCTTGTCTACCCATCGTATTCCGTATTTTGGGAAGCGGGGCGTGACAACTATCGAGACAGGGCATTGATACTCTGGAGTAGACTAGCGTATGCGCTTCTCATCCCATCCTAAGAGACGGTCTGTCCCACAGCCGTCAGTACGTCGTACTTGAAATAGTATGCGGGTGCTCGTTAGGTTACGAGTACACTGGAAAGGACTCGTCGGGAACTGTTGGTTGGTACTATACCTATCATCAGTTATCAGTTCCCAGGTGACATGAGTACAGCTTAGTCCGCTGACTTGACAATGTCACTTCGCCTCGAGTGTGTTCCCACTGTACTTTAATTACTACCCTACCACGGCTCAAAGGAGTCGTGCAAATAGGTAGTAGTTGGGTGCAGTCCCGAAGCACTTGGAGGCAGTAACAGTTAGACAAGATTCGTCTCTCCCGATATTGGGGGTTGATATCGCACTGTGTCTAGGAGAGCCATTACACAAAGTCCCTGGCCAGGGCAAGCGAGATATACCGGTAGGTTTCCAGTATTATCTCAGGGTGTTCTAGGCTACACTCCGACACGACTTGTACCGCTATTAGAGGACTGACGTTTACTGCCCCCTAGGCCCGCCATGCGATATTCTCAGACGAACAGACCGGACTGTACGGAGATTGTCACATACAGGCTCAGTAAGAGTTCGGATGGGTTCACCTCATCAGTCTTCTCATCGATATCTACCTGGGGACCGTTACGTACAGCTAGTGCCGCTTGCGGTCTGTGGTTAAACCCACTGCCCGCGTAGTGTCGAGTCTTTAGAGTCCCACACAGAGGGTTATTCGCCTTTGGGCAAAACAGAGTAGAGGTCGCATGGTTTTGCGACGGGGTTCGTTCACATCCGCGCACTTGTGCACGTTTGGTGTCCGGACAGTCATTACTAGCGGGTTCTGGTTTGAGCCAGATCCTATTATATGTTTTGGGGTTAGTTTTATCTCATTGTATTCGTGTTCCTCGGAACACGAATGTGGGTGTGTATGCACAGTTGTTTGAGGCGGAGGAAGAGGATTTTCATTAGGGTTTTGGAACGGGTGTGTATGCACAGTTGACAGTTGTTGTTAGGTTTACCTAGCACCCTATGAAAGGTTTGGAAGCATCACATGTACCAAAGATGAGATTTTTATGGTGCTAAGTAAGCATATAAAGGATCTATCCTAGAAAAATTAAGGTTTCAAAACAATACATGTAACAAAGGATAGGGTTTTTTGAGTACAACCTTTGTAGCTCCCTATTCCTGACTCCTTGGCCACTTGAGGGTTGGAGAACGGTTAGCTTGAAGTCTTCTAGTGTCCATGACGATCCACCCGAAACTCCTTTGTCCAAGCTAGCAACTTCACTTTAACAAGAGAAAGGAATGAAGCTAACACTCTAAACAAGTGGGCAAAATTTGTGTAGAATGGTGTTGTGGTTCTCTTTCTCACTTCAAAATCCTATATTTTTGAGTATTTTTCTCACTTGAAAATTCAAGAGAGCAAAAGATCAAGGTTGAAGAAGATGATGGCCTTTTTTGAGAAGAAGAGAAGATAAACTCTAATGAGAAATTGAAAAATATAAGTATATATATTTTCTATTTCTCATCTCAAACCATGGTTAATTATAAAGATATTATTGTATTTGAGTTTAAAACACCAAAGAAAAATTAACCGAGGGTTAATAAGTAGGTGAGCATGGTAAGATGAAGAAGAGTGTAGAAACAATCCATGAATTAACCCTTTGTCTTTTCCTTTTTGTTTTAACACAAATGTAATAATAATCCATATAAAAACCCATGGTGTGAGTCTTATGTTGCCACCATTTTCAATGTTTATGCAACCATGATAGAATGATGTGTTAGTTATATGTATGCCCTAGAGGCCATTACTGTACATAGGATGTATAGTGTAGTGGATGCTGGGACATATATAGGGAGGACTTTCTTGCTCGACATGATAGTATGCTATCTGGTTGAACTTTACCTTAACGTGTATACTGATTGTCTCTCTGTTACATGTTGATAAAGCCCTTAGGATGTGTGCTTGACTACCTGGACTATGATGCGGATCATACTAGTGGGGACATGGTAGTCCATAAGTACATCCTTCAAAGTCCCTAGTCGTGGGTGTATCGAGACGGGGCATCGATATACCAGAGTAGACTAGCGTATACCTTCTCGACCCATACAGATGGGCGATGGATGATCCCATATCCATTGGTGTTTGACATCAGAGATGATATACGGGTGCTCAGTAGAGACTGGGTACACTGGACGGACTCGCCGAGAACTCCCAGATGGTATTATACCTCACGTCAGATGGCAGTTCTCTGGTGACACTGGTACAGAGTAGTCTGTTGACCCGAGATCGTCATAGAGTCTTGTGTGGTTCCCACTGTGCTTTGATTTCCATCTTACCACGTCCAAGAGGGCGTGCAAAACGGTGGTTTTTGGGTACAGTCCCGAGTCACATGGAGGCAATGAGCGATAGGAGGGGATTCGTCTCTCCCGGTATAGGGAGTTGATGTTGCGCTGTGTTCGATTGGCTATAACAGGAAATCCCTAGCCAGGGTTGCTGAGATTTACTGGTAAGTGTTACCAGTAGTTTCTCGAAGAGTTATAGATCTCATATCGACACGACTTATTGAGCTATTGGGGTCTGACGTATACCACCCCTAGGCGAGATATGCGACATATCAGACGATCAGACCGGACTGTACGGTAGTGTTACTGGTCGGATTCACTGGAGTGTGAGCGGGCTTGCTCGTCGATCTTCAGATCGCTCAATACCCGGGTGGTCGTTACGTTTAGCAGACCGCTTGCGGCTTGTGGATGTTTGATATGATCATCATCTGCTGCCGGCGTATTGACGAGTCTTTAGAGTCCTACACAGAGGTTTCCTGGCTCAAGCGAAACGAAATAGGAGCGCATATGAGATATGTGCGGGACCGAGAATAATGCGTGTATGTGATACCGTATTCTATTCTCGCGATAAATATATCGAATGGTTGTATGCGATATAACCTAGTTATCGATTCAAGCGTTGATTCGATAAGCCGATATATTGTATACTAGTCGGTTGTGTGCGACATAACCGGGTCATTGAATCAAGTGTTGATTGAATGATTTAATGCATATTTATATATTTGATATATTACTTTGCATCAACTAGTATCGGTTTACTTAAGATGGATTTTCTCACTCGGATGTGCGCATTGTATATGCGATATACTTTTGTGCACTTCATTGTATCATGTTTGATGATGCATGTCATGCTAGGGTTCAAGTGTAAAGATTAAACCTTGGTTAATGAAATGGTTAGGGTTTATTATTTATTATTCATTTATCTTATTTAATTATGCTTTTTATTTTTGATAAATGAATAAAAGAAATGAGAAAAAGAATGGTGGCTTCTTTTGTTCTTTAGTTGAAGCTTCATGAAGCTTTGTTCAAGTCAACCATACTTATCTCATCCTTAACCCTAACCATTCCCACTAACCATGATTCATTCTCTACACTTAACTCTAGTTAAAATTATGATAAGAATTCATTTTCTTTTCATTTTTCTTTTAACTTATCATAACCTTTACTTCTTCTTCTTCCTTGCTTCAAGTGAAGAAAAGTTAACCTCATCAATGGTGATTGATGCATATGAGTGAGAAATCCAATTCTAAAGTCTACCCACTTCCTATTTCTTCATCCTCTACCTCTTGCCAAGTAGTAGAGTGTGTTTACTTCACAAGTTTCTTGACTTGGTGAAGTCGGAGCTTGATTTTGCGATGCCTCGACGTAGATCATCTTCGGCATGGACATCGACGACCTAGCTTGCCCATTCTCCGACGAAGCCGATCCTAGAGCCCGGATTTGACTTGGACAGCGGAGAGGACCTCGTTGCGGAGCTATGGAGGTGGAGCACCGGATCTACAAAGGTTGTATTTCCGTTAAACTTCTAGTTAAGTGTTAACTAGTTCCTTGTTCGCCTAGACATCTAGTTATCGATCCGTACTTTAGGGTTTGTAGGCACCATAATTTTTTAAATTGCCATGGTTGATGGCTTGGGAGACCTCACTTGTGTGCCTAGGAACCCTGCAGTGGTATCAGAGCCGAGCTAGAGCCTTAGGCGAAGTCCAGACGGAAATTGAAGTCCGAACGAATCCGAAACCCCGAACCAATATTGCTCTCTGTACAATTTTTAAAAACATGGATTTTTCAGTATTAAAAATATCCAGAAAAACATGCAGGAAAATCTAAGAGTAACTGTGCAATTCGTAACCCTAATTCCCTTAAAGAGCCGCGCTTCCGCGGCACGAGCTTGGCTTGTGCGGCGCAAGCGCGGCGGTTTTGTCGTTTTGTGAGACGAAGTTTGCACAGTAACTCCTAGTTTCCAGTGTTGGTATTCCTGGGTATTTTTAATATTTTTTCCAGAGTTGAATCTTTCTGAGTTGATTTGGGGATTCGGTGTTTCGATAGGGGTATCAAATTTTGTCTGTGTGGCTTTCCGGATAAATTTTAGAATATGTTAAAAAGTTCGACCGGATATAAATACCGAACTTTTCCCCTGTCGGGAAATTTCCAAGTGTTGGATTTTCCATAAGTTTAACGACGTTCTAAGTAGTGCAAGTAACGCGATGGTCCCTCTAGAAGACACAAACCTTAACTCGATTATGTGACCGTCTTGAACTGCCCTTTGAACCTTCGGGTTTGGGGCAGTACGGCGTGCCACATGTGAGGCGTTGGCTTGACCCTTCTACGGCTGGATCGTTGGTACTGAGGCACGAACGGAATGTTGTTATACTTATTTCATGTGTTGATCTGTTTCGGGAAAACTTGGGTGTTCGATAGTTCGATCGGAAAGTTTAACATTTTCTGTTTATCTGGAACGGGATACAATAATTGGAATTCACAATAGTTATGAGATAACTGAATGAATGTTATAAACGTAGCAGTTTAGTCTCACTTGATCGGTTGCCACGGAATTTTGATGTGATCAAAAGTCCGTCGCAATCACGTAGCGTACGCGGATACTCGCCGGGTAAACTTAATAGACAGCTTCACGCCATTGCCCCGACCAAGTGACTGTAGGAGAACCCCGTCGCCGAAAGCATCCGTCCGGGTGCTCGCGGTAGCGGTGTTCCGCCTTGGTGCACTTCGTCGACGGTAACGGGGGTGCAGCCGTCTACTGAAGTTTGCGACGAGCATTCGATCAGACTGTCGGGAATCCTGTTGAATTGCCCGATTTGATATTGAAAAGTGTTTTCGATTTTGAGACTAAAATGCGGGGTTTATAATAGTTAGGCATGTGATGTCTAAGAAATTCATTTGGTCAGGCATGCGATGTCTGAGGTGGTTGCGGATTCCAACTGTTGTAGTTTTACACTTTCTTTTCTGTGACCGTAAGTGTAATATGTTATATCGCCGGTTTCGTTGCTATATGTCAACGACAATTGGGATGGACATATTTACTTACGTTGATGACATGTGATGTTATGTGTTGCTGGATATGTTATATTGGATCGTCGTGTTTGAATAGCCGGGGGTTTTTATGTGAGATGAGTGTTTTTCATTTTCATTCATGTAAAAACTTGTATGTAATATTCTTTTATTGGGGCGCTTCCAGGTTGCGGGAGTTGTCACCTTTTGTATATTATTTACTTTTCCGCACTAGGTTAGACCCAAGGAGGAGGGCACAAGTAACCGGGTTCTGGAGTCCAGTGGGAGACCAACTCGAGGAGTCGGGTCCGGGTCTCCTAACTCCAGAATTGGTAGGGTTGCTTGCCGCTCTCGTAGGGGTCTAGGGGTGTGGGTTTGGCTATTCATCACAACCGTGGAATCCGTGTTTTATACTGGCTCGTATTGAAAACACGGACGTCCTAGTATATCCAATATTTCATATGATTCTTCTGCTGCGATATCTGTGATGTGATCTTGTGATGTTCTTTGATAGATACAGTATATAGTATATATGATATATTATATAGGCGTTACTTATGTTTTACACCCGCGCTAGCCCTGCCCCGCTCTGCCGTTAGTTACCTAACCTAACGGTGCACGAGGGGACATCGAGGCGAATGCGGATGGCATAAGTGTACGTCGTATTTATCTGTGATGATTAGGTATTTAAATGATGGGACTTCATTAATATGATTAATGAAATAAAAGAAACCTAAGATGTTGTAGAATCGAATTTCAAAATAAAACAGGAAGCTACAGTTCTTGCTTTGCATAGCGGTATATGAGATATATCCTGCACCTTATTCGATGAGGAAAGGACCGAGATCCCTTCACCGGGAGTGACTCCTTTAGCAATAACTGGCAGATGCTACACACTCGGTTTGTATTTTGATTGCTTTTAAGGGTTTTTGCTTTGCACAGTGATATATGTGATATATCCCGCACCTCATTCGACGAGGAAAGGACCGACGATCCCTTCACCGGGAGTGACTCCTTTAGCAAAACTAGAAAAGCCTCAAAAACACTCCATTTCAAAATTCATTCGATCCTACAACGATATCAAGTTCATTACGTAATAGGTTTTCAGAAAAACCTGTCGTAGCCCTCTGTCATTTCAGATAAGTAGTAGTTAGTATTCGTGCTACGTTTGTTGGCCTGCGTCAAGGCGTAGTGTGCGGTAGCTAACTGGTGCTTATCTGCATAAGCATATGATGTGATTGGATTAGAGTAGTCGTGCGACTTTGTTGGCCTGCGTCAAGGGTCGTGCGGGTGGGTTTAATTCAATCAGGAAATGACGGGTTGAACTTGACTAGCGGACTATGGTTTGTTGGCCTGCGTCAAGGTCATAGGACGCTAGGGGCAAAATATTATCGGGAATTTCAAGTGTTGAAATTTGCAATGAGATTGCATACCTTCTATGAGATAGTTGGATCCCGATACCCGCTGCGAGTAAGAGTTACTCCTGGGAGAGTTTTACATATTACAATTAGCCGATCAAGTAGGTGTCTAGAAAGGAAAACGAGGTTACGCCTCTGGGAAAACGAGGTTTACATTAATTAGGTTCGTGCGAAAGCACGGGGGACCTCCCTCAAAGTACCGACACTGGCCTGGCTGAAAGATTGGCGAATTTGTAGTGTGTAATTAATCCCGGCTAGTCTTTCCTTTTAGGGTTTGAAGGAAGATTTGATAAAAAGCAGTGGGAGCCATCCTGATTAGATAAAATAAAAACCAATCTATTCTTGACAGAGCGCACGCTGAGTGTTTTCTTCTCTCTCTCTCCTGGTAGCGACCATACCACGCCTTAATCAAGATAATAATACGGATTTTTGACCGAACCCGCTTGTTATACTGAGCTGGGGAACGTTGGTCCCGCTCCAACTTATAATTGTTATAAGACAGAGCAGGAAATTGGGGAATACCAGATTTCCCGTGCCGCCCAAACGAAGAGAGTGCATGCTGATGCATCATCTTCAGGTGTGTTCATTATACAGAACTGTTTCTCAGTATCCTTTACGTCCTGGGTATGTGATACCAGATCAGGATCCCAGATATGTAATCTGTTACATAGGGCTGCAGATAGGTAGAGAACTGAGAACGGGTGATAAGTTTCATGAGGCAGAAAACGGGGCAAGAGTTGCAGCCAAGTCTGTTGGTCACTGTCACCCTGTATTACCGATACATTGATTCTGAACGAATGTTGTTAGATACCGAACCTGATATACAAAATCATATCAGTCTCTTTATTAGTAAAGAAAGGATATAATTTTGTATTGTTGGATAATGTTTTGAACATTTCCTATATCAAAAGTTGATCGGTTCAGGCACGTTATCTAAAAGCGTTGATGTTCTAAATCAAACTACAGTTCTTACTATATGGAACACACACAAGTGGAAGAGTTCAGAAATGAACGAATTCTTCTTGAGGCATTGTAGACTAGGTCAGATCAATGTGACCCGACTAGCTAGAGTTATATAAAGATGCATATTTAAATTAGTTTGAATTTACATCTTGTGAAACTCGCCAGTCATGTCACAAAGATAAGATGACCACAGCTCTGTTTAATGGAAACAGAGAAAGAGTTAGTGAACTCTTAGGATGATACATGTTGATGTATGTAGGTCCCCTGTCTACACATGCCAAGACTGGTTCTTTATACTTCATTACATTCTCTGATAATCTCTTTAGATTCAGACATATGTTCCTGTTGAAACACAAGTCCGAACCTTTTGAGATATTCACAGAATATAAGTTAGAAGTAGAAAACCAAAATACGGGTATAAGTATTATGTCCTTTGATGTGATCAGGGAGGAGAATACTTGAGCACGGAATTCCAGGACTATTCTAAAGGAGAATGAGATTCTCTCTCAGCATTACTCCTCCGTATACACCATAGCACGATGGTATATCGGGGCGGAGCAGATACACCCTATATGATATGGTGTGCTCTATGATGAGTACTACTGAGTTACCTTTTTCCTTTTGGGAGTTATGCACTTGAGAAGCTGCATACCTATTGAATAAGGTTCTAGTCAAATCAGTTGCCTACCACTCCATATGAGATATGGAAAGGGAAGAGCCCATATCTTAAGTTAGTTAAAGATTTGGGGATTGTCCGTCACTTGTCTAAAAGCAAAATCCGGACAAGCTCGAGGCAAGGTCTGTAATGTAGAACTGGAAAGGTTCCAGCTATACAAACAACAGAAGATGATTTGGTAGAACCAAAGGATTCAGTAGAGACCAACGAACCTCAGCCTCTCCGCCGATCTAGTAGGGTTCCTCACCCACCTGAGAGATACTTCGGTTTCTCTAAGACAGTGGGAGCGAGGATTGCATCATGAGATGATGACCCAACTAGCTTCGAGCAGGCCATCGAGAGTAAGACTCTGTAAGAATGGCTGGATGTTTAGCGATCTGAGATGGAATCCATATACACCAACAAAGTATGGACTTTGGTTGCTATATCTGAAGGGTTAAATCCCCATCAGGAGCAAGTATATCTTGAGAAGATTACTTGGTGTAAATGGAAAAGTTGAGACTTTCAAAGCTAGACTTGGTAAAGGTTTTTGTCATCGACCAGGCGTGGATAATGATGAAACCTTTTCAAGTAGCTATGCTTAAGTCCATCCAGATCCTACTTGTCACGGCTACATACCATGACTGCGATATCTGGTGGTTGGGTGTCATGACTGCTTTTCTAAATGATGTTTTAGAAGAGTGCGTCTATAAGTACACAGCCAGAGGGCTTCGTAGACAGTGGGAGCAGCGGAAACGTGTGCAAGATGCTTTATAAGATTAAAGCAGGCATCGCGGAGTTGGAACATCTGTTTTGATGGATTAGTCAAAGATTTTGACATCATCAAAATGGTAGATGAACCTTGTATAAACAAAAAGGTAGTAGGGAGTATGGTGGTGATCCTCGTAGAGTACGTGGATGACATACTCTTGATAAGAAAGGAGTTTCTTATGCTACGCTCGATCAATCTCCGTTTATCACAAAGATTCTCCATATAGGATCAAAATGATACCCCATAAATCCTGAGTTTTGGATCTATGAGATAGATCTAAATGCATGTTAGGATACTCACTAGTTGTAGTGAGTTGGTATCAATCGATCCTGGGGAGAATCACTGGAAGGGTTCCAGGGTGATACAGACGACTGAATGTCAGTCGCAGGCATTGTCTTTACCCTCAGTAAAGGGACGGTATGTTGAAGAGTTCCAAGCTAGATACCATGACATACTAGACGATAAAGGCTGGATACATCGCTACTTAAGATGCTACCAAAGAGGCAGTCTGGGTGTATATTGGTTCATGAGATGAACTATGTTCCTCCCATTGTGTGACAATGGAGTTGTGGCTTATGCCAAGGAACGCCCGTCCCATCGGTGATCCAGACATATTCTAAGGCAGTATCACTTGATCATGGAGATGGTTGATCTCCAGGGAGATCGAGGTTAGGAGAGTAGATTCAGAGGACAACACAGCGGATCCACTCACAAAGGCCTGTTCCCAGAGAGAGACTTTCAAGGGATGGTTGAGTATGAGATACTGCAACCACTGCTATCAGATGGCCCTAGTGCAAGTGGGAGATTGTTAGTTATATGTATGCCCTAGAGGCCATTACTGTACATAGGATGTATAGTGTAGTGGATGCTGGGACATATATAGGGAGGACTTTCTTGCTCGACATGATAGTATGCTATCTGGTTGAACTTTACCTTAACGTGTATACTGATTGTCTCTCTGTTACATGTTGGTAAAGCCCTTAGGATGTGTGCTTGACTACCTGGACTATGATGCGGATCATACTAGTGGGGACATGGTAGTCCATAAGTACATCCTTCAAAGTCCCTAGTCGTGGGTGTATCGAGACGGGGCATCGATATACCAGAGTAGACTAGCATATACCTTCTCGACCCATACAGATGGGCGATGGATGATCCCATATCCATTGGTGTTTGACATCAGAGATGATATACGGGTGCTCAGTAGAGACTGGGTACACTGGACGGACTCGCCGAGAACTCCCAGATGGTATTATACCTCACGTCAGATGGCAGTTCTCTGGTGACACTGGTACAGAGTAGTCTGTTGACCCGAGATCGTCATAGAGTCTTGTGTGGTTCCCACTGTGCTTTGATTTCCATCTTACCACGTCCAAGAGGGCGTGCAAAACGGTGGTTTTTGGGTACAGTCCCGAGTCACATGGAGGCAATGAGCGATAGGAGGGGATTCGTCTCTCCCGGTATAGGGAGTTGATGTTGCGCTGTGTTCGATTGGCTATAACAGGAAATCCCTGGCCAGGGTTGCTGAGATTTACTGGTAAGTGTTACCAGTAGTTTCTCGAAGAGTTATAGACCTCATATCGACACGACTTATTGAGCTATTGGGGTCTGACGTATACCACCCCTAGGCGAGATATGCGACATATCAGACGATCAGACCGGACTGTACGGTAGTGTTACTGGTCGGATTCACTGGAGTGTGAGCGGGCTTGCTCGTCGATCTTCAGATCGCTCAATACCCGGGTGGCCGTTACGTTTAGCAGACCGCTTGCGGCTTGTGGATGTTTGATATGATCATCATCTGCTGCCGGCGTATTGACGAGTCTTTAGAGTCCTACACAGAGGTTTCCTGGCTCAAGCGAAACGAAATAGGAGCGCATATGAGATATGTGCGGGACCGAGAATAATGCGTGTATGTGATACCGTATTCTATTCTCGCGATAAATATATCGAATGGTTGTATGCGATATAACCTAGTTTTCGATTCAAGCGTTGATTCGATAAGCCGATATATTGTATACTAGTCGGTTGTGTGCGACATAACCGGGTCATTGAATCAAGTGTTGATTTAATGATTTAATGCATATTTATATATTTGATATATTACTTTGCATCAACTAGTATCGGTTTACTTAAGATGGATTTTCTCACTCGGATGTGCGCATTGTATATGCGATATACTTTTGTGCACTTCATTGTATCATGTTTGATGATGCATGTCATGCTAGGGTTCAAGTGTAAAGATTAAACCTTGGTTAATGAAATGGTTAGGGTTTATTATTTATTATTCATTTATCTTATTTAATTATGCTTTTTATTTTTGATAAATGAATAAAAGAAATGAGAAAAAGAATGGTGGCTTCTTTTGTTCTTTAGTTGAAGCTTCATGAAGCTTTGTTCAAGTCAACCATACTTATCTCATCCTTAACCCTAACCATTCCCACTAACCATGATTCATTCTCTACACTTAACTCTAGTTAAAATTATGATAAGAATTCATTTTCTTTTCATTTTTCTTTTAACTTATCATAACCTTTACTTCTTCTTCTTCCTTGCTTCAAGTGAAGAAAAGTTAACCTCATCAATGGTGATTGATGCATATGAGTGAGAAATCCAATTCTAAAGTCTACCCACTTCCTATTTCTTCATCCTCTACCTCTTGCCAAGTAGTAGAGTGTGTTTACTTCACAAGTTTCTTGACTTGGTGAAGTCGGAGCTTGATTTTGCGATGCCTCGACGTAGATCATCTTCGGCATGGACATCGACGACCTAGCTTTCCCATTCTCCGACGAAGCCGATCCTAGAACCCGGATTTGACTTGGACAGCGGAGAGGACCTCGTTGCGGAGCTATGGAGGTGGAGCACCGGATCTACAAAGGTTGTATTTCCGTTAAACTTCTAGTTAAGTGTTAACTAGTTCCTTGTTCGCCTAGACATCTAGTTATCGATCCGTACTTTAGGGTTTGTAGGCACCATAATTTTTGAAATTGCCATGGTTGATGGCTTGGGAGACCTCACTTGTGTGCCTAGGAACCCTGCATGATGTATGTATGCATGTGTGCATGCACATCCATATGTGCATGAACAAGAGTGAATGAATACATGCATGCATACATCCAAAAGAAACAAGATAGGATTTCTAGTGAGAAGCTAATGGTTAAATGATAAATCAACACTTGATTTATCAACCCGGTCATATCACATACGGCCCGACCAAAAGCAAACCGCCCAATTAATATACGGTATCTCATACGCGCATTTTAACCGGGTCCATGCGCATATCGCATACGCGCACCACAACGTTTCGCCTGGACTAGGCAACTCCTTCGTGGGACTCTAAGACTCGTCAATACGCTGGCAGTGGGTGATGATCATATCAAGCACCCCCAAGCCGCAAGCTGTCAGCTAAACGTAACGGCCACCCAGGTATTGAGCGATCAGAAGAAAACAAGCGAACCTGCTATAACTCCCGTCGAGCCAACCGGCAACACTACCGTACAGTCCGGTCTCTTCGTCAGATATGCTGCATATCGAGCCTAGGGATGGTAACGTCGACCCCAATAACTCAATAAGTCATGCCGGTGAATGGTCTATAACAGATCGAGAAACTACTGATAACACTTATCAGTAAATCTCAGCAGCCCTGGCCAGGGACTTACTGATATAACCAGTCGAGCACAGCACAGCATCAACTCCCAATACCGGGAGAGACGAAACCCCTCCTATCGCTCATCGCCTTCGTGTGTCTCGGGACTGTACCCAACGGCCACCTGTTTGCACGACTCAGTAGAGCCGTGGTAGGGTGGTAATCAAAGTACAGTGGGAGAGCACACAAGACTCTATGACGATCTCGGATCTACAGACTAACCTGTACCAGTGTCACCTGAGAACTGATATCCGACGATAGATATAATTCCATATAGGAGTTCTCGGTGAGTCCGTCCAGTGTACCCAGTCATCACTGAGCACCCGTATATGATCTTAATGTCAAACATCGATGGATGTGGGAACATCCATCGCCCATCACATGGGTCTAGTATCATATACGCTAGTCTACTCTGGTATATCGATGCCCCGTCTCGATACACCTACGACTAGGGACATTTCAGGATATGCTTATAAACTACAGATGTCCCACTAGTATGATCTCTATCATAATCACTGTAGTCAAGCCGATATCCTCAGGGCTTTATCAGTATGTATGAATGAATAAAAGCATGATCAAATCAACATGTCAGATAAAGAATAACCAGATAGCATACTATCATGTCGAGCAAGAATGTACACTGAATATATATATATACATGTACAGATACATCCACTTTCATATAATGGCCTCTAGGGCATACATATATCCAACAATCTCCCACTTGCACTAAGGCCAGTTATTGGCATATCTCATACCCAACATCTCAAAAAGTCGCTCATGCTGCGGCTGAGGGAGGGCCTTGGTGAGTGGATCTGCAGCGTTATTCTTTGTGTCTACTCTCTTAATCTCGATCTCGCGGCGAACTACAATCTCCCGGATCAAATGAAAACGCCTCAGTATGTGTCTGGACCGCTGATGGGACCTGGGCTCCTTGGCTAACGCCATAGCCCCATTATTATCACAATACAATGGTATTGGATCAATAATGGTTGGAACTACTCCTAGCTCCGAGACGAACTTCTTCATCTAGATGGCTTCCTTGGCGGCATCATTCGCAACAATGTACTCAGCTTCCATCGTAGAGTCTGCAACGGTATCCTGTTTGGAACTCTTCCAACTTACCGCCCCTCCATTGAGGGTAAATACAAACCCTGAGATAGATTTGCTGTCGTCCTTATCGCTCTGGAAGCTCGAATCGGTAAAGGCCTCCATTTGGAGATCTGCATTACCATACACCAAGAACAATTCTTTAGTCCTTCGTAAGTACTTAAGAATGTTCTTCACAGTTGTCCAGTGATTCTCCCTTGGGTTGGATTGATACCTGCTTACAACACTAAGTGCATAAGCTACATATGGGCGTGTACATAACATCGCATACATTATAGATCCTACTGCCGAAGCATAGGGTATAATGCTCATGCGAGCTCTCTCTTCATCGGTCTTTGGACAAGAATCCTTGGAGAGAGTGACTCCATGGCAAGCGGGTAAGGCACCCCGCTTGGAGTCTTCCATACTAAACCTTTTTAGGATGGTGTTGATGTACCTGGTTTGGGACAATCCCAATAACTTTTTGGATCTATCCCTATAGATCCTTATGCCCAGGATGTAAGTGGCATCACCCAAGTCCTTCATGGAGAACCTTAGTGATAAGAAAGATTTGACAGACTGTAGCATAGGAATATCATTTCCTATCAGAAGAATGTCATCCACGTACAATACGAGGAATGTGACAGCTCTTCCTACAGCCTTCTTATAAACACAAGGTTCATCTGGATTTTTGATGAAATAAAACTCTTTGATAACATCATCGAAACAGATGCTCCAACTCCGAGATGCCTGCTTTAACCCATATATGGATTTAAGCAATCTACATGCTTTCCCGGTGCTCCCACTGTCAATGAAGCCCTCTAGCTGATCCATATAAACGCATTCTTCTAAATCTCCATTTAGAAATGCTGTTTTAACGTCCATCTGCCAGATTTCATAGTCGTAGTGAGCAGCAATAGCAAGTAGGATCCGAATGAATTTAAGCATGGCTACGGGCGAAAAAGTTTCGTCATAGTCCAAACCTGGTCTTTGACGAAAACCTTTCGCCACAAGTCTTGCCCTATAGGTCTCTACCTGTCCATCTACACCAATCTTTCTTTTAAAGATCCATTTGCATCCCACAGGTTTTACCCCAGGGGGTACAATGTCCAAAGTCCATACTTTGTTGGTGTACATAGACTCCATTTCGGATCTCATGGCATCCAGCCACTTCACAGAGTCTCCACTCGTGATAGCTTGCTGAAAACTGGTAGGGTCATCATCATCCATGATGCAGTCTTCTCCGTCACTATCAATGAGGAAACCGTAGTACCTCTCCGGTGGGCGAGAAGTCCTACCAGACCTTCGGAGTGGCCGAGGTTCCTCAGTTTCTATTGCAACAGCCGGTTCAACCAAATCGTCATTTGTAGTTTGTGTCTCTAGAACCTCTTCTAGATCCACCACTTTGCCATCATCTTTATCTGTGAAAAACTCTTTTTCCAAGAATGTGGCATACTGAGAAACAAACACCTTTTGTTCCTCTTTGTGGTAGAATAGATATCCATAAGAATTCTTTGGATACCCCACAAAATTACACATGACTGACCGTGTCTCGAGTTTTTCCGGATTCTACTTTTTAACATAGGCCGGGCAACCCCAAATCTTAATCCTCTTAAGAGATGGTCTCTTCCAATGCCATATCTCATATGGCGTGGTAGACACGGTTTTGGTTGGAACCCTGTTCAGTAGAAATGCTGAAATCTCCAATGCATGCCCCCAAAATGAGACGGGTAACTCAGCATCACTCATCATGGATCGGACCATATCTAATAGGGTCCTATTCCGTCGTTCAGACACACCGTTGTGCTGTGGTGTGTAAGGAGGAATGAGTTGAGAGAGAATCTCATTCTCTTTTAGGAAGTTAGCAAATTCCATACTGAGATACTCTCCACCTCGATTTTATCGAAGCATCTTGATACTTGAGCCGGTTTGTTTTTCTACTTCTTGTTTATATTCAATGAATTTCTCGAAAGCTTCAGACTTGTGCTTTAATAAAAATACATGACCGAATCTTGAGAAATCGTCAGTGAAAGTAAGGAAGTAAGAAAAACCGCCTCTAGCCTGTGTAGACATTAGACCACATACATCACTATGTATGAGTCCTAGGAGCTCGGTAGCTCTTTCTCCGTGTCCGGTAAACGGAGTTTTGGTCATTTTACCCTTGATACAAGACTGGCAAGTCGCATAAAATTTATATTCAAAAGGGTTTAAATATCCTTCTTTGTGTAACTTGTTTAGTCTTGTTTCGTTAATATGACCAAGTCTACAGTGCCAAAGAAAAGCTTCATTTAATTCTGAAAGTTTTCTTTTCTTAGTGTGTTGTATACTGAAAACTGTGTCTTGATTTAGGACGTATATCCCGTTATTAAGTGTACCATACCCAACCAACATTTGATTTAGGTGAATGTTCATAACATTGTTCTGCAATACAAAATTATATCCTTCATTGTCGAACAAAGAAACAGATATTATATTACATAGCATACTTGGTACAAAATAACATAGGTTCAAAACAAATATACACCCAGATGGCAACCCCAAGTGATACTCTTCCACTGCGACTGTATGTACATTGGAACCATTTCCAACACGGAGAGTATGGTCACCTGTCTTCAAAACTTTGCTATTTCTCAGCCCCTGCATAGAATTGCAAATGTGAGAACCTGAACCGGTATCTAATACCCAGGAAGCAGAGTTTATTGAAAAACAGTTTTCTGTCACAAACACACCTGAAGCGGAAGCATCCCCATGCTTCTTCTTGAGGTTCAAGTACTCCGTACAGTTGCGCTTCCAATGTCCTATCTTGTGGCAATGAAAACATTCACCTTTCCCCGAGTCTCCAGCTTTGGACTTTTCCTTTCCCTTCACCTTTTTAACTCCACCCTTAGGATTGGTGGGCTTCTTCTTTTTCTTTCCTTTGGCCTTAGCCTTTGGGCGAAAAGAAGAAGATTGCCCAATAGTCATAACGGGAGTTTTCATTGATTTCATAGTGCTCTCTGCACTCCTTAACATATTAAGGAGTTCAGGTAGCTCCTTCTCCATGCCGTGCATGTTGAAGTTAACTATGAATTGAGCAAAGGTGGAGGGGAGGGACTGCAGAATAATATCCGTATATTGTTCATTGTCCATCCTAGGTCCTCAAGCTCTTCTATAAGAGCTATCATCTTCAGAACATGGTCTCCTACCGGTGTGCCAGAGGCCATTCGCATCTGAAACAATTTCTTTGATGCTTCGTATCGTAATACGCGGGATTTCTCTCCATACAACTCCTTTGTATGGAGGAATATGGTTTGAATGTCCATATTCTCGTGCTGCTTTTGATGTGTATTGTCCATCGATGCAAGCGCGAGACATTTGGCCATGGCACAGTCAGCGTCCCATGTCTTGCGGACTTCAATGTCCGCAACTGAGGATTTTGGACCTGGGGTGGGCGGGGCTGAAGCCGTGAGGACATATGATACTTTATCATAAGTCAAGACTATTTTCAGATTTCTCAGCCAGTCTTTATAATTGGTCCCATTCAGTTTGTTTTTATCTAATAGAAGCTTGAGTCTAGTCATTGGTATCTGCCATTAAGAGAGAGAAAAAAATACACTCAGCGAAAGCTCTTGCATAGATTAGATTGGTTATTATCTTGTCTAATCGATGTCTCCCACTGCTTTAATCAAGTTTTTCTTTCAAACCTTAAAAAGAAAACTAGCAAGGATTAATTACAGTCTACAACTTCGCTAACCGTTCAGCCAGGCCAGTGTCGGTACTTGAGGGAGGTTCTCCGTGCTTTCGCACGGACCTAATTAAAGTAAACCTCATTTTCCCAGAGGCGTAGCCCCGTTAACACCTTTCTAGACACCTAATGAGTTAGCTAATTGTAAACTGCAAAACTCTCCTAGGAGCAACTAGTGCCCACAGTGGGATCGGGATCCAACCATCATATGGAAGGTATGCAATCTCATTGCAAATCTCAACACTTGAAATTCCCGATATGATTTTTACCCCTAGTACTTATGACCTTAACTATGGTCAACAAATCATAAGTACCAGTCAAGTTCTACCCGTCATTTCTTGATCAATTAGACCCACCCATATGACCCTTAACTATGGTCAACAAAGTCGCATGAATGTCCTAATTAATCTGCATCATATGCAGTGTAGGAAGACATCACTTAGCTACCGTACACTACGCCTTAACTAAAGTCAACAAACGTAGCACGAATACTAAGTACTCTACTTCCTAAAATGACGGAGGGTTGCGGATGATTTTTAAGAAAATATTTAACGCTTTGAACTTGATATCGTCGTAGAATCAAATGGTTTTCAAAAGGAGTGGCTTGTGCTCCGCAGTTTTTGAAATACAGCTTTTTCATAAAGAGCCGAGTGGTTTTCAAATCTGATTCTACAACATCTTTTTAGGTTTATTTTCTTTACATTAATCATATTAATGTAATCTCATCATTTAAGTCATTAAGCCAATCACAGAAAAGAAACGAAAATAACACGTACGCTTATGCCATCCGCATTCGCCGCAATGTTCCGTTATGCACCGTTAGGTTACTTAACTAACGGCATACCGGGACGGGAATAGCGTGGGTGTAAAACATAAGCAACGTCTACTATATATCATATATATAATATGTCATTCGTCTCAGATATCTCAGAACACAGGCAGCAGAAACATATATATAATGTGGGATATACTAGGACGTCCGTATTTAGTATTTAGCCAACAATAGAAAATACGGATTCCACAGTCGCGATGAATAGTCAAGCCCACACCCCTAGACCCCTATGAGAGCGGCAAGCGACCCTACCAATCCTGGAGTTTAGGAGACCCGGTCTCGACTCCTCGAGATGGTCTCCCACTGAACCCCAGAACTCGATCACTTGTGCTCCCCTCCTTGGGTCTATCCTAATGCGGAAAAGTAAATAATATACAACACTGGTGACATCAACCTCAACCCGGAAGTGCCCTAAATAAAAGAATATTACATTACATTTGAATTTTACATGAATGAAAAATAAAACATTCATCTCACATAAAACCCCCCGGCTATTCGATCGCGACAATCCTGCACATCATATCTCAGCAACACATAATATTATATATCATCAACGTAAGTAAGTATGCGTACCCCAATTGTCGTTGATGTATAGCAACGAAACCGGCGATATCGAACATACTACACTTACGGTCACAGAAAAGAAAGTGTAAAACTATAATATTTGGAATCCACATTCTCTTTAGACATCATAAATGCGAAATATCACATACTTCGTATTTCATGCCTAAACTATATGAATTCCACATATTGTATCACATTCCAGATAAATAGACAGTATTAAAGTTTTCGACCGAATGATCAAATACCCAAAATTCCCTAAAGCTCAACACTTGAGCGGAGTTCAAAAAATCCAGAGTGTGTCACAGTAGTAGCGGTCCAGCCGTAGAACGGTCAAGCCAACGCCTCACATGTGGCACGCCGTACTGCCCCAAACCCTAAGGTTCAAAGGGCAGTTCAAGACGGTCACATAATCGAGTTAAGGTTTGTTATCTTCTAGAGGGTCCACCACAAAACTTGCACATATATCCGAAAGATTTAAACCCCGTGAAAAGTGAGCAAACGACACTCGTTCGAACAATTCAATACTTTCTAGTTATCCGGAAAGACAAGAAGTTGAAATTCCGATCGAATCAATGAACTCAAAACAATCTCCAGAACTAACAGTACTAAATTCAGATTAAAAATACCCAAAAATATATTCAAGCAATTATAAGCATTACTGTATAAAAATAAAAAAATATAGCCTCTGTACGGCCGCGGAGCCGCGGCCCAAGCATGCTTTGGCCGCGGTTCCGCGGTGGATTTAACTATTCATGGGCTCGTATTTTACAGTTATGCTTATATTTACCTGCTGAATTTTTTAAGGATTTTTAATTCTGAAAAATATCAGTTTTCAAAAAATGTCTAGAGAGTGTCCCGTAATTCCGTATTTCGGTTCGATCGGAGTTTATACTTCGCTAAAGTATCGCCTAATGTTCTAGGTCGTCTCTGATACCAATGTTAGGTTTACCTAGCACCCTATGAATGGTTTGGAAGCATCACATGTACCAAAGATGAGATTTTTATGGTGCTAAGTAAGCATACAAAGGATCTATCCTAGAAAAATTAGGGTTTCAAAACAATACATGTAACAAAGGATAGGGTTTTGAGAGTACAACCTTTGTAGCTCCCTATTCTTGACTCCTTGGCCACTTGAGGGTTGGAGAACGGTTAACTTGAAGTCTTCTAGTATCCACGACGATCCACCCGAAGCTCCTTTGTCCAAGCTAGCAACTTCACTTTAACAAGAGAAAGGAATGAAGCTAACACTCTAAACAAGTGGGCAAAACTTGTGTAGAATGGTGTTGTAGTTCTCTTTCTCACTTCAAAATCCTATCTTTTTGAGTATTTTGCTCACTTGAAAATTCTAAAGAGCAAAAGATCAAGGTTGAAGAAGATGATGACCTTTTTTGAGAAAAAGAGAAGATAAACTCTAATGAGAAAATGAAAAATATAAGTATATATATTTTCCACTTCTCATCTTAAACCATGGTTAATTATAAAGATATTATTGTATTTGAGTTTAAAACACCAAAGAAAAATTAACCAAGGGTTAATAAGTAGGTGAGCATGGTAAGATGAAGAAGAGTGTAGAAACAATCTATGAATTAACCCTTTGTCTTTTCCTTTTTGTTTTAACACAAATGTAATAATAATCCATATAAAAACCCATGGTGTGAGTCTTATGTTGCCACCATTTTCAATGTATATACAACCATGATAGAATGATGTATGTATGCATGTGTGCATGCACATCCATATGTGCATGAACAAGAGTGAATGCATACATGCATGCATATATCCAAAAGAAACAGGATAGGATTTCTAGTGAGAAGCTAATGGTTAAATGATAAATCAACACTTGATTTATCAACCCGGTCATATCACATACGACCCGACCAAAATCAAGCCACCCAATTAATATACGATATCTCATACGCGCATTTTAACCGAGTCCATACGCATATCGCATACGCGTACCATAACGTTTCGCCTGGACTAGGCAACTCCTTTGTGGGACTCTAAGACTCGTCAATACGCTGGCAGTGGGTGATGATCATATCAAGCACCCCCAAGCCGCAAGCGGTCAGCTAAACGTAACGGCCACCCGGGTATTGAGCGATCAGAAGAAAACAAGCGAACCTGCTATAACTCCCGTCGAGCCAACCGGCAACACTACCGTATAGTCCGGTCTCTTCGTCAGATATGCTGCATATCGAGCCTAAGGATGGTAACGTCGACCCCAATAACTCAATAAGTCGTGCCGGTGAATGGTCTATAACAGATCGAGAAACTACTGATAACACTTATCAGTAAATCTCAGCAGCCCTGGCCAGGGACTTACTAATATAACCAGTCGAGCACAGCACAGCATCAACTCCCAATACCGGGAGAGAGGAAACCCTTCCTATCGCTCATCGCCTTCGTGTGTCTCGGGACTGTACCCAACGGCCACCTGTTTGCACGACTCAGTAGAGCCGTGGTAGGGTGGTAATCAAAGTACAGTGGGAGAGCACACAAGACTCTATGACGATCTCGGGTCTACAGACTAACCTGTACCAGTGTCACCTGAGAACTGCTATCCGACGATAGATATAATTCCATATAGGAGTTCTCGGTGAGTCCGTCCAGTGTACCCAGTCATCACTGAGCACCCATATATGATCTTGATGTCAAACATCGATGGATGTGGGAACATCCATCGCCCATCACATGGGTCTAGTATCATATACGCTAGTCTACTCTGGTATATCGATGCCCCGTCTCGATACACCTACGACTAGGGACATTTCAGGATATGCTTATAAACTATAGATGTCCTACTAGTATGATCTCTATCATAATCACTGTAGTCAAGCCGATATCCTCAGGTCTTTATCAGCATGTATGAATGAATAAAAGCATGATCAAATCAACATGTCAGATAAAGAATAACCAGATAGCATACTATCATGTCGAGCAAGAATGTACACTGAATATATATATATATACATGTACAGATACATCCACTATCATATAATGGCCTCTAGGGCATACATATATCCAACAGTTGTCTTTTTCCAAACCCTAATGAATATGTGAAATATCAATTAATAATATTAATTAAATGAAATTGGGTTATGGTTAGGGTTGTTGACTTGTTGATCAAGGTTGACTTGTTGACCAAGGTTGAAACATTGACCATCAACATTTCACTCCAAAGATGCTCTTTGATCTTTGCAAAAACATTTAATGTGAAATGATAATGGTCTTATCAAACCAACCATCACCTTTTTCATTTTGATTAATATTATTAATTAGATTAATTCACATATATTGGTTATGGTTGTAAAACTATTATCATTCTCTCACATTCATTCTCTCTCATCCTTTCTTCTTCCTCTTCCTCTAGCTCAAGAAAAATTCATCTCATGTGTTGAGAAACATTTCCTTGGAGATAAAACACCAAAGCCACTCTCTACTCATCCTAAGGTTGAAGGTCTAGCAAGCCGGACACTTTAGTTTTCTCAAGTTCAAGAAAGAAGCTCAAGGTAGAGACCCTCAGGTGGATCCATCTTCGGCAAGAGAAGGCGACGAGGAGAGAACCATCCGACCACCACAAGGAGTCCAAGAGAAGGAGTTCAAGTTAAGGTATAACCCCCTAACCGAATAGGTAAAGCTCTTGTTAGTTGCTTGTGTGTTGTTTAGCAAAGATCCGGGTTTTCTAGTCCATGTTACCATGACCCGAAAAATCGTTTTTCACCATTTCCGCAAGCCCGAAAGAACCGGGAGAGGTAACGTGGACTTAGAGTGGTATCAGAGCCTAGCTAAACACACCCTAGCATGTTAGCAAAGTATCTAGAATTTCGATCGGACAAAAAAACCGCAAAACACCCCGAAAAATTCAAGTTTCTGCCGATTTTTATTTCTGCTAAAAAAATAATAAATCATGTACTAAACATCAGCTCAGGCTTTTTAAAGAGCAGGCAAGAAAAATGATCCAGTGAGTCGATCAACTCACCGCGGATCCACGGCATGAGCTTGCTCCTGCCGCGGATCCACGGCCGAGTTGACTCGGCCGTGGATTGTTTCTCCTGCAGTGTTGTTGTGCTGGTGTTTTGTGATTTTTTGGATGGTTTGTTTCTGCCCAGAATTTCCAAAGAACAAATTTGTTTTTCGGGTGGTTACAAATTCGTATTTTGATCGATTTTCTGTAGAGTTTGGCTAATGGGTTGTATCTGTATTGTTATATATGTATTGAACGTCTGCTAATCGCTATACATCGATTAGTGGGGGTTATACATATTTGTGATCTGTAATGTTGATGGTATGTGTATATGAATTCATTGGATTGTCGCGGATGAATAGCCGGGGGGTTGTGAGATGAGAGTTTTCTTTATCTTTCATTTCATGTAATATGTAAATTGATGTAATATTATTTATATGGCCGCACAACCGGGATGGGGTTGTAGCCGTCATTGTATAACTTCTTTTACTGTTTTTTCTCCTAGGATAGACCCAAGGTGGGGTGCACAAACTACCGGGTATCTCGAAGTGCCGAGTGGCCTACTCATGTCGTTGAGGGAGGTTGCTTCGCTTCGGGTACTTGGCGGGTAGTTTGCCGCACCCGTAGAGGTCTAGGGTGGGGTATTGGCTATTCATCGCGACCGTGTAATCCGCTTTTCGTTACAGGCTCGAACGGAATGCAGATTCCTAGTATATCCAATGTATTCATCTGTGATCTGGAATGGCTATCATTGCATCTGACGAATGTATATATCTATATGTAGATATCTATTTAGGCGTTGCTTATGTTTTGCATCCGCACTAGTCCAGCCCCCGCTCTGTCGTTAGTTAAGTAACCTAACGGGTGATGACGGGACCCCGTGGCGAATGCGGATGGCATAAGCGTACGTCATATTTTCATTGTTTTCTGCAATGGTAGGATTAAATGATGGGACACATTAAATTAATGCAAGAAAATAAACCAAAGTAGAGTCGTTGGAACACTTTCAAAACCACTTGGTTTCTTTTCAAAAACAACTTTTAAACGTGGAGCTTAAGCCACTCCTTTTAAAAGCTATCTCGTTCCATCGATTATATCAAGTTCACTACGTTCACGGTTTTACCAAAACCATTCGTAGCCCTCCGTCGTTTCACATGGATAGTCAATAGTATTCAAGCTATGTTTGTTGGCCAAAGTCAAGGCATAGTGATTGGTAGCTATTGGGTATTCATGTGCAGCATAGATAGTTGTGTTGGTTTGGGACAGTCGTACTGCCTTGTTGGCCAAAGTCAAGGGTAGGTACGGGTGGGTTCAAATTAACCTGGAGAATGACGGGTAGAACTTGACATGTGACTTATGATTTGTTGGCCAAAGTCAAGGTCAGAAGAGCATGGGGCAAAAATCCACATCGGGAGTTTCAAAAGAAACTGAAACTTGCTAGTGCTGCATACCATTTGGAGTGTGATGATTCTGGTAGGATTCTTTCAGTTTTATCACGCGATGATATTTGGATCCCGATCCTACTATGAGTATATGCTACTCCTCGGGAAATTTCTCACTTAACGATCAATGCTATAAACCTAGTAGGTGTCTAGAAAGGTGTTAGCGGGGCTACGCCCCCAGGGAAAAGAGGTTATTTAATTAAGGAACTTCGCGAAAGCGTTGGAAAACCTCCCTCGAAGTACCAACACTGGCCTGGCTGAACGGTTAAGCAAGTATTGTACGGTGAGATTGATCCCGACCAATTCTTCCTTTTTGGCTTGAGGAGGGATTCGAGAGACAGTGGGAGCCATCCTGTTTAGACAAATTAAAAACCACTCTAAACTTGCAAGAGCATCATGCTAAAGTGTTTCTTCTCTCTCTCCTAATTGCAGTGACCAAGTATCATGACCGGACTTAAGTTACTACTAGATAAAAACATACTAACAGGGCCAAACTACAAAGATTGGCTCAGGAATGTCAAAATGGCAATCACTTATGACAAGTTCGGGTATCTCCTTACCACCAAAGCTCCCCCTGTCCCAGGTCCCAAAACCAGCGTCGCGGATAAGGAAATCGGTAAGACCTGGGAAATCGACTGCGCGAAGGCCAAGTTCCTCGTGCTTGCCTCTATGGACAATGAACACCAGAGGAGGCAAGAGAATATGGACCTTGAATCCATATTTCTCCATACAAAAGAACTGTATGGAGAGCAATCCCGTATCGCCAGATACGAAGTCTCGAAAAAGCTGTTTTCGGCGAGAGTGGCCGTTGGATCATCGGTAGCGGAACACGTGCTTAAGATGATTGGCTTCATTGAGGAGCTCGCGGACCTTGGGACCACATTAGAGAACGAGCTCTACACGGACTTGATTCTCCAGTCCCTTCCTTCCACTTACGCCCATTTTATCCTGAACTTCAACTTGCAAGAAAAAGAAGTTGAACTTTCAGAACTCCTCAACATGCTGAGGAGTGCAGAGGGCACCCTACAGAAAGGTAGGGAAACATCTACTTTGTTTGTAGGAGGATCTTCTTCTTCTAGGTCTAAGGCGAAAGCCAAGGGAAAGAAGAAGAAAACCCCCACCAAACCAAGGGGCGGTGTTAGTAAAGTGGATACGAAGGGAAAGGCAAAGGCAACAAAGGTAGCGGGAAAGCTTGTGGGAAAGGAAGAATGCTTTTACTATCATAAGAGTGGACACTGGAAAAAGGATTGCAGGGCTTGGAAGGCCAGAAACCAGGATCTGAAGCAAGTTGCGGCTTCAGCTTCAGGTGTGTATGTTATTGAAAACTGTCTATCAATAAACTCTACTTCCTTGGTATTGGATACCGGATCAAGATCTTATATCTGTAATTCTTTGCAGGCACTGAGAAAGCGTAGGGTTTTGAAGGCAGGTGATATGACCCTCAGAGTTGCAAACGGAGCTGGCATGGATGCTGAGTCCGTGGGGGACTATCACCTGGGAATGTCAGATGGACATGTTTTGGTTTTGCGTGATTGTTATTTTGTACCCAATGCAACCTGTAATATCATATCTGTATCTTTATTATCTAAAGAAGGTTATGAATTTGCATTTGTAAGTAATGTTGTGAACATTCACCTTAATCAAGTATTGATTGGGTCAGGTACATTAAGCAATGGTATATACGTATTAAACCAACCACAGATTTTCAATGCCCAGAATACACACAAAAGAAAGTCTCCGGAAACAAATCAGGCTTTCTTATGGCATTGTAGACTGGGTCACATCAATGAGAGAAGGTTGACGAAGTTACATACAGAAGGATATTTGGATCCGTTCGAATATCAATCATATGCAACTTGTCAATCCTGTCTCAAAGGAAAGATGACAAAGACTCCATTCACTGGACACGGAGTAAGAGCGAGCGAGCTCTTGGGACTCGTACACAGCGATGTGTGCGGTCCAATGTCTACGCATGCGCGAAGCGGTTATTCTTACTTCATTACTTTTACGGATGACTTTTCAAAGTACGGATATGTCTTCTTAATGAAACATAAATCCGAAGCCTTTGGAAAATTCCAGGAATATAAGAATGAAGTAGAAAAACAAACAGGCAAAAGTATCAAGACACTGAGATCTGATCGAGGTGGTGAATACTTAAGTGCCGAGTTCCCGGATTACTTAAAAAAGAATGGAATTCTCTCTCAGCTTACTCCTCCATACACTCCGCAACATAACGGTGTATCGGAGAAACGGAACCGGGCCCTATTGGATATGGTACGTTCCGTGATGAGTAACGCTGAGTTACCGCGATCATTCTGGGGATATGCACTAGAATCAGCTGCATACCTTTTGAACCGAGTTCCAACTAAGACTGTGCCTACCACACCATATCAGATGTGGTCAGGGAAGAAACCCTATCTTAAGCACATTAAGACATGGGGATGTCCAGCTTTTGTCAAAAAGTAGCATGCGGACAAACTCGAGGCACGCTCAGTACAGTGCAAGTTTGTGGGATATCCAAAGAACTCCAAGGGATATTTCTTCTATTGCGAAGAGGAATAAAAGGTTTTTGTTTCTCGTCATGCCCACTTCTTGGAAACTGAGTTTTTGGAAAATCAGATAAGTGGGAGCGCAATAGAACTGGAAGAAATTCCAGAACCACGAGCTATTACTGAAAGCTTAGTAGAACCAGAGGGTTCGAAAGATCAAGACATTCCTGCGCCGCTCCGCAAGAGTAGTACGCGGTCTCATCCGCCCGAGAGATGCTACGGTTTTCTCATAGACGGGGATAGAGAGGATTGCATCATTGATAGTGATGAACTGACTAGCTTCTAGCAGGCTATTCAGAGCGTTGACTCGGTAAAATGGCTGGATGCAATGCGGACCGAAATGGAGTCCATGTACACCAACAAAGTATGGACGTTGGACGTTGCTCCAGATGGGGTAAAACCCGTAGGATGCAAGTGGATCTTCAAAAGGAAGATTGGTGTAAATGGACAGGTTGAGACCTATAAGGCTAGAATTGTTGGAAATGGTTTTCGTCAAAGACCTGGTTTGGACTATGACGAAACCTTTTCTCCAGTGGCTATGCTGAAATCCATTCGGATCCTTCTTGCCATTGCTGCCTTCCACGATTATGAGATTTGGCAGATGGACGTAAAGACCGCTTTTCTAAATGGAAATTTAGAGGAGTGTGTTAATATGGACCAGCCAGAGGGTTTCATTCAGAGTGGGAGCAGCGGAAAGGTGTGCAAGTTGCTTAAGTCCATCTATGGACTAAAGCAGGCATCGCGGAGTTGGAACATCTGTTTTGATGAGTCGGTCAAAGAATTTGTCTTTATCAATAATCTAAATGAACCATGCATCTATAGTAGATTTGTAGCAAGAACTGTCGAATTCCTCATTTTATACGTGGATGACATTCTCTTAATAGGAAATGACATTCCTATGCTACATTCTGTCAAAGGGTTCTTGTCACACAGGTTCTCCATGAAAGACCTCGGTAATGCCTCTTACATTCTGGGGATCCGGATCTATCATGACAGATCCAAGAGCATATTAGGGCTTTCACAGTCCAGGTACATCGACACCATACTGAAAAGATTCAGTATGGAAGATTCCAAGCGCGGTAATCTACCGGCTTGTCACGGGATCACCCTCTCCAAAGAGATGTCTCCCAAGACTGATTTGGAAAGGGATCGCATGTCTATTATACCCTACGCTTTTGCGGTAGGCTGTATAATGTATGCGATGTTGTGTACCAGACCAGATGTAGCTTATGCACTGAGTGTGGTAAGCCGGTATCAGTCAAACCCAGGAGAAAAGCACTGGATAGCGGTAAAGAACATTCTCAAGTACCTGAGAAGGACTAAGGAGATGTTCTTGGTGTATGGCGGAAAAGACCTCCAGATCGAGGCCTTTACTGACTCCAGCTTCCAGAGTGACAAGGATGATTCCAAGTCCATGTCTGGTTATGTCTTTACCCTCAATGGTGGGGCGGTGTGTTGGAAGAGTTCCAAACAGGAAACCGTTGCTGACTCGACGATGAAAGCAGAATATATCGCTGCTGCAGATGCCGCAAAAGAAGCCGTCTGGATAAGGAAGTTCTTGACAGAACTTCAGGTGGTTCCGTCCATTGTTGATCCAATACCTCTGTATTGCGACAACAACGGGGCTATAGCTTTAGCGAAGGAACCCAGGTCCCATCAGAGGTCCAGACACATCTTAAGGCGGTATCACCGGATCAGGGAGATCGTGGGTCGCTAGGAGATCGAGGTTCGAAGAGTTGCTACAGAAGATAACACTGCTGATCCATTCACGAAGGCCTTACCCCAGACTCAGTTCGAGCGGCTGATCGAGATGATAGGTCTTCGATACGCCAGTACATGGCCTTAGTGCAAGTTGGAGATTGTTAATGTATATGCCCTAGAGGCCATTACTGTATCATACTAGTTTGTATATTACTTAATGGAAGCTTGGGATATTCACAGTTGTATAGACAATCTTGCTCAAAATAGTAGTATGCTACTTGGTTTGTTTCTACTTTAATGTGTACATGTGTTTCTTTTAGTATATCACCTATACACATTAGTGGAGCCCTTAGGATCTTTGCTTGATTACTGTTCATATTAGATTTTTGCATTTTCATACCGCCCAATTTTTATCACATTGCATATCGGTAGATACTCTTGAGCCGTGTTTGCTAGTCAATTGCAGGATACAGGTTCTCGGTTCTAAAAACGGTGAAATTCATGGAAAACACGACAAAATCCGGGTTCCTGCCAACCACAGATAAAACACGGATCTCCGCTCTTTATCCGTCTGTTGCCACACACCAGTTAAGAGACAAAATGGCAAATCAATGTCGTTTTCATGCACAAGGCTCAATGGCAGCACAAGATCCAAGAAATCTACACGGAGCTCGAGGAAATCATGACAAAAAGATCCACATCAAATCACCTTTTGCTCAACAGAAATTCTGGAAAATTCGTGAAGAAAATCTGAGAAAAGATATATACCAGACTCATGGGCACAGCAAACCAGGGAACCATACAAAATTTGGACACCTAACTCCACTAAGGGCCGCGGATCCGCGGCATAAGCAGGCTTAGGCCGCGGTTCCGCGGCCGTATGGTGGCGGCAAGTGTCCAAATTTTGTGGGCAGATTGGTCATTTCACTTTAGTTCTGAATGTTGCCCTAGGTTTTTATTTTCCAGCCTATAAATAGCCCAGAACCTTGTGAAGCCAAGGGTGTGCATAATCTTGTATTTTTCTAGGTTTAGAATACTTGTTTCTTCTTCCTCTTCTCATCTCTTCTCCATTGAAAATCTTGTAGTGAGCTTTTGTGAGTGAAGAATGATGAATAAAGAAGAACCTTTTACTTATCATGCTTGTCTTGTTCTTTAGTTAACTTGTTAATTGTTGTAATTTTCATTTGTTAACTTAGTTGTTGTTATTTCTTGTTGTTTCTTTCTTCTCTCTTTTTCTTTATCCTTAAAACAACCATGATGCTTACGCTTGATCCTTGCCAAGGTGAGGTCGCAAATAGCTAGTTGTTATCTTCTAATCTCTTTCTTTCTATCTTCCTCTTTTTGTTTTGTTTTCTTTTCATTATGATGTGTGAGTAGTTTCATACTTGTTAGGGTAGGATAAGGGAAGTTTGAGAGAAGGAAATCTCTCTCACTCTTTCCTTGTCCAACATCTTAAAATCAACTCCCGTTAATTGAACCACAATCCGCTCCTTACGGCACCCTATCCTATATGATAGTGGTGATTCCGTAGTGAGACCGGTTGTGGTTGAATTAACCGGAGGTTATGGCTAAGAGCCAAGAACGGACGGACAAGCACCAAAAGGAAGAACTTATGCGTTGGAAAGCCTAGCTTATACTCGCAAGTTCCTTCCTAGTCGTGCTAATCCCCGTTGTTGCCGATTACCGTAACACCGATATTAAGAGTGGCAACGAAAGAAGTGGGAGACTCCTAACTCAAACTAACCTAATCCTAACCCTAACAAGCTCTCTTTACATATCATTTTACCACTTAGATAATCACAAACAAAATCTGGACTTTCGGACTTAACTCATTAAAACACATAGAAAAAGATTCCCATCTCCCTGCGGACGACCCGTACTCAACCGGCTAGCTACAAGCGAAACCGTCTTGATTGCGGTAATTAACTAAAACTTGAACATGCAGAATCTCTAAAAATCAAATGGCGCCGTTGCCGGGGAGACGGTAGTTTATTTCTTTGTGTAATTTCGGGTTAACTTTTGAATATAAATATAACCAAAACAAAAAAAATATACATTGTAAAAAAATCATTTTGTTATTTTTTGACTAGTTTTTGTGCAAGTGTGCAGGATAATACAAAGTTCGAGTTCAGTGCCAAAGACGTGGGAAGATAGACCCACATTTCGCGGCTACACCGCGACGGATCAAAACGAAGCCAACGGTCTACTACAAAATTCTGGAGCAGATACAGTGAACAATTCAAGATTCAAGACATCCAGAAAAGAAGAGGACATCCAAGGAAACATCTACAACAAAACTGAAGCTTCAAGGACACCATAGAGCCGCGAAACCGCGGCATAAGCGTGCTTAGGCCGCGGAACCGCGGCGGTTTGGTGGAGTCAGCCGCCCAAAATTCTCTGTAAGTCTCTCTAGCCCTCTCCCACTCCTCTGAACTCCAATAAACTGTATTTTCTGCAGAATTCTTTGCGCAAACTCTCTTCCCCCTTCCAATAAACTGTTCTTGTGCAGGATTCATTGCGCCGCGCTAAAAATAAAAATTGTTTGCAGTTGATTTGTTACCGCTTTGCATTCATTAATACGGACTTAAGGGGCTTGAAACCAATTCAGATTGGGTGGGGATTTCATCACCCTTCCCAGGACCCCAGAAATCACAAAAAGCATATGCATTGACCATTGTTAAATTAAAAAATACTAGACTCAGCCCTAAGGACTTCGCGCTCAATAGGACAGATGACTAATTACAGGCATCGGCCGTTTATCCTATCCTGACTTTGCGGTGTCTAGGCAAGTGTGACGAAGGCAAGTGGTTATTTAATTAAGGAACTTCGCGAAAGCGTTGGACAACCTCCCACTTACCTGGCACTTATCTGGCCGCAATTGGCGGAGAAGAGGCTGTTTGAGGTCCTGTTTCTAGTTCTTTGGAACAGTTAGGAGCAGGTCTAGTTGACCTAGATAACCCTAGATCTAGGTGTGATTGTGCATATCTTGTTTGTGATTACTCAAAGCCGTAAGTCCGTACATATTTCTGTAAAGCTCTTTCTAAAAAAAATAAAATAAAATAAAAAAATCAAAAAAACTTTTATAAAAACTTGCCCTTTGTCGCCAAAATCTATTTTTCACCCACCACCCATCGCCTTTCTCCATTGACGTTTTCTTACCCTCACCTTCTCCGCTTTGACTATACTAAACTCGTTTAGTGTATGTCCGTTTGGACTCGGGACACTAGCGCCCGCCTAGTCCGCGTTACGTTAGTCGCTACCGACTACGCGATCGACTCAGACGTCGAAACTCCGTCCACTCCTCTTTCACCTTTACCTTTGCCGGCCAACTCCGACGTTGACCGGAATTCTGTTCATACATCTTCACCTTCACCTTCACCAACCTCTTCTTCCGCGATGTCAGGATTTAATCCGAACATCTCTTTGACTACCCCTGGATTGGCTCCACCTCCTACGGAGACCAATAACCCACCACCACCGCCTGTTGTAGCGCCGCAGCGAATCGCGCTCCAGGATCGTTTCTATCCCACCTGTTCTGTACTTCCCACCTGCCTTTCTCTTCCACCGGCCAATGGGGATAATTTTGAAATTAAGCCCCACTTCATCAACATGCTTCCACGATTTCATGGGCTTGAATCTGAAGATGCCTATATCTTTATCAATAAATTTCAAAACGTTTGTGCCATGATGAAAACTACCCAACTGTCGGACGATGCTATATGCCTACGGGTCATTCCGTTCACTTTATACGATCTTGCTGAAAAATGGCTGTATAGTACCGCTTCCCATTCCATAACCAGTTGGGACGAGTTTGTAAAAGCGTTTCTAAAGAAATTTTATCCGAATCATAAAACCGTAAGGATTCGCAATGAAATCAACCAATTCTCTCAGCTTCCTTCTGAACCCTTCTGGAAGTGCTTTGACCGATACAAAGACCTTCTTGTTCAGTGTCCTCACCATGGTATCGAGAGATGGAAACTTTGCCAAACCTTATACGAGGGCCTGAACCCAGCAACGAAGCAGTTATTGGAAACCATCTGTCAGGGCCACTTCCTATCAAAATCTGACGAGGAAGCGTGGCAATTCTTTGACGACCTTGCGGAGCAAACGCTACAATAGGAGAGCACCAGACTGACTTCTTCTTCTTCTACCTCCATTTCTACCGGTCAGTCTAGGGTAGGAATCCACCAACATGATGTCTCTATTGCGATGAAAGCTGAAATGGCTGCAATAACGAGAAAGCTTGAAGCGATAGAGAGCAAATTCTCTTCTCCTGCTCCTACCCCTGTTCTTCCCCTTCGTACCATCTGCGCTTGTTGTTCCGATCCTTCTCACTTGACCGAAGAGTGTCCTTACAATCCACCATCGCAAGGACAGGATCAGGTTAATGCTGCATTCCAGCAAAGACCGAGGAATGATCCATACTCTTCCACCTACAATCCCGGTTGGAGGAACCACCCCAATTTCGTCTGGAATCAGAATCAGAATCAATTCCAAGGCAACAATTTCCAAAGGCCCCCTCCACCGCAACAACAAACTCAACAGCAGTTTCAGCAACCCTTCCAACCCCAACCTTTCCAAAATCAGACGAACAACTTTGCACCCAACAATTCTTTTCCACCAAACAACTTTGTTCCGTCAAACAACGATAAGGTTTCCTCGCTCGAACGAAGTCTGGAGGCGTTCGTTAAACAATCAACACAATCCACTGCCAACATCTAGTCTTTCATTCAGTCCTTAGTGCAACACACTGCCGCACACGGGCAAAGCATCAAAACCATCGAGGACCAGATTGCACAGCTGAATGCGGCCTTAAGAGAGCGAGAGAAGGGGAAGCTTCCGTCTCAACCACTCCCAAATCCCGGTCACCCACAGAATGTACATGTTGCTCTTGAACAACAGAACCATAATGTGAGTGCCGTGACCACATTGAGATCGGGAAGGATGCTGCAAAACGACATTGGCACACGGATCAACGATGACACCCCGGCCGCTGCTTCTTCTTCTTCTTCTTCTTCTTCTTCTTCGTCTTCATCTTCTGAGCCTATTCTCCGTTCTTCACAAAGCTCTCCTTCCTCTTCTTCTGCTTTGAATGGACCCACTTCTCACTCCACGAAAACACCTGTTCTGAGATCCGTTCCTACTCCACAATCTCCTCCACAAGCATTAGACTCAACCAATTTTAAAAACGTCCCATTTCCAAACCGGTTGAGGTCAAATAAACAAAATCCTCAAATGGAGAAGATTCTGGAGTTATTTAAGCAGGTTAACATTAACATTCCTCATTTAGATGCCGTCCAACAAGTCCCATCCTACGCGAAAATCTTAAAGGACTTGTGCATGAAAAAGAGGAAGTCTCAGGTACCAAAGAAAGTTTTCTTGGCTAGTGCTGTGAGTGATGCTCTTACCCAATCTTTACCACAAAAACGGAAGGACCCTGGCTGTCCTACGATTTCTATTACCATTGGGGATAAGAACATCAACCGCGCACTATTAGATCTTGGTGCCAGTGTTAACCTGCTTCCGTACTCAGTATACGAGCAATTAGGCGTAGGAGAGCTGAAACCCACACATTGTACTCTCCAAATGGCCAACCGATCGATCACCTATCCTAGGGGTGAGCTAGAGGATGTGTTAATCAAAGTCGGGGACTTCATATTCCCCGTTGACTTCATTGTATTAGACACACAGCCTATAGCTAACCCCCGGAATCAAATTCGGGTGTTACTCGGTCGCCCATTCCTTGCAACCTCAAATGCTGTGATCAATTGTCGCAATGGTTCGATGAACCTCTCTTTTGGAAACATGACGATTGAACTCAACATTTTTAGGTTGGGGAATCAGCCCGCCGAACCTAATGCTCATATACTGGACGTCTGCTCGATCCAGGAGATCACCCCAGAAGAGTGTGAATTCGAGGAGTTTCTGTTCGAACACGATAATCTTGACGCCACTAGTGCGTTCCTTATCGAACCTGCTGCTGCTTCTGCGCCCGACAACGACTACGAGTGTTTCACGTTCTTGAACGATCTTAGCCGCTCGCAACCCGAGTTTGAATCCTTCGAATTTCCGGATGAGTTACCTGAACCATCCGACTCGGTCGCTTACACTCGTTTCGAACCTTTGCTGGAATCTTTTGAGTTCGAGACCACTTCACCAATCTTGCCTTCCATCGTTTCACCTCCGACACTCAAACTCAAGCCTTTGCCGTCTCACCTTAAGTACGCTTACTTAGGTGAGAACGAGACCCTCCCTGTCATCATTTCGGCTTCTCTAGCTCAAGAGCAAGAGAAAGCCCTTCTCGCGGTCTTGCACAGCAACAGGCAAGCGTTTGGCTGGTCCATGGCGGACATCAAGGGGATTAGTCCCCTGATCGTTGAGCATCATATTCATCTGATGGATGATGCCAAACCAGCCCGGGATCCACAAAGACGTCTCAATCCAGTCATGAAAGAGGCTGTGAAGAAGGAGATCGTAAAATGTCTAGATAGTGGTATCATTTACCCTATCTCTGATAGCCAGTGGGTTAGCCCCATTCATGTTGTCCCCAAGAAGTCGGGCATCACGGTCATCACTAACGAGGCGAACGAGTTAATCCCTACTCGCACCCAAACTGGGTGGCGAGTGTGCATTGATTACAGAAAACTCAACGCCGCAACGCGGAAAGACCACTTTCCGCTACCTTTCATTGACCAGATGCTTGAACGATTGGCCGGACACGAGTACTACTGCTTTCTTGATGGCTACTCCGGCTATAATCAGATTCCCATCGCCGAAAAAGACCAGGACAAGACCACCTTCACTTGTCCTTTCGGCACGTTTGCATATCGTCGCATGCCCTTTGGGTTATGCAATGCGCCCGCTACCTTCCAGCGGTGTATGATGGGAATCTTCTCAGACATGGTGGAAAAATTTCTGGAGATCTTCATGGACGATTTCTCCATCTTCGGCGATTCCTTCAACGAGTGTTTGCTGCATCTTGACGCTGTCCTTACCCGATGTAAGGACAAGAACCTCACTTTGAATTGGGAGAAGTGCCACTTCATGGTGCGCGAAGGTATTGTCTTAGGACATATCATCTCGCAAAATGGCATAGAGGTTGACAAAGCAAAGATTGAGGTCATTTCCAATCTACCTCCTCCCCGATGCGTCAGAGATATCCAAGCCTTACTTGGCCATGCCGGTTTCTATAGACGGTTCATCAAGGACTTTAGCAAGATTGCTAGGCCCTTGACTCTTTTGTTGGCCAAGGACACGCCATTCGACTTCAACTCGAGCTGTGTGACTGCATTCGAGTAACTAAAACGCTCACTCACTTCTGCTCCCGTTCTTTCCTCACCTGACTGGACGCACCCATTTGAGATTATGTGTGATGCATCCGACTTTGCCATTGGTGCTGTCCTTGGACAACACATCAACAAGATGCCGCACGTAATCTATTATGCGAGCCAAACCCTGAACGACGCACAACTCAATTATACAACAACTGAGAAGGAATTCTTGGCTGTTGTATTTGCTTTAGAAAAGTTCAGGCCCTACCTCATCGGCTCTCCAGTCATTGTCTACACAGACCATTCTGCTCTGCGCCATCTTTTTGCGAAGAAAGATGCAAAATCTCGGCTAATACGTTGGATCCTCTTGCTTCAAGAATTTGACCTTGTCATTAAGGACAAACGAGGATGTAAAAACGTAGTTGCCGACCATCTCTCACGACTTCCTTCTTCGCCTTCGCTTCCAATTCCGATCAACGACGTTTTCCCGGATGAATAGCTCTTGACAGTATCCTACGAACCCTGGTTCGCAGATATTGTGAACTACTTGGCCACAGGATTACTACCGACTGATTGGTCAGGTCAGGACAGACTTCGCTTCTTATCCCAAGTAAAACACTTTTACAGGGACGAACCCTATTTGTTCAAGTACTGTCCCGATCAGATTATTCGTCGGTGTGTCCCTGACGAGGAATTCAAGAGTGTGCTATCATTTTGCCACGATCAAGCGTGTGGCGGGCATTTTGGCCCCAGAAAGACAGCTGAGAAGATCTTGCAATGTGGTTTCTACTGGCCACAACTCTTCAAAGATGCTCATGACTATTGCAAGACTTGCTCCCGGTGCCAACACTTGGGCCGGATATCCCGGAGGAACGAGATGCCGCTCCAACCGATCTTGGTTGTGGAGATTTTCGATGTTTGGGGGATAGATTTCATGGGGCCGTTTCCCAGCTCTTTTGGGAACTTGTACATCTTTCTCGCTGTTGATTACGTCTCTAAATGGATCGAGGCTGTGCCCAGCCGGACTAATGACAACAAGGTTGTTGTTAGGTTTCTTAAAGAAAACATTTTCTCCCGTTTTGGGCACCCCCGAGCGATCATTAGCGACAATGGAAGTTATTTCTGCAATAAGACTTTCGAGGCCTTGATGCGGAAATATTCCATTAATCATAAGCTCTCTACGCCCTACCACCCCCAAACCTGCGGGCAGGCCGAAGTTTCAAATCGGCAAATCAAACAAATACTGGAGAAGACGGTTTCCAAGAACCGTAAGGATTGGTCACTAAAACTCACTGATGCCCTTTGGGCATTTCGAACCGCTTATAAGACCGACCTTGGCATGTCTCCCTATCGGCTTGTGTACGGAAAAGCCTGCCACCTACCTGTCGAAATAGAGCATCGCGCATTTTGGGCGATAAAGGAGCTGAATCTGTCTCTCGAAACTGCGGGCAGCCATCGGAAGCTGCAGTTGAACGAACTGAGCGAGCTTAGGAATGAGGCTTACGATAACGCGGTTGTCGTTAAGAACCGAACGAAGGTGTTTCACGATAAACACCTTTTGCGGAAAACTTTCGTACCTGGTCAACAGGTATTGCTTTACGACACCCGACTACACTTCCATCCAGGAAAGCTCAGATCTCGCTGGAAAGGGCCGTATGTTGTGCGGAATGTGTATCCGCATGGCGCTGTGGATTTGGATAATCCAAAGGACGGTTCATTTTTCAAAGTGAACGGACACCGACTTAAACCGTACCTTAGTGCCGAACCATCAGAGGAGCTCCTGTTCTTACAGGAGCCGGTTTACCCTGCATAATCTTCCTCTGCCTACCTCCAAACTTCGGTTATCCAGCCAAGAACAAGTGGACACTGTTCCAAATAAGTTTGGGGGTATGTATATACCATTTTGTACATTTTTGTGGATATTCTTTTTCTTTTTCTTAAAACCAAAAACAAAAAATATAAAAAATAAAAAATAAAAATTTTGTGTATGTCTAACAGACAATTTTGACCCTTCAAATGATCTCTTCATGCAATGACAGTGAGGACACTGTCCTGTTTAAGTTTGGGGGTACGCTCGGTACGCATTTCTTACCTTCGCATTCATATGTATATTTTGCATCTGCATATTAAAATCCATAAATCCATAAAAATCTGAAAATTTTCTAAAAACATAAAAACTTTTCTGTCAAGTTAGCTAGTGGGAGGACTCTGATTCAACATTTCGACGGTTTTGTTTGATAAAATAAGAATAACTAAATCGTATGTTTAGATTTTGAAAACCTGAAAGATAACTCTCCTTTGAAGTTAACTATAGCTGATATACGTCTTTACATCACACTCCACGTGTCGTGAGTTTTTGAAATTTGATGACAAGTCTTTTATGTTTAAAAACTTTTTAAATAGATAAATGATTTTCTGAGGATCAAATAGGTTTGTTCTGAAATAAGTAATATCAAGAATAGTTTATGAAGTAAAGCGAATATGAAGGAATATTATTGATGCCGTAATTGGAACTAAGTCTGAAAAATAACCCATCTGAAACTTGATTGGAATGATTACACACCAAACCCACTAAACACGTCTTTTATCCAAAAAAATAACTGAACTGCCGGTTATATCTCCGTTCGTATTAAATCATCTGATTTTCACGCCAAACAGTCTTTTATTTTTGGACCTAGGTAACTTGAGTAATTAAGTCCGCCGAGGTGTTTCTACACCTAATGCCCTAAAACCAACTGGTTTGGGTGCATTGGCCCAAAGCTCGCTAAGAAGCCTAAAAAGTCCAGATTAAAACAAAGTCAAGCAAGTGTTCTCTCCGAGTTAAAATTCCTAACGGTTCTTTGTGTGAGAATAATCTTGATAAACATAGGCTTTTATAAAAATTTTAGCGGAGATATGAAGGTTTTATTCTATGATAAAGACTATTGCACGTTCACAGAAGTGTGTATGAAATGAAAACAAGAAAAAGGTGGAGTGAAAAATAAGACCTAGTTTCCTATTAAGGAAGATAGAAATTCTAAAGTTGAAACTTTACTGGAAAACGAAACTTGAAAAATGCTTAACTCTTTATAAAACTTATGTGATCCTTTCAAAATTTTTATCTGGGCTTTATTGTGTGACATAATGACTTTAATCGATCCTTCTGGAAACTTAACGACACTATTTGCACTGCACGTAAAGATATATAAAAACTGTAGTTAAATAAGAAGCGAGGTGTGAAAAATAAAGGTTCGATAGTCTAGACTTAGGATAATAGAATTGTTATTTTCTAAAACAAAACTTTAGGGTTTGAATCATAGTTATTTTGCAAAACTAGCTTGACCGGATTTTGTAGGTAGTATTCACTGAAAACCCTCAGGAGACAACACTCCTCCTACTAGGGACACCTAGAGGTTTAACGGCTTGTTGCACATGCTCAGTGCAATCGCGTTCCCTGCGAAAGTGAGGTTAGGATTTTTTTGAATAAATTGGCTTTGCTCGGGACGAGCAAATGATAAGTTTGGGGGTATTTGTTCATATCAGATTTTTGCATTTTCATACCGCCCAATTTTTATCACATTGCATATCGGTAGATACTCTTGAGCCGTGTTTGCTAGTCAATTGCAGGATACAGGTTCTCGGTTCTAAAAACAGTGAAATTCATGGAAAATACGACAAAATCCGGGTTCCTGCCAACCACAGATAAAACACGGATCTCCGCTCTTTATCCGTCTGTTGCCACACACCAGTTAAGAGACAAAATGGCAAATCAATGTCGTTTTCATGCACAAGGCTCAATGGCAGCACAAGATCTAAGAAATCTACACAGAGCTCGAGGAAATCATGACAAAATGATCCACATCAAATCACCTTTTGCTCAACAGAAATTCTGGAAAATTCGTGAAGAAAATCTGAGAAAAGATATATACCAGACTCATGGGCACAGCAAACCAGGGAACCATACAAAATTTGGACACCTAACTCCACTAAAGGGCCGCGGATCCGCGGCATAAGCAGGCTTAGGCCGCGATTCCGCGGCCGTATGGTGGCGGCAAGTGTCCAAATTTTGTGGGCAGATTGGTCATTTCACTTTAGTTCTGAATGTTGCCCTAGGTTTTTATTTTCCAGCCTATAAATAGCCCAGAACCTTGTGAAGCCAAGGGTGTGCATAATCTTGTATTTTTCTAGGTTTAGAATACTTGTTTCTTCTTCCTCTTCTCATCTCTTCTCCATTGAAAATCTTGTAGTGAGCTTTTGTGAGTGAAGAATGATGAATAAAGAAGAACCTTTTACTTATCATGCTTGTCTTGTTCTTTAGTTAACTTGTTAATTGTTGTAATTTTCATTTGTTAACTTAGTTGTTGTTATTTCTTGTTGTTTCTTTCTTCTCTCTTTTTCTTTATCCTTAAAACAACCATGATGCTTACGCTTGATCCTTACCAAGGTGAGGTCGCAAATAGCTAGTTGTTATCTTCTAATCTCTTTCTTTCTATCTTTCTCTTTTTGTTTTGTTTTCTTTTCATTATGATGTGTGAGTAGTTTCATACTTGTTAGGGTAGGATAAGGGAAGTTTGAGAGAAGGAAATCTCTCTCACTCTTTCCTTGCCCAACATCTTTAAATCAACTCCCGTTAATTGAACCACAATCCGCTCCTTACGGCACCCTATCCTATATGATAGTGGTGATTCCGTAGTGAGACCGGTTGTGGTTGAATTAACCGGAGGTTATGGCTAAGAGCCAAGAACGGACGGACAAGCACCAAAAGGAAGAACTTATGTTTTGGAAAGCCTAGCTTATACTCGCAAGTTCCTTCCTAGTCGTGCTAATCCCCGTTGTTTCCGATTACCGTAACACCGATATTAAGAGTGGCAACGAAAGAAGTGGGAGACTCCTAACTCAAACTAACCTAATCCTAACCCTAACAAGCTCTCTTTACATATCATTTTACCACTTAGATAATCACAAACAAAATCTGGACTTTCTGACTTAACTCGTTAAAACACATAGAAAAAGATTCCCATCTCCCTGCGGACGACCCGTACTCAACCGGCTAGCTACAAGAGAAACCGTCTTGATTGCGGTAATTAACTAAAACTTGAACACGCAGAATCTCTAAAAATCAATTACCAGCGTTGTGATGGCAGTCACACTCGTGGGGGCTGGGTAATCCACAAGCACATCCTTATACAGGTCCCTAGTCATAGGACTATCGAGACAGGGCATCGATACTCCGGAGTAGACTAGCGTATGCGCTTCTCATCCCAGCATAGGAGACGGTCTGTCCCACAGCCGTCAGTACGTCGTACTTGAGATAGTATGCGGGTGCTCGTTAGGTTACGAGTACACTGGACAGGACTCGTCGGGAACTGTTGGTTGGTACTATACCTATCATCAGTTATCAGTTCCCAGGTGACATGAGTACAGCTTAGTCCGCTGAATTGACACTGTCACTTCGCCTCGAGTGTGTTCCCACTGTACTTTGATTACTACCCTACCACGACTCAAAGGAGTCGTGCAAACAGGTAGTAGTTGGGTGCAGTCCCGAAGCACTTGAATGCAGTGACGGTTAGACAGGATTCGTCTCTCCCGGTATTGGGGGTTGATATCGCGCTGTGTCTAGGAGAGCCATTACACAAAGTCCCTGGCCAGGGCAAGCGAGATATACTGGTAGGTTTCAAGTGTTATCTCAGGGTGTTCTAGGCTACACTCCGACACGACTTGTACCGCTATTAGGGGACTGACGTTTACCGCCCCCTTGGCCCGCCATGCGATATTCTCAGACGAACAGACCGGACTGTACGGAGATTGTCACATACAAGCTCAGTAGGAGTTCGGATGGGTTCACCTCATCAGTCTTCTCATCGACATCTACCTGGGGACCGTTACGTACAGCTAATGCCACTTGCGGTCTGTGGTTAAACCCACTGCCCGCGTAGTGTCGAGTCTTTAGAGTCCCATACAGAGGGTTATTCGCCTTTGGGCAAAACATAGTAGAGGTCGCATGGTTTTGCGACGGGGATCGTTCACATCCGCGCACTTGTGCACGTTTGGTGTCCGGACAGTCATTACTAGCGGGCTCTGGTTTGAGCCAGATCCTAGTATATGTTTTGGGGTTAGTTTTATCTCATTGTATTCGTGTTCCTCGGAACACGAATGCGGGTGTGTATGCACAGTTGTTTGAGGCGGAGGAAGAGAATTTTCATTAGGGTTTTGGAACGGGTGTGTATGCACAGTTGATAGTTCTCTTTTTCAAACCCTAATGAATATGTGAAATATCAATTAATAATATTAATTAAATGAAATTGGGTTATGGTTAGGGTTGTTGACTTGTTGACCAAAGTTGACTTGTTGACCAAGGTTGAAACATTGGCCATCATCATTTCACTCCAAAGATGCTCTTTGATCTTTGCAAAAACATTTAATGTGAAATGATAATGGTCTTATCAAACCAACCATCACCTTTTTCATTTTGATTAATATTATTAATTAGATTAATTCACATATATTGGTTATGGTTGTAAAACTATTATCATTCTCTCACATTCATTCTCCCTCATCCTTTCTTCTTCCTCTTCCTCTAGCTCAAGGAAAATTCATCTCATGTGTTGAGAAACATTTCCTTGGAGATAAAACACCAAATCCACTCTCTACTCATCCTAAGGTTGAAGGTCTAGCAAGCCGGACACTTTAGTTTACTCAAGTTCGAGAAAGAAGCTCAAGTTAGAGACCCTCAGGTGGATCCATCTTCGGCAAGAGAAGGCGACGAGGAGAGAACCATCCGACCACCACAAGGAGTCCAAGAGAAGGAGTTCAAGTTAAGGTATAACCCCGTAACCGAGTAGGTAAAGCTCTTGTTAGTTGCTTGTGTGTTGTTTAGCAAAGATCCGGGTTTTCTAGTCCATGTTACCATGACCCAAAAAATCGTTTTTCACCATTTCCGCAAGCCCGAAAGAACCGGGAGAAGTAACGTGGACTTACAGAGCTGTCGGGAAATTGTTGGACTTTGATGAATCGATCGAAGAGTTTAACGTCGTCCGGATATTATGTGATGGGATACAATATTTGGAATCCACATGTAGTTATGACATAACTATTTTTAATGTTATAAATCTAGCACTTTAGTCTCATTTGATCGATTGCCACGGGATTTTTATGTGATCAAAAGTCTATCGCAATCACGTAGTGTACGCGGATACTCGCCGGTTAAACATAATAGATAGCCACACCCCATAGCCCCGACCAAGTGACTGTAGCAGAGCCCCATCGCCAAACGCATCTGTTCGGGTGCTCGCGGCAGCGGTGTTCCTCCTTAGTGCACTTCGTCGACGGCATAGGGGGTGCGGCTGTTTACTAAAGTTTCCGACGAGCATTCGATCAGGATGTCGGGAATCTTATTGAATTGCCCGACTTTATATTGAAAAGTGTTTTCGAGATCGAGACTAAAATGTGGGGTTTATAATTGTTAGGCATGCGATGTCTATGGAATTCATTTGGTTAGGCATGAAATCCAAAGTATGTGATTTGTTGGGTTTATGATGTCTAAGGTGGTTGCAGATTCCAACTGTTGTAGTTTTTCACTTTCTTTTCTGCGACCGTAAGTGTAATATGTGGTGTATCGCTGGTTTCGGTGCTATATGTCAACGACAATTGGGATACGCATATTTACTTACGTTGATGACATGTGATGTTATGTGTTGCTTGGATGTGTTATATTGGATCTTCGTGTTTGTGAATAGCCGAGGGTTTTATGTGAGATGAGAGTTTTTCATTTTCATTCATGTAAAATTCATTGTATGTAATATTCTTTTATTTGGGCACTTCCGGGTTGAGGATGATGTAACCACTGTATATTATTTACTTTTCCGCATTAGGATAGACCCAAGGTGGGGAGCACAAGTAACCGGGTTCTAAGGTCCAGTAGGAAACCATCTCGAGGAGTCGAGACCGGGTCTCCTAACTCTAGAATTGGTAGGGTTTCTTGCCGCTCTCGTAGGGGTCTAAGGGTGTGGGATTGGCTATTCATCACGACCGTGGAATCCGTGTTTTATACAGGCTTAAAATAAAACACGGAAATCCTAGTATATCCAATATTTCATATGTTGTTCTTCTGCTGCGATATCTGTGATGTGATCATTTGATATGTTGAGATGGATACAGGATATAGTATATATGATATATTATATAGACGTTGCTTATGTTTTACACCCGTGCAAGCACTGCCCCGCTCTGCCGTTAGTTACCTAACCTAACGGTGCACGAGGGGACATCGATGTGAATGTGAATGGCATAAGCGTACGTTGTATTTATCTGTGATGTTTAGGTAACTTTAATGATGGGACTTCATTAATGAGATTAATGAAATAAAAGACACCTAAAGATGTTGTGGAATCGAATTTTCAAAAACAGGTAGCTCTAGTTGTTGCTTTGCATAGCGGTGTTCCTTGTAGAACATCCAGCACCTTATTTGATAAGGAAAGAGCCGAGATCCCTTCACCGGGAGTGACCTCTTTAGCAATAACTGACAGATGCTACAACCCTCGGTTTGTCTTTTGATTGCTTCTATAGTTTTTGCTTTGTATAGTGATATTGTGAATATCCTGCACCTTATTCGATAAGGAAAGAGCCGACGATCCCTTCACTGGGAGTGACCTCTTTAGCAAAACTAGTAAAAGCCTAAAAACACTCCATTTTAAATCATTTGATTCTACAACGATATCAAGTTCATTACGCTCATGGTTTTCTTAAAAACCTGCGTAGCCCTCCGTCATTTCAGATAAGTACTACTTAGTATTCGTGCTGCGGTAGTTTGGCATGCGTCAAGGCATAGTGTAAGATAGCTAACTAGTGCTTATCTGCTAGCATACAATGTGATTGGATTAGAGTATTCATACGGCATTGTTTGGCATGCGTCAAGGGTCGTGCGGGTGGGTTTAATTCAATCAAGAAATGTACGGGTTGAACTTGACTAGTAGCCTATGTTTTGTTGGCTTTCGTCAAGGTCATAGGATGCTAAGGGTAAAATATTATCGGGAATTTCAAGTGTTGAAATTTGCAATGAGAATGCATACCTCCTATGAGATATTTGGATCCCAATACCCACTGCGAGTAAGAGTTACTCCTGAGAGAGTTTTACACATTACAATTAGCCGATCAAGTAGGTGTCTAGAAAGGTGTCAACGGGGTTACGCCTCTGGGAAAACGAGGTTTATTTTAATTAGATCCATATGAAAGCACGGGTGAACCTCCCTTAAAGTACCAGCACTGGCCTGGCTGAAAGATTGGCGAACTTGTAGGGTGTAATTAATCCCGGCTAGTCTTTCCTTTTAAGGTTTGAAGGAAGATTAGACTAAAAAAGTGGGAGACATCCTAATTAGATATATTAATAACCAATCTAATCTTGCAAGAGCATACGCTGAGTGTTTTCTTCTCTCTCTCTCCAGGTAGCGACCATATCACACCTTAATCAAGATAAAAATACGGATGTATTGACCGAACTTGCTTGTTATACTGCGCTAGGGAACGTTGGTCCCGCTCCAACTTATAATTGTTATAAGACCGAGCAGGAAATATGGGATTACCAGAATTCCCGTGCCGCCCAAACAAAGAAAGTGCTTGCTGATGCATTTTCTTCGGGTGTGTTCATTACCGAGAACTGTTTATCAGTATCCTTTACATCCTGGGTATGAGATACCAGATCAGGATCCCGCATATGTAATCTGTTACATGGGCGACAGAAAGGTAGAGAACTGAGAAAGGATGATAAGGTTTAACAGTTAAAAATGGTGCAAGTGTTGCAGCCAAGTCTGTAGGAAGTTATCACCCTGTATTACCAAATACATTGATTCTGAAAGACTGTTATTAGATACCGAACCTGATATACAATATCATATCAGTCTCTTTATTAGTAAAGAAGGATATAATTTTGTATTGTTGTATAATGTTTTGAACATTTCCTATATCAAGAGTTGATAGGTTCAGGCACGTTATCTAAAAGCATATACATACTAAATCAAACTACTGTTCTTAAGGTACAGAACACACACAAGAGGAAGAGTTCAGAAATGAAAGAATCCTTCTTGAGGCATTGTAGACTAGGTCATATCAATACGACCCGACTAGCTAAGTTACATAAAGATGCATATTTAAACCAGTTTGAATTTACATCTTGTGAAACTTGCCAGTCATGTCACAAAGATAAGATAACCATAGCTTCGTTTATTGGAAACAGAGAAAGAGTTAGTGAACTCATTGGATTGATACATGTTGATGTATGTAGGTCCCCTGTCTACACATGCCAGGACTGGTTCTTTCTACTTCGTTACATTCACTGATGATCTCTCAAGATTTGCACATATGTTCCTGTTGAAACATAAGTCTGATCCTTTTGGGATATTCAAAGAATATAAGTTAGAAGTAAAGAACCAAAACGGATATAAGTATTATGTCCTTTGATGTGATCAGGGAGGAGAATACTTGAGCACAGAATTCCTGGACTATTCTAAAGGAGAATGAGATTCTCTCTCAGCATTACTCCTCCGTATGCACCACAGCACGTCGGTGCATTGGGGCGGACCAATCACACTCTATGTGAAATGGTGTGCTCTATGATGAGTATTACTGAGTTACCTATTTCCTTTTGGGGGTTATGCACTTGTGAAGCTGCATACCTATTGAATAGGGTTCCAACCTAATCAGGTGCCTACCACTCCATATATGATATGGTATGGGAAGATCCCATCTCTTAAGGATGTTAAGATTTGGGGTTGTCCGGCCTATGTCTAAAAGCAAAATCCGAACAAACTCGAGGCAAGGTCAGTTCTGTGGAAGTTTATTGGATATCCCAAGCATCCGCAAGGAAATATCTTCTACCCCACTGAGGATCAAAAGGTGTTTTGTTCCTCAGAATGCCACCATTTTAGAAAGGGAATTTCTTGTGAAGAAATTATTGGTCATGAGGTAGAACTGGAAGGAGTTCCAGCTATACAAACTGCAGCCGATGATTTGGTAAACCCAGAGGATTCAATAGTTTTCCAACGAACCTCAGCCTCTCCACCGATCTGGTAGGGTTCCTCACCGACCTGAGAGATACTTCGGTTTTCTTTATGACAGTGGGAGCGAGGATTGCATCATGAGATGATGACCCAACTAGTTTTGAGCAGGCCATCAGGAGTGGGGACTCTGTAAGAATGGCTGTATTCTATGCGATCTGAGATGGAATCCATATACACCAACAAAGTATGGACTTTGGTTTCTTTATCTGAAGGGTTAAATCCCTATCAGGAGCAAGTATATCTTGAGAAAATTACTAGGTGTACATGGAAAGGTTGAGACTTTCAAAGCTAAGACTAGTTGTAATAGGTTCTCGTCATCGACCAAGTGTGGATAATGATGAAACCTTTTCTAGTGCCTATGCTTAAGTCCATCCGGATCCTACTTGCCATGACTACGATACCTGGCGGTTGGGTGTCATGACTGCTTTTCTAAATGATGATTTAAAAGAGAGTGTCTATAAGTACACAGCCAGAGGGTTTCGTAGAAAGTGGGAGCAGCGGAAACGTGTGCAAGTTTCTTTATGAGTTAAAGCAGGCATCGCGGAGTTGGAATATCTGTTTTGATGTGGTAATCAAAGAGTTTGACTTCATCAAAATGGTAAATGAACATTGTATATACAAAAAGGGTAGTAGGGAGTATGGTGGTGATCCTCGTATTGTACGTGGATGACATACTCTTGATAGGAAAGAAGTTTCCTATGCTATGCTCGGTCAATCTCCTCTTATCACATTCTCCATATAGGATCAAGGTGATACCTCCTATATCCTGGGTTTTGGATCTATGAGATAGATCTAAGTGGATGTTAGGATTCTCACTAAGTGTAGTGAGATGGTATCAATCGATCCTGGGGAGAATCACTAGATAGGATCCAGGGTGGTAAGATCGACTGAATGTCAGTCAAAGGCATTATTTTTACCCTCAGTGGAGGGACGGTATGTTGGAAGAGTTCCAAGCTAGATACCGTGGCATACTAGACAATAAAGGATGGATACATTGTTACTAAGGATACTACCTAAGAAGGAGTCTGGATATATAAAAGTTCATGAGATGAACTTCGTTCCTACCATTGTGTGACCATGGAGTTGTGGCTTTGGCTTAGGAACCCCCGTCCCATCAGTGATCCAGACATATTCTTAGGCGGTATCACCTGATCATGGAAATGGATGATCTCCAGGGAGATCGAGGTTAGGAGAGTAGACACAGACGACAACAGCGCGGATCCACTCACAAAGGCCTATTTCCCATTAGAAACCTTTATAGGATGGTTGAGTATGAGATACTTCAACCACTGCTGATTGTTGGGTATGAGATACAACAACAGATGGCCCTAGTGCAAGTGGGAGATTGTTAGTGATATGTATGCCCTAGAGGCCATTACTGTACATACGATATATATTGTAGTGGATGCTTGGACATATATATGAAGGACTTTCTTACTCGACATGATAGTATGCTATCTGGTTGCTCTTTATCTTAACGTGTACACTGATTGTCTCTATATTACATGTTGATAAAGCCCTTAGGATGAGTACTTGACTACCAGGACTATGATGCAGATCAAACTAGTGGGGACAGCGTAGTCGCTAAGTACATCCTTCAAATGTTCCTAGTCATAGGTGTATCGAGACAGGGCATCGATATACCAGAGTAGACTAGCGTATAGCTTCTCGACCCATGTAGATGGGCGATGGATGATCCCATATCCATTGGTGTTTGACATCATAGAAAGTATACGGGTGCTCAGTGAAGACTAGGTACACTGGACGGACTCGCCGAGAACTCCCAGGTAGTATTATACCTATCGTCAAAGGGAAGTTCTGTGGTGACACTGGTACAGGTTAGTCTGTAGACCCGAGATCGTCATAGAGTCTTATGTGATTCCTACTGTACTTTGATTTCCACCTTACCACATTCAAGAGAACGTGCAAAACGGTGGCTTTTGGGTACAGTCCCGAATCACATGGATGCAATGAGCAATATGAAGGGTTTCGTCTCTCCCGGTATAGGGAGTTGATGTTGCGCTGTGCTTGATTGGCTATAACAGGAAGTCCTTGGCCAAGGCAGCTTCATAGATATACTGATAAGTGTTATCAGTAGTTTCTCGGCCTGTTATGAGCCTCATATCGACACGACTTATCGAGTTACTGGGGTCTGACATTTACCACCCCTAGACGAAATATGCGACATATCAGACGAAGAGACCGGACTGTACGGTAGTGTTACTGATTGGATTCACAGGAGTGTGAGCAGGCTTACTTGTTGATCTTCTGATCGCTCAATACCCGGGTGGCCGTTACGTTTAGCAGTCCGCTTGCGGCTTGTGGGTGTTTGATATGATCATCACCTACTGCCGGCGTATTGACGAGTCTTTAGAGTCCTACACAGGGGTTTCCTGGCTCAAGCGAAACGGAGTAGGAGCACATATGTGATATGTGCGGGATTGAGATTGATACGATATGAGATACCGTATTTTATTCTCGCGATTCATGACATTGGTCGATTATATGAGATATGGCCGAGTTATCGGATCAAGTGATGATTCGATAAGTTGTTTCACTAGATATTGGTCGGTTATATATGATATAGCCGGATTATTAAATCAAAAGTTGATTTAATAATTTAATGTATAATTATATATTTGAAATATTATATTACATTAACTAGTATTAGCTCACTTATGATTTCTTTTCTCACTAGATTGTGCACATTGTATATATGTGATATATGCGAGTGTACAAGTTTGTGTCATTCTTGATGATACATACAAGATGGGTGTATGAGACGTAAACCATATTAAGGTTAAATTAGGGTTTATTTATTTCTTAAGGTTTAACTAAAGAGAAAGACTTAGTCAAAGTTCTCAAGATTACATGAACCTTGTAGAAACATTGACAAAGTCAACTCTTTTGTCATTCCTCAGGATATTTAGTTAACCCAACCCTTAACCTTATAGCTTGGTTAATTCTCCACATGAGTTAAGCATGAGGGCTTAACTCACCCATGGTTGCATTATTCATTTGGATTAACTCATATGATGAATTCTATCTTCTTCTTCTCCTTCCTCTTCAAAAGCTTTCTAGCATCAATGGAGGCATGAGAAAAAGTGTGAGAAAATGATTTCTAATGTGAGCAAACTTCCTACTTCATCATCCTCTACTACTTGCTATTTAGTAGAGGGTGTTTTCTTCACAAAGTTCTTGACCTGGTGAAGGAATAGCTTGGGTTAGTGTCTCCCCGACGTAGATCATCTTCGGCCTCGAAGTCATCGAAGCAAGCATGTTCGTTTTTTCGTGGAGCCTCTTTAGAGTCCGGAGTTTACGATCGCAGCGAAGGGGACTTCTACACGGAACTATTGAACTGAAAGACCCGTCTACAAAGGTTGTATTCCTTGCTCTCTTTACATATTGCAAAGTGTTTCTTTATGTTTCCGTATTATTTCTAGTTAACGATTCATGGACGATGCCTCCCAAAACCTTGCTGCCGTCTTGGGTAACCCTTCAAATTTCCCTTGGAACCAAAACCAGTCCCAAAATCAAAATCAGTTCCCAAGGCAAAATAATTATCAAAGGCTTCCTCCATAGCAACAGTAGCCACTACAACAAAGTCAGCACCCCTTTCAACCGCAATCTTTTCAAAATCCAGCCAACAACTTTGCACCTTATAATAATTCTTTCCCAACAGCCGGTACCGATAAAACCTCTGCACTCGAACGAAACTTAGAAACGTTCATTAAACAGTCTACACAAACGACGGCTAATTTAACGTCTTCTATCCAAATGTTAGTGCAACACACTGTTTTTCCATAGCGAAAGTATAAAATCAATAGAAGCACAACTTGCACAGTTAAATGCAGCAATGAGTGAGAGAGAGAAAGGGAGACTTCTATCTCAATCTCTACCAAATCCCAGCCACTCACAAAGCGCAAATCTCATCTTTCAAAATCATAATGTGAGTGTCGTAACTACGTTGAGATCGGGAGGAGTGCTGAATAACAATGTTGGTAAACAAGTTGAAGTTGATGACATTGATGAAACCCCGGCCACAACTTCTACTCCTATTTCATCTAATCCAACATTTTGTTCCGAGCCTATTCTCCTTTTTCTACTAGGATCGAACCCTAAACCTATTTCCTTGAAGGAATTACCATCTACGACCATCCCAAATCCAATCTTGGGATCCATTCCATCCCCACAAACATCTCCTCAAAAGTTGGACCCAATCCTTATTGATAAAGCTCCCTTTCCACACAGGTTGAGGGCCAACAGACCAATTCCCTAAATAGAAAACATTGTGGAAATTTTTAAACAAGTTAACATAAATATTCCTCTCTTAGATGCCATCAAACAAGTTCCTTCCTATGCAAAAATTTTAAAGGACTTGTGCACTAGGAAAAGAAAAATTCAAGTACCTAAAAAAGTTTTCTTAGCGACTAATATGAGCAATTCTCTTACCCAATTGGTGCCCACGAAACGTAAGGACCGCGGTTGTCCTACAATATCTATAACTATTGGGGGTAAAAATATCAATCGTGCTCTACTCGATTTAGATTCTAGTGTTAACTTGCTGCCGTATTCTGTTTATGAACAATTAGGCATATGAGAGTTGAAACCTACGCATTGCACTCTCCAGATGGCCGATCGATTTATCACCCAACCTCAGGATGAGCTAGAGGACGTGTTAATCAAAGTCGGAGATATTATATTCCTTGTGGACTTTATAGTTTTGGATACACGGCCTGTTGTAAACCCACGGAACCAAATTCCGGTGATTCTAGGTCGACCTTTCCTAGCAACTTCAAACGTGATAACCAATTGTTGTAACGGTTCAATGAACCCGTCTTTTGGGAAGATGACAATTGAGCTTAACATCTACAAGCTGGAAAGTCAACCATCCGAACCCTATGCTCAGATAGTTGATGTATGTTCTGTCGTAAAGATAGCTTCCGAAAGTTGCGAATTTGAGGAGCTTCACGATACTGATCTTGATGCCACTAATGCGTTATGGTTTGATCCTACTATTTAATATACATGTGAAATCCCTTCTGTCGACAAGTCCATACCTAAGTCTGAACCCTTTGACTTTTCGAATGATTTAGTCGAGCTATCTGAGTATCATAACTTCCTTTCCGATGAGATTATCATTCGGAATATCGATGAAAGTTTTCAAGACATTTTTGCCGAAGAACTCGCATTCCTAGAAGACATGGGAGTTGTGATGAATCAACCCCCATCAAAAGAAGTCGAACCGCCACCCCTTCTTCTTATCAAGAAAGAGAATGCGAGAAGTGCACCATCACTGTTTCGTCTCTACCAACCGAGACGTAATCCTGATCGACTACGCCTCATATCTCCCCATTTCTTCACATCTATGATCTTCCACCAACTATGTTATTACATCGATAAAATATTCGAATGGTTAGTGTTGACTTTTGGTCTTTGTAAATCTTTGCATAAACCAATAACTTTACCCCCCCTCTTATAATTTTAAATGCTTAATACTGTTTTACTCAAGTTTTGGTGGGGGGGAGAAAATATTTTGGCTCTTGAAAGAAAAACAAAATTTTTACAAAATTGTGAGCCAAAAATAGGTTTGGGGGAGGATTTCACTGACATTGACTTTTTGTCCCATTTTGCTAATAATTGAGAACCTTTTCCTCCTAAGTCTCCAGGTTTTAATCTTAAAAGATGGCATCAGCGAGGACACTGCTGCAAATAGGTTTGGGGGAGATTTGTGCTTATTCACGCATTATTTTTTGCATTATACTAAATTGAAGCACAAATTTTTTTTTGATAATGAAACTTAGAAAGTGAAAAATACATATGATAAGAAGAGGTTTAAGAAAAGCAAGAAAATTAGATGTTTTATAACGAAACTAGTAATAGGTAGTCATGAGCTGTTGTCCCAAAGGTTACTAAGATGAAAGGAATCACTAATTTAAAGAAAAAACATAAGTCAGAAAAATAGTTCCTATTCTTGAGTCCAAATATCTTAACGTTGATACCCTACTATGCTGGGTTCCCTAGGTCGCTGCTGGGTTTCGGGAGGCATCGACCATGCCATTTTCAAAAAATTGGCGCACTAAAGAAATCTAACGCAAGAATCTAAACTAGAGAATTAGACGAACAAGCATGTAAACATCTTTACATCTAAGTGAACAAGGAATACAACCTTTGTAGACCGGTCCTTCACTTCAATAGCTCCATGTAGTAGTCCTTTCGCTCGAAGTAGTGAATTCTCGGACGCTAGAAATGCTCCACAAGATGAACGGAACATGCTAGCTTGAAGTCTTCGAGGCCCAAAATGATCTACGTCGAGGAGACACCAACTCAAGCTACCACTTCACTAATGTGGAATTAGTGAAATAAACACCCTAAACTAAATGGCTAGTATAGTAGAGGATGATGAAATAGGAATTTTTCTGACTTTAGATTTATTTTTCTCACAATATTTCTTCACCTCTTATGAAGCTAGAAAGCTTTCTGAAGATGAGGAAGAAGATGAAGTGTGAATGTAATAATGAGCATGGGTGAGTTAGTGTCATACACTAACTCATATAGAGAATAAACCATGGCTAAACAATAATGGTTGGGTTAATAAATATCTTCAAGTAAAACAAAATGAGTGGACTTGCTCAATGGTTCAACAAGCTTCTACAAGTTTCAACCATGTGACAATTTCCAACTAATTTGATTTATTTTAAATAAACAAAACCCTTACATTATTATATGCATGGTGTGAGTCTCATACACCCATGTAGCATGTGGCATCAAGCATGACACAAAAGATGTACATTAATATATATCACATATATACTAAGTGTACACTAATGAGAAAAAGAAATGCTTAAATGAGCTAATATTTGTTAATGTAAGATAATATATCAAATATATAACTATAAATTAAATTATTAAATCAACACTTGATTTAATAATACTGCTATATCACATACAACCGACTAATATCAAATGTATCAACTTGTCGAATCAACACTTGATTCGACTGCCCGGTTATATCACATATAACCGTCCGATATCATATATCGCGAGAATAGAATACGGCATCACATACACGTATTAATCTTGGTCCCGCACATATCACATATGTGCTCCTAATTCGTTTCGCTTGAGCAAGGAAACCTCTATGTAGGACTTTAAAGACTCGTCAATACGCCGGCAGTATGTGGTGATCATATCAGTCACCCACAAGCCGTAAGCGGTCTGCTAAACGTAATGGCCACCCGGGTATTAAGCGATCAGAATATCAACAAGCAAGCCTGCTCATACTCCTGCAAATCCAATAAGTAACACTACCGTACAGTCCGGTCTCTTTGTCTGATATGTCGCATATCTCAGCCTGGGGGTGGTAAACGTCAGACTCCAATAGCCTGATAAGTCATACCGATGTGAGGCCCATAACGGTTCGAAAAACTACTGATAACACTTACCGGTAAATCTCAGCAACCCTGGTCAGGGATTTCCTGTTATGGCCAATCAAGCATAGCGCAACATCAACACCCAATACTGGGAGAGACGAAATCCCCTCCTATCGCTCATTGCCTCCATGTGACTCGGTACTGTACCCAAAAACCACCGTTTTGAAAGATCTCTTGAACGTGGTAAGGTGGAAATCAAAGCGCAGTTGGAATCACACAATACTCTATGAGGATCTAGGGTCGACAGACTAAGCTATACCAGTGTCACCAGAGAACTGCTATTTGACGATAGCTATAATACCATATAGGAGTTCTCGGCGAGTCCGTTCAGTGTACCCAGTCTCCACTGAGCACCCGTATACCATCTCTAATGTCAAACACCAATGGATATAGGATCATCCATCGCCCATCATATGGCTCGAGAAGCGTATACGCTAGTATACTCTGGAATATCGATGCCCGTCTCGATACTCCCACGACTAGGAACATTTGAAGGATGTACTTACCGACTACCTCTGCCCCACTAGTATGATCTGCATCATAATCCTGGTAGTCAAGTGCTCATCCTAAGAGCTTTATCAACATGTAATAGAGAGACAATAAGTATACATGTTAAGATAAAGAGTAACCGGATAGCATACTATCATGTCGAGCAAGAAAGTCCTCCATATATATGTCCAAGCATCCACTATAATATACATCATATGTATAATAATGGCCTCTAGGGCATACATATAACTAACAATCTCCCACTTGCACTATGGCCATTTGTTGTAGTATCTCATACCCAACGCCCTATAAAAGTCTCTCTAGGGAAAAGCCTCTGTGAGTGGATCCGCCGTGATATCCTTCACGTCAACTCTCCTTACCTTGATCCCTTGGAGATCAACCATCTTCATGATCAAATGATACCGTCCTCAGAATATGTCTCGATCGTTGATGGGACCGACATTCCTAGGCCAAAGCCACAACTCCATTATTGTCACAATAACTATTATTGGACTCTCAATGGTAGGAACCATGTTCATCTCATGAACAAGAATTATCCAGAGATCCACTTTGGTATCGTTGGTAGCGATGTATTCAGGCTTTATCGTCTAGTATGTCACGGTATCTAGTTTGGAACTCTTCCAACATACCGTCCCTCCACTGAGGGTAAAGACAAAGCCTGTGACTGACTTTCAGTCGACCTTATCACTCTGGAAGCTCGAATTGGTAAATGACTCCCACTGGAGTTCACCGTTACCAAAAACCAAGAACATTTCTTCAGTGCTTTTCAAGTACTTAAGAATGTCCTAAACAGCTGTCCAGTGATTCTCCCAAGATCCGATTGATTCCCGATCACTACACCTAGTGAGTTAGAAACATCTGGTCTGGTACATAACATCGCATACATGATAAAGCCTACTGCCGAAGCATAGGGTATCCCTTGCACGTGAGCTCCCTCCAAATCAGTCTTGGAAGACATCTTTTTAGATAGAGTGATTGCTGAGTAAGTGGGTGAACCGCCACGCTTAGAATCTTCCATACTGAACCCCTTTAGTACGGTGTTAATGTACCTGGATTTAGGGCATTCCCAACAACCACTTAGATCTATCACCATAGATCATTATCCACAAGATGTAGTAGGTATCATCCAGATCTTCCATGGAGAATCCTCGTGATAAGAGGAGCTTGACCGAGTGTAGCATAGGAAACTATTTCCTATCAAGAGTATGTCATCTACGTACAATACGTGGAAGACAATCTTACTCTCTACAACCTTCTTGTATATATAAGGTTCATCTACCTTTTTTGATGAAGTCAAACTCTTTGACTGCCACATCAAAAGAGATGTTCCATCTCCGCGATGCATGCTTTAATCCTGATGGACTTAAGCATAGCCACAGGAGAAAAAATTTCATCATAAACCACACCTGGTTATTGACGATAGCCTTTTATTACAAGTCTAGCATTGAAAGTCTCAACTTTTCCATCTACACCAAGAATCTTCTCAAGATCCATTTACTTCCAATAGGTTTTACCCCTTTAGGTGCAACATTCAAAGTCATACTTTGTTGGTGTATATGTTGCGCCACGGCAGCGCCCCGGCCTCGTACTCGAGGCCAAAATGCGGAATCAAAATTTTTTCCTTACTCGGAAACCGGCGCTACCGCGGACAAAGAAAACCCGGATCGTAACCATTAACCTAATGCTAGCAAACAAGAGATAGGGTGAGAAGTATACCAAGTGATCCGAGTCCTCCGGTCTTCTCACCATCGTCCCGATCTCCCGCGGATCCTCTTGTCTCCACATCGTCGCCTCCTCGCCGGAAAGGGCACCACATCGCCTGCGTCTTTTACGGGCTCCCGCCTCAATACCGAGGCAACTCGGGCATGAAGCCGGCAACTCGACATGCTCAAGATATGCTGTAGAGTGTAGTGTAGAGGATGCTTGTCTCTTTGGGGTTATGTTGTTGCCATTGAGGATGATGGAGGAAACAAGGATTAGAAAAATGGTGCTTACATTTTTCTAGCATGAAAATGAGATCAAGAAAGAAACTCTCAAGAATGAAGCTCTCTTCTTCTTCTTCTCTCAACCATGAAAAACTTCTCACCTTAGAATAATGGTGGAGGAAAAGAATATGAATCCATCACCTTAGAAGGAAGGTGAGTGTAGGAAAAGGTGGAAGGTAACCACAAGCAAAACATCATCATCACAAAATCAAATCAACTCCAAATCACTTCTAATCAACCAAAAGCAAGTGATGAGAATGGTATCTAAAGATTCTATCATAATAAATACATTTGCATGAAAAACCCTCCACAAAGTGTAATTTGCAAAACTGCAAATTACCCCCTCCATCAGAAAATTCCGGCCGGGAAAGAACAAAGGAAAACCGGCCGGAACGGAATGCAAACTGGCAACTCCAGAAAACTGTTCCCGTAATAAATTACAGGAAAACCCCGACACTGTTCATACACACCCGCATCTGTATTCCGACCGGATACAAATGCAATGAGACAAAATCTACACTGTACTAAACTAGGATCCGGCTTAAACCAAAGCCGGCTAGTAATATCCGTTCGATCCTGATCCGTGCAATACCGCACGTATCTGATCGAACCCTGCCATATTTCCATACGGCTGCTAGTACAAAACTGTCCGATCCTGATCCGTGCAATACCGCATGTATCTGATCGGACCCTGCCATATCTCCATACGGCCTCTACAGCGTTTCGCCCGAAAGCTGAGTAACTGAAAGTGTGGTGGACTCTAAAGACTCGTCAATACTATGGTTGTGGATTTAACCACCAGCACGTCAGAGGTATAAGCCAATACGTGACGGGCCATCAGCTATTGACCAAAAGGGACGTCGATGAGCGAACTCATCCTGACACCCTACTGAGCCTGTCAGTGACAATATCCGTACAGTCCGGTCCGTTCGTCTATGAGGATCGCATGTCGGGCCTAGGGGGTTGGTAAAAGTCAGACCCCCAAAGGCGGTACAAGTCGTGTCGGAGTGTAGCCCAGAACGCCCTGAGATACTACTGGAATACCTACCAGTAAATCTCCTGCCTCGGCCGAGGGCTTTGCGTAATGGCTCTCCTAGACACAGCGCGACCTCACCCCCAATACCGGGAGAGACGAACCCCTGCAGATCCGCTCACTGCCTCCATGTGGCTCGGGACTGTACCCAACTAAAACCTGTTTGCACGACTCCTTTGAGCCGTGGTAGGGTAGTAATCAAAGCACAGTGGGAACTCACACGAGACAAATGACGATCTCAGGTCGATGAACTAACCTGTACACATGTCACCAGGGAACTGCTATCTGACGTCTGGTATAATCCCAACTAGCAGGTTCCCGGCGAGTCCTGTCCGGTGTACTCATAACCCAATGAGCACCTGTATACATCTTAGGTGAACCAACTGACACCAGTGGCTTGTGAGACCGGCCACCGCCCCTCGTCGGGGTCTCGACTGTATACACTAGTCTACTAATGGAGTATCGATGCCCAGTCTCGAAACTCCCACGACTAGGGACCATTTAAGGATGTGCTTATAGACCCCAGCTCCCACGTATATGATCGCCATCATACTGCTGGTCGTCAAGCAAGAATCCTAGGGGCTCTATCAACGTGTAATAGCGACCTGTAAGGTCACCTGAAACAGTACACGATGATAAAGGTAAACCAGATAGCATACTATCATCTCGAGTAAGACTGTCCTACCGGGATAGGTCCTCCCTCAATCATTGCAATCACGTGCCTGTGATCCAATAATTGACTCTGAGGGCACTATCTCCAACAGTATATGGATTCCATCTCTGATTGCATAGCATCCAGCCATTTCACAGAGTCCCCACTCATGATGGCCTTCCTGAACCTGGTTGGGTCATCTTCTACCATAATGCAATCCTCGCTCCCACCGTCACCGAGGAAACCCTATTATCTCTCAAGTGGATGAGGAACCCTACCAGATTCACGGAGAGGTTGAGGTTCGTTGAAGACTATTGAATCCTTTGGTTTCGCCAAATCATCAGCTGTTAGTTTATCCAGCTGGAACTCTTCCAGTTGTACCTCATGACCGCTAATTTCTTCATAAGAAATTCCTTTTCTAAAATGGTGGCATGCTGAGAAACAAAACACCTTTTTCTCCTCAGTGTGGTAGAAGATATTCTCTCGCAAATGTTTAGGATATCCAACAAACTTACAGAACTGATCTTGCCATGAGCTTGTCCGAATTCTGCCTTTCAACATAGGCCGGACAACCCCATATCTTAACACGTTTAAGATATGGTCTCTTCCCATTCCATATCTCATATGGAGTGGTAGGCACAGATTTGGATGGAACCCCATTCAATAGGTATGCAACTTCTCAGGTGCATAACTCCAAAAGGAAACAGGTAGCTCAGCAGTACTCATCATAGAGCACACCATATCTCATAGGGTGCGATACCTCCACCCCAATACACCGTTGTGCTGTGGCGTATACGAAGGAGTAAGCTGAGAGAGAATCCCATTCTCTGTTTAGAAACTCCAGGAATTCCATGCACAAGTATTCTCCTCCTCGATCACATCGTAGGACTTAATACTTCTACCCGTCTGGTTCTTAACTTCATGCTTATATTCCTTGAATTTCTTATAAGTTTTAGACTTGTGTTTCAATAAGAACATATGTCCGAATCTTGAGAGATCGTCGATGTATATAATGAAGTACGAAGAACCAAGCCTGGCATTTGTAGACATAGGACTATATACATCACCATGTATCTGTCCCAAGAGTTCAGTTACTCTATCGCTGTTTCCAGTAAAAGGAGTAATGGTCATTTTACCTTTGAGACAAGACTGGCAAGTATCGTAAGATGAAAATTCGAACAGATTCTCATATTCATCCTTATGTAACTTAGCTGGTCGTGTCGCATAGATATGACCTAGTCTACAATGCCACAAGAAGAATTCATTCATTTTTGAACTATTTCTCTTGTGTGTGTTCTAGATATTTTGAGCTGTGGTTTGATTTAGAACGTATATGCTATTATATAACGTGCCTGATCCAATCAACTTTTGATTAAGGAAAATGTTCACAACATTATCCTCCAATACAGAATTATATCCTTCTTTAACTCAATAAAGAATCTGATGTAATGTTGTATATGAGGTTCAGTATCTAATAACATTCGTTCAGAATCAATGTATTTACCATTTGGTGATACAAGGAGATATTTACCAACTTATTTTGCTGCAACAATTGCACCGTTCTCTAACACTTAGAGACATATCACCCAATCTCAGTTGTCTACCTTTCTTTAGCCCATGTAACAAATATGTGGGATCCTGATCTGGTATCTCATACCTAGGACGTAAAGAATACTGAGAAACAGTTCTTGGTAACGAACACGCCCGAAGAATATGCATCAACATGCTCTTTCTTCAATTGGGTCGCTTGGGAATCCGGATATTCCCCTATTTCCTGCTTGGACTTATAACAATTATAAGATAGAGCGGAACCAACGTTCCCCAGCACAGTATAATAAGCAGGTTCGATCAATGCATCCATATTATTATCTTGATTAACGCGTGACATGGTCGCTACCAGGAGAGAGAGAGAGAAGAAAACACTCTGCGTGTGCTCTTGCAAAATTAGATTGGTTATTATTTTATTTAATCAGGATGGCTCCCACTGTTTTTATCAAATCTTCCTTCAAACGCTAAAAGGTAAGACTAGCCGGGATTAATCACACCCTAAAAGTTCTCCAATCTTTCGGCCAGGCCAGTGTCGGTACTTTGAGGGAGGTTCCCCGTGCTTTCGCACGGACCTAATTAAAATAAACCTCGTTTTCGCAGGGGCGTAACCCTGTTAACACCTTTCTAGGCACCTACTTGATCGACTTATTGTAATGTGTAAAACTTTCCCAGGAGTAACTCTTACTCTTAGTGGGTATCGGGATCCAACTATCTCATAGAAGGTATGCAATCTCATTGCAAATTTCAACACTTGAAATTCCCGATAATATTTTTCCCCTAGCAACTTATGACCTTAACAAGGTCAACAAATCATATGCGCTAACCAAGTTCAACCCGTACATTTTATGATTGAATTAAACCAACTCGTACGACCCTTAACATGGTCAATAAAGTCGTACGACTACCCTAATCCAATCGCATCACATGCTTAAGCAGATAAGCACTAATCAGCTACCGCACACTACGCCTTAACATGGTCAACAAACGTAGCACGAATACTAAGTAACACTTATCTGAAATGACAGAGGGATACGATAGGTTTTTAAGAAAACCCCTTGCATAATAAACTTGATATCGTTGCGGAATCAAGTGATTTTGAAAAAAAATGTTTTTTAGGCTTTTACTAGTTTTGCTAAAGAGGTCACTCCCGGTGAAGGGATCTCGGCTCTTTCCTTATCGAATAAGGTGCTGGATATTTCACAAATACCTCTATGCAAAGCATGAACTAAAAAATCAATCAAAAGACAAAACCGAGTGGGTTGTAGCATCTGCTAGTTTTGCTAAAGAGGTCACTCCCGGTGAAGGGATCTCGGTTCATTTCTTATCGAATAAGGTGCCGGATATTCTACAAGGAATACCGCTATGCAAAGCAAGAACTAGAGCTACCAGTTTTCAAAACAAGATTCTGCAATATTTTTAGGTTTCTTTTATTTCATTAATCTCATTAACGAAGTCCCATCAATTATGCTTCCTAAGCATCACAGAAGAAACGAAAGAAGCAATATTTATTATATATCATATATATAATATAAGCATTCGTCTCAGAATATCAAGTGATGAAATCACAGAATATCAGCAGCAGAAGAACACATATGAAATATTGGATATACTAGGAATTCCATGTTTTAAATTAAGGCAGTATAAAACACAGATTCCACGGTCGCGATAAATAACAAAACCCACATCCCTAGACCCCTACGAGAGTGGCAAGAAACCCTCCTAATTCTAGAGTTAGGAGACCCGGTCTCGACTCCTCGAGATGGCCTCCCACTGGGCCCTAGAACCCGGTTACTTGTGCTCTCCTCTTTGGGTCTATCCTAATGCGGAAAAGTAAATAATATACTTGAATAGTGACATCATCCTCAACCCGGAAGTGCCCCAATAAAAGAATATTACATACAAGTTTTTACATGAATGAAAATGAAAAACTCTCATCTCACATAAAAACAACCCGTCTATTCAAAACACGACGATCTAATATAACATATCACAGCAACACATAACATCACATGTCATCAACGTAAGTAAATATGCGTATCCCAATTGTCGTTGACATATAGCAATGAAACCGGCGATATACCACATATTATACTTACAGTCGCTGAGAAGAAAGTGAAAAACTACAACAATTGGAATCCGCAACCACCTTAGACATCATAAACCCAATGTATCACATACTTTGGATATCATGCCTAACCAAATGAATTCCTTAAACATCGCATGCCTAACAATTATAAACCCCACATTTTAGTCTCGATATTGAAAACATTTTTCAATAACCAGTCGGGTAATTCAACAAGATTCCCGACAACCTGATCGAATGCTCGTCGAAAACTTTACTAGATGGCCGCACCCCGATGTCGTCGACGAAGTGTACTTAGGCGGAACACCACGGCCGTGAGCATCCGTACGGAAGCTTTTGGCAATGGGGTTCTCCTACAGTCACTTGGTCGGGGCTTTGGGGCGTGGTTATCTAGTAAGATTACCCGGCGAGTATCCACGTACGCTACGTGATTGCAAAGCACTTTTGATCAACATCAAAATCCCGTGGCAACCGATTAAATGAAACTGAATTGCTAAATTTATAAAATTCAAATTAGTTTTAAAAAAACAAAATATTGTGGATTCCAAGTATTGTATCACAATCTACAGATAGCTAGACGATGTTAAACTTTTCGATCGAATCAACAAACACCCAAAATTTCCTAAAGAGCTCAACACTTGAGCGGAGTTTAAAAAGTACCCAGAATATGCCACAACACCTATGGACCAACCGTAGAAGGGTCAACCCTTGCCTCACCTGTGGCGCCGCGGAACTACCACAAACTCTAGGGTTCGATGGCGGTTCCGACGGTCACAGAATCGAGTTAGGGTTTCGTTTTTCTAGAGGGTCCATAGAAAACACCTGCATGATTTTCTGAAGATTTTAAACACGGAAAAATCCAACTCTTGGAAAATTTCCAGCGAGGGAAAAATTGGGTTATTGATATCCGTTCGAACATTTTAACATCGTCTAAATAAACCGAATAGATGTTAAAATTACGATTACGAAACACTTCGAATTTCCTTTATAGAAAGTTAACATCTCATGCAATTTCAGCAAAAACAAGCAACACTTGAAACACCAAAACCCAGAGAATGGAATACGATAGAAATTTGAAGCCCGGAACAATTCCCAAAACCGGCCAGGCCAGATTTTTTTGACTTTTGGCCGGCCAAATTCCAGCGAGGAGGGTTCAAGTTTCTACTGTGTTCATGTTATATCTCATATAACATTTTGCAACAGCTTAAAAAAATTTAGACGCTCTGAAAATTTCGACAGAAACTGGGTTTTGTTTTGGGTGTTTCGGAGTTGTTTCAGTTTCTTAATTCTACAACATCGTCTAATTCCCTAGTATGTCCCTGATACCACTGCTGGGTTCCTTAGGTCGCCGCTTGGTTTCGGGAGGCATCGACCATTCCATTTTCAAAAAATTGGCGCACTAAAGAACCTTAACGCAAGAATCTAAACTAGAGAATTAGACGAACAAGCATGTAAACATCTTTACATCTAAGTGAACAAGGAATACAAACTTTGTAGACCGGTCCTTCACTTCAATAGCTCCGTGTAGTAGTCCCTTCGCTCCAAGTAGTGAATTTCCAGACTCTAGAAAGGCTTCACAAGATGAGCGGAACATGCTAGCTTGAAGTCTTCGAGGCCAGTGATGATCTACGTCGAGGAGACACCAACTCAAGCTACCTCCTCACTAATGTGGAATTAGTGAAGCAAACACCCTAAACTAAATGGCTAGTATAGTAGAGGATGATGAAGTAGGAATTTTGCTCACTTTATACTTATTTTTCTCACAATATTTCTTCACCTCTCATGAAGCTAGAAAGCTTTTTGGAGATGAGGAAGAAATTGAAGTGTGAATGGAATAATGAGCATGGGTGAGTTAGTGTCATACACTAACTCATGTAGAGAATAAACCATGGCTAAACAATAATGGTTGGGTTAATAAATATCTTCAAGTAAAACAAAATGAGTGGACTTGGTCAATGGTTCCACAAGCTTCAACAACCTTCAACCATGTGACAATTTCCAACTAATTTGATTTACTTTAAATAAACAAAACCCTCACATTATTATATGCATGGTGTGAGTCTCATACACCCATGTAGCATCTGGCATCAAGCAAGACACAAAAGATGTACATTAATATATATAACATATATAATAAGTGTACACTAGTGAGAAAAAGAAATGCTTAAGTGAGCTAATATTAGTTAATGTAAAATAATATATCAAATATATAATTATATATTAAATTATTAAATCAACACTTGATTTAATAATCCGGCTATATCACATACAACCGACTAATATCAAATGTATCAATTTGTCGAATCAACACTTGATTCGACAGCCAAGTTATATCACATATAACCGTCCGATATCACATATCGCGAGAATAAAATACGGTATCACATACATGTATTAATCTTGGTTCCTCACATATCACATATGTGCTCCTACTTCGTTTCGCTTGAGCTAGGAAACCTCTGTGTAGGACTCTAAAGACTCGTCAATACGCCGGCAGTAGGTGGTGATCATATCAGTCACCCACAAGCTGCAAGCGGTCTGCTAAACGTAATGGCCACCCGGGTATTGAGCGATCAGAAGATCAACAAGCAAGCCTGCTCATACTCATGCGAATCCAATAAGTAACACTACCGTACAGTCCGGTCTCTTCGTCTGATATATCGCATATCTTAGCCTGGGGGTGGTAAACGTCAGACCCCAATAGTCTGATAAGTCATGCCGATGTGAGGCCCATAACGGTTCGAGAAACTACTGATAACACTTACCAGTAAATCTCAGCAACCCTGGCCAGGAATTTCCTGTTATGGCCAATTAAGTATAGCGCAACATCAACCCACAATACCGGGAGAGATGAAATCTCCTCCTATCGCTCATTGCCTCCATATGACTCGGGACTGTACCCAAAAACCACCGTTTGGCACGATCTCTTGAACGTGGTAAGGTGGAAATCAAAGCACAATGGGAATCACACAAGACTCTGTGACGATCTCGGGTCGACAGACTAACCTGTACCAGTGTCACCAGAGAACTGCTATCTGACGATAGGTATAATACCATCTAAGAGTTCTCGGTGAGTCCGTTCAGTGTACCCAGTCTCCACTGAGCACCCGTATACCATCTCTGATGTCAAACACCGATGGGTATGTGATCATCCATCACCCATCATATGGGTCGAGAAGCATATACGCTAGTCTACTCTTGAATATCGATGCCCCGTCTTGATACTCCTACGACTAGGAACATTTGAAGGATGTACTTACCGACTACCTCTGCCCCACTAGTATGATCTGAATCATAATCCTGGTAGTCAAGTACTCATCCTAAGGGCTTTATCAACATGTAATAGATTGACAATAAGTGTACATGTTAAGATAAAGAGCAACCAGATAGCATACTATCATGTCGAGAAAGAAAGTCCTCCCTGTATATGTCCAAGCATCCACTATAGTATACATCACATGTATAATAATGGCCTCTAGGGCATACATATAGCTAACATACTATACGCACTTGCACACATCTTGAAATTTGGGATAGTAGAGGATACCTTAAAATGTTGTTGTATAAAAGCCTTAGTATGAAGGAAAAAATATATAAACAAAAAAATATTTAAAAAATGGTGAAGAAAAATGAACACTGGTTTTGTAATTACTTAAGAAAGTATACAAAAAATATAGCGAGGGTGCCTTATCACATAGTGCCTTAGACCAACTGGTTTGGGAGCCACTGCTAAGCCTTAGGTGTTGCAAAACTAGGATATTGCTAATTACGCCTTAAAAAGTGAGAACATTTAGTAATCGATTGGTTAGTACCTTAAGAAGTATTAACGGTCGCATGAAGAATGTGTGAGCAATTCCATATAAAGTATTCACCAACTAAAAAGTATTAAGGAAGATGGACAAAATTATGATAGCTTGAATTGTTCTCTAATTGTAGGGATGTCTTTTACACACGTGGGGGTATATGATCGATGTTTGGAAGAAAGGTAGGGTGGAAGACTAAAGGCGGTGTTTTATTGAGGGATGATGTGATTTCTGACATATTTTCATGACTATTAAGATAGAGCTCATGGCTACTAAAAAGCTAGTGCAGTTTGAAACTCTTATTTTCAAGCTCTTTCTTGTATATATTTTTACCTTTGTATGTAACTTTCATCTTCTTTGTTTTATTATGGGATTTTGTGGTTTTAATCCGCTGAAAACCCTCAGGAGACAACACTCCTCCTACTAAGGACACCTAGAAATTTAAAGGCTTGTTGCACGTGCTAAGTGCAATCGTGTTGCTTACGAAAGTGTGCTAGGTTTTTTTTTTCTTTTTTTCTTCTTCTTCTCTTTAATAATTAGTTTTCTCGGGACGATCAAAGTTATGTTTGGTGGTATTTTATTAGTCTAAAATATTGCACAGTTGAATGATTATTTTCCCTATTATTGTTAAGTACTAAAAGGTGTTTATTGTAATTATAGAACATATGAGGGTTTATGTGTAAAAAGTTTTTTATCATATGCTTCTACTTTATAATTAACATAATGAGGGAAAATACATGCATATAATATTTATATGAAATATTAGTAATTAAAATATGCATATCATATCAAATATTTCTAATCAATATTCTTAACATATAATATCATATAAAATGGTTAGGATAATATCTCAAAAATACCAAATACTACTAAAACTTTGATTTGAGATATTGTGCAGATTAGCTCAGGTCTGGAATCTAAGAGATCCGGGATAAATCGAGATGTCGGAATCAAATCTGCCAAAATATCGAAGCAAATCGTAAGATCTAGTAACGGCAGAGACTCAGAGCATTATTTTCAGATATCGAGAGGACCTCCAAAAATCAAGATAAAATAGCAAAAAAATCCCAAAGACTGAAGCCATCAATGCGCGGTGGAAAGCGGCCGAATAGGCCAATATGCAGCAGTTCCGCGGTGGTTCTAGGGCTGTTTGATGAAATATTTTGGTGATTTGATCTTAACAGCATATATTCACAGATGGTATCTAGGGTTTCTAGTTTCTTTGACTATATATAGGACCGAGAGTTTCACATCAAAAATCATCACCGAAGAGATCAAGAGGTCCAAAGCGATCCGCGCATCCGAGTGATCATCAACTAGCCATCTACTTCCAATAAGATAGAGATCTAGAGCAACTAGTGTTCTTGTACTCTACTTTCACAAGTTGTATGCAATAGTTGATTAATAAAGGTAGTGTTTTTATTAGTTAATTTTTTTGCACTTACTTTCTGCATTTAATTTATGCATCTTCATCGTGTTTTCATTCTTCAACCTTTCTTCTAAATCTCAAACTATGAATGAGTAATTCCTATCTTGCTAAGGTTCGTAGGCTAGGGTAGATCAATGGATGATAAAATCATTTAACTCCTTTTATACATTTTAAAGTCTATAAAGTTTAGCAAAATAAATCTTAACATCCTTATTAGGCGTGCTACCAATTTATTGCTAGTCACGAACACGATTTGAGATTGGTTTAAAACTTGTTTTGTTAAAGGCTAGACTTGAATAGAGATCAATGCAAGGACAAGGGTTAGTAATGGGGAAACTCTAGTTTCTTCCAAAAGAGAACCCTAATCTACATTCATCACTATCGATCTATTTTTAAGCTATTAAAAGATAAAAGGAGTCATTTTTAATTATTCATCCATTACTACTAAGTCCTATGAACCCTACAAGCCTTCTCTTTATAAATCTTACATCTGTATTAAAATAGATCTACAACCAATCACCCTATCTTCCATCAACTCGTTTAAAACAAGAAAAAGGTTCACGTTTTACTGCGGACGACCCGTACTCATTGCGGCTAGCTACTAGCAAAACCGTCATGATTGCGGTTACTTTACGAACACTCTCTAAACGATCAATCAATGATTGTTATCCATCCCGCTAATCATTTTTAGATGGATGAGCCATTTTTCAAATGACAACCTACTAAATTCCGTACAACCTCCGTACAGATCTTGTTCGTTTTTCTTCAGAAGTTTCTTCAAATCCTCTACTTCACCGGTACCTTTAAACAGTTCAACATCATTCATTTGCTCTCCAGCAAATAAATTTTCCAACATCTCATTCCTGTCATCTATCCTGTCATCCGTCGGTAATTCAGCTTGCGAAACTGCAGTCTTATTATCCATCCTCACTTCTTCGCCACGTATTCATTCACTATGGTAATTCCAATGTATGCAGTTTTGTTCAAAACCCTCTACAAACACATATTCTTCTATTACTTCACGTCGAAAACGACATCTATTCTTACATTTCTTATAAGAACAGAACAAGAGTTCGTCTCGGCAATGCTTTAGGTTCATCTCTGCGTGATCTAAAAAGGTTTTAAGTCCATCTTTAAATCAGTTGTCTCTCAAACTATAGGTATCTTTTTTCCCCATGTGCATAAACAATTTATCCGAAAGAATTCTTATAGATTATCACAAAAATAATAATATGAGTTTAACATATCTTTAGGGTTTATTACAAGAACATCATTAAATAAATTTTCAAGTCTTAAATTAGATTTCATGATGTGGACACATCACAGCATCTGAAGTCATTTAAGCTTGGCATAAGTCAAAGCAAAAGGTCAGGACGGATAATTACTGTCACGGCTGTTAGGGCTAAAGGTCCTAATTTCTATTACGAATGCAACACTCATATCTCAATTCCACCTGTGTTTTCGTCCATTTTGAGAAAATTTTGGCAGCACTTCCTCTTATTTCCCGTGTTCGTACATAAATCTGTACACGGGGAACAAGTGGAAAGCACCGTCGAAACTTCTCGAAATGGACGAAAATACTGGAAGAAGTGAGATGTGAGTCTTGTTGCATTTGTAACTTGTGCACACTAGACAAATCCAACAATTATTGTATGTCAAAACCCTCGTTGAATACTACACATACGTTTAAAAAAATTGAACAGGAAGCTCAACTCTCACAAACATTTGTGATCTTATTCAACGGGAAAAATAATTTACATACACTAATTGTCAGACGAGAAACTATAGGTTTATCCTCAACATGTTTAAGACCTTTCGATCTTAAACATACTAATTAAATGAAAAATAAAACCCTACTTAAGTTTATAGTCAAAATTTTAGGTTTTCCCTTAAAACTTTCTATTTAATCGTTTCTTAATTAGAGTCTCGGTTCACTGCTATCTGGTCTTAATTAAGGTTTATTAATTATTGAAATTAATGTTATATATTAATTAGTGTTAACATTAGATTCATTTACAATTAGTTTTTTCTGGTCTCTAGTTACGATTTTAATAGTTTGTACTTAAGATTATCTTAATTTATTAATTAGGGTTTATAAGTTATCATTAAGGGTTTCTTTAGGGTTTATAGATTCTTCAATACCTTAATTTGTAATTAGGGTTTATAATTTGTAATTAGGGTTTATAAGTTATTATTAGGGTTTTTAGGGTTTATAGATTCTTTAATTCCTATAACCCAACCCCAAAAACATTCTTCAATTCCTCATCCTAAAACCCAACACCTAATATATCTTCAATTCCTCATTTTCTATATTATCTCAAAACCAACACATTTTTTAATTCCACATTTAATTTATCGTAAGATGTTGCAATCAAAACAAAAAAAAAATCATAACCAAACATCATAATTGCATGATTTAATTGAAAAAAATAATAAACATCATAATTGCATGATTTAATTGAAAAAAATAATAATTGGAGGGGGGAAAACCTTAACCTTTGAATGGATTTTGAACGAGTAAGACGATTGCAAGCACCAACAGCAGCAACAATACCTAAAAAAATTTAGATAAGAAATAGGAAATTTTTCGGAAGAATTAGGGATGAATGAAAGATGGAAATCACCTCGGGCTTAATCTAACTCTTTCTCTAAAAATCACCGCAACTCTTTCTCGCATTTCTCCCACCTCTCTCAATCTTAATCTAACGAAACCATAGTCCTGGCCATGGCGGCGGTCAGTTATGCTCGAACGACGACAGTGGTCTCGAGATCATGGAAATCTCCTTCCCCCCCCTCTTCCTCACACCCAAAAGGCATGGATAACATTTGAGGATTCGAGACTAACTTGAGATCGAGAGCTAAAAGGATTTTGAGAGGTTGTAGATGACAAGGCATGACAACCTGGTAAGTCTCTTCCTTGATGCCTCAAATCTTGAATTTCCACCGCCTCTTTCTCTTTTTGTGTTCTCTTTCTTTCTTTCTTTCTTTATGACTAGGGCTTGGAAATTAGATTTATCTATATAAAAGATAGGTTTAAATTAGATCTAGGCCTTGACTAAATTTTGTAGGATAGCCGAAAATTCTTCAATAAAAAAATAATATCAAGGCTTCATTTGAAGCGTTGAACAGAAGAAAATGCAGATCTCCAATTTTTTAGGAGGAGCTAAGAGAAAGAAAATTACTTGGTCCTGAGGTTGTACAATAAACTACTGAGAAGATTATATTTATTCGAGAGAGTCTTTTTGTGACACAAAACAAGAAGAAGAGCTATGCAGATAGAAGAAGGAAATTAAAATTCGGATTTGGTGACTTCGTGTTTCTGAAAGTTTCACTATGGAAAGGAATGACGAGATTTGGCAAGAAGGGAAAATGGAGCCCAAAGTTTGTTGGTCTCTATGAAATCTTAGGATGAGTCGAAGCTCTAGCTTATAAGGTGGCATTACATCCTGAGTTATTGGCAGTACACAATGTGTTCCATATATGTATGTTATGCAAGTATGTACTGGATCAATCGCATATGCTCCAATACGAACCACTGCATATCAGAGATGACTTATCATATGTCGAGTGTGCGGTACAGATCATTGAAGAAAAGGAACATGTGTTACACAGAAGGACAATTTCTTTTGTCAAAGTCCTATAAAGAAAACAATTAATCGAGGAGGTTACGTGGGAGAGTTAAGATGAATGATGGAGAAGTACCCACATTTATTTGAAGATCAAGGTATGTATAGTTTCGAGGACGAAACTTTTTATTACTAGAATAGATTGTAAAATCCAAAAATATTTTTCTGAGAATAAAAATATAGAAATAATCATTTTGATATTTATAGACAGAGTAATCTAGGGAATGGTCAATATAAAACATTTAAGTTTTGAAATTCGAATTTGACCATATTTAGAATGGAGCCATGATATTATTTTTGATTGAAGAATTTTCTGTTATCCTACAAAATTTAGCCTATGCCGAGATCTGATTTAAACCTACCTCTATATAGATAACCTTTGTTGGAGTTTTTCCGCTAGGCATGCAAGGAAGACGAGCAAGAGTAAGAACTTGCAGCACCAATATTTAACGTGGTTCAACTAACGGCCTACATCCACGGGGCAAACATGAGAATCTCTTTATTAATAATCAAGAATACCGGTATATTTTATATTCTCTTTCATCTTTCTTCACATCTCAACGCTCATACAAATACAAAGACTATTTTTGGTAAATCTCTCTCCCTTTACCTGTGGATGACTACCCTTCGTCTCTGCCTTCTTCTCTTCATATGAACACAAAGACCAATCTTCCGATACTCCGCCTTCACCTGTGGATAACTACCATTCACCTTTGTCTTCATCTTCTTCTTCTTCTTCTTCTTCGTCTTCTTCATAGTTGGCCACTCTTCTCTGATGAGACCCTTCTCTATTTATCGCACAAAATAATAGAATTCCTACTGCAATTAGGATATCATCAAATCTTTGAAAAAAATCTTCAAATATCTTATTACAAATCTTCAAATAATTCTCCAAAACAATCTTCAAATATTTCTCCAACAAACTTTCCTAAAATAAGCCAGAACTTATCGACAGACGTCTGAAGCACAAGTGTTCAGACGTCTGTCCACGCTCTGGATTTCTGAAAACTTCTTCAGACGTCTGAAGCACTATGGCTCAGATGTCTGACCGCTCTCTTCTATTTAATACAAGTCACTTCCATAACAATCTCCACCATGACTTGTATTCAACAAGCCATATTTTATCTTCTCTCTTCAACGCCTTACGGCCGATTCTTCTTTCCTTCTTCAAAGCTCCAACTTGACCCGAATTTCCTCCATGCCATCTTTTGTTTACCGCCGTAGAAAATTTAACCTTCTCACTTGGATCATTAAACCAACACCTTCGAAATTATAATCTAAGAAGATGGGGAACGGACATAAGCATTGTCACCCATCGTAAATTTAGCCCGTAGAATTGAAGATCCTTCGGTTCCCTATGCTCTGATATCAATTGTTGGGGTTTTTCCGTTATGTATGCAAGGAAAACGAGTAAGAATAAGAACACAGGACCAATAATTAACGTGGCTCGACCAACGGCCTACATCTATGGGGAAAACATGAGAATCTCTTCATTAATTATTAAGAATACGTGTACATTTTATATTCTCTCTCATCTCTCTTCACATCTCAATGCTCATACAAACACAAAGACTACTCTTGGTAAATCCCTCTACCTTCACCTCTGCCTTCAACTCTTCATACAAACACAAAGACTACTATTTTGGTGCTCCACCTTCATCTGTGAATGACTACCCTTCGTATTTGCTTTCATCTTCTCTTATTCTTCTTTTTCTTCTTCTTTATGTTTGTCCACTTTTCTCTGATGAGACCTTTCTCTATTTATAGAATAAAATAATAGAATTCCTATTCCAATTAGGATCTCATCAAATTTTCGAAACAAATCTTCAAATATCTTTTCATAAATCTTCAAATAATTCTCCAAAACAATCTTCAAATATTTCTCCAACAAACTTTCCTAAAATATGCCAAAACTCGTCGACAGGCGTCTAAAGCATAAGTGTTCATACGTCTTTCCACACTCTGGGTCAGTAATTATCGCAATTCAGAGTTTAAATATGTAAGCCGTTTCTGAAAACTTATTCCGATATCTGAAGCACTACGGATCAGAAGTCTGACCGATCTCTGCTGTTGAATACAATTCACTTTCATAACAACCCTAATTTTCCAGCCCTTGTCATACAAAGAAAAAAGAAAGAAAGAAAATACACAAAGAGAAGGAAGCGGCAGAAATTCGAGATTTGAGGCGTCAAGGAAGAGACTTACCTTGTTGCCGCACCTTGTCATCGGCAACATCTCAAAATCTTTTTGGCTCTCGATCTTAGGTTAGTCTCGAATCCTTATATGTATTCATGCCTTTTTGGGTGTGAGGATGAGAGAGAGAGGGTGAAAGAGATCGCCATGATCTTGAGACCACCATCATTGTGGCCGATCAAAATTGGCCTCCATCATGACTAGGACTAGAGTTTTGTTAGATTAGGGTCGAGAGAGATGAGAGAAATGCGAGAAATAGTTGCAGTGATTTCTAGAGAAAGAGTTAGGGTTTGGATCCAGGTTGAGTTTAATATAAATTATTCTCCATATCCATTAAATACTAAAGCTTTAAAATTGATTTTTGGGTTGCGGGTTAGATTCATATCCAACCCGACCCGTCTCACCTCAACCCATAACCTATTCACTAAACCGGTGACCATTTTGGGACTGGAAAATTCATTTCAGCCCTGTGAGTTTCGGTATATTTGTTTTAAAACCTGAAAATCATATAAAACATGTTATTTGAAAAATAGAAAACCTACACAAAGACTTCCAAATAGATTGTGTATAATAGTAGGTCTTTTAGTTGGTTTGTATAGCGTTAGGCATACACTACTTAGTGTATAGATCTAACACATATTTAAATAATTTACTAATTTTATGTTGTATCGTTTTAGAGCATCTATTAAGACCAAAAAAGAGGCGTTGGAGTTTATCAAATCGATTTGGATTATACGGTAATTGTAAGTATATGCATTTTGGCTAGTTCAGAATCATGTTATTGCTTGTTAGTTGCTGAATTCGATGCTTGATATGCAAATTAAATTATATTTTTATTATTATCACCATATATATTTTAATAGACCGGCATGTTTTTTACTGAGATGCATACGACTTGATGATTATGATCATAATTTGTGTCTTGAGCACATGATTGTCTATATTTAAAGGATATATACTTCTACTTTGGAAATAAAAATTATTCTATTCGTCTCATGCTTTAATACTAGTATGAGTTGGGAAAACTAAGTAGGTAGTGTATTCCCGGTGGGATTATAGTGCGTGCTGTAAGGAAATTTCACTGCGAGTCATAACATGTGGTTCTCCCTAACACAGGCTACATGTAATGACGTTTTCCTTATATCAATTGAGGTAGAGATATCGACCGTACTTAGTCATAACCTAATAGCTTTTCCATTCACGAAAATTATATTTTCTCAAGTATTTCATTTTTTATATAACGTTTATGCGCAAACCATTATTTCTATTGCTTGTATGATTGATTGGTTTCTAATTTATTATAAATTTATTAGACATGTATCTATTTTCTTACTGAACGTTATATCTCACCCACTTTTTATGTGGTTGCTAATCAAAATAGATGATAATTTTCTGAAGGAGAATTAGTACAGAGGCTAGGAAGCACTTCATATTGACAGCATGTAAAGCTTTGAGGTCTTGCTATGAATAGCTAATTTAGTTATCGTTCTATCAAGTGGCTAGAAAACTTTATTTAAGAATTATTGTAATAAATTCCACTCTATGACTTGGAGTTGATTTATTAATTTGGAATTTAAACCCATTATTTATGTTTTTGTGGAGATGGTTTTTTATGTTATACAGATCTCTGTTTAGTTGGGCCTTGTTATCCTATTGTCAAGATCGCGACATGTCACATATTTGGGTTGTATTTATATGTGTGTGTAATACCCAGTCCCCGTTGTAGTTTTATTCCGCTTTTAAATAAAAATTTCTTTGAGGATTTTCCCCTTTATATTTTCCCATATTTTCCTCCATTATTTCTCTCCTTGTTTTTCCTATAACTTCTAATTTTTTTACCTAATTACTAAACCCTAACTCAGCCCTATCTCTCTCCTTATCTCCATTTCCTTTTCAAATTTCCTTAAGACCCAAGGCACGGCCCCACAACATCTAGCCCGATCTTTCTTTTCCCTCCTCCCTTCATTTCCTTCTTCTTCTTTCCATATCTTTCTCCCTACAATCGCAACTACCCATGACCGAGCACTCCCCAAGACTCACTCCACTATGCCGCCTCCATCACCAACGACTCCTCGAGATCCCCTCCTCTGAATCCTCTCTCTCTTAATGTTACGACCCGGAAAAGACACGTGACTGGCACTTGAATCATGTGAAATATATAAGACTCCACATAATTCAAATAAGCCTACAGCCCAGAACTCTAAACCTTTTTAGGGAAAATAGTGGAGGTGATGTTTTGAAATAAAGGTTTAATGAAATCGGGTTATTCCTTTATAACATAAGTAGTTTAATAGGAAAACAAAGTTTTGTAACTATCTTAAAAACATATTTCGTCGTTTGAAATTTGGGCAGCACCTCCTTTGAATATTTTATCCCGAAAACAATACACAGTAATAAGAAGAATAGGCATCCCCAAGCGGGAGCTAGCTCTTCGCAAATTGGCGGAAACAACCATGCAAAGATATAAATATACAATACCAAAGGCGAGGATCAAAACACACTAAATAAGCAAGAAAACAAATATCGATTAAGGAAACCAGAATAAAGCATAATACATGAGCGTGACTCTAAGGCCGAAAGAATATACAACAAATATCTCTAAGTCTATGAATATACATAGTCTCGTTGATGGAGGTTTTAACTAGATACAACTGAATTTAAAATATACAAGTATAATGGTAGTCACGATCCAAATGTATCCCACCTATCAATCCAATCACCCTGAAGAAGGTAGTGTGCTAACAAATCGCAACGGAACCTGTGCGGTCAAACCTGCAAGAAAACTGTGGAACAACAAGGGTAAGTTGCCAACTTGTGAGAAACCGAATGTATGACTATTTCCTAGGTCATATAAAATAATAATATATAAACATAGAGTAATAACCATGGTAACAGTATAAGCATAAGTATAAACCAAGGTACACGTGTCAGTGTCGTAATGTGGTAACAAGACATACGTAAATGTATGTATTAATGTAAATGCATCAATCAATGTGTGTCCAGCAACGACACACTAAATCATGATAAAAACTGAGTGCCCAACATCGACACTCGATAACAACATGATAATCGTGCCCATCTGTGATACAATATCCTCATATCTTGGGCGACGCATCCTCAGGTCGGCCCTTAAATCCATCTCATGACTCCGGTCGGTATCCTCCGGATAACCGCCAGGTTCAAACTATCACCGGTCGGTAGTGCTCCCCTGTCGGGCTCAACGACTCAATCTCTATACGGCTTTCTTGCCCCGGGGTACCGCACCGAGTACACCATGTACCCGCAGACGGTATCGCCCTCGGTCCTGGTATTCATATATCATATATGCTCCAGAACCAAGTAATCTCATGGTGGACGTCAAACAAAATATCAAGGAAAACCGCAATTTTCTTTTAAAAGGAGCATAAGTTTTTAGTTTCACACGCGGTTTCCCAAATCCAGAAATCTTATGAAAATCGGAATCTCATAATCATGAGCTAATAATGAACAATTTCTATCGGCATAGAGCCCAACTGCAGTACATAACCGGAATGTATGTATGTGAATGCATGTGGCATCTATGTAAGGAATATAAAGTCTAAACTAGCAAGTGAGATCATGAATGCTAAACAATACTAGTAAACTACAAATTATCAGATGGTACGAGTGAAGTAACGGTTCTCTAATGTGTACGTGGCATGGCAATTACCGATGATGATGTGTGTGAGCCGGCCAGTAAGTGTGCATGCAACATACGCATCATCGGTAATGGTGTATGTGTCCTAACAGACGAGATCATAACAGCTAATGCAAAACATGTATATAAATGCAATGCAATGGAATTAACATGAACCGAGCAAAAAGTAACAGTAAACGCAACATGTAATACACACACACACACACACACACACACACACGAGCCATCCAGTTATAGTATTTAAAATAGCACGAATCTTTCTTTTTAGAAAATTAGGGACTATGGTGATTTTGAAAAAAGAAATATCATTTTGAAAATCCGTAGCGTACCTAGGTTTGCTCTTTGAAAATACCTACGATTCATTAGTTTTGAAAATAGGTATGACCCGAACTCTATTCTAACACCTACATAAGTAATTAAGAAACTAAACTAAAACAGTGTCGAAGGTGAATAGAAATCTATACATATCCGAGTCGATATATCTAATAGTCGGTGATCCAGCCTCATAGCATCACGTACGGTAATATCCACAGTACGACATCCTTGAGTCAAGAGTGTGGATCAATCATCATATAAATATCTCGTACGACATCCTCAAAATCGAGGCTATGGGTCAAATATCATATATATATTATATAGATCATAGTTCGTAAGGTATTATTCGTCGTACAATATCATAATCAAGGGTACAGATCTAAGGTCTCATACAATCTATTATCTCATTAAATCATATGTTATAGCATGTTATTTATATAACGCCCAACGATCCTTTAATATATCATATCATAAACGATGTCTCATCTCAAATTTATATATATCAGAATCTCTTGATATCCAGCGCGATCGTATCGACTCAAAACCATATAATATGTCATATCCTCATCATACACGTATATGTATAGTATATACATATATCACATACCCATACACACACACACACACACACACTCTCACACACACACACATCATACCAAGTGTGTGTGTGCAACGAAATAAAAATAACGGCTCACGACTAAGGAATATAGACTAATGATAAACCTTCCTACAAGTACGCCTATTCTAACCTATAGTCACCTAGAGCCCTACTTGCTAAATATTCATTTCGCATTAACACACACATACACACACACACACACATACACACATATAGTATATATAGATGTCCTATTCTACGGTTGCGGGGGTGATATACGCCATCCACTCGACTTCCCCCGTAGATATATATCTACTCACCTTCGATTCTCGCTTGCCGAAATCGATGACGCCTTGTTCTCCTTTGTTGTCCCGAAGTCCGCGCGGAGGTACCTATAGTTCAAATTTGTCGTATCGTAAACACGAATCGAATACGAAAACCAAAGCGACACACGAAACACACATAGGTTAGAACCTATGGTCTACGTATGCAAGAATAACCAAACTGCTGGGTTCCCTAACTCACCGCTGTGTTTTGGGAGGAATCGACCATGCCATTTTAAAAAATTTGGCGTGCGAAAGAACCCAAACCTTGAATCTTAACTAAAGAATTAGACGAAAGCTAGAATGTAAATATCTTTACAACTATGTGAACAAGGAATACAATCTTTGTAGACCGGTCCTTCACTTCAATAGCTCCGTGTAGTAGTCCCTTCGCTCTAAGTAGTGAACTCTCGGACTCTAGAAAGGCTCCACAAGATAAAAAGAACAAGCTTGCTTGAAGTCTTCGAGGCCGAAGATGATCTACGTCGAGGAGAAACCAACTCAAGATACCTTTTCATCAATATGTAATTAGTGAAGCAAGCACCCTAAGCTAAATAGAAAATCTAGTAGAGGATGATGAAGTAGGAATTTTACTTACTTTAAAAGTATTTTTCTCACTTGTTTTCTTCACCTCCCAAAAAGCTAGAGTGCTTGAGGAAGGAGATGAAGAAAAGCAACCATGGAAAAACTCAAGTGTAGAATGGGAACTATAGGTGAGTTAATATCATATACTAACTCATGTAGAGACTAAACCATGACTAATCTTAATGGTTGGGTTAATAAATATCTCAAGTAAAATAAAATTAGTGGACTTGGTCAATGATTCCACAAGCTTATACAAGCTTCAACCATGTGACTAATTTCCATTTAATTTTGATTTACTTTAAATAAATAAAGCCCTTCATTATGTTAAGCATGGTGTGAGACTTATACACCCATGTCTCATGTATCATCTAGCTTGCCCAAAAAATATACATTGATATATATCACATATATACTAAATGCACACAAGTGAGAAAAAGAAATCTTAAGTGAGCTAGTATTAGTTAATATAAGTTAATATATCAAATATATAATTATACATTAAATTATTAAATCAACACTTGATTTAATAATCCGGCTATATCACATATAAACGACAAATATCATATATCGTGAGAATAGAATGCGGTATCACATACGCGGATTAATCTCGGTCCCGAACATATCACAAATGTGCTCCTACTTCATTTCTCCTGAGCCAGGAAACCTCTGTGTAGGACTCTAAAGACTCGTCAATACGCCAGCAGTAAGTGGTGAGCATATCAGTCACCCACAAGCCGTAAGCGGTCTGCTAAATATAACGGCCACCCGGGTATTGAGCGATCAGAAGATCAACAAGCAAGCCTGCTCATACTCCTGCGAATCCAATAAGTAACACTACCGTATAGTCCGGTCTCTTCATCTGATATGTCGCATATCATAGCCTGGGGGTAGTAAACGCCATACCCTAATAACCCTGATAAGTCATGCCAATATGATGCCCATAACGATTCGAGAAACTACTGATAACACTTACCAGTAAATCTCAGCAACCCTGGCCAGGGATTTTATGTTATGGCCAATCGAGCATAGTGCAACATCAACCCCCAATACCTGGAGAGACGAAATCTCCTCCTATCGCTCATTGGCTCCATGTGACTCGGGACTGTACCAAAAAACCACCGTTTTGCATGATCTCTTGAACGTGGTAAGGTGGAAATCAAAGCATAGTGGGAATCACATAAGACTCTATGACGATCTCGGGTCGACAGACTAACCTGTACCAGTGTCACCAGAGAATTGCTATCTGACGATAGGTATACTACCATCTAGGAGTTTTCGGCGAGTCCGTTCAGTGTACCCAGTCTCCACTGAGCACCTGTATAACATCTCTGATGTCAAACACCAATGGATATGGGATCATTCATCGCCCATCATATGGGTCGAGAAGCGTACACGCAAGTCTACTCTGGAATATCAATGCCCCGTCTTGATACTCCCACGACTAGGAACTATTGAAGGATGTACTTACCGACTACCCTTGCCCCACTAGTATGATCTGCATCATAATCCTGGTAGTCAACTACTCATCCTAAGGGCTTTATCAACATGTAATAGAGAGACAATAAGTGTACATGTTAAGATAAAGAGCAACCAGATAGCATACTATCATGTCGAGCAAGAAATTCCTTCCTATATATGTCCAAGAATCCACCATAATATACATCATATGTACAATAATGGCCTCTAGGGCATACATATACTTAACAATCTCCCACTTGCACTAAGGCCATTATTGGTGTATTATCTCACACTCAACGCCCCATAAAAGTCTCTCTAGGGGAAGGCCTCTGTGAGTGGATCCTCTGTGTTATCCTTCGCGTCAACTCTCCTTGCCTCGATCCCTTGGAGATCAACCATCTCCCTGATCAGGTGATACTGTGCTCAGAATATGTCTGGATCGCTGATGGGACCGGCGTTCATAGGCCAAAGCCACAACTCCATTGTTGTCTCAATAACAATTATTGGACGCTCAATGATAGGAACTATGGTCATCTCATGAACAAGAAATTTCCAGACATCCACTTTGGTAGCATCGTTGGTAGCGATGTATTCAGCCTTTATCGTCTAGATTGCCACGGTGTCTAGCTTGGAACTCTTCCAACATACCCTCTCTCCACTGAGGGTAAAGACAAAGCCAGTGACTGACTTTCAGTCGACCTTATCACTCTGGAAGCTAGAATTGGTAAAGGACTCCCACTGGAGTTCACCGTCACCAAACCCCAAGAACATTTCTTTAGTGCTTCTCAAGTACTTAAGAATGTCCTACACAGCTGTCCAGTGATTTTCCTAAGATCCAATTGATTCCTAATCGCTACACCTAGTGAGTTAGCTACATAAGGCCTGGTACATAACATCGCATACATGATAGAGTCTACTGCCGAAGCATAGGATATCCTTTGCATGCGAGCTCTCTCCAAATCAGTCTTGGAAGACATCTTTTTGGAGAGAGTGATTCCTGAGTAAGTGGGCGAACCACCACGCTTAGAATCTTCCATACTAAACCCCTTTAGCACGGTGTTAATGTACCTGGATTTGGGACACTCCCAACATCCACTTAGATCTATCACCATAAATCCTAATCCACAAGATGTAGTAGGTATCATCCAGATCTTCCATGGAGAATTCTCGTGATAAGAGGAGCTTGACCGAGTTTAGCATAGGAAACCATTTCCTATCATGAGTATGTTATCTACGTACAATACATGGAAGACAACCTTACTCTCTACAACCTTCTTGTATATACAAGGTTCATATACCTTTTGATGAAGTCAAACTCTTTGACTGCCATATCAAAACAGATGTTCCAACTCCGTGATGCATTCTTTAATCCTGATGGACTTAAGCATAGCCACTGGAGAAAAGGTTTCATCATAAACAACACTTGGTTGCATGACGAGAACCTTTTACTACAAGTCTAGCTTTGAAAGTCTTAACTTTTCCATTTACACCATGAATCTTCTCAAGATCCACTTGCTCCCGATGGGTTTTACCCCTTCAGGTGCAACATTCAAAGTCATACTTTGTTGGTGTACATATATTTCATCTTTGATTGCATATCTTCCAGCCATTTCACAGAGTCCCCACTCGTGATGGCCTGCCTGAACCTGGTTGGGTTATCATCTACCATGATGCAATCCTCGTTCCCACCATCACTGAGGAAACCATAGTATCTCTCAGGTTGATGAGGAACCCTACCAAATTCGCGGAGAGGCTGAGGTTCGTTGGTGACTATTGAATCCTTTGGTTTCACCAAATTATCAGCTGTTAATTTGTCCGGCTTGAACTCCTTCCAGTTCTACCGCATGACCACTAATTTCTTCATAAGAAATTCCTTTTTCTAAAAGGTGGCATGCTGAGAAACAAAACACCTTTTACTCCTCAGTGTGGTAGAAGATATACCCTCGCAAATGTTTGGGATATCTAACAAAGTTATACAGAACTGACCTTGCCTCGAGTTTGTCCGGATTTTGATTTTCAACATAGGCCGAACAACCTCATATGTTAACTCGTTTAAGACATGGTCTTTTCCCATTACATATCTCATATGGAGTGGTAGGCACTAATTTGGATGGAACCCCATTCAATAGGTATGCAGCTTTTCAAGTGTATAACTCCAAAAGAAAACAGGCAACTCAGCAGTACTCATCATAGAGCGCACCATATCTCATAGGGTGCGATACCTTCTCCCTGACACACCGTTGTGCTGTGGTGTATACGAAGGAGTAAGCTGTGAGAGAATCCCATTCTCCTTTAGAAACTCCAGGAACTCCATACGCAAGTATTCCCTTCTCCGATCACATTGAAGGACTTAATACTTCTACCCGTCTGGTTCTTAACTTCAAACTTATATTCCTTGAATTTCTCAAAAGTTTCAGACTCATGTTCAACAGGAACACATGTCCGAATCTTAAGAGATCGTCGATGAATGTAATGAAGTATAAAGAACCAATCCTAGCATTTGTAGGCATAGGACCGTATACATCATCATGTATCTGTCCTAAGAGTTCAATAACTCTTTCTCTGTTTCCATTAAACAGAGTATTGGTCATTTTACCTTTGAGACAAGACTGGCAAGTATCATAAAATGAAAATTCGAAAAGATTCAAATATTCATCCTTATGTAACTTAGTTAGTCGTGTTGCATTGATATGACCTAGTCTATAATGCTACAAGAAGGATTCGTTCATTTATGAACTACTCCTCTTGTGTGTGTTCTATATACTTTGAACTGTGGTTTGATTTAGAACGTATATGCCATTTCATAACGTGCATGATCCAATCAACTCTTGATTCTGGAAAATGTTTACAGTATTATCCTCCAATACAGAATTATATCCTTCTTTAACTCAATAAAGAATTTGATGTAATTTTGTATATCAGGTTCGGTATCTAATAACATTTGTTCAGAATCAATGTATTTACCATTTGATAATACAAAGTGATATCTGCCAACTTGTTTGGCTGCAACAATTGCACCATTCTCTAACACTTAGAGACATATCACCTTTTCTCGGTTCTCTACCTTTCTGTAGCCCATGTAACAAATTACATATGTGGAATCTTGTTCCGGTATCCTATACCTAGGACGTAGAGGATACTCAGAAACAGTTCTCGGTAACGAACACACCCGAAGAATATGCATCAACATTTTCATTCCTCGAATGGGTCCATAGGAATCCTGGTATTCCCCTACTTCCTACTCAGACTTATAACAATTATAGGATAGAGCGGAACCAACGTTCCCTAGCTCAGTATAATAAGCAAGTTCGGTCAATGTATCCAAATTATTATCTTGATTAAGGCGTGACATGGTCGCTACGAGGAGAGAGAGAGAGAAGAAAACACTCAGCGTATACTCTTGCAAGATTAGATTGGTTATTATTTTATCTAATCAGGATGGCACTGTTTTTATCAAATCATCATTCAAACCCTAAAAGGTAAGACTAGACGGGATTAATTGCACCCTACAAGTTCGCCAATCTTTCGGCCAGGCCAGTGTCGGTACTTTGAGGGAGGTTCCCCATGCTTTCTCACGGACCTAATTAAAATAAACCTTGTTTTCCCAGGGACGTAACCCCGTTAACACCGTTCTAGACACCTACTTGATCGGCTAATTATAATGTGTAAAACTCTCCCAGGAGTAACTTTTACTCGCAGTGGGTATCGGGATCCAACTATCTCATAGAAGATATGCAATCTCATTGCAAATTTCAACACTTGAAATTCCCGATAATATTCTGCCCCTAGCGTCCTATGACCTTGACGCAGGCCAATAAACCATAGTCCGCTAGTCAAGTTCAACCTGTACATTTCATGATTGAGTTAAATCCACCCGCACGACCTTTGACGCATGCCAACAAAGTCGCACGACTGCCCTAATCCAATCGCATCATATGCAACAGATAAGCACTAAAGAGCTACCGCAGACTACACCTTGACGCAGGCCAACAAACGTAGCACGAATACTAAGTAGTACTTATCTGAAATGATGGAGGGCTACGACAGGTTTTTAAGAAAACCCTTTGCGTAATGAACTTGATATCGTTGTCGAATTGAGTGATTTTGAAAAAGAATGTTTTTTAGGATTTTACTAGTTTTGCTAAAGAGGTCACTCCCGGTGAAAGGATCTCGGCTCTTTCCTCATCGAATAAGGTGCTGGATATTTCATAAATACCACTATGCAAAGCATGAACTAAAAAACCAATCAAAAGACAAACCCGAGTGGGTTGTAGCATCTGTCAGTTTCGCTAAAGAGGTCACTCCCAGTGAAGGGATCTCAGCTCTATCCTTATCAAGTAAAGTGCTAGATTTTCTACAAGGAATACCGCTATGCAAAGCAAGAACTAGATCTACCAGATTTTAAAACAAGATTCTGCAACATCTTTAGGTTTCTTTAATTTCATTAATCTCATTAATGAAGTCCCATCATTTATGCTTCCTAAGTATCACAGTAAAATCGAAAGCAGAAATATTTATTATATATCATATATATAATATAAGCATTCATCTCATCATATAAAGTGATCACATAACAGAATATCAGCAGCAGAAGAACACATATGAAATATTGGATATACTAGGAATTCCATGTATTAAATTAAGCCAGTAAAAAAGGCAGATTCCATGGTCGTGATGAATAACCAAACCCACATCCCTAGACCCCTACGAGAGCGGCAAGCAACCCTACCAATTCTAGAGTTAGGAAACCCGGTCTCGACTCCTCGAGATGGTCTCCCACTAGACTCTAGAACCCAGTTACTTATGCTCTCCTCCTTGGGTCTATCCTAATGCGGAAAAGTAAATAATATACATCAATTGTGACATCATCCTCAACCCAGAAGTGCCCTAATAAAAGAATATTACATAAAAGTTTTTACAAGAATGAAAATGAAAAACTCTTATCTCACATAAAAATCCCCAGCTATTCAAAACACGACGATCCAATATAACATATCACAGCAACACATAACATCACATGTCATCTACGTAAGTAAATATGCGTATCTCAATTGTCGTTGACATATAGCAACGAAACTGGCGATACACCACATATTACACTTACGGTCGCAGAAAAGAAAGTGAAAAACTACAACAATTGGAATCCGCAACCACATTAGACATCATAAACCCAATGTATCACATACTTTGGATTTCATGCCTAACCAAATGAATTCCTTAGACATCACATGCCTAACAATTATAAACCCTGCATTTTAGTCTCAATATTGAAAACACTTTTCAATAACCAGTCGGGTAATTCAACAAGATTCCCGACAACCTGATCGAATGCTCGTCGTAAACTTTAGTAGACGGCCGCAACCTCGATGCCGTCGACGAAGTGCACTTAGGCAGAACACCGCGGCCCCGAGCACCCGAATGGATGCTTTTGGCGACGGGGTTCTCCTACAGTCACTAGGTCGGGGCTTTGGGGAGTGGCTATCTAGTAAGGTTACCCGGTGAGTATCCGCGTACGCTACGTGATTTCTACGGACTTTTGATCCACATCAAAATCCCGTGGCAACCGATCAAATGAGACTGAATTGCTAGATTTATAAAATTCAAATTAATTTTTACAAAACTAAATATTGTGGATTCCAAGTATTGTATCACAATCACAGATAGTTAGACGATGTTAAACTTTTCGATCGAATCAACAAACACCCAAAATTTCCTAAAGAGCTCAACACTTGAGCGGAGTTTAAAAAGTACCCAGAACATGCCACAACACCAATGGACCAACCGTAGAATAGTCAACCCTTGCCTCACCTATGGCGCCGCAGAACTACCACAAACCCTAAGGTTTAGTGGCGATTCCGACGATCACAGAATCGAGTTAGGGTTTCGTTCTTCCAGAGGGTCCATAGAAAACACTTGCATGGTTTTCTGAAAATTTTAAACATGAAAAAATCCAACTCTTGGAAAATTTCCAGCGAGGGAGAAAATGGGTTATTGATATCCGTTCGAACTTTTTAACGTCGTCTAAATAACCCAAAACGATGTTAGAATTACGACTACGAAATACTCTGAATTGCCTTTGCACAAAGATAACATCACATGCAATTTTAGAAAAAACAAGGAACACCTGAAACACCAAAACCCAGAGACTGGAACACCATAAAAATTTGAAGCCAGAAGCCCACAACAAAACCGGCGAACTCGGAATTTTAATACATGTCTCCGGCCAAAATCCGGTGAGGGGGGGCTCAAATTTCTGTGGTGTTCATGTTACATCTCATATAACATTCTGCAACTGCTTAAAAAAATTTTAGACACCTTAAAAATTTCGACAAAAACTTGGTTTATATTTCGTGTGTTTCGGAGTTGTTTCGGTTTCGTAATCCTACAAATATCGTTTAATTCTCTAGCATGGCTCTGATACCACTGTTGGATTCCCTAGGTCGCTGCTGGGTTTCGGGAGGCATCGACTATGCCATTTTAAAAAAATTGGCGTGCTAAAGAACCCTATCCTAGAATCTTAACTAGAGAATTAGACGAAATCTAGAATGTAAACATCTTTACAACTAAGTGAAAAAGGAACACAACCTTTGTAGACCGGTCCTTCACTTCAATAGGTCCGTGTAGTAGTCCCTTCGCTCCAAGTAGTGAACTCCCCGACTCTAGAAAGGCTCCACAAGATAAAAAGAACAAGTTTGCTTGAAGTCTTCGAGGCCGAAGATGATCTACGTCGAGGAGACACCAACTCAAGCTACCTCTTCACTAATATGGAATTAGTGAAGTAAACACCCTAAACTAAATGGCTAATCTAGTATAGAATGATGAAGTAGGAATTTTGCTCACTTTAAAAATATTTTTCTCACTCATTTTCTTCACCTCCCAAAAAGCTAGAGAGCTTGAGGAAGGAGATGAAGAAAAGCAACCATGGAAAAACTCAAGTGTAGAATGGGAACCTTAGGTGAGTTAATATCATATACTAACTCATGTAGAGACTAAACCATGGCTAATCTTAATGGTTGGGTTAATAAACATCTCAAGTAAAACAAAATTAGTGGACTTGGTCAATGGTTCCATAAGCTTCTACAAGCTTCAACCACGTGACTAACTTCCATTTAATTTTGATTTACTTTAAATGAATAAAACCCTTCATTATATTAAGCATGGTGTGAGTCTTATACACCCATGTCTCATGTATCATCTAGCATGACACAAAAAATGTACATTAATATATATCACATATATACTAAATGGACACAAGTGAGAAAAAGAAATCTTAAGTGAGCTAAAATTAGTTAATGTAAGTTAATATATCAAATATATAATTATACATTAAATTATTAAATCAACACTTGATTTAATAATCCGACTATATCACAAATAACCGATTACTATCATATATAGCGAGAATAAAATGCGGTATCACATACAAGCATTAATCTCGGTCCAGCACATATCACATATGTGCTCCCACTTCGTTTCGACTGAGCCAGGAAATCTCTGTGTAGGACTCTAAACACTCGTCAATACGCCGGCAGTAGGTGGTGATCATATCAATCACCTACAAGCCGCAAGTGGTCTTCTAAACGTAACGGCCACCCGGGTGTTGAGCGATCAGAAGATCAATAAGCAAGCCTACTCATACTCCTGTGAATCCAATAAGTAACACCACCATACAGTCCGGTCTCTTCGTCTGATATGTCGCATATCGCAACCTGGGGGTGGTAAACGTCAGACCCAAATAGCCCTGATAACTCATGCCGATATGTGGCCCATAACGATTCGAGAAACTACTGTTAACACTTACCAGTAAATCTCAGCAACCCTGCCCAGGGATTTCCTTTTATGGCCAATCGAACATAGCGCAACATCAACCCCCAATACCGGAATAGACGAAATCCCCTCATATCGCTCATTGCCTCCATGTGACTCGGGACTGTACCCAAAAACCACCGTTTTACACGATCTCTTGAACGTGGTAAGGTGGAAATCAAAGCACAGTGAAAATCCCACAAGACTCTATGACGATCTCGGGTCGACAGACTAACCTGTACCGGTGTCACCAGAGAACTGCTATCTGACGATAGGTATAATACCATCTAGGAGTTCTCGGCGTGTCCGTTCAGTGTACCCAGACTCCACTGAGCACCCGTATACCATCTCTGATGTCAAATACCAATGGATATGGGATCATCCATCGCCCATCATATGGGTCGAGAAGCGTATACGCTAGTTTACTCTAGAATATCGATGCCCCGTCTCGATACTCCCATGATTAGGAACTATTGAAGGATGTACTTACTGACTACCCTTGCCCCACTAGTATGATCTGCATCATAATCCTGGTAGTCAAGTACTCATCCTAAGTGCTTTATCAACATGTAATAGAGAGACAATAAGTGTACATGTTAAGATAAAGAGCAACCAGATAGCATACTATCATGTCGAGCAAGAAAGTCCTTCCTATATATGTCCAAGTATCCATTATAATATACATCATATGTACAATAATGGCCTCTAGGGCATACATATAACTAACACAAACAACTCTCGACATCTACATATGAACGTCAATCGACCGAGATAAAACACAAATACTAAAACTCAAGTCATTAAAAGTCGAAAAACGAAAACAGAAACTTTGAAAAACACTTCCAGATTTTGCCTTAGGTGAAATTAACAAATTTTGCATATGTGGAGGGTCTAATTACTGGATAAAGGAACCACAGACCAAGCACGAACCCAAACCCACATCCCTAGGCCGCAATTTGTGGCCAAAAACAATTTATTTGTGGCCATGGAATGGTCACTGATTGTTCGAGACTTATGCGTGCGTGCGGTTTTAAAAGTTGAATCAAAGAATTTACCGCAATCAAGAATGGCGTCGCTTGGTAGCTAGCCGGTGAGTACGGGTCGGTCCACAGGGATTTTGTGTATTTTCTATTTGTTCTAACGAGTTAATTCCAATTGGAGTTGGATTGATTATCACTAAAAACTAAGGTTGATTTATACTAGGATTAAAACCTTGCTGGGGTTAGGTTTAGGTTAAGTTTGGAAAGTTAATATTCCTCACCGCTTTCAATGCCCTAATTAAGATCTATTTAGGTCTTATGGTAATAATTAATAAAATGGATTAGTACCATCGAGAAGAAACTAGGTTTCTTCCTCTAGGTCCTTGTCCGTCCTTTCTTAATTCTTACCCTAACCTCCATGGAAAACATACACAACCGGTCTTTTAAACTATGGTATTACCGCTACCTCGTGGGATAGGGTGCCGTAGTGAGCGGTGTGTGTGTGTATGCATGGAGTCCTATAAAAAAGTATGCGATGGGCAAGAAAGGGGTGAGAGGGTTTTCATCTCTCAAACCTCCCCTATTCCTAACCCTAATAAGTGAGGAACTACTCACTCATTAGGGAATTGATTGAAAGAAACATTTTTGTTTGTGATTGTTTTTAATAACCTAAACTACGGCAAATGAATAAAAGTGCTAAACTAATTAACTAGGGCAGATAATTAAAATTCTATAGTACGGCAGAAAAGAAATTAACTAGGGTAAGGTAAAGAAAAACTACTTACTTTATTTGATGCTCTCTTCATACATTTACAGCGAATTAAAATTCTGAAATAGATGAATAAAAAGAGGCATAAGAAGAGGCATGCTCCAAAAAGAGCTTTAGTGTTTCTATTTATAGATTATAGGAACCCTAGGGTTACATCTGATCTCTATCCGCATTTACAAAATTACCCTAAGAAACCTAGTCAACGCACCGCCACCGCTGTTGAATTTTGCACCAAGACGTGCTCCGCACGGCCGCGGATCCGCGGCTATATGCCTTGTTTGGCCGCGGATCCGTGGCCATCTTGGAGGCTCCTGGGCTGCTTTCTGTTATATTTTAATTCTGGTTTCTTCACTTGGTTTCTCAGAATATCTTCTATTTTCTCTCAGATTTCCACAGTGTAGAATGTTGTGGACTTTTAGCACTTGCTTCGTGTTGAAGTCTTGAATCTTGCGCTGCCTTGTACTTTGTGAAATTGTTCATTGGTCTTCGTTTATTCTTCAAACTGTAAGCATGATAAAGATTCTCTATTTGTTGGTCGTAGTCTCACTTTTTTAACGTTTTTTCATCATTTTCACTGTTTTGTTCCGAGAACCTGTAACCTGCAACTATGTAGCAGACATGGATCAAGAGCATCTGTTTATTTGTAAAATGAATAAGAATGGGGAATATAATAATGCAAAATTATGATATGAACAAATATCCCCAAACTTATCTTTTGCTCGTGCTCGAGCAAAACTAGTTTTATTCTCGAAAAGACCTAGCCTCACTTTCGCAGGGAAACGCGATTGCACTGAGCTCGTGGAACAAGCCGTTAAACCTCTAGGTGTCCATAGTAGGAGGAGTGTTGTCTCCTGAGGGTTTTCAGCGGATATTACCCATAAAATCCTATCAATTCGGCCTATTGACTTTTACTCTTCAATTCGGTTTTCTAACAAGAAATTCTTTTATCTTCAACTCAAAAATTATCAACCCGTATTTTTCACACTTCCTTATCATTTAACTTAAAATTGTATATGTTTTGTAAATTTACTTAGCTTTTAGCATCTTTTGAGTTTTCCTTCTATGTTCCATCTCAACTTATGAATTTTTATCATCTTTACTAAAGATATAAGTCCTATATTTCATTCTTATCTCTCATCTAAACCCCAATCATATACTCCTACGTGTGTGTATGTATCATCCCTACACTTGGAAATTCAATTCAAGAACTTATACTCTTGTCCATCATCCAAAGTACTTTTAGTTGGAGAATTTTTAGATGAAATTGCTCACACATTCTTCATGCGACCGTTAATACTTCTTGAGGTACCAACGACCGATTACAAAATGTGTTTAAACAGTAAGGCGTAATTCCTCGTCTTGTAATACCTAAGGCTTTTAGCAGTGACTCCCAAACCAGTTGGTCTAAGGCACTGGGTGATAAAGCACCCTCGCTAAATATTTTTTTCTATTTATGCAGCCTTAAGTAATTACAAAAACCAGTGTTTAATTTTTTTTATCACTTTATTCACACTTGAATTTTTTTTATTTTATTTTTCTTCATACTAAGGATTATAGACAAGAGCATTTCAAGGTCTCTTCTACTATTCCAAGTTTCAAGGTTCGTGTTTGTGCAAATTGTAGGGAATATATTTTCATAATTTAGACTTAAGCTTAGGAATTGTTTTCCAGACTTACACTTCAATAAAATTTCAATACTCTTCCCTTGTTTTAACTTAGTCCAAGAAGTGAACTCAAAATTTGCCTATTTCTAAGTAAACTACAAAGAAATATATTTTCTACCGTTAAATTTTAAGAAAAGTTATTTTTAGGGTTTTTTTAATTTACTAAGTTTAGGATCTAGTTTTTCCCTATTAGTTAACCTTCTTGTCAAACTCAAGTCAATTATGGCCAAAATTGAATGTTCCAATTTTTATAATTTTTCGGTTTTTATTTGATTTTTATATTTTATATTTTTTTATTTTCAATTTTTTTTTCAATTTTTATGATTTTTATATAAAGATGCAATGCAGAATTTAAACATGCAAAAGAAAAAGAAAATTATATACAAAAATTAAAAAAAAATGCAATGCAGATGATAACTATTTACAACCACCAATTCCCCCAAACTTTTCCAAAGCAGTGCCCTCACTGCTCGGCCCCACACCGTGCTCTCGAGCGTTAACGGGGACGCTCAGCCCTACCCAGCAGGGTTCGAATCCCCTGCTCAACCTCAGTCAACCGTCGGTCATAATCCCTCGATATCTCCCTCAAGTCCTCTATGCCCCTAACAGCTCTTCGCATCAAATTTGCATGTTCTAAAGGGGTCATTTCTCCTTCGCTCGCGGTCGAGCTGGAGCTAGGTGTTCGGGCGGGCATGTGCTCCGCCGGTTCAGTTCTAGACCACACATCCGTCAATCGTGAATAGGACGTAGAAACGCCCTCAATAAGAGGCCTGACAGGTATGCCTCCAAGCATGTAAAATTCGAACTCCTCCACGGGGAGGAAATATCGACATAGTTGCGTAACAAGCATGGGACAAAGGAAATTTGCGGCTCGTTTGCCCGCACCTATAGAGTTTAGCAAAACTGTGCACATGTCGAAACGAGGGTTTCTTATCATGAGGGTATGCACAATATGCAATGAGGGTGTAAAAAATGTGGTGTTCTGGGAGCTTCCAAAAATATTGTTTTGTGCCCAACGGCACATAGTTAAGACATTGGCGAAAAGGGTCCTCGTTAGGATCCCCTTCCGCGGCTCCCTTGACCAATCATTGCCCATCAAGGGCTTGTAATCCTCAAATTGTAAAGGTTGGTCATGAGCGGGTATCCATTGGATTAATGTGACTTCATGTATAATTTCCCTATCGATGATAATTTCCCTATCACCCCACTGCAATTTTATAAAGCCGAATTGGGTGAGACAACCATCTTCCATGCACTCGTAAAAACGAGTGACTAATTCCGGAAGTGCATAGGCGTTAGGGTGATTATATACCAAAAAGTTCCAACCCGTACGTGATATCTCGTTCGCAAAATAACTCCCATACACATCGTATGAAAAAATTTGTGAAAAGTCGCGTTCAAGTTTCATACTGTGTGCCATCAGGTGATCTACGATCTACAGAAATTAAAAACAGAGATGGGTACAGAGATCGAACCTCCCCTGAAAAATTGAGGGGGTGAAGACACTAGGTTGCGGCGGATCAGCGGTCAGACGCGGCTTCGGGCGGCGGTTCCGCGGCGGGAAGAAGAGATCTCTCTGCAAAATTCCAAGCGGCGGCGGCTAGGGTTTTTCAGAATATGAAATTAGGGTTATGAAGACAGAGAAAGGGCTGGGGTCTGTATATATAGGGGGAAAAGATGGATATTTGCAAATAAACCCCTCTAAAAAGAGAAAATTATTTGCAAATAAAATTTTTATTTTATTTAAAATCTGAAAATTTACAAAAATACCCAAAAAAAAATTTATTACATTTTTTTTAATGTTTTTATGTTATTTTTGAAAGCCAAATTATACACCCCCCCAAACTTGAGCTAAACAATGTTACAAGTCAATGCCAAGCTTTGCAAAGACCAAAAGTCAACACCAACCATTTGAAGAATTTATCTGTGTAACGTAAAGGTCGGTGGAAGAACATGTTATAAAGATCCAAGAAAAAGTGGGGAAAAGATAAGTGGTGATATGGAAAGTGTTTGCGTGAACGTGAGGAGATAAAAGGTGATGATAAATAAAAACGAGAATGTGAATGATCATTTATGAGTGGAATATTGGCATTCTCGTATTTTCTTAGAAAAAAAGGTGGTGCTTCAACTTCTATAGTTGGAGGTTGATTAACCACAAAATCCTCGAGGTGTCTCTGTGGATCCTTTACTGGATTGGCATCATCCATCATATGAAGGAACTAATCCCTTCGATGCCCGCCATAGTCCAGCCAAAAGCTTGTCGGTTGTTATGTAAGACCAATAATGGAGCTTTCTCTTTCTCGAGAGCTAGAGATGCCGAGATGATAACAGGAATGGTCTCATTCTCACCTAAGTGAGCGTATTTAAGATGTGTCGGCAACAGCTTGGAGGTGAAGCAATTGAAGGTAAAATTGGTGAAATTGTCTCGAACTCGAAGGATTCCATCAATGGTTCGAAATCACTGTAAGCAACCGAGTCGGATGGTTCAACTAACTCATCCGAAAATTCAAAGGACTCAAACTCGGGCGGTGAGTCTTCAAAATCGTCCGAAAAAGTGAAACACTCATAATCGTTATCGGTTGTGCAAACTGTGTCAAATTCAAGGAGGAACGCACTAGTGGCGTCAAAACTGCTGTGATCGAACATAAATTTTTCAAGCTCACAGTCCTCCTGCGTGATTTCGTGGATCGAGCAAACATCATGTATACTAGCTTTAGGCACGGAGGGCAGACTTCCTATCTTGTAAATGTTGAACTCACTTGACATCTTCCCGAAGGATAGAGTCATAGAGCCATTGCGAAAATTGATTACAGCATTGGAAGTGGCCAAAAATGGTCGACCGAGGATCACCGGAATTTGGTTCCGTGGGTTAGCCACAGGCTGTGTGTCCATAAAAATGAAATCAACGGGGAATATGAAGTCCCCTACTTTGATCAACACATCCTCTAACTCACCCCAAGAATGGGTGATGGATCGATCAGCCATTTGGAGAGTACAATGAGTGGGTTTCAACTCTCCAACACCTAATTGCTCATACACGGAATAGGGAAGCAGGTTAACACTGGAACCAAGATCTAAAAGTGCTCGATTGATGTTCTTATCCCCAAATGTTACTGAAATTGTAGGACAGCCAGGGTCCTTCCGTTTTTGGGGCAAGGGTTGAGATTGGGTAATAGCATTGCTCACGGCACTAGCTACGAGCACTTTCTTGGGTATCTGAGACTTTCTCTTTGTGGTCCATAAGCCTTTTAAGATTTTTGCGTAAGAAGGGACTTGTTAGATTGCATCCAAGAGAGGTATGTTAATGCAAACCTGCTTGAATAACTCCACAATCTTCTCCATTTGGGGAGTTAGTTTATTGGATCTCAAACTGTTTGGAAATAGAATATTTTGAAAATTTGTTGAGTCCATTGTTTGTGGAGTAGATTGCGGAGTTGGAACGGATCCCAGTGTTGGTGTGTTCGTGAAGTGAGATGTGGGTCCGTTCGAATTAAAAGAAGTAGAGCCTTGTGAAGAATGAAGAACTGGCTCTGACGAAGAAGATGAAGATGAAGAAGAAGATGAAGAAGATGATGAAGAAGATGATGAAGAAGAAGAAGCACCGGCTAGGGTGTCATTACTAATACCCACGTTATTGTGCAACACTCTTCCATATCTCAACGTGGTCACAACATTTACATTATGATTTTGTTGTTCATAAGCAATATGTGCGTTGTGTGTGTGACCGGCATTTGGCAATGGTTGAGATAAAAGCTTTCCCTTTTCTCGCTCGCTCAACGCAGTATTTAGTTGTGCAATTTGGGCCTCGATTGATTTGATACTTTGATCATGTGGAGCACTGTTTTGTACCAAAGACTGAATGGAAGTCTCCAACCTTGCTGCGGATTGTGTAGATTATTTTAAAAATGCATCTAGACTTCGTTCTAGCGAGGAAACCTTATCGTCATTGGGTTGAACAAAATTGTTTTGAGGATAAGAGTTGTTGGGCACAAAATTGTTCATTTGGTTTGGGTAAGGTTGGGGTTGGAAAGGTTGCTGGTATTGAGTTTGTTGAGGTGCTTGTTGTTGTAGAGGAGGAGGTCTTTGAAAGTTGTTGTTGCCTTGGAATTGTTGATTTTGATTCCAAGCAAAATTTGGGTAGCTCCTCCAACCAGGATTATAAGTCGAAGAGTAGGGATCATTTCTTCGTCTTTGCTGAAAGGCAGTATTGACTTGATCTTGTCCTTGAACAGGTGGATTGTAAGGACACTCTTCAGTAAGATGGGATGGATCCGAACAACAAGCGCGAACAGTTCGTGGGGGTAAAGCAGGGGCAGGAGAAGGTGATGAGAATTTGCTCTCAATTGCTTCTAGCTTTTTCGTAAGTGCGGCCATTTCGGCCTTCATTGCAATCGACATATCTAGTTGATGTATGCCTGCTCTAGACTGACCTGATGAAGAAGATGAGGTGGTCTTAGTGCTTTCCCACTGAAGTGTTTGTTCAGCAAGATCGTCGAGAAACTGCCAAGCTTCCTCGCTTGATTTTGTTAGAAAGTGACCTTGACAAATTGTTTCCAACAACTGCTTAGTTGCTGGGTTCAATCCTCCGTATAAAGTTTGGCAAAGTTGCCAATTCTCGATACCGTGGTGAGGGCATTGAACAAGTAGGTCTTTAAATCTTTCAAATCACTTCCAAAAGGGTTCGGAAGGAAGCTGGGAAAATTGAATGATCTCATTGCGAATTCTCGCGGTCTTGTGATGTGGGTAAAACTTTTTAAGAAAAGCTTTAACAAACTCTTCCCAATTTTTAATCGAGTGTGATGCTGTGCTATATAACAATTTCTCGGCTAGGTTACATAAGGTGAAAGGAATGACACGTAGCCTTATAGCATCATCAGAAAGTTGTGTTGTCTTCATCATTGCGCAAATATTCTGGAATTTGTTTATGAAGATGAAGGCATCTTCGGATTTCAGTCCCTGAAATTTTGGCAACATGTTGATGAAGTGGGGTTTAATCTCAAAGTTATCCCCATTTGCCGGTGGAAGTGAAAGACAAGTTGGTAAAGCGGTGCGGATAGGGTAGAAAAGATCCTGGAGCGCGATTCGTTAGGGTGCTTCAACAGGTGGGAGTTGTGGGTTATCGCACCTAGTGCAGGTAGAATTAGCCCCCCGGGTAAGGGGTTGTTAGGATTGAATCCTGACATCTCCTTAGAAGACGAAGAAGGTGAAATTAAAGAAGTGGAAGGAATTTCGACTTCGGAGTCGAAAGTGTCGTCAGTCGGTACTAACGAGACACGGACTAATCAGGCACTAGTGTCCCTAGTCCAACCGGACATACACTAAAGAGTTAGTGTAGTCAAAAGGTGAAAAACAGAAGGTGGAGTTAAGAAAAAGTCAATGAGAGGAAATTGGGTGTAAGTGGGGTGCATGGATTTCTTAGCGACAAGTGGCAAGTTTTTGTAAAAAAATTCCCTTTTTGTGTTTTTTTATAAGGAGCTTTTTGCAAAAAGATTTTCAATAAAAGGCTTAGACACACGTTCAATCAATCACAAAATGCACAATCAAGCCTAGATCTAGGGTCATCTAGGTCAACTAGACTGCTCCTAACTGTTCCAAAGGGCAAGATGTTAGGACCTCAAATCGCCTCTTCACCGCCAATTGTGGCCAGGTAAGCACAAGTAGAGAAAGGAGGGATCCGCTCACGAATTACCGTGAGACGGGCCTTTTAAAGTTACTTTTCCCTACCTGTCTAGCCTAGGCACCACAAAGTCAGGTTTAGATAAACGATCGATGTCTACAACTATTCCTTTGTCCTATTGAGCGCGACAGTCCTTAAGGCTGAGTCTAATCTTTTTTAATTAACTTGATAGTCAATGCAATATACTTTATGTGATTTTTGGGGTCCTTGGAAGGGTAATGAAATCCCCACCCAATCTGGATTGGTGTTCAAGCCCCTTAAAGTCAATTTAAAGTATGCAAAGCAGTAAACACAATCAAACACTTGCAAACAATTTTTTTTATTGCGGCGCAAAGAATCCTGCACATGATCAAGTTATTGGAGAAGGGGAGAAGTTTTTGCGCAAAGAACCATGCAGGAAAATTTTACAGTGGAGATAATGGGGTTACAGAGAAGAAGAAGAATCTTACAGAGGGGTTTCCACCTGCTGACGTCACCACCAAACCGCGTTTCCGCGGTCAAAAGGGGCTATCTGCGGCAGTTCCGCGGTCAAAACGAAGGAACAGGCCTCCAAATTTCTTCTGTTGCTCTGTTGTGGTACTCCTCTGTTGTTCAGATCTGCTGTTTTCTATTTTGCTCTCTGCATTTTTCCAGATCTGAATTCGTTCGTCGAACCTGCATAATTCAAACGAAACACCCTTCAAAAAATAACAAGATGATAAATTTTTAGAACTTCTTTTATTTTTCAGTTTTTATGATTTTATATTAACCCGAAATTGCAAAAAAAAAAATAACTACGCCATCCCCGGCAACGGCGCCATTTGATTGTTCGAGACTTATGCATGTGTGCGCTTTTAAAAGTTGAATCAAAGAATTTACCGCAATCAAGAACAACGTCGCATGGTAGCTAGCCGGTGAGTATGGGTCGGGCCACAGGGATTTTATGTATTTTCTATTTGTTCTAACGAGTTAATTCCAATTGGAGTTGGATTGATTATCACTAAAAAACTAAGGTTGATTTATACTAGGATTAAAACCTTGCTAGGGTTAGGTTTAGGTTAAGTTTAGAAAGTTAATATTCCTCACCGCTTTCAATGCCCTAATTAAGATCTATTCAGGTGTTATGGTAATAATTAATAAAGTGGATTAGTACCATCGGGAAGAAACTAGGTTTCTTCCTCTAGGTCCTTGTCCGGCCTTTCTTAATTCTTACCCTAACCACCATGGAAAATATACACAACCGGTCTTTTAAACTACGGTATCACCGCTACCTCGTGGGATAGGGCGCCGTAGTGAGCGGTGTGTGTGTGTATGCATGGAGTCCTATAAAAAAGTATGCGATGGGCAAGAAAGGGGTGAGAGAGTTTTCATCTCTCAAACCTCTCCTATTCCTAACCCTAACAAGTGAGGAACTACTCACTCATTAGGGAATTGATTGAAAGAAACATTTTTGTTTGTGATTGTTTTTAATAACCTAAACTACGGAAAAAGAATAAAAGTGCTAAACTAATTAACTAGGGCAGATAACTAAAATTCTATAGTACGGAAGAAAAGAAATTAATTAGGGTAAGGTAAAGAAAAACTACTTACTTTATTTGATGCTCTCTTCATACATTTACAGCGAATTAATATTCTGAAATAGATGAATAAAAAGAGGCATAGGAAGAGGCATGCTCCAAAAAGAGCTTTAGGGTTTCTATATATAGATTATAGAAACCCTAGGGTTACATCTGATCCCTATCTGCATTTACAAAATTACCCTAAGAAGCCTAGTCAACGCACCGCCACCACTGTTGAATTTTGCACCGACACGTGCTTCGCACGGCCGCTGATCCGCGGCCATATGCCTTGTTTGGCCGTGGATCCGCGGCCATCTTGGAGGCTCCTGGGCTGCTTTCTATTACATTTCAATTCTGGTTTTTTCACTTGGTTTCTCAGAATATCTTCTATTTTCTCCCAGATTTCCACAGTGTAGAATGTTGTGGACTTTTACCACTTGCTTCATGTTGAAGTCTTGAATCTTGCGCTGCCTTGTACTTTGTGAAATTGTTCATTGATCTTCATTTGTTCTTCAAACTGTCGGCACGATAAAGATTCTCTATTTGTCGGTCGTAGTCTCACTTTTGTAACGTCTTTTCATCATTTTCACTGTTTTGTTCCGAGAACCTGTAACCTGCAACTATGTAGCAGACATGGATCAAAAGCACCTGTTTATTTGTAAAATGAATAAAAATGGAGAATATAATAATGCAAAATTATGATATGAACAGTCACCTGCACGTCTCACTGTCATCGCTAAATATTTTTCAGAGCTCACTAGTTGTAGCAGATTCTAGAATATCATCACTAATTCACACAAAACCCGATATCAGAGATTTCCAAGTTCATGGCTTGAGGTTTAGTCTTTGGTTTTGTCCATAATACTAACACTATATGGGTTGTAGTTACTATCTAATCCTCAAACACACCATCACAACTCATAATATCCCCTAAACCACATATTGGAATCTTCAAACATCACTAATCTACGCTAGTTAGCTCTAATACACTATAGGATATTAGAAGAACTAAAAACTTAATTAGAAGTGTAGGGATATACCTCATAACAACTGAAGAAAATTCTTGGGTTGTTCAAATTGCTCAAAACCTTAACTTGATCTACCCATGGGTTTTGTAGTGAGGTTTGGAGTGATTTTTATGAAGGGGGTATGGTGTTTTGTGGTGTTTTGGAGGGTGTTTGAGGATGGTAGAGGAGGTGCAGGGTATGGAGAAGGAGGAGTAGGAGGAGAAAATATGAGATGAAGAATGAGGATGACAAATGAAGGAGCCATGATTTGTGGAAACTTCTTCCTCTTTCTCACTCTCTTAAAGCCCATACTTCTATGTCTCATGGTCCCCCCTCTCCAAAATATCTCCTCTTTTCTTTTATCTTTTTTATTTTACTTTTTAAAACCAAAACCATCTAAAAACAATTGAAGCCATGTTTCGAAAATATAACAAGTGTTGCAACAAGTTGTGTTGCATGTCATGATGTATTTATAAGGTTAATGCATAATTAGCGAAATGTTAATCAAGTTTAGCATTAACTTGTATGTTGGAGATAGTGCCCTTAGGGTCAATTATTGGATCACAGGCACGTGATTGCAATGATTGAGGGAGGACCTATCCCGGTAGGACAGTCTTACTCAAGATGATAGTATGCTATCTGGTTTATCTTTATCATCGTGTACTGCTTTAGGTGACCTTACATGTCACTATTGCACGTTGATATAGCCCCTAGGATTCTTGCTTGACTACCAGCAGTATGAGGGCGATCATATACGTGGGAGCTGGTAGTCTATAAGCACATCCTTAAAAGGTCCCTAGTCGAGGGAGTTTCGAGACAGGGCATCGATACTCCAAAGTAGACTAGTGTATACAGTCGAGACCCCGACGAGGGGCGGTGGCCGGTCTCACAAGCCACTGGTGTCAGTTGGTTCACCTAAGATGTATACAGGTGCTCATTGGGTTATGAGTACACCGGACAGGACTGGCCGGGAACATGCTAGTTGGTCTTATACCTGACGTCAGATAGCAGTTCCCTGGTGACATGTGTACAGGTTAGTTCATCAACCTGAGGATCGTCATTTGTCTCGTGTGAGTTCCCACTGTACTTTGATTACTACCCTACCACGCTCAAAGGAGACGTGCAAACAGGTTTTAGTTGGGTACAGTCCCGAGCCATATGGAGGCAGTGAGCGGATCTTCAGGGGTTCATCTCTCCCAGTATTGGGGGTGAGGTCGCGCTGTGTCTAGGAGAGCCAGTACATGAAAGTCCTTGGCCAAGGCAGGAGATTTACTGGTAGGTATTCCAGTAGTATCTCAGGGTGTTCTGGGCTACACTCCGACACGACTTGTACCGCTTTTGGGGGTCTGACTTTTACCAACCCCCTAGGCCCGCCATGCGATGCTCATAGACGAACGGACCGGACTGTACGGATATTGTCACTGACAGGCTTAGTAGGGTGTCAGGATGAGTTCGCTCACAGACGTCCCTTTTGGTCAATACCTGGTAGCCCGTTACGTATAGGCTAATACCTCTGACGTGCTAGTGGTTAAATCCACAACCTAGGTTTTGACGAGTCTTTAGAGTCCCCCACAGACCAGTTTCTCAAGTTTCGGGCGAAACGCTGTATAGGCCGTATGGAGATATGGCAGGGTTCGATCAGATACGTGCGGTATTGCACGAATCAGGATCGGACGGATAATACTAGCGGGCTTTGGTTTAAGCCGGATCCTAGTATAGTACAGTGTAGATTTTGTCTAATTGCATTTGTATTCGGTCGGAATACAAATGCGGGTATGTATATACAGTAGCGAGGTTTTCCTGTAATTTATTACTGGATCAGTTTTTGGAGTTGCCAGTTTGTTTTCCGTTTCGGCCAATTTTCTTTGTATCTTTCATTGGCCGAAGATTGGTGGAGGAGGGTTTATTTGCAAGCATGCAAATTTGTTTAGTGGAGGGTGTTATTTGCATATTGTTGTATCATGATAATCCTACCACCTTTTGACTTCTTCTTGTCATCATGGCTTGACCTTTGTTGGTCATGATTGGGTTTTGGAGGGAGGTTCTTTGATTGTGATCATTGCTTATTATGATGACCTTTTCTCTCTCTTGCATTATTCTTGTGGCTACCTCTTTCACACTCTCCTCTCATTTTCTCACTCCCTTCACCATGCCATGGCCGGCCAAGCCAAGGAGGGGCTGCCCATTATTTTGGTGTGGGAATTTTTGCTCTTTTGATGCTACAAAAATTCCCAAGTTCATCCACAAAAGGCTTATATCTCAATCCTCCACCAAAGGCAACTTCAAGTAACCCCAAATGAGACATAGATCACTACACGTTTTCTACAGCAAATCTTAGGCACGTCGGCTCGCCAACTTCGTGCCCGAGTTGCCTCGGACCAGAGGCGGGAGCCCGTAAAAGAAGCCGGCGACGTGGTGCCCTTCCGGCGACTTGGTGGAGACCGGAGATTTCACGGGGCGATCGGGACGACGACGAGAAGACCGGAGGACACGGATCGCTCGGTATATCTTTCTAACCCCTTCTCTTGTTAGCTAGGACTAGATTAATGGCACGATCCGGGATTTTAGTGCGCGGTGGTGCCGGTTAAAAAAGTTAAAGTATTTCATCGCTTCCGCATTCCGGCGTCAGATTGACGGCCGGGGCGCCGCCGAGCACTTACAGTGGTATCAGAGCCTCGCAATTAGCCTAGTCTAGCTTGGTCTAATGTGTTTACATTTCCGATCGAACAAAAAAATTCCAAAATCCGCGTTTTCAATAGCATCAGTTTCTGTCGAATTGTTTTTGGCTCGAAAAATATTTCAGGTAGTTGTAGAATGATGTGCAGGGAAGTATAAGCCTCTTGTAAAAATTTGGTCGCGCGATCTCATTATCCTACCGCGGAACCGCGGCCAAACCCATGCTTAGGCCGCGGTTCCGCCGCTGTTTTAACTGTTCAGTGCACCAATTTTTCGCAGAGGCCTCCAGACTTGAAAATAGGGTTTTTGGAACATTCTTTTTGGGCCCAGAATTTCTTTATGTGCTACAGTAGTGCCTTGGGGCCCACTTGGTAATTTTTGATCGATCGGATATTTTAAACATGTTAGTTCACAGTATTTACATTATATCTGCGACCGTGAATGTCACTTGATCGGTAAATCCTGTCTAACTGCTATAGCCCGGTTAGACGGATTTGCGAACGTGACATTCACGTTGATGTTCTATGATTGTGCTGTGATGTTGCGGATCGGTCGTGGAGGATAGCCTGGTTGCAGTGGTAGTACAGTTTTGTTGTATTATGTACATTCGATATTGCGGGGCGAGCGTCCGACATGTGGAGTGCCGTCACTGCCCGTTTGTATATTATTATTTTGGGGCACGACCAGGTTGCGGTCGATGTACCCGTTGTATGTATATTTTACTTTCTGTACTAGGATTACCCCGCGGAGGGGTGCACGGATAGCCGGATTCTAGAGGGCAACGAGCCCGCATCTCATGGCATTGAGACGGAGGAGGCTTCACTCTAGAATTGGCGGGCTATTCGCCGCACTCGTAGGGGGTACAGGTTGACCCAGGAGGGGTGCCCAAGTTACCGGATTCCGTGAAGTGCTGGGTGGTCCATTCACGTTGCTGAAGGGGGCTGGCTCGCTTCAGGTTTTGGCAGGTAACTTGCCGCGCCCGTAGGGGTCTAGGATTTCATTGCACAGGCTATCCACACGACCAGGGGAACGTCGGGTTTCAGTAGCGGCTCTGTGAAACCCGGGGATCCCAGATATCTGTATTGTTCTGTAATGCTGTACATTTCTGTGATGTTGCATTTATCACGCCTTGAGCGAAATATTATATATTGATATATATACTAGTAGATGTTGTATATATTTTGTATCCGCGCTAGTCCAGTCTCTGCTCTGTCATTTATTAGCTAACCTAACGGGTAATGACGGGACCCAGTGGCGAATGCGGATGGCATATACGTACGTCATTATTTTCGTTCTTTATTGGTGTGATCAATTGATGGGACTGCGTTGATTTGGATCAATGCAAGTTAAAAACAAACCTAATATGATGTTGTTGGAACACTTTTTCAAAAAGCTGTTATTGCAAGGACGTTCACTTTTGTTTTGCATCGTGGTATTCAGTTGGAATATCCTGCTCCTCAGTCGACGAGGCAAGGGCCGAGATCCCTTCACCGGGAGTGACCCCTTGGACAGAAGTTTGCGTCAGGACAATAACTTCACTATAGCCGATTACTTTTTCTTTGCATCGTGGTATTCAGTTGGAATATCCTGCACCTCATTCTACGGGGAAAGAGCCGAGATCCCTTCACCGGGAGTGACCTCTTTAGCAAAGGTTTTCGTCACTATATTTTTATAAAGCTATCCGGTTCCTTCAACGATATCAAGTTCATTACGTTAAAGGTTTTCGCCAGAAACCATTCGTAGCCCTCCGTCGTTTCAGGAAGGTAGCACTTAGTATTCATGCTATGTATGTTGGCCTTCGTCAAGGCATAGTGTATGGTAGCTATTTGTTACTTTTCTGTAGCATAGATAGATGCGTTGGTGTGGGACAGTCGTACTACTATTTTGGCCTTCGTCAAGGGTATGTACGGGTGGGTTCAAATTAACCTGGACAATGACGGGTAGAATTTGACATGTGACTTATGATATGTTGGCCTTCGTCAAGGTTATAAGAGCATGGGGCAAAAATCACATCGGGAGTTTCAAAAGAAACTGAAACTTGCCAGATATGCGCATACTTTCTGGAGTATGATAGCATGAGCGGATTCCATCACGTTATCATGCGGTGATAGTTGGATCCCGATTCCCACCGATGAGTTGGTTTACTCCTCGGGACATCCCGACTAATTCTTCTTTTAGGTTTGGAGGAGAATTTGACGGTACAGTGGGAGGTTTCCAGATTAGATAAATTGGTAACCATTCTGATCTAGGTTAGAGTGCACGCTGAGTGTTTCTTTTCTCTCTCCCTTTGGCAGCGACCATTGACCCGACCCTAGACTATGACTCAGAGACCAAAATTAACCGAACCTTCTTAACACTGGCTTTTGGATTGTCAGAGTTGCAGACCTCATTGCCACTCCTACTTTTACCCTTTTCTCCAGGACACCCCGTATTACTACGAACGTCCACTTCCATTGGACAAAACCATCGTATGGTTATATACGAACTCGAAGGAATTTATTCGAGGATGGTTTCCGGTTCTGGAGAAAACGGATAGGATTATTCAGTTGTCTTTTCCTTTTACCTTCTCTCAAGTTGCGAGTACTCTTTGGTTTAGGAGATAGTACACCTATTACGCAAATTGGATAGTCTTCTTCCAAACCATAGGCAGGTGCCGAACTGTAGGGAATGAAGAAAACCAATTAGCCTAAACGGTGTACAGAAGGTATTATGTAAAGACAAAGAAAGGGATTAGAATGATGGCAAAGTAAATTGCGACTGCTATTCACGACCAAACCAAGTATTTCATTACCACTCCCACTACACCTTTGTATTTCTCCAGAACACTCCGTATCACTACGAAGATCCACAGTTTATTGGATATTCCATCGTATGGTTATATACGAACTCGAAAGGAACTTGTTCCAGTTCGGGGATGGATTCTGGTTCAGGAGAAATAGGAATAAGGTTTATTCAGTTGTCTTTTATCTTCACCTTCTCTCGCATTGCGAGTGATCCTAGGATTAGGACAGTACACCCATTATGCTAATTGGATAGTTTTCTTCCAAACCATAGGCTGGTGCCGAAAGGTAGGGAAGGGAGAAAACCATTTGGCCTAAAGGGATGTGCAGAAGGTAATGACTAAAGACATATAAAGGGATTTGGAGAGGTGGCAAAGAATTACGCGGTTACAGTCGTGAATCTGGATAATGGAAGAGGCATTACTAGGAATACCCGGATACCCCTACGAAACATTTCAATGTTTCAGTTTCACTGTGTACTGTTAAAAGAAAACTGATTTCCCAATTAGACACTTGCTGCAGGGTATGTATTTACCAGGTATGATTCTCACATCTGTATGGTTTTATAGATGTTGAGTGGGAGTAAGTTATTGGTAATTAGGTGATCGTCCTCATTATATCGGAATTCGTTGTAATTGGTGATATTTGAGGAAATCGCCTGGGCTGTTTGCCGAACGGCAAATATTTGGTTTTGAATATCCGTTGTTATGCACCAATTTCAAATTGATATATCTGTACGTCTTTTTTTATAGAGTGAGATATACCTTTTTGAAATTATGTCTATGACATTTACCTATATCAGTGGATGGTTAGGTAAGGAGCATTGAACAGCGGTGTAATTCTTCTTTACCATAAGTACAGTTTTCAACCTACGACACACGGTGAATGAGTTATTAGACTCTGGTGACTTATACAGAGTATTGTATATTGTCCAGTGTCCATTAGGACAGAGGGGTTGGTCCTCGTACTATATTCTGTTTACTTATGACTTCTCTAGTTCTTAGACAAGTGTTTCGTGCAAACACAGGGTCCAAGTTTTGAGAAGTTATAGGTATAAGAATAGAGTAGAGAACCAGGTGTTGCAAGTATCGGGATTCTTCAAGGTGATCGAAGATGTAGATACTTGTGTGTGGTATTCAGTTGATAGTAATGATTAAGAGAACTTGCTTCTTTTTCAGGTTACTCATAATTGGAAGTACTCTTAAGTTGAATAACGCTGATCGGCCTCTCTTCCATTTAGTTAACATGCACTGGAGACAGCTGCATGATTTGAATCTGGTTCAATTAAATCAGTACCTATGTTTCTATATTGGATATAGAACAGTTCATATCTTGACATTGTTAAGGTACGGGGAGTTGTCTAGCTTATGCTTAGAACCAGACTCTGGATAACTCAAGGCACGTTTCTGTAATGGATGTTTGAGGGTTGACCCAGGCTATGACGAGGGTTGACTTTCTACCATCTGGAAGATCAATAGTGATATTGTTCTTGACTCGCCACAGTTTTAAAAGAAATGGATTTTTTTAGAAAACAGTAGTGGGAGTATGGTAGAACTGGAAGTGATTCCAGAACCACAAATGATTACTGAAGATTTGATAGGAACCTAAAGATTCAATCTGGTTTAACATTCCACTGGCCACTCCGCAGATAAGGTGGGTAACTTCAGGCACCCGAGAGGTACTCCGGTAGCCTCAAGGACGGTGACAGGGAAGTTCTTGTTTACCCAGACTTACCATTGCTGTTGTTCCAGATTGTGAGACCCGCCAGGAGGATGACTATAGCGTCGTTCTAAACTAGCTTTAGAAGTGTACGTCTATATGATTTTGCCAAGGGGTTGTCGTAGTCAGTGGGAGCAGCGGAAGCATTGGTGGACAGGTAGCTTATGTCTATTTATAGACTAAAGCAGATATAGCGGAGATAGATCATCTATTTCTGATGCGACAGTCATAGGTTTGACTTCATCAGAATAGGGGATGGATCTGTTAAGAAGGTAGTAGGGTGTGATGTCCTGGTATTTGGATGACATACACAGAGTAGGAAGTGATATTCCTATACTACGATCGGTTATACTTTGGTCGTCACACAGTGGTTTCTCCACATGGGACTTGGACATTATATCAGACATACTGGTTACTAGATCTATGGTTTTAGATCTAGATTTGGGTGGTTTCCCAATTAAGGGTACTTAGACAGCATTCTAAGAGTATTTAGAATGGACGACTCCTGGCACGGTAGTGTACCTGCAGGTGATGGAGTCACCCTCTCTAAAGGTGTCTTATAGACTAAAGGGGAGAGGGATGTGCATGATTGGCAGATCACTTGCTTCGGCAATTGAGTCAATCATGAGATGTCAAGTACTACACTAGATGTTGTTTTTGCACTAGATGCAATAAGTTGACATTGATCCAATCCTGGAGAAACAGTCAGAAGCAGTTTTAGAACATAAGTGGATGTTCTAGGGATATGATAACGACAGCCTCATTCGGGAGACAGTTATCATTCCAGGCTTCCAAGGTGACCTGGACGACAAGGAGGTTGTCAGAGTTATAGTTTTCCTTCTGACGAGGGGCAGTATTTTGGACAGGTGGTCCAAGGAAATACTAAGGGAGGCATGGCGCAGGATACTGATTAAGTTCAGTTGACGATACAGTCTAAGAAGTTTGGATTTGGAGTTCATTTATGAGCTAGGTCCCATCAGACATCCAGACACATTCTAAGACAGGTATTGCTCTTTTCGGGAGATGGCTTTCTCCGCGAACTTGAGATATAGAGAGACATAGAAAGAAACATCAAAGCGGATCCACTCACTGAGGCTATTCCTCGAATGCAATAGTTTCGCAAACGGGATTTGTGAGACTGACTTGTAGAGGAGTTGGGTGTTCGGTATCACACGGGCTGTGAGTATGCGACATCGCAATAATTAGCCTTGAGTGCAAGTGGGAGATTGTTGGAGATAGTGCCCTCAGGGTCAATTATTAGATCACAGGCACATGATTGCAATGATTGAGGGATGACTTATCCCGGGAGGACAGTCTTACTCAAGATGATAGTATGCTATCTGGTTTATCTTTATCATCGTGTACTGCTTTAGGTGACCTTACAGGTCACTATTGCACGTTGATAGAGCCCCTAGGATTCTTGCTTGACTACCAGCAGTATGAGGGCGATCATATACGTGGGAGCTGGTAGTCTATAAGAACATCCTTAAAAGGTCCCTAGTCGAGGGAGTTTTGAGACAGGGCATCGATACTCCTGAGTAGACTAGTGTATACAGTCGAGACCCCGACGAGGGGCGGTGGCCGGTCTCACAAGCCATTGGTTTCAGTTGGTTCACCTAAGATGTATACAGGTGCTCATTGGGTTATGAGTACACCGGACAGGACTCGCCGGGAACATGCTAGTTGGTCTTATACCTGACGTCAGATAGCAGTTCCCTGGTGACATGTATACAGGTTAGTTCATCGACCTGAGGATCTTCATTTGTCTCGTGTGAGTTCCCACTGTACTTTGATTACTACCCTACCATGCTCAAAGGAGACGTGCAAACAGGTTTTAGTTGGGTACAGTCCCGAGCCACATGGAGGCAGTGAGCGGATCTTCAGGGGTTCGTCTCTCCCGGTATTAGGGGTGAGGTCGCGCTGTGTCTAGGAGAGCCAGTACATGAAAGTCCTTGGCCAAGGCAGGAGATTTACTGGTAGGTATTCCAGTAGTATCTCAGGGTGTTCTGGGCTACACTCCGACACGACTTGTACCGCTTTTGGTGGTCTGACTTTTACCAACCCCCTAGGCCCACCATGCGATGCTCATAGACGAACGGACCGGACTGTACGGATATTGTCACTGACAGGCTCAGTAGGATGTCAGGATGAGTTCGCTCACAGACGTCCCTTTTGGTCAATACCTGGTAGCCCGTTACGTATAGGCTAATACCTCTGACGTGCTAGTGGTTAAATCCACAACCTAGGTGTTGACGAGTCTTTAGAGTCCCCCACAGACCAGTTTCTCAAGTTTCGGGCGAAACGCTGTAGAGGCCGTATTGAGATATGGCAGGGTTCGATCAGATACGTGCGGTATTGCACGGATCAGGATCGGACGGATAATACTAGCGGGTTTTGGTTTAAGCCGGATCCTAGTATAGTACAGTGTAGATTTTGTCTCATTGCATTTGTATTCGGTCGGAATACAAATGCGGGTATGTATATACAGTAGCGGGGTTTTCCTGTAATTTATTACGGGATCAGTTTTTGGAGTTGCCAGTTTGTTTTCCGTTACGGCCAATTTTCTTTGTATCTTTCATTGGCCGAAGATTGGTGGAGGAGGGTTTATTTGCAAGCATGCAAATTTGTTTAGTGGAGGGTGTTATTTGTATATTGTTGTATCATGATAATCCTACCACCTTTTGACTTCTTCTTGTCATCATGGCTTGACCTTTGTTGGTCATGATTGGGTTTTGGAGTGAGGTTCTTTGATTGTGATCATTGCTTATTATGATGACCTTTTCTCTCTCTTGCATTATTCTTGTGGCTACCTCTTTCACACTCTCCTCTCATTTTCTCACTCCCTTCACCATGCCATGGCAGGCCAAGCCAAGGAGGGGCTGCCCATTATTTTGGTGTGGGAATTTTTGCTCTTTTGATGCTACAAAAATTCCCAAGTTCATCCACAAAAGGCTTACATCTCAATCCTCCACCAAAGGCAACTTCAAGTAACCCCAAATGAGACATAGAGCACTATACGTTTTCTACAACAAATCTTGGGCACGTCGGCTCGCCAACTTCGTGCCCGAGTTCCCTCGGACCAGAGGCGGGAGCCCGTAAAAGAAGCCGGCGACATGGTGCCGTTCCGGCGACTTGGTGGAGACCGGAGATTCCGCGGGGAGATCGGGACGAAGACGAGAAGACCGGAGGACAGGAATCGCTCGGTATATCTCTCTAACCCCTTCTCTTGTTAGCTAGGACTAGATTAATGGCACGATCCGAGATTTTAGTGCACGGTGGTGCCGGTTCAAAAAGTTAAAGTATTTCATCGCTTCCGCATTCCGGCGTCGGATTGACGGCCGGGGTGCCGCCGTGCACTTATATTGTATACAATTAATTTTATAATAATTTATAAAATGCCCAAATCACATAAATACCTTCAAATAATAATTTATATCAATTTTCCAATTATTTTTCAAAATATAAGTAAATGACCATACTACCTCATTAAAACCAATTTCTATATCGTTATAATATTGATGAAATTTATTATTTTATTTATTTAAATTCCCAAAAATAATATTTTATTTTCTGAAATGTTACAATCTTCCCCCCTTAAATAAATTCGGTCCCCGATTTTAAATTTAAACTCCCCAATAACTAAAACATTTCAGTAAACAATCAAGTCTTCGGGGCTCCGAAATCACGAATACATAAACAAATCATAGCGCAATGCACGTGCATGAAAATGAGGGTGAAACTCAAGATCAAAACTCTGTCAAGCGTCATGCAATCTTCGCAGTTAATGCGAAAATACTTGTTTCAAATTTCATTGTTAAGATCAAATATAATATAGTTAGGACTATATCCTATATATAGTATGCATCCTTATAAAATCGTCAACACAATTGAAATAAGGTGCATGTAAAATTCCTTTTCAAATCTTCGTGTGATACGCACATCACGGCACAAGTAGCAGACGTGGATTTGAAAGAAAATAAATATATATATCCTTTGTTTAACATATACGTCCCGCCTTATTGAAATTAATTTAGAAGGTTTTTTTAAAGTTTCATATCACCCTGGACACGTAGGAAAATATTGAGACTGTAGCTCCTTTGTAACCCCTTCAGTAAATATTGGTGCATGCAAAAATACTCAGGTACTGTCCTCAGACCAGCCCTACTAAGTTACTATATAATATAGTATATGCCATGAAAACATGATGCTCGAAAGGAATCAATCCCAAATAATATAAAAATGCCTCGTGCGTTTGGTGCGCACGGAAATCGAAATCAAATACAGATGCCACGAACGTGTAGAGAAACAAAAATAAGTGCAACGAGTGTGCACGAAAGCATCTATCAAGTGCAACAGGTGTGCATGACAACAATATTAGGTGCATCTAACATGCATGAAGAATCTTGATTTAGTGCATATGGTGTGCACAAAATCACATGTAGTGCGCTAAGTGTGCACAAGAATCCCAATCATGTGCACAAGATGCACCAAAACATAAATCCAGTGCACTAGGGTGCACGAAAATGAATATCGAGTATCAAAATCGAAATCAACGGTATACGTCATACACCAAATTGAAATTAAGTATACCGTGGTATATAAAATCATAAACATGTGTATCTGCGTGCACAAAACCATATCAAAGTACTGAAAGCTCATGTAAGCTACACTGAATGCATAGGTCAAAAATCATATGTAATACTATATGCACGAAATCGAATCAAGTATCTCAGAGTGTATAAAATCGACATCAAGTGCAACTGTGGTGCACATAAGAAGTATCAATTATAAAACAAATCGTCAAAATACTGAATTCAAAATGATGAAAACGCGATATCTGAATCGCCAAGACGTAAAATAATAACAGTCATCGAGATGCCCATCCTTCAACGTCGAAAGGTGCCGGTGCATCCAAGATTGGCAGATCAAGAATATCTACTTGCCTCTTGCCAACGGTCTGGCGTCTTCTGTTTTTAGGTCTTCTTTTCTCTCTGCGGATTACCAGTTACATGACTCCTTGGCTTGACAGCCTGATTTGGAGTAACGACGAAAATAATCCCGTTCTAGCGCTTCTCTGAAGATCTCCTAACCAATTAAATGGCCACTCGTAACGTTTCTCGTCAATGATAGAAATCTCTAGCCTACTGAGTGTGCGTGATAAAATCGATCCTGGTTCACGTATTTATCATGAAGTACTTCCAAAATATCCTGTCATGGTCTCTTTCCAATCTCGTCTCTGCCGGACTGCCCGGAAGTTGGCACTCTTTACTTAGTCCGTTTCTTATTCCGGGACAGCTGCATTCTCATCATGACTTTCCTCTGGAAAATATGTCCATATCCAATGCCTCCTCATGCATATCAAATCTCTGACATCAACGGAGTGGAACAACAACTTATTACGATCTCGCACGAACCTCTTACTCCGCTTCCATTCAATATGGACCAATTCGGAATCATCTCTTCATAGCTGTGTGGAGTGCACTCCAATTGGCTATAGTCATATCTGGAGTTTCTTTCGAAAATATGAACTCTGGAGTCTCTAATATCCTGTAGAAGGAATCTGGCCAATTACGTCCTCGGGAACTCATCCAAGTCATCGTAGGAATACGCTTCATTCGTCCATTCTCGATCAACTCACAACGCATCTGGGTGAGGTCCTCCTATCTGAAGCTGGTCAACTTATTAATCATATATCGGAGCTCCAACAAACAATGTCTTTTCTTGATCGATTTACTCTAGATTTGTGTAAGAGCTTTCAAATTTGAATTCTTCAACTTAACTCAGCCTGCGTCGGCGCATCAGATTAGAAAAATCATCTCAGTCACTCTATTCAAGATGGACTAGCTACCTTCTGTCACATCTCCATGTATAAACTCATGCTGCATTAGCTTCAATGGTCTGGGGGCGATATCATACCAACTTAGCAACAGCTGGCTCATCTGTCCGCACGGTAGACAACGCCTAAATCATCTGGAGTAGACGGTACCTTAATAATCTTCATAACCTGGCTAGCCTATAGCAATGGCCTGATCATCTAATGCAGATCTCGAACGTTTACGTCAACTAGAAAACACAGTAAAAAAATATATCAACAAGTTCGTGTGTCACCGGAATACATCCTGGTCAGTCCTCATCCCTGACAATCTCGTGTTGACCATAACTCTATCCGTAGCTCTCACTGCTCGTGTAGCCACGGTAACGGAAACTACAATCCGATATCGATGGGGATAGATCATAGGAACGAATAGAAATACAATGCATAAGAAATATACATCTTAAGGCAGCTTAAGCGAAATAGCGTATCGTAAGTATGCCACGGAATATACACACGGTACGTCACTCTACTTAAGTTACCTACTCTATTGTCACTATCCAAAATAGCACGTGACTAGCACTTGAATCATGTGAAGTCTGTAGGATCCCACCTAATTCAAGTAAGCTAAAGCCCAGAAATCTAAACCATTTAAAAGAAGAAGTGAAGGAAAACTTGTTTAAAGCTAGTGGTTTTAACAAAATAAGTGGCATTAAATATTTAAAAGCAACATCATATTTTCCCGAAAATTTCGGCAGAGTCACCTTTGTAAATATTGGCCCCAAATGGGTACAACACATGAAATACATATAATGAAGAATAAAGGCATCCCAAGCGGGAGCTAGCTCTTCGCCAATTGGCGGAAACAACCACGCAAACAATATAATATACAACGCCGAAGGGCGAGGATCAAAACTCAGAATAAAACCAATATCCTCACGAAAACCAGAGAAAGAATCCCAATAATACAAGCGCACGACTCTAAGGTCGAAATAATACACAACTGGTTTTCTAAGTCTATCAAAATATACAAGTCGGTTGATGGAGTTTACTAGATACAACTGAAATATATAAAGTACAACAGTGGTCACGATACAAGTAAACCCACCTACCAAAGCAATCACCCGGAAGGAAGCAGTGTGCCAGTGAGCCGCAATGAAAGCTGTACGGCCAAACCTGCAAGAAACTGTGGCACAACGGGGGTGAGTTGCCAACTCGTGAGTAGAAAACATCACCGAGAAGAAATCGCATGTATGACTCTCTCCTAGGTCATACAAATAAACTATACAATACTCCAACAAGGGTAACAATATATCAATAGTGTGATATCAAGTACTCGTGTTTGTGCCAAGAATAATAGTATATCAATGCGTGACATGTACTAATGCACCATCCAATGTGTGTCCAGCAACGACACACAAATCCTGATAAAACCCGAGTGCCCAGCATCGGCACTCAAAACCTTATAAAAGTCCGTGTCCAACATCGACACATAATACTCAAATCTCGGGCTCCGCATAATCAGGATCGGCCCATGGGCTCCGTCAGTATGGATCGGCCCGTATCCATCTCACTCATAACTCCGAACGGTATCCTCCGGATATCCGTCGAGTTTCCATACAGTCACCGGTAGGTAGTGCTCCCCTGCCAGGCTCATCATCCTCCATGAAATCACTCTCGCCCCGGAGTACCTCACCGGGTCCACCATGTACCCACAGACGGTTCATACTCCTCAAATCAGGTCTCGAAAACCAACTCAGAACCGAGAAAACATTATGGTGGACGCTTCTCATCATATCAAGAAAAACCGCATCTTTCTCTTTTAAAATTATCATAAGTTTATAAACATTCACATGCGGTTTCCCAAAACCAGAAATCTCATGAAAGATCCGAAATCTCAAAATCGCTAGTAAGTGAACAGTGAATATCGGCATAAAGCCCCACGATATTGCATAACAGAATGAATACATATACATGCATGGTATCTAAGCAAAGAATGCAATATTTAAACTAGCATAGTAATTATATATCGGAACTATCTTCTAGCAGTTATATCCATGAAGTAATCTTCTCTAAAGTGTACGTGACATGGAAATTACCGATGATGATGTGTGTGAGCCGACAAGCAAGTATACGTGGAGCATACGCATCATCGGTAATGGTGCTGGTGTCCTGACAATAGGGTTCATAATGACTAAAGCAAACGCAGTTATAAGCATGCAATGCGATGAAGACAACATGAATTAAACGGAGAATGAATAGTAATCGCAACAATGAAGAATGTACATATCCAATATACGAGTCATACAATTTTTTGTGTTTGAAATAGCACGAATCGTGGTTTTAGGAAAATAGGGGCACGGGGTCTTTGAGAAAAAATACGTCTTTTGAAAAATCCGTAGTATCCCTCGGCTTGTCTTTAAAAATACTCATGATTCGTTAATTTTGAAAATAAGTATGACTCGAGCCCAGTCGAAAGGGTAAGGAAAACTACCTAAAGTTCGAGTCGATATATCTAATAGTCGGCGATCCCGTCTCAATAACGTCACGTACAGTAAAATATATAGTACGACATTCTCGAGTAAAGAGTGTGGATCAATCATCATATTTATACCTCCTACGGTAAAATCCATCGTACGGCATCCCAAATTCGGGGTACGGGTCAAATATCACATTTATCTCATTATTTATCTGGTATCATTATCATCATATCATGAACTAGGGGTGCTGATATAAAATCTAGTACATTCCGATATCATCAACATATATCCGCGTGTGTATGAAAGCACATCGCCCATCAATCCGCCATAATATCATGTCGTATCATATCACGACCCAATCACATATCACAACTTACGACATCATGCCCGGTCAGATTGGCTCATCTCCAAGTATCATATACTGGGCTCATCATCCGTGTGTGTGTGTGTGTATACACCAACACATACACACACGCGCGCGCGCGCACATACACAAACACAGATATATATATATATATACATATAAACATATACACCCAAACATATCACATGTGTGCATATGTGTGTGTATACCATTACTCTAGGGTTTCACAACTAAGAACTAACTAAAAGCACTATCTTCCAATTAGACTAAACTAACCCATGATCTCCTAGAGCCGCTCTTGCTAATTATCCACGTATCACAATACACATAATTATATAAATATTTCGTATTCATATACTACACTACGAAACTACGGGGGTGCTATATGTCATCCACCCGACTTCCCCCGTAGATATAAATCTACTCACCTAGACGGCTCGGCTAATCTGATCCGATTCCAGATCTGCCATCTCCGTGCAACATCCGACGCCTCTGCATCCGATCCTAGAAACGTACACAAGTAAAAAGAGAATAAATATATAATTAGTCACGGACACAACCAAAACAAGTCAACCACGCGCACTAACTAAACACGCCTACACTTGGTGCACGAAACACGCCGCGACAACGCCACAAATCACCACTAGGATCGCAATACGTGAAAACCACTAATCCTAGTACCCACTGATACCAATTTGCATACTCACAACACACTAATTATAATATGAAATAGGATGTAATTCATCCAAACCTCAAACTCGAATAAACGCTATTTATTCCGAAAACCTAGTAAGCAACAATTACCCGTTTTAATACTAATCTAGATGTTTTAGAAATTTTAACGGCCACATAGCTCAACTAATATCTCAATTAGGTCACACTAATATTAATTATATTTTAAACTCACCTCTTTACCTTAATCACAAAAATCTAGTTTGCAAAATTATAACATTTGGACAAATTTCAAGTAACAATTTACAAATTAGTAACTAGACTAGATTTCGCATGTCTTAAGATGCTAAAATTCATCTCACAACCATAAACAAATGATCACAACCTTAACTTGATCCAAACCCTTTTCTTGAAAGTTAAATCTTGAAATCAATTCCATATTTAAACATCTAATTAAGTTAAATTAAAGTAATTAATCAATACTTGACCAAATGGTTAAGATTTAATACCTCAAAATTTGTAGATCCCACTTGCAACTTAGCCTCCAAAATGCTAACTTTTCACCAAGATCCAAGCTAGTTTGGCCAAAAAAAGAATGGTTAAAGGTTAAATGAAGAAATTGCTTTGAATTTGTGAGTTTTTGTTTGGATTTTTGATGGATTTTTAATGGAAATGAAGTGGGGGATTTGGGGAGGGGCTGCTACAGTTTGGCTTGGCTGAAAAGGGAGAGGGGAGAAAGAGAATGTGTGGGTGTGTTGTGAAGTAAAGAAAATAAAGCCCATACCTCATATCAAACACCATACCTCTTTCTTTAATTATTTCCTTTTTATCTTTTCTTTTTAACTTGAAGTGTGAGGTGTCTGTGTGTGTGGGAGGGGGGCAGACATGGGCTCAGCCAGCATTGGAAAGTCGGTGAGTGTGGGTTTGTCTGGGTGTGGGTAGGAGTTCCCAAGTCAAAATAACCCCCTCTCTCAAGTTAACAAACCACACCTCACTTCTATTTAATTTATTTTCACTACTTAAGCCTTTTTATTTTATATTTTCTAAAACCATTTTGACAACTTCTTTTCATTTCAAAAATAACATGTTACATCTTGGTTTAATGTGTCATGATGTAAAAAACTTGTATTAACCCATTCGAATTTGTAATTATCACTAATTAAATGTATTAGTGAAATCTTAAAATACTATTTAAAATAATTAATTACGGAAAATATTTTAGTAAACTAGCAATTTTATAAGTGACCCATTAAATACCAAATTTCTAGCAATTACATAGCTAGAATAAGTATATTTAAGTCTATGTTGAAGAATAATTATTTCCTGGTTTTTACGGAAAACACTAGTTATTTTACCGATAATCGGAAAGTTCACCAAAACGATTTTCAAAAAGTTACATCTATCAACCAAGATCAACCTACGCGATGAAAGTTTGGGCCTAATACCCGCTCAGCCAAGTCTAAGTTCCGTAAGGTCAAGCCTAAGTTCCGAATATATATACGCCCTAGACTCCGCATAGTCAAATCTAGACTCGAACCAAAGTTAAATCTAACGCTCTGATACCAACTTTGTCAAGACCCAGAAAAGGAACCTGACTGGCACTTGAATCATGTGAAATCTATAAGACCCCACCTAATTCAAGTAAGCCAAAAGCCCAGAAATATAAACCTTTTTAGGGAAAATAGTGAAGGTGAAGTTTTGAAATAAAGGTTTGATAAAATCTGGTTCTTCCTTTAAAACATAAGTAGTTTCATAGGAAAACAATGTTTTGTAATTATCTCAAAAACATGTTTCGTCGTTTGAAATTTGGGCAGCACATCCTTTGTATATTTTAACCCGAACACAATACACGGCAATAAGAAGAATAGGCATCCCCAATCTGGAGCTAGCTCTTCGCCAATTGGCGAAAACAACCACGCAAAGTTATAAATATACAACGCCGAAGGCGAGGATCAAAACACAGTAAATAAGAAAGAAAACAAATATCGATTAAGGAAACCAGAATAAAGCATAATACATGAGCGTGACTCTAAGGCCAAAAGAATATACAACAACGATCTCTAAGTCTACAAATATACATAGTCTGGTTGATGGAGCTTTTAACTATATACAACTGAATTTAAAATATACAAGTATAATGGTAGTCACGATGAAAATGCATCCCACCTATCAATGCAATCACCTTAAAGAAGGTAGTGTGCCAGCAACCACCACGGAACCTGTGCGGTCAAACCTGCAAAAAAACCGTGGCACAACGGGGATGAGTTGCCAACTCATGAGTAGAACACATCACCGAGTAGAAACCGAATGTATGACTATCTTTTAGGTCATACAATATAATAATATAGAGTAATAACCAGGGTAAGAGTATAAGCATAAGTATAAACCAAGATACACGTATCAGTGTCATAAAGTGGTAACAAGACATATGTAAATGTATGTATGAATGTAAATGCATCAATCAATGTGTGTCTAAATCATGATAAAACCTGAGTGCCCAGTATCGACACTCGAAAACATCATGATAATCGTGTCCATCTATGATACAATATCCTCATATCTCGAGCGCCGCATCTTCAGGTCGGCTCTCAAATCCATCTCACGACTCCGATCGGTATCTTCCGGATAACCGTCGGGTCCAAACTATCATCGGTCGGTAGTGCTCCCCTGTCGGGCTCAACGTCTCAATCTCTATATGGCCTTCTTGCCCCGGGGTACCTCATCGGGTCCACCATGTATCCGCAGATGGTGTCGCCCTAGCTCCTTGTGGCAGGTATTCATATATTATATATGCTCCAGAACCGAGAAATCTCATGGTGGACGTCACACAACATATCAAGGAAAACCGCATTTTTCTTTTAAAAGGAGCATAAGTTTTTAGTTTCACATGCGGTTTCCCAAATCCCGAAATCTCATGAAAATCGGAATCTCATAATCATGAGCTAATAATGAACAATGAATATCAGCATAAAGCCCAACTGCAGTACATAACCGAAATGAATGTATGTGAATGCATATGGTATCTAAGTAAGAAATACAAAGTCTAAACTAGCAAGTGAGATCATGAATGCTAAACAATACGAGTAAACTACAAATTATCAGATAGTACGAGTGAAGTAACGGTTCTCTAATGTGTACGTGGCATGGCAATTACCGATGATGATGTGTGTGAGCCGACCAGTAAGTGTGCGCGCAACATACGCATCATCGGTAATGGTGCATGTATCCTAACAGACGAGATCATAACAGCTAATGCAAAACATGTATATCTATGCAATGCAATGGAATTAACATGAACAGAGTAGAAAGTAACAGTAAACGCAACATGTAAAATATATATATCTATATACGAGCTATCCAGTTATAGTATTTAAAATAGCACGAATCGATGTTTTTAGAAAAGCAGGGACTACGGTGTTTTTGAGAGAAGAAATATCATTTTGAAAATCTGTAGCGTCCCTAGGTTTGCTCTTTGAAAATACCTAAGATTCGTTAGTTTTCAAAATAGGTATGACTCGAACACTATTCTAACACCTACATAAGTAATTAAGAAACTAAACTAAAACAGTGTCGAAGGAGAATAGAAATCTATGCATATCCGAGTCTATATATCTAATAGTCGGCGATCCAGCCTCATAGCATCATGTACGGTAATATCCATCGTACGGCATCCTTGAGTCAAGAGTGCGGATCAATCATCATATAAATATCTCATACGGTATAGTCCGTCGTACGGCATCCTCAAAATCGAGGGTATGGGTCAAATACCATATATATCATATAGATAATAGTTCGTACGTTATCATTCGTCATACAATATCATAATCAAGGGTAAGGATCAAAGGTCTCGTACAATCTATTATCTCATTAAATCACATGTTATCGCATGTTATGTAAACAACGCCCAACGATCCTTTAATATATCGTATCATAAACGATTTCTCATCTCAAATTTATATATATCAGAATCTCTTGACATCCAGCGCGATCGTATCGACTCAAAACCATATAATATGTCGTATCCTCATCATACACGTATACGTATAGAGTATATATATATCACATACCCATATATGCATATGCAAATACACACATATCATACCAGGTATGTGTGTGTGTGTGTGCAACGAAATAAAACTAACGGCTCATGACTAAGGATAAATCTTCCTATAAGTACGCCTATTCTAACCTAGAGTCACTTAGAGCCCTAATTGCTAAATATTTATCTCGCAATAACACACATATATATAGTATATATAGATATCCTATTCTATGGTTGCGGGGGTGCTATACGCCATCCACCCGACTTCCCCCGTAGATATAGATCTACTCACCTTCGATCCTCGCTTGCCGAAATCGATGACGCCTTGCTCTCCCTTGTCATCCCAATGTCCGCGCGAAGGTACCTACAGTTCAAATACGTCGTATCGTAAACACGAATCGAATACGAAAACCAAAGCGGCACACGAAACACACATAGGTTAGAACCTATGGTCTACACATGCAAGAATAAAGAAACAACTCTCGACATCGACGTACGAACGTCAATCGACCGAGATAAAACACAAATACCAAAACTCAAGTCATTAAAAGTTGTAAAACGAAAACAGAAACTTTGAAAAACACTTCCAGATTTTTCCTCAGGTGAAATTAGCCAATTTTGTATATATGGAGGGTCTAATTACTGGATAAAGGAACTACAGACCAAGCACGAACCCAAACCCACATCCCCAGGCCATAATTTGCGGCCAAAAACAATTTATTTGCGGCCATGGAATCATGTTATGGTCTCGGGTCTCTAGTGTAGTTTCTAGGTCACCTGCACGTCTCACTGTCATCTCTAAATATTTTTCAAAGATCACCAGTTGTAGTTGATTCTAGAATATCATAACTAATTCTCATAAAACCCGATATCGGAGATTTCTAAGTTCATGGCTTGGGGTTAAATCTCTGGTTTTGTCCATAATACTAACACTATATGGGTTGTAGTCACTATCTAATCCTCAAACACACCATCACAACTCATAATATCCCCTAAACCACATCTTGGAATCTTCAAACATCACTAATCTACACTAGTGAGCTCTAATACACTATAGGATATTAGAAGAATTAAAACCTTAACTAGAAGTGTAGGGATATACCTCATAGCAACTGAAGAAAATTCTTGGGTTGCTCAAAGTGCTCAAAACCTTAACTTGATCTACTTATGGGTTTTGTAGTGAGGTTTGGAGTGATTTTTATGAAGGGAATATGGTGTTTTGTGGTGTTTTGGAGGGTGTTTGAAGGTGGTAAAGGAGGTGGAGGGTGACGAGACGGAGGAGGAGGAGAAAATATGAGGTGAAGAATGAGGATGACAAATGAACGAGCCATGGTGTGTGGAAACTTCATCCTCTCTCTCTCTCTAAGCCTATAATTCTATGTTTCATGGTCCCCCCCTCTCTCCAAAATATCTCCTTTTTTCATTTATCTTTTTTATTTTAATTTTTAAAACCAAAACCGTCTAAAAACAATGTTGGTCGTAGTGCCCACAAAGTCAATTATTGGATCGCAGGTACGAGATTGCAATGATTGAGGAAGACCTATACCGGTAGGACAGTCTTACTCAAGATGATAGTATGCTGTCTGGTTTGCCTTTATCATCGTGTACAGCTTTAGGTGACATGATCACTATTACACATTGATAGAGCCCTTAGGATTCTTGCTTGACTACCAGCAGTATGATGGCGATCATATACGTGAGAGTTGGGTAGTTCATAAGCACATCCTTAAAGTGGTCCATAGTCGTAGGAGTTTCGAGACAGGGCATCGATACTCCAGAGTAGACTAGTGTATACAGTCGATACCCCGACGAGGGGCGGTGGCCGGTCTCACAAGCCATTGGTGTCAGTTGGATCACCTAAGATGTATACAGATGCTCATTGGGTTATGAGTGCACCGGACAGGACTCGCCGGGAACCTGCTAGTTTGTATTATACCTAGCGTTAGATAGCAGTTCCCTGGTGATATGTGTACAGGTTAGTTCATCGACCTGAGATCGTCATTTGTCTCGTGTGAGTTCCCACTGTGCTTTGATTATTACCCTACCATGACTCAAAGGAGTTGTGCAAACAGGTTTTAGTTGGGTATAGTCTCGAGCCACATAGAGGCAGTGAGCGGATCGGCAGGGGATTCGTCTCACCCGGTATTGGGGGTGAGATCGCGCTGTGTCTAGGAGAGCCATTACACCAAGTCCTTGGCCAAGACAGGTGAGAATTACTGGTAGGTATTCCAGTAGTTTCTCAGGGTGTTCAGGGCTACCTTCCGACACAACTTATACAGCTTTTGGGGGTCAGACGTTACCAGCCCCTAGGCCGGATATGCGATGCTCATAGACGAACGGACCGGACTGTACGGATATTGTCACTGATAGGCTCAGTAGGGTTCTAGGATGAGTTCGCTCATCAGCTTCCCTTTCGGTCAGTACATGGGTAGCCGTTACGCACAACTAGTGCCGCTGACGTGCTTGTAGTTAAACCCACTGCCAGGGTACTGACGAGTCTTTAGAGTCCCCCACAGATAGTTTTCTAAGTTCGGGCGAAATATTGTAGAGACCGTATGGTTTTATGGCAGGGTTCGAATATGCACGTGCATTTGTGCACGTGTCATATTTCGGATAGATAATACTGGTGGGTTTTGGTTTAAGCCGGATCCAAGTATTATATTGAGTCGGAATATTTTAGTCTCATCGTATTCGTATTCGTATTCGATCGGAATACGGATACAGGTATGTATTTACAGGTGAGGGGTATTCTCGTAATCCGTTACGAGATTATTTTAGAAGATGCATTTATTTTTGGATTAATCATTTTGGTTTAAATGATTAGTGATTTGGAAAGTGTGACTCATTTGGATGACATATTTCTTCTAGCATGTTCATTAGTGACTCATGCTAATGAGTCACTAAGTGAGTCATGATAGAATTAATGGTGTTTTGGTTTTGGGTGTAGATATTTTAGGGTTTGTGGAGATATTTTTGGAAGATATTTTATGAGATATTTTCTTTAAACAACCTTATATATCTACTCACAAAAGAAAGAGAAAGATGATGATAAGTTTTATGCTTGAGTCTTTGCTCTCTTGATAGTTTCTTGAGCTCACAATTTCCATCTCTTAGCATCTTCTTCAACCTCCACTCTTACCCTCTCATGTGATGAGAACCAAAGAGTGTTTGAGTCAAAGTATTAGACTCATTCTCTACTTCATCTTGGACATGTCGGTTGATATACTTCATGTTCGAGTTGCCTCGGTATAGAGGCGGGAGCCCGTATAAAGACTTGTTGACGTGGTGCCACCTTGACGAGAAGATCCGAGTCGCCGCGAGGAGCGTGGGATGATGGCTAAAGACCGAAGGACACGGATTGATCGGTATAGCCTTTCTACCTCTTTACAGTTTGTTAGTTTAGCATTAATGGCAAGATCCGGGTTATAGTATGTGATAGCGCCAGTTGTAAAAGTTTTTGTTCCGCGTTTGGCCTCAGATTATTTGCCGGGGCGCTACCGTAGACTTACATGGTATCAGAGCCATGCCATTAACCTTTAATAGCTTGTTCTAATGTGTTTAAAATATCGATCGAACGAAATTTCCAAAACCGCATTTTTCTTGATAAAGTTTCTGTCGAATTTTTAAACTGGTCTAAAAATTATTTTGAGCATCTCAGAAAATCGTGCAAGCTTTTTTAAGACTCTGGAAGAAATTTGGGCGACTAAACCATCAAGACCGCCGCAGTACCGCCGCGCAAGCCTTGTATTGGCAGCGGTTCCACCGCCGTTTTGGGGCTTTAGTGCACCATATTTCTTCTGGGTGTCTTTCATGTGGAATTGTGGTATATGGAATATTTTGTTTGGGCCCAGATTTTGGTTGAGTACTGGAGTTATACTTGGGGCCCACTTCGGGAAGTTTTGTCGATCGGAATTTTAAATGTATTAGTTTACAGTACTTACATTATATCTCCGACCGTGAATGTCATTCGAGCGGTAAATCATGTCTAATTGCTATAGTTCTTTTAGACGGGTTTGCGAACGTGACATTCGCGTTGATGTTCTGTGTTGTGCTATGATGTTGCGGATTTGTCGTGGTGGATAGCTGTGTGCAATTGTAGTGCAGTTTGGATATATTTGTACATTTGATATTGCGGGGCGAGCGTCCAACATGTGGACTGCCGTCACTGCCTGTTTGTATATTATTCTTTTGGGGCACGACCGGGTTGAGGTCGATGTACCCGTTGTACATATTTTCATTTCTGTACTAGGTTTACCCCGCGATGGAGTGCACGGATAGCCAGGTTCTGGAGGGCAACGGGTCCGCATCTCATGGATTTGAGAAGGAGGGGACCTTACTCTAGAATTGGCAGGCTATTCGCCGCACTCGTAGGGGGTTCAGGTTGACCCAAGGAGGGGTGCTCAAGTTACCGGATTCCGTGAAGTGCCGGATGGTTCATTCACTTTGCTGTAAGGGGCAGCCTCGCTTCAGGTCTTGGCAGGTAACTTGCCGCACCCATAGGGGTCTAGGTTTTCATTGCACAGGCTATCCACACGACCAAGGGAACGTCGGGTTTCAGTTGCGGCTCTATGAAACCAGGGATCCCAGATTATCTGTATTGTTCTGTGATGCTTATTACTTTTCTGTAATGTTGCATTTATCACGCCTGGAGCGATTATTGTATATTGGTATATATACTAGTAGATGTTGTATATATTTTACACCCGCGCTAGTCCAGTCCTCGCTCTGTCGTTAGATATGTAACCTAACGGGTGATGACGGGACCCAGTGATGAATGCGGATGGCATATACGTACATTTTATTTTCGTTCTTTTCTGGTGTGATTAATTGATGGGACTGCGTTGATTCTGATCAATGCAAAGCAAAAACAAACCTGTTTGACGTTGTTGGAACAGTTTTCAAAAAGTGTTATTACAAGGACGTTTTCTTTTGTTTTCCACAGTGGTATTCAGTTGGAATATCCTGCACCTCATTCGACGAGGCAAGGGCCGAGATCCCTTCACCGGGAGTGACCCCTTGGGCAAAATTTTGCGTCAGGGTAATAACTTCACTATAGTCGATTACTTGTTGCTTTTCATCGCGGTATTCAGCTGGAATATCCTGCACCTCATTCCACGAGGAAAGAGCCGAGATCCCTTCACCGGGAGTGACCTCTTTAGCAAAGGTTTTCGCCGCTATATTTTTGTAAAAAGCTATCAGGATCCTTCAGCAATATCAAGTTCGTTACGTTAAAGGTTTTTCGCCAAAAACCAGCCGTAGCACTCCGTCATTTCAGTTGGGTATTCAGTAGTATTCAAGCTATGTATTTTGACCAACGCCAAGGCATAGTGTTTGGTAGCTGCTGGGTATTCTTCTGTTGCATAGATAGATGAGTTAGTTTGGGACAGTCGTTCTGCCATTTGGCCAACGTCAGGGGTATGTACGGGTGGGTTCAAATTAACAAGATAATGATGGGTAAAACTTGACATGTGACTTATGGCATTTGGCCAACGTCAGGGTCATAAGAACATGGGGCAAAAATCCATATCGGGAGTTTCTAAAGAAACTGAAACTTGCCAAGTATGCGCATACCTTCTGGAGTGTGATAACGTGAGTGGATTCCTTCACGTTATCATGCGATGAGAGTTGGATCCCGATTCCCACTGATGAGTTGGTTTACTCTTCGGGTGATCCCGACTAATTCTTCTTTCATGTTTGGAGGAGAATTTGACGGTACAGTGGGAGGTTTCCAGATTAGATAAAGTGATAATCATTCTGATCTAGGTTAGAGTGCACGCAGAGTGTTTCTTTTCTCTCTCTCTTTGGCAGCGACCTTTGACCGACCCTAGACTATGACTCAGTGACCAAGTTGACCGAACTTTCTTAAAATACTGGCTTTTGGATTGTCTGAGTTGCATAAGTCATTGTCGCTCTTTCTTTTACCCTTTGCATTTCTCCAGAACACCTCGTATTATTACGAACATCCACTTCCATTGGATAAATCCATCGTATGGTTATATACGAACTCGAAGGGACTTCTTCGAGGATGGATCCAGGTTCTGGAGAAATTGAATTAGTTTATTCAGTTTTCTTTTATCATCACCTTCTCTCGGGTTGTGAGGGCTCCTTTGTTTAGGAGACGGTACACCTATTTTGCTTATTGGATAATTTTCTTCCAAACCATAGGCAGGTGCCGAAAGGCAGGGAAAGGAGAAAACCAATTAGCCTAAGTGAGGTGTGCAAAAGGTAATAAGTAAAAAGGGATAAGGAAATGGGCAAAGTAAATTGCGACTGCTATCATTCACGACCAAACCGCGTACTTCATCGCCACTCCTACTTCACCTTTGTTTTTTCCCCAGTTCGGGAGAAATAGAATAAGGTATTATTCAATTGTCTTTTATCATCACCTTCTCTCAGGTTACGAGTGCTCCTAGGATTAGGAGTATACACCTATTACGCTTATTGGATAGTCTTCTTCTAAACCATAGGCTGGTGACGAACGGTAGGGAAGGAAGAAAACCATTTAGCCTAACGATGGTGTACAGAAGGTAACGACTAAAGACAAATAAAGGGATTTGGAGAGATGGCAAAGAAATATACGGTTATAGTCATGAATTGGATAATGGAAGAGGCATTACTATTAATACCAGGATATCCCTTCGAAACATTTTCATGTTTCAGTTTCACTGTGCATTGTTAAAGGAAAACTGATTTCCCGATTAGATACTTACTCCAGGCTATGTATTTACCAGGCATGATTCTCACATCTGTATGGTTTTACAGATGATGAGTGGGAGTAAGTTATTGGGAATTAGGTGATCATCCTCATTATATCGGAATTCGTTGTAATTGGTGATATTTGAGGAAATCGCCTGGGTTTTTGCCGGACGGCAAATATTTGGTTTTGAGTATCCGTTGTTGTGCACCAATTTCAAACTGATATATCTGTACGTTTATTTTTATAAAGTGAGATATAACTTTTTGAAATTATGTCCGTGACATTTACCTATATCAGTTGACGATTGGGTAAGGAGCATTGAACAACGGAGTAGTTCTTAACCATAAGTACAGTTTTCAACCTATGATGCACAGGTTATGAGTTATTCAACTCAGGGGACTCATACAGAGTATTGTATGTTGTCCAGTGTCCATCAGGACAAAGGGGTTGGTCCTCGTACTATGTTCTGTTTACTCATGACTTCTCTAGTTTTTAGACAAGTGTTTCGTAGAAATACAAGGTCTAAGTTTTGAGAAGTTATAGGTATAAGAATAAAGTAGAGAACCAGGTGTCGCAAGTATCGGGATTCTTCAAAGAGATCGAAGATGTAGATACTTATGATTGGTATTTAGTTGATAGTAATGGTTTTGAGAAACTTGTTTCTCTTTCAGGTTACTCATAATTGGATGCATTCCTAAGTTGAGTAATGCTGATTAGCCTCTTTCCATTAAGTTGATATGCACTGGAGACAGCTGCATAATTTTAATCTGGTTCCAATTAAATAAGTGCCAAAGTTTCTGTATTGGATATAGAATGGTTCATATCTTAAACGATGTTAAGGTACGGGGAGTTGTCTGGCTTATGCTTAAAAACAAACTCTGCATAACTCAAGACACGTTTCTGTAATGGCAGTTTGTGGGTTGATCTGGGCTATGTCGAGGGTTGACTTTCTACCATCTGGAAGATCAATAGTGATATTGTTCTTGACTCGCCACAGTTTTAGTAAAATGGATTTTTTCAGAAAACAGTAGTGGGAGTATGGTAGAACTGGAAGTGATTCCAGAACCGCAAACAATTATGGAAAATTTAATAGGACATAAAGATTCAATAAAGTTTGACATTCCATTAGCCACTCCGCAGATATGATAGGTAACCTCAGACACCCGAGAGGTATTTCGGTAGCCTCAAGGACGGTGACAGGGAGGTTCTTGTTTACCCAGACTTGACACTATTGTTGTTCCAGACTATGAGACCCGGCAGGAGGATGAGTATAGCATCGTTCTAAACTAGTTTTAGAAGTACACGTATATATTATTCTGCCAGAGGGTTGTTGTGATCAGTGGGAGCAGCGGAAGCATAGTGGGCAAGTAGCTTATGTCTATTTATAGACTAAAGCAGATATAGCGGAGATAGATCATCTAATTTTTGATGTGACAGTCATGGGTTTGACTTCATTAGAATAGGGGATGGATCTGTTAAGAAGGTAGTAGAGCGTGATGTCCTGGTATTTGTATGACATACACAGAGTAGGAAGTAAAATTCCTATACTACGATCGGTTATACTTTGGTTGTCACACAGTTGTTTCTCCACACAGTATATGGATATAATATCAGACATTCTGGTTACTAGATCTAGAATTGGGTAGTTTCCCAATCTGGGTACTTAGACAGTATTCTAAAGGTGTTTTAGAATGGACGACTCCTGGCATGGTGGTGTACCTGCAGGTGATGGAGTCTCCCTCTCTAAAGGTGTCTTACAGACTAAAGGGGAGAGGGATGTGCTTGATTGGCATATCACTTGGTTAGGCAATTGAGTCGATCATGAGATGTCAAGTACCACACCAGATGTTGTTTTTGCACTAGATGCAATAAGATTATATTAATTCAATCCCGGAGAAACATTCGGAAGCAGTTTTAGAACATAAGTGGATGTTCTATGGATTTGATGACGGCAGCCTCCTTCGGGGGACGGTTATCATTCCAGGCTTCAAAGGTGACATGGATGACAGAGTTACTGTCAGAGTAATATTTTTCCCACTGACAAGGGGCAGTAGTTTGGACAGGTGGTCCAACAGGATACTGTAGGAGGCATGGTGCTGGATACTGATTAGGTTCAGTTGACGATAGAGTCTAAGAAGTTTGGATTTGAAGTTCATTTATGAAATAGGTCCCATCAGATATCCAGACATATTCTAAGATAGGTATTACTCTATTCAGGAGATGGCTTTCTCCGCGAATCCGAGATTAAGAGAGACATAGAAAGAAACATCAGGGCGGATTCACTCATTGAGGCTGTTTCTCGAACACAAGAGTTTTACAAACAAGCTTTGTGAAACTGATTAGTAGAGGAGTTGGATGTTCGGTATCACACGGGCTGTGAGTATGCGACATCGTAAAAATTAGCCTTAAGTGCAAGTGGTAGATTGTTGGTCGTGGTGCCATCAAAGTCAATTATTGGATCGCAGGCACGTGATTGCAATGATTGAAGAGGACCTATACAGGTAGGACAGTCTTACTCAAGATGATAGTATGCTATCTGATTTGCCTTTATCATCGTGTACAACTTTAGGTGACATGATCACTATTACACATTGATAGAGCCCTTAGGATTCTTGCTTGACTACCAGCAGTATGATGGCGATCATATACGTGAGAGTTAGGTAGTCCATAAGCACATCCCTAAAAGTGGTCCCTAGTCGTAGGAGTTTCGAGACAGGGCATCGATACTCCAGAGTAGACTAGTGTATACAGTCGAGACCCCGACGAGGGGCGGTGGCCGGTCACATAAACCATTGGTGTCAGTTGGATCACCTAAGATGTATATAGGTGCTCATTGGGTTATGAGTGCACCGGACAGGACTCGCCGGAAACCTGCTAGTTGGTATTATACCTAGCGTCAGATAGCAGTTCCCTGGTGACATGTGTACAGGTTAGTTCATCGACCTGAGATCGTCATTTGTCTCGTGTGAGTTCCCACTGTGCTTTGATTATTACCCTACCACGGATCAAAGGAGTCGTGCAAACAGGTTTTAGTTGGGTACAGTCCCGAGCCACTTAGATTCAGTGAGCGGATCGGTAGGGGATTCGTCTCTCCCGGTATTGGGGGTGAGATCGCGCTATGTCTAGGAGAGCCATTACACCAAGTCCTTGGCCAAGGCAGGTGAGAATTACTGGTAGGTATTCCAGTAGTTTCTCAGGGTGTTTAGGGCTACCCTCCAACACGACTTATACAGCTTTTGGGGGTCTGACGTTACCAGCCCCTAGGCCGGATATGCGATGCTCATAGACGAATGGACCGGACTGTACGGATATTGTCACTGATAGGCTCAGTAGGGTTCCAGGATGAGTTCGCTCATCAGCTTCCCTTTCGGTCAGTACATGGGCAGCCGTTACGCACAGCTAGTGCCACTGACGTGCTTATGGTTAAACCCATTGCCAGGGTACTGACGAGTCTTTAGAGTCCCCCATAGATAGTTTCCCAAGTTCGGGTAAAACGTTGTAGAGGCCGTATGGTTTTATGGCAGGGTTCGAACATGCACGTGCATTTGTGCACGTGTCATATTTCGGACAGATAATACTGGTGGGCTTTGGTTTAAGCCGGATCAAAGTATTATATTGAGTCGGAATATTTTAGTCTCATTGTATTCGTATTCGGTCGGAATACGGATACAGGTATGTATTTACAGGTGAGGGGTATTCTCGTAATCCGTTACGAGAATATTTTAGAACATGCATTTCTTTTTGGATTAATCATTTTGGTTTAAATGATTAGTGATTTGGAAAGTGTGACTCATTTGGATGACACAATTCTTCTAGCATGTTCATTAGTGACTCATGCTAATGAGTCACTAAGTGAGTCATGATAGAACTAATGGTGTTTTGGTTTTGGGTGTAGATATTTTAGGGTTTGTGGAGATATTTTTGGGAGATATTTTTATGAGATATTTTCTTTACACAACCTTATATATCTACTCACAAAAGAAAGAGAAAGATGATGATAAGTTTTATGCTTGAGTCTTTGCTCTCTTGATAGTTTCTTGAGCTCACAATTTCCATCTCTTAACATCTTCTTCAACCTCCACTCTTACCCTCTCATGTGATGAGAACCAAAGAGTGTTTGAGACAAAGTATTCCACTCATTCTCTACTTCATCTTAGACATGTCGGTTGATATACTTCATGTTCGAAGTTGCCTCGGTATAGAGGCGGGAGCCCGTATAAAGACTCGTTGATGTGGTGCCACCTCGACGAGAAGATCCGAGTCACCGCGAGGAGCGTGGAATGATGGCTAATGACCGAAGGACACTGATCAATCGGTATAGCCTTTCTACCTCTTTACAGTTTGTTAGTTTAGCGTTAATGGCAAGATCCGGGTTCTAGTATGCGATAGCGCCAGTTGTAAAAGTTTTTGTTCCGCGTTTGGCCTCAGATTATTGGCCGGGGCGCTACCGTAGACTTTCAAACAATTGAAGCCATGTTTCAAAAATATAACAAGTGTTGCAACAAGTTATGTTGCATGTCATGATGCATTTATAAGGTTAATGCATAATTAGTGAAATGTTAATCAAGTTTAGCATTAACTTGTATACAATTAATTGTATAATAATTTATAAAATGCCTAAATCACATTAATACCTTCAAATCAATATTTTTTTATTAATTTTCCAATTATTTTTCAAACTATAAGTATATAACCATACTACCTCATTAAAACCAATTTCTATATCTTTATAATATTCATGAAATTTATTATTTTATTTATTTAAATTTCCAAAAATAATATTTTATTTTCTGAAATGTTACACTCAACGTATATGTCCCTCTCTCTATCTCTATCTCTCAATCACTCTCTCTAAATCTCCAACTCTCCCACTCTCTCTCACCGACCTAGCCTCACTGCAAACTCCCATCGCCGACGAGCCACCACAACCTCCTCTAGAAACCAATGCCTCCACCACCACACCGAGCCTCAGCTCTTTCCCTCTCTCAACAACCCAACTTCATCCCTACACCCGAGCCCCACTGCAACCTTCACCACCACCGCCGACCTCATCTCTGCACAACTCCGCCATCGCCGACTTCGAGATTCCCTGCAACCTCCGTCACCACCGTCGAACTCCTTCTATCTCCATCGCAACCGCCTGAAACCACAGCACCACTCCACCTCCATCATCTCTTTTCCCCATCAACACTACCACTAGCCACTGTCAAGGCCGCTGCAAATCACCGCCATTGAGCCGCCGCCTACCGCCTCCCCGACGTCGACAACACTACAGGAAAGCCCCAGATTCTAAGCCTTCGTGCTTACCAACCCGAGCCCCCCTAAGCATGTCTCCAATAGCCTCCGTCCAAGCTTTGCCTCCGCTGCTGCCCATGCCATTGTCGTCGTTTGCCTCTTATTGCTGTCGTCGCCGCCAATCGTCGCCATGCAAGTGAACCCCCTGCACTTGTTTAATCATGCTATATATTGTAGGGTTCCTAGGCACACTCAAGAGGTTCTACAAGGCATCAACCATGCCAAATTCAAATTTTTCCGGTGCCGAGAAACCCTAATGCGATCGTTAACTAGAGTTTAAGAGAAAACAACAAGCTTGTTAACAACTTAACTACTAAGTGAATGGAAATACAACCTTTGTAGATCCAGTCCTCCACTTCCTTAGCTCCATGATGATGTCCCTCCGCTGCGATCATCGGATCCCAGACTCTAGCGATGGTTTCGTCGAAGAAATGATCGGGCTAGGTCGTCGACTTCGATGCCGAAGATGATCTACGTCGAGGCAACTCAAGATCAAGCTCCACCTTCACCAAGTCATGAAACTTATGAAGAAAACACCCTATACTACATGGCAAGTGTTAGAGGATGAAGAAATAGGAAGTGGGTTCACTTTTGATTTGGATTTCTCACTTGGAATCATCACTTAGAAATTTCAAGCAAAGGTTTTTCTTTTTCTCTTCATAAAGAAGATGAAGAAGAAGGAAAAAGAATATATGAATTAAAATAAAATCAAGTGATGGTTATCATTTTGCAACCATGGTTAAGTGTAGAGAATAAACTATGGTTTAGTTAAATGGTTAGGTTAAGAGATGAAGACAAAATGGTCACTTTGTCAAAGATGCATCAAGAAACTTCTAGCATAAAGAAAAAGAAACCATTTAGTTTTATCTCTTAACCAAAATAAATAGATAAATAAATAAAGCAATGGAAACCTTAACCATTAACTAAATATGGTGTATAGCATACACACACCCAAGGTTGCATGTATCATCAAACATGATTCAAACTAGTGCACAAAACTATATTATATATACAATGTGCACATCAAGTGAGAAAATCCATCTTAAGTGAACCAATACTAGTTAATGTAAAGTAATATATCTAATATATAATTATAAATTAAATCATTAAATCAACACTTGATTTAACGATCCGGTCATATCGCATATGACCGACTAATATCCAATGTATCGACCTATCGAATCAATCCTCGATTCGATAACTAGGTTATATCGCATACAACCAATCGATACATTCATCGCGAGAATAGAATACAGTATCACATACATGCATTATTCTCGGTCCCGCACATATCTCATATGCGCTCCTATTTCGTTTCGCTTGAGCCAGGAAACCTCTGTGTAGGACTCTAAAGACTCGTCAATACGCCGGCAGCAGGTGATGATCATATCAAACACCCACAAGCCGCAAGCGGTCTGCTAAACGTAACGGCCACCCGGGTATTGAGCGATCAGAAGATCAACGAGCAAGCCCGCTCACACTCCTGTGAATCCAACCAGTAACACTTATCGTACAGTCCGGTCTCGTCGTCTGATATGTCGCATATCTCGCCTAGGGGTGGTAAACGTCAGACCCCAATAGCTCGATAAGTCGTGTCGATATGAGGTCTATAACAGTTCGAGAAACTACTGGTAACACTTACCAGTAAATCTCAGCAACCCTGGCCAGGGATTTCCGGTTATAGCCAATCGAACACAGCGCAACATCAACTCCCTATACCGGGAGAGACGAATCCCCTCCTATCGCTCATTGCCTCCTTGTGATTCGGGACTGTACCTAAAAACCACCGTTTTGCACGCCCTCTTAGACGTGGTAAGGTGGAAATCAAAGCACAGTGTGAATCACACAAGACTCTATGACGATCTCGGGTCAACAGACTACTCTGTACCAGTGTCACCAGAGAACTGCCATCTGACGTAAGGTATAATACCATCTGGGAGTTCTCGGCGAGTCCGTCCAGTGTACCCAGTCTCCACTGAGCACCCGTATATCATCTCTGATGTCAAACACCAATGGATATGGGATCATCCATCGCCCATCTGTATGGGTCGAGAAGGTATACGCTAGTGTACTCTGGTATATCGATGCCCCGTCTCGATACACCCACGACTAGGGACCTTGAAGGATGTACTTATGGACTACCATGTCCCCACTAGTATGATCCGCATCATAGTCCAGGCAGTCAAGTACACATCCTAAGGGCTTTACCAACATGTATCAGAGAGACAATCAGTGTACACGTTAAGGTAAAGAGAAACCAGATAGCATACTATCATGTCGAGCAAGAAAGTCCTCCCTATATATATCCAAGCATCCACTACAATATACATCCTATGTATAGTAATGGCCTCTAGGGCATACACATAACTAACAATCTCCCACTTGCACTAGGGCCATCTAATAGCAGTGGTTGTAGTATCTCATACTCAACCATCCCATAAAAGTCTCTCTCTGGGAAAAGGCCTTTGTGAGTGGATCCCCCGTGTTGTCCTCTGAGTCTACTCTCCTAACCTCGATGTCCTTGGAGATCAACCATCTCCATGATCAGGTGACACTGCCTCAGAATATGTCTGGATCACTGATGGGACGGACGTTCCTAGCCATAAGCCACAACTCCATTGTCTCACAATGGTAGGAACGAAGTTCATCTCATGAACTAATATACATCCAGATTGCCTCTTTGGTAGCATCTTAAGTTGCGATGTATCCAGCCTTTATCGTCTAGTATGTCACGGTATCTAGCTTGGAACTCTTTCAACATATCGTCCCTTTAATGAGGGTAAAGACAATGCCTGTGACCGACATTCAGTCGTCCTTATCACTCTGGAACTTTTCCAGTGATTCTCCCCTGGATCAATTGATACCATCTCACTACATCTAGTGAGAATCCTAACATCCATTTAGATCTATCTCATAGATCCAAAACCCATAATTTAATAGGTATCACTTTGATCCTATGTGGAGAATCATTGTGATAAGTGGAGATTGATCGAGCATAGCATAGGAAACTCCTTCCCTATCAAGAGTATGCCATCCACGTACTCTACAAGGATCGTCACCATACTCCCTACTACCCTTTTTGTTTATATAAGGTTCATCTACCATTTTGATGATGTCAAACTCTTTGACTAATACATCAAAACAGATGTTCCAACTCCGCGATGCCTGCTTTATCACATAAAACATCTTGCACACGTTTCCGCTACTCCCACTGTCTACAAGGCCCTCTGGCTGTGTACTTATAGACGCACTCTTCTAAAACATCATTTAGAAAAGCAGTCATGGCATCCAACCGCCAGATATCGCAGTCATAGTATGTAGCCGTGGCAAATAGGATCTGGATGGAGTTAAGAATAGCCACTGGAAAAAGGTATCATCATTATCCACGCCTGGTCGATGACGAAAACCTTTAACAAGTATAGCTTTGAAAGTCTCAACTTTTGCATCTACACCAAGTAATCTTCTCAAGATATACTTGCTCCTGATGGGGATTTAACCCTTCAGATATAGCAACCAAAGTCCATACTTTGTTGGTGTATAAGGATTCCATCTCAGATCGCTAAGCATCCAGCCATTCTTACAGAGTCCCACTCCTGATGGCCAGCTCGAAACTAGTTGGGTCATCATCTCATGATGCAATCCTCGCTCCCACTGTCATAGAGAAACCGAAGTATCTCTCAGGCGGGTGAGGAACCTTACTAGATCGGCGGAGAGGCTGAGGTTCGTTGGTTACTATTGAATCCTTTGGTTCTTTCAAATCGTCAGCTGCAGTTTATATAGCTGGAACATTTCCAGTTCTACATAACAGACCTTGTCTCGAGCTTGTCCGGATTTTGCTTTTAGACATAGGCCGGACAACCCCAAATCTTAACTAACTTAAGATATGGGCTCTTCCCTTTCCATATCACATATGAAGTGGTAGGCAACTGAGTTGATTTGAACCCTATTCAATAGGTATGCAGCTTCTCAAGCGCATAACTCCCAAAAGGAAATAGGAAACTCAGTAGTTCTCATCATAGAGCACACCATATCACATAGGGTGCTATTGCTCCGCCCCGATATACCATTGTGCTATGGTGTATACGGAGGAGTAATGCTGAGCGAGAATCTCATTCTCCTTTAGAATAGTCCAGGAATTCTATGCACAAGTATTCTCCTCCTTGATCTCATCAAAGGACATAATACTTATACCCGTATTGGTTGTCTACTTCTAACTTATATTCTGTGAATATCTCAAAAGGTTTTGACTTGTGTTTCAACAGGAACATATGTCTGAATCTTGAGAGATCATCAGAGAATGTAATGAAGTATAAAGAACCAGTCCTGGCATGTGTAGACAGGGGACCTTACATACATCATCATGTATCAGTCCCAAGAGTTCACTAACTCTTTCTATGTTTCTAGTAAACAGAGCGATGGTCATCTTATCTCTGTGACATGACTGGCAAGTTTCACAAGATGTAAATTCAAACAGATTTAAATATGCATCTATGTGCAACTTAGCTAGTCGGGTCGCATTGATATGACCTAGTCTACAATACCTCAAGAAGGATCCGTTCATTTCTGAACACTTCCTCTTGTGTGTGTTCCGTATACTAAGAACTGTAGTTTGATTTAGAACATCAATGCTTTTAGATAACGTGCCTGAACCGATCAACTTTTGATATAGGAAATGTTCAAAACATTATCCAACAATACAAAATTTTATCAATTCTTTACTAATAAAGAGACTGATATGATTTTGTATATCAGGTTCGGTATCTAATAACATTCATTCAGAATCAATGTATTTGGAATACAGGGTGACAGTGACCAACAGACTTGGATGCAAGTTCGCCAATCTTTGTATTGTTCAAATCAAATCTTCCTTCAAACCCTAAAAGGAAAGACTAGCCGGGATTAATTACACGCTACAAGTTCGCCAATCTTTCAGCCAGGCCAGTGTCGGTACTTTGAGGGAGGTCCCCCGTGCTTTCGCACGAACCTAATTAATGTAAACCTCGTTTTCCCAGAGGCGTAACCCCGTTGACACCTTTCTAGACACCTACTAGATCAGCTAATTGTAATGTGTAAAACTCTCCCAGGAGTAACTCTTACTCGCAGCGGGTATCGGGATCCAACTATCTCATAGAAGGTATGCAATCTTATCCAAGCAATTGGTATCCGATTGAAAATCTCCCGATAATATTTTACCCCTAGTGTTCTATGACCTTGACGAATGCCAAACAACCCATAGTCCACTGGTCAAGTTCAACCCGTACATTTCTTGATTGAATTAAACCCACCCGCACGACCCTTGACGAATGCCAAACAACGCCGTACAAATACCCTAATCCAATCTGCATCATATGCATAAACAGATAAATACTAGTTAGCTACCGTACACTACGCCTTGACGAATGCCAAACTACCGCAGCACGAATACTAACTAGTACTTATCTGAAATGACGGAGGGCTACGACAGGTTTTTCTGAAAACCTATTGCGTAATGAACTTGATATCGTTGTAGAATCAAATGATTTTAAAATGGAGTGTTTTTGAGGCTTTTCTAGTTTTGCTAAAGGGGTCACTCCCGGTGAAGGGATCGTCGGCCCTTTCCTTGTCGAATGAGGTGCGGGATATATCATATATATCACTGTGCAAAGAAGAAACTATAGAAGCAATCAAAAGACAAACCGAGTGTGTAGCATCTGGCAGTTATTGCTAAAGGGGTCACTCTCGGTGAAGGGATCATCGGCCCTTTCTTCATCGAATAAGGTGCAGAATATATCATATATACCGCTGTGCAAAGCAAGAACTGTAGCTACCTTTTTTATTTTTGAAATTCGATTCCACAACATCTTTAGGTTTCTTTTCTTTCATTAATCATATTAATGAAGTCCCATCATTTAAGCACCTAAACATCACAGATAAATACGACTTACACTTATGCCATCCGCATTCGCCTCGATGTCCCCTCGTGCACCGTTAGGTTAGGTAACTAACGGCAGAGTGGGGCAGGGCTAGCGCGGGTGTAAAACATAAGTAACGTCTATATAATATATCATATATACTATATACAGTATCCATCACAGAACATATCACATGATCACATCACAGATATCGTAGCAGAAGAATCATATGAAACATTGGATATACTAGGACGTCCGTGTTTTCAATACGAGCCAGTATAAAACACGGATTCCACGGTCGCGATGAATAGCCAAACCCACACCCCTAGACCCCTACGAGAGCGGCAAGCAACCCTACCAATTCTAGAGTTAGGAGACCCGGACTCGACTCCTCGAGTTGGTCTCCCACTGGACTCCAGAACCCGGTTACTTGTGCCCTCCTCCTTGGGTCTATCCTAGTGCAGAAAAGTAAATAATATACAAAAGGTGACATCTTCCGCAACCTGGAAGTGTCCCAATAAAAGAATATTACATACAAGATTTTACATGAATGAAAATGAAAAACACTCATCACACATAAAAAAACCCCGGCTATTCAACCACGACGATCCAATATAACATATCCAGCAACACATAACATCACATGTCATCAACGTAAGTAAATATGCGTATCCCAATTGTCGTTGACATATAGCAACGAAACCGGCAATATCACATATTACACTTACGGTCGCAGAAAAGAAAGTGTAAAACTACAACAGTTGGAATCCGCAAACTCTTTAGACATCGCATGCCTAACCAAATGAATTCCTTAGACATCGCATGCCTAACAATTATAAACTCCGCATTTCAGTCTCATTATCGAAAACACTTTTCAATATCATGTCGGACAATTCAACAAGATTCTCGACATTCTGATCGAATGCTCGTCGCAAACTTTAGTAGACGGCCGCACCCCCGATACCGTCGACGAAATGCACTAAGGCGGAACACCGCTGCCGCTAGCACCCGAACGGATGCTTTCGGCGACGGGGTTCTCCTACAGTCACTTGGTCGGGGCTAAGGGGTGTAGCTGTCTATTAAGTTTACCCGTGAGTATCCGCGTACGCTACGTGATTGCGACGGACTTTTGATCACATCAAAATTCCGTGGCAACCGATCATGTGAGACTAAAGTGCTTGATTTATAACATCCAAATCAGTTATCTCATAACTGCTTGTGGATTCCAATTATTGTATCACATTCCGGATAAATAGAAAATGTTAAACTTTCCGATCGAACAATCGAACACCCAAGTTTTCCCGAAACAGCTCAACATATGAAATAAGTTTAAAAACATTCAATTCGTGCCTCAGTACCAACGGTCCAGCCGTAGAAGGGTCAAGCCAACGCTTCACATGTGGCACGCCGTACTGCCCCAAACCCTAAGGTTCAAAGGGCAGTTCAAGACGGTCACATAATCGAGTTAAGGTTTGTTGTCTTCTAGAGGGTCCATCGCGTTACTTGCACTACTAAGAACGTTCTCAAACTACGGAAAAATCCAACAGTTGGAAATTTCCCGGCAGGGGAAAAATTGGGTATTTATATCCGGTCGAACCTTTTAACATATTCTAAATATCCGGAAAACATTACGAAATTAAAAATTCCGATCGAAACAACGACTACAAAATAAACCCCAAAATACTCAACACTTGAGTCAGATAAAAATACCCATAAAATATCAGGGAATTAAAAAGAAACATTACTGTGCAAATTTAAGAGGGTAACGTCACAAAATGGCGGCGGAACCGCCGCACGAGCCATGCTCGTGCCGCGGTTCCGCGGCGGTTTGAGCTCCAACCAGTGTCGTTTTTGCACAGTAATTCTTACAATTTCCTGCTGATTTTTTTAGGCATTTTTAATTCGGAAAAATCCCAGATTTAAAAAATGGACTAGAGAGGGGTGTATTTCGTCGTATTTGGGTTTGATCGGGGTTTTAACTTCGTTAACGCGTCGCCTAAGGCTCTAGCTAGGCTCTGATACCACTGTAGGGTTCCTAGGCACACTCAAGAGGTTCCACAAGGCATCAGCCATGCCAAATTCAAATTTTTCCGGTGCCGAGAAATCCTAATGCGATCGTTAACTAGAGTTTAGGTGAAAACAACAAGCTAGTTAACAACTTAACTACTAAGTGAATAGAAATACAACCTTTGTAGATCCGGTCTTCCACTTCCTTAGCTCCATGATGATGTCCCTCCGCTACGATCATCGGATCCCGGACTCTAGCGATGGTTTCGTCGAAGAAATGATCGGGCTAGGTCGTCGACTTCGATGCCGAAGATGATCTACGTCGAGGCAACTCAAGATCAAGCTCCACCTTCACCAAGTCATGAAACTTATGAAGAAAACACCCTATACTACATGGCAAGTGGTAGAGGATGAAGAAATAGGAAGCGGGTTCACTTTTGATTTGGATTTCTCACTTGGAATCATCACTTAGAAATTTCAAGCAAAGGTTTTTCTTTTTCTCTTCATAAAGAAGATGAAGAAGAAGGAAAAAGAATATATGAATTAAAATAAAATCAAGTGATGGTTATCATTTTGCAACCATGGTTAAGTGTAGAGAATAAACTATGGTTTAGTTAAATGGTTAGGTTAAGAGATGAAGACAAAATGGTCACTTTGTCAAAGATGCATCAAGAAACTTCTAGCATAAAGAAAAAGAAACCATTTAGTTTTATCTCTTAACCAAAATAAATAGATAAATAAATAAAGCAATGGAAACCCTAACCATTAACTAAACATGGTGTATAGCATACACACACCCAAGGTTGCATGTATCATCAAACATGATACAAACTAGTGCACAAAACTATATCATATATACAATGTGCACATCAAGTGTGAAAATCCATCTTAAGTGAACCAATACTAGTTAATGTAAAGTAATATATCTAATATATAATTATACATTAAATCATTAAATCAACACTTGATTTAACGATCCGGTCATATCGCATATGACCGACTAATATCCAATGTATCGACCTATCGAATCAATCCTCGATTCGATAACTAGGTTATATCGCATACAACCAATCGATACATTCATCGCGAGAATAGAATACGGTATCACATACACGCATTATTCTCGGTCCCGCACATATCTCATATGCGCTCCTATTTCGTTTCGCTTGAGCCAGGAAACCTCTGTGTAGGACTCTAAAGACTCGTCAATACGCCGGCAGCAGGTGATGATCATATCAAACACCAACAAGCCGCAAGCGGTCTGCTAAACATAACGGCCACCCGGGTATTGAGCGATCAGAAGATCAACGAGCAAGCCCGCTCACACTCCTGTGAATCCAACCAGTAACACTTACTGTTAGTTGTATGTATGCCCTAGAGGCCATTACTGTACATATGAGGTATATTGTAGTGGATGCTAGGACGTATATAGGGAGGACTTTCTTGCTTGACATGATAGTATGCTATCTGGTTGCCCTTTACCTTAACGTGTATACTGATTGTCTCTCTGTTACATGTTGGTAAAGCCCTTAGGATGTGTACTTGACTACCTGGACTATGATGCAGATCATACTAGTGGGGACAGATAGTCTATAAGTACATCCTTCAAAGTCCCTAGTCGTGGGTGTATCGAGACGGGGCATCGATATACCAGAGTAGACTAGCGTATACCTTCTCGACCCATACAGATGGGCGATGGATGATCCCATATCGATTGGTGTTTGACATCAGAGATGATATACGGGTGCTCAGTGGAGAATGGGTACACTGGACGGACTCGCCGAGAACTCCCAGATGGTATTATACCTTACGTCAGATGGCAGTTCTCTGGTGACACTGGTACAGAGTAGTCTGTTGACCCGAGATCGTCATAGAGTCTTGTGTGGTTCCCACTGTGCTTTGATTTCCATCTTACCACGTCCAAGAGGGCGTGCAAAACGGTGGTTTTTGGGTACAGTCCCGAATCACATGGAGGCAATGAGCGATAGGAGGGGATTCGTCTCTCCCGGTATAGGGAGTTGATGTTGCGCTGTGTTCGATTGGCTATAACCGGAAATCCCTGACCAGGGTTGCTGAGATTTACTGGTAAGTGTTACCAGTAGTTTCTCGAAATGTTATAGACCTCATATCGACACGACTTATCGAGCTATTGGGGTCTGACGTTTACCACCCCTAGGCGAGATATGCGACATATCAAACGATCTGTAACACCCGGCCCCTTTTTATACCAAGTCCGTATTTTGTTATTTTAGAATTTCATTTATTTTATTTATAAATCTATGTGTTTTATTTAGAAAATTATTTATTTATTATAACCTCTTTTATAAACCCAAATTCTAAACCAAGCCATATTTTATTTCACTCAGCTCATTCCTTTTATTGAAATTAAACCCAACACATTTCCCAGTTAATAAAACTTCATTTTCCTTATTAATCTTGAATCCTAAGCCCACTCCCTTATTTTTCCATTAATTATTTTACCTCTAGAACCCAGCCCGGTCCCTTCAGATCAATTATTTTGCTTTGTTTCTTTTCCGGCCCAATCTTCTTTTTCAGCCCCAAACTCTTCTCAATCCTTGGCCTTCTCATTTTTCCCTCTAAATTATTCCTGCGGCCCAAACCATAAATTCCTCAGCCATTACTTATTTGCTTAAACCTAATATCTTTTAATTTCCCGGCCCACTCCATTTTCTTTCCAATGAATTTTCCTTTTATTTCCTGGCCCATTCTTTCTCTTCCTCTCAAATTTTTCCATATATTTTCCTTAAGCCCACCCCATTTTCTTCGGCCCGGCCCAGTGCCCTCCAAGCCCACTCTTTCCCACGCCTGCGCCCACGACTCCTGTTCATCTTCTCTTCAAAAATCTCCAACGGCCCTTTCCCTCGTGCGCGCGCGACCCGCCTCCTCCGCCGTCGTCCACGCCCTCGATCGCTGCCGTTACCCCCACGACGCGCACGTTTCACCCCCATGACCCTCTCCCCTCTACACTACACCCTCAATCACTCACTCCCATCATTGCTCTCTCTCCTGCCCTTCCTGTTCACTCTCGAACTCACGCCATCACACCCATCACCGAGCCCCTCTCCTCGCCCCATCATCAACATCATCATCGTCATCCTCACTCCCCCGACCTCCGATCACTTCCTCCCTCCAAAACCCCGAGCCTCTCCTCACCTCCCTCCAATACCCGTCGACCCAATAAACCCATCCACCACCGCAAGCGACCACCATCGCTCTCGTCGACGCAGCTCATCATCATCGTTTTCATCGTCGCCACCTTCTTCTTCCTCAGTACCACAGTCTCTCTCTCTCTCTCTCTCTGATCCCTCTGCCTCATCTCTCTCACTCTGTTCACTCATCTCTCTCTGCCTCTCTCTCTCTCTCCCGATCACTCCCTCGCTCTCTCTGTCTCAACTCTCTCTCTCTCTCGTTTCTCTCTCACTCTCTCTCAATTCCTCCCTCTCCCCCTCTGTACACCTCCCTCTCTCTCTAACTCTCTCTCTCTCTCTCACTGAACATTCTCTCTCTCTCTTTCTCTCTCTGTCTTTCTCTCTCTCACTCCATTTCTTTCTCTATCTAACCCTCTCTCCCCCTGCTTTCTCTCTCTCTTTCTCTCTCTAACTCTTCCTCTCTGTTAATTGCCTCCCTCTTCAAAACTAACAAAAACCCGCGCATACAACCACGGTAACGAGCCGTCAAACACAGAGCTCAATCCGAGACCGAGCCAAGATCGAGCCGAGGCCAATCCTTGCCGTGATCGCGTCGGGCCATCACAAAGGACCGCGTCGCTGCCGTGCATCCCCGAGTCGCTCCCAAGCAAGTTTCTACTTGCTTACATGCTATTTTACATAAGTTAAAATTGTTAAATGCATAGATTATTGAAGTTACAAGTTTAACCAATTATATGACGTACCTGTTCGACGCGTGTTCCCAAAGAAAATGCATTTCTAAATTGACGGAATTTGATTTAGTACTTGGGCCCTTGTTGTGATGAACAACGTGTGCAAGTTTCGTTGGATAATTTGATCGTTTATGACTAAAACAACTGCCCCCAAGTTTAATTGTAAAACTGTAAATTTATTGCACCTGAAAACCGTTAAATTCACCATAAATCATATACACACTAGAATGGTGCGTTCGAGGGCTCAAATCGAAGCCAACTCAGCGAACTTTAACCCTGTATTCCCAGACATACCTGTACTTAAACTGTGGTGAAGATTGGATCGGAGTGCGACTCTGGACTGCAGTCCAGAGCGACTCTAAGTATTGCTTGCTGTTCTGTAACTGGTACCACTGGATTTCCTTAACACTTAGGTTGCGGAACTCCACTGCTTACTGTAGGTAAATCTGTTAGCTAGACAACACAATTAGTTTCATCCTGTTTCGTTATCATTTACTATTTAATCTGTAATTTAGAAGATCGGGACACATAACAGTCCCAGCAGAATCAGAATTGACATATTGATATTAAACAGATTATAACTCCTAACGTACAGACGCGATTGAAGATCCGTTTGTTGCGTTGAAAACTTTACTGAAAACCCTAGAATTCCTCCAACTGTAGCGTCGCTAAATTATGATCCCAACTGGGTTTAAAATGCGTTGCGAAATGGATTCCTGATTCTGAAATTGGATTTCCAGCCGCGAGCGCTTAAAATGAAATGGTTATAACTTTTGATCCTGTGACCCGATTGGCTTGAAACAAAATTAGATGGATAGATAACTGAACATATTAATTACTACCTGTTTGTCATTTCGCCAAATTATGTACATATGTTTCATGATAAATCGTGCAAGTAAAAGAATGCGGTTTCATAACATCCTCACCATGTTTATATACTTGTTCACACATCATATCATACCCATGTCATTGTATTGATAACCTAGTGACATCGTGCATTTACCCAGTGTTAGATTTTAGTGTTGATTGTGGCAAGTACGTCAGTGTTCGTGTATTCGTGATTAAGTGAAAGTGATACGTACTTGTGCACAATCAGTGTCCCTTTTATTCTATTGCATTGTCGACGTCTGTGGGATGCATGTACGTGTGACTATAAGTGGTATGGGACACTTATGGAAGCGCTTGCACGGATGTCACAGATAAGGCATCCGACACTGCCATTTATTTAGGTATTAGTCGGGACGTGCTTGATGGAGGTCCTGCCTCCAGTTCTCGCGCAGACTTGTCACGGATCGATTAGTATTTAGGTTGATGGTTAGCGTTTGATGTAGACCACGGGGTGTGGGGTAGTTCAAGTGTGAATTCAACAGAATCTCGGGAGTCCCATGCCGGCTTATATATTTAGGGAGTTATATGGAGATTTACAGGGTATGTGCTATATACACCGTGATACATTCGTTACATGTTGGGCCCGTGGTCCCTTGCCCTTGGGTTCTACCCTTGGGTGGAGGACACTCGCGAGTGGTTGACTCTCACACTTGGACTGACGATAGGCTTATTGACCTGTGTAGTGAGACTTAGAGACTGATAGGGTTACTGTCGTTTACATTCCTCATATACTGTGTTGACATACATGACATATCGTTATACTGCTTTACTGCTCCGCTGCATTTATCTCTACTCATTCATATTCATGCTGTTATTGATTTACTGTTATTCATATCCTTCACCACTGTTAGAACTGTTACTTGATTATGTGCATTATATTGCTATTGTGTCGCTCTGACGACCTGAGTATGCATGCTCAGTGTGAGGAGAAGATTTAGCCTGGACCAGTGCATCACCGACTTCTTGACTTGCCTTCCCGAGTTACGTTCATTTGTTCCACTTCAGGTCAGTCTTTACATTGTTCTTTCAGTTACTGCATTTCTCATTACCTGCGCATCGTTTACTGTTTACCATGATAAACTAGAAGCCGAAGTGTGACTACGGCAGGACTCTTCCTTGACCGTAGGAGCATGGCTGGCCTTGTCTACCCCTCGTATTCCGTATTTTGGGAAGCGGGGCGTGACATGGTTTAGTTGGTATCAAAGCCGGGTTTTGCATAGATTGAGATTGCAGTTTTCCGTGCAGAGTTTGGCAATCTAAGACATCACTCAGTCTAGATTGTAAACTTGTCATTCTTGATCCATATTCACATCGTGTGTTCAGCTATCCATTCACTATGGTTTCGGATGACTTGACAAGGGTACGTGGTGGCAATTGCACCACCGTACTCTATTCAAGTGACTTAAACTGATACTGTTGATTTCCCCACTTGTAATGATATTCATCATCTCTGATATTCTTGAATCCTTGTTCTATCCATATTATATTTTGATTCATTTAGCTTGTGACTTATATCATCCTCAAATTGTTGTTTCAGGATCATGTCTTCCAACGACTCTTCATCTTTGTCCGCTCCCCAGAATCAGACTGTTGAGATCCTTAGTGTACTACAAGGTTTAAAGGAAGCCCAGGAGCGAACAAACGACCTATTAGCTGAAGGGCTGAGAAGACAAGTGAGTCAGACCCCAGCGGGAGTCTCCTATCATACAGGGATCTCTATTGGACGAGGAAAAGGGAAGAAGATGAAACGCCAATTTGTTTCCCCGCAACAGAAGTACCAGAAGAACCCCTGCTGTGGATATTGTAAGAGGCCAGGACACCTTCAGAGGGATTGTTGCCGTGCTCAATGGAAATGTCTGATATGCGGTTCCGAAAAACATCTCATCAACGGATGCCCAGAAAGGAAAGAACTGCAAGGGAGAAACTCGTCCACACTCCCCACTTCTGCCAAGTGAGGATTGCCGCGTAGTTCAGACTTCGACGATAAGGCGGATCAAACGCAGGATTCAACTCACGTGACGAGTATGCAATGTTATAGTAGTCGAAGAATAATTTTCATGTTATCTACTTTCAGTAATAATAATGTTGTCATCCTTTATGAATATTTCTTTCTGCTTGAAATCTTGTATCCTTTGAACTTTTAGTTGAATGCAATGAAATTTGAATCATAATATATGTATTATTCTCATGCTTTCTCTATGTCACATTCTATTCCTTATCACAGTACTTTCATTCTGATCTTTCAGTTCCTGCAACCGCATATTTTTCCTATATTTTGTACCCTGAGTTTTCCTTGATGTATTCCACTGTTTAATCATGACTTCTCTTTTCAGGCCATGGCCCACCCTGGAGCAGCGCCGCATCTAGACGAGGATGCACAGTCATGCGTTTCCTTAGATCACACACTGACGAGTTCCGATGATGAAGTCTATGGTCCCCAAGTCAACTTCGAAAACAATGATTCAGGGGACGAAGGAGCAGCCGTCCCAGTGTTCGACATGATAGCTGATTCTGATGAAGAGGGAGAAGATCCCGAAGAGAACCCTGTAGAGGAAGACCAGATAGAAGAAGATCCCGATGAGGACCCGGTAGAAGAAAATTTCGTTGAGGAAAATCACGTGGAAGAAAATCCAGAAGAAGAGAATCAGATGGAGTCGGACCTCGATGAAGAAGCACCATCCGAGGAAGAAGGACCAGAAGATCAGGACCCCCCTGTGGAAGAACTCCCAATGGCGGCCCCCGTAAGTCGCTATGGAAATGGACGTCGCTACCTGAGCGCACGAGCCTACCGCAACCTGCTGAATCTCCACAACCGCGACTGACGGAACTTCTTTTGATGTTGTCTTTCTGGCCAAATAAAATATGTATAGTTTAGGACCACTTATCGTTCTTGAGAATGTCTTGTTTCGAATTTTCTTGAATAAAATAAATCTTCTGAATTCGTAAACCCTTTGATTATTGGTTCGCCTGATACTTGTTTATTTCCCATATCCATTTTTCTGCTGAGTTCCCTGGCTGTCCACCCCTACTCATTGTATAGTTTTTACCTTCGAAAGTACCGCACCCTAACCCTTAGAATGAGCCACCCTCCATCCCTCGCCTGTGCCCCGTTGAGATCCTTCTGGGAGGAGGATAGTTCCTGTGAAGCTTCTGAATTCTTTAACTCTTCAAAATTTTTTATTCGTGTGTTGTACCAACTGTTGTTTCCACCTCACTTTTCATTTTGTATTCCTCTGTTGCTCATCCTTACTTCCTGTATTGACCCTATCCCAACCTCCTTGAACTTCAGCCTAAAGCAACCACACTCCTAAATTATAACTAGGCCACACTTCCTTGTAATCATTATCCCAGCTAGCCCTATTCATATTGGTGGATTCTCTATTACCCCAAATATATTTAGAGACATTATTATTCAAATTTAGTTTTCATTATTTTAAAAGAGTGTGTGTTACTGATTACTCTATTTTATGTATTTTTAGTACACTATTAGTATTCTTATTTTCAGTAGCGCGACCTTACACCGCGCATACTTTTGGTCCATACTTCTTAATTTCACTATACAAGTTTTCTAAATTATTCTTAGCTTATTCTATCGATACCTTTCCTAAAATGTTTTAGCCTACCGACTAGTTTTCACTGCTTTATTGTCGCCAATTTACCTTGAGGATTTGTGCCTATGATTACTATTATAAGTGGTTGAGCCTTATATTATTATTTCTATTTGCTACTATGATATATTTAGATGCGCACACATTTGGTTTCGACGTTTACCGAGCACACTTTGATTAATATTATTCGGTAATTGTTATCTATATTCTTGTATATTTGTACTTGCCTTTATAGTTTTCATGCATTATACCTTGTAAGCTTATTTTTGTATATAGTTTTTATATATATGTATGTACCTTCAAACTTTATCTACCCGTTTTTCAGCACATATTAGTTATCAATGTGATAATCCTTCGGTTATTATTTATAGCTAGTTGTTTCTTTTAAATTTCGAGGACGAAATTTTTGTAAGGGTGGTATGATGTAACACCCGGCCCCTTTTTATACCAAGTCCGTATTTTGTTATTTTAGAATTTCATTTATTTTATTTATAAATCTATGTGTTTTATTTAGAAAATTATTTATTTATTATAACCTCTTTTATAAACCCAAATTCTAAACCAAGCCATATTTTATTTCACTCAGCTCATTCCTTTTATTGAAATTAAACCCAACCCATTTCCCAGTTAATAAAACTTCATTTTCCTTATTAATCTTGAATCCTAAGCCCACTCCCTTATTTTTCCATTAATTATTTTACCTCTAGAACCCAGCCCGGTCCCTTCAGATCAATTATTTTGCTTTGTTTCTTTTCCGGCCCAATCTTCTTTTTCAGCCCCAAACTCTTCTCAATCCTTGGCCTTCTCATTTTTCCCTCTAAATTATTCCTGCGGCCCAAACCATAAATTCCTCAGCCATTACTTATTTGCTTAAACCTAATATCTTTTAGTTTCCCGGCCCACTCCATTTTCTTTCCAATGAATTTTCCTTTTATTTCCTGGCCCATTCTTTCTCTTCCTCTCAAATTTTTCCATATATTTTCCTTAAGCCCACCCCATTTTCTTCAGCCCGGCCCAGTGCCCTCCAAGCCCACTCTTTCCCACGCCTGCGCCCACGACTCCTGTTCATCTTCTCTTCAAAAATCTCCAACGGCCCTTTCCCTCGTGCGCGCGCGACCCGCCTCCTCCGCCGTCGCCCACGCCCTCGATCGCTGCCGTTACCCCCACGACGCGCACGTTTCACCCCCATGACCCTCTCCCCTCTACACTACACCCTCAATCACTCACTCCCATCATTGCTCTCTCTCCTGCCCTTCCTGTTCACTCTCGAACTCACGCCATCACACCCATCACCGAGCCCCTCTCCTCGCCCCATCATCAACATCATCATCGTCATCCTCACTCCCCCGACCTCCGATCACTTCCTCCCTCCAAAACCCCGAGCCTCTCCTCACCTCCCTCCAATACCCGTCGACCCAATAAACCCATCCACCACCGCGAGCGACCACCATCGCTCTCGTCGACGCAGCTCATCATCATCGTTTTCATCGTCGCCACCTTCTTCTTCCTCAGTACCACAGTCTCTCTCTCTCTCTCTCTCTGATCCCTCTGCCTCATCTCTCTCACTCTGTTCACTCATCTCTCTCTGCCTCTCTCTCTCTCTCCCGATCACTCCCTCGCTCTCTCTGTCTCAACTCTCTCTCTCTCTCGTTTCTCTCTCACTCTCTCTCAATTCCTCCCTCTCCCCCTCTGTACACCTCCCTCTCTCTCTAACTCTCTCTCTCTCTCTCACTGAACATTCTCTCTCTCTCTTTCTCTCTCTGTCTTTCTCTCTCTCACTCCATTTCTTTCTCTATCTAACCCTCTCTCCCCCTGCTTTCTCTCTCTCTTTCTCTCTCTAACTCTTCCTCTCTGTTAATTGCCTCCCTCTTCAAAACTAACAAAAACCCGCGCATACAACCACGGTAACGAGCCGTCAAACACAGAGCTCAATCCGAGACCGAGCCAAGATCGAGCCGAGGCCAATCCTTGCCGTGATCGCGTCGGGCCATCACAAAGGACCACGTCGCTGCCGTGCATCCCCGAGTCGCTCCCAAGCAAGTTTCTACTTGCTTACATGCTATTTTACTTAAGTTAAAATTGTTAAATGCATAGATTATTGAAGTTACAAGTTTAACCAATTATATGCCGTACCTGTTCGACGCGTGTTCCCAAAGAAAATGCATTTCTAAATTGACGGAATTTGATTTAGTACTTGGGCCCTTGTTGTGATGAACAACGTGTGCAAGTTTCGTTGGATAATTTGATCGTTTATGACTAAAACAACTGCCCCCAAGTTTAATTGTAAAACTGTAAATTTATTGCACCTGAAAACCGTTAAATTCACCATAAATCATATACACACTAGAATGGTGCGTTCGAGGGCTCAAATCGAATCCAGCTCAGCGAACTTTAACCCTGTAATAATTCCCAGACATACCTGTACTTAAACTGTGGTGAAGATTGGATCGGAGTGCGACTCTGGACTGCAGTCCAGAGCGACTCTAAGTATTGCTTGCTGTTCTATAACTGGTACCACTGGATTTCCTTAACACTTAGGTTGCGGAACTCCACTGATTACTGTAGGTAAATCTGTTAGCTAGACAACACAATTAGTTTCATCCTGTTTCGTTATCATTTACTATTTAATCTGTAATTTAGAAGATCGGGACACATAACAGTCCCAGCAGAATCAGAATTGACATATTGATATTAAACAGATTATAACTCCTAACGTACAGACGCGATTGAAGATCCGTTTGTTGCGTTGAAAACTTTACTGAAAACCCTAGAATTCCTCCAACTGTAGCGTCGCTAAATTATGATCCCAACTGGGTTTAAAATGCGTTGCGAAATGGATTCCTGATTCTGAAATTGGATTTCCAGCCGCGAGCGCTTAAAATGAAATGGTTATAACTTTTGATCCTGTGACCCGATTGGCTTGAAACAAAATTAGATGGATAGATAACTGAACATATTAATTACTACCTGTTTGTCATTTCGCCAAATTATGTACATATGTTTCATGATAAATCGTGCAAGTAAAAGAATGCGGTTTCATAACATCCTCACCATGTTTATATACTTGTTCACACATCATATCATACCCATGTCATTGTATTGATAACCTAGTGACATCGTGCATTTACCCAGTGTTAGATTTTAGTGTTGATTGTGGCAAGTACGTCAGTGTTCGTGTATTCGTGATTAAGTAAAAGTGATACGTACTTGTGCACAATCAGTGTCCCTTTTATTCTATTGCATTGTCGACGTCTGCGGGATGCGTGTACGTGTGACTATAAGTGGTATGGGACACTTATGGAAGCGCTTGCACGGATGTCACAGATAAGGCATCCGACACTGCCATTTATTTAGGTATTAGTCGGGACGTGCTTGATGGAGGTCCTGCCTCCAGTTCTCGCGCAGACTTGTCACGGATCGATTAGTATTTAGGTTGATGGTTAGCGTTTGATGTAGACCACGGGGTGTGGGGTAGTTCAAGTGTGAATTCAACAGAATCTCGGGAGTCCCATGCCGGCTTATATATTTAGGGAGTTATATGGAGATTTACAGGGTATGTGCTATATACACCGTGATACATTCGTTACATGTTGGGCCCGTGGTCCCTTGCCCTTGGGTTCTACCCTTGGGTGGAGGACACTCGCGAGTGGTTGACTCTCACACTTGGACTGACGATAGGCTTATTGACCTGTGTAGTGAGACTTAGAGACTGATAGGGTTACTGTCGTTTACATTCCTCATATACTGTGTTGACATACATGACATATCGTTATACTGCTTTACTGCTCCGCTGCATTTATCTCTACTCATTCATATTCATGCTGTTATTGATTTACTGTTATTCATATCCTTCACCACTGTTAGAACTGTTACTTGATTATGTGCATTATATTGCTATTGTGTCGCTCTGACGACCTGAGTATGCATGCTCAGTGTGAGGAGAAGATTTAGCTTGGACCAGTGCATCACCGACTTCTTGACTTGCCTTCCCGAGTTACGTTCATTTGTTCCACTTCAGGTCAGTCTTTACATTGTTCTTTCAGTTACTGCATTTCTCATTACCTGCGCATCGTTTACTGTTTACCATGATAAACTAGAAGCCGAAGTGTGACTACGGCAGGACTCTTCCTTGACCGTAGGAGCATGGCTGGCCTTGTCTACCCCTCGTATTCCGTATTTTGGGAAGCGGGGCGTGACACGATCAGACCGGACTGTGCGGTAGTGTTACTGGTTGGATTCACAGGAGTATGAGCGGGCTTGCTCATCGATCTTCTGATCGCTCAATACCCGGGTGGCCGTTACGTTTAGCAGACCGCTTGCGGCTTGTGGGTGTTTGATATGATCATCACCTGCTGCCGGCGTATTGACGAGTCTTTAGAGTCCTACACAGAGGTTTCCTGGCTCAAGCGAAACGAAATAGGAGCGCATATGAGATATGTGCGGGACCGAGAATAATGCGTGTATGTGATACCATATTTCATTCTCGCGATGAATGTATCGAATGGTTGTATGCGATATAACCTAGTTATCGAATCAAGGATTGATTCGATAAGCCGATACATTGAATATTAGTCGGTTATATGCGATATGACCGGATCATTGAATCAAGTGTTGATTTAATAATTTAATGTATAATTATATATTTGATATATTACTTTGCATTAACTAGTATTGGTTCACTTTAAATGGATTTACTCACTTGATTTGCACAAGTTGTATATGAGATATACTTTTGTGCACAAGATTGTATCATGTTTGATGATACATGCAAGCTTGGGTTTGTGTAAAGAATTGACCATGGTTATATGAATCGTTAGGGTTTCTTTTATTTACTTATTCTTTTTATTTATTTATTTATTTATTATTGGCAAAAGAAAAGAAAATGAAATGGTGGCTTGATTTGTTTGTAGTTGAAGTTTCTTGAAACTTTGACTAAGCAACCATTTTGTCTTCATCTCCAAAACCCAACCATTCAACTAACTTGAGTTAACTCTCTACACATGACCATGGTTACAATATGATACTTATCATATCATTTTTCTATTTGAGAAATAACTTATGATATATATCATCTTCTTCTTCTTCAACTTCTTCTTCCATGAAGAAAGCTTGCTACATCAATGGTGATTGATGAAAAAGTGTGAGAAATCCAAATCTAAAGTCTACCCACTTCATATTTCTTCATCCTCTACCTCTTGCCAAGTAGTATAGGGTGTTTCCTTCACAAGTTTTCATGGCTTGGTGAAGGTGGAGCTTGATCTAGTGATGCCTCGACGTAGATCATTTTCGGCACGAAGCCGACGACCTTGCCCGCCCATTTCTCCGATGAAGCCGATGCTAGAGCCCGGAATTTGATTTGGACAGCGAGAAGACTTTATCGCGGAGCCATGGAGGTGGAGAACCGGATCTACAAAGGTTGTATTTCCGTTCTTTTAGTTTAGTTGTAAACTAGTTTCTTTGGTCGCCTAGATTTCTAGTTAACGATCCGTAGTCTAGGGTTTCTCGGCACCGTAAATTTTTAAATTGGCATGGTTGATGCCTTGTGAGACCTCTTGAGAGTGCCTAGGAACCCTACAGTGGTATCAGAGCCTAGCTAGAGTCTTAGGCGATGCGTAGACGAAGTTTGAAACCCGATCGACCCGAAACCCTAACCCGGACTTTGCTCTCTGGACTTTTTTGAAAAAATGGTATTTTTCCAGATTAAAAATTGCTAAAAAATTCAGCAGGGAAATATAAGAATTACGGTGCAAAAATTGTCCATTGATTCATCAATAGTGCGGCGGAACCGCGGCACAAGCATGGCTTGTGCGGCGGTTCCGCGGCAACTTTGGAACATTAGTTTATTATTTTTGCACAGTAATTCATATTTTTAGGTTCTGGATTTTCTGGGAATTTTTAAAATTTATTCAAGAGTTGAATTTTCTGGGGTGTATTGGGACTCGATGAATCGATCGGATTATTTAACTTTGTCTATGTGGCTTTCCAGATATTTTTGAATATGTTAAAAGGTTCGACCGGATATAAATACCTACCTTTTCCCCTGTCGGGAAATTTCCAAGTGTTGGATTTTTCCGTGGTTTAAAGACGTTCTAAGTAGTGCAAGTAACGCGATGGACCCTCTAGAAGACAACAAACCTTAACTCGATTATGTGACCGTCTTGAACTGCCCTTTGAACCTTAGGGTTTGGGGCAGTACGGCGTGCCACATGTGAGGCGTTGGCTTGACCCTTCTACGGCTGGACCGTTGGTACTGAGGCACGAACTGAATGTTTTTAGACTTGTTTCATGTATTGAGCTGTATCGAGAAAACTTGGGTGTTTGAATGTTCGATCGGAAAGTTTAACATTTTCTATTTATCTGGAATGGGATACAATAATTGGAATTCACTAATAGTTATGAGATAACTGAATGAATGTTATAAACACGGCACTTTAGTCTCACATGGTCGGTTGCCACGGAATTTTGATGTGATCAAAAGTCCGTCGCAATCACGTAGCGTACACGGATATTCGCCGGTAAACTTAATAGACAGCCTCACTCCATAGCCCCGACCAAGTGACTGTAGGAGAACCCCGTCGCCGAAAGCATCCGTTCGGGTGCTCGCGGTAGCGGTGTTCCGCCTTGGTGCACTTCGTCGACGGTATCAGGGGTGCGGCCGCCTACTAAAGTTTGCGACGAGCATTCGATCAGGATGTCGGGAATCTTGTTGAATTGCCCGACTTGATATTGAAAAGAGTTTTCGATAATGAGACTAAAATGCGGGGTTTATAATTGTTAGGCATGCGATGTCTAAGGAATTCATTTGGTCAGGCATGCGATGTCTGAGGAGCTTGCGGATTCCAACTGTTGTAGTTTTACACTTTCTTTTCTGTGACCGTAAGTGTAATATGTGATATCGCCGGTTTCGTTGCTATATGTCAACGACAATTGGGATGGGCATATTTACTTACGTTGATGACATGTGATGTTATGTGTTGCTGGATATGTTATATTGGATCGTCGTGTTTGAATAGCCGGGGTTTTTTATGTGAGATGAGTGTTTTTCATTTTCATTCATGTAAAAACTTGTATGTAATATTCTTTTATTGGGGCACTTCCAGGTTGCGGAAGATGTCACCGTTTGTATATTATTTACTTTTCCGCACTAGGATAGACCCAAGGAGGGGAGCATAAGTAACCGGGTTCTGGAGTCCAGAGGGAGACCAACTCGAGGAGTCGAGTCCGGGTCTCCTAACTCCAGAATTGGTAGGGTTGCTTGCCGCTCTCGTAGGGGTCTAGGGGTGTGGGTTTGGCTATTCATCACGACCGTGGAATCCGTGTTTTATACTGGCTCGTATTGAAAACACGGACGTCCTAGTATATCCAATATTTCATATGATTCTTCTGCTGCGATATCTGTGATGTGATCATGTGATATGTTCTGTGATGGATACAGTATATAGTATATATATGATATATTATATAGACGTTACTTATGTTTTACACCCGCGCTAGCCCTTCCCCGCTCTGCCGTTAGTTACCTAACCTAACGGTGCACGAGGGGACATCGAGGCGAATGCGGATGGCATAAGTGTACGTCGTATTTATCTGTGATGTTTAGGTAACTTAATGATGGGACTTCATTAATGAGATTAATGAAATAAAAGAAACCTAAGATGTTGTAGAATCGAATTTCAAAATAAAACAGGTAGCTACAGTTCTTGCTTTGCACAGCGGTATATATGATATATCCTGCACCTTATTCGATGAGGAAAGGACCGAGATCCCTTCACCGGGAGTGACTCCTTTAGCAATAACTGGCAGATGCTACACACTCGGTTTGTTTTCTGATTGCTTTTAAGAGTTTTTGCTTTGCACAGTGATATATATGATATATCCCGCACCTCATTCGACGAGGAAAGGACCGACGATCCCTTCACCGGGAGTGACTCCTTTAGCAAAACTAGAAAAGCCTCAAAAACACTCCATTTTTAAAATCATTTGATTCTACAACGATATCATGTTCATTACGCAATAGGTTTTCAGAAAAACCTGTCGTAGCCCTCCGTCATTTCAGATAAGTAGTAGTTAGTATTCCTGCTACATTTGTTGGCCTTTGTCAAGGCGTAGTGTGCGGTAGCTGACTGGTGCTTATCTGCTTATGCATATGATGCAGATTGGGTTAGGGTAGTCGTGCGACCTTGTTGGCCTTTGTCAAGGGTCGTGCGGGTGGATTTAATTCAATCAGGAAATGACGGGTTGAACTTGACTAGCATCCTATGGTTTGTTGGCCTTTGTCAAGGTCATAGGAGGTTAGGGGCAAAATATTATCGGGAATTTCAAGTGTTGAAATTTGCAATGAGATTGCATACTTTCTATGAGATAGTTGGATCCCGATACCCGCTGCGAGTAAGAGTTACTCCTGGGAGAGTTTTACACATTACAATTAGCTGATCAAGTAGGTGTCTAGAAAGGTGTTAACGAGGTTACGCCTCTGGGAAAACGAGATTTACATTAATTAGGTTCGTGCGAAAGCACGGGGGACCTCCCTCAAAGTACCGACACTGGCCTGGCTGAAAGATTGGCGAACTTGTAGTGTGTAATTAATCCCGGCTAGTCTTTCCTTTTAGGGTTTGAAGGAAGATTTGATAAAAAACAGTGGGAGCCATCCTGATTAGATAAAATAATAACCAATCTATTCTTGCTAGAGCGCACGCTGAGTGTTTTCTTCTCTCTCTCTCCAGGTAGCGACCATATCACGCCTTAATCAAGATAATAATACGGAATATTGACCGAACCCGCTTGTTATGCTGAGCTGGGGAATGTTGGTCCCGCTCCAACTTATAATTGTTATAAGACAGAGCAGGAGATTGGGGAATACCAGAATTCCCGTGCCACCCATACGAAGAGAGTGCATGCTGATGCATCATCTTCGGGTATGTTCATTACAAAGAACTGTTTCTCTGTATCCTCTACGTCCTGGGTATGTGATACCAGATCAGGATCCCAGATATGTAATCTGTTACATAGGGCTACAGCTAGGTAGGGAACTGAGAACGGGTGATTAGTTTCATGAGACAGAAAACGGGGCAAGTATTGCAGCCAAGTCTGTTGGTCACTGTCACCCTGTATTACCAATACATTGATTCTGAACGAATGTTATTAGATACCGAACCTGATATACAAAATCATGTCTATCTCTTTATTAGTAAAGAAATGATAAAATTTTGTATAGTTGGATAATGTTTTGAACATTTCCTATATCAAAAGTTGATCGGTTCAGGCACGTTATCTAAAAGCATTGATGTTCTAAATCAAACTACAGTTCTTTAGTATACGGAACACACACAAGAGGAAGAGTTCAGAAATGAACGAATCCTTCTTGAGGTATTGTAGACTAGGTCATATCAATGCGATCCGACTGGCTGAAGTTACATTTTAGATGCATATTTAAATCAGTTTGAATTTACATCTTGTGAAACTTGCCAGTCATGTCACAAAGATAAGATGACCATAGCTCCGTTTACTGGAAACAGAGAAAGAGTTAGTGAACTCTTGGGATAATACATGTTGATGTATGTAGGTCCCCTGTCTACAAATGCCAAGACCGGTTCTTTGTACTTCGTTACATTCTCTAATAATCTTTCGAGATTCAGACCTATGTTCCTGTTGAAACACAAGTCCGAACCTTTTGAGATATTCACAGAATATAAGTTAGAAGTAAAGAACCAAAATACGGGTAAAAGTATTATGTCCTTTGATGCGATCAGGGAGGAGAATACTTGAGCACGGAATTCCTGCACTATTCTAAAGGAGAATGAGATTCTCTCTCAGCATTACTCCTCCGTATACACCATAGTACGATGGTATATCGGGGCGGAGCAATAGCACCCTATGTGATATGGTGTGCTCTATGATGAGTACTACTGAGTTTCCTGTTTCCTTTTGGAAGTTATGCACTTGAGAAGCTGCATACCTATTGAATAGGGTTCCAATCAAATCAGTTGCCTACCACTCCATATGAGATATGGTATGGGAAGAGCCCATGTCTTAAGCTAGTTAAGATTTGGGATTGTCCGGCCTATGTCTAAAAGCAAAATCCGGACAAGCTCGAGGCAAGGACTGTTATGTAGAACTGGAAAGGTTCCAGCTATACAAACTACAGCAGATGATTTGATAAAACCAAAGGATTCAATAGTTACCAACGAACCTCAGCCTCTCCGCCGATCTAGTAGGGTTCTTCACCCACCTGAGAGATACTTCGGTTACTCTATGACAGTGGGAGCGAGGATTGTATCATGAGATGATGACCCAACTAGTTTCGAGCTGGCCATCAGGAGTGGGACTCTATAAGAATGGCTGGATGCTTAGCGATCTGAGATGGAATCCTTATACACCAACAAAGTATGGACTTTGGTTGCTATATCTGAAGGGTTAAATCCCCATCAGGAGCAAGTATATCTTGAGAAGATTACTTGGTGTACTTGGAAAGGTTGAGACTTTCAAAGCTAGACTTGCTAAAGCTTTTCGTCATCGACCAGGCGTGGATAATGATGAAACCTTTTCAAGTGGCTTAGCTTAAGTCCATCCAGATCCTACTTGCCACGGCTACATACCATGACTACGATATCTGGCGGTTGGGTGCCATGACAGCTTTTCTAAATGATGTTTTAGAAGAGGACGTCTATAAGTACACAGCCAGAGGGCCTCGTAGGCAGTGGGAGCAGCGGAAACGTGTGCAAGATGTTTTATGTGATAAAGCAGGCATCGCGGAGTTGGAACATCTGTTTTGATGAAATAGTCAAAGAGTTTGACATCATCAAAATGGTAGATGAACCTTGTATATACAAAAGGGTAGTAGGGAGTATGGTGGCGATCCTCGTAGAGTACGTGGATAACATACTCTTGATAGGGAAGGAGTTTCCTATGCTACGCTCGGTCAATCTTCGCTTATCACAATGATTCTCTAAAGGATCAAAATGATACCTCCTAAATCCTGGGTTTTGGATCTATGAGATAGATCTAATTGGATGTTAGGATTCTCACTAGTTGTAGTGAGATGGTATCAGTTGATCATAGGGAGAATCACTGGAAGTGTTCCAGAGTGATAAAGACGACTGAATATCAGTCACAGGCATTGTCTTTACCCTCAGTAAAGGGACGGTATGTTGGAAGAGTTCCAAGCTAGATACCGTGGCATACTAGACGATAAAGGCTGGATACATCGCTATTTGAGATGCAACCAAAGAGGCAGTCTGGATGTATATTTGTTCATGAGATGAACTTAGTTCCTCCCATTGTGTGACAATGGAGTTGTGGCTTATGCCAAGGAACGTCCGTCCCATCAGTGATCCAGACATATTCTAAGGCAGTATCACCTGATCATGGAGATAGTTGATCTCCAGGGTGATCAAGGTTAGGAGAGTTGACTCAGAGGACAACACAGCGGATCCACTCACAAAGGCCTTTTCCCAGAGAGAGACTTTTATGGGATGGTTGAGTATGAGATACTACAACCACTGCTACAGATGGCCCTAGTGCAAGTGGGAGATTGTTAGTTGTATGTATGCCCTAGAGGCCATTACTGTACATATGATGTATATTGTAGTGGATGCTAGGACGTATATAGGGAGGACTTTCTTGCTCGACATGATAGTATGCTATCTGGTTGCCCTTTACCTTAACGTGTATACTGATTGTCTCTCTGTTACATGTTGGTAAAGCCCTTAGGATGTGTACTTGACTACCTGGACTATGATGCAGATCATACTAGTGGGGACAGATAGTCTATAAGTACATCCTTCAAAGTCCCTAGTCGTGGGTGTATCGAGACGGGGCATCGATATACCAGAGTAGACTAGCGTATACCTTCTCGACCCATACAGATGGGCGATGGATGATCCCATATCGATTGGTGTTTGACATCAGAGATGATATACGGGTGCTCAGTGGAGAATGGGTACACTGGACGGACTCGCCGAGAACTCCCAGATGGTATTATACCTTACGTCAGATGGCAGTTCTCTGGTGACACTGGTACAGAGTAGTCTGTTGATCCGAGATCGTCATAGAGTCTTGTGTGGTTCCCACTGTGCTTTGATTTCCATCTTACCACGTCCAAGAGGGCGTGCAAAACGGTGGTTTTTGGGTACAGTCCCGAATCACATGGAGGCAATGAGCGATAGGAAGGGATTCGTCTCTCCCGGTATAGGGAGTTGATGTTGCGCTGTGTTCGATTGGCTATAACCGGAAATCCCTGGCCAGGGTTGCTGAGATTTACTGGTAAGTGTTACCAGTAGTTTCTCGAAATGTTATAGACCTCATATCGACACGACTTATCGAGCTATTGGGGTCTGACGTTTACCACCCCTAGGCGAGATATGCGACATATCAGACGATCAGACCGGACTGTACGGTAGTGTTACTGGTTAGATTCACAGGAGTATGAGCGGGCTTGCTCATCGATCTTCTGATCGCTCAATACCCGAGTGGCCGTTACGTTTAGCAGACCGCTTGTGGCTTGTGGGTGTTTGATATGATCATCACCTGCTGCCGGCATATTGACGAGTCTTTAGAGTCCTACACAGAGGTTTCCTGGCTCAAGCGAAAAGAAATAGGAGCGCATATGAGATATGTGCGGGACCGAGAATAATGCGTGTATGTGATACCGTATTTCATTCTCGCGATGAATGTATCGAATGGTTGTATGCGATATAACCTAGTTATCGAATCAAGGATTGATTCGATAAGCCGATACATTGAATATTAGTCGGTTATATGCAATATGACCGGATCATTGAATCAAGTGTTGATTTAATGATTTAATGTATAATTATATATTTGATATATTACTTTGCATTAACTAGTATTGGTTCACTTTAAATGGATTTACTCACTTGATTTGCACAAGTTGTATATGAGATATACTTTTGTGCACAAGATTGTATCATGTTTGATGATACATGCAAGCTTGGGTTTGTGTAAAGAATTGACCATGGTTTTATGTGTAAGTCCATGCTACCTCTCCCGGTACTTTCGGGAATGCGGAATTTGGTAAAAAACAATTTTTACGGAGGTGGTAACATGGACCTATAACCCGGATCTTGGTTAAACATCTATCTAACAACCTAACTATGAGTTTCTAGCTACTCGGTTAGGGGGTTATACCTTGCTTGTCTTGAACTCCTTCGTCTTCAAGCTCCGGTGGTGGTCCGATTGGCTTCTTCTCGTCGTCTCCGTACGCCGAAGATAGATCCACCTGAAACCTCCAACCTTTAGCTCCTTCTTCGTTCTTTGAAGAAACTAGTTCACTTGGTTTGCTAAACCTAGTGAACTAGAATGAGTAGAGAATACTTTGTGTGGGATTTTATCTATGGTTCTTGATTCTCAACTCATGAGACAAGAGAACCATAGATTAAAGAGAGGGAAAAAGAGCAAGAGGGTGAGAGCAAAAGGAGAGCTCAAGAACAAGAGAGAGAGTGAGCAAGAAAGAATGAGGCTCTCTTTTTCCTTTCACCCTCTCATAATCCAAAGCAATCATAACTCATCATACTAACAAAAGTCTTATGTGATGGTTGAAGCAACCAAAACCATATCATTTCATGCACTCATTTTACACAAATGAGCAAGTAAAAAAAAGTCTTTGCCATGAAATGATGGCTATGGTTATCATGATGGTCAACTAGTCAAGGCTAGTCAACCGGTCAACAAAGTCAACAAGTCAACAAAAGTCAACAAGTCAACAAAGTCAACAAAAGTCAACAACCATGTCACCATAATACTTAATTAATATAATAGTTAATCACATATCATATTCTCATTAGGGTTGAGCAAAAAGTCAAATAGTCAACGGTCAACTGTCAACAACCCTAATGAGAATCCGCTGTCTCTGCCTTCCTGTCAACTGTGCATACACACCCGCATCCGCGTTCCGAGGAACACGAATGCACACTGGATAAATCCAATCCCAAAAGGTACACTAGGATCTGGCTTAAACCAAAGCCCGCTAGTGTAAACTGTCCGGACACTGTACGCGCACAAGTGCACGGATGTGACCGAACCCTGTCGCAAAACCATGCGACCTGTCGCAATACCATGCGACCTCTACTCTTTTGCCTAAAGGCGAAAAGCTTTCTGTGTGGGACTCTAAAGACTCGACACTACGCTGGCAGTGGGTTTAACCACAGACCGCAAGCGGCACTAGCTGTGCGTAACGGTCCCCAGGTAGTGCCGACAAGAAGACCGACGAGGCGAAACCCATCTGAACTCCTACTGAGCCTGAGTGTGACATTCTCCGTACAGTCCGGTCTGTTCGTCTGATACATCGCATGGCGGGCCTAGGGGGCGGTAAACGTCAGTCCCCCAATAGCGGTACAAGTCGTGCCGGAGCGAAGCCCAAAACACCCTGAGATAACACTGGAAACCTACCAGTATATCTCGTTTGCCCTGGCCAGGGACTACTCGTGTAATGGCTCTCCTAGACACAGCGCGATGTCAACCCCCAATACCGGGAGAGACGAATCCTGTCTAACCGTCACTGCCTCCAAGTGCTTCGGGACTGCACCCAACCACTACCTGTTTGCACGACTCCTTTGAGCCGTGGTAGGGTAGTGATCAAAGTACAGTGGGAACACACTCGAGGCGGAGTGACAGTGTCAAGTCAGCGGACTAAGCTGTACTCATGTCACCTGGGAACTGATAACTGACGATAGGTATAATACCAACTAGTCAGTTCCCGACGAGTCCAGTCCAGTGTACCCGTAACCTAACGAGCACCCGCATACTATCTCAAGTACGACGTACTGACGGCTGTGGGACAGACCGTCTCCCACACTGGGATGAGAAGCGCATGCGCTGGTCTACTCCGGAGTATCGATGCCCTGTCTCGATAGTCCTGCGACCAGGGACCTGCATAAGGATGTGCTTATAGATTACCCAGCCCCACTAGTGTGACGGCCATCACATCGCTGGTAATCAAGCAAAGATCCTAAGGGCTCCACTAATGTGTATAGGCGATATACAAAATATAAACACATGTACACATTGAAGTAGAAACAAACCAAGTAGCATACTACTATTTTGAGCAAGATTGTATATACAAGGTGAATATCCCAAGCATCCATTAAGTAATATACAAACCAGTATGATACAGTAATGGCCTCTAGGGCATATACACTAACAATCTCCCACTTGCACTAAGGCCATGTACTGGCGTATCGAAGACCTATCATCTCGATCAGCCGCTCGAACTGAGTCTGGGGCAGGGCCTTGGTGAATGGATCTGCAGTGTTATCTTCTGAAGCGACTCTCCGAACCTCGATCTCCTGGCGATCCACGATCTCCCTGATCAGGTGATACCGCCTCAAGATGTGCCTGGATCTCTGATGGGACCTGGATTCCTTCGCTAAAGCTATAGCCCCGTTGTTGTCGCAATACAGAGGTATTGGATCAACAATGGACGGAACCACCTGAAGTTCTTTCAAGAACTTCCTCATCCAGACAGCTTCTTTTGCGGCATCAGATGCAGCGATGTATTCCGCTTCCATCGTCGAGTCTGCAACGGTTTCCTGTTTGGAACTCTTCCAACACACCGCCCCTCCATTGAGGGTAAAGACAAAACCCGACATGGACTTGGAATCATCCTTGTCACTCTGGAAGCTGGAGTCAGCAAAGGCCTCGATCTGGAGGTCTTTTCCGCCATACACCAAGAACATCTCCTTAGTCCTTCTCAGGTACTTGAGAATGTTCTTTACCGCTATCCAGTGTTTCTCCCCAGGGTTTGACTGATACCGGCTTACCACACTCAGTGCATAAGCTACATCCGGTCTGGTACACAACATCGCATACATTATAGAGCCTACCGCAGAAGCGTAGGGTATAATAGACATGCGATCCCTCTCCAAATCAGTCTTGGGAGACATCTCTTTAGAGAGAGTGATCCCGTGACAAGCCGGTAGGTTACCGCGCTTGGAATCTTCCATACTGAATCTTTTCAGCACGGTGTCGATGTACCTGGACTGAGAAAGTCCTAATATCCTCTTGGATCTGTCACGGTAGATCCGGATACCCAGAATGTATGAGGCATCACCCAGGTCTTTCATGGAGAACCTGTGTGACAAGAACCCCTTGACAGATTGTAGCATAGGAATGTCATTTCCTATTAAGAGAATGTCATCCACGTATAAAACGAGGAATACTACAGTTCTCGCTACAAATCTACTATAGATGCATGGTTCATCTGGATTTTTGATAAAGCCAAATTCTTTGACCGTCTCATCAAAGCAGATGTTCCAACTCCGCGACGCCTGCTTTAGTCCATAGATGGACTTAAGCAACTTGCACACCTTTCCGCTGCTCCCACTCTGAATGAAACCCTCTGGCTGGTCCATATAGACATACTCCTCTAAATTTCCATTTAGAAAAGCTGTCTTTACGTCCATTTGCCAGATCTCATAATCGTGGAAGGCAGCAATGGCAAGAAGGATCCGAATGGATTTCAGCATGGCTACTGGAGAAAAGGTTTCGTCATAGTCCAAGCCAGGTCTTTGACGAAAACCCTTTGCTACCAGCCTAGCTTTATAGGTCTCAACCTGTCCATCTACACCAATCTTCCTTTTGAAGATCCACTTGCATCCTACGGGTTTTACCCCGTCTGGAGCAATGTCCAACGTCCATACCTTGTTGGTGTACATGGACTCCATTTCGGTCCTCATTGCATCCAGCCATTTCACCGAGTCAACGCTCTGAACGGCCTGCTGGAAGCTAGTAGGCTCATCATAATCTATGATGCAATCCTCTCTATCCCCGTCTATGAGAAAACCGCAGTATCTCTCGGGCGGATGAGACTGCCTACTACTCCTGCGGAGCGGCGTAGGAATGTCCTGTTCTTCCGAACCCTCTGGTTCCACTAAACTTTCAGTAATAGTCCGTGGTTCTGGAATTTCTTCCAGTTCTACTGCGCTCCCACTTATTTCCTTTTCCAAGAACTTGTGTTCTAGAAAGTGGGCATTACGAGAAACAAGTACTTTTTGTTCCTCTGCGTAGTAGAAAAGATACCCCCTGGTGTTCTTTGGGTATCCCACAAACTTACACAGTACTGAGCGTGCCTCGAGTTTGTCCGCATGCTGCTTTTTGACAAAAGCTGGACATCCCCAGATCTTCAGATATTGAAGATAGGGTTTCTTCCCACTCCACATTTCAAATGGGGTGGTAGGCACAGTCTTAGTCGGAACTCGGTTCAAAAGGTATGCTGCTGATTCTAGCGCATATCCCCAGAATGATCGCGGTAACTCAGCGTTACTCATCATGGACCGCACCATATCCAATAGGGTGCGGTTCCGTCTCTCCGATACACCGTTATGTTGCGGGGTGTATGGAGGAGTAAGCTGAGAGAGAATTCCGTTCTCTTTTAAATAGTCCAGGAACTCGGCACTTAAATATTCTCCACCTCGATCCGATCTTAGAATCTTAATACTTTTGCCGGTCTGTTTCTCTACTTCATTCTTATACTCCTGGAATTTTCCAAAGGCTTCGGACTTATGTTTCATTAAGAAGACATAACCGTACCTTGAGAAGTCATCCGTAAAAGTAATGAAGTAAGAATGTCCGCTTCGGGCATGTGTAGACATTGGACCGCACACGTCACTGTGTATGAGTCCCAAGAGCTCGCTCGCTCTTACTCCATGTGCAGTAAACGGAGTCTTTGTCATCTTTCCTTTGAGACAGGATTGACAAGTGGCATACGACTGATATTCGAACGCATTCAAATACCCTTCTGTATGTAACTTCGTCAACCTTCTCTCATTGATGTGACCCAATCTACAATGCCATAAGAAAGTCTGATTTATTTCTGGAGACTTTCTTTTGTGTGTATTCTGGACATTAAAAATCTGTGGTTGGTTTAACACGTATATACCATTACTCAATGTACCTGACCCAATCAAAACTTGATTAAGGTGAATGTTTACAACATTACTTACAAACGCAAATTCATAACCTTTTTGGAAACTAAAGATACAGAAATGATATTACAAGTTGCGTTGGGTACAAAAAAGCAATTACGCAAAACCAAAACATGTCCATCTGACATTCCCAGGTGATAGTCCCCCACGGCTTTAGCATCCATGCTAGCTCCGTTCGCAACTCTGAGGGTCATGTCACCTGCCTTCAAAACCCTACGGTTTCTCAACGCCTGCAAAGAATTACAGATATGAGATCCTGATCCGGTATCCAATACCCAGGAAGTAGAGTTTATTGAAAGACAGTTTTCAATAACATACACACCTGAAGCTGAAGCTGCAACCTGCTTCAATTCCTGTGTTCTGGCCTTCCAGGCCCTGCAATCATTCTTCCAGTGTCCTTTCTTATGACAATAGAAGCATTCTTCCTTATCCACAAGCTTCCCCGCTATCTTTGTTGCTTTACTTTTTCCCTTCGTATCCACTTTACTAACACCGCCCCTTGGTTTGGCGGGGGCCTTCTTCTTCTTTCCCTTGGCTTTCGCCTTGGACCTAGAAGAAGATGATCCTCCTACAAACAAAGTGGATGTATCCCTACCTTTCTGTAGGGTGCCCTCTGCGCTCCTCAGCATATTGAGGAGCTCTGAAAGTTCAACCTCTTTCTCTTGTAAGTTGAAGTTCAGTATAAACTGGGCGTAAGTGGAAGGAAGGGACTGGAGAACTATATCCGTATATAGCTCACTCTCCAATGTGATCCCTAGGTCCGCGAGCTCCTCAATGTAGCCGATCATCTTTAGCACGTGCTCGGCTACTGATGATCCGACGGCCATTCTTGTCGAAAATAACTTTTTCGACGCTTCGTATCTTGCGATACGAGATTGCTCTCCATACAGTTCTTTTGTATGAAGCAATATGGATTCCATGTCCATATTCTCGTGCCTCCTCTGATGTTCGTTGTCCATCGAGGCAAGCAGGAGGCATTTGGCCTTCGCGCTATCAATCTCCCAAGTCTTACGGATTTCCTTATCCGCGACGCTGGAAGTTGGACCAGGGACAGGGGGAGCTTTGGTGGTAAGAAGATACCCCAGCTTGTCGTAAGTGATTGCTATCTTGACATTCCTGAGCCAATCTTTGTAGTTTGGCCCTGTCAGTTTGTTTTTATCTAGGAGTAACTTAAGTCCAGTCATGTTGATTGGTCGCTGCAATTAGGAGAGAGAAGAAGAAACACTCAGCATGATGCTCTTGCAAGTTTAGAGTGGTTTTTAGTTTGTCTAAACAGGATGGCTCCCACTATTTCTCGAATCCCTCCTCAAACCATAAAGGAAGAATTAGTCAGGATCAATCCCACCGTACAATACTTGCTTAACCGTTCAGCCAGGCCGGTGTCGGTACTTCGAGGGAGGTTTTCCAACGCTTTCGCGAAGTTCCTTAATTAAAGAACCTCTTTTCCCTGAGGGCGTAGCCCCGCTAACACCTTTCTAGGCACCTACTAGGTTTATAGCATTGATCGTTAAGTGAGAAATTTCCCGAGGAGTAGCATATACTCACAGTAGGATCGGGATCCAAATATCATTGCGTGACGAAACTGAAGGAATCCTACCAGAATCATCACACTCCAAATGGTATGCAAATCTAGCAAGTTTCAGTACTTATGAAACTCCCGATGTGGATTTTTGCCCCATGCTCTTATGACCTTGGCGTGAGGTCAAAATGTCATAAGTCACATGTCAAGTTCGTCCCATCATTATCCAGGTTAATTTGAACCCACCCGTACATACCCTTGACGTAGGCCAAAATGGCAGTACGACTGTCTCAAACCAACGCATTCTATCTATGCAACAGATAAATATCCGGCAGCTACCAATCACTATGCCTTGGCGTGAGGTCAAAATACATAGCTTGAATACTACCGAATATTTAACTGAAATGATGGAGGGCTACGGATGGTTTTGGCAAAACCGTGAACGTAGTGAACTTGATTTGGTCGATGGAACGAGATAGCTTTTAAATGGAGTGGCTCAAACTCCATATTTTAAAAGTTTGTTTTGAAAAGAACCGAGTGGTTTTTCGAAAGTGTTCCAACGACTTTAACTTGGTTTATTATCTTGCATTAGTTCTTTTAATGCGTGATATTCTTGCATTAGTTCTTTTAATGCGTCCCATCATTTAATCCTACCATTGCAGAAAACAACAAAAACATGACGTACGCTTATGCCATTCGCATTCGCCACGGGGCCCCGTCATTACCCGTTAGGTTACTTAACTAACGACAGAGCGGGGGCTGGGCTAGCGCGTCTGTAAAACATAAGCAACGCCTAAATAATATCATATATAGATATACTGCAATGATAAACATTTCAGATCACAGATGAATACATTGGATATACTAGGAATCTGTAATTTGCACGAGCCTGTAACAAAAACAGATTACACGGTCGCGGTGAATAGCCAAAACCCCACCCAAGACCCCTACGGGTGCGGCAAACTACCCGCCAAGTATCCGAAGCGTAGCAACCTCCCTCATCTCCATGAGTAGGCCACTCGACACTTCGGCATACCCGGTAGTTTGTGCACCCCCTCCATGGGTCTATCCTAGGAGCAAAAACAGTAAAAAGAAATTATACAATGACGGCTACAACCCCGACCCGGTTGTGCGGCCATACAAATAATTATTACATCAATTTACAAGTTTACATGAATTGAAAGAAAAGAAAACTCTCGTATCACAACCCCCGGCTATTCACCCGCGACAATCCAACATATTCATATCCACATTCCAGCAACATTACAGATCACAGATTTGTATAACCCCCACTAATCGACATATAGCGATTAGTAGACGTTCAATACAAATATCACATTACAGAAAACCCGTTAGCTTAAGTCTTTTAGAAGTTCGATCAAAAATACGGATTTTCGGGACCCCAAAATAAAATTTTCGTTCTGGAAAATCTGGGCAGAAAATATATATTCCAAAAATCCCAAAATACCCCAATGAGTAAACTGCAAAAAAGAAAACCCCTGACCGAGTCAACTCGGCCGCGTTTCCGCGGCGGGAGCGTGCTCCCGCCGCGGAAACGCGGCGCTTTGATTGAGTCAGGGGCCCAAAATTTTGCAGTTTCTTTATAAAAGCCTGAGTCGATTTTAGGTGTATTTCAAAAAGGTTTTCCAGCACTTTTAAAATCGACAGAAAGTTTAAAATTCCGGGGTTCGTTTCGGGACTTTTTCGTTGATCGATCTTCTAGTTACTTGCTAACAAGTTAGATAGAGTTTAACTAGGCTCTGATACCACTGTAAGTCCATGCTACCTCTCCCGGTACTTTCGGGAATGCGGAATTTGGTAAAAAACAATTTTTACGGAGGTGGTAACATGGACCTATAACCCGGATCTTGGTTAAACATCTATCTAACAACCTAACTATGAGTTTCTAGCTACTCGGTTAGGGGGTTATACCTTGCTTGTCTTGAACTCCTTCGTCTTCAAGCTCCGGTGGTGGTCCGATTGGCTTCTTCTCGTCGTCTCCGTACGCCGAAGATAGATCCACCTGAAAGCTCCAACCTTTAGCTCCTTCTTCGTTCTTTGAAGAAACTAGTTCACTTGGTTTGCTAAACCTAGTGAACTAGAATGAATAGAGAATACTTTGTGTGGGATTTTATCTATGGTTCTTGATTCTCAACTCATGAGACAAGAGAACCATAGATTAAAGAGAGGGAAAAAGAGCAAGAGAGTGAGAGCAAAAGGAGAGCTCAAGAACAAGAGAGAGAGTGAGCAAGAAAGAATGAGGCTCTCTTTTTCCTTTCACCCTCTCATAATCCAAAGCAATCATAACTCATCATACTAACAAAAGTCTTATGTGATGGTTGAAGCAACCAAAACCATATCATTTCATGCACTCATTTTACACAAATGAGCAAGTAAATAAATGTCTTTGCCATGAAATGATGGCTATGGTTATCATGATGGTCAACTAGTCAAGCCTAGTCAACCGGTCAACAAAGTCAACAAGTCAACAAAAGTCAACAAGTCAACAAAGTCAACAAAAGTCAACAACCATGTCACCATAATACTTAATTAATATAATAGTTAATCACATATCATATTCTCATTAGGGTTGAGCAAAAAGTCAAATAGTTAACGGTCAACTGTCAACAACCCTAATGAGAATCCGTTGTCTCTGCCTCCCTGTCAACTGTGCATACACACCCGCATCCGCGTTCCGAGGAACACGAATGCACACTGGATAAATCCAATCCCAAAAGGTACACTAGGATCTGGCTTAAACCAAAGCCCGCTAGTGTAAACTGTCCGGACACTGTACGCGCACAAGTGCACGGATGTGACCGAACCCTGTCGCAAAACCATGCGACCTGTCGCAATACCATGCGACCTCTACTCTTTTGCCTAAAGGCGAAAAGCTTTCTGTATGGGACTCTAAAGACTCGACACTACGCTGGCAGTGGGTTTAACCACAGACCGCAAGCGGCACTAGCTGTGCGTAACGGTCCCCAGGTAGTGCCGACAAGAAGACCGACGAGGCGAAACCCATCTGAACTCCTACTGAGCCTGAGTGTGACATTCTCCGTACAGTCCGGTCTGTTCGTCTGATACATCGCATGGCGGGCCTAGAGGGCGGTAAACGTCAGTTCCCCAATAGCGGTACAAGTCGTGCCGGAGCGAAGCCCAAAACACCCTGAGATAACACTGGAAACCTACCAGTATATCTCGTTTGCCCTGGCCAGGGACTACTCGTGTAATGGCTCTCCTAGACACAGCGCGATGTCAACCCCCAATACCGGGAGAGACGAATCCTGTCTAACCGTCACTGCCTCCAAGTGCTTCGGGACTGCACCCAACCACTACCTGTTTGCACGACTCCTTTGAGCCGTGGTAGGGTAGTGATCAAAGTACAGTGGGAACACACTCGAGGCGGAGTGACAGTGTCAAGTCAGCGGACTAAGCTGTACTCATGTCACCTGGGAACTGATAACTGACGATAGGTATAATACCAACTAGTCAGTTCCCGACGAGTCCAGTCCAGTGTACCCGTAACCTAACGAGCACCCGCATACTATCTCAAGTACGACGTACTGACGGCTGTGGGACAGACCGTCTCCCACACTGGGATGAGAAGCGCATGCGCTGGTCTACTCCGGAGTATCGATGCCCTGTCTCGATAGTCCTGCGACCAGGGACCTGCATAAGGATGTGCTTATAGATTACCCAGCCCCACTAGTGTGACGGCCATCACATCGCTGGTAATCAAGCAAAGATCCTAAGGGCTCCACTAATGTGTATAGGCGATATACAAAATATAAACACATGTACACATTGAAGTAGAAACAAACCAAGTAGCATACTACTATTTTGAGCAAGATTGTATATACAAGGTGAATATCCCAAGCATCCATTAAGTAATATACAAACCAGTATGATACAGTAATGGCCTCTAGGACATATACACTAACAATATGAATGGTTAGGGTTTCTTTTATTTACTTATTCTTTTTATTTATTTATTTATTTATTATTGGCAAAATAAAAGAAAATGAAATGGTGGCTTGATTTGTTTGTAGTTGAAGTTTCTTGAAACTTTGACTAAGCAACCATTTTGTCTTCATCTCCAAAACCCAACCATTCAACTAACTTGAGTTAACTCTCTACACATAACCATGGTTACAATATGATACTTATCATATCATTTTTCTATTTGAGAAATAACTTATGATATATATCATCTTCTTCTTCTTCAACTTCTTCTTCCATGAAGAAAGCTTGCTACATCAATGGTGATTGATGAAAAAGTGTGAGAAATCCAACTCTAAAGTCTACCCACTTCATATTTCTTCATCCTCTACCTCTTTCCAAGTAGTATAGGGTGTTTCCTTCACAAGTTTTCATGGCTTGGTGAAGGTGGAGCTTGATCTAGTGATGCCTCGACGTAGATCATCTTCGGCACGAAGCCGACGACCTTGCCCGCCCATTTCTCCGATGAAGCCGACGCTAGAGCCCGGAATTTGATTTGGACAGCGAGAAGACTTCATCGCAAGGCCATGGAGGTGGAGAACCGGATCTACAAAGGTTGTATTTCCGTTCTTTTAGTTTAGTTGTAAACTAGTTGCTTTGGTCGCCTAGATTTCTAGTTAACGATCCGTAGTCTAGGGTTTCTCGGCACCGTAAATTTTTAAATTGGCAAGGTTGATGCCTTGTGAGACCTCTTGAGAGTGCCTAGGAACCCTACACTTACCGTACAGTCCGGTCTCGTCGTCTGATATATCGCATATCTCGCCTAGGGGTGGTAAACGTCAGACCCCAATAGTTCGATAAGTCGTGTCGATATGAGGTATATAACAGTTCGAGAAACTACTGGTAACACTTACTAGTAAATCTCAGCAACCCTGGCTAGGGATTTCGGGTTATAGTCAATCGAACACAGCGCAACATTAACTCCCTATACCGGGAGTGACGAATCCCCTCCTATCGCTCATTGCCTCCATGTGATTCGGGATTGTACCCAAAAACCACCGTTTTGCATGCCCTCTTGGACATGGTAAGGTGGAAATCAAAGCACAGTGGGAATCACATAAGACTCTATGACAATCTCGGGTCAACAGACTACTCTGTACCAGTGTCACCAGAGAACTGCCATCTGACGTAAGGTATAATACCATCTGGGAGTTCTCGGCGAGTCCGTCCAGTGTACCCAGTCTCCACTGAGCACCCGTATATCATCTCTGATGTCAAACACCAATGGATATGGGATCATCCATCGCCCATCTGTATGGGTCGAGAAGGTATACGCTAGTCTACTCTGGTATATCGATGTCCCGACTCGATACACGCACGACTTGGGACCTTGAAGGATGTACTTATGGACTACCATGTCCCCACTAGTATGATCCGCATCATAGTCCAGGCAGTCAAGTACACATCCTAAGGGCTTTACCAACATGTATCAGAGAGACAATCAGTGTACAAGTTAAGGTAAAGAGCAACCAGATAGCATATTATCATGTCGAGCAAGAAAGTCCTCCCTATATATGTCCAAGCATCCACTACAATATACATCCTATGTATAGTAATGGCCTCTAGGGCATACACATAACTAACATATATATATATATATATATTAATTAAGTCGTTAAATGTTAATGATGATTATCTATCTATCTATCTATCTATCTATCTATATATATATGAGAATAATGTAGAAAAGAGGCCCTAGGAGGAATTTTCGTTAGGTAGAATAGAAAAGTACACCCTCCACCATTTTATTCGACGATCGAAACCCATCATCATCATCTTTATCATTTAAGATGTGGATACACCAAATTCATGTGATTCCACCACTTTTTCAATGTTGAATTAGCAATGTAAAAAGTTCTATTGTTGGTAAACTGTTAATTTTTCACCCATTAAATTAACGGTGAAAAAGTGATGGAATTATATGAAATTTGGTGTGTCCACATCTTACATGATAAAGATGATGATTATGGGTGCCGATCGTCGAAAAAATCATGGAGGGTGTACTTTTTCGATGCCATAGGAGAAAATTCCCTCCTATGACACCTTTCGTCCATTATATGTGTGTGTGTGTGTGTGTGTGTGTGTGTGTGTGTGTGTGTTAAGTGTTCGATACATTGTGCTTAAACTTAAACCCTATTTAAAATCCCCAAAATTATGATCAATGGTTTCATTTCTTGTTAGTTAATATCGTATCGAAGTTTAGATTCAAAATACCGTAGTTATGGCCATAAAATGATGCCTTAAGAGGCATCGTCAAATCTGAACCTTACTATACATGTCACCTAATTAAATTCATAGTAAATTAAAGATAAATCCTTTTGTGACGTTCTTAGGCTCATATTAAAGATAATTAGAAAACCTATAGAACACTTTTAATTGTTACCGAATATTACCTTGTTCTGATGTTGTAAATTGGAGGGAAATACGGCTCTGAACTGTAGTCCAGAGCAGTATTCTCTTTTGATACATCTCTTTGAACCCCTTTATATCCCTGTATAAACTTGCTAATTTGCGTAGATCTATATTGATACGCAGATAATCGAGTTATCTTTCATATGGAACTGATTTCATCGAATTCCATTACTGTTTGTTATTTATAACATAATTTATACTGTCAATATGTCTTGTTGTTTATTGCAATGACATTTATACGTATCGAACATAAACTGATCATAAATCCCTGCATATAATGGATATTACTATTCCGTCTATTGCGTTGGAAACATTACTGATATACCTAGATTTCTTTAAACTGTAGTGACCCTTAATTCTGTTCGCAACTAATAGCAGTTGGACCTTCAGTTCTGAAACTGGAATTCCAGCAGTGAATACCTGTGTTAAAATTATCTTATCTCCCAAACTTTGAATGCTGATTGAGATGAAACCAATTTTACCGTTTAGATAAATGAGTATACTTTATATGCTTTTTATATTGGTTCACCTGATTCTTCACATAGAATTTTTAGTGAATTTTGTAAACTGAATGACACTGGCTGCTCATATTTTACTTGAAATGTATTTACTGTATTTCTATCATATTGTGTAACTGCTTTACACACAGTGATTAGTGACCACTTATATTAATACTCTAATGACTTTATTGCATTGTCGAGTGATAAGTGGTATTGATTGGGTTGTGACAAATACATTAGTGAAAGTGTTTAAAAGTGAATGTGATATAAATGAAAGCGTGATTAAACCGTGAAAGTGATGTGTACTTGTATACAACCAATCTGATACGTGAACTTATACTTTAACCTGGGATAAGGGGTAGTTAGGTAATGAATGCATGTCGTGTCATGAGAGTCCAATTAAAAATCACCTAACATGAATCCCGTGTGCAGTTGTCCTGTGTGGTTTCACGGGGCCATATACAAAACGTGCTATTGGTCCGCGGCGGTTGTCGGACCACTCTCGTATACACACATACTTTCATTATTAAACTACAAACAAACAAGTTAGAATAGAATAGCCAGATTATGATATTTTTTCATGACCCATATGTTACACTGCCCACATGTTCTTATTGCTTCATGTTTTTGGGTTATTGCTTTATAATTTCTAGTTCATGCTTATTGCTCTGCAACATACTATGTATCATTATATTATATTTTTGCGTCGCCTTGACGAACTGAATGTGCATGGTCAGAGAAAGAAGTAGACTTAGCCCAGATCGGGACCTACCCTATTTCGAGGAAATTGCGGAGATCTAGACCAGCGACATCAGCGCTGTCATTTCCTTCGTCACTATCTAGTTAGTTATTCACTTGATATTACAGTATTTGATGCACTTTGATTCATTTAGATGTGATAGATTTAGTGATTGTAATTCTCGTAACTTGTTCTGTGTTTACTGCTTACCATGTACTGTTAGAAGCCGAAGTGTGACTACAGCATGATTATTCCTTGACCGTAAGAGTATGGCTGGCCTAGTTGTTAGTGAAATATGCCCCAGAGGCCATTATTGTATCGTACTGGATTGTATATTAAATTTGGAATCTTGGCATATAGACAGTTATAATAACAGTCTTGCTCAAAATGGTAGTATGCTACTTGGTTTGATTCTACCTCAATATGTGCATATGTTTCTTTTAGTATATCGCTAGTACATATTGGTAGAGCCCTTAGGATCTTTGCTTGACTACCAGCATCGTGATGACGGTCACACTAGTGGGAGCTGGGTAGTCTATAAGCACATCCTTATAAAGGTCCTTAGTCATAGGATTATCGAGACGAGGCATCGATACTCCAGAGTAGACTAGTGTATACGCTTCCCATCCCAGCAGGGAAGATGGTCTATCCTTCAGCCATTGGTATGTCATACAGGAGATAGTATACAGGTGCTCATTGGGTTAAGAGTTACACTGGACGGACTCGATGGGAACTGCTGGTTGGTATTATACCCATCATCAGGTAGCAGTTCCCGGGTGGCATTGGTACAGGTTAGTCCGTTAACTTGACATCACTATTCGTCTCGAGTGTGTTCCTACTGTATTTAAATTACTACCCTATACGGCTCAAAGGAGTCGTGCAAACAGGTAGTAGTTGGGTGCAATTCCGAAGCACTGCGAGGCAGTAGTGGTTACATAGGATTCGTCTCTCCTGTTATTGGGGGTTGATATCGCGCTGTGTTCGGAAAGACAATACACAAAGTCCCTGGCCAGGGAAAGCGAGGTTTACTGGTAGGTACTCCAGTAGTTTCTCAGGGTGTATTGAGCTCTACCCCGGCATGACTTATTGCGCTATTAGTGGTCTGACGGTTACCATCCCTATAGGCCCGATATGTGAGTATCTTAGACGAACAGACCGGATTGTACGAAGATTGCCACAAATAGGCTCAGTAGGAGTTCGGATGAGTTAGCTCGTCGGCTTTCTTATCGACAGATACCTGGGTAGCCGTTACATGCAACTAGTACCGCTGACAGACTTGTGGTTAAACCCACTTCAAGCATACTATCGAGTCTTTAGTGTCCCACACAGAGAGTTTCCCTGCTTCAGGCGAAACGATGTAGAGGCCGTATGGTTTTTATGGAAGGGTTCCGATCATATACATGTACTGGCTACACGGAGGTTGTTCGGACGGATAATACCAGTGGACTTTGGTTTAAGCCTGATTCTAGTTTTATATTATTGGATTATTATTATCTCATTGTATTCGTATTTTTCGGAATACGAATACGGATATGTATATATGGTGAGGGCATTTTTGTAATTTCATAAGAGATGCTTCTAAAAGGGGACACCTCATTATTTTGATTTATCTTTGCAAATAAATTAATGAGGTGGAAATTGGAAATATTTGAGGCATGGAGTGAAGCATGGCTTATGATTTTGTTTATTGGTTTGGACTCACTATTCAAGCATGGTTGATATTTTCAATTGGAAAATATGTGTGCTTGAGGTGAGAAAGTCTATGAGCCATTCTTCACTTGAGACTTCACTTGTTCATTTGCAGATTTTCACTTTCTCTCTCCAATTTTTCTCTCCTTCTTCCTCAAGACCTAAAACCTTCACATGAGCTGTGAATCATTAGGTCATTTGAGATTAGATACTCCATTAGACACTCTACATCTTCTAAGCTACCTAGCTTAGCGAAATAGGTAGCTTAGTTAACTTGATTTAGAAGTTGGAGCTTGAAGTATAGACTCTCGGGTGGATCATCTTCGACACGAGGAGGCCGACGATCAAGGGCGATCCGGATCTTCGAGGAGCTCAAGAAGAGGAGGAGAAGAAGAAGACCCGAAGGACTTGTAAACAAAGAGGTATAAACACTAACATAATAGTTAGAATCTCCTAGTAGATATACGTTGTTAAGGTTTCTGTTAAGATCCTGGAGTTAAAGTCGGTGTTGCAAAGTATGATAAATAATTTTTTGTAAATTCCGCCTCCCCAAAAGTGCGTCGGGTGTGCGACATCGACTTACAGTAGTATCAGAGACTACTAAACATTAACTAGCTTATTAGCAAGTGATTAGAATTTCGATTGACAGAAAAATACCTGAAATTAAATTTCCGGGATATACTTACTGTCGATTTTTTAAAACTGTTCAAAATATTATTTCAGTGACTTTAAAAATATATGCAGGCATTTCTAAGACCTAGAAAAAAAATTTGAGCACCTAACTCATCAACTTTGCGGTGGAACCGCCGCCATATAGGTCATTTGGCGGCGGAACAGCCGCCGAGTTGTGACCGATTTGCTCCCAATTTTTCCTGTGGTTTTGGTTCTTCGAATTATGATTTTTGGTATATTTGGTTTTTACCCAGATTGTTTGTGTACTGGTTTGTGCATGGGGTAAACACGGATAAGTATTATCGATCGAAATTCTAAGTTCTTGGCTAATATGTGATTCCGTGTTTATATATGTGTTGCTAAACGTCTGCTAATCGCTATATGTCGATTAGTGGGGGTTACACATATCTGTATTGTAATGGTTTGTGTCTATGAAGTATTGGATCGTCGTGGATAAATAGCCGGGGGATGTGAGAAGAGTGTTTTCTTTTCTTTCATTCATGTAAATTTGTAAATTGATGTAATATTATTTTTGCGGGCATATCCGGGTTGAGATTGTAGCCACCGTTGTATTATTTTATTTACTTTTTCTTGTACCTAGGATAGACCCAAGGTGGGGTGCACAAACGACCGGGTTCTTGAAGTACCGAGTGACCTATTCATTTTATTGAGGGAGGTTGCTTCATTTCGGGAATTTGGCGGGTAGTTTGACACACCCGTAGGGGTCTAGGGTGGGGTTTGGCTATTCATCATGACTGTGGAATCCATCATTCATTCTTGGCTAAAACGAAACACGGAATTCCTAGTATATCGAATATATTCATCTGTGATCTATGATCTGGAATGCCTATTATTGCGTGAGGCGAATGGCTATATATATATATATTATACATAATAAACGTTGCTTATGTTTTGCACCCGCACTAGTCCAGCCCCCGGTCTGCATGACGGGGCCCCGTGGTGAATGCGGATGGCATAAGCATACGTTCTATTTTCGTTTCGTTTCTGCAATGATAGGGTTAAATGATGGGATCGTATTAACATTGATTAATACAGGGAAAACAAACCAAAGTTTAAATCGTTGGAACAATTTCAAAGCCACTCAGTTTTCTTGAAAAACAACTTTTAAATGCGGAGCCTAAACCGCTCCCTTTAAAAGCTATCATGGTTCCTTCGACTATATCAAGTTCATTACGTTCAGGGTTTCGCCAAAACCATCCGTAGCCCTCCGTCATTTCAGATGGGTATTCAATAGTATTCATGCTATGTATTTTGACCTTCGCCAAGGCGTAGTGATTGGTAGCTGCTGGGTATTCATCTGTAGCATAGATAGATGCATTGATTTGGGACAGTCGTACAGCTATTTTAGCCTTCATTAAGGATTTATACAGATGGGTTCAAATTAACCTGGATAATGATGGGTAGAACTTGACTTGCGTCTTATGATATGTTGGCCTTCGTTAAGGTCATAAGCGCCTAGGGCAAAAATCTTCATCGGGAGTTTCAAAGGAAAATGAAACTTGCTAGTGTTTCATACCATTTAGAGTGTGATGATTTTGGTAGTATTCTTTCAAGATTGTCACACGATGATATTTGGATCCCGATCCTACTGTGAGTATCCGCTACTCTTCGGGAGATTTTTTCACTAAACAATCAATGCTATAAACCAAGTAGGTGCTGATTTGATCTTAAAAACTATCTATTAACCGCAATCAAGAACGGTGTCGCTTAGTAGCTAGCCGGTGAGTACGGGTCGGTCCACAGGGATTTTGTGAATCTCCTAGTCGCGCTAACGAGTTAATTCCGAAGGGTGTTCGGATTGATTATTAAATCTAAAAACCTAATTATTCTATACTACGATTATCTAGATCTAGTCTTGCTAGGGTTAGGTTTAGGGATGGTTTGGAAATGCAAGTAAATCTCAAAGCTTTCTATACCCAAATTAGGATCTAAGAGGAGTTATGGTAATTATCAATAAAAGGGATTAGATCCATTCGGGAAGGTGTTCCTTCCTCTAGGTTCTTGTCCTTCCTTTAGAGATCCTTACCCTAACCTCCATGGAAAACGCGCGCAACCGGGCTTTTACACTACGGTATCACCGCTACCTCGAGGGATAGGGTGACGTAGGGCACGGTGTGTGCGTGTATGCATGGAGTCCTGTTGAAAAGATATAATGGGCAAGAAAGGGATGAGAGATCTCATCTCTCAAAAGCCTTCCTCAAAGCTAACTCTAAACAATTATCTACGGCAATGAATTAAATCTACCTAGGTCAAAGAATTAAAATCTAAACTAGAGCAATTAAATAAAACTACTTACAGATGCTCTCTCCAAACATCAACGCAGGTTGTCAGATCTGAATTCATGAATTGAAAAGAGGCACCGATGCTCTCCATAAGGAATTCTGAAATTTATTATTAACAGGAGGCATAAGGTTTACAATGATTTAGAGTCCCTATTTATAGAAGATAGGAAACCCTAGATTACATTTGATTCACATATCTGCTTTTACTAAAATACCCCTAAGAAAAGACCTAGTCAACTATTCAGCGCAGCCACAATATTTTAGTAAAAATTTCATGAACCCCGGGCTTCATACGGCCGCGGAACCGCGGCCTGGGTAGGGTTTGGGCCGCGGTCCCGTGGCCCATTGGTCGGTTCATGTGCTGGGGTTTTGTGGGCTTCTTCTGATATTCTTGGACTTTCTGATTATTTAGTTCTTTTATCAATTGGGCTTCTACGTTGGTTCCAGATCTCCAGTGAACAATCTGCAATGGATTTTTAACCGTTCGCTTTGTAATTTTGGACCTTGAGTTGCCTTGTTAATTGTGAACTGTCCTTCGATGTAGGCTTGATCAAGAGTCTTCTGTTTGTTGGTCAAAGTCCACTTTTTCATCGTCTTTACATCGTTTTCACTGTTTTCTGTTCAAGAACCTGTAACCTGTAATATGTAGCAGACATGCGTCAAAAGCACCTGTTTATTTATAAAACGAATAAGAATGGGGAATATAATAATACAATATTATGGTGTGAACAAATACCCCCAAACTTATCTTTTTCTCGTCCTCGAGCAAACTTATTTTTTATTCACTACAAAAACCTAACCGCACTTTCGTAGGGAAACGCGATTGCACTGAGCTCGTGCAACAAGCTGTTAAACCTCTAGGTGTCCCTAGTAGGAGGAGTGTTGTCTCCTGAGGGTTTTCAGCGGATACTACCCACAAAATCCTATCAATTCAGCCCATTAAGTTTAATTCTCCAATTTGGTTTTCTAACAAGGAATTCTATTATCATCGACTCGTAAATTATCCACCCATATTATTCACGCTTCCACATCATTTAACTTAAGATTATATATGTTCTGTAGACTTACTTAGCTTTCGGCATCTCTTAAGTTTTCCTTCTAGGGTTCCATCTCCACTTAGGAATTTTTATCAACTCTACTAAAGATACAAGTTCTATTCTTCATTCCTCTCTCTTATCTAAACTCTAATTATATACCCCTACGTGTGTGTATAGATCACCCCTACACTTGGAAATTCAAATCAAGCAATCATACCCTTGTCCGTTGTCCAAAGTACTTCTTAATTGGTGAATTTTTAATTGAATTTTGCTACACATCCTTCATGCGACCGTTAATACTTCTTGAGGTACCAATGACCGATTACAAAATGCGTTTGCACTTTAAAGCGTACTTCCTAGTCTTGTAACACCCAAGGCTTTTTAGCAGTAACTCCCAAACCTGTTGGTCTAAGGCACTAGGTGATGAAGCACCCTCGCTAAATATTTTTCTATTTTTTGCATCCTTAAGTAATCACAAAAACCAGTGTTCATTTTTTTTTCTTTATTCACTTTTTTTTCTTTTATTTTCATTGTACTAAGGACTTTAGACAAGAGCATTTCAAGGTCTCCTCTACTATTCCAAGTTTCAAGGTGCGTGATTGTGCAAATTGTGGGGTATACATTTTCAGAATCTAGACTTAAGCGAGGACCTATTTTTCAAACTTATACTCTAATAAGAATATCAATACTTTTCCTTTGTTTCGACTTAGCCCAAGAAGTGAACTCAAAATTTGCCTATTTCTAAATAAACTACAAAGACATATACTTTCTACCGCTAAACTTTAAGGAAAGTTATCTTTAGGGTTTTTAATTTACTACGTCTAAGATCTAGTTGTTCCTAGCTAGTTAACCTATTTATCAAACTCAAGTCAATTAGGCCAAAATTGAATACACTAATTTTTATAATTTTTGAAAATTTTCAATTTTTATGGGTTTTAAAATAAGTATGCAAATGCAAAAATATGTACAAATAAATGCGAAGGAAGAAGACGTACCGAGCATACCCCCAAACTTAAACTTGACAGTGTCCTCACTGTCATGCTACACCAAGAGGGTCAAAATGCCGGCACTCCCCTGTTTATTTATTTATAATAATTTGTTTTTATTTTATTGTTTTGAAATTTTATTTTTTTTTATAGAAAAAGAAAACAAAAATATATATACATATATACAACAAGGTTCCCCCCAAACTTAAGCTTGGCCTTACACAAGCCAAAGGTTAGCACCAACCATTCAAAGATCTTATCGTGGTAATGGTAGGGTTGGTGAAAGAATGGGGTGTAAAGGAAAGAAATGAGAAACACACGAGACCGAATGGGAAGGATTCTCGGTGGGGAAGAAGAATGGCGGAAAGAAGAAAGAAGTGGAGTACGATCTTGAGGGTGTAAATCGAGTGAATAAATTAGCGCAATTTGTGATGACCGATGTGTTAAAAGCGATTGCGCTAACCTATCAATCCGTCGAGAAATGGGGTCGAATCCCTCAAGATTCGCAAGAAATAATGGGTACGCCGAACTTGGTATTGGAGATGAAAGCGTAACGGTCTCTTTTACGGTCGGAACAATAGGAAGGACGAAAGGGAGTGAATTAGGGATAGTATCATTCTCACCGTAGTAAACTGTCTCGAACTTGAAAGATTCCATCAATGGTTCAAAACTACTGTAAGCAACCGAGTCTGATGGTTCAACTAACTCATCTGAAAATGTAAAGGACTCAAACTCGGGCGGTGAGTCATCAACATCATCCGAAAAAGTGAAACACTCATAAGTGTTATCGGCTGTGAGAACTGTGTCAGATTCAAAGGAAAATTTTTTAAGCTCACATCTTCAAGCATGGTCGGAACAATGGAAAGGAGGGAGGGTGAAATAACAGTTAAAGGTTTAGGAGGATGATTGGAAAATCAGACACATCAAACAAAAATAATTCAACCTCAATATTATCCTCAAAACTCTTCTCAATACTTTCCTTATAATTCTCCTCAAAATTCAACTCATCCATGCCATTATCATCAACATCAAGATGCATATGAAGTTCGGGAGAAACATCTAATGACTCGGGATGATGAGTTGAACATAAAATTTCAATAAAATCGACAGGTTCATCATCCGAAATATTCCCGGCGTCTATATCCTCAATCAAGTGAAAATCAATTTCTTTAGACACCTCATCAACAACATGGATATTTATCAATTCAGGTTCTAGATTGGAGGTGTAAAGATCAAAAGGGTTAAGTGTGGTTTCACTCGAATGGGGTTCTTCACAATCTGGAAAATCAAGCACTACAAGGTCACACAACTCGTTTGATGTTTTGTTTGTAACTTGTGAAGCATTTGGGACAATCGATGAAAAACCGGAGTTGTGGGCTTCAATTGGGTAAGGGTAGGTTTGATTTAGGAATGTGTAGAACTCACTTGCTCCTCTCAAATTCTCACTCTGTCCAACCGCCTCCTCATACATTGGAAAATTTGGAGCTAGCGGGAAACTAGCTACCGGTTCAGTAGGTTGCATAAGAGCGGCCATGGACGCTTCCACATTCCTAACCATTTTGTTTGTTGCTGCGATATACGCCTCCAACGACTCTTCCAAACTAGACTTGGACGGTAAGGGGGTTTCGGTAAAAGGTTCAAAATCGTGTGGATATGCAAAACTCCCAACAGGCTGTGTAGAAGCAGTGTCTAGTGAAGGTGGGAAGGTCGGGTAGGACTGGTAGGAAGTGGGTGGTTGGGCAGGGGTAGGGTCAACATGTGGATAAAAATGTAAATAATCGTGCGGGCCCCTAGAACTAGATGAGTGGAGAGGGGTGAAAGATCGGCTGCGAGATTGAGCAATATGATCAGCAATGGACATCGGCTTAAGAGTGACAGAAGGACTCGAAAAAGTGGTGTCAACATATGGAGGTAGTAAAGGATGACTTGGTTGACACAAAGTGGGTTGAAAAGTCGAACTGTTTCTCCTAGACGCCTCTATTTGATCTTTCAAAGATATTTTAGGCAAGGAAGGATCGTCTTTAAATTGACCGAACAAATTGACGTACGACGCAAAATTAGGTTCGGGATACCAAAGTTCGACATGTGATTTATTATGTGGGGTACCCATGTTAGAAGAAAGGGGAAAAGAAAGAAGGTTGGGTGGTGCAAGGATTTGTTTGCGGCAAAAATTTGCAAGTTTCTATAAAAGATTTGTCCTTTTTCCTTTTTCTTTATTTGGAAATTGTTGCAAAAAGATTGTTGATAAAAGATATGCAACAGAAAAATATTACTTGCAATCAATTTTTATTTGAAGAGGGGCCCAAAAATCCTGCACAAGATCGTTATTTGGAAGGAAATATATTTTTAAACCACAAAAAATTCTGCAGGCAAATCTACAAAGGATATATCAATATTTGCAGAAGAGAAAGAGCGGAGCTTACAGAAAATTTTTTGCCAGATGATGCCGTGAGATTACCGCCCTTCCGCGGCCACAAGGAGGTTCCCACCGCGGTTCCGCGGTGGGGAAGTCGGCTCGGAACCCAAGAAAAATTTCGGGCTTCTGATTCCTCCAAAGAACCGCGTTTCCGCGGTTGAAGCTTGGTTACCGCGGCGGATCCGCGGTCTTCTTGTTGAATTGGCCCTTCTTTTTTCTTCTGTTGTTCTGTTGGATTAATCCTCTGCTGTTCAGATCAGATGTTTTCTGTTTCGCCTTCTGAATATTTCCAGATCCGAATTTGTTCCTGCAAGATTCACACAACAGAGTACCCTTTCCAAAAAATAACAATTGATATATTTTTATAATTTTTGGATTTTTTAGATTTTTATGATTTTTTAATTTAAGATTAACCCGAAATTGCAAAAAGGAAATTTCTACGCCATCCCCGGCAACGGCGCCATTTGATTTGAACTCAAAAACTATCTATTAACCGCAATCAAGAACGGCGTCGCTTGGTAGCTAGCCGGTGAGTACGGGTCGGTCCACAGGGATTTTATGAATCTCCTAGTCGCGCTAACGAGTTAATTCCGAAGGGTGTTCGGATTGATTATTAAATCTAAAAACCTAATTATTATATACTACGATTATCTAGATCTAGTCTTGCTATGGTTAGGTTTAGGGATGGTTTGGAAATGCAAGTAAATCTCAACGCTTTCTATACCCAAATTAGGATCTAAGAGGAGTTATGGTAATTATCAATAAAGGGGATTAGATCCATTCGGGAAGGTGTTCCTTCCTTTAGGTTCTTGTCCTTCCTTTAGAGATCCTTACCCTAACCTCCATGGAAAACGCGCACAACCGGGTTTTTACACTACGGTATCACCGCTACGTCGAGGGATAGGGTGCCGTAGGGCGCGGTGTGTGCGTGTATGAATGGAGTCCTGTTGAAAAGATATAATGGGCAAGAAAGGGATGAAAGATCTCATCTCTCAAAAGCCTTCCCCAAAGCTAACGCTAAACAATTATCTACGGCAATGAATTAAATCTACCTAGGGCAAAGAATTAAAATCTAAACTAGAGCAATTAAATAAAACTACTTACAGATGCTCTCTCCAAACATCAACGCAGGTTGTCAGATCTGAATTCATGAATTGAAAAGAGGCACCGATGCTCTCCATAAAGAATTCTGAAATTTATTATTAAAAGGAGGCATAAGGTTTACAATGATTTAGAGTCCCTATTTATAGAAGATAGGAAACCCTAGGTTACATTTGATTCGCATATCTGCTTTTACTAAAATACCCCTAAGAAAAGACCTAGTCAACTATTCAGCGCAGCCACAATATTTTAGTAAAAATTTCATGAACCCCGGGCTTCATACGGCCGCGGAACCGCGGCCTGGGTAGGGTTTGGGCCGCGGTTCCGCGGCCCATTAGTCGGTTCATGTGCTGGGGTTTTGTGGGCTTCTTCTGATATTCTTGGACTTTCTGATTATTTAGTTCTTTTATCAATTGGGCTTCTACGTTGGTTCCAGATCTCCAGTGAACAATCTGCAATGGATTTTTAACCGTTCGCTTTGTAATTTTGGACCTTGAGTTGCCTTGTTAATTGTGAACTGTCCTTCGATGTAGGCTTGAACAAGAGTCTTCTATTTGTTGGTCAAAGTCCACTTTTTCATCGTCTTTACATCGTTTTCACTGTTTTCTGTCCAAGAACCGTAACCTGTAATATTTAGCACACACGCGTCAAAAGCACCTGTTTATTTATAAAACGAATAAGAATGGGGAATATAATAATACAATATTATGATGATTTTGGTAGTATTCCTTCAAGATTGTCACACGATGATATTTGGATCCCGATCCTATTGTGAGCATCCGCTACTCTTCGGGAGATTTTTTCACTAAACAATCAATGCTATAAACCAAGTAGGTGCCTAGAACGGTATTAGCGGGGCTACGCCTCCAGGGAAAAGAGGTTATGTAATTAAGGAACTTCATGAAAATGTTGTAAAAGCTCCCTCGAAGTACCAAAACTAGCTTGGCCGAAAGGTTAAGCAAGAATTTTAGGTTGAGATTAATCCTGACTAATTCTTCTTTTATGGTTTGAAGGAAGATTCGAGGAACAGCGGGAGCCATCCTGTTTAGATAAACTAATAACCAATTTAAACTTGCAAGAGCATCATGCTGAGTGTTTCTTCTCTCTTTCTCCTAATTGCAGCGAACAAAATAACCGGGCTTAAGTTACTGCTAGATAATAATAAATTGACTGGGCCAAACTATAAAGATTGGCTAATGAATGTCCAGATGGCTGTTCAACGCCGAAAGATAGGGACCGAGACATTATGATGTCTGGCCTGAATTCTGGGGGCATATGTTATTTGATTTATCTGTCCACCTCTCCGAAAATACCAAGTTGATTTATGGAACAATATATCGGAGGTTTGGAAAGACACGAACGTTGTAGCAGACTTTATTAGATCCCCCCTCCATTTATGAGGGGTTTTTGATTGTGGGGACGCTTTCCCTACAGGCGCAAGCTCCTGCAGTTAATTACGTTACCGCATTACGATAACCACTTTCTCCTGCTCCGGAAGTTCACTTCGTGTCGTGTGTTTTTTTTTGTTTTGGTTGCGCGTGAATTTTATACGGAGACTAGTTTGTGTCGTCACTCGTAGGGCGCGGATTAGTCCAAATCCGAATATTTGAGATTTGGTTTTAGGTCAAGAATTTTGCTTGATGGGGCCCACATTGGTATCTTCGTTTGCCAACGGAAATGAACTTAGGACGCAGATCTCACATTTGTGAGGTCCATCGGTTCATTGAATATTTGGGTTTGATCTAAGGATCATTAGCCATATTTGAGAGTAAGATCGACTTATGAGCAGAGAGCATATGAGCTCAACTGATCATTAGATCATATATGAATATCCCATGGATAGTATACGGTAGTCGTTTGTAACACCTTAGAATGTGTTTTGTGGCTAATTTTATTTTAATGTATGGTTTTTAATAAAAGTCTACCAAATTGATTTTTAATTATTTTATCCAATTTAATGGATATTTTATTAGATTTTTTCTAGGCTTGCACACACTTGTGCATGATAACTAGGGTTGTAATTTAGGGTTTAGCCATGAATAGCATCATGGTGAGCTAACCATTTCTTTAAGCTAGTTTTAAAATTTATATTAAGTGCTTTGGGTTTTCTTTGCATGGTTGTTCTTTTAAAAAGAAAAAAGAAAAATGAATGAAAAAGGGTTTTAAATATTGGTTTGAATTGTTGACCTTGAGGGAGAAAGAGAGAGAGAAAGCATGGGGCTTCATGGCCCAAGCCATGCCTCATTAATGAAGTGAGAGAGAGTGAGAAGGGGGGGTTGTTGTGTTTCTCTCATTCTCACCCTCACTCTCATTTCTATCATTCTCTCTTACACACACACACACCCAGAACAGCATCTGCAAGCAGCTCCAGCAGCAGAGAAGCAAGCAGCAGCATCAGCAAACAGCAGCAGCAACCAGCTTCTGCAGCAGCAGCAGCAACAACAGGCAGCAACAGCAGCAGCAGGAGCCCCAGCAACTTGCAGCAGCTCTTCTTCCTCCATACACTCTTTCACCTGCTTCCTAGGATTGCATAGGGTATAATTCTTGAACCCAATTCCCCTAGTTGCTTAGCTTGTGTGTAGATTAGCTTCGGTTTGCATTTTAAGTGAGTTCTATGCTAAATTATGGTGATTTATGTGGAATGTTGATTAAGTGATGATTGTGTTAGTTAACCTAGCCTATTTTAGAGTTATTAAAGTCACCTTAACTGAGTTCAACCCAGGTTTCACTAAAATACCATTGGGTTTGCTTTTTGTGCAAAATTAGCGTTTTAAGCGATATATTAGCATTCTGTGATCTGCTTTTGACCCGGATCCTTCAGAACAAAATTGAGAAAACTGGGGCATGCTTATTAGGTCTAGAACACACCACCAGAACACGAGCCCCAAATGCTTCGTCTTGGCCGCAGATTTAATACATCTGGCCGTAAATTACGGCCATGTAGGGGCTGGGGTGTTGGGGTCTTGGCTAGAGTTCTCTGCAGTGTTTTTTAGTGTTTTGGCATGTGTAGTTTTGTGAGATTTGAACTGTAAGAAAATATGGGACAATATATCGTATTTCTAGTTCGTTGTGTTTGCGCGATACGCGCGATACGTGAGTGGGTTCTGTGATCCAGCGTGTCGCGGTGTGTCGCGGTAGTTTTAGACGCGTATACACACGTTTCAGCGTATCGTGCACACGCGTGTTTAGTTCGCAACGCGAGTTTCTCGTTTGGTCTCGATATCGCGTTTTGCGGAATATTTGGCTAATACATGGATTTCTTGTCTCATTTTCAGGTTTGCAGGAGAGTACATCGGACGCAGCTACAAAAGGGAACAGGTGTTAGGATTCACCTAGCGTGGAGCGCTGGTGTGTAGATTTAACATCTACAGGGGAATCGCCCGCATGGAGTTATGCGTCTGGGCTAGGATTCTGTAGGGATGCTAGGTACGCGCACAAGGGTCTACGAGGCATCAACCATGCCCGATTAAAATTTTAGCCGTGCCGAACAACCCGAAGCCGGATCTTTAAACTAGGGTTTAGGCGCTAACATGCATGTTAAACACTTTAACACTAAGTGAGAAGGATTACAACCTTTGTAGATCCGGTCCTTCACTTCTTAAGCTCCGTGTTGAGGTCCCTTCGCTGCGATGATCGTGTTCTGGACTCTCGAGAGGTTCCACGAAGAGAAAGATGCGGTCTTGCTTCCGATCTTCGATACAAAGATGATCTACCTTGAAGTTTCGTTAACACAAGCTATCACTCATGAAATGATGTGAACACCCTCATCTAAATGGCAAGGATAAATGAAGATGATGAAGTAGGATTTTTTGCTCTCATTTATAATCTTTTTCTCACTCACTTTCATCACAAAAGAAAGCTTTTTCATGAAGGAACTCAAGGAAGAAGAAGATGAATGAAGATGATCACTTAATCCTTTTGTGATGAACAATGAATTATTGTAGTGGTTACAAATCTAACCAAGGGTTAAGCATGAGAGAGTTAACCCTTGTAAAGAGTTAACTAGAGTTAATGGTTTGGATTGGGTTAACATAATATCTCACAAAAATATCAAGCAACCACTAAGTCAAAGCTTCATGAAGCTTCATGGAAGCTTCATGCAAAAGCTAACCCTAATCCAAACCCTAACCAAGTTTAAACCCTAATCCATTGTTAAATTTGTAACCCTAACATGTTACAATATTATATATCATATATACAATATATTTTGTAACAATAGAAAATAATACAATTAACATATATCGCATATATATCAATGTATTATCCCGTGAGAAAATGAATCCTTTAGTGAGCTAATATTAGTTAATGTAATTTAATATATCATATATATTATTATACATTAAATTATCGAATCAACACTTGATCCGATAATCCGGCTATTTCACAAATAACCGACTAATATGATGACCCGGCTATATCACATATACCCGTCCGATATCTCATATCGCGAGAATCCAATACGGTATCAGATACCGCATTATCCTCGGTCTAGCACATATCACATATGTGCTCCTACTCCGTTTTGCCTGAGCCAAGAAAGCTCTATGTAGGACTCTAAAGAATCGTCAATACGCCGGCAGTAGGTGATGTTCATATCAAACACCCACAAGCTGCAAGCGGTCAGCTAAACGTAACAGCTACCCAGGTATTGAGCGCTCAGAAGATCAACAAGCAAGCCTGTACATTCTCCTGTGAATCCAATCAGTAACACTCCCGTACAGTCCGGTCTCGTCATCTGATATGTCGCATATCTCGTCTAGGGGTGGTAAACGTCAGACCCCAATAGCTTGATAAGTCATGTCGATATGAGGTCTATAACAGTTCGAGAAACTACTGATAACACTTACCAGTAAATCTCAGCAACCCTGGCCAGGGATTTCCAGTTATAGCCAATCGAACACAGCGCAACATCAACTCCCTATACCGGGAGAGACGAATCCCCTCCTATCGCTCATTGCCTCCATATGATTCGGGACTGTACTCAAAAGCCACGTTTTTGCACGCCCTCTTAGACGTGGTATGATGGAAATCAAAGCACAGTGGGAATCACAGAAGACTCTATGACGATCTCGGGTCAACAGACTACTCTATACCAGTGTCACCGGAGAACTGCCATCTGACGTAAGGTATAATACCATCTGGGAGTTCTCGGCGAGTCCGTCCAGTGTACTCAGTCTCCACTGAGCACCCGTACACCATCCTTGATGTCAAACACCGATGGATATGGGATCATCCATCGCCCATCATATGGGTCAAGATGCGTATACGCTAGTCTACTCTGGTGTATCGACGCCCTGTCTCGTTACACCCTCGACTAGGAACAGTTATAGGATGTACTCGTCAACTACCGTGGCCTCACTAGTATGATCTCATCATAGTCCCAGTAGTCGAGTACATATCCTAAGGGCTTTATCAACATGTAATATAGAGACAATCAGAGTACATGTTAAGATAAAGTGCAACCAGATAGCATACTATCATGTCGAGCAAGAAAGTCCTCCCTATATATGTCCTAGCATCCACTACAATATACATCGTATGTACAGTAATGGCCTCTAGGGCATACATATAACTAACAATCTCCCACTTGCACTAGGGACATCTTTTGTGGTATCACATACCCAACAATTAGCTGCGGTTAAAATATCTCATACTCAACCATCCTATAAAAGTCTCTTCTGGGAAAAAGGCCTTTGTGAGTGGATCCGCACTGTCGTCCTCTGTGTCTACTCTCCTAACCTCGATCTCACTGGAGATCAACCATCTCCTATGATCAGGTGATACTGCCTAAGAATTATATCTGGATTTCTGATGGGACGGGGGTTCCTTGGCATAAACCACAACTCCATTGTCACACATTGGTAGGAACGAAGTTCATCTCATGAATTAAAATATATCCAGACTGCCTCTTTGGTAGCATCCTTGGTAACGATGTATCTTGCCTTTAATCGTCTAGTAAGTCACGGTATCTAGCTTGGAACTCTTCCAACATACCGTCCCTCCACTGAGGGTAAAGACAATGCCTGCGACTGACATTCAGTCGTTCTTATCACCCTGGAACTTTTCCAGTGATTCTCCCCAAGGTCGATTGATACGATCTCACTACTACTAGTAAGAATCCTAACATCCAATTAGATCTATCTCATAGATCCTAAAACCCAGGATTTAGGAGGTATCACTTTGATCCTATATGGAGAATCCTTGTGATAAGCGGAGATTTACCGAGCGTAGCATAGGAAACTCCTTCCCTATCAAGAGTGTGTCATCCACGTACTCTACGAGGATCACCACCATACTCCCCACTACCTTTTCGTATATACAAGGTTCATCTACCATTTTTGATGAAGTCAAACTCTTTGACTACCACATCAAAACAGACGTTCCAACTCTGCGATGCCTGTTTTATCACATAAAACATCTTGCACACGTTTCCGCTGCTCGCACTGTCTACGAAGCCTTCTGGCTGTGTACTTATAGACGATCTCTTCCAAATCATCATTTAGATGAGCAGTCATGACACCCAACCACCAGATATCGTAGTCGTGGTATTTAGCCGTGGCAAGTAGGATCTGGATAGACTTAAGCATAGCTTTGAAATTCTCAACTTTTCCATGTACACCAAGTAATCTTCTCAAGCTATACTTGCTCCTGATGGGGATTTAACCCTTCAGATAAAGCAACCAAAGTCCATAATTTGTTGGTGTATAAGGATTCCATCTCAGATCACTAAGCATCCAGCCATTCTTACAGAGTCTCACTCCTGATGGCCAGCTCGAAACTAGTTGGGTCATCATCTCATGATGCAATCCTCGCTCCCACTGTCATAGAGAAACCGAATTATCTCTCAGGTGGGTGAGGAACCCTACTAGATCGGCGGAGAGGCTGATGTTCTTTGGAAACAATTGAATCCTTTGGTTCTACTAAATCATCAGCTGCAGTTTGTATAGCTGGAACCTTTCTAGTTCTACATAACAGACCTTGCCTCGAGCTTGTCCGGATTTTGCTTTTAGACATAGGCCGGACAACCCCAAATCTTAACGAACTTAAGATATGGGCTCTTTTCTTTCCATATTACATATGAAGTGGTAGGCAACTGATTTGATTTGAACCCTATTCAATAGGTATGCAACTTCTCAAGTGTATAACTCCCAAAAGGAAATAGGAAACTCAGTAGTACTAATCATAGAGCACACCATATCATATAGGGTGTTATTGCTCTGCCCCGATATACTGACGTGCCGTGGTGTATACGGAGGAGTAATGCTGAGAGAGAATCTAATTCTCCTTTAGAATAGTCCAGGAATTCCGTGCTCAAGTATTCTCCTCCTTGATCTCATCAAAGGACATAATACTTATACCCGTATTTTGGTTCTCTACTTCTAACTTATATTCTGTGAATATCTCAAAAGGTTCGTACTTGTGTTTCAACTGGAACATATGTCTGAATCTTGAGAGATTATCAGAGAATGTAATGAAGTAAAAAGAACCGGTCTTGGCATGTGTAGACTGGGGACCTTCATACATCAGCATGTATCAATCCCAAGAGTTCACTAACTCTTTCTCTGTTTCCAATAAACAGAGTTATGGCCATCTTATCTTTGTGACATGACCGGCAAGTTTCACAAGATGTAAATTCAAACAAATTTAAATATTCATCTTAATGTAACTTCAGCTAGTCGGGTCGCATTGATATGACCTAGTCTACAATGCCTCAAGAAGGATTCGTTCATTTCTGAACTCTTCCTCTCGTGTGTGTTCTGTATACTAAGAACTGCAGTTTGATTTAGAACGTCAATGCTTTTAGATAACGTGCTTGAACCGATCAACTCTTGATATAGGAAATGTTCAAAACATTATCCAACAATACAAAATTATATCCTTTATTTACTAATAAAGAGATAGATATGATGTTGTATATCAGGTTCGGTATCTAATAACATTCGTTCAGAATCAATGTATTCTGGTAATACAGGGTGATATTGACCAACAGACTTGGCTGCAACACTTGCACCGTTTTCTGTCTCATGAAACTTATCACCCGTTCTCAGTTCTCTACCTTTCTGTAGCCCATGTAACAGATTACATATGCGGGATCCTGATCCGGTATCACATACCCAGGACGTAAAGGATACTGAGAAACAGTTCTCTGTAATGAACACACCCGAAGATGATGCATCAGTATGCACTTTCTTCGTTTGGGCGGCACGGGAATTCTGGTATTCCCCAATTTCCTGCTCTGTCTTATAACAATTATAAGTTGGAGCGGGACCAACGTTCCCCAGCTCAGTAAAACAAGCGGGTTCGGTCAAATCATCCGTTTTATTATCTTGATTAAGGCGTGATATGGTCGCTACCTGGAGAGAGAGAGAAGAAAACACTCAGCGTATGCTCTTGCAAAATTAGATTGGTTATCTAATATATCTAATCAGGATGTCTCCCACTGTTTTAATCAAATCTTCCTTCAAACCCTAAAAGGAAAGACTAGCCAGGATTAATTACACGCTACAAGTTCGCCAATCTTTCAGCCAGGCTAGTGTCGGTACTTTGAAGGAGGTTCCCTGTGCTTTCGCACGGACCTAATTAAAGTAAACCTCGTTTTCCCAGAGGCGTAACGCCGTTGACACCTTTCTAGACACCTACTTGATCGGCTAATTGTAATGTGTAAAACTCTCCCAGGAGTAACTCTTACACGCAGTGGGTATCGGGATCCAACTATCTCATAGAAGGTATGCAATCTCATTGCAAATTTCAACACTTGAAATTCCCAATAATATTTTACCCCTAGCAGCTATATGACCTTAACATAGTCAACAAATCATAAGTGCTTGTCAAATTCAACCCGTCATTTCCCGATTGAATTAAACCCACCCACACGACTCTTAACATAGTCAACAAGGTCGCACGACTACCCTAATCCAATCGCATCATATGCTTATACAGATAAGCACTAATCAGCTACCGCACACTACGCCTTAACATAGTCAACAAACGTAGCATGAATACTAACTAGTACTTATCTGAAATGACGGAGGGCTACGACAGGTTTTTAAGAAAACCTTTTGCGTAATGAACTTGATATCGTTGTAGAATCGAGTGATTTTAAATGGAGTGTTTTTGAGGCTTTTCTAGTTTTGCTAAAGGGGTCACTCCCGGTGAAGGGATCGTCGGCCCTTTCCTCATCGAATAAGGTGCAGGATATATCATATATACCACTATGCAAAACAAGAACTACAGAAGCAATCAAAAGACAAACCGAGTTTGTAGCATCTGCTAGTTTCACTAAAGAGGTCACTCCGGGTGAAGGGATCTCGGCTCTTTCCTTATCGAATAAGGTGCTGGATGTTCTACAAGGAACACCGCTATGCAAAGTAAGAACTAGAGCTACCAGTTTTTAAACAAGTTTCTACAACATCTTTAGGTTTCTTTTATTTCATTAATCTCATTAATGAAGTCCCATTTTATTTTGCTACACAAGCATAACATTTGAAACGAAATCTGCAATATAACATATATCTCATATATATATAATATAAACATTCGTCTCAGGCAGTAATATGATCTCATCACAGAACATTGCAGCGGAAGAACATATATGAAATATTGGATATACTAGGACGTCCGTGTTTTAATATGAGCCTGTATAAAACACGGATTCCACGGTCGCGATGAATAGCCAAACCCACATCCCTAGACCCCTACGAGAGCGGCAAGCAACACTGCCAATTCTAGGGTTAGCAGACCCGGTCTCGACACATCGAGATGGTCTCCCACTGGACCCTAGAACCCGCTTACTTGTGCTCCCCGCCTTAGGTCTACCTAATGCAGAAAAGTAAATAATATACAATGGTGACATCATCCTCAGCCCGGAAGTGCCCCAATAAAAGAATATTACATACAAATGAATTTTACATGAATGAAAAAGAAAAAAACTCTTATCTCACATAAAACCCCCGGCTATTCAAACGCGACGATCCAATACAACATTTCACAGCAACACATAATATCTCATATCATCAACGTAAGCAAGTATGCGTATCCCAATTGTCGTTGATGTATAGCAACGAAGCCGGCGATACACCACATACTACGCTTACGGTCATAGAAAAGAAAGTGTAAAACTACAACAGTTGGAATCCGCAACCTTCTTAGAGATCGCATGCTTAACCAAATGAATTCCTTAGACATCGCATGCCTAACAATTATAAACCCCGCGTTTTAGTCTCATTATCGAAAACTCTTTTCAATATCAAGTCGGGCAATTCAACAAGATTCCCGACATATTTGATCGAATACTCGTCGCAAACTTTAGTAGACGGCCGCACCCCCGGATGCCGTCGATGAAGTGCACTAAGGCGGAACACCGCTGCCGCGAGCACCCGAACGGATGCTTTTGGCGACGGGGTTCTCCTATAGTCACTTGGTCGGGGCTATGGGGCATGGCTGTCTATTAAGTTTACCCGGCGAGTATCCGGGTACATTACGTAATTGCGACGGACTTTTGATCACATCAAAATTCCGTGGCAACCGATCAATTGAGACTAAAGTGCTATGTTTATAATATTCAAATCAGTTATCTCATAACAAGATGTGGATTCCAAATATTGTATCACATTCCAGATAAATAGACAATGTTAAACTTTCCGATCGAATATCAAACACCCAAGTTTTCCCAAAAAGTTCAACACTTGAAATAAGTTTTAAAACATCCACTTCATGCCACAGTACCAACGGTCTAGCCGTAGAAGGGTCAAGCCAACGCCTCACATGTGGCACGCCGTACTGCCCCAAACCTTAAGGTTCAAAAGGCAGTTCAAGATGGTCACATAATCGAGTTAAGCTTTGTTGTCTTCTAGATGGTCCATCGCGTTACTTGCACTACTTAGAACGTTCTTAAACAACGGAAAAATCCAACACTTGGAAATTTCCCGACAGGAGAAAAAGTGGGTTATTTATATCCGGTCGAACTTTTTAACAAGTTCTAAAATTACCTGGAAACACACAAAGACGAAGTCAAACTTTCCGATCGAATCAACGAGTCCCCAATACAACCCAGAAAACTCAACTTTTGAGTACAAATTAAAATACTCAGAAACAACAGAAAATATCTTAGGGAAATTACTGTGCAAATATTAAAGGATGACGTCATCATGTGACCGCGGAACCGCCGCAGGTGCTAAGCTCGTGCCGCGGTTCCACGGCTCTTTGGGCGCCAACTTTTGTCGTTTTGTACAATATTCCTTATAATTTCCTGCTGAATTTTTTAAGCATTTTTAATTTGGAAAAATCCACAATTTCAAAAAATGTACAGAGAAGGGTTTTATCGGGGTTTTCCGGGTTCGATCGGACTTCTAACATCATCTACACTTCGCCTAAAACTCTAGCTTGGCTCTGATACCACTGTTGGTCAGGCAGCCACCTCATCCAATAGGGTCACCGTGGCACCAACGGGTCCCTCAGCAGCTACTTTTTACGCATGCCCCCTCGCGAGGACTACAACCCGCCGGAACACCTTCCGGTCTCGGGACACCCTGGGGGTAAGAGCCTATGCTTCGCCACACTGTCACACAGTGAGAACCCCCCATTGGTCGACATCCAACACCTAGTAGCTCTGATACCACTGTAGGGTTGCTAGGCACGCGCACAAGGGTCTACGAGGCATCAACCATGCCCGATTAAAATTTTAGCCGTGCCGAACAACCCGAAGCCGGATCTTTAAACTAGGGTTTAGACGATAACATGCATGTTAAACACTTTAACACTAAATGAAAGGGATTACAACTTTTGTAGATCCGGTCCTTCACTTCTTAAGCTCCGTGTTGAGGTCCCTTCGCCGTAATCATCGTGTTCTGGACTCTCGAGAGGTTCCACGAAGAGAAAGATGCAGTCTTGCTTCCGATCTTCGATACAAAGATGATCTACCTTGAAGTTTCGTTAACACAAGCTATCACTCATGAAATGATGTGAACACCCTCATCTAAATGGCAAGGATAGATGAGGATGATGAAGTAGGATTTTTCTCTCTCATTTATAATCTTTTTCTCAGTCACTTTCATCACAAAAAAAAGCTTTTTCATGAAGGAACTCAAGGAAGAAGAAGATGAATGAAGATGATCACTTAATCCTTTTGTGATAAACAATGAATTATTGTAGTGGTTACAAATCTAACCAAGGGTTAAGCATGAGAGAGTTAACCCTTGTAGAGAGTTAGCTAGAGTTAGTGGTTTGAATTGGGTTAACATAATATCTCACAAAAATATCAAGCAACTACAAAGTCAAAGCTTCATGAAGCTTCATGAAAGCTTCATGCAAAAGTTAACCCTAATCCAAACCCTAACCAAGTTTAAACCCTAATCCATTATTAAATTTGTAACCCTAACATGTGACAATATTATATATCACATATACAATATATTTTGTAACAATAGAAAATAATACAATTAACATATATCGCATATATATCAATGTATTATCCCGTGAGAAAATGAATCTTTTAGTGAGCTAATATTAGTTAATGTAATTTAATATATCATATATATTATTATACATTAAATTATCGAATCAACACTTGATCCGATAATCCGGCTATTTCACAAATAACCGACTAATATGATGACCCGGCTATATCACATATACCCGGCCGATATCTCATATCGAGAGAATCCAATACGGTATCAGATACCGCATTATCCTCGGTCCCGCACATATCATCACATATGTGCTCCTACTCCGTTTTGCCTGAGCCAAGAAACCTCTGTGTAGGACTCTAAAGAATCGTCAATACGCCGGCAGTAGGTGATGATCATATCAAACACCCACAAGCTGCAAGCGGTCAGCTAAACGTAACAGCTACCCAGGTATTGAGCGCTCAGATGATCAACAAGAATGCCTGTACATTCTCCTGTGAATCCAATCAGTAACACTCCCGTACAGTCCGGTCTCGTCGTTTGATATGTCGCATATCTCGCCTAGGGGTGGTAAACGTCAGACCCCAATAGCTTGATAAGTCGTGTCGATATGAGGTCTATAACAGTTCGAGAAACTACTGATAACACTTACCAGTAAATCTCAGCAACCCTGGCCAGGGATTTCCAGTTATAGCCAATCGAACACAGCGCAACATCAACTCCCTATACCGGGAGAGACGAATCCCCTCCTATCGCTCATTGCCTCCATGTGATTCGGGACTGTACCCAAAAGCCACCTTTTTGCACGCCCTCTTGGACGTGGTATGATGGAAATCAAAGCACAGTGGGAATCACAGAAGACTCTATGACGATCTCGGGTTAACAGACTACTCTGTACCAGTGTTACCGGAGAACTGCCATCTGACGTAAGGTATAATACCATCTGGGAGTTCTCGGCGAGTCCGTCCAGTGTACCCAGTCTCCACTGAGCACCTGTACACCATCCTTGATGTCAAACACCGATGGATATGGGATCATCCATCGTCCATCATATGGGTCAAGATGCGTATACGCTAGTCTACTCTGGTGTATCGATGCCCTGTCTCGATACACCCTCGACTAGGAACAATTATAGGATGTACTCGTCGACTACCGTGGCCCCACTAGTATGATCTCATCATAGTCCCAGTAGTCGACTACATATCCTAAGGACTTTATCAACATGTAATATAGAGACAATCAGAGTACATGTTAAGATAAAGTGCAACCAGATAGCATACTATCATGTCGAGCAAGAAAGTCCTCCCTATATATGTCCTAGCATCCACTACAATATACATCGTATGTACAGTAATGGCCTCTAGGGCATACATATAAGTAACAGATTCTAATACTTGTCGCATATTCTACGTCATTGTTAGAATTGCGTCTTTACCCTATTTTTTTAAGATATAGTTGTACTGTGACTAGTAGCCGTAGGACACTGCACGTATTATTGATGGTTCATGTTGCACGAGCATGGATTGTATGCTACACACACCGTCAATAATTGCCATGTCACACACACAAACCATTATAGATATTATATTAATTATCATATTTGACTTTTAGCTACAAAGAAACCTTGCTCATATTTTACTTATACCCAGGGGGGTATACTACCTCATTTACTTATAGGTAGACATCTATACTTAGCTGTACCTTATTGATTTCGCATACATCCGGTTTCAGCTACATATTTTCCTTTATATGCTCGCATTTCAGTTAAGTCGCACATATTGTATTCATGGATTTGCGCATTCTTATATGGATTTTTCATGATGTTTTCTGGATTTGGGAACCGCGGAAGTTCATGAAATTATGCATTAATTGAAAAATCCGGTTTTCTTGATATGATATTTGCGCATCCACCATGAGTTTTATCGGTTCTGATTTATATATACCTCTACGAGGAGGCGTCGAGGCCGTAGAGGGTACATGGTGGGGCCCGGAGGTACTCGGGGCAAGAATGGGGTGTCGATGTACCACGCCGATGAGCCCGGCAGGGGAGCCATACCATCCGGGGACAGTACCAATGACTCAGCGGTGACCAAGGGGATACCGTTGGGAGTCATGTACGTATGGATACGTGAAAAGACGAGGGTCAGAGCTAGGCACTCGTGCTTTTTGGGATAGCGTATGATACGTACCTATCAGGATGCTAGACTTGGTGACGGCATCTTATAGATCAGTATTTCTGTGTCGATACTTGGCACATTGTTTTCATGATATTTCTTTTAACACCTTTTGTATATATAACAGGGGATTTAGCCGTTGTTATATATGCCCTTACACCAATATTAGTGGAGTGGGACGCTAATATATGTGTATTGACCCCGTCATATTTATTTCTGTATATATAAATTTAGGATGCTAGAATCTTACTTGAGATTTGATTTGGGATATTAGGTGATTCATTGAGATTGGATACCGGATACATATGAGATTGTCGATTTGTACATTCGGGATATAGGAGATTATTCGATATTGTAAATTGAGGAGATGTGAGACTTATATGATATGAGAGCCCAACATGGGGGCTGATTGAGGAATTGTGAATTTGAGTGTTTTGATGGATTGTGATCCTACCACGATGTCAGGATTCCGTGGGAATGACATATTTCACTCCATACCTCACACTTATCTATTTATGCACCGTTTCATGTATTAGTAGTACCTGTTAGTGTACCCTTCATGATTACTGCATATCTACATTCTCATATCCCTATTGCATGATTATTGCATACTATTGTCATATTACTATTGCTTCATATATTGATTGTACATTCTAGTGTACTTTCCATTATTCTGCATTCACATGACCTGTCATTAGTGTTAAATTGGATATCTTAGATTCATGCTGTACGTACATACCTACGATTACCTGCATATGTTATCTACTATTCACGAGTTGGCAACTCACCCCCGTTGTGCCACAGGTGTTGCAGGGTGTTCCCCAGAGTAGTCGAGGCATGCTATTCACCTATCATCTTTTGCTACAGATACTGCATCGGCTCACAGTGTGCTATTTTGCTTAGGTGGGTTTTGGTGGTTATCTGTATTTTGTATTGTGCATTCGTTGTATCTTGTACTCTCCATCTACTATTATGTTGTTGACTTAAAGACTTGGTGAGAACGTTATTGTATATTATTTGTGGATTTGTTGTCATTTATACAGCTTTATCTCTATTATCTTTATTTCTTCGTTACGGCGTCGTATATTTGTTGTGGTTGATGTTTTCCGCCGTTGGGCGTGTATTTGCTCCCGTTTTTGGATGCTTCATTTATATTTATGTTGTACCCATTTTTAGGGCTAGTTTTTGCCAAGGGGGTGCTGCCAAAATTTTAAAGAAAGAAAGTTGGACTTTTAAAGAATTTGGGTTGTGATTTCAAATTGTTTCAAAACTGCTATTATCCTTTCTTGTCTTTTTATTGGTTTAGATTTCTAGGTTTTGGCTTTCTTCTACTGCGTTACGTCTTTAGGCGTTGCGTAGTATTAGGGCCGTCACGTGCCAATTTCGGGTCGTGACAAAGTTTGTATCAGAGCGCTAGGGTTTACCCTTCGGAGTGTAGAATGACCTTGGTATGATGGAATAGGTAGCTTAAGCAGAGTAACGTAGTGTGTGTATGTCTGCAGCATACTCACGATGCGGTACTTCGCCTTAAGTGACCTAAGTACAAATTGCTTGAAATTCCTTCCTTGATGATTCATATCCTTGTGATTCGATTTCGGTATTCTTATCGAATCTTATATCTATTTATAGCCTTGCCATCGATGACTATGGGGACTCAGAGTGATGCAGCGAGGGCCGAGGTCAGAGTTGGCTCGGGTGAGACGAGCACTGACCAGGATGGCACGCTAGTTGCACAGGTGCAGACGGATCAGCCTTCGACATATAGTATCGATAGGCTTGTGGCAGAGATGCAGGACTTTCGCCAGACTATGAGTTCATTGGTTGATGTCGTTCGAGCGATGCGACAGGCGGTTGTTACCCCTGTTACTCAGTTGTCCCTTGCGATCAGCATGCAGCAGTCCGTCACCTATATAGCACCCGTGGTTGCAGCCCCAGTTGACGAGGCACATATTCTAGAGACGCTGAGAGTTCCAGGACAGTAGAGGACTCGTACCAGTGTACCTGCCCAGAGACAGAGGTTTGGTCATCGAGACAGATTTCATGGCCGTCACGGGAGTAGCAGAGGCTTAGGATGAGGACAGTCGTTCAGCTCTCATTCCCAGGAGGGTCAGCAGTCAGCGCGTGGATGTTTTCGATGCGGAAGCCTTTAGCACTTCGTCAGGGATTGTTCCTCAGCACGGCGTCAGGATCGTACTCAGAGAGGCCATGGACATGGAAGGTTCGCTCAGAGGGCTCAGTCTACCAGAGGAGTTCAGCCAGTTACGGGTAAGGAGCAGACACAGGAGTTTGCTTCTACTCATCGGGACGCGCAGGCGTCCAATGCAGAGTTTTCTGGTATCCTTATTTCGTATGTTCTTTTGATGTATTCGTTTGCTTTCCACACTTGTACCGTGGTTGGTACGAGAGTCGTGTAGGTAGATTAGCCGTTTGTTTGTTTTAACTTCTGTCAGCGATTCTTTTGTTGCGCGACACGTATTTCAGTTGTGTTCCAATCGGATAGGAGATAGAGATTTCTCCGTCGTTTTGATCCTTCTAGAGATGTTGGATTTGACGTTCTCCTGGGCACGGACTGGTTAGCTACGTGCTAGGCGTCTGTGGACTACCGTGAGGAAACAGTCAGGTTTGGTTTCCCCCGGCGAGTCAGTTCTTGTTGTGCAGGTGGACAGTGGTGTCGCCTCTCAGAGCTTGAATTCAGCCTTTTTCGCTAGTCGGCTTTTAAGGAGATGTCGTGGATTCTTGGCGTTCATTAGTGGTACCGAGGCCACAGCGGGTTGTAGGACCGGGTTCCTTTCGTGCGAGAGTTTTCCGACGTTGTTCCAGATGAGCCGGCGAAGCTTAGGGAGCTTTAGGATCAGCTGCAGAGTTGTTGTTTAGGGAGTTTTGTGCGTCTGAGTGTTTCGCTTTTGGAAGCTCCTATTTCTGTTCGTCAAAAAGAAAAACGGCAGTTTAAGGTTGTGTATCGACGGATCGTTAATTGAACTGGCTTACGGTGCGGATAGGTATCCTTTACCTTGCATTGACGATTTCTTCGATCAGCTCCGCAGTGCGAGACATTTTCTAAGTTTGTTGGGATCAGGTCATCATTATTGCAGGTTCGGAGTGATGGCATTCCGAAGACTGCCTTATGCGTGCTACGGGCTTTGTGTATTTTGGTGAGTCATTGGATTCACTGATGCCCTGGCAGCATTCGTAGCTATGATGAACTGGATTTCTTTAGGCCGTTCCTCGACCAGTTATTGTTGTGTTATTTACGACATTCTGGTCTATTTAATGTGTCTTGAGGAACAGGAGTAGCACTTGAGGATTTGTTTTGCAGATACTGGGAGAGTCCCAGCGGTTTGCTAGATTCTCGGAGTGTTCCTTCAGGCTTGTTTCTGTTGACTCCTAGGTCTTGTAGTCATGGGAGACGGTTTCGTATGGTTCCGAGGATGATCGTGGCTGTACAGCTTAGGCCCAGACTTGTGAGCAGGACGGTGGTCCGCAGATTTTTAGGCTTAGCAGGTTTTTACCGCTGTTTCGTGCAGGATTGCTAGAGTAGTGCTGCACCGTCGACTGAATTGACCGGAAGGGAGGTTTCTTTTCTTTGGACTGAGGCATGTGTGCTGAGTTTTCGGCAGTTGAAGATTCGGTTAACAACTATATCGGTTCTTTCTTTATTTTTGGTTCGGGCGACCTTGTTGTTTAACTGTAATGTTTTTTGAGTGGGGCTCGAGTGTGTACTGAGGTGACATTGTAGAATTATCGCTTTTGCTTCCCTACATTTGGAGGAAGTACGAGAAGGATATTCCACTCATGATCTGGAGATGGCCGTGGTGGTTTTTTGTTGGAGATTTGGAGACACTACTGGTTCGAGAGTCGTGTCAGATGTTCACGGACCACCAGAGCTTAATGTACATCTTCCTGCAGCGGATTTTGATTGTTGTGATAGTCTTCTGCGGATTTACAGTTCTTGTGCGATCGTTGAGTACAGCTTAAGTTCGTCTCTACGGAGGGGACAACTTGCTCATGTCCATGCCCGACCACTTTTCTTTAATCGCTTTCGCGAGACACTGCCCGCCGATGCTCGTTCGTCAGAGATACATGAGCATACTCGGCTGGGTAATGATTCGGAGTCCTTGATTTGTGATAATGGTGTGCTAAGTTAGGGACGCGTTTGTGTACCTGATGTTATCGGGTAGAGACATGAAATCCTAGAGCAATGCACATCAGTCAACTCTCTGTATTCATTCAAGTTCCACCAACATCGACGTGACTTGTGAGATAGTTACGGGTGGATAGGGATGTAAAGAGAAGTTTCAGGTTTCGTTTCAAAGTGTCTGTCTGGTTGTGTGCTTGGGTCGAGCATCTGAGGACGGCTGGAGAGTTACAAACCTTTAACCATTCCAAAGTAGGAGTGGGAGCAGATCTCCACGAATTTCGTTATGGTTTCTACCCAAATTAGTCAGGATGTGACTCCATTCGGATTCTTGTCGTCCGGTTATACTCAGTTTGCTCGGTTGTTCTTGTTAAGTTGTGCGTTTGTGCTATTTGTTTTCGGCAGTTGCGGATCGTCACTCGCCATGGTTAGGGTTCTCATTCGATAGCTGTTATCAGGAGACACTCCAATTGGCAACCTTTAGGTTTAAGGGTTAGGTCATGTCGATCACCAGTCTGTTGTTTTCTGACTCTGCGTAAGTAGGATTTTGGACCCCAGCTAGTCTAGAGATTTCGGAGATGATCCAGTTGATTCAGGTCAGGATGAGAGTAGCCCAGTGCGGATAAAGGTCTCATGCCGACTATGTTGGTCATAGACTTAAGTGCGCAGTGGTAAATCATGTATTCCTATGGATTTTTCCGATAAATGACGTGTTGGATTTTGGGAATCTTGTCCCAGGATTTTTAGGTCCTTTTGAGATCCTATAAGCGAGTTAGTTTCGTTGCCTTTAGGTTGGCACTTCCGCCCAGATTATTGAGTCTTCACCCCGTATTCCTTGTGATGATACTTTACAATTACCTTCATGACCTTTCTCACATGATTCAGCACCAGACCATTTAGCTTGGACGCGATCTTTCATTCACCAGCAGCCAATTGTATTAATGGCTCGACAGGTGAAGAAACGTCGGTCAAGGATCTTGCCATCTATGAAAGGGTTTTTCTTGGACGTAGCCGTATAGTGAGGTAATCACTTGGGAGGCTGCGAGCGAGATTTGAGAGTTGTAATCTTCTCTTTGAAGGTACGCGCAGCAGTATATTTTTAAATTCGGGGACGAATTTCTTTTAAGGGGGGAGATTGTAACACCTTAGAATGTGTTTTGTGGCTAATTTTATTTTAATGTATGGTTTTTAATAAAAGTCTACCAAATTGATTTTAAATTATTTTATCCTATTTAATGGATATTTTATTAGATTTTTCCTAGGCTTGCACACACTTGTGCATGATAACTAGGGTCGTAATTTGGGGTTTAGCCATGATTAGTATCATGGTGAGCTAACCATTTCTTTAAGCTAGTTTTAAAATTTATATTAAGTGCTTTGGGTTTTCTTTGCATGGTTGTTCTTTTAAAAAGAAAAAAGAAAAATGAATGAAAAAGGGTTTTAAATATTGGTTTGAATTGTTGACCTTGAGGGAGAGAGAGAAAGAAAGCATGGGGCTTCATGGCCCAAGCCTTTCCTCATTAATAAAGTGAGAGAGAGTGAGAAGGGGGGTTGTTGTGTTTCTCTCATTCTCACCCTCACTCTCATTTCTCTCATTCTCTAATTCTCTCATACACACACACACACCCAGAACAGCATCAGCAAGCAGCTCCAGCAGCAGAGAAGCAAGCAGCGGCATCAGCAAACAGCAGCAGCAACCAGCTTCTGTAGCAGCAGCAGCAGGAGCCCCAACAACTTGCAGCAGCTCTTCTTCCTCCATACACTCCTTTACCTACTTCCTAGGGTTGCATAGGGTATAATTCTTGAACCCAATTCCCCTAGTTGCTTAGCTTGTGTGTAGATTAGCTTCGGTTTGCATTTTAAGTGAGTTCTATGCTAAATTATGGTGATTTATGTGGAATGTTGATTAAGTGATGATTGTGTTAGTTAACCTAGCCTATTTTAGAGTTATTAAAGTCACCTTAACTGAGTTCAACCCAGGTTTCACTAAAATACCATTGGGTTTGCTTTTTGTGCAAAATTAGCGTTTTTAAGCGATATATTAGCATTCTGTGTTCAGCTTTTCACCCGGATCCTTCAGAACAAAATTGAGAAAACTGGGGCATGCTTATTAGGTCTAGAACACACCACCAGAACACGAGCCCCAAATGCTTTGTCTTGGCCGCAGATTTAATACATCTGGCCGCAAATTGCGGCCAGGTAGGGGGCTGGGTTGTTGGGGTCTTGGTTAGGATTCTCTGCTGTCTTTTCTAGTGTTTTGGCATGTGTAGTTTTGTGAGATTTGACCTGTAGGAAAATCTGGGACAATATATCGTATTTCTAGTTCGTTGTGTTTGCGCGATACACGCGATACGTGAGTGGGTTCTGTGATCCAGCGTGTCGCGGCGTGTCACGGTAGTTTTAGACGCGTATACACACGTTTCAGCGTATCGTGCACACGCGCGTTTAGTTCGCGACGCGAGTTTCTCGTTTGGTCTCGATATCGCGTTTTGCGGAATATTTGGCTTATACATGGATTTCTTGTCTCATTTTCAGGTTTGCAGGAGAGTACATCGGGCGCAGCTACAAAGGGGAACAGGTGGTAGGATTCACCTAGCGTGGAGCGCTGGTGAGTAGATTTAACATCTACGGTGGAATCGCCCGCATGGCGTTTGCGTCTGGGCAAGGATTCTAATACTTGTCGCATATTCTACGTCATTGTTAGAATTGCGCCTGTATCCTATTTTTTTTAGATATAGTTGTACTGTGACTAGTAGCCGTAGGACATTGCACATATTATTGACGGTTCATGTTGCACAAGCACGGATTGTATGCTACACACATACCGTCAATAATTGCCATGTCACACACACAAACCATTATAGATATTATATTACTTATCACATTTGACTTTTAGCTACAAAGAAACCTTTCTCATATTTTACTTTAACCCAGGGGGGTATACTACCTCATTTACTTATAGGTAGACAGCTATACTTAGCTGTACCTTATTGATTTCGCATACATCTGGTTTCAGCTACAAATTTTCCTTTATATGCTCGCATTTCAGTTATGTCGCACATATTGTATTCATGGATTTGCGCATTCTTATATGGATTTTTCATGACGTTTTCTGGATTCGGGAACCGCAAGAGTTCATGAAATTATGCATTAATTGAAAAACCCGGTTTCCTTGATATGATATTTGCGCATCCACCATGAGTTTTATCGGTTCTGATTTATATATACCACTATGAGGAGGCGTCGAGGCCGTAGAGGGTACATGGTGGGGCCCGGAGGTACCCCGGGGTAAGAATGGGGTGTCGATGTACCACGCCGATGAGCCCGGCAGGGGAACCATACCATCCGGTGACAGTACCAATGACTCGGCGGTGACCAAGGGGATACCGTTGGGAGTCATGTACGTATGGATACATGAAAAGACGAGGGTCAGAGCTAGGCACTCGTGCTTTTTGGGATAGCGTATGATACGTACCTATCAGGATGCTAGTCTTGGTGACGGCATCTGATAGATCAGTATTTCTGTGTCCATGCTTGGCACATTGTTTTCATGATATTTCTTTTAACGCCTTTTGTATATATAACAGGGGATTTAGCCGTTGTTATATATACCCTTACACCAATATTAGTGGAGTGGGACGCTAATATATGTGTATTGACCCCATCATATTTATTTCTGTATATATATATTTAGGATGCTAGAATCTTACTTGAGATTTGATTTGGGATATTAGGTGATTCATTGAGATTGGATACCGGATACATATGAGATTGTCGATTTATACATTAGGGATATAGGAGATTATTCGATATTGTAAATTGAGGAGATGTGAGACTTATATGATATGAGAGCCCAACTTGGGGGCTGATTGAGGAATTGTGAATTTGAGTGTCTTGATGGATTGTGATCCTACCACGATGTCAGGATTCCGTGGGAATGACATATTTCACTCCATACCTCACACTTATCTATTTATGCACCGTTTCATGTATTAGTAGTACCTGTTAGTGTACCCTTCATGATTACTACATATCTACATTCTCATATCCCTATTGCATGATTATTGCATACTATTGTCATATTACTATTGCTTCATATATTGATTGTACCTGCTTGTGTACTTTCCATTATTCTGCATTCACATGACATGTCATTATTGTTAAATTGCATATCTTAGATTCATGCTGTACGTACATACCTGCGATTACCTGCATATGTTATCTACTATTCACGAGTTGGCAACTCACCCCCGTTGTGCCACAGGTGTTGCAGGGTGTTCCCCAGAGTAGTCGAGGCAGGCTATTCACCTATCATCTTTTGCTACAGATACTGCATCGGCTCACAGTGTGTTATTTTGCTTAGGTGGGTTTTGGTGGTTATCTGTATTTTGTATTGTGCATTCATTGTATCTTGTACTCTCCATCTACTATTATGTTGTTGACTTAGAGACTTGGTGAGGACGTTATTGTATATTATTTGTGGATTTGTTGTCATTTATACAGCTTTATCTCTATTGTATTTATTTCTTCGCTATGGCATCGTATATTTGTTGTGGTTGATGTTTTCCGCCGTTGGGCGTGTATTTGCTCCCGTTTGGGGATGCTTCATTTATATTTATGTTGTACCCATTTTTGGGGCTAGTTTTTGCAAAGGGGGTGCTGCCAAAATTTTAAAGAAAGAAAGTTGGACTTTTAAAGAATTTGGGTTGTGATTTCAAATTATTTCAAAACTGCTATTATCTTTTCTTGTCTTTTTATTGGTTTAGATTTCTGGGTTTTGGCTTTCTTTTACTGCGTTACGTCTTTAGGCGTTGCGTAGTATTAGGGCCGTCACGTGCCAATTTCGGGTCGTGACATCATTATGGAGACAGTCCGTAGAGCAAAACATATTATTTTAAGGACGTTGCTGTCCAACATTCCCTATTTTGGACGAATGTTAGTTTAATGACATTTCGGTCCAATGTTCCCTGCTTGGGATAGGGATTAGTTTAAGGACATTTCGGTCCATTATCGTCTTGTGCGCACGTGTATTTGGTACGTGGTCGAGTAAATAATGATAATATGAAATGCGCCTAATTTGGGTGCGATCCGATTTGAGGTGTGCACGTCAATTTGGAAGTGCATCAATATAAGATATATCATTCCCTATCTTGACGAAATTTTATATCAAGTTGAGACGAGAAAGGAGTTGTTGGTTGTTGGGACCCACCACCTATCTAAACACGTTGAGGAATTATAACGACATATATCAGAGGTGTGGAAAGATGTACCCTTGAACCAAATCCCGTATTTGAGGGAAAAAGGGGTTGTTGTAGACCTAAGAATCATTAGTCATATTTGAGACTAAGATTACATTAGGAGATATGGGATGAATATCATTTTGGATATCATCAGTCATTTTTGAGACTAAGATCAGTTTGGAAATCACGAGCATATGGGCTCGACTGATTTAAAATCAAAGAGGTTTAACCTCAGGAAACTTAGCCAATTTGGGTTAAGATTAGGTTTCTGTAACACCCAGCAGTCCTAAGCACTAAGATATACAGCACTCACGTGTGTTTCACGTGGGACGCTGGCATAGTACTAAGCACTAATCTTTTCAGGCGCTCATGTGCTTTTCACGTGAGGCGTTGGGTTTTTAGCCTTGGGCGCTCACGTGCTTTTCACGTGAGGCGCTACAATAGTGCTAAGCACTAATTTCTCTAGCGCTCACGTGTGTTTCATGTGAGGCGCTATCTTTTTGGAGATTTAATCTCTGTTGATGTTTTTAGAGAACTTAAATTTCTATTAATGTCATTTTGACCATTAACGATTTCCAAGATCATTATTTTGAGGATCTGGGATCATGTTCCTTAAGAACTAAGTTCTTGATTTGAAGGAACTAAGTTCCTGGAGTATTATGAACTCCATGTTTTCCATGTTCATGTTTTCAGAGAGGTTAAATCTCTTTTAATGGTGTTTTGACCATTAAGGATCACCAAGATCACTATTTTGAGGATCTTGGATCGGGTTCTTTAAAGAACTAAATTCTTGATTTGAAGGAACTGAGTTCTTGGAGTATTTTGGGATCCCTCTTCTTTCTCTTTAAATTTGTTCTTTCCTGAATCTTTGATTCTTAAGAACAAGATCTTCCCGATGAGAATTAAATTCTTAATTTGTGGGAGACTTGTCTTGTGGATCTCAGATCCGGAAAAAGAACCAAGTTCTTTTTACAAGGGTTAAACTCTTAGATGTAATATTATAAATGATAGAGATATTTTGATCTCTTTTCTTTACCTAGGGTTTTGAGAAGGAAGCTCTCCTTCCTTGAAAATTGAATTCTCTGTTCTTTCTATCTATGGTCTCTTCCTCTCTCCGTGTGTTCACACTGTGTCTCTCTGTGGTAGTCGTTCCTCTAAGATTTGAACTCTCTGGTCCTTTATATAGTGGAGGTAGATTGTTAATTGGTTTTGAGAAAATATCTCATTGAGAGACTCCAATTGATTTAGTTGGTCTCAAAATTGATTCGGGGAATTTTATCCACCGTTGGATTTTTGATCCAAGGACTTCTATTTTACAGATTGTGTTTTCTTGTTTCTAACAAGATTGGGGAAATATTTTCCCATATACAGAATTTATTCTATAAAATGGTGATTTTTAATCACCATTGGATTTTTAATCCAAGAGTTCTCTGTTTTACAGAAAGCAATCACTTTTGTTAAGAAAGATTGAGGGAATATATTACCAAAAATAGAATTTTATTTTATTAGTGGATCATTAATCTAACCGAGAGTATCTTTCTTATTTAGAAAGATTTGGGAGATATTTTCTCATAATAGAATTTGATCCTATATTTTGATGATTTACCATCTCAGCTCTGTTTAACAGAGAGTATCGTAGAATTTAGTTCTACTTGGACGCTGGCTCTCACGTGTTGTGGACGTAAGAGCCACTTAAGAATTTAATTCTTAAGATGGGTATTCCTGTGCTTTGCACATTGGCGCCCGCGCGATGAGCACGTGCGGCGCCATATAAGAATTTAATTCTTACTCAGAAAGTACTTCTGTGTTTTGCACATTGGCGTTGGCGCCCTCATGAGAAGCACGTGGGGTGTTGCCCCACTAATGAAGGTTTCCTTTCACCATCTCTCTCTGCTTTTCCTGAGTCAAACTTTCTTTTCCAATACCTTCTCTTGTTAGAGCTTGGAAATTTTTCCACCATGCATAACATTTTCTGTGCCGAGACTTAAATGCCTCCCTTTATAATCTAAGCAATGCTCCTCTTCTCTCTCACATTCAGATAATCATTTTAACAGAGAAGAGTCATGGCTTGCAATCGTCCACATGCTAATCGGCAGTCATGAGAGGTGCCTATCGAGGAAATTGTTTCTCGTTTTTTTGCACGCTAGGTGAATCCTGCTCTCATGGATGACCAATGTGATACGGTGCTGCACGAGCTCTAGACTCGTAGAGGATCTCCTCTCCCCATCGGCTCCATTTGGCTCCGGATGTTCTTCCTATCCGTGCTCGATGACTTTCCCCCTCATCCAGCGGAGATGACTTCGGCGATGCTTGACGCAGCGGAGGACATGATCAAGTGCTTTCATGAGGCACTTTTGATTACCAAGCCTGTGAAGGATCGCTCTGTTCAGCTGCTAAGCCAGATACGGGCTCAGCGGACCATCATGTCTGCCTTCGCCGATGGGCATGGCGCTAACCGATGTGGAGCAACTCCTCGTGAAGATCGCCGCTTCGACATGGTGGAGAAGGCTGGGAGGTCTTTAGAAAACTTTATTCATAGTTTTGTAAACCCTTGTACTTTTGATCCCGTGTTTGGTGATCTATTTCCTGTAGCATAAAATGTTTATTTAAATGCTTTCCTTTTATCGTTGACCACCGAGTGTTGCATTTCTAACACCTGTTCTTCCTCTGATCGTATTGTTGCAACCTACATGTTTGCATGTGCACTTCACCCTTTTGGATTTTTGCTAAGTGCAAACGCCACTGATGTGCTCGCGTCATGCACTAACCTTCCACCTATGAATTAGCCTTCTTTCACACATATCTGTAAATGAAACTTAAACCGGTGAAAACAAATGCCCCCAACTACTTTACTCATGGAGTTATACACGTTAGTGAAGTAGTGTAAAGTAATACGTAGCATACAAACGGTTTTGGGATGGCGTATCGTACAGAACTTTTTAGAATCTTGATCTGAGAAGATAGCGAGTGGACACAAGCGTCGTCATCTATCATTAACTCAGGTCTTGATCCTTAAGAAACGTAATTCCGAGCACCGAGGTCTATGAGTTGCGCCTTTCTGTTTCTTGATGTCTTAATTTAGCGCCAATTAGTTTATTCACTCGTCTTAGAGTCTCTAGTTTATTTACTCATTTTGGAGTCTGTAGTTTATTTACTCATTTCGGAGTTTCTAGTTTATGTACTCATTTCGGAGTTTGTAGTTTATTCACTCATTTCGTAGTTTCTAGTTTATGTACTCATTTCGGAGTTTCTAGTTTATGTACTTATTTCGGAGTGCTTTTTGTTTACCTCCCTTGGGTTTACTGGCAAACTTGTCCTAACGTTATATGTAGATAACCCCCATTCTTTACGACAGAGGACCGTTAGGTTTGTGGTACCAGGGTTTTAGTACCGTCGCGTTGGCTGATGTATTTCTCGATGTGCAGTCTTCAAACTGTTGTTCGAGTAGCCCCGCGACTATCGTGTCTCTGATCCCTTCGGGGGCTGGATAAGACGTCTTCAAGTAATCTCCTTAGTTCAAATTACCGTGAGAAGGGCAAGCATTAGGAATTTACCATGATGTTTCTTACTTGAGGTTAGGCTCAATTTAGAGCCCTGCTGAGTCATAACCACTCTGCTATGGTGTAGGATGATCTCCGATAGTCTTTTACGCTTTATATGAGTTGCCGTCAAGACCCGAAACTGGGAATATGCCGTCACTTCATTTTTTGTTTTGACGATGTCACGCCGATTCTTTGCTGAAGTAGGGTAGACATCTGTAGGATCTCTATGCTACGTGTATTGCAGTTGAAGTCCAGAGTTAGGAATATGTTATTGCTCCAATTTCATTTGATAGCTGCGTTCGCATCCTGCTGAAATGAGGTGGAACTCCAGGATAGTCTCTTGGTTGTATATGTACCGTCAAGACTTGGAGCTAAGATTTTGACATGGCTCTATTTTTTCTTTGACCCTTGGGTATTTTGTTGACATTGCGTCTGCATCCTGCTGGAATGAGAAGAACGTCGGGGTGATCTCTATGCTTTAGATGTTGCCATTAAGACCTAAAGTTTGGATTTTGCCGTCATTTCACTTTTAGTTGATTGTTGTGTCTGCCACTGCTGGAATGAGGGGGGAGGAGACACAGGGATAGTCTCTAGGTTGTATATGTACCGTCAAGACCCGGAGCTAGGATTTTGCCATGGATCTAATTTTGCTTTGACCCGTGGGTCTATTTTTGACGTTGTGTCTGCATCTTGCTGGAATGAGAAGAACGTCGAGGTGATCTTTAGGCTTTAGATGTTGCCATTAAGATCTGAAGTTAGGATTTTGCCGTCGCTTCACTTTTATTTGATTGTCGTGTCTGCCCCTGCTGGAATGAGGAGGGAGGGGACATAGGGATAGTCTCTAGGTTGTATATGTACCGTCAAAACCTGAAGCTAGGATTTTGCCATGGCTCTATTTTTTCTTTAACCCTTAGGCCCCATTTTTTATGATGATGACGTTGTGTCTGCATCCTGCTTGCATAAGAAGCACGTCGAGCCGGAGTTAGGATTTTTCCATCACTTCACTTTTTTATTTGGCTTCTTATGGCCTTTGTTGACGTCGTATCTGCACCGAGAAAGTGCGTCGAGCTGGAGCTGGGATTTTGCCATTACTCCTTTTTTGTTTGACCCTTGGGTCTTTTATTGACGTTGCGTCTACATCCTGTTGGCATGAGAAGCACGTCGAGCTGATCTCTGTATTATAGATGTTACCGTCAAGATCTGGCTTTCCTTTTGATGGAGCCTGGTGGGTTTCTTTTTCATTTGTGCCTATAGATTGTATACAGGGATTAGTTTGGACTCACATGCAGGGCAGAGAAAATTTTATTTTATATTTTTTTATTATTTTTCCACGATGCTCTATCTTTTCAGCTTTTCATATCACGAAAGTTGCGATTGCCCAATCATTTCGACTATTTTTCACGGTGCCCAATCATTTTGGCTATATTTTTTTATTTACTCGTTACTTTTTATTGCGAGTTGACCAAACATTTCAGCTTACTCATACGCATTTTTTTGCGACTCGCTGAGTTTTATTACGAGTTAGGAACTTGAGATCTGATTCCAATCTTGGCATCAGCTCTGCAACTGGAATATTTCCAGGAGCGAATCATCATTTGCCTTTTTCGATTTGGACAAAAATGGCTTAGAAAACAGGGTTATGATCCTATCGACTAAGGCTTTTTGACCTTATGAGTCGTAAGGGTCTCATAAAGGTATTTCTCCCTACGAGTCGAGAGGATCTCGTAGGTGTATTTTCTCCTTAGGAGTCATGAGGATTCCTAAGCGCGTTTTCTCTTATAAGTCGTAAGGATCTTACAAGAGTGTTTTCTATAAGAGTCGCTCACCATATGGGGACATTTCTCGCCATTGGTGGAACTTGGTGGGGAATTGTTTATTTATGCCCGTGGATTGTATAAAAGGGTCGATATTGGACTACTTGTAGGGCAACTTGGGGAATATGACGACTTAAGAACAGGTTTAGATCCCTGTAACCTAAGACTTTTGAATTCTATAAGCCATGAGTGTCTCATAGGGAGGGATTCTCCTTACGAGTCGTGAGGATCTCGTAAGTGTATTTTCTCCTTAGAAATCGTGTGGAGTTCTAATTGTGTTGCTCTTTTGTGAGTCGTAACGATCTCACACAGGTATTTTCTCCTCACAAGATCGAAAGGATCCTGCAAGTGTATTTTTTTCCTACAAGATTATGCCCTTCCGGGTTTTCACAAATTTGCTGGTAGCCCTGCTGTTTTTACTCACGGCGCTCTTTTGGGTTTTCATCCATGCACATTTCGATTGTGGACGTACCGTTTTTTTACACGAAATTGCGCCCTTCCGGGTTTTCACAAGCTCGCCGGTAGTCCTGCTGTTTTTACTCACGGCGCCCTTTCGGGTTTTCACACGGCATTACGCTTATAGACGTACCGTTTTTTTTGAATTTTTTTTGCAAGTGACCCAACCGTTTGCCGGTGGGACTTAGGGGATGCTTTACCGCTGGAGTAGCTGTGTAGCCGGTAGGACTTGAGTTGCAACTTTCGCCATTGGGACTTCAATTGCAATATAAATCTCAAGAGAGCATATCACCGTATTTGGGGGCGGTGTGCTAGTTTAGGGACATTTTGGTCCATTATCGCCATGTTTGAGGCGAAATTTTAGTTTAGGGACATCTCGGTCCATTATCGCCATGTTTGAGGTGAAATTTAAGTTTAAGGACTTTTCAGTTCAATGTCGTCATATTTGAGGCGATGTTCTAGTTTAGAGACATCTCGGTCCATTGTTAGTTTAGGGACTTCTCGGTCCATTATCACCATGTTTGAGGCAAAATTTTAGTTTAGGGACTTTTCGATCTAATGTCGCCATATTTGAAGCAAGATTCTAGTTTAGGAACTTTTCGGTCCAATGTCGCCATATTTGAGACAAGGTTCTAGTTAAGGGACATCTCGGTCCGTTGTTAGTTTAGGGACTTCTCGGTCCATTGTTAGTTTAGGGACTTCTCGGTCAATTGTTGCCATATTTGAGGCGGATAATTAGTTTAAGGACTTCTCGGTCCTATATCGCCATGTTTGAGGTGGGGTTCTAGTTTAGGGACATCTCGGTCCATTATTGCCATGTTTGAGGCGAGGTTCTAATTTAGGGACATCTCGGTCCGTTATCGCCATGTTTGAGGCGAATTCCTAGTTTAAGGACTTTTCGGTCTTTCATCGCCATGTTTGAGGCGGCGGAGCTTCTTTGCATACTACACCCAGAGTTCTGACTCAGGAAGATAGCGAGCAGGCATGAGCGTCGTCATCTATCATTTACCTAAGTCGTGACTCGTCAAGCGTAGTATTTTTTGAGGAATCGGCCGTTTATTACCCGGAAGGGTCTTTCGCCATGCATATCCATGAGCAGGTGGGCTCCACCTTGGTAGACTTTGTCTATGATGTACGGGCCTTCATAGTTCAGCTCGAACTTCCCCCATTTTGCACGATTGGGGATCATTAGTCTTTTGACGACTAGCACGAGTTCACCTTGGCGGAACGTTCTCTGCCTAGTCAGTTTTTCATATGACCGTATCATCCCAGCATTATAAGCCTCCATGTTTTTTTTGTGCTATAAGGCGAGTTTCGTCGAGGGAATCGAGCTCCTCAAGCCGAAGGTGAGCATTCTCTTCATCTGTCAGCTCGTATCGAACTGCTACTCGTAGAGAAGGGAGTTCTATTTCTAGGGGAAGCACCGCTTTCGTACCAAATACCAACGCGTACGGTGTTGTATTTGTGGCCGTTTTGAACGTTGTTCGGTACGCCCAGAGAGCTTCGTGCATCCTTTCGTGCCAGTCTCTTTTATTTCTGGACACTGTTTTCTTTATAATCTTTGTCAAGGTCTTGTTGAAAGCTTCAGCTAGACCGTTGGCCCTAGGGTTATAGAATAAAGAGTGTCTCCAGTCTATTTTATGCTGTTGAGCGAAGCGGCTGATTTTATGACTTCTATAAGATGGCCCATTATCCGAGATAATTTGTCGTAGAGTACCAAACCGATAGATGACATGCGTCCTGAAGAAATGGAGGATATTCTTTGTCTTCACCTCACTTAGTGGTACTGCTTCTGCCTACTTAGAGAAGTAGCCGTTTGTTTCCAATATAAACCGATGTCCTTTGGACGACGACGGTTCAATGAGGCCAATTATATCGGTTCCCCGCATTTCGAACGGCCAGCTAGCCACGGTTGGGTGTAGCGGATTTGGATGTTGGTGGATGAAGTCCCCGTGGATTTGACACGAGTGACACTGCTTCGCATATTCGAGGCTGTCCTAAATCATTGTGGGCCAATAGTAACCCATTCTTTTGATCTTCAGCTTCACCTTTGGCCCTGCTTGGTGAGAACCACAGAGTCCGTCGTGAATTTCTTGAACGACTTTCTTTGCTACCTCCGGCCCCAGGCATCTTAGCCATAGACAGTCGACGATCTCTTATATAGAGTATCATTGACGAAAGCGAAAGAAAAAGCTCGTTTCATGAGCTGATTTCTAAACGTCGCATTTTCGGGCATTCGTCGGGACTTAAAGTAGTCTATGAAGACTTCCCTCCGGTTCTTGACCTTTTTTCGTCCTCTATTTGAAGGGCTGCTTGTTCGGTCGTTTCTTTTCTTTCGGATGACTCTATCAGATCTTCCGAAAATATATCTGTTGGCATGAGAACCCTATGGATTTGCACAATGATCTTTACGTCATCGAGGTCGTCATCAGCCAGTTCCTTAGCCAATTTAGCCAACGCGTCCGCCTTGATGTTTTCTATACGCGGTATACTCTCTAGGATGTAGGAAGGGATTTGTGTCAGCAGTTGCTGCACTCTTTCACAATACTTTATCAACTCTGGCTTGCACGTCTGATAGTTTCCATTTACTTGGCTAACGATCAGCTGGGAGTCTCCATATATGAGGAGGTCTTTGATTCCCATGTCGATAGTGATCTCGAGACCTGCTATCAATGCTTCATATTCAGCTTCGTTGTTAGTCCTTGGCTCCGTTAAGGAAAAGGCGTAACGCAATAACCCTCTTTGCGGAGTCACAAAGATAAGGCCCACCCCGGTTTTGATTATGGCGGCATTTTGCTTTCGCCTTTTTACGGAAGATGCTCCATCGAAGTAGAGTTCCCATTGGGAATCATTTTCTTCCTTCTCTTCTTCGATTGGGTCGAACACATGTTCATCCGGCAACTCACAATTTAAAGGGGAGTCGGCTGGTATCGGATGCTCCACGAGAAAGTCGGCAATGGCCTGCCCTTTCACTGCTTTGAAGGGACGATACGTTATCGAGAACTCCATCAGGAGGAGGGCCCATTTGGCAAGCCTTCCTGTTAGTATGGCCCTTGACATCAGATATTTGAGAGGATCCACCTTTAATATAAGATGGACCCCATGTGCCAAGGTGTAATGTCTAACCTTCGTTATCGTGAAGATCAGTGCCAGGCAATGCTTTTCGATGGGGGAGTAGTTGTTTTCTGGCCCCTAGAGAACTCGACTCAAATAGTACAAAGCTCTCTCCTTTCCCTGATTGTTCTCTTGTGCCCATAGCGCGCTTAGAGAACCTTCAAGGGCTGTCGTATATAGGATAAAGGGTTTTCCCTTAACCGGAGAGGTCAATACCGACGGATTTTGCAGGTATTGCTTGATTTCATCTAGTGCATTTGGCACGTTTTATTCCAAACGAACGGGGTCACCTTCTTCATCAAATGACTGTAGGGACAGCATTTTCCGGAGAGGTTGGCTATGAACCGCCGGATATATGCGAGCTTTCCTTGAAGAGATCACAATTGTTTGAGAGTTCTCAGAGTGGGAATTTCCATAATCACCTTGATCTTTGAGGGATCGATTTCGATACCCCGGTGCCTTATGATGAATCCTAGGAATTTTCTTGAGGATACTCCAAACGCACATTTTAGAGGATTCATCTTCAGATTATACTTCCGAAGACGTCAGAACACTATTTTTAAATGTTCCCAATACTCCTCGTGAGATCTGCTCTTTACCACAAGGTCGTCAATGTAGCATTCGACAATCTCATGGATGAGGTCATCGAAGATCTTTGTCATGGCGGTTTGGTAAGTAGCGCCAGCGTTCTTTAAACCAAAAGGCAACAACTTATAGCAGAATATGCTGAGCGGGGGCCGGAAGGTGGTATGTTTTTGGTCTTCAGGATGCATTTTTATTTGATTGTATCCTGAAGATCCATCTATGAAGGAGAAGACCTCATGGGTAGACGTGTCATTGATCATCATCTCAGTAACAGGTACTGGGAAGTCATCCTTCGGGCAAACTTTGTTGAGGTCCTGAAAGTCTACATAGATGCACACCGCCCATTCTTCTTCATCACTGGAACGATGTTAGCGATCCAGTCGGGATATTGAACTTCTTAGATGAAGCCGGAGTCGATTAGTTTCTTGACTTCAGCGTTTATATTCATCTCAAGTTCGAGCCGCATTCTTCTTGGCGCCTATTTGACTGGCTTTATGTCCGGTGATATGGTTAGTTTAAGTACTACCACTTTTGGATCTAGACCTGGCATCTCTGAATAGTTCCATGTGAAGCAGTCTTTATACTGCATGAGCACGTCCTTTAACATAGCTACCTGTTTTTCATATAGTAGCTCTCTGACGAACGTTGGCCTTGGATCTTTTCCGTCCCTAAATCAATTTTCGTCAGGTTGTCTGCCGTAGTGTGTATCCCATCTTCCAGGTCTTTTGGCGCTGGTGGAAACTCTGAGATCACCTTGTCCACATCTTCATTTGCGAAGCACATGTGGAGGTTATCCACAATCTCGCGCCCTCCCTCTTTTGAGAGTGTTATCATATGGCAGGTACGAGTTCACTACCCTCTTTATGGTTGAGATGGTCCTATCCTCATGGTATTGATCCTCTTTGGCTCATGCTTTTGCGACGGGGTTACCCTCCAGCTGTCGGATAAAGCGAACCTGCTTTGCTAACACTGGTCTTCTACCCAGTCTTTGAAGGTGAAGCAGTCTTCAATTGGATGACCTATTACTCGATGATAGGAGCAATAATCCAGATGATGGACCTCATCTATTTGTTCGGGATGACGAGACTCCGGGAGCGTCATCATTTGATACTTCATGACAAGGTTGAATATTTTCCTTGTCTTGTCTTGGAGGAAAGAGTATTCCCGACCCATCTTCTTTATAAAGGACGGGTTCCAATCGACATTTTCTCAATTGCATGGCCTCTTGGATCCGCTTCATTATTTTCAAACGTTGTTTGTGTTCTTTACCCTGTTTTTGCCTTTATTTCAGGATTTTCCCCTTTCGGAATGACATACAGCGGGCCGGGGATGAAGAGCAGTATAGTCTTCCTTCTCCGCGGATTGCTGATTGAGGCGCTGCATCCTGTCCTTTTCATAAATGGCCATTTCGCGGCCGTGATCATCTCGGCTCCTTTGACAAGATTCTTTTATTAGCTTGTCTATTTGTTTTTCAAGCGACGGACTTAAGGTTCTTAGATCGGGCTCACACTCTGTTTCAACGTCGTGGCCATTCGGAAGAGTGTTTTCCCCTTCGCGATAGCTGTTTATGACGAGGCAGCTGTGGAACTGCTCCCGTGTTTTGAACCAAACGTATTCGAGCCCGGTTGTCTCCATCTTCCCGTTGGGCATCTTTCGCTGAGTCCCGGGAATATCCCAAATCTTTTTATTGAATTAAGCTTGTCGAACAGTTTGTTCGAGGGATACACCTTGGCATCTTAACAGCCTATTCAATCCCTCCACGTAGTATTTTGGCAGACAGATTGGTTGAAGCCTGCCGAGTGCAAAATAGGCACCATGTCAGACTTCTTTTTCTACTTTGGTCTCCATAGATTGGTAGAAGAGGATCGACTTTTCACCTCTTCGCCTAGGAGCGACGTAGAAAGTCTGTAGTTCTTGTACACTGTATGTATCGAGCGCATCTAGTTCCTTATAATTACGAGGCGGAGCCATTGTGATTTGCATACTTTGATCTGCTTCGTCGAGGGTTTGCACTGATGGGCGGATGGAAAACACTGCGTTGGTCTCGTCCTCAGAGTCGCTACCAAAGATCAGAATAGGGGTAGATGGTCCGGGCCAGATGTTTTCTTTCTGGTGTTGCCCCGAGTAGACTATTTCTTCATCTTCCTCAGAATCGCTCCCAAAGATTGGGATAGTGGCGGCGGACTTCGTTTATCCTCCAGCTTATGACACCTTTCTGTATCTTCGAAGTCTTGTAGGATGTACTTTGCATCTTCATATTTCCGGACCTCTTTTACGGAGAACGGATTTAGCTCCCCTGTGATGGTGCATTCCAAGCTGTTATTGAAATACTTCATACACTGATGTTGCGTAGAAGGGATGACATTGTACTCATGCAATCAGGGCCTGCCGAGCAAATCTTTATAGCAAGTCTTGGCGTTAATGACATGAAATTTGATGTCAGTGACGAGCAACCCAAAGCGTAACGTCAGCATTACGGACCAAAGCGTCCGTAACGACTGTGAGTTGAACCCGGAGATTGTAATTTTGTCTCAGGCCAAGTGCTGAACGTTCATGCAAATCTCCTTCAGCACTTTTACGTTGAGAAGGTTGACGGTGGATCCGTTGCCGACAAGGATTTTCCTTATTTCGATGTCGTAGCAGTACCCGGTGACATATAACGGGCAGTTATGTTCGCACGTACTAAGGAGGAGATCTTCATCGCCGAATGTAATGTCAGCCGTATGAATCTCTGCCAGCTCTTCCTTCATCTTCTCTTCTGCAAAGAAAGCTTGGAACTGATCGTGCTCTTGTAATGCCTTGATCAGAGACTCTTGTGTCTCTTTGGACAAGAGGAGAGCATCTAATATGCTCAACTATGAGGGTATTTTCCTCAGATGTGCTAGGACATTATAATCCACCTTATTTTTCTTAGGCGGATCCCTCGCTGCGAGGTTTGTGACCACTCCATCGTCGAGGGCAATTTCCTGAGAGATTTTCTTTTTCCCTTTGTCTTTTTTGCTCGAACTTTTGTTTGTAGGTCCGAGGTTATTTCCAGGCAGCATGCGGTTACGCAGCTGAATATTCTCACTGTTCTTCTCTTCCTCTTCTTTTTCGGAGGTGGAGACTTTGAAGAGAGGGCTGAGGGGTTTTTCGTCCTCAGAATCGATCCCGAAAGTAAGAACTTGGGATTTTCCCCTTCTGAACAGGTACCAACCATATGACAGTTGCCAGTCGTTTTTTCACGCGCATCTGTCGCACTATTTTTCCGTCGACGAGCTTCGCGCTTCATCTTCTTGAAGTGTTTTTTATGGGCAACGTATCCTTGCCACCACTTCTTGAAGGCACTGCATTCCTTGGTAGGGTGGATAGCCTTCCGATAGTATATGCAGTAGTTTGGATGTGAATCCTCTCCGTTGAGGCAAATGACCTTGGGAGTGTTTCCTACGAGAGGTGGCAGCTTCATTCCCATTGACAGAGCTTTGGAGAATTGCTTCTCCGCCTTGATCCTGCTCTTATTTGTCGCAGGTATGCTTTGGTTGGGTTGGAGTACTTTACGACTCCTCCTTGCCGCAGCTTCTTCATCTTGACGCTGACGCTTATCCTTTTCGTATATGGCTGTTTCGCGTTCTCGTTCAGCTTTTCTTTTTCGAAAGGCTTCGTTTAACAGCCTATTGATCAGGTCTTTTGGCAGTTCCGGGTATTTTAGCGCTGATTCTGCCCCCAGTTCCTCTGCGTTGTTTTCTGACGTTGAGGGAGTTTCTTCGCCATTTAACAACGAATATGAGACCATGTGGCAACTTGCTACATAGTCTTCGGTTTCTTCTGATGAGTCATTTTCCTCATCGTTGTCAATATCTTCATTCTCAAGAATATATTTGAGGAACACTTCGAGCGTGACCGGTTTCCGCGCCTTCTGGTTGTACTCCTCCAGTGCGTCAATGTACTTTTGTAGGTCTGTGCGCTTGTCATCATACTCGGCAGGCTGCACAGGATTCTTGGTCTTCTTCTTTTTCTTCGAAGACTTTGAAGGCTCGACTTGGGGATTTTTCCCTTTGTCAACAATCTTCGGTACGGGACGCGATTTCAGCATCCCTTCGATGATTTCAGGTTCAAGTTGGCTTTTCCACCTGACTGCTGGACATGCCTGTAGATCCTTCAGCATTCTTTTGGTTTTAGCTGATAGAATGACTTCCCATAGAGTTTCTTCCACGAGCGAGCATGATGCCGCCGGCGCATCCACCTTTTTGGGAGTGTGCTTCTGTGGTAGGCTCACCTTCCAGTTCTCAGACAACACGAATTTCTCTTGTTGATACTGGTCTTCGACCCAATTCTTGAAGACGTAGAAATTCTTAATTGGGTGGCTCACCATTCTGTGATAGGAGCAGTAGTTGGAGTTGTTGACGTCGCCGGGTTGTGGTAGACGCCGTAGATCTGGCAATGTGATGAGTTTGTTATGCACTGCCAATTCGAATAGTCTCCTCGTCTTATCGCGGGAAAACGAGTAAGTGCGTCCTTGCCTTTCTTACAGGGATAGGCGTGGACGTGCGTTGTTTTGGCGAGCAACCAGTTTTGGGCCACTCGATTGTTGTTGAGTGTTGGAAACGAAGGCCGCTTTCACTTTACCCTAGGTGTTTCGAGGGTCCTTACTTGAGGAGGAAGGCCCATGGCCCATCTGGTCCATTTGGGCCAGTTTATTGATCAGAACCTAGAAGGTTGTTGGTTTGAAAAACGTCATGAATTGGGACACAGTCGTTTGAGGATCAAGGGTCCCGATGAACATACTCATGGCAGGGGATACTTCGATGCATTTTTCGCACTTTGACTATAGGTTCCACCACCGGATCGCATATTGGACCCAGGTTTCTCCTGGCTTTATCCTAGCATTGATTAATGTCGTGATTAGGGTGCGCTCGCTTGCGCTGGCGAACCGCTGTGTAAACAGCAGTTCCATCTCTGTGAATGTTCTCACGCGGTCATTTGGGAGCTCCGAGTACCATTCAAAGGCCGTCTCTGACAGGCTGCCAACGAACTGGCGAAGCAACGGTTTGTCGTCGCCTCTAGTGTTGCCGCACAGAGCTCGGAACTACGCAAAGTGCTAGTGTGGGTTGCATGTCCTCTTGTACACATGGAACTTGGGGATCGTATATTCTGGTGGGTACTTGATTTGATCATACCAGCCTGGATACGATCGTCCAGTTCTGACGATTTGGCCAGCCGCTTCATTTGCTTGATGAGCTCTTATTTGTTGAGCTATATAATCATCATGAGAAGCCTTGGAGATTGTTTCTTCCTTGGCTGCCGATGAGGCCGGAAAATGATTTGATGTTTCCCCTCTATCATCCGCGATGATTATCGGCGGATCTTCGGCCGGGGGTTCTGGCTGAATCATCATTCCAATCATATCCTGAAACAAGAATGCCATCTGCTCTATGTTAGCGGCTTATTTAGTAGCCTCTTTATCTTTTCTTTCAAGCACCCTTCGCAAGAACTCTGTATCGGTCTCCTGCTCCTGGCGCTGTTTGGCTGTTGTGTCCGGGCTTTCTTTCATCCCGGTAAGTGCTGCCATTTTGGTCAGCATTTCCTAGAGCTTCTGTTGTTTCTCCTAATCTTTAGTCAATGTCCGAGTTTGCGGTCGGTGACATCCGAAAGCACGGCTTTCTTCTTTCCCGTAAGCCATGTAGACCGTATGCACGACCATGCCCCCAGACTTAGGGCGTTTGGGTCCATCACCTTTGGAATTTGTAGTCGGCGGTAGGATTTTCTCCGGCCTCATCCTTTTGTAGGAGGTCGAAGTTGAAGGAGCCGTTATGACAGGCACCTATGTAGAAGAAGTCCATCACTGTATTACGGAGGGATGGTATTTTTCTTGCCGAGTCTTCGATTTCTTCGACCGATGAGAGTAATCTTTGTTGATCACAGAGTCCTGGACATTCCGCCAGACCCTGTGAATTTGCGAGGAGAGCCGTTAATGGGGCTGCTCCATCTTTGCCTACACCGTGGCTTCTGAAGGTAGGGGTGATTTGTTTAGCACCGCCGTTGGAGAGTTCTTTCGTACCCACCTAAGCAGATCAAAGCTATTCTCGGTTGGAACAGCAGCGTATACTTCTACCATTGGAGCTGGTGGGGTAAGTCCATAGGGAGAATTGCCCATAGCTTTTCTCACTGGGCGCCAGTGGCAACATCAAGCGTGTCTTGCAAATAGGACCGCCTCAGTTTTGGAAGCGGCTTCTTCATTCCCCCGTCTTTGCTGAAGGGCTACTGTTGGCGTCAACCTATTGAAGACCGACGTCTTTGGCTGAGTTTGAGGAGGGCCGGCCTATCTTTTAAAGTCCGACTTTCTGGTAGGGGAAGAACCTTTGACGTCTTCACCTGCAAGAGGTGTTAGTTATATGTATGCCCTAAAGTCCATTACTGTACATGTGATGTATATTGTAGTGGATGCTTGGACATATATAAGGAGGACTTTCTTGCTTGGCATGATAGTATGCTATCTGGTTGCTCTTTATCTTAACATGTACACTTATTGTCGCTCTATTACATGTTGATAAAGCCCTTAAGATGAGTACTTGACTACCAGGACTATGATGCAGATTATACTGGAGGGGCAGAGGTAGTCAGTAATTACATCCTTCAAATGTTCCTAGTCGTGGGAGTATCGAGACAGGGCATCAATACTCCAGAGTAGACTAACGTATACGCTTCTTGACCCATATGATGGGAGATAGATGATCCCATATCCATTGGTGTTTGACATCAGAGATGGTCTATGGGTGCTCAGTGGAGACTGGGCACACTGAACGGACTTACCGAGAACTCCTAGATGGTATTATTCCTATCGTCAGATAGCAGTTCTCTGGTGACACTGGTACATGTTAGTCTGTCGACCCGAGATCGTCATAGAGTCTTGTGTGATTCCCACAGTGCTTTTATTTCCACCATACCACGGTCAAGAGATCGTGCAAAAAGGTGGTTTTTGGGTACAGTCCCGAGTCACATAGAAGGAGATGCGTCTCTCCCGGTATTAAGAGTTGAAGTTGCGCTATGCTCGATTGGCCATAACAGGAAATCCCTGGCAGGGTTGCTGAGATCTACTGGTAAGTGTTATCAGTAGTTTCTCGAACTGTTATGGACATTTCATCGGCATAACTTATCAGGCTATTGGGGTCTGACGTTTTACCACCCGCAGGCTGCGATATGCGACATATCTGACGAAGAGACCGGACTGTATGGTAGAGTTACTGATTGGATTCACAGGAGTATGAGCAGGCTTGCTTGTTGATCTTCTGATCGCTCAATACCTGGGTGACCGTTACGTTTAGCAGACCGCTTGCGGCTTATGGGTGTTTGATATGATCATCACCTACTGCCGGCGTATTGACGAGTCTTTAGAGTCCTACACAGAGGTTTCCTGGTTCATGCGAAACGAAGTAGGAGCACATATGTGATATGTGCGGGACCTAGATTAATGCGCATATGTGATACTGCATTCTATTCTCGCGATATGTGATATCGGTCGGTTATATATAATATAGCCGGGTTATCGGATCAAGTGTTGATTCGATGGTATGTTACATTTGATATTAGTCGGTTATATATGATATAGCCGGATTATTAAATCAAGTGTTGATTTAATAATTTAATGTATAATTATATATTTGATATATTAAATTACATTAACTAATATTAGCTCACTTAAGGATTTCTTTTTCTCACTTATGATACATTAATATATATGTGATATAGGTTAATTGTATTGTTTTCTTTTTACACACAAAATATATATGTCAAATATATTAGTGTGTTATGTTAGGGTACACATGCAACATAGATGTATGAGACTCACACCATGCTAGGTTTAATGTGGGTTTATATTAATATTTAAGTAATTCAAAATTAGTGGAGATTTTGTCATGTCTTGAAGCTTGTAGAAGCTTGTAGGTTTCATTGACTCAGTCCACTCCTTTGTCTTGCTTAAGATATTTATTAACCTGACCATTAACCATACACCATGGTTTATTCTCTACATGAGTTTGTGTATGACATAAACTCACCCATTGTTGCATTTCTAACCTCATCTAATTATTCATCACTTCATCTTCTTCTTCCTCATGAAAGCTTTCTATCTTTTAAAATGGTGATGATATATTGTGAGAATATGAAAGCTAAAGAGAGCTTATTTCCTACTTCATCATCCGCTACCATTAGCCATTTAGTTTAGGGTGTTTGCTGTAAGTGCACGGCGGCGCCCCGGCCGTCAATCCGACGGCCAAATGCGGAAGCGGTGATAAACTTTAATTTTGCAAACTAGTAGACCGGCACCACCGCGCATTAAAACCAGGATCGAACCATTAACTAGTCCTACCTAACTACAAGATAGGGATGAGAGATATACCGAGTGATCCGAGTCCTCCGGTCTTCTCGTCGTCGTCCCGATCTCCTGCGGAATGTCCCGTCTCCACCTCGTCGCCGGAAGTGCACCACATCGCCTACATCTTTTACGGGCTCCCACCTCTATGCCGAGGCAACTCGGGCACGAAGCTGGCTAGTCGACGTGCCCAAGATTTGCTGTAGAATGTGTAGTGAGCTATTTGTGTCTCTAGGGGTTTAGGGAGTTGCCATTGGTGGAGGAAAAAGGATATGAGCTTTTGGAGATGAACCATATCATTTTTGCAAGCCAAATAAGAGTATTTCTTCCCTCACCAAAATTGGGACAGCCCACCTCTCATAGTGGCCGGCCATAAGAGGTGAAGAGAGAGGAGAGAATGAGAGAGTGTATCAAAAATATGAGAGAGGCCACACCATAATCCATGAGAGAGAGAGAGGAATGGTTATCATGCAAAGAAATGATAGCTAGGAAAGTCCAACACTCAAACAACAATCATCACTTCCAAAAGTCATGCCATCATCAACAACCATATCATATAAAAGTCAAGCCATGATGGATGAAGAAGTCAAGGTCAAAGAATGGTGCAACCATCATAACACAAGAATATGCAAAGACCCCCTCCACAAAAGCTTATTTGCACAAATGCAAATAAGCCCTCCTCCACCAATCTTCGGCCATTGAAAGATACAAATGAAAATGGCCGAAACGGAAAGCAAACTGGCAACTCCAGAAAACTGGTCCCGTAATAAATTACAGGAAAACCCCGATACTGTGTATACACACCCGCATTTGTATTCCGACCGAAATACAAATGCAATGAGACAAAATCTACACTGTACTATACTAGGATCCGGCTTAAACCAAAGCCGGCTAGTAATATCCGTTCGATCCTGATCCGTGCAATACCGCACGTATCTGATCGAACCCTGCCATATATCCATACGGCCTGCAGTACAAACTGTCCGATCCTGATCCGTGCAATACCGCACGTATCTGATCGGACCTTGCCATATCTCCATATGGCCTCTAGTACAAACTGTCCGATCCTGATCCGTGTAATACCTCACGTATCTGATCAGACCTTGCCATATCTCCATACGGCCTCTACAGCTTTTCGCCCGAAAGCTTGAGTAACTGAATGTGGGGGACTCTAAAGACTCATCAATACCTTGGTTGTGGATTTAACCACTAGCACGTCAGAGGTATAAGCCAATACGTAACGGGCTACCAGGTATTGACCAAAAGGGACGTCTGTGAGCGAACTCAGCCTGACACCCTACTGAGCCTGTCAGTGACAATATCTGTACAGTCCGGTCCGTTCGTCTATGAGCATCGCATGGCGGGCCTAGGGGGTTGGTAAAAGTCAGACCCCCAAAAGCTATACAAGTCGTGTCGGAGTGTAGCCCAGAACACCCTGAGATACTACTGGAATACCTACCAGTAAATCTCCTTGTCTCGGCCGAGGGCTTCGTGTAATGGCTCTCCTAGACACAGCGCGACCTCACCCCCAATACCGGGAGAGACGAACCCCTGAAGATACGCTCACTGCCTCCATGTGGCTCGGGACTGTACCCAGCTAAAACCTGTTTGCACGACTCCTTTAAGCCGTGGTAGGGTAGTAATCAAAGTACAGTGGGAACTCACACGAGACAAATGACGATCCCCAGGTCGATGAAGGAACTGCCATCTGACGTCTGGTATATGACCAACTAGCATGTTCCCGGCGAGTCCTGTCCGGTGTACTCAACCCAATGAGCACCTGTATACATCTTAGGTGAACCAACTGACACCAGTGGCTTGTGAGACCGGCCACCGCCCCTCGTCGTGGTCTCGACTGTATACACTAGTCTACTCTGGAGTATCGATGCCCTGTCTCGAAACTCTCACGACTAGGGACCATTTAAGGATGTGCTTATAGACCCCCAGCTCCCACTTATATGATCGCCCTCATACTGCTGGTGGTCAAGCAAGAATCCTAGGGGCTCTATCAACGTGTAATAGCGACCTGTCAGGTCACCTAAAACAGTACACGATGATAAAGGTAAACGAGATAGCATACTATCATCTCGAGTAAGATTGTCCTATCGGGATAGGTCCTCCCTCAATCATTACAATCACGTGCCTGTGATCCAATAATTGACTCAGAGGGCATTATCTCCAACAATCTCCCACTTGCACTCAAGGCTATTTATTGCGATGTCGCATACTCACAGCCCGTGTGATACCGAACACCCAACTCCTCTACCAGTCAGTCTCACAAAGCTCGTTTGCGAAACTATTGCGTTCGAGGAATAGCCTCAGTGAGTGGATCCGCTTTGATGTTTCTTTCTATGTCTCTCTATATCTCAAGTTCGCGGAGAAAGCCATCTCCCGAAATGAGCAATACCTGTCTTAGAATGTGTCTGGATGTTTGATGGGACTTAGCTCATAAATGAACTCCAAATCCAAACTTCTTAGACTGTATCGTCAACTGAACTTAATCAGTATCCTGCGCCATGCCTCCCTCAGTATTGCCTTGGACCACCTGTCCAAAATACTGCCCCTCATCAGAAGGAAAACTATAACTCTGACAACCTCCTTGTCGTCCAGGTCACCTTGGAAGCCTGGAATGATAACTGTCTCCCGAATGAGGCTGTCGCTATCATATCCCTAGAACATCCACTTATGTTCTAAAACTGCTTCCGACTGTTTCTCCAGGATTGGATCAATGTCAACTTATTGCATGTAGTGCAAGAACAACATCTGGTGTGGTACTTGACATCACATGATTGACTCAATTGCCTAAGCAAGTGATCTGCCAATCATGCACATCCCTCTCCAATTTAGTCTGTAAGACAGTTTAGAGAGGGTGACTCCATCACCTGCAGGTACACTACCGTGCCAGGAGTCGTCCATTCTAAATACTCATAGAATGCTGTCTAAGTACCCAGATTGGGAAACTACCCAAATCTAGATCTAAAACCATAGATCTAGTAACCAGTATGTCTGATATAATGTCCAAGTCCCATATGGAGAAACCACTGTGTGACGACCAAAGTATAACCGATCGTAGTATAGGAGTTTCTTTTCCTACTCTGTGTATGTCATCCAAATACCATGACATCACACCCTACTACCTTCTTAACAGATCCATCCCCTATTCTGATGAAGTCAAACCTATGACTGTCACATCAGAAATGGATGATCTATCTCCGCTATATCTGCTTTAGTCCATAAATAGACATAAGCTACCTATCCACCAATGCTTCCGCTGCTCCCACTGACTACGACAACCCTCTGGCAGAGTCATATAGACGTACACTTCTAAAGCTAGTTCAGATCGACGCTATACTCATCCTCCTGCCGGGTCTCACAGTTTGGAACAACAGCAATGGCAAGTGTGGGTAAACAAGAACTTCCCTGTCACCGTCCTTGAGGCTACCGGAGTACCGCTCGGGTGCCTGAAGTTACCCACCTAATCTGCGGAGTGGCCAATGGAATGTCAAACCAGATTGAATCTTTAGGTTCCTATGAAATCTTCAGTAATCGTTTGTGGTTCTGGAATTACTTCCAGTTCTACCATTCTCCCACTACTGTTTTCTGAAAAAATCCATTTTTATTAAAACTGTGGCGACTTCAGAACAATATCACTATTGATCTTCCAGATGGTAGAAAGTCAACCCTCTTCATAGCCTGGGTCAACCCACAAACAGCCATTACAGAAACGTGCCTTGAGTTATCCAGAGTCTGGTTTTAAGCATAAACCAGACAACTCCCCGGACCTTAACAACGTTAAGATATGAACTGTTCTATATCCAATATAGAACCAGAGGCACTGATTTAATTGAACCAGATTCAAGTCATGCAGCTGTCTCCAGTGCATGTCAACTTAATGGAAGGAGGCCGATCATCGTTACTCAACTTAGGAATGCTTCCAATTATGAGTAACCTGAAAAAGAAGTAAGTTCTCTTTATCATTACTATCAACTGAATACCATATACAAGTATCTACATCTTCGATCACTTTGAAGAATCCCGATACTTGCTACACCTGGTTCTCTACTCTATTCAAATATCTATAACTTCTCCAAATTCGGACCCTGTGTTTCCACGAAACACCTGTCTAAAAACTAGAGAAGTCATAAGTAAACCGAATATAGTATGAGGACCATCCCCTTTGTCCTGATGGACCCTGGACAACATACAATACTCTGTATAAGTCCCTTGAGTCTGAAAACTCATTCACTGTGTGTCGTAGGTTGAAAACTGTACTTATGGTTAAGAAGAATTACACCGCTGTTTAATGCTCCTTACCTAACCATCCACTAATATAGGTAAATGTCATCGACATAATTTCAAAAAGGTATATCTCACTCTATGAAAATAGACGTACAGATAAATCAATTTGAAATTGGTGCATAACAGCGGATATTCAAAACCAAATATTTGCCGACCGGCAAACATCCCAGGTGATTTCCTCAAATATCACCGATTACAACGAATCCCGATATAATGAGGATGATCACCCAATTCCCAATAACTTACTCCCACTCATCATCTGTAAAACCATACAGATGTGAGAATCGTACCTGGTAAATACATACCTTGGAGTAAGGACTAATTGGGAAATCAGTTTTCCTTTAACAGTACACAGTGAAACTGAAACATTGAAATGTTTCGATGGGGTATCTGGGTATTCCTAGTAATGCCTCTTCCATTATCCAGATTCACAACTGTAACCGTGTATTTCTTTGCCACCTCTCCAAATCCCTTTTTATGTCTTTAGTCATTACCTTCTGCACACCCCTTTAGGCCAAATGGTTTTCTTCCTTCCCTACCGTTCGGCACCAGCCTATGGTTTGGAAGAAGACTATCCAATAAGCATAATGGGTGTACTGTCCCAATCCTAGGAACACTCGCAATGCGAGAGAAGGTGAAGATAAAGGACACATGAATAAACCTTATTCCTATTTCTCCTGGACCAGAATCCATCCCCGAACTGGAACAAGTTCCTTTCGAGTTCGTATATAACCATACGATGGAGTATCCAATAAACTGTGGATCTTCGTAGTGATACGGAGTGTCCTGGAGAAATACAAAGGTGATTTTAGGATTGGCGAAGAAATGCTAGGTATGGTCGTGAATATCAGTCGCAATTTACTTTGCCCTCCTTCTAATCCCTTTCTTTGTCTTTACATAATACCTTCTGTACACCATCGTTAGGCTAATTGGTTTTCTTCATTCCCTACCGGTCGGCACCTGCCTATGGTTTGGAAGAAGACTATCCAATTTGCGTAATAGGTGTACTATCTCCTAAACCAAGGAGTACTCACAACTTGAGAGAAGGTAGAAGGAAAAGACAACTGAATAATCCTATCCGTTTTCTCCAGAACCGGAAACCATCCTCCAATAAATCCCTTCGAGTTCGTATATAACCATACGATGGTTTTGTCCAATGGAAGTGGACGTTCGTAGTAATATGGGGTGTCCTGGAAAAAAGGGTAAAAGTAGGAGTGGCAATGAGGTCTGCAACTCTGACAATCCAAAAGCCAGTGTTTAAGAAGGTTCGGTCAATTTTGGTCACTGAATCATAGTCTTAGGGTCGGGTCAATGGTCGCTGCCAAAGAGAGAGAGAGAAGAAACACTCAGCGTGCACTCTAACCTAGATCAGAATGGTTACCAATTTATCTAATCTGGAAACCTCCCACTGTACCGTCAAATTCTCCTCCAAACCTAAAAGAAGAATTAGTCGGGATCACCCGAGGAGTAAACCAACTCATCAGTGGGAATCGGGATCCAACTATCACCGCATGATAACGTGACGGAATCCGCTCACGTCATCACACTCCAGAAGGTATGCGCATATCTGGCAAGTTTCAGTTCTTTTGAAACTCCCGATATGATTTCTGCCCCATGCTTTTATGACCTTGGCGTGAGGTCAAAATATCATAAGTCACATGTCAAGTTCTACCCATCATTGTCCAGGTTAATTTGAATCCACCCGTACATACCCTTGATGCAGGCCAAAATAGTAGTACGACTGTCCCAAACCAACGCATTTATCTATGCAACAGATAAATACCCGGCAGCTACCAAACACTATGCCTTGGCGTGAGGTCAAAATACATAGCTTGAATACTACCGAATATTTAACTGAAATGATGGAGGGCTACGAATGGTTTCTGGCGAAAACCTTTAACGTAATGAACTTGATATCGTTGAAGGAACGGATAGCTTTTTAGAAATATAGTGACGAAAACCTTTGCTAAAGAGGTCACTCCCGGTGAAGGGATCTCGGCTCTTTCCCCGTAGAATGAGGTGCAGAATATTCCAACTGAATACCACTATGCAAAGCAAGAGTAATCGGCTATAGTGAAGTTATTGCCCTGACGCAAACTTCTGTACAAGGGGTCACTCCCGGTGAAGGGATCTCGGCCCTTGCCTCGTCGACTGAGGAGCAGGATATTCTAACTGAATACCACGATGCTAAACAAAAGTGAACGCCCTTGCAATAACAGCTTTTTGAAAAGTGTTCCAACAACATCAGATTAGGTTTGTTTTAACTTGCATTGATCTGAATCAACGCAGTCCCATCAATTGATCACACCACAAAGAACGAAAATAATATGACGTACGTATATGCCATCCGCATTCGCCACTGGGTCCCGTCATTACCCGTTAGTTTAGCTAACTAACGACAGAGCGGGGACTTGACTAGAGCGGATGCAAAACATATACAACATCTACTAATATATATACCAATATATTATATTCGCTCAAGGCGTGAATAAAATGCAACATCACAGAAATGTACAGCATCACAGAAACAATACAGATATCTGGGATCCCCGGGTTTCACAGAGCCGCTGAAACCCGACGTTCCCCTGGTCGTGTGGATAGCCTGTGCAATGAAATCCTAGACCCCTACGGGCGCGGCAAGTTACCCGCCAAAACCTGAAGCGAGGCAGCCCCCTTCAGCGACGTGAATGGACCACCCGGCACTTCACGGAATCCGGCAACTTGGGCACCCCTCCTGGGTCAACCTGTACCCCCTACGAGTGCGGCGAATAGCCCGCCAATCCTAGAGTGAAGCCCCCTCCGTCCCAATGCCATGAGATGCGGGCTTGTTGCCCTCTAGAACCCGGCTATCCGTGCACCCCACCGTGGGGTAAACCTAGTACAGAAAGTAAAATATACATACAACGGGTACATCGACCGCAACCTGGCCGTGCCCCAAAATAATAATACAAACAGGCAGTGACGGCAGTCCACATGTCGGACGCTCGCCTCGCAATATCAAATGTACATAATACAACAAAACTGTACTAGCATTGCATCCAGGATATCCCCACGACCGATCCGCAACATCACAGCAAAATCACAAAACATCAACGTGAAAGTCACGTTCGCAAATCCGTCTAACCGGGCTATAGCAGTTAGACAGGATTTACCGATCAAGTGACATTCACGGTCGCAGATATAATGTAAATACTGTGAAATAATGTGTTTAAAATATCCGATCGATCAAATTTTAACAAGTGGGCCCCCAAGTACTACTGTAGCACACCAAGAAATTCTGGGCCCAATAATAATATTCCAGAAACCCTAAAATCAACCCAGAAAGGAACTGTAGAAATTTGACACAGCGATCTCAACATTGTGCGGCGGAACCGCGGCCCAATGGGGTGTTTGGCCGCGGTTCCGCGCTCCCGTAGTCGAGTTAGTGTATCGAATTTTTACAGAACTCTTATAATTTCCAGTACATCACTTTTCTACAACCTGAAAAAAATTTCGAGCCAGAAAAAAATCGACAGAAAACTGATGCATGTGTTATTGGGTTTTCAGAACATTTGTTCGATCGGAACTATAAAACACATTAGGAAAAGCTAGGCTGAGTTAATGGTAAGGCTCTGATACCACTGTAAGTGCACGGCGGCGCCCCAGCCGTCAATCCGACGGCCAAATGCGGAAGTGGTGATAAACTTTAATTTTGCAAACTAGCAAACCGGCACCACCGCGCACTAAAACCCGGATCGAACCATTAACTAGTCCTAGCTAACTACAAGATGGGGATGAGAGATATACCGAGTGATCCGAGTCCTCCGGTCTTCTCGTCGTCGTCCCGATCTCCTGCGGAATGTCCTGTCTCCACCTCGTCGCCGGAAGTGCACCACATCGCCTACATCTTTTACGGGCTCCCACCTCTATGCCGAGGCAACTCGGGCACGAAGCTGGCTAGTCGACGTGCCCAAAATTTGCTGTAGAATGTGTAGTGAGCTATTTGTGTCTCTAGGGGTTTAGGGAGTTGCCATTGGTGGAGGAAAAAGGATATGAGCTTTTGGAGATGAACCATATCATTTTTGCAAGCCAAATGAGAGTATTTCTTCCCTCACCAAAATTGGGACAGCCCACCCCTCATAGTGGCCGGCCATAAGAGGTGAAGAGAGAGGAGAGAATGAGAGAGTGTATCAAAAATATGAGAGAGGCCACACCATAATCCATGAGAGAGAGAGAGGAATGGTTATCATGCAAAGAAATGATAGCTAGGAAAGTCCAACACTCAAACAACAATCATCACTTCCAAAAGTCATGCCATCATCAACAACCATATCATATAAAAGTCAAGCCATGATGGATGAAGAAGTCAAGGTCAAAGAATGGTGCAACCATCATGACACAAGAATATGCAAAGACCCCCTCCACAAAAGCTTATTTGCACAAATGCAAATAAGCCCTCCTCCACCAATCTTCGGCCATTGAAAGATACAAATGAAAATGGCCGAAACGGAAAGCAAACTGGCAACTCCAGAAAACTGGTCCCGTAATAAATTACAGGAAAACCCCGATACTGTGTATACACACCCGCATTTGTATTCCGACCGAAATACAAATGCAATGAGACAAAATCTATACTGTACTATACTAGGATCCGGCTAAAACCAAAGCCGGCTAGTAATATCCGTTCGATCCTGATCCGTGCAATACCGCACGTATCTGATCGAACCCGGCCATATATCCATACGGCCTGCAGTACAAACTGTCTGATCCGGATCCGTGCAATACCGCACGTATCTGATCGGACCTTGCCATATCTCCATACGGCCTCTAGTACAAACTGTCCGATCCTGATCCGTGCAATACCGCACGTATCTGATCAGACCTTGCCATATCTCCATACGGCCTCTACAGCTTTTCGCCCGAAAGCTTGAGTAACTGAATGTGGGGACTCTAAAGACTCATCAACACCTTGGTTGTGGATTTAACCACTAGCACGTCAGAGGTATAAGCCAATACGTAACGGGCTACCAGGTATTGACCAAAAGGGACGTCTGTGAGCGAACTCAGCCTGACACCCTACTGAGCCTGTCAGTGACAATATCCATACAGTCCGGTCCGTTCGTCTATGAGCATCGCATGGCGGGCCTAGGGGGTTGGTAAAAGTCAGACCCCCAAAAGCAGTACAAGTCGTGTCGGAGTGTAGCCCAGAACACCCTGAAATACTACTGGAATACCTACCAGTAAATCTCCTTGCCTCGGCCGAGGGCTTCGTGTAATGGCTCTCCTAGACACAGCGCGACCTCACCCCCAATACCGGGAGAGACGAACCCCTGAAGATACGCTCACTGCCCCCATGTGGCTCGGGACTGTACCCAATTAAAACCTGTTTGCACGACTCCTTTGAGCCGTGGTAGGGTAGTAATCAAAGTACAGTGGGAACTCATACGAAATAAATGACGATCCCCAGGTCGATGAACTAACCTGTACACATGTCACCAAGGAACTGCCATCTGACGTCTGGTATATGACCAATTAGCATGTTCCCGGCGAGTCCTGTCCGTTGTACTCATAACCCAATGAGCACCTGTATACATCTTAGGTGAACCAACTGACACCAGTGGCTTGTGAGACCGGCCACCGCCCCTCGTCGGGGTCTCGACTGTATACACTAGTCTACTCTGGAGTATCGATGCCCTGTCTCGAAACTCTCATGACTAGGGACCATTTAAGGATGTGCTTATAGACCCCCAACTCCCACTTATATGATCGCCCTCATACTGCTGGTGGTCAAGCAAAAATCCTAGGGGCTCTATCAACGTGTAATAGCGACCTGTCAGGTCACCTAAAATAGTACACGATGATAAAGGTAAACCAGATAGCATACTATCATCTCGAGTAAGATTGTCCTATCGGGATAGGTCCTCCCTCAATCATTACAATCACGTGCCTGTGATCCAATAATTGACTCTGAGGGCATTATCTCCAACATTTGCTTCACTAAACCCTAATTTAGTGAAGAGGTAGCATGAGCTTCAGTCTCCTCGACGTAGATCATCTTCGGCCTCGAAGACTTTGACCAAGTTTGCATCTTTCACCTTGTGAAGCCTCTCAAGAGTTTGGGAGATCATTACTCGCAGTGAAGGGACTTCTACACGGAGCATTTGAAGTGAAGGACCGGTCTACAAAGGTTGTATTCCGCATTCACTTAGTATGTAAAGTTGTTTACGTGATATTTTGTTTAAATCTCTAGTTAAGATTCTAGGGTTAGGGTTCTTTAGAACGGCAAAAATTTGAAAACGGCATGGACGATGCCTCCCGAAACCTTGATGCCGCGCTAAATAACCCAATAGTGGTATCAGAGCCAAGCTAGAGATTTAAACGATGTTTGTTAGGATTACGAAACCGAAACAACTCCGAAACACCGGATAGAAATTCCTAGTTTCTGTCGAATTTTAAATGGCCTCTAAAAATTTTTTTAGCAACTGCAGAATGTTGTATATGATATAAAATGAACACCATACAAATTTGAAGCATTTCCACTTGAGTTTGGCCGGCCACGTAGGCTCTAAAACCGAGCTCATCGGGTCTTTTAGGGGGGTTGGGCTTTAAATTTTTAGGCTGTTCCAGTCTCTGGGTTTTGGTGTTTCTGGTGTTGCTTCTTTTTGCTAAATTTACATGTGATGTTAACTTTCCGCAAAGGCAATTCGGAGTGTTTCGTAGTCGTAATTCTAACTTGTATTCGGGTTATTTAGACGACGTTAAAAAGTTCGAACGGATATCAATAACCCATATTTTCTCCCGCTGGAAATTTTCCAAGAGTTGGATTTTTCCGAAATTCTTCAGAAAATCATCCAAGCGATTTTGTGGACCCTCTAGAAGAACGAAACCCAAACTCGACTTTTTGGATTGCGGAACCGTAGTCATACCCTAGGGTTTGCCGCAGTTCCGTGGTGACATGAGTGAGGCATGGGTCGGTCCTTCTACGGATGGTTCAAAAGAGGTGTGGCAGTTTCTGGGTGCTTTTTGAACTCCACTCAAGTGTTGAGCTTGTCGGGAAATTTTGGGTGTTTGCTTATTCGAATGAAAAGTTTAACTTCGTCTAGCTATCTGTGATTGTGATACAATATTTGCAATCCACATTATTAGTTATGAGATAACTAGTTTGAATTTTATAAATCTAGCAGTTTAGTCTCATTTGATCGGTTGCCATGGGATTCTGATATTGATCAAAAGTCCATCGTAATTACGTAGTGTATGTAAGTGCACGGCGGCACCCCGGCCGTCAATCCAACGCCGGAATGCGGAAACGAAACTTTTCTAAAAACTAGAAACCGGCACCACCGCGCACTAAAATCACGGATCGGGCCATTAACCCAACTCTAGCAAATACGAGAAAGGGGTAGAATGCTATACCGAGCGAACTCTGTCCTTCGGTCTTCGGCCTCCACTCCGATCTCCTCGCGGAACCTCCGGTCATCATCTCCTCGTCGGAACGGGCACCACATCGCCGGGTTCTTTTACGGGCTCCCACCTCTGGACCGAGGCAACTCGGGCACGAAGTTGGCGAGTCGACGTGCCCAAGGATGTTGTAGATGAAGTGTAGAAACCATTGTCTCAATGGGGTTGAAGTTGCCTTTGATGATGGAGGAGAAGAATTGAACTTTGGAGAGGGGCTAGAAATTTTTAGCAAGCAAAAAATGAGATGTATGTTTTTCCAACCCACAAAAATGAATCCTCTCTCTTCTCTTGAGAATGTGGCCGGCCAAGAATAATTGGAGGAGGGAAAGAGGAAAAAGAAAATGTATGATCACAAGAAATATATGTCACACCAAGGTCTTGTACAAATCCAAATCAACTCCCATTTCCAACTCATTAAATGCACACCATGATGAGAACAAGAAAAGCATCAAAAGATGCTAGAATAATCAAGAACCCTCATGTCACAAAAAAACCCTTCCATCAAAAATTCAGCCAAAGAATGGAAGAAAGAAAAACTGGCTGAAACGGAAAGCAAACTGACAACTTCAGAAAACTGATCCCGTAATAAATTATAGGAAAACCCCGCGACTGTATATACATACCCGCATTTGTATTCCCACTGAATACAAATGCAATGAGACAAAATCTACTCTATACAATACTAGGATCCGGCTTAAACCAAAGCCCGCTAGTATTATCCGTCCGATCATGATCCGTGTAATACCGCACGTATAAGATCGAACCCTGCCATATCTTCATACGGCCTCTACAGCGTTTCACCCGAAACTTGAGAAACGGTCTGTGGGGGACTCTAAAGACTTGTCAATACTCTGGCTGTGGATTTAACCACTAGCTCGTCAGATGTATTAGCCATACGTGACGGGCTACCAGGTATTGACCAAAAGGGACGTCGATGAGCGAACTTATCCTGACACCCTACTGAGCCTGTGAGTGACAATATCCGTACAGTCCGGTCCGTTCATCTATGAGCATCGCATGGCGGGCCTAGGGGGTTGGTAAAAGTCAGACCCACAAAAGCGGTACAAGTCGTTTCGGAGTGTAGCCCAGAACACCCTGAGATACTACCGGAATACCTACCAGTAAATCGCTTGCCTTGGCCAAGAACTTCGTGTAATGGCTCTCCTAGACACAGCGCGACCTCACCTCCAATACCGGGAGAGACGAACCCCTGCAGATCCGCACACTGCCTCCATGTGGCTCGGGACTATACCCAACTAAAACCTGTTTGCACGTCTCCTTTGAGCGTGGTAGGGTAGTAATCAAAGTACAGTGGGAACCCACACGAGACAAATGACGATCTCAGGTCGATGAACTAACCTGTACACATGTCACCAGGGAACTGCTATCTGACGTCAGGTATAAGACCAACTAGCTTGTTCCCGGCGAGTCATGTCCGGTGTACTCATAACCCAATGAACACCTGTATACATCTTAGGTGAACCAACTAACACCAGTGGCTTGTGAGACCGGCCACCGCCCCTCGTTGGGGTATCGACTGTATACACTAGTCTATTCTGGAGTATCGATGCCCTGTCTCGAAACTCCCACGACTAGGGACCTTTTAAGGATGTGCTTATAGACCCCAGCTCCCACGTATATGATCGCCCTTATACTGCTGGCAGTCAAGCAAGAATCCTAGGGGCTCTATTAACGTGTAATAGCGACCTGTAAGGTCACCTAAAACAGTATACGATGATTAAGATAAACCAGATAGCATACTATCATCTTGAGTAAGACTGTCCTACCGGTATAGGTCATCCCTCAATCATTGCAATCACGTGCCTGTGATCCAATAATTGACTCTGAGGGCACTATCTCCAACAATCTCCCACTTGCACTCAAGGCTAATTATTGCGATGTCGCATACTCACAGCCCGTGTGATACCGAACACCCAACTCTTCTACTAGTCAGTCTCACAAAGCTCATTTGCGAAACTATTGCATTCGAGGAATAGCCTCAGTGAGTGGATCCGCTGTGATGTTTCTTTCTATGTCTCTCTTTATCTCAAGTTCGCGGAGAAACCCATCTCCCGAAATGAGCAATACCTGTCTTAGAATATTTCTGGATGTCTGATGGGACCTAGTTCATAAGTGAACTCCAAATCCAAACTTCTTAAATTGTATCGTCGACTGAACTTAATCAGTGTCCTACGCCTTGCCACTCTCAGTATCCACCTGGACCACCTGTCCAAATTACTGCCCCTCGTCAGAGGGAGAACTATAACTCTGACAGTCACTCTGTCATCCAGGTCACCTTGGGAGCCTGGAATGATAGCTGTCTCCCGAAAGAGGCTGCTGTTATCATTTCCCTAGAACATCCACTTATGTTCTAAAACCGCTTCCGAATGTTTCTCCAGGATTGGATCAATATCTTATTGCATCTACTGCAAAAACAACATCTGGTGAGGTACTTGACATCTCATGATTGACTCAATTGCCTAAGCAAGTGATCTGCCAATCATGCACATCCCTCTCCACTATAGTCTGTAAAACTCCTTTAGAGAGGGTGACTCCATCACCTGCAGGTATACTACCGTGCCAGGAGTCGTCCATTCTAAAAACTCTTAGAATGCTGTCTAAGTACCCTGATTGGGAAACCACCCAAATCTAGATCTATAGATCTAGTAACCAGAATGTCTTGATATTATATCCAAGTCCCATGTGTGACAACCAAAGTATAACCGATCGTAGTATAGGAATTTCACTTCCTACTCTGTGTATGTCATCCAAATACCAGGACATCACACCCTACTACCTTCTTAACAGATCCATCCCCTATTCTGATGAAGTCAAACCTATGACTTTCATATCAGAAATAGATGATCTATCTCCGCTATATCTGCTTTAGTCTATAAATAGACATAAGCTACTTGTCCACTATGCTTCCGCTGCTCCCACTGACTACGACAACCCTCTGGCAGAGTCATATACACGTGCACTTCTAAAGGTAGTTTAGAACGACGCTATACTCATCCTCCTGCTGTGTCTCACAGTCTGGAACAACAGCAATGGCAAGTCTGGGTAAACAAGAACCTCCTTGCCACTGTCCTTGAGCATACCGAAGTACATCTCGAGTGCCTGAGGTTACCCACCATATCTGCGGAATGGCTAATGGAATGTCAAACCAGATTGAATATTTAGGTTCTTATCAAATTTTCAGTAATCGTTTGCGGTTCTGGAATCACTTCCAGTTCTACCATACTCCCACTACTATTTTCTGAAAAAAATCCATTTTTTATTAAAACTGTGGCGAGTCTAGAACAATATCACTATTGATCTTCCAGATGATAGAAAGTCAACCCTCGTCATAGCCTGGGTCAACCCACAAACAACCATTACAGAAACGTGCCTTGAGTTATCCAGAGTCTGGTTTTAAGCATAAGCCGGACAACTTCCCATACCTTAACATCATTAAGATATGAACTGTTCTATATCCAATACCGAAACAGAGGCACTTATTTAATTGAACCAGATTCAAATCATGCAGCTGTCTCCAGTGCATGTCAACTAAATGGAAGGAGGCCGATCAGCGTTACTCAACTTAGGAATGCATCCAGATATGAGTAACCCGAAAGATAAGGAAGTTCTCTTAATCATTACTATCAACTGAATACCATTCACAAGTATCTACATCTTCAGTCACCTTGAAGAATCCCGATACTTGCAACACCTGGTTCTCTACTTTACTCTTATACCTATAACTTCTCAAAACTTGGACCCTGTGTTTCTACGAAACACATGTCTATGAACTAGAGAAGGCATAAGTAAACCGAATATAGTACGAGGACCAACCCCTTTGTCCTAATGGACATTGGATAATATACAATACTCTGTATAAGTCCCCTGAGTCTAGTGACTCATTCACTGTGTGTCGTAGGTTGAAAACTGTACTTATGGTTAAGGAGAATTACACCGCTGTTTAATGCTCCTTACCTAACCATCCACTGATATAGGTAAATGTCATAGACATAATTTCAAAAAGGTATATCTCACTCTATAAAAATAGACGTACAGATATATCAATTTGAAATTGGTGGATAACAACGGATATTCAAAACCAAATATTTGCCGTCCGGCAAACAGCCCAGGCGATTTCCTCAAATATCACCAATTACAATGAATTCCGATATAATGAGGATGATCACCTAATTCCCAATAACTTACTCCCACTCATCATCTGTAAAACCATGCAGATGTGAGAATCAAATCTGGTAAATACATACCCTGGAGCAAGTGTCTAATTGGGAAATCAGTTTTCTTTTAACAGTACACAGTGAAATTGAAACATTGAAATGTTTCAATGGGGTATCCTGGTATTCCTAGTAATGCCTCTTCCATTATCAGATTCACAACTATAACCGTATATCTCTTTGCCATCTCTCCAAATCCCTTTATATGTCTTTAGTCATTATCTTCTGTACACCCTCTTAGGCTAAATGGTTTTCTTTCTTCCCTACCGTTCGGCACCAGCCTATGGTTTGGAAGAAGACTATCCAATAAGCATAATGGGTGTACTGTCCTAATTCTAGGAGCACTCGCAATGCGAGAGAAGGTGAAGGTAAAAGACAACCGAATAAACCTTATTCCTATTTCTCCCGAACCAGAATCCATCCCCGAACAGGAACAAGTTCCTTCGAGTTCGTATATAACCATACGATGGAGTATCCAAATAACTGTGGATCTTTGTAGTGATACGGAGTGTCCTGGAGAAATACAAAGGTGATTTAGGATTGGCGAAGAAATACTTGGTTTGGTCGTGAATAGCAGTCGCAGTTTACTTTTCCCTCTTACTAATCCCTTTATTTGTCTTAACTTAATACCTTCTGTACACCATCGTTATGCTAATTGGTTTTCTTCATTCCCTACCGGTCGGCACCTGCCTTTGGTTTGGAAGAAGACTATCCAATTTGCGTAATAGGTGTACTGTTCCAATCCAAGGAGCACTCACAATGTGAGAGAAGGTAAAAGGAAAAGACAACTGAATAGTCCTATTCGTTTTCTCCAGAACCGGAAACCATCCTCGAATAAATTCCTTCGAGTTCGTATATAACCATACGATGGTTTTGTCTAATGGAAGTGGACGTTCGTAGTAATACAGGGTGTTCTGGAGAAAAGGGTAAAAGTAGGAGTGGCAATAAGGTATGCAACTCTGACAATCCAAAAGCCAGTGTTTAAGAAGGTTCGGTTAATCTTGGTCACTGAGTCATAGTCTAGGGTCGGGTCATGGTCGCTGCCAAAGAGAGAGAGAAAAGAAACACTCAGCGTGCACTCTAACCTAGATCAGAATGGTTATCACTTTATCTAAAACCTCCTACTGTAACGTCAAATTCTTCCCTAAACCTGAAAGAAGAATTAGTCGGGATCACCCGAGGAGTAAACCAACTCATCAGTGGGAATCGGGATCCAACTATCATCGCATGATAACGTGACGTAATCTGCTCACTTTATCACACTCCAGAAGGTATGCGCATATCTGGCAAGTTTCAGTTTCTTTTGAAACTCCCGATGTGGATTTTTGCCCCATGTTGTTATGACCTTGGCGTGAGGTCAAAATGTCATAAGTCACATGTTAAGTTCTACCCATCATTATCCAGGTTAATTTGAACCCACCTGTACCTACCCTTGACGTAGGCCAAAATAGTAGTACGACTGTCCCAAACCAACGCATCTATCTACGCAATAGATAAATACCCGGCAGCTACCAATCACTATGCCTTGGCGTGAGGTCAAAATACATAGCTTGAATACTACCGAATATTTAACTGAAATGATGGAGGGCTATGAATGGTTTCTGGCAAAAACCTTTAACGTAATGAACTTGATATCATTGAAGGAACCGGATAGCTATATAAAATTATAGTGGCGAAAACCTTTGCTAAAGAGGTCACTCCCAGTGAAGGGATCTCGGCTCTTTCCCCGTAGAATGAGGTGCAAGATATTCCAACTGAATACCACGATGCAAAGCAAAAGTAATCGACTATAGTGAAGTTATTACCCTGACGCAAACTTTTGTCCAAGGGGTCACTCCCGGTGAAGGGATCTCGGCCCTTGCCTCGTCGACTGAGGTGCTGGATATTCATAACCGAATACTACTGTGCAAAACAAAAGAGAACGTCCTTGTAATAACAGCTTTTTGAAAAATGTTCCAACAACATCAGAATAGGTTTGTTTAGCTTGCATTGATCCGAATCAACGCAGTCCCATCAATTGATCACACCAGTAAAGAACGAAAATAATGATGTACGTATATGCCATCCGCATTCGCCACTGGGTCCCGTCATCACCCGTTAGGTTACTTAACTAACGACAGAGCGGGGACTGGACTAGCGCGGGTGCAAAACATATACAACATCTACTAGTATATATATATCAATATATAATATTCGCTCAAGGCGTGATAAAATGCAACATCACAGAAATGTAATAAGCATAACAGAACAATACAGATATCTGGGATCCCTGGGTTTCATAGAGCCGCTACTGAAACCCGATGTTTCCCTGGTCGTGTGGATAGCCTGTACAATGAAATCCTAGACCCCTACGGGCGCGGCAAGTTACCCGCCAAAACCTGAAGCGAGGCAGCCCCCTTCAACAACGTGAATGGACCACCCAACACTTCACGGAATCCGGTAACTTGGGCACCCCTCCTGGGTCAACCTGTACCCCCTACGAGTGCGGCGAATAGCCCGCCAATTCTAGAGTAAATCCCCCTCCGTCTCAACGCCATGAGATGCGGGCCCGTTTCCCTCTAGAACCCGGCTATCCGTGCACCCCACCGCGGGGTAATCCTAGTACAGAAAGTAAAATATAGATACAACGGGTACATCGACCTCACCCCGGTCGTGCCCCAAAAGAATAATATACAAACAGGCAGTGACAGCAGTCCACATGTCGGATGCTCGCCCCGTAATATCAAATGTACATAATAAACCAAACTGTACTACCATTGCATCCAGGCCATCCCCCACGACCAATCCGCAACATCACAGCACAACACAGAACATCAACGTGAATGTCACGTTCGCAAATCCGTCTAAAAGGGCTATAGCAGTTAGACAGGATTTACCGATCAAGTGACATTCACGGTCGCAGATATAATGTAAATACTGTGAACTAACATGTTTAAAATTTTTGATCGATCAAATTTACCGAAGTGGGCCCCAAGCACTACTGTAGCACTCAAAGAAAATCTGGGCCCAAAAAGAATATTCCAAAAACCCCATTTCCCTGTTAGAGAGCCACTGTACAAATTTGGTCTAATGAAGAGCTAGAACGGCGGCGGAACCGCGGCCAAAATGGGGTTTAGGCCGCAGTTCCGCGGCGTTCCTAAGGAATCAGTCCACCAAATTTCTGCAGTGCCCCTACAAAACCCTGCCTGATTTTCTGCAGTACACCAAATAATTTTATGACCACAGAAAAATTTCGACAGAAACTGTAATTTGAAATCGAGGTTTTTAGAAAATTTGTTCGATCGAACTTGTAAACACGTTAGAGCAAGATAGACTAGGTTAATGGCGTGGCTCTGATACCAGTGTAAGTGCACGGCGGCGCCTTGGCCGTCAATTCGACGCCGGAATGCGGAACGAAACTTTTCTAAAAACTAGAAACCGGCAACACCGCGCACTAAAATCCTGGATCGGGCCATTAACCTAACTCTAGCAAATACGAGAAAGGGGTAGAATGCTATACCGAGCGATCCGTGTCCTTCGGTCTTCGGCCTCCACTCCAATCTCCTCGCGGAACCTCCGGTCCTCATCTCCTCGTCGGAACGGGCACCACATCGCCGGGCTCTTTTACGGGCTCCCATCTCTGGACTGAGGCAACTCGGGCATGAAGTTGGCGAGTCGACGTGCCCAAGGATGCTGTAGATGAAGTGTAGAAACCATTGTCTCAATGGGGTTGAAGTTGCCTTTGATGATGGAGGAGAAGAATTGAACTTTGGAGAGGGGCTAGAAATTTTTAGCAAGCAAAGAATGAAATGTATGTTTTTCCCACCCACAAAAATGAATCCTCTCTCTTCTCTTGAGAATGTGGCCGGCCAAGAATAACTGGAGGAGGGAAAGAGGCAAAAGAAAATGTATGATCACAAGAAATATATGTCACTCCAAGGTCTTGTACAAATCCAAATCAACTCCCATTTCCAACTCATTAAATGCACACCATGATGAGAACAAGAAAAGCATCAAAAGATGCTAGAATAATCAAGAATCCTCATGTCACAAAAAAACCCTTCCATCAAAAATTCAGCCAAAGAATGGAAGAAAGAAAAACTGGATGAAACGGAAAGCAAACTGGCAATTTCAGAAAACTGATCCCGTAATAAATTACATGAAAACCCCGCGACTGTATATACATACCCGCATTTGTATTCCCACTGAATACAAATGCAATGAGACAAAATCTACACTGTACAATACTAGGATCCGGCTTAAACCAAAGCCCGCTAGTATTATCCGTCCGATCATGATCCGTGCAATACCGCACGTATAAGATCGAACCCTGCCATATCTCCATACGGCCTCTAAAGCGTTTCGCCCGAAACTTGAGAAACGGTCTATGGGGGACTCTAAAGACTCGTCAATACTTTGGCTGTGGATTTAACCACTAGCACGTCAGAGGTATTAGCCATACGTGACGGGCTACCAGGTATTGACCAAAAGGGACGTCGATGAGCGAACTCATCCTGACACCCTACTGAGCCTGTGAGTGACAATATCCGTACAGTCCGGTCCGTTCGTCTATGAGCATCGCATGGCGGGCCTAGGGGGTTGGTAAAAGTTAGACCCCCAAAAGCGGTATAAGTCGTGTCGGAGTGTAGCCCAGAACACCCTGAGATACTACCGGAATACCTACCAGTAAATCACCTGCCTTGGCCAAGGACTTCGAGTAATGGCTCTCCTAGACACAGCGCGACCTCACCCCCAATACCTGGAGAGACGAACCCCTGCAGATCCGCTCACTGCCTCCAAGTGGCTCGGGACTGTACCCAACTAAAACCTGTTTGCACGTCTCCTTTGAGCGTGGTAGGGTAGTAATCAAAGTACAGTGGGAACCCACACGAGACAAATGACGATCTCAGGTCAATGAACTAACCTGTACACATGTCACCGGGGAACTGCTATCTGACGTCAGGTATAAGACCAACTAGCATGTTCCCGGCGAGTCCTGTCCGGTGTACTCATAACCCAATGAGCACCTGTATACATCTTAGGTGAACCAACTGACACCAGTGGCTTGTGAGACCGGCCACCGCCCCTCATCGGGGTCTCGACTGTATACACTAGTCTACTCTGGAGTATCGATGCCCTGTCTCGAAACTCCCATGACTAGGGACCTTTTAAGGATGTGCTTATAGACCCCAGCTCCCACGTATATAATCGCCCTCATACTGCTGGCAGTCAAGCAAGAATCCTAGGGGCTCTATCAACGTGTAATAGCGACCTGTAAGGTCACCTAAAACAGTACACGATGATAATGATAAACCAGATAGCATACTATCATCTTGAGTAAGACTGTCCTACCGGTATAGGTCCTCCCTCAATCATTGCAATCACGTGCCTGTGATCCAATAATTGACTCTGAGGGCACTATCTCCAACAGTGTACGCGAATACTCGCCGGGTAACCTTAATAGATAGCCATGCCCCATTGCCCCGACCAAGTGACTGTAGGAGAACCCCGTTGCCAAAAGGATCCGTTCGGGTGCTCGCGGCCGCGGTGTTCCTCCTTAGTGCACTTTGTCGACGGCATCGGGGGTGCGGCCGTCTATTAAAGTTTCCGACGAGAATTCGAACAAGTTATCGGGAATCTTGTTAAATTACCCGACTGGTTATTGGAAAGTGTTTTCAATATCGAGACTAAAATGCGGGTTTATAATTGTTAGGCATGTGATGTCTAAGGAATTCATTTGGTTGGGCATGATATCCAAAGTATGTGATACATTGGGTTTATGATGTCTAAATTGGTTGTGGATTCCAACTATTGTAGTTTTTTCACTTTCTTTTATGCGACCGTAAGTGTAATATTTGGTGTATCGCCGGTTTCGTTGCTATATGTCAACGACAATTGGGATACGCATATTTACTTACGTTGATGACATGTGATGTTATGTGTTGCTGTGATATGTTATATTGGATCGTCGTGTTTTGAATAGCCGGGGTTTTTATGTAAGATGAGAGTTTTTCATTTTCATTCATGTAAAATCTTGTATGTAATATTCTTTTATTGGGGCACTTCCGGATTAAGGATGATGTCACCATTGATGTATATTATTTAATTTTCCGCATTAAGATAGACCCAAGGAGGGGAGCACAAGTAACCGGGTTCTAGTTTCCAGTGGGAGACCATCTCGAGGAGTCGAGATCGGGTCTCCTAACTCTAGAATTGGTAGGGATGCTTGCCGCTCTCGTAGGGGTCTAGGGATGTCGGTTTGGCTATTCAGCGCGACCGTGGAATCTGAGTTTTATGCTGGCTTAATTTAAAACCCAGAATTCCTAGTATATCCAATATTTCATATGTGATTCTTCTGCTGTTGATATTCTGTGATGTGATCACTTTATATGTTGAGATGAATGCTTATATTATATATATGATGATATATAGTAAATATTGCTGCTTTCGTTTCTTCTGTGATACTTAGGAATCATATTTGATGGGACTTCATTAATGGGATTAATGAAATAAAAGAAACTTAAAGATGTTGTAGAAACTTGTTTTAAAAAAAAACTGGTAGCTCTTGTTCTTGCTTTGCATAGCGGTATTCCTTGTAGAATATCCAGCACCTTATTCGATAAGGAAAGAGCCGAGATCCCTTCACCGGGAGTGACAACTTTAGCGAAATTGGTAGATGCTACAACCCACTCGGTTTATCTTTTGATTGCTTCTATAGTTTTTGCTTTGCATAGTGGTATTTGTGAAATATCCTGAACCTTATTCGATAAGGAAAGAGACGAGATCCCTTCAGCAGGAGTGACCTCTTTAGCAAAACTAGTAAAAGCCTAAAAAATGCTCCTTTTCAAAATCACTCGATTCTATAACGATATCAAGTTCATTACAATCATGGTTTTCTTAAAAACCTACGTAGCCCTTCGTCATTTCAGATAAGTACTATTTAGTATTCATTCTACAGTAGTTTGGCCTGCGTCAAGGCATAGTGTGCGGTAGCTAACTAGTGCTTATCTACTAGCATACGATGCGATTGGATTAGGGTATTCGTACGGCGTTGTTTGGCCTGCGTCAAGGGTCGTGCAGGTGGGTTTAATTCAATCATGAAATATACGGGTTGAACTTGACTAGCGCCCTATGGGTAGTTTGGCCTGTTTCATGGTCATAGGACGCTAGGGGTATAAAAAAATATTATCGGGAATTTCAAGTGTTGAAAGTTGCAATGAGATTGCATACCTTCTATGAGATAGTTGGATCCCGATACCCACTGCGAGTAAGAATTACTCCTGTGAGAGTTTTACACATTACAATTAGCCGATCAAGTAGGTGTCTAGAAAAGTGTTAACGGGGTTATGCCCCTGGGAGAACGAGGTTTATTTTAATTAGGTCCATGCGAAAGCACGGGGAACCTCCCTCAAAGTACCGACACAGGCCTAGCCGAAAGATTGGTAAGCTTGTAGGGTGTAATTAATCTCGGCTAGTCTTACCTTTTAGGGTTTGAAAGAAGATTTGATAAAAATAGTGGGAGCCATCCTGATTAGATAAAATTAATAACCAATCAGATCTTGCAAAAGCATACGCTGAGTGCTTTCTTCTCTCTCTCTCTCTCCTGGTAGCGACCATGTCACGCCTTAATCAAGATAATAATATGGATGCATTGACCGAACCTGCTTATTGTAAGTCCTTGTCACGCACCCCACGAACTTGCGGGGAGGCGGAATATATGAAAAACGATTATCAAAGCTTCGTTACACGGACTTGAGTGCATGAATCGTTATCTAAACCATTACTAACTATCTACTAGAGGTTTAACTACTTGGATACGAAGTTATACCTCACGTTACTTGTCCTTCGGGTCTTCATCGCGGTCCTCCACTCCTCGTAGGCTCCTTGGAACATTGGCACCTCAACGGCCTCCTCGAATCAAAGACGATCCACCCGAAAGCTCCTACGCCAAGCTTAATCTCAAACTTGAGATAACTAGGTTGCTTAAAGTGCTAATCTAAGCTACCTAGGCGATATAGAGTGAGGTTATGGATGTATTAGTCTAGCCAACCCTTGATCTCAACTCATGAGAGGTTAGGGTTAGGGTTTGAAGAGAGAGTGAGCTTGAGGAGAGAGAAGGTGAAGATTATCAATCAAATGAGATAATGATCTATCATCATATATATGAAGCATTATTTATTTATCCAAAAATGAAATAATAGAATTAACAACCATGCTTCATAAATATCTATGATTGATTCATCTCCATGAGTCATTAAGCATTTATGATGCATTAATGACATGGATGAATCACACAAATGAGTCACTAATCTCATTTAATGCAATGCCACCTTACCCCCTAAGTCACCACTCATCTAGAAGCTTCTCAACAAATTACGAGAATGCCTCTCCAATCCGTGAAAACACGGAAAAACTTTAGACTGTATAAATCCAATAACCTGATACTAGAATCTGGCTTAAACCAAAGCCGGCTAGTAAAAACTGTCCGAAAAGTCATACGTGCGTAAACACACGTATGCGTCCGAACCCTTTTCGTAAAACTATACGACCTCTATATCGTTTCGCCTGGAGCAGGGAAACTCTCTGTGTGGGACTCTAAAGACTCGACACTACGCTGGCAGTTGGTTTAACCACAGACTGCAAGCGGCACTAGCTGTACGTAACGGTCCCCAGGTAGATGTTGATAAGAAGGCCGATGAAGAAAACCATCCAAACCCCTACTGAGCCTGATGTGACAATCTCCGTACAGTCCGGTCTGTTCTTCTAAGACTATCGCATATCAAGCCTAGTGGGCGGCAAGCGTCAGTCCCCTAATAGCTGTATAAATCGTGTCGGAGCGAAACCCATTACACCCTGAGAAGCTACTGGAACCTACCAGTATATCTCGCTTGCCCTGGCTAAGGACTTTGCGTAATGGCTCTCTGACACAGCGCGATATCAACTCCCAATACCGGGAGAGACGAATCCTATCTAACCGCCACTGCCTCCAAGTGCTCGGGACTGCACCCAACTGCTACCTGTTTGCACGACTCCTTTGAGCCGTGGTAGGGTAGCAATCTAAGAACAGTGGGACACACTCGAGGCGAAGTAGCAGTGTCAAGTCTGCGGACTATGCTGTACTCATGTCACCTGGGAACTGTTAACGGACGATGGGTATAATACCAACCAATCAGTTCTCTGCGAGTCCTGTCCGGTGTACCCATAACCTAACGAGCACATGTATACTATTTCCAGTACGACGTACTGATGGCTGTGGGACAGACCATCTCCCCAACTGGGATGAGAAGCGTATACACTTAGTCTACTCCGGAATATCGATGCCCTATCTCGATAATCCAACGACCAGGGACCTGTATAGGATGTTGCTTACAGACTACCCAGCCCCCACTAGTGTGACTGCCATCACGACGCTGGTATTCAAGCAAAGATCCTATGGGCTCTACTAATATGTATAAGTGATACGTTACAAGAAACATATGCACATATTAAAGTAGACACAAACCAAGTAGCATACTACCATTTTTAACAAGACTGTATATTCAACTGTGAATATCCCAAGCTTCCATTAAGTAATATACAATCTAGTATGATACAATAATGTCCCCTAGGGCATATACACTAACAATCTCCCACTTACACTAGGGCCATGAGCTGGCATATCGTAGACCTATCATCTCGAATAGCCTCTCGAACTGCGTCTGAGGAAGGGCCTTTGTGAATGGATCAGCAATGTTATTCTCCGTCTCTACTCTTTTCACCTCGATCTCCCGGCTATCTATGATCTCCCTGATCAGGTGATACCGCCTTAAGATGTATCTGGACTTCTGATGGGACCTGGGTTCCTTCGCTAAAGCTATAGCGCTATTGTTGTCACAATACAGAGGTATTGGACCAACACTGGTAGGAACCACCTGAAGTTCTGTGAGGAACTTCTTCATCCAGACTGCTTCTTTTGCGGCATCGCAAGCAGCTATGTACTCTGCTTCCATCGTTGAGTCAGCAACGGTCTCCTGTTTGGAACTCTTCCAACAGACCGCCCCTCCATTTAGGATAAAGACATAACTCGAGATGGATTTGGAGTCATCCTTGTCACTCTGGAAGCCGGAGTCGGCAAAGGCCTCCATCTGGAGGTCTTTTCCTCCATATACCAAGAACATCTCCTTAGTCCTTCTCAGGTACTTGAGAATGTTCTTTACGGCTATCCAGTACTTCTCCCCTGGGTTTGCTTGATACAGGATTACTACGCTCAATGCGTATGCTACATCTGGTCTGGTACATAACATCGCATACATTATAGAGCCTACCGCAGAAGCGTAGGGTATAATCGGCATGCGATCCCTTTCCAAATCAGTCTTGGGAGACATCTCTTTGGAGAGGGTGATTCCGTGACAAGCCGGTAGGTTACCGTGCTTAGAATCATCCATACTGAATCTTTTCACTATGGTGTCTATGTACCTGGACTGTGAAAGTCCCAACATCCTCTTTGATCTATCACGATAGATCCGGATCCCCAGAATGTAGGTGGCATCACCCAGGTCTTTCATGGAGAATTTATGTGACAGGAATCTTTTGACTGACTGTAACATAGGAATATCATTTCCTATTAGGAGAATGTCATCCACGTACAAGACGAGGAATACTACAGCTCTCCCTACAATCTTACTGTATATGCAAGGTTCATCTGGATTTTTGATAAAGTCAAATTCTTTGACAGCATCATCAAAACAGATGTTCCAACTCCACAATGCCTGCTTTAGTCCATAAATGGACTTAAGCAGCTTGCATATTTTACCGCTGCTCCCACTCTGAATGAATCCCTCTGGCTGATCCATATAGACGCTCTCTTCCAAATTACCATTTAGAAAAGCCGTCTTTACGTCCATCTGCCAGATTTCATAATCGTGGAAGGCTGCAATAGCAAGAAGGACCCGAATAGATTTAAGCATAGCCACTGGAGAAAAGGTTTCGTCATAGTCCAAACCAGGTCTTTGACAGAAACCCTTTGCAACAAGTCTAGCCTTATAGGTTTCAACCTGTCTATCTACACCAATCTTCTTTTTGAAGATCCATTTGCATCCTACGGGTTTTACCCCATCTGGAGCAATGTCCAAAGTCCATACTTTGTTAGTGTACATGGACTCCATTTCGGTCCGCATTGCATCCAGCCATTTTACTGAGTCACTGCTCTGAATAGCTTGCTGGAAGCTAGTAGGCTCATCAAAGTCAATAGTGCAATCCTCTCTATCCCCGTCTATGAGAAAACCGTAGTATCTCTCGGGCGGATGAGATTGCCTACTACTCCTGCGGAGTGGCATCGGGATGTCTTGTTCTCCTGAACCTTCTTGTTCTACCAAGGTTTCAGTAATAGCTTATGGTTCTGGAATTTCTTTCAGTTCTACTGCGCTCCCACTCTTCTGATTTTCTAAAAATTCAGCTTCTAAGAAGTGGGCATGACGAGAAACAAAAATCTTTTGTTCCTCTGCGTAATAGAAGTAATACCCTTTAGAGTTCTTTGGATATCCCACAAACTTACACTGTACTGAGCGTGCCTCGAGCTTGTCCGCATGCTGCCTTTTTACAAAAGATGGACATCCCCATGTCTTAAAATGTTTTAGACAGGGTTTCTTCCCACTCCACATATGATATGGCGTGGTAGGCATAGTTTTGGTAGGAACCTGGTTCAAAAGATATGTAGCTGATTCTAGTGCATATCCCCACAATGATCGCGGTAACTCAGCCTTACTCATCATGGAACGAACCATATCTAATAGGGTTCGATTCCTTCTTTCTGATACACCGTTGTGTTGTGGTGTGTATGGAGGAGTAAGCTGAGAGAGAATTCCTTTCTCTTTTAAGTAACCCAGGAACTCGGCACTTAAGTATTCACCACCTCGATCAGATCTCAGTGTCTTGATACTTTTGCCGGTTTGGTTTTCCACTTCATTCTTGTATTCTTGGAATTTCTCGAAGGCCTCGGATTTATGCTTCATTAAGAATATATATCAATACCTAGAGAAATCATCCGTAAAAGTAATGAAGTAGGAATAACCTCCTCGCGCATGTGTAGACATTGGACAGCACACGTCACTGTGTACGAGTCCCAAGAGCTCGCTTGCTCTTACTCCGTATCCAGTAAACGGAGTTTTTGTCATCTTTCCCATGAGACAAGATTCACAAGTGGCATAAGATTGATATTCGAACGGATTCAAATATCCTTCTCTATGTAACTTAGTTAACCTTCTCTCATTGATGTGACCCAGTCTGCAATGCCATAAGAAAGCCTGATTTAATTCTGGAGACTTTCTTTTAAGTGTGTTCTGGATACTGAAAATCTAAGCTTGATTTAATACGTATATTCCGTTTTGTAATGTATCTGACCCAATCATTACTTGATTTAGGTGGATGTGAACCACATCGCTTATAAAAGTAAAATCATATCCTTCCTTAGAAAGTAAGGATACAGATATGATATTACAAGTTGTACATGGTACATAAAAACAGTTACGCAGAATCAATATCTGCCCAGTTGTCAGTCCAAGATGATATTCCCCTACGGATTCAGCGTCCATGCTCATTCCGTTAGCAACTGTGAGGGTCATATTACCTATCCTGATAACCCTACGGTTTCTCAGAGCCTGTAACGAATTACCGATGTGAGATCCTGACCCGGTATCCAATACCCAGGAAGTAGGGTTAACCGACATACAGTTCTCTATCATAAACACACCTGAGGCTGAAGCCACAACATGCTTCGAATCCTGGCTACTGGCTTTGCTAGCCTTGCAATCATTCTGCCAATGTTCATTCCTGTAACAATAGGAACGTCCCTCTTTTACTATATCCAGTCCCGAAACATTTGTCGTTCTCTTTCCTTCTGTTTCCCTGGTTTCCTTCAGGGTAGGAGGCAGAGACTGTAGAATCAAGTCAGTATCTGACTCGTTTCCTAACGCGGTCTCCAGGTCCTGGAGCTCATCAATACAGCTAGTCATTGTAAGGACGTTGTCCCCTACAGATGACCCGTCAGCCAACCTCGCTTGAATTAATTCGTTCGAGGTCTCATATCTTGCGATATGAGATTGCTCTCCATATAAATCTTTGTTATGGAGAAAGATGGAAACTAAGTCCATCTTCTCGTGCTGCTTCTGGTATACACCATCAACTGAAGCTAACATGAGGCACTTAGGTTTTTCTTTATCTTTTTCCCTTGTCTGACAGATATCCATATCCGCGACAGTGGAAACTGGACCTGGGACGGCGGGATCTTGAGTAGTAATAGGGTGGTTCAGCTTGTCATAGGTAATGGACATCTGGACAGACCTTTGCCAATCATATAAGTAAGATTCAGTCAAATTATTATCTAGATGTAACCTATGTGAGGTCACAAGGTCGCTGCAATTTAAGAGAGAGAAGAAAATATTATTAGCATGATGCTCTTGCAAGTTTAGAATGGTTTTTAATTTATCTAAACAGGATGGCTCCCACTGTTTCTCGAATCCCTCCTCAAACCATAAAAGAAGAATTAGCCAGGACTATTCTCACCGTACAATTCTTGCTTAACCGTTCAGCCAGGTCAGTGTCGATACTTCGAGAGAGGTTTTCCAATGCTTTCGCGAAGTTCCTTAATTAAATAACTTCTTTTCTCTGGGGGCGTAACCCCGCTGACACCTTTCTAGGCACCTACTTGGTTTATAGCATTGATCGTTAAGTGATGAATCTCCTGATAAGTAGCTTGTACTCACAGTAGGATCGGGATCCAAAATATCATCGTATGATAATGTTGATGGAATCCTACCAACATTCATCAAACTCCAAAATGGTATGCTCTCTCTGAAAATTTCAGTTTCTTTAGAAATTCCCGATATAGATTTTTTCCCCATGCTCTTATGACCTTGACTAAGGGCCAACAAATCATAAGTCACATGTCAAGTTCTACCCGTCATTGTCCAGGTTAATTTGAACCCACCCGTACATACTCTTGACTAAGGGCCAACAAAGTAATACGACTGTCCCAAACCAACGCATCTATCTATGCAACAAATGAATACCCCAGCAGCTACCAAACACAATGCCTTGACTAAGGGCCAACAAACATAGCTTGAATACTACTGACCATCCATAAGAAATGACGGAGGGCTACGAATGGTTTTGGCAAAACCGTGAACGTAGTGAACTTGATATAATCGAAGGAACCTGATACTTTTTAAAAGGAGTGGTTAAAGCTCCGTAATTTAAAAAATTCTGATCTTTTTTTTTAAAATAACCGAGTGGTTTCTTTTAAATTTGTTCCAACGACTTTACTTTGGTTTATTTTCTTTGCATTATAATAATGCGTCCTATCATTTATCCTATCATTGCAGAAAACAACAAAAATACCACGTCCTCTTATGCCATCCGCATTCGCCACGGGGTCCCGTCATCACCCGTTAGGTTACTTAACTAACGACAGAGCGGGGGCTGGGCTAGTGCGGGTGTAAAACATATGTGACGTCTAATAGCTATCATATATAGATATTGTACATTCGTCAGACGCAATAATAAGCATTCCAGATCACTGATGAACTTTATTGGATATACTAGCAATCCGCATTTGCTTTGAGCCTGCAATAAAAGACGGATTACACAGTTGTGATGAATAGCCATTACCCAACCCTAGACCCCTACGGTTATGGCAAACTACCCGCCAAGTACCCGAAGTGAAGCGGTCTCCCTCAACAAAGTGAGTAGGCCACTAAATACTTCAAAGTACCCGGTAGTTTGTGTACCCCGCCTTGGGTCTATCCTAGGAGCAAAAACAGTAAAAAGAAATAATACAACGGTGGCTACAACCGCAACCTGGATGCGCCCCGCAAAAGAATATTACATCATATTACATTTACATTGAATGAATGAATATTAAACCCATCACAACAGTCCAACACAGTTTATATACACAAACAGTAAACATTTCAGAAATGTGCAACCCCTAGCCAACCGACATACTAGCAGTTAGGGGAGGTTTACGAACACATTAAACATTACAGATAAAAACCCAATTAGCAAATATCTTAGAACATCGATCGAAAACCATATTCCATGTCTACCCCAAAAGCAAACCTGTACTGAAGTAACCTGGGCATAAACAGTATATACAGGAAAACAAAACACCATAAAAAACAAATAACAGAGAAAATCGGAGTCAAAACCGAGTTGACTCGGCGGCGGATCCGCGGCCAAAAGCACCATTTGGCCGCGGATCCGCGGCTGTCTTGTTGTTTTGTGTGCTCGTATTTTCCCAGAATTTATTAAATTCCCTGCTGTGAATTTTAAGGTGTGTCAAATATTTTTTCAGACACTTTTAAAATTAACAGAAACTTAAGGTACGGGGTGTTTCGTTTTCGTGTTTTCCGTCGATCGAACTTCTAATTAGTTGCTAACAAGCTAGTAATGGTTTAGTTGGCTCTGATACCACTGTATGTCCATGTCACGCACCCCACGAACTTGCGGGGAGGCGGAATATATGATAACCGATTATCAAAGCTTCGTAACACGGACTTGAGCGCATGAATCGTTATCTAAACCATTACTAACTATCTACTAGAGGTTTAACTACTTGGATACGAAGTTATACCTCACGTTACTTGTCCTTCGGGTCTTCATCGCGGTCCTCCACTCCTCGTAGGCTCCTTGGAACATTGGCACCTCAACGGCCTCCTCGAACCAAAGACGATCCACCCGAAAGCTCCTACGCCAAGCTTAATCTCAAACTTGAGATAACTAGATTGCTTAAAGTGCTAATCTAAGCTACCTAGGGGATATAGAGTGAGGATATGGAAGTATTAGTCTAGCTAACCCTTGATCTCAACTCATAAGAGGTTAGGGTTAGGGTTTGAAGAGAGAGTGAGCTTGAGGAGAGAGAAGGTGAAGATTATCAATCAAATGAGATAATGATCTATCATCATATATATGAAGCATTATTTATTTATCAAAAAATGAAATAATAGAATTAACAACCATGCTTCATAAATATCTATGAGTGATTCATCTCCATGAGTCATTAAGCATTTATGATGCATTAATGACATGGATGAATCACACAAATGAGTCACTAATCTCAGTTAATGCAATGCCACCTTACCCCCCCCAAGTCACCACTCTTTTAGAAGCTTCTCGACAAATTACGAGAATGCCCCTCCAATCCGTGAAAACACGGAAAAACTTTAGACTGTATAAATCCAATAACCTGATACTAGAATCTTGCTTAAACCAAAGCCGGCTAGTAAAAACTGTCCGAAAAGTCGTACGTGCGTAAACACACGTATGCGCCCGAACCCATGTCGTAAAACTATACGACCTCTATATCGTTTCACCTGGAGCAGGGAAACTCTCTGTGTTGGACTCTAAAGACTCAACACTACGCTGGCAGTGGGTTTAACCACAGACCGCAAGCGGCACTAGCTGTACGTAACGGTCCCCAGGTAGATGTCGATAAGAAGGCCGATGAAGAAAACCATCTGAACCCCTACTGAACCTGATGTGACAATCTCCGTACAGTCCGGTCTGTTCGTCTAAGACTATCGCATATCAAGCCTAGGGAGCGGCAAGCGTCAGTCCCCTGATAGCTGTATAAGTCGTGTCGGAGCGAAACCCATTACACCCTGAGAAGCTACTGGAACCTACCAGTATATCTCGCTTGCCCTGGCCAGGGACTTTGCGTAATGGCTCTCTGACACAGCGTGATATCAACTCCCAATACCGGGAGAGACGAATCCTATCTAACCGCTACTGCCTCCAAGTGCTCGGGACTGCACCCAACTGCTACCTGTTTGCACGACTCCTTTGAGCCGTGGTAGGGTAGCAATCTAAGAACAGTGGGACACACTCGAGGCGAAGTAGCAGTGTCAAGTCTGCGGACTATGCTGTACTCATGTCACCTGGGAACTGTTAACGGATGATGGGTATAATACCAACCAATCAGTTCCCTGCGAGTCCTGTCCGGTGTACCCGTAACCTAACGAGCACCTATATACTATCTTCAGTACGACGTACTGATGGCTGTAGGACAGACCATCCACCCAACTGGGATGAGAAGCATATACAATTAGTCTACTCCGGAATATCGATGCCCGATCTTTATAATCCAACGACCAGGGACCTGTATAGGATGTTGCTTACAGACTACCCAGCCCCCACTAGTGTGACTGCCATCACGACGCTGGTAATCAAGCAAAGATCCTATGGGCTCTACTAATATATATAAGTGATACGTTACAAGAAACATATGCACATATTAAAGTATACACAAACCAAGTAGCATACTACCATTTTTAGAAAGACTGTATATTCAACTGTGAATATCCCAAGCTTCCATTAAGTTATATACAATCTAGTATGATACAATAATGGCCCCTAGGGCATAAACACTAACACTTATTATACTGTGCTAGGGAACGTTGGTTCTGCTCTACCATATAATTGTTATAAGTCCGAGCAGGAAATAGGGAATATCCGGATTTCCACGCAACCCAATTGAAGAATGGGCATATTGATGCTATTCTTCGGGTGTGTTCATTACCGAGAATTGTTTCTCAATATCCTCTGCGTCCTGGGTATGTGATACCGGATCAGGATCCTGCATATGTAATATGTTACATGGGCTACAGATAGTTAGAGAATTGAGAATGGGTGATATATCTCTAAGTGTAGAGAATGGTGCAAGTGTTGCAGCCAAATCAGTTGGCAAATATCACCTTGTATTACCATATGGTTAATACATTGATTCTGAACGAATGTTATTACATACTGAACCTGATATACAAGATTACATCGGTTTCTTTAATAAGTTAAAGAAGGATATAATTCTGTATTAGAGGATAATATTGTGAACATTTTCCTGAATCAAGAGTTGATTGGATCAGGCACGTTATATAATAGCATATACGTTCTAAATCAAACCACGGTTCAAAGTATCTAGAACACACACAAGAAGAGTAGTTAAGAAATGAATGAATCCTTCTTGTGGTATTGTAGATTAGGTCATATCAATGCGACACGACCAGCTAAGTTACATAAGGATGAATATGAGAATCTGTTTGAATTTTCATCTTATGCTAGTTGCCAGTCTTGTCTCAAAGGTAAAATGACCAATACTCCATTTACTGGAAATAGAGAAAGAGTTACTGAACTCTTGGGACGGATACATGATGAAGTATACGGTCCTATGTCTATAAATTCCACGGTTGGTTCTTCGTACTTCATTATATTCACTGATCTTCTCTCAGGATACGGACATATGTTCTTGTTGAAACACAAGTCTGAAACTTTTGAGAAATTCAAGGAATATAAGCTTGAAGTTGAGAACCAAACGGGTAGAAGTATTATAGTCCTTGTCACGCCCCGCTTCCCTGTATACGGCGAAGTGGACACGACAAGGTCTGCTACGTATGTACTCAGAAGTACATACGCTAAGCGTAGCTAAGCGATATAAAATAAATCACAAGAGACGAAAGATATAGAAATAACAGCAACTTTTATTAATAACATTCTTTATACAATGCATGAAAGGAAAACACAACTGAAATGAAAAGCAATGCCTAAACAGTGGCATAACAGAAAATGAAAATACTGGAAAGAACAAGGTACAATATCTAAAGCTCGGGATCTTCTTGGAACTGCTCCAAATCTTCACCGGTGGGCTCGATCTCAGCTAGGTCCAACGCACCTGACGACATTCAAAGAAGAAAGAAATAGAATGTCGTCAGCGAACAGGTCGCTCGGTAAGTCCCAAAGATAAGGAGGAATTAGAAAGACAGTGTAAAAGTATTTTCTAAAGTATTATATTGTTGAATATTATGGAACATTGTTTAACGCTGTTGTTTGTAGCTTGGTACAGAAGGATGCCAGTGTATACGAGGAGGATCTCTATATGCTAGAGATCAGGGCAAAAGGAAAGTACAAGGAACCGTTATGCCACGGTACGACAGCAATAGGATTCAGGTTAGGTGTCTTAATCTGACCACCTCGTGCCACCTTTAACACCTTCCGTACCAATCTACCCCTTAAACCCCGTTGTGTTTTAACAGTATTGTTGTATTGGAATATGTAAGTTGGGCGACTGACCAAAACCATGATATCAGTAAACATGTTGTAACTGCATAATCAGGTAAATGGAATATCAGAATAATGGATGAATATCCATGGTTTGATTCAGTCAAAATGAATAGGTTGTTAACTGGATTCAGAGATTCATGTATTCAAATTGTGTTGGAATATAAAAGAATATAGATTGACTTGAATCATATTCAAGCCAGAAATAGTCAGACTCTAACCCGAGTCAGACTGAAAGAAAGGTAATTTGATGTTCAATAATTGTAGGGGCCTTATTGTAATTTATAAAACTTGAGGGGTTTTTATATAAAAAGTACTTTTGTATAGTTTTCAAAATATACCTCAAGTATTTATTATTCGTCTTTATAGTTATAATGAGTGTGAATTTTATTTGTGTTATTCTAGTGAATATATCCTAATAAAGTATTAATTGTTTTATTTGAAATTCATTGTATTTTAATGTAACTTTTAATCTTGTAATTTTAGGAAAAAGTGGAAACCTTATATTATAATAAAATAGGTGTTTAAATGATAATTATATATATATTAATACAAGAATAATTTTAAATAAATATTTTAATCTCCAAAATCTCATTTTCTCAAATGTCGTATTTTAAACCTTTCGAGACCGAATGCTCCTTGCGGAGGTCTGAATCTCGCACTACTAGCCGCGGGTGCACGATGAACCGTACTATCCCTAACGGGTTCCCCAAAAGTGGGTTGTAGTGGCACTTTGCTTAGGTTTAACAAATACTATTCATTTAGAAAAACGGTTTTATAAATATAAGGTGTTTATTTGTAAAAAGGGTATAGTTTTCCGTATTCTAGTTTCTAGGGTTTTCTAAGGCAACTAGCCTATTTCTAAGGGTCTAAACGACAAGTCATTAGAAGCCTCAAATCGCCTCTTCACCGCCAATTGTGGCCAGGTAAGTACAAGTGAGGAGGGAGGGATCCGCTCATGAATCGTGAAACGGGCCTTTTAAAGTTACCCAAGCTCACTTGCCTAGCCTAGACACCACAAAGTCAGTTTAGATAAACGATCGATGTCCATGACATATCGTATTTTCCTATTAAAAGATATTGTCTTAAAATTGTAAACAACTTAGAACTTTTAGAAAAAAGTTTATAAAGAAAAGGGTATTTTAGTGAAAAGTCTTGTATTTTCGTATTCTATGTTTTGACGTTTATCAATTAAGGTTATATTTGTGTGTGTATAGAGGTAGGTCATTACCGCGTGACTTATTTTAAGGTTTAATGAAGTTTTAGAGGTTAAACATGATATATTAACTTGAAGGTATTAAAGCGCAAGAATACGGTATTTGAAAACGTTATCATTTCATGTGTGAAAATTCATTCAAATTGTTTTCTACAAGTTTAGTGATCAAGATAAACATATTTAGGAGTGAGGGATTTAATTAGAACAAGAAAAATAAACTTTATGGTATTTTTATGAAAAGAATACGGTTTTGCAAAGAAGCTATCATTTCATGTGAGAAAGTTTGTTTAAATTGGTTTATGGGTGATTAATAGTCAATATGAATATAGGTAGGTATTATGTATTAGGTGACAAGTGGAAATTTGCAGAAAAACCGGATCGGAAATCGTTTTGTTCTGATTTCCGTCGGATTCCAAAAAGTCGTATTTTTATATTAAAGAAAAGATAGATTGAAGAGATGGGACTTACGGGTTTGGACAAGCTAAGGAGGCTAAGGAAGGTGGTGGTTGTCGATGCGTCGAAAACGTCGCGAAGGTTCTAGTCCGGTCGCCGGAATCCGTCGTCGGTTTCGGCAGCGCTTCGCTTCTCGCTCTTTGTACCGAGTTCTCGAGAGTTTGGGATAGTGGACTTAGAGTGGTAAGGTGAAATGGTTGAGGGTAGGGGTCTTTATATAGGGCTAGGCTAGGGTTAGGGTTAGGATTAAAAAATATTTTAAAAAAATATAAAAATTTCATTAAATTTGGACTTAAAGGAGGTTTAATGAAAAATTGGTAACAGTACTGGGAAAATGGACCATGCAGGGGGGTTGACCAAGTCAACACGAAGATTTTTCGTGTTGACGACTCGGCCGACCGGCCGAGTCCGGCCGGCGGCGCCGGCCGATTCGGCTGAGTCGCCGGCCGACTTGGCCGAGTTAAGGCCGAGTCGGGTCACGTTGGGTGTGGTTTTGTCTGGGGGGAATTTTGGTATACTTTATTTTTTATAAATTATATTAATTTGTGAGTTATGGCTGATTGACCGTTTGACTTCCCAAAAATTTAAAATAAAAAAGATATAAAAAATATGTGGGGCATGGGATTCGAACTCTGGTGGCTTGGTTCAGCAGTGCAAGGGATTACCAATGAGCTACAAGCTCCTTCTTGTAATTATTGTAGAAAAGTAGATACTTAAAATGTTATCAGCAACATCAATACTCCAAGTATACTTCAAATTTAATTCAAATTTTGGTATACAAAAATTGGAGTTGTTACAATCTACCCTCCTTACAAAAATTTCGTCCTCGAAATTTACAACTTTTATTTGAGGACTAGTTTACAAAAAGGTGCGGATATCTTGCACGCATTTCATCTTCTCTTTCCCACGTGGATTCTCCTGGAGTGTCTTTCCTCCACATTACCCTGACCAAATTAACTTCTTTGTTCCGAAGTGTCTTCACTTTCCTGTCAAGGATTTCCACAGGTTGTTGCTCACAAGACAAATCGGGCTGTATAGTGAGCTCGGAATGATCAAGTACATGGCTGGGGTCACTCACATACCTTCTGAGTTGGGATATGTGGAACACGTTATGCACTCCTTCCAATGAGGGTGGAAGCGCTAATCGGTATGCCACTTCACCGACTCGTTCGAATATGTCGAACGGTCCAATGTATCTCGGACTCAACTTTCCCCGTCTTCCAAATCGGATCAGTCCGCGGTTCGGAGAGATTTTCAGGAATACATGATCTCCTGGCTGGAACTCCAAGTGTCGCCTCTTCGCATCAGCCCAGTGTTTCTGTCTATCTAGGGCTATGCGCATTCTTTCCCTGATAGTACGAACCACATCAACGGTCGCTACTATCATCTCTGGTCCAAGGAGTTCTCTATCTCCGATGTCGTCCCAACTTAATGGCGATCGACACTTCCTTCCATACAATACTGCGAAAGGTGCCATTCCTATGCTTGCTTGGTAGCTGTTGTTGTACGCAAACTCCACAAGATGCAGGTGATCTTCCCATGATCCTTTGAAGTCGAGCATACATGCTCTGAGCATATCCTCCAAAATCTGAATAGTTCGTTCCGACTGACCATCTGTTTGTGGATGATAAGCCGTGCTGAAGTTCAGACTTGTTCCCAAGCTAGCTTGCAAACTCTGCCAAAATTGCGATCAGAACCTGGTGTCACGATCAGAGACAATGCAGACCGGTACTCCATGAAGTCTCACAATTTCCTCCATGTACTTCTTCGCTAGTGTCTCAGTTGATTGGCCAACTCGAAATGGGATGAAGTGAGCCGACTTTGTGAGTCGATCCACAATGACCCAAATCGCATCGTTACCCTTTGTGCTGCGAGGAAGAGCAGTTACAAAGTCCATCGTGATGTGCTGCCACTTCCATTCTGGAATTGGTAACGGTTGAAGTAGTCCAGCTGTCCTGTGATGTTCAGCTTTTACCTGCTGACACACCAAACATTTTGCGACACTTCTGGCTAGTTCACGCTTCATAAAAATGCCACCAATAATTCTGAAGTAGATCCTTGTACATTTTGGTACCTCCAGGATGTACTGAATAGGGAGAGTTGTGAGCTTCTTTCATTAACTCTTTCCAAACAGGACCCTTTGGTACACACAATCTACTGCCGTATCTCAAAGATCTATCTTCATGGATGATGAAATCTGTTCGGAGTCCATTCTCCACTTGTTCTCTGATCTTTTGCAACTTAGCATCGCTGGCTTGAGCTGCCTTGATCTGATTGACAATAGTTGATTGGACTTGTAGATTCATCAAATTTGAAACATCACCTGGCATGACTAGTTCAATCTCCATCTGATGTAGGTCTTGCTGAAGCTTTCACTGGCCGGTGAGATTCATTGCTAATGGTTGGCGACTAAGAGCATCAGGTACTACGTTCACCTTTCCTGGATGATATTGCAAATTGATGTCAAAGTCCGCCATAAGTTCTAACCATCTTCTCTGCCGCATATTCAACTCCTTCTGAGTAAACACATACTTCAGACTTTTATGATCTGTGTAGATGTTCACTCGTTCACCAAGTAAGTAGTGGCGCCAAATCTTGAGAGCAAAAATAACGGCTGCCAACTCCAGATCATGCGTCGGATAATTGCGCTCATGAGTCTTCAGTTGTCTTGAAGCATAAGCCATAACCTTACCGTGCTGATGTAGAACACATCCTAATCCCTTACCGGATGCATCGCAATGCACTTCGAATCCTCCAGATTGATCCGGTATGACGAGAATAGGTGCAGATGTCAATCTTGACTTGAGTTCTACGAAAGCTTGCTCGCATGCTTCTGACCACACAAATTCTTCATCTTTTCGTGTGAGTTTGGTCAGGGGTGTTGCTATCTTCGAAAAGCCTTCAATGAATCTTCTGTAATATCCAGCTAAACCCAAGAAACTCCGAATATCCTTCACTGATTTTGGCGTAGGCCATTCGCTGACTGGTGAAATTTTTGCTGGATCCACAGAAATTCCTTCTCCTGATGCGATGTGTCCAAGAAAACCAACTTGATTTAGCCAAAACTCGCACTTACTGTACTTGGCATAAAGCTGATGTTGACGAAGAGTTTCTAGGACAATTCGTAGATACTCCGCATGCTCTTTCCGATTCTTAGAATATACCAGGATGTCGTCGATGAAGATGACAACGAACCTGTCTAAATACTCCCGGAAAACTTGATTCATAAGGTTCATGAAGGTTGCTGGTGCATTGGTCACTCCAAATGGCATTACTAAAAATTCATAATGCCCATAGCGAGTTCTGAAAGCTGTTTTGTGAATATCAGCTTCCTTGACCTTCACTTGATGATAGCCTGAACGAAGATCTAGTTTAGAGAAGACACAAGATCCACTTAGCTGATCGAATAAATCATCGATGCGCGGGAGTGGATACTTATTCTTTATAGTAACTTCGTTCAAGGCCCTATAGTCGATGCACATCCTGTATGAACCTTCCTTCTTCTTTACCAATAGTACAGGTGCTCCCTAACTTGAAGTGCTGGGACGAATCCATCCTTTTGCCAGTAATTCGTCCAACTGTGTTCGTACTTCCTTCAAACCTTCCGAACTTAGTCTATACGGTGCTTTGATCACTGGTTGTGCTCCTGGTACTAAGTCAATACTGAATTCAAGAGCTCGATCGGGAGGCAAACCTGATATATCGTCAGGGAATACATCGTCGAACTCTCGAACTACCTCCGGTCTTGATTGTTCCTCTGCCTGAGCTGCTGCAACTACTGCTTCCCTTGGCTTTGCTTTGTAAGTACTTGGCTCCAGGGTGCGATCTCCACTCTTGAAGTAGAAGACCGGATGATCTGGAATCTCGAATACTACCCTCCTTTGACGACAGTCGATGGTAGCATAAAAGGTCCCAAGCCAGTCCATTCCTAGAACCACATCGAAATTTGGTATGTCCAGTACTTTGAAGTCAGCATAAAACTCTCGACTGCAGACGACGACTGGACACATGCTGTATCCCATAGTTGCCTTTAGAACACCATTTCCGGAACTGACGTTCCAGCTGGATACAAGCGGTGAGACTGGAATCGCATGGGTTCGGACAAACCGTTGCGACATAAAGCAGTGGGATGCTCCAGTATCAAACAGTGCAAGTGCTAGTATTGAAGCTACTAGGATTGTACCTAAGGTATATGGGATAGGTTTTAGGTATAGGGAAAGTGTGCAGGTAACCAAAACTAAAAGATAAGTTTGAGAAGGAATTTACCAGTAATGACTTGGCCAGTGGCCTCAGCTTCTTCCACAGACATCATGAAAGCTTGGCGCATTTGCACATTCCTCCTGGCCTGAGGAGCATTCCTCTAAACGTTCCTTTGAGCTTGATGGAACTGTCGAGGAGGTGGTGCAGCTTGTGGTCCCCTAGGTGGTGCAGGCAGTGCAAGTCTGGTAGAAGGTGCCTGAAGAGCTGGTCGCTGCTGATAGGTATTTGTTGGCCTGGGTGCAGCAACTGAGTTCTGTCTTTGGGGACAAGATCCAATATCATGAGTGGCTGAACCGCAGACTAAGCAGAGGCGGTTGGCTCGACGGCAGTCCTTCATCATATGTCCAGTTCTCTTGCAGTAAGTGCAAAAGGCTGGGCTAGGACGATGAGTTGGTACTCCGGGTCGCCTTGGCACGAAAGGTGGTCTGGACGTGGCTCCACCTGCCATCTGGTTGGCAGGGCGCTTGACTCCTGCAGACTGAGGTCTGCCCCTCTCTTTTATTACTGCCTCATAACTGCGGGCAGCTTCTAGGGCTTCCTCATGAGTCAAAAACTTTCCTGTGGCTAGAGCAGCCTTAATCTCTGTGTCCAAACCTTGCTGAAAATGACGGGCTCTGATCTCGTCCGTCGGTATCAGGTGTGCCGCGAATCTGTTTAAAGATTGTGTTAGCTGTGTAGTATGTGATATTTTAAAAATTGAACGATTGTGACATATCTTACCGGCTCAACATAGTGAACTCGGCATCGTATCCATCTACTGATTTCTCCCACATTGATCCTTGCTGTAGATGAATAAACTGCTGCTCCATAGCGAACTTGGCAGTCACAGGGAAATATTTCGCGTCGAACTTCTCGCGAAATGTCTTCCATTCAATCGGCTGTACCAGATGGGTTTCTTCCGCCTTCCATCAATTGCGAGCATTATCCGTGAGCTGTAGCTTCGCTACACGGACCCAAGCGTGGTCTGGCACTTGAGCTGCTTCCAGATCGTCCTCGATGCTTTGTGCACATTCTTCCGATTCAAGAGGGCTTCCTTTACCAGAGAACTGCTTTAGGTGCAAAGCTCTGAATTGCTTTACTCCCGGTGCATCGGCTTCAGGACGGTTCAAAAGTTGTTGCTGTCCCTCGAGAAGGCTGCGGATCGCCTCAAATAGCATCGTTTGCTCAGTGGGTGGTGCAGGAACAACTGGTGTGAGAGGTAGTGCTGGAGAGGTGTTGTTGACGTTGGTGCTGGTGTTGTTCGGGGAATCCATGACCCTGAAGAAAAATTTGGATTAGGACAGATTCAAATACATGAAATGATAAGATTCAAGGAATAGAGATTTGCAAGCTTCAAAGAACATGAATTGTAAAGAATGTCTTAGTTGCTTCGTCTTGTGTTATATTGCTTAGGTTGTTCACGCAGACCAGAACTGCATGACAGGGATTCATACAGCTCTGACCTGCATGGGCCACCAACAAAACCTGTCACGCCCCGCTTCCCAGTGTACAGCGAAGTGGACGCGACAAGGTCCGCTATGTATGTACTCAGAAGTACATACGCTAAGCGTAGCTAAGCGATATAAAATAAATCAAAAGTGACGAAAGATATAGAAATAACAGCAACTTTTATTAATAACATTCTTTGTACAATGCATGAAAGGAAAATACAACTGAAATGAAAAGCAATGCCTAAACAGTGGCATAACAGAAAATGAAAATACTGGAAAGAACAAGGTACAATATCTAAAGCTCGGGATCTTCTTGGAACTGCTCCAAATCTTCACCGGTGGGCTCGATCTCAGCATGTTGTAACTGCATAATCATGTTGTAACTGCATAATCATGTAAATGGAATATCAGAATAATGGATGAATATCCATGGTTTGATTCAGTCAAAATGAATAGGTTGTTAACTGGATTCAGGGATTCATGTATTCAAATTGTGTTGGAATATAAAAGAATATAGATTGACTTGAATCATATTCAAGACAAAAATAGTCAGACTCTAACCCGAGTCAGACTGAAAGAAAGGTAATTTGATGTTCAATAATTGTAGGGGCCTTATTGTAATTTATAAAACTTGAGGGGGTTTTATATAAAAAGTACTTTCGTATAGTTTTCAAAATACACCTCAAGTATTTATTATTCGTCTTTATAGTTATAATGAGTGTGAATTTTATTTGTGTTATTCTAGTGAATATATCCTAATAAAAGTATTAATTGTTTTATTTGAAATTCATGGTATTTTAATGTAACTTTTAATCTTGTAATTTTAGGAAAAAGTGGAAACCATATATTATAATAAAATAGGTGTTTAAATGATAATTATATATATATTAATACAAGAATAATTTTAAATAAATATTTTAATCTCCAAAATCTCATTTTCTCAAATGTCGTATTTTAAACCTTTCGAGACCGAATGCTTCTTGCGGAGGTCTGAATCTCGCACTACTAGGCGCGGGTGCACGATGAACCGTACTATCCCTAACGGGTTCCCCAAAAGTGGGTTGTAGTGGCACTTTGCTTAGGTTTAACAAATACTATTCATTTAGAAAAACGGTTTTATAAATATAAGGTGTTTATTTGTAAAAAGGGTATAGTTTTCCGTATTCTAGTTTCTAGGGTTTCCTAAACCAACTAGCCTATTTCTAAGGGTCTAAACGACAAGTCATTAGAAGCCTCAAATCGCCTCTTCACCGCCAATTGTGGCCAGGTAAGTACAAGTGAGGAGGGAGGGATCCGCTCACGAATCGTGAGACGGGCCTTTTAAAGTTACCCAAGCTCACTTGCCTAGCCTAGACACCACAAAGTCAGTTTAGATAAACGATCGATGTCCATAACATATCGTATTTTCCTATTAAAAGATATTGTCTTAAAATTGTAAACAACTTAGAACTTTTAGAAAAAAGTTTATAAAGAAAAGGGTATTTTAGTGAAAAGTCTAGTATTTTCGTATTCTATGTTTTGACGTTTATCAATTAAGGTTATATTTGTGTGTGTATAGAGGTAGGTCATTACCTCTTGACTTATTATAAGGTTTAATGAAGTTTTAGAGGTTAAACATGATATATTAACTTGAAGGTATTAAAGCGCAAGAATACGGTATTTGAAAACGTTATCATTTCATATGTGAAAATTCATTCAAATTGTTTTCTACAAGTTTAGTGATCAAGATAAATATATTTAGGAGTGAGGGATTTAATTAGAACAAGAAAAATAAACTTTATGGTATTTTTATGAAAAGAATACGGTTTTGCAAAGAAGCTATCATTTCATTTGAGAAAGTTTGTTTAAATTGGTTTATGGGTGATTAATAGTTAACATGAATATAGGTAGGTATTATGTATTAGGTGACAAGTGGAAATTTGCAGAAAAACCGGATCGGAAATCGATTTGTTCCGATTTCCGTCGGGATCCAAAAAGTCGTATTTTTATATTAAAGAAAAGAGAGATAGAAGAGATGGGACTTACGGGTTTGGACAAGCTAAGGAGGCTAAGGAAGGTGGTGGTTGTCGATGCGTCGAAAACGTCGCGAAGGTTCTAGTCCGGTCGCCGGAATCCGTCGTCGGTTTCGGCAGCGCTTCGCTTCTCGCTCATTGTACCGAGTTCTCGAGAATTTGGGAGAGTGGACTTAGAGTGGTGAGGTGAAATGGTAGAGGGTAGGGGTCTTTATATAGGGCTAGGCTAGGGTTAGGGTTAGGATTAAAAAATATTTAAAAAAATTATAAAAATCATTAAAATTTCATTAAATTTGGACTTAAAGGAGGTTTAATGAAAAATTGGTAACAGTACTGGGAAAATGGACCATGCAGGGGGGTTGACCAAGTCAACACGAAGATTTTTCGTGTTGACGACTCGGCCGAGACGCCGGCCGTCTCGGCCGAGTCAAGGCCGAGTCGGGTCACGTTGGGTGTGGTTTTGTCTGGGGGAAATTTTGGTATACTTTATTTTTTATAAATTGTATTAATTTGTGAGTTATGGCTGTTTGACCGTTTGACTTCCCAAAAATTTAAAATAAAAAAGATATAAAAAATATGTGGGGCATGGGATTCGAACTCTGGTGGTTTGGTTCAGCAGTGCAAGGGATTACCAATGAGCTACAAGCTCCTTCTTGTAATTATTGTAGGAAAGTAGATACTTAAAATGTTATCAGGAACATCAATACTCCAAGTATACTTCAAATTTAATTCAAATTTAGGTATACAAAAATTGGAGTTGTTACAGTCCTATGATGTGATCGAGGAGGAGAATACTTGCGCATGGAGTTCTTGGAGTTTCTAAAAGGAGAATGAGATTCTCTCTCGTATTACTCCTTCGTATACACCACAGCACAACGGTGTATCGAGGCAGAGGTATCGCACCCTATGAGATATGGTGCGTTTTATGATGAGTACTGCTGAGTTACCTGTTTCCTTTTGGTGTTATGCACTTGAGAAGTTGCATACTTATTGAATGGGGTTCCATACAAATCTGTGCCTACTACTCCGTATGAGATATGGTATGGGAAGAACCATGTCTTAAACGAGTTAAGGTATGGCGTTGTCCGGCCTATGTTGAAAAGAAAAATCCGGACAAGCTCGAGACAAGGTCAGGACTGTATAAGTTTGTTGGATATCCCAAAAATTTGTAAGGGAATATCTTTTACCACTCTGAGGAGCAACAGATGTTTTGTTTCTCAGCATACCACCTTTTTTAGAAAAGGAATTTCTTGTGAAGAAATTTATGGTCATGAGGTAGAACTGGAAGCAGTTCTATCTGGACAAACTATCAGCTGATAATTTGATGAAACCATAGGATTCAATAATCTCCAATGAACTTCAGCCTCTCCGTGAATCTGGTAGGGTTCCTCATCCACTTGAGAGATACTACGGTCTTCTCAGTGACAGTAGGAGCAAGGATTGCATCATGGTAGAAGATGGCCCAACTAGGTTCAGGCAGGCCATCACAAGGGGAGACTTTATGAAATGGATGGATGCTATACGATCAAAGATGGAATCCATGTACACCAACAAAGTATGACTTTGCATGTTGCACATGAATGGGTAAAACCCATTGGGAGCAAATGGATCTTGAGAAGATTCTTGGTGTAAATGGAAAGGTTAAGACTTTCAAAGCTATGCTTAAGTCCTTCAGGATCAATGCGCCCATCGTGGAGTTGGAACATCTGTTTTAATTTGGCAGTCAAAGAGTTTGACTTCATCAAAAAGATAGATGAACCTTGTATATAAAAGAAGCTTATAGAGAGTAAGGTTGAGTTCTACGTATTGTACGTAGATGACATACCCTTGATAGGAAATGGTTTCCTATACTACAGTCGGTCAAGCTCCTCTTATCACAAGGATTCTCCATGGAAGATCTGGATGGTACCTACTACGTCTCGTGGTTTATGATCTATGGAAATAGATCTAAGTGGATGTTGGGAGTGTCCTAAATCCAGGTACATTAACACCATACTAAAGAGGTTTAGTATGGAAAACTAAGCATGGTGGTTCGCCCACTTATTCAGGAATCACTCTCTCCAAAAAAATGTCTTCTGAGACTGATTTAGAGAGAGCTCGCGTGCAAGGGATACCCTATGCTTCGGCAGTACACTCTATCATGTATGCGGTGTTATATACCAGACCAGATGTAGATAACTCACTAGGTGTAGTGATCAGGAATTAATCGGATCTTGGGAAAATCACTGGACAGCTGTGGAGGACATTCTTAAGTACTTGAGAAGCACTAAAAGAATGTTCTTGGTTCGAGCTTCCACAGTGTTAAGGTCGACTGAAACTCAGTCACAGGCATTGTCTTTACCCTTAGTGGAGGGACGGTATGTTGGAAGAGTTCCAAGCTATATACCGTGACATACTAGACGATAAAGGCCGAATAAATTGCTACCAACGATGCTGCCAACGTGGTTGTCTGGGCATTTCTTGTTCATGAGATGAACATGGTTCCTACCGTCGAGCGTCCAATAATTGTTATTGTGACAACAATGGAGTTGTGGTTTTGGCCTAAGAATGCCCGTCCCATCTGTTGGGTTTCCTCTGCACCTACTTAATAGAAAGGAAGCATCACACATGCCACTTTAAAAAATTAGAGGTGCAAAGCAAACAAAGCAAGGATCTTTGACTAGAATACTAGGGTAACAACTAAAGTATCATATACAATGAACCATTTAGTACTAAGTGAAAGGAATACAACCTTTGTAGTCCTCTTTGTAATGACTCCTAGGATCGTTGAGAGGTTGGAAAAGCTTGCTAGTAAGCTCCTACGTCCACGATGATCCACCTGTAGTTCACTAGGTCCAAGCTTCTAACTCCACTTGATGCAAGAAGAAGATGAAGCTAAAAACTCTAAACTAAATGGCTAGATTAGAGTAGAATGATGAAGTGGTGTGTTTTCTTTTGTCAAAACCCTTTCGTTTTAACTTTCTCTCACTTTGTAATAATCAAGAGAGCTTGGAGGAAGAAGAAGATGAAGGCAAAAGCTTTTGTCTAAAACGAAATGATAATGCTTGAAATGAAAAATAGAAAAGATAGTATATATATTTTCTATCTCCATTCAAACCATGGTTCTAATAATATCTAGATATTTAGTAAGCGAGTTAAAACCCAAAAGAAAAGATTAATCCAAGGTTAAAAGGTAGGTGAAGTATGGTTTACTTTTGGAATAGTGTAGAAAGATAACCATGGATTAATCTTTTTCTTTTCTTTTTGTTTTAAAACAAATGCATACATATATATCCATATATTATAGTTCCATGTGAGTCTTATATTGCCTTTAAAGATGTATCATCAACCATGATACTTTTTCATGTATGTATCCATGCACATCAACATATGCATACATGCACATCAACATGTGCATACATGCATGCATTCTTCCTCTTTAATAAAAAGGGTTTGAATAAAGAATAACACTAAAAGTCAAAATGTTAAATCAACAATTGATTTAACAATCCGGTCATATCATATACGACCCGACCAATAGAAAAACGCCCGATTAACATACGGTATCACATTGTCGTATTCAATCAGGTCCTCGCGCATATCTCATATGCACGCCACATCTTTTCGCCTGGGCTAGGAAACTTCTGTGTGGGACTCTAAGACTCGTCAATACGCCGGAAGTGGGTGATGATCATATCAAACATCCACAAGCTGCAAGCGGTCAGCTAAACGTAATGGCCACCCCAGTATTGAGCGATCAGAAGAAAACCAGCAAGGCCGTCAAAACTCCCGTAGAGCCATCTGGCAACACTTACCGTACAGTCCGGTCTCCTCGTCAGCTATGTTGCATATCGAGTCTAGGGATGGTATCGTCGACCCCAATAACTCGATAAGTCATGCCGGTGTATAGCTAATAACAGATCGACAAACTACTGATAACGCTTATCAGTAAATCTCAGTAGCCCTGGCCAGGGAATTCCTGTTATAGCCAATCAAGCATAGCACAACATCAACCACTAATACCGGGAGAGACAAAACCCTCCTATCGCTCATTGCCTCCATGTGCCTCGGGACTGTACCCAAAGTCCACCTGTTTGCATGACTCAGTAGAGCCGTGGTAGGGTGGAGATCAAAGTACAGTGGGAGGACACACAAGACTCTATGACGATCTTGGGTCTACAGACTAACCTGTACCAGTGTCACCTGAGAACTTCTATCCGACGATAGATATAATTCCACATAGGAGTTCTCGGCGAGTCTGTTTAGTGTACCCAGTCTCTACTGAGCACCCGCATACAATCTTTGGTGTCAGCACACCATATGGATATGGGATCATCCATCGCCCATCACACGGGACAAGAATGGTATACGCTAGTCTACTCTGAAATATCGATGCCCCGTCTCGATACACCCATGATTAGGAACAGTTCAAGGATATGCTTATAAACTACACGTGCCCCACTAGTATGATCCGCATCATAGTCACAGTAGTCAAGAAAATATCCTCAGGGCTTTATCAACATGTGCAAATGAATAAAAGCATGATCAAGTCAACATGTCAGATAAAGTAAACCAGATAGCATACTATCATGTCGAGTAAGAAAGTAATCTATATATATACATGTCCAAGCATCCACTATACATATAATGGTCTCTAGGACATACATATATCCAACAATCTCCCACTTCCTCTAAGGCCAGTTATTGGCGTATCTCATACCCAACATCTCAAAAAGTCGCTCATGCTGCGGCTATGGAAAGGCCTTGGTGAGTGGATCCGCGGTATTATTCTTTGTATTTACTCTCCGAATCTCGATCTCATGGCGATCTACTATCTCCCGGATTAAATGATATCGCCTTAGGATGTGTCTAGACTTTTGATGGGACCTTGGTTCTTTGGCTAACGCCATAACCCCATTATTATCACAATACAATGGTATTGGATCAATAATGGTTGGAACTACTCCTAGTTCCACGATGAACTTCTTCATCCAGACGGCTTCCTTGGCAGCATCATTTGCAGCAATATACTCAGCTTCCATCGTGGAGTCTGCAACGGCAACCTGTTTGGAACTCTTCCAACTAACTGCCCCTCCATTGAGGGTAAATACAAACCCTGAGATAGATTTGCTGTCATCCTTATCACTTTGGAAGCTGGAATCGGTAAAGGCCTCCATTTGGAGATCGCCATTACCATACACCAAGAACAATTCTTTAGTCCTTCGCAAGTACTTAAGAATATTCTTCACTGCTATCTAATGTTTCTCCCCTGGGTTGGATTGATACTTGCTTAGTACAGCTGGTGTATAAGAAACATCAGGGCGAGTACATAACATCGCATACATTATAGATCCTACGGCTGAAGTGTAGGGTATAATGCTCATGCGAGCTCTCTCTTCATCAGTCTTCGGACAGAAGTCCTTAGAGAGAGTGATTCCATGATAAGTGGGAAAGGCACCACGCTTGGAATCTTCCGCACTAAATCTTTTTATGATGGTGTCAATGTACTTTGATTGGGACAATCCCAATAACCTCTTGGATCTATCTCTATAGATCCTTATGCCAAAAATGCACGAGGCATCACTCAGGTTCTTCATGGAGAACCTTTGTGATAAGAATAGTTTGACCGATTGCAGCATAGGAATGTCATTTCCTATCAAGAGAATGTCATCCACGTACAATACGAGGAATGTGACAGTACTCCCTACAATCTTTTTATAAATGCATGGTTCATCTATATTTTTGATAAAATCAAACTCTTTGATTGTATCATCAAAACAGATGTTCCCGCTCCGTGAGGCCTGCTTTAATCCATAAATGGATTTAAGCAATCTACATGCTTTCTCGCTGCTCCCACTGTCAATGAAGCCATCTGGTTGATCCATATAAACGCATTCTTCTATATCACCATTTAGAAATGCAGTTTTAACGTCCATCTACCAGATTTCATAATCATATTGAGCAGCAATAGCAAGTAGGATCCGAATGGATTTAAGCATTGCTATCGGAGAGAAAGTTTCATCATAGTCCAATCCTGGTCTTTGGAGAAAACTTTCGCTACAAGCCTTTCTTTAAAGGTCTCTACCTGTCCATCTACACCAATCTTTCTCTTAAAGATCCATTTGCACCCAACAGGTTTTATCCCAGGAGGTGCAACGTCCAAAGTCCATACTTTGTTGGTGTACATGGACTCCATTTCGGATCTCATGGCTACCAGCCACTTCACAGAGTCACCACTCGTGATAGCTTGTTGAAAACTAGAAGGGTCATCATCATCCATGATGTAATCTTCTCTATCACCATCAATGAGAAACCCATAGTATCTCTCTGGTGGGCGAGAAGTTCTACTAGATCTCCGGAGCAGCTGAGGTTCTTGAAGTTCTACTGCAACATCAGTTTCAACCAATTCGTCCTGAGTAATTTGTGTCTATAGAACCTCTTCTAGTTCTACTACATTGCCATCAGTACTGTCTGTAAAGATTTCGTTTTCCAAAAATGTGGCATGCTGAGCAACAAACACCTTTTGTTCCTCCTTATGGTAGAATAGATATCCATATGAATGTTTTGGATATCCCACAAATTTACACATGACCGATCGTGTCTCAAGTTTGTCTGGATTCTGCTTTTTAACAAAGGCCGGACAACCCCAAATCCTAACTCTTTTAAGAGATGGTCTCTTTCCACTCCATATCTCATATGGAGTGGTAGACACGGTCTTGGTTGGAACCCTGTTTAACAGATACATTGCTGTCTCCAATGCATGTCCCCAAAAGGAAAGCGGTAACCCAGCATCACACATCATGGATCGTACCATATCTAATAGGGTTCGATTCCTCCATTCTGACACACCGTTGTGCTGTGGTGTGTAAAGAGGAGTGAGCTGAGAGAGAATCCCATTCTCTTTTAAGAAGTCTGAAAAATCTGTACTTAAGTACTCTCCACCTCGATCCGATCGACGTTTCTTGATACTCAAGTCTGTTTGTTTTTCTACTTAAAGTTTGTAATCCTTGAATTTCTTGAAAGCTTCGGATTTGTGCTTTATTAAAAACACGCGTCCGAATCTTGAGAAATCATCAGTAAAAGTAATGAAGTATGAAAAACCGCCTCTAGCATGTGTAGACATTGGTCCGCATACATCACCATTAATGAGGCTTAAGAGTTCCACAGCTCTTTCTCCGTGTCCAGTAAATAAAGTTTTGGTCATTTTACCTTTGATACAGGACTGACAAATTGCATAAGATTTATATTCAAAAGGATTTAAATATCCATTTTTATGTAGCTTGCTTAGTCTTGTTTCATTAATATGACCAAGTCTACAATGCCAAAGAAATGCTTCATTTATATCTGAAAATTTTCTTTTATTAGTATGTTGTATATTGAAAACTGTGTGTTGGTCCAGGACATAAATACCGTTATTTAATGTTCCATACCCAATCAACTCTTGATTCAAGTTAATGTTCATAACATTATTTTGCAACACAAAATGATATCCTTCATTGTCCAACAAAGAAACGGATATTATATTACATAGCATATTTGGCAAAAAGTAACAAGGGTTGAAAACCAAAATACAACACGAAGGCAACCCCAGATGATACTCTCCTACGGATACAGCATATACCTTGGAACCATTTCCAACCAGCAGAGTATGGTCTCCAGTCTTCAAAACTCTACTGTTTCTCAAGCCCTGCATACAATTGCAGATGTGAGAAACAGAACCGGTATCTAATACCTAAGATGCAGAGTTAATTGAACAAAGTTCTCAGTTACAAACACACCTGAAGCGGAAGCATCACCATGCTTCTTCTTCTTGAAATCAGCAAGATACACAGCACAGTTGCGTTTCCAATGTCCCGACTTGTGGCAGTAAAAACATTCCCCTTTTCCACTTCCCGCGGCCCCAGATGTGTCTTTCCCCTTCGCCCTTTTAACTCCACCTTTCGGTTTGATGGGTTTCTTCTTCTTCTTTCCCTTGGCCTTGGCTTTTGGGACGGAAAAGGAAGATGGCCCAGCAAGCAGAGCGGGAGTCTTTGCTGTTTTCAGCTTGCTCTCTGCACTTCTCAACATATTGAGAAGTTCAGGCAATGATTTCTCCAAATCGTTCATATTGAAATTCACTATGAACGGAGCAAAGGCGGGGGAGAGAAACTGCAGAACAACATCTGTATATTGCTCATTATCCATAGTCCATCCCAGTTCCTCAAGTTCTTCTATAAGACCAATGATCTTCAGCACATGGTCTCCTACTGATGCACCAAGGGCCATTCGCATCTGAAACAACTTTCGAGATGCCTCGTATCTCAAAGTACGATATTGCTCTTCATACAACTCCTTTGTATGAAGAAAGATAGATTGCACATCTATCTTCTCGTGCTGTTTCTTATGGATGTTGTCCATAGAAGCAAGCGCGAGGCACTTGGCCGTGTTGCAGTCAATATCCTGTTAGTTATATGTATGCCCTAGAGGCCATTACTGTACATAGGATGTATATAGTAGTGGATGCTGGGACATATATAGGGAGGACTTCCTTGCTCGACATGATAGTATGCTATCTGGTTGCTCTTTATCTTAACGTGTACACTGATTGTCTCTCAGTTACATGTTGGTAAAGCCCTTAGGATGTGTACTTGACTACCTAGACTATGATGCGGATCATACTAGTGGGGACATGGTAGTCCATAAGTACATCCTTCAAGGTCCCTAGTCGTGGGTGTATCGAGACGGGGCATCGATATACCAGAGTAGACTTGCGTATACCTTCTCGACCCATACAGATGGGCGATGGATGATCCCATATCCATTGGTGTTTGACATCAGAGATGATATACGGGTGCTTAGTAGAGACTGGGTACATTGGACGGACTCGCCGAGAACTCCCAGATGGTATTATACCTCATGTCAGATGGCAGTTCTCTGGTGACACTGGTACAGAGTAGTCTGTTGACCCGAGACCGTCATAGAGTCTTGTATGATTCCCACTGTGCTTTGATTTCCACCTTACCACGTCCAAGAGGGCATGCAAAACGGTGGTTTTTGGGTACAGTCCCGAATCACATGGAGGCAATGAGCGATAGGAGGGGATTCGTCTCTCCCGGTATAGGGAGTTGATGTTGCGCTGTGTTCGATTGGCTATAACCGGAAATCCCTGGCCAGGGTTGCTGAGATTTACTGGAAAGTGTTACCAGTAGTTTTTCGAACTGTTATAGACCTTATGTTGACACGACTTATCGAGCTACTGGGGTCTGACGTTTACCACCCCTAGGCAAGATATACGACATATCAGACGACGAGACCGGACTGTACGGTAAGTGTTACTGGTTGGATTCACAGGAGTGTGAGCGGGCTTGCTCGTTGATCTTCTGATCGCTCAATACCCGGGTGGCCATTACATTTGGCAGACCGCTTGCGGTTTGTGGGTATTTGATATGATCATCGCCTGCTGTCGGCGTATTGACGAGTCTTTAGAGTCTTACACAGAGGTTTCCTGGCTCAAGTGAAACGAAATAGGAGCGCATATGAGATATGTGCGGGACCGAGAATAATACCAGTATGTGATACTGTATTCTATTCTCGCGATTTGTATCATTGTACGGTTATATGAGATATAGCCGTGTTACCGAATCAAGTGTTGATTCGATACATTGATACACAAGATATTAGTCGGTTCTATGCGATATGACCGGATCATTAAATCAAGTGTTGATTTAATGATTTAATGTATAATTGTATATTTGATATAATACTTTACATTAACTAGTATTTGTTCACTTAAGATTAATTTTCTCACTTGATGTGCACAAGTAGTATATGTGATATATTTTTTTGTGCACTTGATTGTATCATGTTTGATGATACATGCAAACTTGGGTGTGTGTATGCTATACACCATGTTTAGTTAATGGTTAGGGTTTCATTTTCCTTATTTATTTATTTTGTTAAAACAAAATGGTGGTGGCTTTTCTCACTTTGGCTTGAAGCTTCATGAAGCTTCATAGCATCTTTGACAAAGTCTAAGCCATTTTGTTTTATTCTTAACCTAACCATTTATCTAAACCCTAGTTTATTCTCTACACAAGTTAACTCACCCATGGTTGCTAAATGATAAGATTCACTTGAATTTTCTTTTAAGTTAATTCTTTTTCATTTTCCTTCTTCTTCTTCTTCATGAAGAAAAGAAGAAGCTTTCTTGAAAATTCTAAGTGATGAATCCAAGTGAGAAATCCAAATCAAAAGTGAACCCACTTCCTATTTCTTCATCCTCTACCGCTTGCCATGTAGTAGAGTGTGTTATCTTCACAAGTTTCATGACCTAGTGAAGATGGAGCTTGAGTTTGAGTTGCCTCGACGTAGATCATCTTCGGCATCGAAATCAACGACCTAGCCCGATCATTTCTCCGACGAAACCATCGCTAGAGTCCGGGATCCCGATGATCGCAGTCGAGGGACATCATCACGGAGCTAAAGAAGTGGAGGACCGGATCTACAAAGGTTGTAGTCCCTTTCACTTTCTAGTAAAGTTGTTTACTTGTATGTTTTTCGCCTTACCTCTAGTTAACGATCTAGCATTAGGGTTTCTCGGCACAAGAAAATTTTGATTTTGGCATGGTTGATGCCTTGTGGAACCTCTTGAGTGTGCCTAGGAACCCTACAGTGGTATCAGAGCCTAGCTGGAGCCTTAGGCGGTGTGTAGACGAATTTAGAAACCCGATCGAACCCCGAAACCTTAATCGCAACCCCTCTCTGTACATTTTTACAAACTGTGTATTTTTCCAAATTAAAAATATCCAAAAAATACAACAGGTAATTATAGGAGTTACTGTGGAGCACGTGTCCTAAGTCGGCTAATGAGCCGCGGAACCGCGGTGCCACCCCGGCTTTCGTGGCGGTTCCGTGGCCATAAATGTGACTCTTGTCACGTGCTCTGCACAGTAATGTCCAACTGAATTTCCTGTGTTTTCTGGGAATTTTTAAATTACACTCAAGAGTTGAATTATCTAGGGTGTATTGGGGACTCGATGATTCGATCGGATTGTTTAATTTTATCTATGTGTTTTTCTGGGTAATTTTAGAATATGTTAAAAAGTTCGACCGGATATAAATACCCACTTTTTCCCCTGCCGGGAAATTTTCAAGTGTTGGATTTTTCCGTGGTTTAAGAACGTTCTAAGTAGTGCAAGTAACGCGATGGACCCTCTAGAAGACAACAAACCTTAACTCGATTATGTGACCGTCTTGAACTGCCCTTTGAACCTTAGGGTTTGGGGCAGTACGGCGTGCCACATGTGAGGCGTTGGCTTGACCCTTCTACGGCTTGACCGTTGGTACTGTGGCATGAAGTGAATGTTTTAAAACTTATTTCATGTGTTGAGCTGTTTCGGGAAAACTTGGGTGTTTGATTTTTCGATCGGAAAGTTTAACATTTTCTATTTATCTGGAATGTGATACAATATTTGGAATCCACAAGTAGTTATGAGATAACTAATATGAATGTTATAAACATAGCACTTTAGTCTCACTTGATCGGTTGCTACGGAATTTTGATGCGATCAAAAGTCCGTCGCAATCACGTAGCGTACGCGGATACTCGCCGGATAAACTTAGTAGACAGCTACATCCCTTAGCCCTGACCAAGTGACTGTAGGAGAACCCCGTCGCCGAAAGCATCCGTTCGGGTGCTCACGGTAGCGGTGTTCCGCCTTGGTGCACTTCGTCGACGGCAACGGGGGTGCGGCTGTCTACTAAAGTTTGCGACGAGCATTCGTTCTGGATGTCAGGAATCTTGTTGAATTGCCCGACTTGATATTGAAAAGTGTTTTCGATAAAGAGACTAAAATGCGGGGTTTATAATTGTTAGGCATGTGATGTCTAAGGAATTTATTTGATTAGGCATGCGATATCTAAAGAGGTTGCGGATTCCAACTGTTGTAGTTTTACACTTTCTTTTCTGTGACCGTAAGTGTAATATGTGATATCGCCGGTTTCGTTGCTATATGTCAACGACAATTGGGATGGGCATATTTACTTACGTTGATGACATGTGATGTTATGTGTTGCTGGATATGTTATATTGGATCGTCGCGTTATCAATAGCCGGGTTTTTTTTATGTGAGATGAGTGTTTTTCATTTTCATTCATGTAAAAATTTGTATGTAATATTCTTTTATTGGGGCACTTCCAGGTTGCGGATGATATCACCATTGAATATTATTTACTTGTCCGCATTAGGATAGACCCAAGGAGGAGGGCACAAGTAACCGGGTTCTGGAGTCCAGTGGGAGATCAACTCGAGGAGTCGAGTCCGGGTCTCCTAACTCTAGAATTGGTAGGGTTGCTTGCCGCTCTCGTAGGGGTCTAGGGATGTGGGTTTGGATATTCATCGCGACTGTGGAATCCGTGTTTTATACCGGCTCGTATTAAAAACACGGACGTCCTAGTATATCCAATATTTCAAATATGTTTCTTCTGCTGCGATATCTGTGATGTGATCATTTGATATGTTGTGATAGATACTGTATATAGTATATATGATATATTATATAGACGTTACTTATGTTTTACACCCGCGCTAGCCCTGCCCCGCTCTGCCGTTAGTTACCTAACCTAACGGTGCACGAGGGGACATCGAGGTGAATGTGGATGGCATAAGTGTACGTCGTATTTATCTGTGATGTTTAGGTGACATAAATGAGGGGACTTCATTAATGTGATTAATGAAAGAAAAGAAACCTAAGATGTTGTGGAATCGAATTTTCAAAAACAGGTAGCTACAGTTCTTTCTTTGCATCGCGGTGTTCCTTATAGAACATCCTGCACCTTATTCGATAAAGAAAGGGCCGAGATCCCTTCACCGGGAGTGACCCCTTTAGCAATAACTGGCAGATGCTACACCCCTCGGTTTGTCTTTTGATTGCTTTTGGAGTTTTTTCTTTGCACAGCGGTATATATGATATACCCTGCACCTTATTCGATGAGGAAAGGGCCGACGATCCCTTCACCGGGAGTGACCCCTTTAGCAAAACTAGAAAAGCCTAAAAAACACTCCATTTTAAAATCATTTGATTCTACAACGATATCAAGTTTATTACGCAATAGGTTTTCAGAAAAACCTCTCGTAGCCCTCCGTCATTTCAGATAAATCCTACTTAGTATTCGTGCTACGTTTGTTGGCCTGCGTCAAGGCGTAGTGTGTGGTAGCTAACTAGTATTTATCTGTTTATGCATATGATGCAGATTGGATTGGGGTAGTCGTGCGACTTTGTTGGCCTGCGTCAAGGGTCGTGCGGGTGGGTTTAATTCAATCAAGAAATGACGGGTTGAACTTGACTAGTGGACTATGGTTTGTTGGCCTGCGTCAAGGTCATAGGACGCTAGGGGTAAAATATTATCGGGAATTTCAAGTGTTGAAATTTGCAATGAGATTGCATACCTTCTATGAGATAGTTGGATCCCGATACCCACTGCGAGTAAGAGTTACTCCAGAGAGAGTTTTACACATTACAATTAGCCGATCAAGTAGGTGTCTCGAAAGGTGTTAACGAGGTTACGCCTATGGGAAAACGAGGTTTACTTTAATTAGGTTCGTGCGAAAGCACGGGGGACCTCCCTCAAAGTACCGACACTGGCCTGGCTGAATGATTGGCGAACTTGTAGCGTGTAATTAATCCCGGCTAGTCTTTCCTTTTTGGGTTTGAAGGAAGATTTGATAAAAACAGTGGGAGCCATCCTGATTAGATAAAATAATAACCAATCTGATCTTGCAAGAGCGCACGCTGAGTGTTTTCTTCTCTCTCTCTCTCCAGGTAGCGACCATATCACACCTTAATCAAGATAATAATACGGATGTATTGACCGAACCCGCTTGTTATACTGAGCTGGGGAACGTTGGTCCCGCTCCAACTTATAATTGTTATAAGACAGAGCAGGAATTTGGGGAATAACATATTTCCCGTGCCACCCAAATGAAGAAAGTGCATGCTGATGCATCATCTTCGGGTGTGTTCATTACAGAGAACTGTTTCTCAGTATCCTTTACGTCCTGGGTATGTGATACCGGATCAGGATCCCGCATATGTAATCTGTTACATGGGCTACAGATAGGTAGAGAACTGAGAACGGGTGATAAGTTTCATGAGACGGAAAACGGTGCAAGTGTTGCAGCCAAGTCTGTTGGTCACTGTCACTCTGTATTACCAATACATTGATTCTGAACAAATACTATTAGATACCGAACCTGATATACAAAATCATATCAGTCTCTTTATTAGTAAAGAAATGATATAATTTTGTATTGTTGGATAATGGTTTGAACATTTCAAAAGTTGATCGGTTCAGGCACGTTATCTAAAAGCATTGACGTTCTAAATCAAACTACAGTTCCAAATATACTGAACACACACAAGAGGAAGAGTTCAGAATTGAATGATTCCTTCTTGAGGTAATATAGACTAGGTCAAATCAATGTGACCCGACTAGCTAAAGTTACATTTAGATGCATATTTAAATCAGTTTGAATTTACATCTTGTGAAACTTGCCGGTCAGGTCACAGAGATAAAATGACCATAGCTCTGTTTAATGGAAACAGAGAAAGAGTTAGTAAACTCTTGGGACTGATACATAGTGATGTATGTAAGGTCCCCTGTCTACACATGCCAAGACCGGTTCTTTGTACTTCATTACATTCTCTGATGATCTCTCAAGATTCAGACATATGTTCCCGTTGAAACACAAGTCCGAAGCTTTTGAGATATTCACAGAATATATGTTAGAAGTAGAGAACCAAAAACCAGGTATAAGTATTATGTCCTATGATAAGATCAGGGAGGAGAATACTTGTGCATAGAATTCCTGGACTATTCTAAAGGAGAATGCGATTCTCTCTCGGTGTTACTCCTATGAATACACCACAGCACAACGGTGTATAGGGGCGGAGCAATCACACCCTATATGATATGGTGCGCTCTATGATGAGTACTACTGAGTTACCAATTTCCTTTTGGGGATTGTGCACTTGAGAAGCTACATGCCTATTGAATTAGGTTCCAATCAAATCAGTGCCTACCACTTCATATGAGATATGGTATGGGAAGAGCCTATCTCTTAAGTAAGATAAGATTTGGGATTGTCCGGCCTCTGTCAAAAGCAAAATCCGGACAAGATCGAGGAAAAGTCAGTTCTGTAGAACTGGAAATGTTCTAGCTATACAAAATGCAGCTGATGATTTGACAGAACCAAAGGATTCAATAGTCCCCGACGAACCTCAGCCTCTCCGCCGATCTGGTCGGGTTCCTCATCCGCCTGAGAGATACTTCGGTTTCTCGATGACAGTGGGAGCGATGATTGCATCATGAGATGATGACCCAACTAGTTTCAAGCTGGCCATCAGGAGTGGGACTCTGTAAGAATGGGTGGATGCTTAGCGATCTGAGATGGAATCCTTATACACCAACAAAGTATGTACTTTGGTTGCTTTATCTTAAGGGTTAAATCCCCATCAGGAGCAAGTATATCTTCAGAAGATTACCTGGTGTACATGGAAAAGTTGAGACTATCAAAGCTAGACTTGTTAAAGCTTTGCATCATTAACCAGGTATGGATTATGATGAAACCTTTTCTAAGTATCTATGTTTAAGTCCATCCAGATCCTACTTGCCATGGCTACATACCATGACTACGATATCTGGTGGTTGGGTGTCATGACTGCTTTTCTAAATGATGATTTGGAAGAGAGCGTCTATAAGTACACAGCCAGAGTGCTTCGTAGACAGTGGGAGCAGCGGAAACGTGTGCAAGATGTTTTATGTGATAAAGCAGGCATCGCGGAGTTGGAACGTCTGTTTTGATGTGGTAGTCAAAGTGTTTGACATCATCAAAATGGTAGATGAACCTTGTATAAAAAAAAATGTAGTAGGGAGTATGGTGACGATCCTCGTAGAGTACGTGGATGACATACTCTTGATAGGGAAGGAGTTTCCTATGCTATGCTCGATCAATCTCCGCTTATCACAATGATTCTCCACAAAGGATCAAAGTGATACCTCCTAAATCCAAAGTTTTGATCTATGAGATAGATCTAATTGGATGTTAGGATACTCACTAGTTGTAGTGAGATGGTATCAAACGATCCTGGGGAGAATCACTGGAAGGATTCCAGGATGATAAGGACGACTGAATGTCAGTCACAGGCATTGTCTTTACCCTTAGTAAAGGGACGGTATGTTGGAAGAGTTCCAAGCTAGATACCGTGGCTTACTAGACGATAAAGGCTGGATACATCGCTACTTAAGATGCTACCAAAGAGGCTGTCTGGGTGTATATTAGTTCATGAGATGAACTTAGTTCCTCCCATTGTATGACAATGGAGTTGTGGCTTGTGCCAAGGAACGTCCGTCCCATCAGTGATCCAGACATATTCTAAGGCAGTATCACCTGATCATGGAGATGGTTGATCTCCAAGGAGATCGAGGTTAGGAGAGTAGACTTAGAGGACAACACGGCGGATCCACTCACAAAGGCCTTTTCCCAGAGAGAGACTTTTATGGGATGATTGAGTATGAGATACTACAACCACCGCTATCAGATGGCCCTAGTGCAAGTGGGAGATTGTTAGTTATATGTATTCCCTAGAGGCCATTACTGTACATAGGATGTATATATTAGTGGATGCTGGGACATATATAGGGAGGACTTCCTTGCTCGACATGATAGTATGCTATCTGGTTGCTCTTTATCTTAACGTGTACACTGATTGTCTCTCAGTACCATGTTGGTAAAGCCCTCAGGATGTGTACTTGACTACCTGGACTATGATGCGGATCATACTAGTAGGGACATGGTAGTCCATAAGTACATCCTTCAAGGTTCCTAGTCGTGGGTGTATCGAGACGGGGCATCGATATACCAGAGTAGACTAGCGTATACCTTCTCGACCCATACAGATGGGCGATGGATGATCCCATATCCATTAGTGTTTGACATTAGAGATGATATACGGGTGCTCAGTGGAGACTGGGTACACTGGACGGACTCGCCGAGAACTCCCAGATGGTATTATACCTCACGTCAGATGGCAGTTCTCTGGTGACACTGGTACAGAGTAGTCTGTTGACCCGAGATCGTCATAGAGTCTTATGTGATTCCCACTGTGCTTTGATTTACAGATTACCACGTCCAAGAGAGCGTGCAAAACGGTGGTTTTTGGGTACAGTCCCGAATCACATGGAGGCAATGAGCGATAGGAGGGGATTCGTCTCTCCCGGTATAGGGAGTTGATGTTGCGCTGTGTTCAATTGGCTATAACCGGAAATCCCTGGCCAGGGTTGCTGAGATTTACTGGTAAGTGTTACCAGTAGTTTCTCGAACTGTTATAGACCTCATATCGACACGACTTATCGAGCTACTGGGGTCTGACGTTTACCACCCCTAGGCAAGATATGCGACATATCAGACGACGAGACCTGACTGTACGGTAAGTGTTACTGGTTGGATTCACAGGAGTGTGAGCGGGCTTGCTCGTTGATCTTCTGATCACTCAATACCCGGGTGGCCGTTACGTTTAGTAGACCGTTTGCGGCTTGTGGGTGTTTGATATGATCATCGCCTCCAGCCGGCGTATTGACGAGTCTTTAGAGTCCTACACAGAGGTTTCCTGGCTCAAGCGAAACGAAATAGGAGCGCATATGAGATATGTGCGGGACCGAGAATAATACCAGTATGTGATACTATATTCTATTCTCGCGATTTGTATCATTGGACGGTTATATGAGATATAGCCGGGTTACCGAATCAAGTGTTGATTCGATACATTGATACACAAGATATTAGTCGGTTATATGCGATATGACCGGATTATTAAATCAAGTGTTGATTTAATGATTTAATGTATAATTGTATATTTGATATATTACTTTACATTAACTAGTATTTGTTCACTTAAGAATTATTTTCTCACTTGATGTGCACAAGTAGTATATGTGATATATTTTTTTGTGCACTTGATTGTATCATGTTTGATGATACATGCAAACTTGGGTGTGTGTATACTATACACCATGTTTAGTTAATGGTTAGTGTTTCATTTGCCTTATTTATTTATTTTTTTAAAACAAAATGGTGGAGGCTTTTCTCACTTTGGCTTGAAGCTTCATGAAGCTTCATAGCATCTTTGACAAAGTCTAAGCCATTTTGTTTTATCCTTAACCTAACCATTTATCTAAACCCTAGTTTATTCTCTACACAAGTTAACTCACCCATGGTTTCTAAATGATAAGATTCACTTGAATTTTATTTTAAGTTAATTCTTTTTCATTTTCCTTCTTCTTCTTCATGAAGAAAAGAAAAAGCTTTCTTGAAAATTCCAAGTGATGAATCCAAGTGAGAAATCCAAATCCAAAGTGAACCCACTTCCTATTTCTTCATCTTCTACCACTTGCCATGTAGTAGAGTGTGTTATCTTCATAAGTTTCATGACCTAGTGAAGATGGAGCTTGAGTTTGAGTTGCCTCGACGTAGATCATCTTCGGCATCGAAGTCAACGACCTAGCCCGATCATTTCTCCGACGAAACCATCGCTAGAGTCTGGGATCCCGATGATCGTAGCGGAGGGACATCATCACGGAGCTAAAGAAGTGGAGGACCGGATCTACAAAGGTTGTAGTCCCTTTCACTTTCTAGTAAAGTTGTTTACTTGTATGTTTTTCGCCATACCTCTAGTTAACGATCTGGCATTAGGGTTTCTCGGCACAAGAAAAATTTGATTTTGGCATGGTTGATGCCTTGTGGAACCTCTTGAGTGTGCCTAGGAACCCTACATATCCTATGTTTTTCGGATCTCCCTATCCGAAACAGATGATTTAGGTCCTGGGACAGGTGGGGCTTTGGTAGTGAGGACATATGATACTTTATCATATGTGAGTGCAATGTTCAAGTTCCTCAACCATTCTTTATAATTCGGTCTTGTCAGTTTGTTTTTCTCTAGTGGAAGCTTAAGTCCCGTCATCGGTATCTGCCATTAGGAGAGAGAAAAGAATACTCTCAGCGAAATGCTCTTGCAAAGAATTAGATTGGTTATTATCTTATCTAATTGATGTCTTCCACTGCTTTTATCAAATTTTCTTTCAAAACCTGAAAAGAAAACTAGCCTGGATTAATTACATTCTACGGTTTTGCTAACCGGTCAGCCAGGCCAGTGTCGGTACTTTGAGGGAGGTTCCCCGTGCTTTTACACGGACCTAATTAAAATAAATCTCGTTTTCCCAGAGGTCAAACCCCGTTGACACCTACTGGATTAGCTAATTGTAAAGTGCAAAACTCCCCTGGGAGTAACTTTTACTCACAGTGGGATCGGGATCCAACTATCATATAGATGGTATGCAATCTCATTGCAAATTTCAACTCTTGAAACTCCCGATATTGTTTTTATCCCTAGTTACTTATGACATTGGCTATGGTTAACATATCATAAGTACTATTCAAGTTCTACCCGTCATTTCGAGATTAACTAGACCCACCCATATGACCCTTGACTATGATCAACATAATCACATGAATGTCCTAACTGATCGCATCATATGCTTTGTAGGAAGACATCACTTAGCTACCATACACTACGCCTTGACTATGATCAAAATATGTAGCACGAATACTAAGTACTCTGCTTCCTAAAATGACGGAGGGTTGCGGATAGTTTTTATGAAAACCTTTAACGCTTTGAACTTGATCTTGCTGTAGATTCAAAACAGTTTAGAAAACGAGTGGCTTAAGCTCCGCATCTTTTGAAACTTGCATTTTTCATAAAAAGGCCGAGTGGGTTTCAAATTCGATTCTACAACATCTTTTAGGTTTCTTTTACTTTACATTAATCTTATTAATGCAGTCCCATCATTTAAGTTCCTATGCCATCGCAGAAAAGAAACGAAAATAGAACGTATACTTATACCATCCGCATTCGCCACAGTGTCCCGTTATGCACCGTCAGGTTACTTAACTAACGGAATAGTGGGGCGGGACTAGCGCGGGTGTAAAATATAAGCAACGTTTATTAGATATCATATATATAATAATAATCCATTCGTCTCATATACTAAGTAATCACATTACAGAATATCAACAGCAGCAGAAGCACATATGAAAATAAAAAGGATATCTAGGAGGTCCGTATTTTATATTCAGCCAGCAATAGAAAATACGGATTCCATGGTCGCGATTAATAGCCAAGCCCACACCCTAGACCCCTATGAGAGCGGCAAGTGATCCTGCCAATTCTAGAGTTTAGGAGACCCGGTCTCGACTCCTCGAGATGGCCTCCCACTAAACCCTAGAACCCAATCACTTGTGCTCCCCTCCTTGGGTCTAAAATAATGCGGAAAAGTAAATAATATACAATAATGGTGACATCATCCTCAACCCGGAAGCACCCCAAATAAAAGAATATTACATACTGTCACGACCCGAAAGAGCACGTGACTGGCCCTTGAACCATATGAAGTCTATAGGACTCCATCTGATCCAAGTAAGCCAAAAGCCCAGAAATCGAAAACCATTTTAAGGATAAATAAACATACAAGCAAAATACTATACAACGCCGAACGGCGAGGATCAAAATTCAAAAGAAACTCAGATAAGCATGAAAACCGTAACACTACTAAGCGCGACTCTAAGGTCGAAATAATACATCACTAGTGTCTGAGTCTGAAACAATATACAAGTTTTTGGTTGATAGAATTTCTAGATACAATGAGTAATACATATACAAGGGTGGTTCTGATGCAAAGAACCAACTTACCAAGCAAATCACCCGCAAAGGAAGCAATGTGCCGGAAATGCCGCTATGGAACCTGTACGGCAAAACCTGCAAGAACTGTGGCACAACGGGGGTGAGTTGCCAACTCATGAATAGAAAATATCTACAAGCAGAAATTGAATGCATGACATTATCCTAAGTCAAAACGATCAGATATAATATATACCTCAAATGAATAAATCTGAAGCATAGTAAAGTGGCAATGTAACATCTGAACATAAGTGTAGTGCCAAGAACTCGTGCCAGTGCCTCACGTAATAACATACCATAAATATGATGTATGTATGCGGTAAAATGAAAACAGAAGGTATCACGAATGAAGTCATCAGAAAATTAGTGTCGAGCATCGACACAAATATATATCTCAATATCAAGTAAATCCCATATATCATGTATCCGATATGTATGCAACATTCATGAAGGTACTCTATCAGGTACTACTAATACATGATGCAATGCAAATAAAATAAATGTGGGGTAGGGAGATATAATATGCCATCGACCATAAAGGCTCCTCTCATATCGAGCACATAGGCTCCGAGCACATAGGCTCCTTTCATATAACGAGCATCCGTCAGTCCGGGTCAGCCCCCACTATCATATATCGGGCATCCGTCAGTCCGGGTCAACCCTCACTCTCATATATCGGGCATGCATATATAAGTTTGCATAGATCATCATGATGGTATATTAAGTAGGTGTATATATATATCGGCGTCCCATACCACTAATATATATATACTATGGGTATACATATATATTTTAGCGTCCCATACCACTGATATATATACGCAGGAGTAAAACAATCCAGAATCATCATATGCAACCATATCACAGTGCGAAATCCATGAATTATAATACATGCAATATGAAACACTAATATGAGCATGGAACTATGTAAAGGCATATGCACAAAGGAATATGAATCAATAACATATAAGCATGCAATGCAATACGAGCCGTAAAATAAATGGTAAATGAATAATAATGCAGCCTGCCATTTGAAATAAGACAAATCAGGTTTTTTTTTTGTAAAAAAAGGTCTACAGTGTTTTTAAGATATTCACGATTCGTTAGTTTTTGAAATAGGTATGACTTGGGTCTAGTCTAACATCTACTATGCAAACTACAGATCTAAGTATCAAGTCAACCGGGAGGGGTATGGAATCCACCTAAATCTGAGTCGATATAAATATATATACATATAATAGTCGGTGATCACTCCTCAATAGTATCGCGTACAATACAGTATATCTTATGACAATCCTCAAGTCATGAGTGCGGATCTATCATCAATATAAAGCTCGTACGGTAAATCGTCGTACGACATCCCAATAGCTGGGTACGGGTCAATATCACATTATCTCATCAAATACCTGGTATTCTTATCATCATAACACATAATCTGGGGTACTGAATTAAGGTCTAGTACAAATCGATACCATCTATATAATTATGAATGCGGGGGTAAAACACATGCCCAAAGGCCCGCTAAGAATCACATGTCGTATCCTAAATACGAATCATATCAAATCACCGATCTCACGGCACTAAGCCTAATATCATCGACTCATCTCCAAAGTCATCCAATATCATCTTCAACACAGTGTAAGTATAGTGAATATGCAAGGGTGTGCGTGTGGGTGTAAACCTATTCCAGGGTTCGTGACTATGAACTACACTAGTTTACTTCTAAGCCTAAACTATCCATAAAACACCTAACACAATATCCATGACACACTATAACTATCATATATAGTATATCAACTACGGACTGCGGGGGTGTTATACGCCATCCACCCGACTTCCCCCTGTAGATATAATCCACTCACCTTGCGTCTTCATTTGTCGACGTCGCCACACGTTTGCTTGTCATCCCGAAGTCTTCATCGGGTACCTATACGTCAAAGTATCAGAAATGCGTATTAAAACCAAATCAAAGCTAAAATGGCACACGAAACCCAAAACGATACGCTATGATCTATAGATTAGAACCTATGGACAACGCCTTCCAAAACCATCAACACCCTCGATATCGTCGTATAAACGCCAAATAGTCGAGGTAAAACACAATACACAAATTTAAAATTAAAAATACGGAATACGGAAACACGAATCCAAAACAGCAACTAAGGAAATAGGCTCCAGATTCTACCCTAGGTCAAAATAGACAAATCTATAAGTGCCAGGGGTCTAATCTATACTTGTATGGGCTACAGAACCAAAACGACACAAAATGGGGCAGGTTTGGCCGCAAATTGCGGCCAATAGGATTAAATTGGCGGCCAGGAAAATGAGTTAGGGGCTGGGGTCTTGGGGTTAGCTTCCTGGGTACCTGCACATGTCACTGTCCATTCAATATAATTTTCAGAGTCTCGGGTTGATAGCAGATCTCATATAAGCTTCACAGATTTCATAACTTTTCCGATATCAGTTTCTAAATCCGTATTTCGGGTTTCAACTCTCAGGTTTAGGTCTCAATTCATGCACTAGGGTTTTTATCTAACCTCTACTGGGCTCAATTTCACATTACAACACAAAATTCCCTCAAACCCTGACTAGGTTTTCCTTAAATCCACAAAAACACACAATATCGGTTCTAAACTAAACATGGGGTATAAGTAATACTAAAACTAAGCTAAGGGTTCAGTAAATACCTTATTTGGCAACTCAAGAATTTTCTTGAGTTGCCCCTAGTGGCCAAAATCCTTGTTTTCTTGGTCCAATGTGTAGATCTTGAGCTTGTGCACACTTTTAATGAAATGAATATGGGGTTTTGGTGTTGTTTTTGAGATGTTTTGAGGAGGTGAAGTGGGGTGGGAGGTGAGGAGCAGCAACAGCAGCAGGGAGTTGATGGAGAGGGAGAGAAATGAGTGTTGGAAATCAAAAGGAAATGGATAAGTCCTTGGTCAAAGAAGCCCATGCCTCTCTCTCTCTCTCTCACCAAACCTCATATTTTATTCCAAAACCTTTTCTTTTCCTTTCGTTTCTTTTTCCTTTCTCACAAGAATAGTAACCCCAAAATAAAACCATGGCAAGAAAAATGTAACACAAGTGTGGAAAAAGATATGTGCATGTTTTGCACAAAAAGTTAAAAAAACCGATTAGCGATTTTTAACCGCGATTAACACTAAATTAGCATATAACAAATCATAAAAACTTTAAAATGGCATAATTCCATAAAATACCCTATTTTAGAATTTTCCAAAAATTTTCCAAAAATTTTCCCATTTATTTGTATTTAATTATACCAAAATATTAAAATATTCAATAAAATAATATTAAATTATAAAAATTCCCAAAAAATAATATTTTATTTTTTTTGAAATGTTACAATCTACCCCCCTTAAATAAATTCGGTCTCCGAATTTAAATTTAAACCCCCAAATTCTAAAACATTTCAGTAAAAAATCCAAGTTGTCGGATACGTGATAATCGAATCACAAATCATAAATACCGTCGTCGGTAGTCCCTCCTTCAAAGTCGAGAAGGTGTCGGTGCATCCAATGCTAGTAGCGCAAGATATCTACTTGCCTCTTGCTCACGGTCTGGCATCCTCTGTCTTTGGGTCCTTATCTTCTCTACGGATTACTTATCTCGCAATCAATCGGCTCATCGGCCCTGTCAGGTATGCTAACGGGGACGATTCCATTCTGGCACTCCTCTAGTCATCTCTCGGTCAATCATCACGACCACTCGTAAAGCAGCAAGTCGCTGGCGTCGGCCTCTGGCTCTCTGAATGCACATGACACATCTGATCCTGGGTGCAAATATCATTGCAGCAGTGTCCTGGAAGGAATCCCGCTCAAGGTCTCTTCCGATCTTGCCTATGCCGGTCTGTACGGAGGCTGGTACTTTTGCATATCTCACTTTTGCATATCTCTTTTCTCGCTCGATGGACATTTGCGTCCTCATCATAGCATTTTCTCGGAAATTGATCGCATCCCAACACCTCTGTAAGCACATCAGGTCTCTAGTCTCGACGGGAAGTAATGACAGCTCGTCAGCGTCTCGCACGAACCTCTGGTTCCACTTGTCTCTATCGTCGTCCACTATGACATCACGCCATGCTATCTACGCACTGCACTGTTCTCGGCCACGGTCAATCCGAAGTCTCTCGCACAGACTCGAAATCGTGTACTCTGTAGCTTCATTATTCTGTAGAGGATGTGTGGCCGAACAGGTCCTCGGGAACGCGTCCCAACCATCGGAGGAATACTCAATACTCGTCCATCCTCAATCAACTCGCAACGCATCTGGTTAAGGTCCTTTATCCGAACCTGGTCAACTATCTCATCGACGATGCTGAGCTCTGACCTGCTGGGTGTGCGCAATATGACCACTCCTGGGTCCAGTCCTTCTCGTATAGTATTCCAGAAAGGTCCTGTCGAGGTCTCTCTCAAATCTCATTCCTGCCAAATTGCCCGGAAGTCATCGTCCATTGCTGAAGTTAATTCTTGCTCCGGAACGGCTGCATACTCGTCGCAACTCCTTCTGGAAGGTATATCCATATACAATGCCTCTGCGTGCGTATCGCATCTCTGATGTCAGCGGAGTGGGACATGATCTCGTCGAAATCTCTTACGAACTCTTTACTTCACTCTACCTCAATGTCGACTGCTTCGGACTCGTCTCATCGTGGCTGCATGGACTGCGCTCCAACGGCTATGCTCGTATCTGGAGTCTTCCCAGTAGCATGTCCCATCACATAATATCCGAATGATGTCAAATCATTCGACCGAATCGTCAGACCCTCATAATCCTCCAAGAGATCAACATCTTGGTACAGTTTAATAGTATCGAATACATACCACAGCATCAGTGGTCCAGCCGTAGAAGGGCAAACCCAAGCCTCACTAATGGCGCCGCGGAATTGCCGCAAACCCTAAGGTTCAAAGGCTTTCACACGGTCATTAAGTCGAGTTAGGGTTTCATTCTTCTAGAGGGTCCATAGAATCGCTTGCATGTCTTTCCGAATACTTTAAACATCGAAAATGGGCTCCTGACATTCGATCGTCTCAATCGACTCTCAACGAACCTGCATGAAGTCGCCTCTATCTGGAATCAATCTATCTGATAACCTCGCATCGGGGTAGGCGAACAATCCACAGGTCCTAGTCATTCGTCCTCGACGACTAGCGACCTTCTATCATCTCCTAGTACAACTCGTACCGCAATAGCTCCAACATCTGGGGCAATATCTCGTTGTTCGCAGCAGCAACTGGCTACTTCGCCTATACGCTGAACAGCGCCTCAATCCTCTAGGAAGGGCGATACATTGGCGGTCATCTCTAAATCGATCTGCTATGGATCTGAGTAAGACTCTCCACATTGGAAATCTTCAACTCAACTAAGCCTTCTCCGGCACCTAAATCGGAAGAATCACCTTCGTCTCTCAAATCGAGTAGACAAGCTATCATCTGTCTCATATCTGCCTGGAAGATCCAGCGATCTTAGCTTGCAAGCTCCGGAAGCGACATCCTATCAATCTCAGCAACAGCTGGTCCATCTGTCTGCACGGTAGGGGACATCATAAACTGTGAGGTATGCTATACATCAACAGTCCTCTCTCAACTGACAGCTCTAACAATGGCCCGATCATCCGGTGTAAAACCAAGCACTCGCCTCCACTAGAGGTCCCAATCACCAATACTAACTCGAGGCGTTCCCATGTCACCAGAAGGCACAATGGTCAGTCCTCGTACCAGACGAGCTCGCCCTGACCATAGCACTAGCAGCAGCTCACTGCGCTCAAACAATGGCGACAGGAACCTCAATCGAGTATCAAAGAGAGCAGATCAATGGCAAGAAAGAAAACAACAGATCTAGAATGGATACATCATCATAAGAAGGAACAACATCAATGAAAGTATGATCATGGAACTAATAGAATCGAGGATCTCAAATGGATGTATAATCATAGATATGAAGAGAATCACTGATCTCGAAAATATGTACATCCTAAGGATCCTTTAGCGGAGTAGCGCATCGTAAGTATGCCGCGGAACATACCCACGGTACGTCACTCTACTTTAGTCACCTATTCCATCAACCAAGGGCCATCCTACGCGACGAAAGTTTGGGTCTAATACCCCCTCGACTAAGTCTAAGTTCCGTAAGGTCAAGCCTAAGTTCCGTATATATATAGATGCCCAAGGCTCCACATAGTCAAACTTAGACTGGAACCGAGGTTAAACTAGCGCTCTGATACCAACTTTGTCACGACCTGAAAGAGCACGTGACTGGCCCTTGAACCATATGAATTCTATAGGACTCCATCTGATCCAAGTAAGCCAAAAGCCCAGAAATCTAAAACCATTTTAAGGATAAATAAACATACAAGCAATATACTATACAACGCCGAACGGCGACGATCAAATTTCAAAAGAAACTCAGATAAGCATGAAAACCGTAACACTACTAAGCGCGACTCTAAGGTCGAAATAATACATCACTAGTGTCTGAAACAATATACAAGTTTTTGGTTGATGGAATTTCTAGATACAATGAGTAATACATATACAAGGGTCGTTCTGATGCAAAGAACCCACCTACCAAGCAAATCAGCCGCAAAGGAAGCAATGTGCCGGAAATGCCGCTATGGAACCTGTACGGCAAAACCTGCAAGAACTGTGGCACAACGGGGGTGAGTTTCCAACTCATGAATAGAAAATATCTACAAGCAGAAATTGAATGCATGACATAATCCTAAGTCAAAACGATCAGATATAATATAAACCTCAAATGAATAAATCTGAAGCATAGTAAAGTGGCAATGTAACATCTGAACATAAGTGTAGTGCCAAGAACTCGTGCCAGTGCCTCACGTAATAACATATCATAAATATGATGTATGTATGCGGTAAAATGAAAACAGAAGGTATCACGAATGAAGTCATCAGAAAATTAGTGTCGAGCATCGACACAAATATATATCTCAATATCAAGTAAATCCCATATATCATGTATCCGATATGTATGCAACATTCATGAAGGTACTCTATCAGGTACTACTAATACATGATGCAATGCATATAAAATAAATGTGGGGTAGGGGAGATATAATATGCCATCGACCATAAAGGCTCCTCTAATATCGAGCACATAGGCTCCGAGCACATAGGCTCCTTTCATATAACGGGCATCCGTTAGTCCAGGTCAGCCCCCACTATCATATATCGGGCATCCGTCAGTCCGGGTCAGCCCCCACACTCATATATCGGGCATCCGTCGGTCCGGGTCAGCCCCCACTCTCATATATCGGGCATCTGTCAGTCCGGGTCACCCCCACTCTCACATATCGGGCATCCGTCAGTCCGGGTCAACCCCCACTCTCATATATCGGGCATGCATATATAAGTTTGCATAGATCATCATGATGATATATTAAGTAGGTGTATATATATATATCGGCGTCCCTTACCACTAATATATATATATATATATATATATATATATTATGGGTATACACATATATTTCAGCGTCCCATACCACTGATATATATACGCAGAAGTAAAATAATCCAGAATCATCATATGCAACCATATCACAGTGCGAAATCCATGAATTATAATACATGCAACATGAAACACTAATATGAGCATGGAACTATGTAAAGGTATATGCACAAAGGAATATGAATCAATAACATATAAGCATGCAATGCAATGCGAGCCGTAGAATAAATGGTAAATGAATAATAATGCAGCCTGCCATTTGAAATAAGACAAATCGGGTTTTTTTTTTGTAAAATAAGGTCTACAGTGTTTTTAAGATATTACCGATTCGTTAGTTTTTGAAATAGGTATGACTTGGGTCTAGTCTAACATCTACTATGCAAACTACAGATCTAAGTATCGAGTCAACCGGGAGGGGTATGGAATCCACCTAAATCTGAGTCGATATAAATATATATACAAATAATAGTCGGTGATCCCGCCTCAATAGTATCGCGTACAATACAGTATATTATATGACAATCCTTAAGTCATGAGTGCGGATCTATCATCAATATAAAGCTCGTACGGTAAATCGTCGTACGGCATCCCAATAGCTGGGTACGGGTCAATATCACATTATCTCATCAAATACCTGGTATTCCTATCATCATAACACATAATCTGGGGTACTGAATTAAAGTCTAGTACAAATCGATACCATCTATATAATTATGAATGCGGGGGTAAAACACATGCCCAAAGGCCCGCTAAGAATCACAAGTCGTATCCTAAATACGAATCATATCAAATCACCGATCTCATGGCACAAAGCCCAATATCATCGACTCATCTCCAAAGTCATCCAATATCATCATCAACACAGTGTAAGTATAGTGAATATGCAAGGGTGTGCGTGTGGGTGTAAACCTATTCTAGGGTTCGTGACTATGAACTACACTAGTTTACTTCTAAGCCTAAACTATCCATAAAACACCTAACACAATATCCATGACACACTATAACTATCATATATAGTATATCAACTACGGACTGCGGGGGTGCTATACGCCATCCACCCGACTTCCCCCTGTAGATATAATCTACTCACCTTGCGTCTTCATTTGTCGACGTCGCCACGCGCTTGCTTGTCATCCCGAAGTCTTCATCGGGTACCTATACGTCAAAGTTTCGTAAATGCGTATTAAAACCAAATCAAAGCTAAAACGGCACACGAAAGCCAAAACGATACGCTATGATCTATAGGTTAGAACCTATGGACAACGCCTTCCAAAACCATCAACACCCTCGATATCGTCGTATAAACGCCAAATAGTCGAGGTAAAACACAATTCACAAATTCAGAATTAAAAATACTGAATACGGAAATACGAATCCAAAACAGCAACTAAGGAAATAGGCTCCAGATTCTACCCTAGGTCAAAATAGACAAATCTATACATGCCAAGGGTCTAATCTATACATGTAGGGGCTACAGAACCAAAACGACACAAAATGGGGCAGGTCTGGCCGCAAATTGCGGCCAATAGGATTAAATTGGCAGCCAGGAAAATGAGTTAGGGGCTGGGGTCTTTGGGTTAGCTTCCTGGGTGCCTGCATATGTCACTGTCCATTCAATATAATTTTCAGAGTCTCGGGTTGATAGCAGATCTCATATAAGCTTCACAGATTTCATAACTTTTCCGATATCAGGTTCTAAATCTGTATTTCAGGTTTCAACTCTCAGGTTTAGGTCTCAATTCATACACTAGGGTGTTTATCTAACCTCTACTGAGCTCAATTTCACATTACAACACAAAATTCCCTCAAACCCTCACTAGGTTTTCCTCAAATCCACAAAAACACACAATATCGATTCTAAACTAAACATGGGGTATAAGTAATACTAAAACTAAGCTAAGGGTTCAGTAAATATCTCATTTGGCAACTCAAGAATTTTCTTGAGTTGCTCCTAGTGGCCAAAATCCTTGCTTTCTTGGTCCAATGTGTAGATCTTGAGCTTGTGCACACTTTTAATGAAATGAATATGGGGTTTTGGTGTTGTTTTTGAGATGTTTTGAGGAGGTGAAGTGGGGAGGGAGGTGAGGAGCAGCAGCAGCAGCTTGGAGTTGAGGGAGAGGGAGAGAAATGAGTGTTGGAAATCAAAAGGAAATGGCTAAGTCCTTAGTCAAAGAAACCCATGCCTCTCTCTCTCTCTCACCAAACCTCATATTTTATTCCAAAACCTTTTCTTTTCTTTTCCTTTCTTTTTCCTTTCTCACAAGAATAGTAACCCCAAAATAAAACCATGGCAAGAAAAATGTAACACAAGTGTGGAAAAAGATATGTGCATGTTTTGCACAAAAAGCTAAAAAAACCGATTAGCGATTTTTAATTGCGATTAACACTAAATTAGCATATAACAAATCATAAAAACTTTTAAATGGCATAATTCCATAAAATACCCTATTTTAGAATTTTCCATAATTTTTCCAAAATTTTTCCCTTTTATTTGTATTTAAATATACCAAAATATTAAAATATTCAATAAAATAATATTAAATTATAAAAATTCCTAAAAAATAATATTTTATTTTTTTGAAATTTTACACATACAATTGACTTTTACATGAATGAAAATAAACACTCTCATCTCACATAAAAACCCCGGCTATTTGATTGCGACAATTCTGCAAATCATATCTCAACAACACATAATATCTCATATCATCAACGTAAGAAAGTATGCGTATCCCGATTGTCGTTGATGTATAGGAACGAAACCGGCGATACACCACATACTACACTTACAGTCGCAGAAAAGAAAGTGAAAAACAACAATTGCAATTATCACAATCTCAAATATCAAGACGATGTTTAACGTTTTGATCGAATCAATATACACCCACATTTTACCCAAAGAGCTCAACACTTGAGCAAAGTTACAAATACCCAAAATCGAGCCACAGTGTCTATGGTCCAGCCGTAGAATGGGTTAACCAATGCCTCACCAATGACACCACGGAATTACGGCAAACCCGATGGTTTGATCGTGGTTCCGTGGGCATTGAATCGAATTAAGGTTATTATGTTCTTATAGAGGGCCCATAGGAACACTTGCACAACTATTGAATACAAAGGTAACTTGGGAAAAACACAACACTTGAAAATTTCAGTGGGTCAAGATGTGGGGTTTTGAAGTTCGTTCGAACTGCTAAACATTGTCAAGATTACCAATACAGTGCTAGAATTTACGACTACGAAGCACAACGAATTAGCCCGTAAAAAAAATAATCATCACATGAAAATTAGGCTAAGCAAATAATACTAGAAACCCCAAAATGAAGACAATAGAGCACTGGAGCAATACGGGGGGGGGGGAGGATTGGAGCCTAGGGGGCCGGCCTGCTCAGTTTTGTGGGCCTCGTGCTCGGCCAAATTCCGAGCACTCCCTTCCGTATTTCCCCTGTGTTCTTATATTGTCCCAAATAGTCTTCTGCAATTGTTTAAAAAAAATTTTAAACGACTTTTAAAATTTTTTACAGAAAGCTAGATTAGGGTTTCATAATACCGTATTTTCGGAGCCGATTTCGTTTTCGGATTTGTAATAACACCGTGTCTAGAATTCTAGTTTGGCTCCGATACCATTGTTGGGTTTCCTCTGCACCTACTTAATAGAAAGGAAGTATCACACATGCCATTTTAAAAAATTAGAGGTGCAAAGCAAACAAAGCAAGGATCTTTTACTAGAATACTAGGGTAGCAACTAAAGTATCACATACAATGAACTATTTAGTACTAAGTGAAATGAATACAACCTTTGCAGTCCTCTTTGTAATGACTCCTAGGATCGTTGAGAGGTTGGAAAGGCTTGCTAGTAAGCTCCTACGTCCACGATGATCCACCCGAAGTTCACTAGGTCCAAGCTTCTAGCTCCACTTGATGCAAGAAGAAGATGAACCTAAACACTCTAAACTAATTGGCTAGATTAGAGTAAAATGATGAAGTGGTGTGTTTTCTTTTGTCAAAACCCTTTCTTTTTAACTCTCTCTCACTTTGGAAAAATCAAGAGAGCTTGGAGGAAAAAGAAGATGAAGGCAAAAGCTTTTGTCTAAAATGAAATGATAAAGCTTGAAATGAAAAATAGAAAAGACAGTATATATATTTTCTATCTCCATTCAAACCATGGTTCTAATAATATCTAGATATTTAGTAAGTGAGTTAAAACCCAAAAGAAAAGATTAATCCAAGGTTAAAAGGTAGGTGAAGTATGGTTTACTTTTGGAAGAGTGTAGAAAGATAACCGTGGATTAATCTTTTTCTTTTCTTTTTGTTTAAAAACAAATACATACATACATACATATATATATGTATATATATATATATATATATCCATATATTATAGTTCCATGTGAGTCTTATATTGCCTTCAAAGATGTATCATCAACCATGATACTTTTGCATGTATGCATACATGCACATCAACATGTGCATACATGCACATCAACATGTGCATACATGCATGCATTTTTCCTCTTTAATAAAAAGGTTTGAATAAAGAATAACACTAAAAGTCAAAATGTTAAATCAACAATTGATTTAACAATCCGGTCATATCATATACAACCCGACCTATAGAAAAACACCCGATTAACATACGGTATCACATAGTCGTATTCAATCAGGTTCTCGCGCATATCTCATATGCACACCACATCTTTTCGCCTGGGCTAGGAAACTTCTGTGTGGGACTCTAAGACTCATCAATACGCCGGCAGTGGGTGATGATCATATCAAAATCCATAAGCCGCAAGCGGTCAGCTAAATGTAACGGCCACCCGGGTATTGAGCGATCAGAAGAAAACCAGTAAGGCTGTCAAAACTCCCGTCGAGCCATCTGGCAACACTTACCATACAGTCCGGTCTCCTCGTCAGATATGTTGCATATCGAGTCTAAGGATGGTATCATCGACCCCAATAACTCAATAAGTCATGTCGGTGTATAACTAATAACAGATCGAGAAACTACTGATAACGCTTATCAGTAAATCTCAGTAGCCCTGACCAGGGACTTTCTGTTATAGCCAATCAAACATAGCACAACATCAATCCCCAATACCGGGAGAGACGAAACCCCTCCTATCGCTCATTGCCTCCATGTGCCTCGGGACTGTACCCAAAGTCCACCTATTTGCACGACTCAGTAGAGCCATGGTAGGGTGGAGATCAAAGTACAGTGGGAGGGCACATAAGACTCTATGACGATTTTGGGACTACAGACTAACCTATACCAGTGTCACCTAAGAACTACTATCCGACGATAAATATAATTCCACATAGGAGTTCTCGACGAGTCCGTTCGGTGTACCTGGTCTCCACTGAGCACCCGCATACAATCTTTGGTGTCAGCACAACAGATGGATATGAGATCATCCATCGCCCATCACACGGGAAAAGAATGGTATATGCTATTCTACTATGGAATATCGATGCCCCGTCTCGATACACCCACGACTTGGAACAGTTCAAGGATATTCTTATAAACTACACGTGCCCCACTAGTATGATCTGCATCATAGTCACAGTAGTCAAGCAAATATCCTCAGGGCTTTATCAACATGTGCAAATGAATAAAAGCATGATCAAGTCAACATGTCAGATAAAGTAAACCAGATAGCATACTATCATGTAGAGCAAGAATGTAATCTATATATATACATGTCCAAGCATCCACTATACATATAATGGCCTCTAGGGCATACATATATCCAACACCATCAGCGATCCAGACATATTCTGAGGACTGTATCACCTTATCAGGGAGATGGTTGATCTCCAAGGGATTAAGGTTAGGAGAGTAGACCCAAAGAGTAACACAGTGGATCCACTCACAAAGGCCTTACCCTAGAGAGACTTCTATAGGACGTTGTGTATGAGATACTGTAACAAATGGCCTTAGGGCGAGTGGGAGATTGTTAGTTATATGTATGCCCTAGAGGCTATTACTGTACATGTGATGTATATTGTAGTGGATGCTTGGACATATATAGGGAGGACTTTCTTGCTCGACATGATAGTATGCTATCTGGTTGCTCTTTATCTTAACATGTACACTTATTGTCTCTCTATTACATGTTGATAAAGCCCTTAGGATGAGTACTTGACTACCAGGACTATGATGTAGATCATACTAGTGGGGCAGAGGTAGTCGGTAAGTACATCCTTCAAATGTTCCTAGTCGTGGGAGTATCGAGACAGGGCATCGATACTCCAGAGTAGACTAACGTATACGCTTCTCGACCCATATGATGGGCGATGGATAATCCCATATCCATTGGTGTTTGACATCAGAGATGGTATACAGGTGCTCAGTGGAGACTGGGCACACTGAACGGACTCGCTGAGAACTCTTAGATGGTATTATATCTATCGTCAGATAGAAGTTCTCTGGTGACACTGGTACAGGTTAGTCTGTCGACCCGAGATCGTCATAGAGTCTTGTGTGATTCCCACTCTGCTTTGATTTCCACCATACCACGGTTAAGCGATCATGCAAAAAGGTGGTTTTTGGGTACAGTCCCGAGTCACATAGAGGCAATGAGCGATAGGAGGGGATTCATCTCTCCCGGTATTGGGAGTTGATGTTGCGCTATGCTCGATTGGCCATAACAGGAAATCCTTGCCCAGGGTTGCTGAGATCTACTGGTAAGTGTTATCAGTAGTTTCTCGAACCGTTATGTACCTTGCATCGGCATGACTTATCAGGCTATTGGGGTCTGACGTTTTACCACCCTAGGCTGCGATATGCGACATATCTGACGAAGAGACCGGACTGTACAGTAGTGTTACTGATTGGATTCGTAGGAGTATGAGCAGGCATGCTTGTTGATCTTTTGATCGCTCAATACTCGGGTGGCCGTTACGTTTAGCAGACCGCTTACGGCTTGTGGGTGTTTGATATAATCATCACCTACTGCCGGCGTATTGACGATTCTTTAGAGTCCTACACAGAGCTTTCCTGGTTCATGCGAAACGAAGTAGGAGCACATATGTGATATGTGTGGGACCTAGATTAATGTGCGTATGTGATACCGCATTTTATTCTCGCGATATGTGATATCGGTCGGTTATATATGATATAGCCGGGTTATCATATCATATGTTGATTCGATGGTATGTTATATTTGATATTAGTCAGTTATATGTGATATAGCAGATTATTAAATCAAGTGTTGATTTAATAATTTAATATATAATTATATATTTGATATATTAAATTACATTAACTAATATTAGCTCACTTAAGCATTTCTTTTTCTTACTTATGATACATTAATATATATGTGATATATGTTAATTGTATTGTTTTCTTTTTACACACAAAATATATATGTGAAATATGTTAGTGTGTCATGCTAGGTTACACATGCAACATGGATGTATGAGACTCACACCATGCTAGGTTTAATGTGGGTTTATATTTATATTTAAGTAATTCAAAATTAGTGAAGATTTTGTCATGGATTGAAGCTTGTAGAAGCTTGTAGGTTTCATTGACTCAGTTCATTCCTTTGTCTTGCTTAAGATATTTATTAACCTAACCATTAACCTTACACCACGGTTTATTCTCTACATGAGTTTGTGTATGACATAAACTCACCCATGGTTGCATTTCTAACTTCATCTAATTATTCATCACTTCATCTTCTTCTTCCTCATGAAAGCTTTCTAGCTTTTAAAATGGTGATGATATATTGTGAGAATATGAAATCTAAAGAGAGCCCATTTCCTACTTCATCATCCTCTACTATTAGCCATTTAGTTTAGGGTGTTTGCTTCACTAATCCTTAATATAGTGAAGAGGCAGCATGAGCTTGAGTCTCCTCGACGTATATCATCTTCGGACTCGAAGACATTGAGCATGTTTGCATCTTTCACCTTGTGAAGCCTCTCAAGAGTTCGGGAGATCATTACTCGCAGCGAAGGAACTTCTACACGGAGCATTTGAAGTGAAGGACCGGTCTACAAAGGTTGTAATCCGCATTCACTTAGTATGTAAAGTTGTTTACATGATGTTTTGTTTAAATCTCTAGTTAAGATTCTAGGGTTTGGGTTCTTTAGAACGGCAAAAATTTGAAAACGGACGATTTCTCCCGAAACCTTGCTGCCGTGCTAAATAACCCTATAGGAGGAGTTACGAGGGCTATCCATTTTGGAGCAGCCCCTTCAAGTATTACGGGCCTCTTTGCGGTCCCGTTCGAGCATTTGCTCATCCTGTTGAAGACTGAGACACCAGATTTGGACGGCCCATTGAGAGAGGCCATTGTGGTCGCTAGTTGTTCGAACACTGACCTCTTGGGGGCTTCTTCTTGCGGCACTAAGACACCGAAACTCATCGGTGGCAGCATGGTCCCAAAGAACAACCCAGTAGTGGTTTGTGTAACTTGCCCCACCGGTATTGAAAAGATTGAGGCCGTGTTGGGCCCGTAGGTCACTCCTTCAGCTGAGGTGCAACAAGAGTTGCTGTTGCAAGAGGTGCAGTTGGAATCCAACAATTTTTTCTATATAGGAGCAAGACATTAAATTTTAGTACCTCAAATCAAGGGCAACCATAGCGAACCGCGATTTTGTTCGCGAAACACGACACATGAAGTGTGGAGTTGAAAGAGGAAAAGGTCCCACCAGGCATGCTAGAATATGTTCACCGCCGAAATACAGGGACCGAGACGTTGTGACGTCTGGCCTAAATTTTAGGGGCAGATGCTATTCTGATTTATCCATCCACCTCTCCAAAGATACCAAGTTGATTTATGGCACCATATATTGAAGGTTTGGACAGACGCGACCGTTGTAGCAGAATTTATCAGATTCCCCTTCCTTTTATGATGGGTTTTTGATTGTGGGGACACTCTTCCCTACAGGCGTAAGCCCCTGCAGTTAATCACGTTACCTCATTGCGATAACCACTTTTTCCTACTCCGGAAGTTCACTTCGGGTCGTGTGTATTTTTGTTTATTTTGGTTGCCCGTGGATTGTATACGGAGACTAGTTTATGTTGTCGCCCGTAGGGCGCGGATTAGTCCAAATCCGTATATTTGAAATTTGGGTTTAGGTCAAGAATTTAGTTTGACGGGATGTCACGACCCGAAATTCGACTCGTGACCGGCATTTAACCACGCAACATCTACAGGCGTAACGCGACTAAGTAAGCCGAACCTAGAAATCAAAACCATTTAAAAGTAGTGAGTGTTGAAAACTATTGATTTAAAACATTTGGGAAAACCTTAAGTAGTTTAATAATGTCTTTAGAGTTTAATTTATTTTCTTAAAAATTTTGGCATCATTTCCCTTGTAAAAACTAACCCCGAAATCGGGTACAAAACAAGATATGAGTAGAAATGATATACAATGAAATAAATGATAACAATATAGTACAGCATCCCGAACGGGAGCAATCACGCCCAACGGCGGAAACTATCACCACTAGAGTAATATACAACGACGTAGAGAAGAAATGAGCAATAAGTAAAAACATCACAGAATAATAAAACTACATATATAAAGTCGGCTCCCACGAGCTCGACACTAGAATACAAATAATATACATCATCGTCCTCACACTGTCTTTAGGTCAAATACATATAAAGGTAGATGGAGAATACTAAATACAAAAGTGTGTACAATAGAAGTAACCAGATACCACAACCCACCTAACATCAAAACAGCTCTCGCACCAACTGTAGTGGTATCTGTATCCAAAAGATGTAAGAAGGCAGCCTACCGCGACTACTCTGAGGGGCAACCTGCAAATACTGTGGCACAATGGGGGTGAGTTTCCAACTCGTGAATAGAGATAACATATAAAGGTAATCGCGAGCATGCACGTACTGCGCTACTTTTTCAAATGCCAGCAGAATAAGTCTATATGCGATAAGCAGTATGTGCATAATCATGCAAGTGCTCTGTCAGGTAAAATATCTACAGGATGAGATGCATAATAATAAATGCTGAGCATGGGATAAAATAACATCTACACGGAATGTCAACGTGGAAAAATAATCGGTGCCCATCAATGCACCCAAATCCCAATAAACTCAGGCGCCGGCACTCTCCTCGGCCCTCAAATCCTGTAAATTTATGAGAATCACGAATGCCCATCACCGGCACTCAAAATATCATAAAATTCTTGTGTCCAGCGTCGACACGCAAATCCTCATATATCGGGCTCCGTCAGTCCGGATCAGCCCACGGTCTCCGTCAGCGGAATCGGCCCTCGGCCCCAGCAGTACGGGTCGTCCCGTATCCATCTATCGACTCTGGTCAGTATCCTCCGGATAACCGCCAGGTCCAACCAATCACCGGTAGGTACTCGTCACCCTGCCAGGATCATCGTCTACTCCACGAAAAACATTTCTCACCCCGGGGAACCATACCGGGTCCACCACGAACCTGCAAACGGATCGTCCAACTCCTCGAATCGTGTCACGACCTGAATATTTCGACTCGTGACCGGCACTTAACCACGCAACATCTACAAGCGTAACGCGGCTAGGTAAGCCGAACCGAGAAATCAAAACCACTTACAAGTAGTGAGTGTTGAAAACATTTAGAAAACCTTAAATAGTTCAATAAAGTTCTTTTAAAGTTAAGTTATCCTCATAATAATTTTGGCAGCATTTCCTTTGTAAAAGTAACCCCGAAATCGGGTACAAAACAGGATATCATTGAAAATGATATATAATGAAATAAAGTATCCCCAAACGGAAGCAATCACGCCCAACGGCGGAAACCATCACCACAAGAGTAATATACGACGACGTAGCGAAGAAATGAGCAATAAGTAAAAACATCACAGAATACTAAAACTGCATATATAAAGTCGGCTCCGACGAGCTTGACACCAGAATACAAGTAATATACATCATCGTCCTCACACTGTCTCTAAGTCAAGTACAAATAATGTAGATGGAGAATACTAGATACAAAAGAGTGTACAATAGAAGTAACCAGATACCACAACCCACCTAACAGCAAAACAGCTCTCGCACCAACTATAGTGGTATCTGTAGCCAAAAGATGTAAGAAGGCATCCTGCCGTGACTACTCCGAAGGGCAACCTGCAAATACTGTGGCACAACGAGGGTGAGTTGCCAACTCGTGAATAGAGATAACATATAAAGGTAATCGCGAGCATGCACGTGCTGCGCTACTCTATCAAATGCCAACAGATAAGTCTATATGCGATAAGCAGTATATGCATAAGCATACCAGTGCTCTGTCAGGTAAAATAACTACAGGATGAGATGCATAAAAATCAATGCTGAGCATGAGATAAATAACATCTACACGGAATATCAACGTGGAAAAATAATCGGTGCCCAACACTGCATCCAAATCCCAAATAAACTCAGACGCCGGCACTCTCCTCGGCCCTCAAATCCTGTAAATCTCTAAGAATCACGAATGCCCATCATCGGCACTCAAAATATCATAAAAATACTCGTGTCCAGCATTGACACGCGAATCCTCATATATCGGGCTCCGTCAGTCCGGATCAGCCCACGGTCTCCGTCTGCGGAATCGGCCCTCGGCCCCAGCAGTACGGGTCGTCCCGTATCCATCTATCGACTCTGGTCAGTATCCTCCGGATAACCGCCAGGTCCAACCAATCACCGGTAGGTACTCGCCACCCTGCCAGGCTCATCGACTACTCCACGAAAAAAACATTTCTCGCCCACGGAAACCATACCGGGTCCACTACGAACCCGCAAACGGATCATCCAACTCCTCGAATCGGGTTTCAAGCACACGCCTCAGAACCGAGAAAACGCGTGGTGGACGCACCAAAATATCATATCATGAGGAACCGGGTTTTGAAATAGTGCGTCTTTTCTTAAATAACCCCACGGTCCTCAAAAACCAGAAATCACATGAAATCCAACGCCAATGAGTAAATCATATGCGATGTGCTATGTACATCAAGCCATAATGTAGGTAAAAGGGAGAAACCGCTTTGCTTTTAAAATAGTTCAGTTTTTCAAAGACATCATGCGGCTCCCGATTTCTATGAAAATCATATCGAACCATATGTGAGATGAACTACAGTATAATGATCATGGCAATTCTACAGTGAGTGTCATAGCACTTACTAACGGTGTGTGTGTAACATGCAGATTAGTGCTCGTGCAACATGAACCGTTAGTAATAGTGCGGTGTTCTATCAATTCTAAGTTTATATACATATATCAAGGAATGCGGTATGCAACTAACAGAAGCCATGTAGGTAAAGGAAAGATGTAGCTATAAGGTCCTATCAGCCCTGACGCATAACGCCATGCGGGAGATATCCCCGTAGATGTTAAATCTACTCAACATAGTCTCACGCTAAGTGTAGCCGACGACTTGTTTTCCCTTCTTCGCGGTGTCCGTCGCACTCGTCTGCGAACCTAGAATTACACAATATATCACACATAAGCTCAAAGTCACACAAACACAACATTAAAGTCAAACTAGAAACCCGCGTCGCAAACCAAACGCGTGTGTGTGATACGCTAAAACGTGTGATTACACGCCTGAAACTACCCGGACGTGTCGCGATACGCAGAATACCCCAAACCTACACACACATCACGCGTGTCGAGAAGATTTAAAAAATACGAGAAATAGGGTATTTGACCCCAAATTTTTATACAGAAAAGATAATACAAAACTATATATGCCATAATACTACACATTGCAGCAGACTCCTGTAGTCCAAGCTCCAACCCCCAACTCACTCATCTGGCCGCAAATTGCGGCCAGAACTCATTTTTCGGCGGCCTGGGTAGGGAGGTGGGCTCCAAGGTTTTGTGCGTGCTCTCTATTCCCCATGTACAAGCTTCAGTAAATACAATTTTATTCTGAAACACCCCGGGTAGAAGCAGATTTCAACAGAGCCTTAATTCTAGTTAAAAATCACACTTTTGCACTAAAATGAGACTTAGGGTGTTTTTGTGCAAACTGAAGAAAACCCAAGTCTAAAACCACACTAATAACTCATTACCAAGCTAATCAAGCCCTAAAAATGCTAATTTCGACATATCATCACAAAATCCCTTCAATAGCACTAAAATTGCACAAAAAAATGATATTTTGATAGAAATACTACAAGATATGGGAAAAGGGTGTTAAACATGAATCAATACCTTAAAAAGACCTTAAGAATACAAAAAAGTCCCAGCTCTAGCCCCAAGTGTACAGCTTTGCTCCAAACACCTCAAAAGAGCCACCTTAACATGGGTTTTTGCATAAAAATGGGTTTTTTTGGTGTAGGGTTTTGTGTAGATCCAAATGGGAATTGAAAAGAGAAGAAAAGATAAAGAAAATGGGGTTGTTGCTGCTGCTATTCCTGCTGGAGCTCAGAAGTGAGGGGAATGAGAGAGAAATGAGAGAGAAGCAAGGGTCAAACAAGGTCAAATTCTTTACCTAACCCCCATACCTCATTTCCTATTGCATTTTGAATTTTAAAAAGGGGTTTTGACTTAGCTAAAAAGGGTAGGGAATTAAAATGAACCATGCAAGAAAATGTAATAGGGTTAACATGTTACACTAAAAACCTAAGTCACAAAATTGGCTAAGTGTGCATGTGTGCACTTAACACAAAATTTCTCACTTAGGGTAACACGACTAAAATAATTAATAACCCTACATATATATAAAACACGCACACTTGCTAATTAACGCGAAAATATTCTAAACGAAATTTCAAGGCTTTACAATCTACCCCCCTTAAAAAAATTCGGTCCCCGAATTTCAAAATCTAACTACACGTACCTTCAAAAAGATGGGGATACCTCTTCCTCATCTCGCTCTCGGTCTCCCAAGTGACCTCCTCGCTGCTCGGGCCACGCCAAAGTACCTTGACCGACGGTATGTCCTTCGATCTCAATTTCTTCACTTGTCGATCCAAAATGATCACCGGCTGCTCTGCATAGGAATGGTCGTGCTCAAGCTGGATAGTCGGGTGCTGAATCACATGCGAAGGATCATAAAGATACTTGCGGAGCATCGAAATGTGAAATACGGGGTGCACATCTGGAAAACTGGGCGGAAGGGCTAACCGATACGCAACTGCACCAACACGCTCGAGGATCTCGAAGGGGCCCACATATATGTGACTAAGCTTCCCTTTCTTCCCAAATCTCATCACACCTTTCATTGGGGAGACCCTCAAGAAAACATGATCACCAACAAAAAACTCAAGTCTGCGCCGACGACGGTCCGCATAAGATCTCTGCCTACTCTGGGATGCTCTAATCCTATCACGAATCAACTGGATCTTCGCGGTCGTATCCTCGACAATCTGCGGCCCTAAGATACTGCTCTCAATGAGCTCCGTCCAAAAGGTGGGCGATCTGCATCTCCTCCCTTAAAGAGCCTCAGACGGTGCCATCTGAATGGTCTCCTAGTAGCTGTTGTTATAGGAGAACTCTAATAAGGGTAAATGATGATCCCAGCTACCTCCGAAGTCTAATACGCACGCTCTGAGCATGTCCTCGAGAGTCTGAATAGTCCGCTCTGACTGTCCGTCATTCTGCGGATGAAATGCTGTGCTGAAGCTCAAGCGGGTGCCCAAAGCCTCCTGAACCCTCTGCCATAGTCGGCTGGTAAACTGGGTGCCTCTGTCGGACACGATACATGTCGGAACTCCGTGCAGTCTTACGATATCGTCGATGTATATCTGGGCATACTGAGCAAATCTGAAAGTCGTCTTCACCTATAGGAAGTGAGCCGCTTTCGTCAAACGATTCACGATCACCCAGATGGAGTCATACCCTCGTCTAGTCCTGGGTAGACCCACAATGAAGTCCATAGATATCTGTTCCCATTTCCACTCCGGAATGGTTAATGGCTGTAGCTCTCCCGCGGGCCTCTGGTGCTCGGTTTTGACTTGCTGACAAGTCAGGCATCTCGACACAAAATCTGCAATGTCCCTCTTCATTCCGTCCCACCAGTAAACGTCCCTCATATCATGGTACATCTTGGTGGAACCTCGATGAACACAGTACACGGAGCGGTGTGCCTCCTCAAGAATCTCACGCCGCAGTCCGTCAGCATCTGGTACGCACAGTCTAGTCCCAAATCGTAGTATCCCCTGATCATCGATCACGAACTCGGAAAATCTGCCCTGTCCAATCTGTGTCTTGATCTCTGAACATCGGTCATCACCGTGCTGTGCCTCATGTATACGGTCAAGCAACTGTGGGCGTGCACGAACATGCGCAATCTGTACTCCGATCGACGTAAACTCAAACTGCACTCGGCTGTCGCATAAAATCTGCCAATCTGCCGACGACTGCCCCCGTACTGCGCTCAAACTAGATAGACTACCCCCGGGCCTCCTGCTCAAAGCATCCGCCACTACATTAGCCCTGCCCGGGTGGTACAAGATCTCGCAATCGTAGTCCTTCACTAACTCCATCCATCGGCGCTGTCTAAGGTTCAGGTCTCGCTGCTGAAATATATATTTTAAGCTCTTGTGATCAGTGAATATCTGGCACGACTCGCCATATAGGTAATGTCGCCAGATCTTAAGTGCAAAGACCACTGCAGCCATCTCCAAATCGTGAGTGGGGTAGTTCTGTTCATGTTTCTTCAATTGCCGCGAAGCATACGCGATCACCCTGTCATGCTGCATCAATACGCACCCTAGCCCCACTAGAGAAGCATCATAAAATACCATAAATCCGCCTGATCCTGAAGGCAATGATAATACTGGCGCTGTAATCAGAAGAGCCCGTAGCTACTGAAAACTGTGCTCACACTCCTCGGTCCAAACAAAAGGAACTCCCTTCCGGGTCAACCCGGTCAAAGGTGTAGCAATACGGGCGAAGTCCTGCACGAATCGCCTGTAGTAGCCTGCCAACCCTAAAAAGCTGCGAATCTCCGTAAGTGATGTGGGTCTGGGCCAACTCCGAACGGCCTCGATCTTCCTCGGGTCTACACATATACCGTCTCGTGAAATCATATGCCCCAAGAAGTCTACGCTGTCCAGCTAGAAAGCACACTTGGAGAATTTGGCGAAAAGCTGATGCTCTCTCAAGGTCTGCAGTGTAATCCGCAGGTGCTGCTCGTGCTCCTCTCTACTCCGGGAATACATCAAGATATCGTCAATGAATACGATGATGAACAGATCAAGATACGGCCGGAAGATACGGTTCATCAAGTCCATGAATGCTGCTGGCGCATTGGTGAGTCCGAACGATAACACCAGAAACTCATAATGGCCGCAGCGCATGAGGAAAGCTGTCCTAGGAATGTCCTCCTGTCGAACCCGCAGCTGATGGTAGCCTGACCGCAAATCGATCCTCGAAAAGTATCCTGCTCCTTGAAGATGGTCGAACAAATCGTCGATGCGTGGCAAAGGATACCTGTTCCACACTGTCACCCTGTTCAGCTGGCGGTAGTCGATACACAAACGCATACTGCCGTCCTTCTTCTTGACAAACAGGACTGGAGCAACCCAAGGAGAAACACTGGGTCGAATAAGTCCCTTGTCCAACAAATCTTGCAACCGACCCTTCAATTCTCGAAGTTCCGCCGGGGCCATCCGATAAGGCAGTACAGAAATAGGCCCAGTGCGAGGAACCAAATCGATACAGAAAGAAATATCAAGCTCGGGCGGTAGCCTAGGAAGCTCGTCAGGGAACACATCAGGGAACTCGCTAACAACCGGAACCTGATCCAACAGAACCTCTGTAGCTCTAGTATCGCAAACATAGGCGAGAAATCCCTGACATCCCTTCCTCAAAAGCTGTCCAGCGCGAAAAGAAGAAATCAAACTGTGAGGGGTGGCACCACGGTCCGCCAACACAACAAAAACCGACTCGCCGGGAAACAAAATCTAACTGTCATCTCACGGCAGTCTACAGAAGCATAGCACGTGGCTAACCAATCTATGCCCAAAAGAATGTCGAAGTCCAACATCTCAAGAAGGATCAAGTCGACTGGCAACTCTTTCTCGCCAATACGGCGGTACAGGATCGGAACACGTGCCTAGCAACAAATGACTCACCCACAGGAGTAGTCACAACAAGCGGCTGATCAAGCAAACCGGATTCCCTACCCAAACTCGGCACAAAGTGTGTGGATACGTACGAGTGCATGGATCCGGGATCGAACAACACGTGTGCATCAGTAGAACATACTGGAAGGATACCTGAGACCACTGCATTGGACGCCTGTGCGTCCTGATGCATCAAAGCAAAAACCCGCGCCTGTCCTCTACCTGTGACTGACTGTCCTCTGCCTCGGTCATCCCGTCCTCTATGAGCAACTCCTCCATGCCCATGACCTCTCTGTGTGTGAGTCTGACACGTAGCAACCATAGGTACAACAGGCAATGCCCTCTGGGGGGGTGAAGGTGGTAAGGTAACATGCGGTGCTGCTGCCTCCCTCCGGTGTATCTCAGGACAATCTCTAACGAGGTGAAGTAGGCTACCGCATCTAAAGTAACCCCGCGACGATTGCTGACTCTCCCGGGGATACGAACTAGACATCTGGCCTCGTCCCGAATCTCTACCACGCCCCGTACCTGAACGATACCTGTCGCGGAGTCTGAAGGTCTGTCTCCGTGCTGATATACAAGTACGAACTCTCTTCGGCTCTGGAGCTACCGAAATCTCAGCAAGGCGCTCCTCGAATAACAGGGCTGCATCCACAGCTGCTGCATATGTCTCATAATGCTGTGCGCTGATCACAAGGAACAGTGGTGTAAGCAAGCCTCGGACAAATCTCTTGACTCCCAACTCCTCAGTAGCCACTAGATACGGGGCATAAACTGATAGCTCTGTAAACAGCACGTCATACTCTGCCACTGACATCTCCGGAGTCTGGCATAAAGACTCGAACCTGCGTGCTCTAGCATCTCTGACGCTCAGTGGAAGAAAGCGGGCAAGGAATAGCGCCACAAACTCTGTCCAGGTCATAGGAAGAAGACCTGCCGCTCTACCCTTCTCGACTGATTCGCACCACTTCTGTGCAAGGCCTTCCAGGCGAAAGCTCGCGAACTTAACCCATCTCGCATCTGCGCATCTGAGAGAACGGCATATCCGAGCCATCCTATCAATGAAAGACTGTGGGTCCTCGGCTGCATCGGTGCCTGTGAAGACCGGAGGCTTCAGCCTCATAAACTCTTACAGCGATACCGTAATGACCTCTGTAGCTGTAGGAACAACTGCCTGTGCTGTGGGTATCACCGCGGTCTCTGTAACGGGTGGAACTACCTCTGGTCGCTGCGCTCGAAGTGTCTAAACTAGAGATCCTATCATCTGGCGCATCTCCTGCATACTGGATCCTACCGTCTGGCGCATCTCCTGTATACCAGCCCCTAACATGGCAATCTGATCTGTCACGGGAGGAACAGCCTGCTCGGGCACAACCGGTGTACTACCCGGATCTGTCCTCGTCTTAGACGAATCAACTCTAATCTCGGCCCTCACGGCCGCTCTCTGCGCCCTCGTAGTCTTTGGCGGCATAATGGCTGAAAGGAAAAGTAGGATTCGATAAGGATATAGAAATCGAATCGCAAGAATGTATATACTCAAGAAGGAATTTAAATCAATAAGTCCTAAGGTCGCTTTGGCGGAGTACCGTGTCGTGAGTATGCCGCGGAACATACGCACGCTACGCCACTCTGCATCAGCTACCTACTCCATCATACCAGGGTCATCATACACTCCGAAGGTAAAACCTACGCTCTGATACCAACTTTGTCACGACCCGAATATTTCGACTCGTGACCGGCACTTAACCACGCAACGTCTACAGGCGTAACGCGGCTTTGTAAGCCGAACCGAGAAATCAAAACCATTTAGAAGTAGTGAGTGTTGAAAACATTTATAAAACCTTAAATAGTTCAATAAATTTCTTTTAAAGTTAAGTTATCCTCATAATAATTTTGGCTGCATTTCTTTTGTAAAAGTAACCCCGAAATCGGGTAAAAAACAGGATATCATTGAAAATGATATATAATGAAATAAAGCATCCCCAAACGGGAGCAATCACGCCCAACGGCGGAAACCATCACCATAAGAGTAATATACGACGCCGTAGCGAAGAAATGAGCAATAAGTAAAAACATCACAGAATACTAAAACTGCATATATAAAGTCGGCTCCGACGAGCTCGACACCAGAATACAAGTAATATACATCATCGTCCTCACACTGTCTCTAAGTCAAGTACAAATAAGGTAGATGGAGAATACTAGATACAAAAGAGTGTACAATAGAGGTAACCAGATACGACAACCCACCTAACAGCAAAACAGCTCTCGCACCAACTGTAGTGGTATCTGTATCCAAAAGATGTAAGAAGGCATCCTGCCGCGACTACTCCGAAGGGCAACCTGCAAATACTGTGGCACAACGAGGGTGAGTTGCCAACTCGTGAATAGAGATAACATATAAAGGTAATCGCGAGCATGCACGTGCTGTGCTACTCTATCAAATGCCAACAGATAAGTCTATATGCGATAAGTAGTATATGCATAATCATACCAGTGCTCTGTCAGGTGAAATAACTATAGGATGAGATGAATAAAAATCAATGCTGAGCATGGGATAAATAACATCTACACGGAATATCAACGTGGAAAAATAATCGGTGCCCAACACTTTATCCAAATCCTAAATAAACTCAGACGCCGGCACTCTCCTCGGCCCTCAAATCCTGTAAATCTCTGAGAATCACGAATGCCCATCATCGGCACTCAAAATATCATAAAAATACTCGTGTCTAGCATCGACAAGCAAATCCTCATATATCGGGCTCCGTCAGTCCGGATCAGCCCACGGTCTCCGTCTGCGGAATCGGCCCTCGGCCCCAGCAGTACGGGTTGTCCCGTATCCATCTATCGACTCTTGTCAGTATCCTCCGGATAACCGCCAGGTCCAACCAATCACCGGTAGGTACTCGCCACCCTGCTAGGCTCATCGTCTACTCTACGAAAAAAGCATTTCTCGCCCCGGGGAACCATACCGGGTCTACTACGAACCCGCAAATGGATCATCCAACTTCTCGAATCGGGTTTCAAGCACACGCCTCAAAACCGAGAAAACGCGTGGTGGACGCACCAAAATATCATATCATGAAGAACCGGGTTTTCAAATAGTGCGTCTTTTCTTAAATAACCCCACGGTCCTCAAAAACCAGAAATCACATGAAATCCAACGCCAATGAGTAAATCAAATGCGATGTGCTATGTACATCAAGCCATAATGTAGGTAAAAGGGAGAAACCGCTTTGCTTTTAAAATTGTTCAGTTTTTCAAAGACATCATGCGGCTCCCAATTTCTATGAAAATCATATCGAACCATATATGAGATGAACTACAGTATAATGATCATGGCAATTCTACAGTGAGTGTCATAGCAATTACTAACGGTGTGTGTGTAACATGCAGATTAGTGCTCGTGCCACATGAACCGTTAGTAATAGTACGGTGTTCTATCAATTCTAATTTTATATACATATATCAAGGAATGCGGTATGCAACTAACAGTAGCCATATAGGTAAAGGAAATATGTAGCTATAAGGTCCTATCAGCCCTGACGCATAACGCCATGCGGGCGATATCCCCGTAGATGTCAAATCTACTCAACGTAGTCTCGCGCTAAGTGTAGCCGACGACTTGTTTTCCCTTCTTCGCGGCGTCCGTCGCACTCGCCTGTGAACCTAGAATTACACAATATATCACACATAAGCTCAAAGTCACACAAACGCGACATTAAAGTCAAACTAGAAACCCGCGTCGCAAACCAAACGCTTGTGCGTGATACGCTAAAACGTGTGATTACGCGCCTGAAACTACCCCTACGCGTCGCGATACGCAGAAGACCCCAAACCTACACACACATCACGCGTGTCGCGAAGATTTAAAAAATACGAGAAATAGGGTATTTGACCCCAGATTTTTATACAGAAAAGATAATACAAAACTATATATGCCATAATACTACACATTGCAGCAGACTCCTATGGTCCACGCCCCAACCCCCAACTCACTCATCTGGCCGCAAATTGCGGCCAGAACTCATTTTTCGGCGGCCTGGGTAGGGAGGTGGGCTCCCAGGTTTTGTGTCTGCTCTCTATTCCCCATGTACAAGCTTCAGTAAATACAATTTTATTCTGAAACACCCCGGGTAGAAGCAGATTTCAACAGAGCCTTAATTCTAGTTAAAAATCACACTTTTGCACTAAAATGATACTTAGGGTGTTTTTGTGCAAACTGAAGAAAACCCAAGTCTAAAACCACACTAATAACTCTTTATCAAGCTAATCAAGCCCTAAAAATGCTAATTTCGACATATCATCACAAAATCCCTTCAATAGCACTAAAATTGCACAAAAATGATATTTTGATAGAAATACTACAAGATATGGGAAAAAGGGTGTTAAACATGAATCAATACATTAAAAAGACCTTAAGAATACCAAAAAGTCCCAGCTCTAGCCCCAAGTGTACAGCTTTGCTCCAAACACCTCAAAAGAGCCACCTTAACAAGGGTTTTTGTGAATAAAAATGGGTTTTTTTTGGTGTAGGGTTTTGTGTAGATCCAAATGGGAATTGAAAAGAGAAGAAATGATAAAGAAAATGGGGTTGCTGCTGCTGCTATTCCTGCTGGAGCTAAGAAATGAGGGGAAAGAGAGAGAAATGAGAGAGAAGTAAGGGTCAAACAAGGTCAAATTCTTTACCTAACCCCCATACCTCACTTCCTATTGCATTTTGAATTTTAAAAAGGGGTTTTGACTTAGCTAAAAAGGGTGGGGAATTAAAATGAACCATGCAAGAAAATGTAATAGGGTTAACATGTTACACTAAAAACCTAAGTCACAAAATTGGCTAAGTGTGCATGTGTGCACTTAACACAAAATTTCTCACTTAGGGTAACACAACTAAAATAATTAATAACCCTACATATATATAAAACACGCACACTTGCTAATTAACGCGAAAATATTCTAAACGAAATTTCAAGGCGTTACAATCTACCCCCCTTAAAAAAATTCGGTCCCCGAATTTCAAAATCTAACTACACGTACCTTCAAAAAGATGGGGATACCTCTTCCTCATCTCGCTCTCGGTCTCCCAAGTGACCTCCACGCTGCTCGGGCCACGCCAAAGTAACTTGACCGACGGTATGCCCTTCGATCTCAATTTCTTCACTTGTCGATCCAAAATGATCACCGGCTGCTCTGCATAGGAAAGGTCGTGCTCAAGCTGGATCGTCGGGTGCTGAATCGCATGCGAAGGATCATAAAGATACTTGCGGAGCATCGAAATGTGAAATACGGGATGCACATCTGGAAAACTGGGCGGAAGGGCTAACCGATACGCAACTGCACCAACACGCTCGAGGATCTCGAAGGGGCCCACATATCTGGGACTAAGCTTCCCTTTCTTCCCAAATCTCATCACACCTTTCATTGGGGAGACCCTCAAGAAAACATGATCACCAACAAAAAACTCAAGTCTGCGCCGACGACGGTCCGCATAAGATCGCTGCCTACTCTGGGATGCTTTCATCCTATCACGAATCAACTGGATCTTCGCGGTCGTCTCCTCGACAATCTGCGGCCCTAAGATACTGCTCTCACTGAGCTCCGTCCAAAAGGTGGGCGATCTGCATCTCCTCCCATAAAGAGCCTCAGACGGTGCCATCTGAATGGTCTCCTGGTAGCTATTGTTATAGGAGAACTCTACTAAGGGTAAATGATGATCCCAGCTACCTTCGAAGTCTAATACGCACGCTCTGAGCATGTCCTCGAGAGTCTGAATAGTCCGCTCTGGCTGTCCGTCATTCTACGGATGAAATACTGTGCTGAAGCTCAAGCGGGTGCCCAAAGCCTCCTGAAGCCTCTGCCATAGTCGGCTGGTAAACTGGATGCCTCTGTCGGACACGATACATGTCGGAACTCCATGCAGTCTTACGATCTTGTCGATATATATCTGGGCATACTGAGCAAATCCGAAAGTCGTCTTCACCTGTAGGAAGTGAGCCACTTTCGTCAAACGATCCACGATCACCCAGATGGAGTCATACCCTCGTCTAGTACTGGGTAGACCCACAATGAAGTCCATAAATATCTGTTCCCATTTCCACTCCGGAATGGGTAACGGCTGTAGCTCTCCCGCGGGCCTCTGGTGCTCGTCCTTGACTTGCTGACAAGTCAAGCATCTCGACACAAAATCTGCAATGTCCCTCTTCATTCCGTCCCACCAGTAAACGTCCCTCATATCATGGTATATCTTGGTGGAACCTGGATGAACACAGTACACAGAGCGGTGTGCCTCCTCAAGAATCTCACGCCGCAGTCCCTCAGCATCTGGTACGCACAGTCTAGTCCCAAATCGTAGTATCCCCTGATCATCGATCACGAACTCGGAAAATCTGCCATGTCCAATCTGTTTCCTGATCTCTGAACATCGGTCATCACTGTGTTGTGCCTCATGTATACGGTCAAGCAACTGTGGGCGTGCACGAACATGCGCAATCTGTCCTCCGATCGGCGTAAACTCAAACTGCACTCGGCTATCGCATAAAATCTGCCAATCTGCCGACGACTGCCCCCGTACTGTGCTCAAACTAGATAGACTACCCCCGGGCCTCCTGCTCAAAGCATCCGCCACTACATTAGCCCTGCCCGGGTGGTACAAGATCTCGCAATCGTAGTCCTTCACTAACTCCATCCATCGGCGCTGTCTAAGGTTCAGGTCTCGCTGCTGAAATATATATTTTAAACTCTTGTGATCAGTGAATATCTGGCACGACTCGCCATATAGGTAATGTCGCCAGATCTTAAGTGCAAAGACCACTGCAGCCATCTCAAAATCGTGAGTGAGGTAGTTCTGTTCATGTTTCTTCAATTGCCGCGAAGCATACGCGATCACCCTGTCATGCTGCATCAATACGCACCCTGGCCCCACTAGAGAAGCATCACAAAATACCATAAATCTGCCTGATCCTGAAGGCAATGATAATACTGGCGCCGTAGTCAGTAGAGCCCGTAGCTGCTGAAAACTGTGCTCACACTCCTCGGTCCAAACAAAAGGAACTCCCTTCCGGGTCAACCCGGTCAAAGGTGTAGCAATACGGGCGAAGTCCTGCACGAATCGCCTGTAGTAGCCTGCCAACCCTAAAAAGCTGCGAATCTCCGTAACTGATGTGGGTCTGGGCCAACTCCGAACGGCCTCGATCTTCTTCGGGTCTACACATATACCGTCTCGTGAAATCACATGCCCCAAGAAGTCTACGCTGTCCAGCTAGAAAGCACACTTGAAGAATTTGGCGAAAAGCTGATGCTCTCTCAAGGTCTGCAGTGTAATCCGCAAGTGCTGCTCGTGCTCCTCTCTACTCTGGGAATACACCAAGATATCGTTAATGAATACGATGATGAACAGATCAAAATACGGCCGGAAAATACGGTTCATCAAGTCCATGAATGCTGCTGGCGCATTGGTGAGTCCGAACGACAACACCAGAAACTCATAATGGCCATAGCGCATGCGGAAAGCTGTCCTAGGAATGTCCTCCTGTCGAACCCACAGCTGATGGTAGCCTGACCGCAAATCGATCCTCGAAAAGTATCCTGCTCCTTGAAGCTGGTCGAACAAATCGTCGATGCGTGGCAAAGGATACCTGTTCCACACTGTCACCCTGTTCAGTTGGCGGTAGTCGATACACAAACGCATACTGCCGTCCTTTTTCTTGACAAACAGGACTGGAGCAACCCAAGGAGAAACACCGGGTCGAATAAGTCCCTTGTCCAGTAAATCTTGCAACTGACCCTTCAATTCTTGAAGTTCCGCCGGGGCCATCCGATAAGGCGGTACAGAAATAGGCCCCGTGCCAGGAACCAAATCGATACAGAAAGAAATATCACGCTCAGGCGGTAGCCCAGGACGTTCATCAGGGAACTCGCTAACAACCGGAACTTGATCCAACAGAACCTCTGTAGCTCTAGTATCGCAAACATAGGCGAGAAATCCCTGACATCCCTTCCTCAAAAGCTGTCCAGCGCGAAAAGAAGAAATCAAACTGTGAGGGGTGGCACCACGGTCCCCCAACACAACAAAAACGGACTCGCCGGGAAAACAAAATCTAACTATTTTCTCACGGCAGTCTACAGAAGCATAGCACGTGACTAACCAATCCATGCCCAAAAGAACGTCGAAGTCCAACATCTCAAGAAGGATCAAGTCGACCGGCAACTCTCTCTCGCCAATACGGACGGTACAGGATAGGAACACGTGCCTAGCAACAAATGACTCTCCCACAGGAGTAGTCACAACAAGCGGCTGATCAAGAAAACCGGATTCCCCACCCAAACTCGGCACAAAGTGTGTGGATACGTACGAGTGCATGGATCCGGGATCGAACAATACGTGTGCATCAACAGAACATTCTGGAAGGATACCTGAGACCACTGCATTGGACGCCTGTGCGTCCTGATGCATCAAAGAAAAAACCCGCGCCTGTCCTCTACCTGTGACTGACTGTCCTCTGCCTCGGTCATCCCGTCCTCTCTGAGCAACTCCTCCATGCCCGCGACCTCTCTGTGTGTGAGTCTGACGCGGAGCAACCGTAGGTACAACAGGCAATGCCCTCTGGGGTGGTGAAGGTGGTAGGGTAACATGTGGTGCTGCTGTCTCCCTCCGGTGTATCTCAGGACAATCTCTAACGAGGTGAAGTAGGCTGCCGCATCTAAAGTAACCCCGCGACGATTGTTGACTCTCCTGGGGATACGAACTAGACATCTGGCCTCGTCCCGAATCTCTACCACTCCCCGTACCTGAACGATACCTGTCGCGGCGTCTGAAGGTCTGTCTCCGTGCTGATATACCAGTACGAACTCTCTTCGGCTCTGGAGCTACCAAAATTTCAGCAAGGCGCTCCTCGACTAACAGGGCTGCGTCCACCGCTGCTGCATATGTCTCATAATGCTGTATGCCGATCGCAAGGAACAGTGGTGTAAGGAAGCCTCGGACAAATCTCTTGACTCCCAACTCCTCAGTAGCCACTAGATACGGGGCATAAACTGATAGCTCTGTAAACAGCACGTCATACTCTGCCACTGAAATTTCCGGAGTCTGGCGTAAAGACTCGAACCTGCATGCTCTAGCATCTCTGACGCTCAGTGGAAGAAAGCGGGCAAGGAATAGCGCCACAAACTCTGTCCAGGTCATAGGAGGAAGACCTGCCGCTCTACCCTTCTCGACTGATTCGCACCACTTCTGGGCAAGGCCTTCCAGGCGAAAACTCGCGAACTCAACCCATCTCGCATCTGCGCATCTGAGGGAACGACATATCCGAGCCATCCTATCAATGAAAGACTGTGGGTCCTCGGCTGCATCGGTGCCTGTGAAGACCGGAGGCTTCAGCCTCATAAACTCTTACTGCGATACCGTAATGACCTCTGTAGCTGTAGGAACAACTTCCTGTGCTGTGGGTATCACCGCGGTCTCTGCAACGGGTGGAACTACCTCTGGTCGCTGCGCTCGAAGTGTCTAAACTAGAGATCCTATCAACTGGCGCATCTCCTGCATACTAGATCCCACCGTCTGGCGCATCTCCTGCATACCAGCCCCTAACATGGCAATCTGATCTGTCACGGGAGGAACAGCCTGCTCGGGCACAACCGGTGTACTACCCGGATCTGTCCTTGTCTCAGACGAATCAACTCTAATCTCGGCCCTCGTGGCCGCTCTCTGCGCCCTCGTAGTCTTTGGCGGTATAATGGCTGAAAGGAAAAGTAGGATTCGATAAGGATACAGAAATCGAATCGCAAGAATGTATATACTCAAGAAGGAATTTAAATCAATAAGTCCTAAGGTCATTTTGGCCGCGTACCGTGTCGTGAGTATGCCGCGGAACATACGCACGCTACGCCACTCTGCTTCAGCTACCTACTCCATCATACCAGGGTCATCATACACTCCGAAGGTAAAACCTACGCTCTGATACCAACTTTGTCACGACCCGAATATTTCGACTCGTGACTGGCACTTAACCACGCAACGTCTACAGGCGTAACGCGGCTATGTAATCCGAACCCAGAAATCAAAACCATTTACAAGTAGTGAGTGTTGAAAACATTTATAAAACCTTAAATAGTTCAATAAAGTTCTTTTAAAGTTAAGTTATCCTCATAATAATTTTGGCAGCATTTCCTTTGTAAAAGTAACCCCGAAATCGGGTACAAAACAGGATATCATTGAAAATGATATATAATGAAATAAAGCATCCTCAAACGGGAGCAATCACGCCCAACGGCGGAAACCATCACCATAAGAGTAATATACGACGCCGTAGCGAAGAAATGAGCAATAAGTAAAAACATCACAGAATACTAAAACTGCATATATAAAGTCGGCTCCCACGAGCTCGACACCAGAATAAAAGTAATATACATCATCGTCCTCACACTGTCTCTAAGTCAAGTACAAAAAAGGCAGATGGAGAATACTAGATACAAAAAAGTGTACAATAGAAGTAACCAGATACCACAACCCACCTAACAGCAAAACAGCTCTCGCACCAACTATAGTGGTATCTGTAGCCAAAAGATGTAAGAAGGCAGCCTACCGCGACTACTCCGAAGGGAAACCTGCAAATACTATGGTACAACGGGGGTGAGTTGCCAACTCGTGAATAGAGATAGCATATAAAGGTAATCGCGAGCATGCACGTGCTGCGCTACTCTATCAAATGCCAACAGATAAGTCTATATGCGATAAGCAGTATGTGCATAATCATACCAATGCTCTGTCAGGTAAAATAACTACAGGATGAGATGCATAAAAATCAATGCTGAGCATAGGATAAATAACATCTACACGGAATATCAACGTGGAAAAATAATCGGTGCCCAACACTGCACCCAAATCCCAAATAAACTCAGGCGCCGGCACTCTCCTCGGCCCTCAAATCCTGTAAATCTCTGAGAATCACGAATGCCCATCATCGGCACTCAAAATATCATAAAAATACTCGTGTCCAGCATCGACACGCAAATTCTCATATATCGGGCTCCGTCAGTCCGGATCAGCCTACCGTCTCCGTCTGCGGAATCGGCCCTCGGCCCCAGCAGTACGGGTCGTCCCGTATCCATCTATCGACTCTGGTCAGTGTCCTCCGGATAACCGCCGGGTCCAACCAATCACCGGTAGGTACTCGCCATCCTGCCAGGCTCATCGTCTACTCCACGAAAAAGACATTTCTCGCTCTTGGGAACCATACCGGGTCCACCACGAATCCGCAAACAGATCATCCAACTCCTCGAATCGGGTTTCAAGCACACGCCTCAGAACCGAGAAAACGCGTGGTGGACGCACCAAAATATCATATTACGAGGAACCGGGTTTTCAAATAGTGCGTCTTTTCTTAAATAACCCCTCGGTCCTCAAAAACCAGAAATCACATGAAATCCAACGCCAATGAGTAAATCAAATGCGATGTGCTATGTACATCAAGCCATAATGTAGGTAAAAGGGAGAAACCGCTTTGCTTTTAAAATAGTTCAGTTTTTCAAAGACATCATGCGGCTCCCAATTTCTATGAAAATCATATCGAACCATATGTGAGATGAACTACAGTATAATGATCATGGCAATTCTACAGTGAGTGTCATAGCAATTACTAACGGTGTGTGTGTAACATGCAGATTAGTGCTCGTGCAACATGAACTGTTAGTAATAGTGTGGCGTTCTATTAATTCTAAGTTTATATACATATATCAGGGAATGCGGTATGCAACTAATAGTAGCCATGTAGGTAAAGGAAATATGTAGCTATAAGGTCCTATCAGCCTTGACGCATAACGCCATGCGGGCGATATCCCCATAGATGTTAAATCTACTCACCGTAGTCTCGCGCTAAGTGTAGCCGACGACTTGTTTTCCCTTCTTCACGGCGTCCGTCGCACTCGCCTGCGAACCTAGAATTACACAATATATCACACATAAGCTCAAAGTCACACAAACGCGACATTAAAGTCAAACTAGAAATCGGCGTCGCAAATCAAACGCGCGTGTGCGCGATACGCTAAAACGTGTGATTACGCGCCTGAAACTACCCCGACGCGTCGCGATACGCAGAACACCCCAAACCCACACACACATCACGCGTGTTGTGAAGATTTAAAAAATACGAGAAATAGGGTATTTGACCCCAGATTTTTATACAGAAAAGATAATACAAAACTATATATGCCATAATACTACACATAGCAGCAGATTCCTGTGGTCCAAGCCCCAACCCCCAACTCACTCATCTGGCCGCAAATTGCGGCCAGAACTCATTTTTCGGTGGCCTGGGTAGGGAGGTGGGCTCCCAGGTTTTGTGTGTGCACTCTATTCCCTATGTACAAGCTTCAGTAAATACAATTTTATTCTGAAACACCTCGGGTAGAAGCAGATTTCAACAGAGCCCTAATTCTAGTTAAAAATCTCACTTTTGCACTAAAATGATACATAGCGTGTTTTTGTGCAAACTGAAGCAAACCCAAGTCTGAAACCACACTAATAACCCATTACCAAGCTAATCAAGCCCTAAAAATGCTAATTTTGACATATCATCACAAAATCCCTTCAATAGCACTAAAATTGCACAAAAAAATGATATTTTGATAGAAATACTACATGATATGGGAAAAGGGTGTTAAACATGAATCAATACCTTAAAAAGACCTTAAGAATACCAAAAATTCCCAGCTCTAGCCCCAAGTGTACAGCTTTGCTCCAAACACCTCAAAAGAGCCACCTTAACAAGGGTTTTTTTGAATAAAAATGGGTTTTTTTGGTGTAGGGTTTTGTGTTGATCCAAATGGGAATTGAAAAGAGAAGAAAAGATAAAGAAAATGGGGTTGCTGCTGCTGCTATTCCTGCTGGAGCTCAGAAGTGTGGGGAAAGAGAGAGAAATGAGAGAGAAGCAAGGGTCAAACAAGGTCAAATTCTTTACCTAACCCCCATACCTCGCTTCCTATTGCATTTTGAATTTTAGAAAGGGGTTTTGACTTAGCTAAAAAGGGTGGGGAATTAAAATGAACCATGCAAGAAAATGTAATAGGGTTAACATGTTACACTAAAAACCTAAGTCACAAAGTTGGCTAAGTGTGCATGTGTGCACTTAACACAAAATTTCTCACTTAGGGTAACACGACTAAAATAATTAATAACCCTACATATATATAAAACACGCACACTTGCTAATTAACGCAAAAATATTCTAAACGAAATTTCAAGGCGTTACAAATCGGGTTTCAAGCACACGTCTTGGAACCGAGAAAACGCGGGATGGACGCACCAAAATATCATAACAAGAGGAACTGGGTTTTCAAATAGTGCATAGTTTCTTAAATAACCCCACGGTCCTCGAAAACCAGAAATCACATGAAATCCAAAACCAATGAGTAAGTCAATGCGATGTGATATGTACATCAAGTCATACTATAAGTAAAAGGGAGAAACCGCTTTTTAAGGTAGTTTCAGTTTTTCAAAAGGCATCATGCGGCTCCCAATTCTATGAAAATCATATCGAATCATATGTGAGATGAACTACAGTATAATGATCATGGCAATTCTACAGTGAGAGTGTCATGGCAATTACTTACGTTGTGTGTGTAACATGCAGATAGGTGCTCGTGCAACATATAGCAGCGAATGCGGTATGCAACAAACAATAGCTATATAGGTAAATGCAATATGTAGCTATAAGGTCCTATCAGCCCTGACGCATAACTCCATGCGGGCGATATCCCCGTAGATGTTAAATCTACTCACAGTAGTCTCGCGCTAAGTATAGCCGACGACTTGTTTCCCCTTCTTTGCGGCGTCCGTCGCACTCGCCTGTGAATCTAGAATTACACAATATATCACACATAAGCTAAAAACCATACAAACACGACATTTAAAGTCAAACTAGAAACCCACATTGCAAACCAAGCGCGCATGTGCGCTATACGCTAAAACGTGTGATTACGCGCCTAAAGCTACCCGACGCGTCGCAATACGCAGAACACCCCAAACCCACACACGTAACACGTGTTGGAGACAGTGCCCTCAGAGTCAATTATTGGATCACAGGCACGTGATTGCAATGATTGAGGGAGGACCTGTCCCAGTAGGACAGTCTTACTCGAGATGATAGTATGCTATCTGGTTTATCTTTATCATCGTGTACTGCTTTAGGTGACCTGACAGGTCGCTATTACACGTTGATAGAGCCCCTAGGATTCTTGCTTGACCACCAGCAGTATGAGGGCGATCATATAAGTGGGAGCTGGGGGTCTATAAGCACATCCTTAAAAGGACCCTAGTCGTGGGAGTTTCGAGACAGGGCATCGATACTCCAGAGTAGACTAGTGTATACAGTCGAGACCCCGACGAGGGGCGGTGGCTGGTCTCACAAGCCATTGGTGTCAGTTGGATCACTTAAGATGTATACAGGTGCTCATTGGGTTATGAGTACACCGGACAGGACTCGCCGGGAACATGGTAGTTGGTCATATACCAGACGTCAGATGGCAGTTCCCTCGTGACATGTGTACAGGTTAGTTCATCGACCTGGGGATCGGCATTTGTCTCGTGTGAGTTCCCACTGTACTTTGATTACTACCCTACCACGCTCAAAGGAGACGTGCAAACAGGTTTTAGTTGGGTACAGTCCCGAGCCACATGGAGGTAGTGAGCGTAACTTCAGGGGTTCGTCTCTCCCGGTATTGGGGGTGAGGTCGCGCTGAGTCTAGAAGAGCCATTACACAAAGCCCTCGGCCGAGGCAGGAGATTTACTGGTAGGTATTCCAGTAGTATCTCAGGGTGTTCTGGGCTACGCTCCGACACGACTTGTACCGCTTTTGGGGGTCTGACTTTTACCAACCCCCTAGGCCCGCCATGCGATACTCATAGACGAACGGACCGGACTGTACGGATATTGTCACTGACAGGCTCAGTAGGGTGTCAGGATGAGTTCGCTCATCGACGTCCCTTTTGGTCAATACCTGGTAGCCCGTTACGTATTGGCTTATACCTCTGACGTGCTAGTGGTTAAATCCACAACCAAGGTGTTGACGAGTCTTTAGAGTCCCCCACATTCAGTTACTCAAGCTTTCGGGCGAAAAGCTGTAGAGGCCGTATGGAGATATGGCAAGGTCCGATCAGATACGTGCGGTATTGCACGGATCAGGATCGGACAGTTTGTACTACAGGCCGTATGGTTATATGGCAGGGTTCGATCAGATACGTGCGGTATTGCACGGATCAGGATCGAACGGATAATACTAGCCGGCTTTGGTTTAAGCCGGATCCTAGTATAGTACAGTGTAGATTTTGTCTCATTGCATTTGTATTTCGGTCGGAATACAAATACGGGTGTGTATACACAGTATTGGGGTTTTCCTGTAATTTATTACGGGACCAGTTTTCTGGAGTTGCCAGTTTGCTTTCCGTTTCGGCGAACTTCCTTTGTATCGTTCATTGGCCGAAGATTGGTGGAGGAGGGCTTATTTGCATTTGTGCAAATAAGCTTTTGTGGAGGGGTTCTTTGCATTTTGTTGGATCATGATGGCTCACCATCACTTGACTTTCCTTCTTCATGATAGCTTGACTTTTTGAAGTCATCATGCTTGATGATGATGGCTTGACCTTTTGGTATGATTGGTTGATTGAGTGTTGGTTATTCCTTGTGATGATTTCTTCTCATCATCTTGTTTTTCTCTCTCTTGGATTATGAGAGACCCTCATTGTTTTTGTTACACTCACTCCCTCATTGCTCACACTCTCATTCTCTCCTCTCCTACCAAGCCATGGCCGGCCACTTCATATGGGGGCTTTCCAAACATTTTGGTGAGGGGATTTTGGTTCATTTCATGTTGGAAAAATCCCACTACACCATCTCCAAAAGCTTATATCATACCTCCACCAATATGGCACCTCCATGAACCCCAAATGAGACACAAGTCCCTCACTACATTCTACAGCAAACCTTGGGCACGTCGACTAGCCAGCTTCGTGCCCGAGTTGCCTCGGCATAGGAGTGGGAGCCCGTAAAAGATGTAGGCGATGTGGTGCACTTCCGGCGACGAGGTGGAGACAGGACATTCCGCGGGAGATCGGGACGACGACGAGAATACCGGAGGACTCGGATCAGTCGGTATATCTCTCTTCCCCATCTTGTAGTTAGCTAGGACTAGTTAATGGTTCGATCCGGGTTTTAGTGCGCGGGGTGCCGGTTTGCTAGTTTGCAAAATTAAAGTTTATCACCGCTTCCGCATTTGGCCGTCAGATTGACGGCCGGGGCGCCGCCGTGCACTTACAGTGGTATCAGAGCCTTACCATTAACTTAGTCTAGCTTTGTTTAATGTGTTTACATTTCCGATCGACCAAAATTCCAAAATCCGCGTTTTTCACATGCATCAGTTTTCTGTTGAAATTTTTTGGAGTCGAAAAATTTTTCAGGTTGTAAAAAACTAATGTACTGGAAATTCTAAGACTACTGGAGAAATTCGACAAATTGATCGTTCAAGGGGAGCGCGGAACCGCGGCCAAACCCCACTTTGGGCCGCGGTTCCGCCGCAGTATGGAAAGTTCAATTGGTCAAACTTTTTCAGTGGGCTTCTGGGGTGATTTTAGGGGTTTTGGAATATTAATTTTGGGCCCAGAATTTCTTGATGTGCTACAGTAGTGCTTGGGGCCCACTTGTTAAAATTTGATCGATCGGATATTTTAAACACATTATTTCACAGTATTTACATTATATCTGCGACCGTGAATGTCACTTGATCGGTAAATCCTGTCTAACTGCTATAGCCCGGTTAGACGGATTTGCGAACGTGACTTTCACGTTGATGTTCTGTGTATTGCTATGATGTTGCGGATCGGTCGTGGGGATAGCCTGGATGCAATACTAGTACAGTTTTGTTGTATTATGTACATTTGATATTGCGGGGCGAGCGTCCGACATGTGGACTGCCGTCACTGCCTGTTTGTATTATTATTTTGGGGCACGACCAGGTTGCGGTCGATGTACCCGGTGTATGTATATTTTACTTTCTGTACTAGGATTACCCCGCGGAGGGGTGCACGGATAGCCGAGTTCTAGAGGGCAACAAGCCCGCATCTCATGGCATTGAGACGGAGGGGGCTTCACTCTAGGATTGGCGGGCTATTCGCCGCACTCGTAGGGGGTACAGGTTGACCCAGGATGGGTGCCCAAGTTACCGGATTCCGTGAAGTGCTGGGTGGTCCATTCACGGTGCTGAAGGGGGCTGCCTCGCTTCAGGTTTTGGCGGGTAACTTGCCGCGCCCGTAGGGGTCTAGGATTTCATTGCACAGGCTATCCACACGACCAGGGGAACGTCGGGTTTCAGCGGCTCTGTGAAACCCGGGGATCCCAGATATCTGTATTGTTCTGTAATGCTGTACATTTCTGTGATGTTGCATTTTATCACGCCTTGAGCGAATATAATATATTGGTATATATATTAGTAGATGTTGTATATGTTTTGCATCCGCGCTAGTCCATTCCCCGCTCTGTCGTTAGTTAGCTAACCTAACGGGTAATGACGGGACCCAGTGGCGAATGCAGATGGCATATACGTACGTCATATTATTTTCGTTCTTTGTGGTGTGATCAATTGATGGGACTGCGTTGATTCGGATCAATGCAAGTTAAAAACAAACCTAATCTGATGTTGTTGGAACACTTTTCAAAAAAGCTGTTATTGCAAGGACGTTCACTTTTGTTTTGCATCGTGGTATTCAGTTGGAATATCCTGCTCCTCAGTCGACGAGGCAAGGGCCGAGATCCCTTCACCGGGAGTGACCCCTTGGACAAAAGTTTGCGTCAGGACAATAACTTCACTATAGCCGATTACTTTTGCTTTGCACCGTGGTATTCAGTTGGAATATCCTGCACCTCATTCTATGGGGAAAGAGCCGAGATCCCTTCACCGGGAGTGACCTCTTTAGCAAAGGTTTTCGTCACTATATTTTTAAAAGCTATCCGGTTCCTTCAACGATATCAAGTTCATTACGTTAAAGGTTTTCGCCAGAAACCATTCGTAGCCCTCCGTCGTTTCAGATGGGTAGCACGTAGTATTCATGCTATGTATGTTGGCCTTCGTCAAGGTATAGTGTATGGTAGCTGCTTGTTACCTTTCTGCTGCATAGATAGATGCGATGGTTCAGGACAGTCGTACTATTATTTTGGCCTTCGTCAAGGGTATGTACGGGTGGGTTCGAATTAACCTGGATAATGACGGGTAGAACTTGACATGTGACTTATAATACGTTGGCCTTCGTTAAGGTCATAAGAGCATAGGGAAAAAATTCACATCGGGAGTTTCAAAAGAACTGAAACTTGCCAGATATGCGCATACCTTCTGGAGTGTGATACCGTGAGCGGATTTCGTCACGTTATCATGCGATGATAGTTGGATCCCGATTCCCACTGATGAGTTAGTTTACTCCTCGGGTGACCCTGACTAATTCTTCTTTCAGGTTTGGAGGAGAATTTGACGGTACAGTGGGAGGTTTCCAGATTAGATAAATTGGTAACCATTCTGATCTAGGTTAGAGTGCACGCTGAGTGTTTCTTTTCTCTCTCTCTTTGGCAGCGACCATTGACCCGACCCTAAGACTATGACACAGAGACCAAAATTAACCGAACTTTCTTAAATATTGGTTTTTGGATTGTCAGAGTTGCAGACCTCATTGCCACTCCTACTTTTACCCTTTTCTCCAGGACACCCCGTATTACTACGAACGTCTACTTCTATTGGACAAAACCATCGTATGGTTATATACGAACTCGAAGGGATTTATTCGAGGATGGTTTCAGGTTCTGGAGAAAACAGATAGAATTATTCAGTTGTCTTTTCCTTTTACCTTCTCTCGAGTTGTGAGTACTCCTTGGTTTAGGAGATAGTACGCCTATTACGCAAATTGGATAGTCTTATTCCAAACCATAGGCAGGTGCCGAACGGTAGGGAAGGAAGAAAACCATTTGGCCTAAAGGGGTGTGCAGAAGGTAATGACTAAAGACATAACAAGGGATTAGTAAGTGGGCAAAGTAAATTGCGACTGATATTCACGACCATACCAAGTTTTTCGTTACCAATCCTACATCACCTTTGTATTTCTCCAGGACACTCCGCATCACTACGAAGATCCACAGTTTATTGGATACTCCATCGTATGGTTATATACGAACTCGAAAGGAACTTGTTCCAGTTCGGGGATGGATTCTGGTTCAGGAGAAATAGGAATAAGGTTTATTCAGGTGTCCTTTATCTTCACCTTCTCTCGCATTGCGAGTGTTCCTAGGATTGGGACAGTACACCCATTATGCTTATTGGATAGTCTTCTTCCAAACCATAGGCTGGTGCCGAACGGTAGGGAAGGAAGAAAACCATTTGGCCTAAAGGGGTGTGCAGAAGGTAATGACTAAAGACATAAAAAGGGATTTGGAGAGGTGGCAAAGAACTACATGGTTACAGTCGTGAATCTGGAAGAGGCATTACTAGGAATACCGGGATACCCCATCGAAATATTTCAATGTTTCAGTTTCACTGTGTACTGTTAAAGGAAAACTGATTTCCCAATTAGTCCTTACTCCAGGGTATGTATTTACCAGGTACGATTCTCACATCTGTATGGTTTTACAGATAATGAGTGGGAGTAAGTTATTGGGAATTGGGTGATCATCCTCATTATATCGGGATTCGTTGTAATCGGTGATATTTGAGGAAGTCACCTGGGTTGTTTGCCAGTCGGCAAGTATTTGGTTTTGAATATCCGCTGTCATGCACCAATTTCAAATTGATATATCTGTACGTCTATTTTCATAGAGTGAGATATGCCTTTTTGAAATTATGTCGATGACATTTACCTATATCAGTGGATGGTTAGGTAAGGAGCATTAAACAGCGGTGTAATTCTTCTTAACCATAAGTACAGTTTTCAACCTACGACACACAGTAAATGAGTTATCAGACTCAAGGGACTTATACAGAGTATTGTATGTTGTCCAGGGTCCATCAGGACAGAGGGGTTGGTCCTCGCACTATTTTCGGTTTACTTATGACTTCTCTAGTTTTTAGACAGGTGTTTCGTAGGAAACACAGGGTCCGAATTTTGAGAAGTTATAGGTATTTGAATAGAGTAGAGAACCAGGTGTAGCAAGTATCGGGATTCTTCAAAGTGATCGAAGATGTAGATACTTGTCAATGGTATTCAGTTGATAGTAGTGATTAAGAGAACTTGCTTCTCTTTCAGGTTACTCATAATTGGAAGCATTCCTAAGTTGAGTAACGCTGATAGGCCTCCTTCCATTTAGTTGACATGCACTGGGGACAGCTGCATGATTTGAATCTGGTTCAACTAAATCAGTGCCTCTGTTTCTATATTGGATGTAGAACAGTTCGTATCTTAACGATGTTAAGGTACGGGGAGTTGTCCGGATTATGCTTAAAACCAGACTCTGGATAACTCAAGGCACGTTTTCTGTAATGGCTGTTTGTGGGTTGACCCAGGCTATGACGCGGGTTGACTTTCTACCATAAGAAAGATCAATAGTTATATTGTTCTGGACTCGCCACAGTTTTAAATTAAAAATGGATTTTTTCAGAAAACAGTAGTGGGATTATGGTAGAACGGGAAGTGATTCCAGAACCGCAAATGATTACTGAAGATTTGATAGAAACCTAAAGATTCAATCTGGTTTGACATTCCATTGGCCACTCCGCAGATAAAGTGGGTAACCTCAGGCACCCGAGAGGTACTTCGGTATGCTCAAGGACGGTGACAGGGAGGTTCTTGTTTACCCACACTTGCCATTGCTGTTGTTCCAGGCTGCGAGACCCGGCAGGAGGATGAGTATAGCGTCTTTCTAAACTAGTTTTAGAAATGTACGTGTATATGACTCTACCAGAGGGTTGTCGTAGTCAGTGGGAGCAGCGGAAGCATTGGTGGACAAGTGGCTTATGTCTATTTATAGACTAAAGCAGATATAGCGGAGATAGATCATCAATTTCTGATGTGACAGTCATAGGTTTGACTTCATCAGAATAGGGGATGGATCTGTTAAGGAGGTAGTAGAGTGTGATGTCCTGGTATTTGGATGACATACACAGAGTAGGAAGTGATATTCCTATACTACGATCGGTTATACTTTGGTCGTCACACAGTGGTTTCTCCACACAGGACTTGGATATTATATCAGACATACTGGTTACTAGATCTATGGTTTTAGATCTGGATTTGGGTGGTTTCCCAATCAGGGTACTTAGACAGCATTCTAAGAGTATTTAGAATGGACGACTCCTGGCACGGTAGTGTACCTGCAGGTGATGGAGTCACCCTCTCTAAAGCTGTCTTACAGACTAAAGGGGAGAGGGATGTGCATGATTGGCAGATCACTTGCTTAGGCAATTGAGTCAATCATGAGATGTCAAGTACCACACCAGATGTTGTTCTTGCACTAGGTGCAATAAGTTGACATTGATCCAATCCGGGAGAAACAGTCGGAAGCCGTTTTAGAACATAAGTGGATGTTCTAGGGATATGATAACGACAGCCTCATTCGGGAGACAGTTATCATTCCGGGCTTCCAAGGTGACCTGGACGACAGGGAGGTTGTCAGAGTTATAGTTTTCCTTCTGACAAGGGGCAGCATTTTGGACAGGTGGTCCAAGGCAATACTGAGGGAGGCATGGCGCAGGATACTGATTAAGTTCAGTTGTCGATACAGTCTAAGATGTTTGGATTTGGAGTTCATTTATGAGCTAGGTCCCATCAGACATCCAGACACATTCTAAGACAGGTATTACTCATTTCGGGAGATGGCTTTCTCCGCGAACATGGGATATAGAGAGACATAGAAAGAAACATCAAAGCGGATCCACTCACTAAGGCTATTCCTCGAACGCAATAGTTTCGCAAACGAGATTTGTGAGACTGACTAGTAGAGGAGTTGGGTGTTCGGTATCACACGGGCTGTGAGTATGCGACATCGCAATAATTAGCCTTGAGTGCAAATGGGAGATTGTTGGAGATAGTGCCCTCAGAGTCAATTATTGGATCACAGGCACGTGATTGCAATGATTGAGGGAGGACCTGTCCCAGTAGGACAGTCTTACTCGAGATGATAGTATGCTATCTGGTTTATCTTTATCATCGTGTACTGCTTTAGGTGACCTGACAGGTCGCTATTACACGTTGATAGAGCCCCTAGGATTCTTGCTTGACCACCAGCAGTATGAGGGCGATCATATAAGTGGGAGCTGGGGGTCTATAAGCACATCCTTAAAAGGACCCTAGTCGTGGGAGTTTCGAGACAGGGCATCGATACTCCTGAGTAGACTAGTGTATACAGTCGAGACCCCGACGAGGGGCGGTGGCCGGTCTCACAAGCCATTGGTGTCAGTTGGATCACCTAAGATGTATACAGGTGCTCATTGGATTATGAGTACACCGGAGAGGACTCGCCGGGAACATGCTAGTTGGTCATATACCAGACGTCAGATGGCAGTTCCCTGGTGACATGTGTACAGGTTAGTTCATCGACCTGGGGATCGTCATTTGTCTCGTGTGAGTTCCCACTGTATTTTGATTACTACCCTACCACGCTCAAAGGAGACGTGCAAACAGGTTTTAGTTGGGTACAGTCCCGAGCCACACGGAGGCAGTGAGCGTATCTTCAGGGGTTCGTCTCTCCCGGTATTGGGGGTGAGGTCGCGCTGTGTCTAGGAGAGCCATTACACAAAGCCCTCGGCCGAGGCAGGAGATTTACTGGTAGGTATTCCAGTAGTATCTCAGGGTGTTCTGGGCTACGCTCCGACACGACTTGTACCGCTTTTGGGGGTCTGACTTTTACCAACCCCCTAGGCCCGCCATGCGATACTCATAGACGAACGGACCGGACTGTACGGATATTATCACTGACAGGCTCAGTAGGGTATCAGGATGAGTTCGCTCATCGACGTCCCTTTTGGTCAATACCTGGTAGCCCGTTACGTATTGGCTTATACCTCTGACGTGCTAGTGGTTAAATCCACAACCAAGGTGTTGACGAGTCTTTAGAGTCCCCCACATTCAGTTACTCAAGCTTTCGGGTGAAAAACTGTAGAGGCCGTATGGAGATATGGCAAGGTCCGATCAGATACGTGCGGTATTGCACGGATCAGGATCGAACAGTTTGTACTACAGGCCGTATGGTTATATGGCAGGGTTCGATCAGATACGTGCAGTATTGCACGGATCAGGATCGAACGGATAATACTAGCCGGCTTTGGTTTAAGCCGGATCCTAGTATAGTACAGTGTAGATTTTGTCTCATTGCATTTGTATTTCGGTCGGAATACAAATGCGGGTGTGTATACACAGTATTGGGGTTTTCCTGTAATTTATTACAGGACCAGTTTTCTGGAGTTGCCAATTTGCTTTCCGTTTCGGCCAACTTCCTTTGTATCGTTCATTGGCCGAAGATTGGTGGAGGAGGGCTTATTTGCATTTGTGCAAATAAGCTTTTGTGGAGGGGTTCTTTGCTTTTTGTTGGATCATGATGGCTCACCATCACTTGACTTTCCTTCTTCATGATGGCTTGACTTTTTGAAGTCATCATGCTTGATGATGATGGCTTGACCTTTTGGTATGATTGGTTGGTTGAGTGTTGGTTATTCCTTGTGATGATTTCTTCTCATCATCTTGTTTTTCTCTCTCTTGGATTATGAGAGACCCTCATTGTTTTTGTTACACTCACTCCCTCATTGCTCACACTCTCATTCTCTCCTCTCCTACCAAGCCATGGCCGGCCACTTCATATGGGGGCTGTCCAAACATTTTGGTGATGGGATTTTGGTTCATTTCATGTTGGAAAAATCCCACAACACCATCTCCAAAAGCTTATATCATACCTCCACCAATATGGCACCTCCATGAACCCCAAATGAGACACAAGTCCCTCACTACATTCTACAGCAAACCTTGGGCACGTCGACTAGCCAGCTTCGTGCCCGAGTTGCCTTGGCATAGAGGTGGGAGCTCGTAAAAGATGTAGGCGATGTGGTGCACTTCCGGCGACGAGGTGGAGACAGGACATTCCGCGAGAGATCGGGACGACGACGAGAAGACCGGAGGACTCGGATCAGTCGGTATATCTCTCTTCCCCATCTTGTAGTTAGCTAGGACTAGTTAATGGTTCGATCCGGGTTTTAGTGCGCGGTGGTGCCGGTTTGCTAGTTTGCAAAATTAAAGTTTATCACCGCTTCCGCATTTGGCCGTCAGATTGACGGCCGGGGCGCCGCCGTGCACTTACAACACGCGTGTCGCGGAGATTTAAAATTACGAGAAATAGGGTAATAGATCCCAGATTTTGATACAGCAAGAGTTTTACAAAGCTATATATACCAAAGGATTACACATAGTAGCAGACACCAATCACCCCAAATCACAAAACCCCCATCTCGCCGCAAATTGCGGCCAGAATGTATTTTTGGGCAGCCTGGGTAGGAAGATGGGCTCCCGGGTTCTGTGTGTGTTCTCTATACCCTATATACATGCCACAGTAATTACAATTTTAATCTGAAGCAACTCGGGTAGCAGCAGATTCAACAGAGCCCAATTTCAAGTTAAAACCACATTTTAGCACTAAAAAGGTATTTTAGGGTATTTTTGTGAAACCTAAAGCAAACCCATGTTTAAAACCACACTAATAACACATTCCCAAGCTAAGCAAGCCATAAAAAGGTTATTTTTAACATAACCTCACTAAATCCCTTCATTAGCACTAAAAATGCATAAAAATGTGATATTTTGCTAAAAATATAACAAGTAATGGGAAAAGGATGTTAAGTGTGAGTTAATACCTTCAAAAGACCTTAGAACAACCCAAAATTTCCAGCTCTAGCCTCAAGTGTACAGATTTGCTCCAAACACCTCAAAAGAGCCACTAAACCAAGGTTTGTGTGAAGGAAAAATGAGGTTTTTGTGTAGGGTTTTGAGCATGAATCAAAAGAGAGATGAAAAGAGAAGGGAAATGAAGGAAAATGTTGTGGTTGCTGCTGATGTTTCTGCAGAATTCAGAAATGAGAGGAAGGAGAAAAAGAGAGAGAAAACAATGGTAAAAAGTCAAATTTTTTCACCTAACCACCATGCCTCATTTTCTATTTGGATTTGAATTTTTAAAGGGGTTTTGACTTGGTAAAAGGGTGGGGATAAAGAACCATGCATGAGAAATAAAATGGTTAACATGTTACACTTTTTAACCTAGGTCACAAAATTGTGCTAAGTGTGCATGTGTGCACTTAACACAAAAATTCCCAATTAGGGTAAACACAACTAAATTATAAATTAATAACCCTATATATATATATATATATATATATATATATATATATATATATATATATATATATATATAAACACTTCACAACACGATTATCACTAGTCAAGAAGGAAAAATCAGATATTCGGGTTTTTATGAAAAATACGCAAAATTGCTAATTAACACGAAAACATTCCTAACGAAATTTCAAAGTGTTACAATCTACCCCCCTTAAAGAAATTCGGTCCCAGAATTTAAAAATCTAACTACACGTAACTTCGAAAAGATGGGGATACTTCTTCCGCATCTCACTCTCGGTCTCCCAAGTGACCTCCTCCCTGCTCGGACCATGCCAAAGTACCTTGACGGACGGTATCTCTTTCGATCTCAATTTCTTCACTTGTCGATCCAAGATGATCACCGGCTGCTCTGCATAGGAAAGGTCGCGCTCAAGCTGGATCGTCGGGTGCTGAATCGCATGCGAAGGATCATGAAGATACTTGCGGAGCATCGAAACATGAAATACAGGGTGCACATCTGGGAAACTGGGCGAAAGGGCTAACCGATACGCAACCGCACCAATACGCTCGAGGATTTCGAAGGGGCCCACATATCTGGGACTAAGCTTCCCCTTCTTCCCAAATCTCATCACACCTTTCATTGGGGAGACCCTCAAGAAAACATGATCACCAACAGAAAACTCAAGTCTGCACCGACGACGGTCCGCATAAGATCTCTGCCTACTCTGGGCTGCTCTCATCCTATCGCGAATCAACTGAATCTTCGCGGTCATTTCCTCAACAATCTGTGGCCCTAAGATACTGCTCTCACTGAGCTCTGTCCAATAGGCGGGCGATCTGCATCTCCTCCCATAAAGAGCCTTAAATGGTGCCATCTGAATAGTCTCCTGGTAGCTGTTATTGTAGGAGAACTCGACTAAGGGTAAATGATGATCCCAGCTACCTCCGAAGTCTAAAACGCTTGCTCTGAGCATGTCCTCGAGAGTCTGAATAGTCCACTCTGACTGTCCGTCGGTCTGCGGATGAAATGCTGTGCTGAAACTCAAGCGGGTGCCCAAAGCCTCATGAAGCCTCTGCCATAGTCGGCTGGTGAACTGAGTGCCTCTGTCGGACACGATACATGTCGGAACTCCGTGCAGTCGTACAATCTTGTCGATGTATATCTGGGAATACTGAGCAAATCCGAAAGTCGTCTTCACCGGTAGGAAGTGAGCCGCTTTCGTCAAACGATCCACGATCACCCAGATGGAGTCATACCCTCGTCTAGTCCTGGGTAGACCTACAATGAAGTCCATAGATATATATTCCCATTTCCACTCCGGAATGGGTAATGGCTGTAGCTTTCCCGCGGGCCTCTGGTGCTCAGCCTTGACTTGCTGACAAGTCAGGCATCTCGATACGAAATTTGCGATGTCCCTTTTCATTCCGTTCCACCAGTAAACATCCCTCTTATCATGGTACATCTTGGTGGAACCTGGATGAACACTATACACCGATCGATGTGCCTCCTCAAAAATCTCACGCCGCAGTCCCTCAGTATCTGGTACGCACAGTCTAGTCCCAAATCGTAGTATCCCCTGATCATCGATCACGAACTCAGAAAATCTGCCCTGTCCAATCTGTGCCATGATCTCTGAACATCGGTCATCACTGTGCTGTGCCTCATGTATACGGTCAAGCAACTGTGGGCGTGCACGAAGATGCGCAAGCTGTCCTCCGATCGGTGTAAACTCAAACTGCACTCGGCTGTCGCATAAAATCTGCCAATCTGCCGACGACTGCCTCTGTACTGCGCTCAAACAAGATAGACTATCCCTGGGCCTCCTGCTCAAAGCATCCGCCACTACATTAGCCCTGCCCGGGTGGTACAAGATCTCGCAATCGTAGTCCTTCACTAACTCCATCCAACGGCGCTATCTATGGTTCAGGTCTCGCTGCTGAAATATATACTTTAAACTCTTGTGATCAGTGAATATCTGGCACGACTCGCCATATAGGTAATGTCGCCAGATCTTAAGTGCAAAGACCACTGCAGCCATCTCCAAATCATGAGTGGGATAGTTCTGTTCATGTTTCTTCAATTGTCGCGAAGCATACGCGATCACCCTGTAATGCTGCATCAACACGCACCCTAGCCCCATTCGACAAGCGTCACAATAGACCATAAATCCGCCTGATCTTGAAAGCAATGATAACACTGGCGCCGTAGTCAGTAGAGTCCGTAGCTGCTGAAAACTGTGCTCACACTCCTCCGTCCAATCGAAAGGAACTCCCTTCCGTGTCAGCCCGGTCAAAGGTGTAGCAATACGGGAGAAGTCCTGTATGAATCGCCTGTAGTAGCCGGCCAACCCAAAAAAGCTGCGAATCTCCGTAACTGATGTGGGTCTGGGCCAACTCCGAACGGCCTCGATCTTCCTCGGGTCTACACATATACCATCTCGTGTAATCACATGGCCTAATAAGTCTACGTTGTCCAGCTAGAATGCACACTTGGAGAATTTAGCGAAAAGCTGGTGCTCCCTCAAAGTCTGCAGTGTCATCCGCAGGTGATACTCGTGCTCCTCTCTACTCCGGGAATACACCAAGATATCGTCAATGAATACTATGATGAACAGATCAAGATACGGCCGGAAAATACGGTTCAACAAGTCCATGAATGCTGCTGGTGCGTTGGTGAGTCCGAACGACATCACCAAAAACTCATAATGGCCATAGCGCGTGCGGAAAGCCGTCCTAGGAATGTCTTCCTGTCGAACCCGCAGCTGATGGTAGCCTGATCGCAAATCGATCCTCGAAAAGTATCCTGCCCCCTGAAGCTGGTCGAACAAATCGTCGATGCGTGGCAAAGGATACCTATTCCGCACTGTGACCCTATTCAGCTGGCGGTAGTCGATACACAAACGCATAATGCCGTCCTTCTTCTTGACAAACAGGACTGGAGCACCCCAAGGAGAAGAACTGGGTCGAATAAGTCCTTTATCCAGCAAATCTTGCAACTGACCCTTCAATTCTCGAAGTTCCGCCGGGGCCATTCGATAAGGCTGTACAGATATAGGCCCCGTGCCAGGAACCAAATCAATACAGAAAGAAATATCACGCTCGGGCGGTAGCCCAGGAAGCTCGTCAGGGAACACATCAGGAAACTCGCTAAAAACCGGAACCTGATCCAACGGAACCTCTGTAGCTCTAGTATCGCAAACATAGGCGAGAAATCCCTGACATCCCTTCCTCAAAAGTTGTCCAGCGCGAAAAGAAGAAATCAAATTGTGAGGGGCGGCACCAGGGTCCCCCAACACAAAAAAAACCGACTCACCGGGAAAACAAAATCTAACTGTCTTCTCACGGCAGTCCACAGACGCATAGCACGTGGCTAACCAATCCATGCCCAAAAGAACGTCGAAGTCCAACATCTCAAGAAGGATCAAGTCGACAGGCAACTCTCTCTCGCCAATACGGATGGTACAGGATCGGAACACGTGCCTAGCAACAAACGACTCTCCCACAGGAGTGGTCACAACAAGCGGCTGATCAAGCAAACCGGACTTTCTACCCAAACTCGGCACAAAGTGTGTGGATACGTACGAGTGCGTGGATCCGGGATCAAACAACACGTGTGCATCAACAGAACATACTGAAAGAATACCTGAGACCACCGCATTGGACGCCTGTGTGTCCTGATGCGTCAAAGCAAAAACTCGCGCCTGTCCTCCACCTGTGACTGACTGTCCTCTGCCTCGATCATCCCATCCTCTCTGAGCAACTCCTCCACGCCCAGGACTTCCCTGTGTATGAGTCTGACGCGGAGCAACAGTAGGTACAACAGGCAACGCCCTCTGGGGTGGTGAAGGTGGTAAGGTAACATGCGGTGCTGCTGTCTCCCTCCGGTGTATCTCAGGACAATCTCTAACGAGGTGAAGTAGGCTGCCGCATCTAAAGCAACCCTGCGACGACTGCTGACTCTCCCGTGGATACGAACTAAACATCTGGCCTTGTCCCGAATCTCTGCCTCTCCTTGTACCAGAACGATACCTGTCACGGTGTCTGAATGTCTGTCTCCGTGATGATATACCGGTACGAACTCTCTTTGGCTCTGGCACTACCGAAGTCTCAGCAAGGCGCTCCTCAACTAATAAGGCTGCGTCTACAGCTGCTGCATATATCTCGTAATGCTGTGCGCTGATCGCAAGGAACAGTGGTATGAGCAAGCCTCGGACAAATCTCTTGACTCGCAACTCCTCAGTAGCCACTAGGTATGGAGCATAAACTGATAGTTCGGTAAACAGCACGTCATACTCTGCCACTGACATCTCCGGAGTCTGGTGTAAAGACTCGAACCGGCGTGCTCTAGCATCTCTGACACTCAGTGGAAGAAAGCGGGCAAGGAATAGCGCCACAAACTCTGTCCAGGTCATAGGAGGAAGACCTGCAGCTCTGCCCTTCTCGACCGATTCACACCATTTCTGCGCAAGACCTTCCAGGAGAAAGCTCGCAAACTCTACCCATCTCGCATCTGCGCATCTAAGTGAACGACATTTCTGAGCCATCGAATCAATGAAAGACTGTGGGTCCTCAGCTGCATCGGTGCCTGTGAAGACCGGAAGCTTCAGCCTCATAAACTATGATAGCGATACTGAGATGATCTCTGTAGCTGTAGGGGCAACTGCCTGTACTGTGGGTACTATCACGGTCCCTGCAACGAGTGGAACTACCTCTAGTCACTGCGCTCGAAGTGTCTCAACTAGAGATCCCATCATCTGGCCCATCTCCTGCATATTGGACCCCACCGTCTGGCGCATTCCTGCATACCATCCCCTAACATGGAAATCTGATCTGTCACGGGAGGAACAGCCTGCTCGGGTACAACCGGTGTACTACCCGGATCAGTCCTCGTCTCGGACGAGTTAACTCGAATCTCGGCCCTCGCGGCCGCTCTCTGTGCCCTCGTAGTCTTTGGCGGCATAATGGCTGAAACGAAAAGTAGGATTTGATAAGGATACGGAAAATCGAATCGCAAGAATGCATATACTCAAGAAGGAATTCAAATCAATAAGTCCTAAGGTCGCTTAGGCGGAGTACCGTGTCGTTAGTATGCCGCGGAACATACGCACGCTACGCCACTCTGCTTCAGCTATCTACTCCATCATACCAGGCTCATCCTACACTCCGAAAGGTAAAACCTACGCTCTGATACCAACTTTGTCACGACCCGAAATTCGACTCGTGACCGGCACTTAACCATGCAACGTCTACAGGCATAACGTGACTAAGTAAGCCAAACCCAGAAATCAAAACCATTTAAAAGTAGTGAGTGTTGAAAACTTTTGATTTAAAACATTTGGGAAAACCATAAGTAGTTTAATAATGTCTTTAGAGTTTAAGTTATTTTCTTAAAAAATTTGGCATCATTTCCCTTGTAAAAACTAACCCCGAAATCGGGTACAAAACAAGATATGAGTAGAAATGATATACAATGAAATAAATGATAACAATATAGTACAGCATCCCGAACGGGAGCAATCACGCCGAACGGCAGAAACAATCACCGCTAGAGTAATATACGACGCCGTAGCGAAGAAATGAGCAATAAGTAAAAACATCACAGAATAATAAAACTGCATATATAAAGTCGGCTCCCACGAGCTCGACACCAGAATACAAATAATATACATCATCATCCTCACACTGTCTCTAGGTCAAATACATATAAAAGTAGATGGAGAATACTAGATACAAAAGTGTGTACAATAGAAGTAACCAGATACCATAACCCACCTAACAGCAAAACAGCTCTCGCACCAACTGTAGTGGTATCTGTAGCCAAAAGATGTAAGAAGGCAGCCTACCGCAACTACTATGAGGGGAAACTTGCAAATACTATGGCACAACGGGGGTGAGTTGCCAACTCGTGAATAGAGATAACATATAAAGGTAATCGCGAGCATGCACGTACTGCGCTACTCTATAAAATACCAGCAAAATAAGTCTATATGCGATAAGCAGTATGTGCATAATCATGCAAGTGCTCTGTCAAGTAAAATATCTACAGGATGAGATGCATAATAATAAATGCTAAGCATGGGATAAAATAACATCTACACGGAATGTCAACGTGGAAAAATAATCGGTGCCCATCAATGCACCCAAATCCAAATAAACTCAGGCGCCGGCACTCTCCTCGGCCCTCAAATCCTGTAAATCTCTGAGAATCACGAATGCCCATCATCGGCACTCAAAATATCATAAAATACTCGTGTCCAGCATCAATACGTAAAACCTCATATATCGGGCTCCGTCAGTCCGGATCAGCCCACGGTCTTCGTCTGCGGAATCGGCCATCGGCCCCAGCAGTACGGGTTGTCCCGTATCCACCTATCGACTCTGGTCTGTATCCTCCGGATAACTGCCAGGTCCAACCAATCACCTGTAGGTACTCGCCACCCTGCCAGGCTCATCGTCTACTCCACGAAAAACATTTCTTGCCCTAGGAACCATACCGGGTCCACCACGAACCCACAAACGGATCGTCTAACTCCTCGAATCGGGTTTCAAGCACACGTCTCAGAACCGAGAAAACACGTGGTGGACGCACCAAAATATCATATCAAGAGGAACCGGGTTTTCAAATAGTTCATAGTTTCTTAAATAACCCCACGGTCCTCGAAAACCAGAAATCACATGAAATCCAAAACCAATGAGTATGTCAATACGATGTGATATGTACATCAAGTCATACTATAAGAAAAAGGGAGAAACCGCTTTTTAAGGTAGTTTCAGTTTTTCAAAAGGCATCATGCGGCTCCCAATTCTATGAAAATCATATCGAATCATATGTGAGATGAACAACAGTATAATGATCATGGCAATTCTACAGTGAGAGTGTCATGGAAATTACTAACGGTGTGTATGTAACATGCAGATAGGTGCTTGTGCAACATGAACCGTTAGTAATAGTGCGGTGTTCTATCAATTCTAAGTTTATAAACATATAGCAGGGAATGCGGTATGCAACAAACAGTAGCCATGTAGGTAAATGCAATATGTAGCTATAAGGTCTTATCAGCCCTGACGCATAACGCCATGCGAGCGATATCCCCGTAGATGTTAAATCTACTCACAGTAGTCTCGCGCTAAGTATAGCCGATGACTTGTTTCCCCTTCTGTGCGGCGTCCGTCGCACTCGCCTGCGAACCTAGAATTACACAATATATCACACATAAGCTCAAAACCATACAAACACGACATTTAAAGTCAAACTAAAATCCCGCGTCGCAAACCAAGCGTGCGTGTGCGCGATACGCTAAAACGTGTGATTACGTGCCTGAAGCTACCCCAATGCGTCGCGATACGCAGAACACCCCAAACCCACACACGTAACACGCGTGTCGCGAAGATTTAAAAATACGAGAAATAGGGTAATAAATCCCAGATTTTGATACAGCAAGAGTTTTACAAAGCTATATATACCATAGGATTACACATAGTTGCAGACACCAATCACCTAAAACCCTAACCCACAAAACCCCCATCTGGCCGCAAATTGCGGCCAGAATGTATTTTTCGGCGGCCTGGTTAGGGAGATGGGCTCCCCGGTTTTGTGTGTGTTCTCTATATCCTATGTACATGCCACAGTAATTACAATTTTAATCTGAAGCAACTCGGGTAGCAGCAGATTCAATAGAGCCCAATTTCAAGTTAAAACCACATTTTAGAACTAAAAAGGTATTTTATGGTATTTTTGTGAAACCTGAAGCAAACCCATGTTTAAAACCACACTAATAACACATTCCCAAGCTAAGCAAGCCATAAAAAGGTTATTTTTAACATAACCTCACTAAATCCCTTCATTATCACTAAAAATGCATAAAAATGTGATATTTTGCTAAAAATACAAGAAGTAATGGGAAAAGGGTGTTAAGTGTGAGTTAATACCTTCAAAAGACCTTAAAACAACCCAAAATTTCCAGCTCTAGCCTCAAGTGTACAGATTTGCTCCAAACACCTCAAAAGAGCCACTAAACCAAGGTTTGTGTGAAGGAAAAATGAGATTTTTGTGTAGGGTTTTGAGCGTGAATCAAAAGAGAGATGAAAAGAGAAGGGAAATGAAGGAAAATGTTGTGGTTGCTGCTGATGTTTCTGCAGAATTCAGAAATGAGAGGAAGGGGAAAAAGAGAGAGAAAATAATGGTAAAAAGTCAATTTTTTTCACCTAACCACCATGCCTCATTTTCTATTTGGATTTGAATTTTTAAAGGGGTTTTGACTTGGTAGAAGGGTGGGGATAAAGAACCATGCAAGAGAAATAAAATGGTTAACATGTTACACTTTTTAACTTAGGTCACAAAAATTATGCTAAGTGTGCATGTGTGCACTTAACACAAAAATTCCCAATTAGGGTAAACACGACTAAATTATAAATTAATAACCCTATATATATATATATATATATATATATATATATATATATATATATAAACACTTCACAACACGATTATCACTAGTCAAGAAGGAAAAATCAGATATTCGGGTTTTTATAAAAAACGCGCAAAATTGCTAATTAACACGAAAACATTCCTAATGAAATTTCAAAGTGTTACATAGGATCCACGTTGGTAGCTTGGTTTGCCAACGGGAATGAACTAAGGTCGCGAATCTCACATTTATGAGGTCCATCGGTTCATGGGATATTTGGGTTTGATCTAAGGTTCATTAGCCATATTTGAGACTAAGATCGACATATAAGAAGTAGGCATATGTGCTCAACTGATCATTAGATCATATATAAATAGCCCATGGATAGTATACGGTAGTCATTACAGAGACAGTCCATAAGGCAAAACATATTAGTTTAAGGACGTCGCGGTCCAACATTCCCTGTTTGGAACGAAAGCTAGTTTAAGGACATTTCGGTCCAATGTTCCATGTTTGGGATGAAGATTAGTTTAAGGACATTTTGGTCCATTATCTTCTTGCGCGTACGTGTATTTGTTACGTGGCAGAGTGAACGACGGTAACATGGAATGTGTCCAATTTAGGGTTCGATCCGATTTGAGGTGTGCATGTCAATTTGGAAGTGCATCAATGTGGGATATATCATTCCATATCTTGATGAAATTTATATCAATTTGGTACGAGAAATGAGTTGTTGGTTGTTGGGACCTTCCATCTCTCTGAAGACGTTGAGGAATTACAACGATATATATCAGAGGTATGGAAAGATGTACCCTTGAATCAAATCCCGTATTTGAGGGAAAAAGGGATTGCGGTGGACCTAAGAATTGTTAGTCATATTTGAGACTAAGATTACCTTAGGAGATATGGGATGAATATCATTTTGGATATCATCAATGAGAGATCATTAGACATGTTTGAGACTATGATCAGTTTGGAAATCACGAGCATATGGGCTCGGCTAATTTAAAATCAAAGAAGTTTAACCTCTGGAAACTTAGCCAATTTGGGCTAAGATTGGGTTTCTGTAACACCCAGCAATGCTAAGTGTTGGATATAGTGCCCTCAGAGTCAATTATTGGATCACAGGCACGTGATTGCAATGATTGAGGGAGGACCTATGCCGGTAGGACAGTCTTACTCAAGATGATAGTATGCTATCTGGTTTATCTTTATCATCGTGTACATGGTTTAGGTGACCTTACAGGTCGCTATTACACGTTGATAGAGCCCTTAGGATTCTTGCTTGACTGCCAGCAGTATGATGGCGATCATATACGTGGGAGCTGGGGTCTATAAGCACATCCTTAAAAGGTCCCTAGTCGTGGGAGTTTCGAGACTGGGCATCGATACTCCATTAGTAGACTAGTGTATACAGTCGAGACCCCGACGAGGGGCGGTGGCCGGTCTCACAAGCCATTGGTGTTAGTTGGATCACCTAAGATGTATACAGGTGCTCATTGGGTTATGAGTACACCGGACATGACTCGCCGGGATCATGCTAGTTGGTATTATACCTGACGTCAGATAGCAGTTCCCTGGTGACATGCATACAGGTTAGTTCATCGACCTGAGATCGTCATTTGTCTTGTGTGAGTTCCCACTGTGCTTTGATTACTACCCTACCACGGCTCAAAGGAGTCGTGCAAACAGGTTTTAGTTTGGTACAGTCCCGAGCCACATGGAGGCAGTGAGCGGATCGGCAGGGATCTCATCTCTCCCGGTATTGGGGGTGAGATCGCGCTGTGTCTAGGAGAGCCATTACACGAAGTTCTTGGCCAAGGCAGGAGATTTACTGGTAGGTATTCCAGTAGTATCTCAGGGTGTTCTAGGCTACACTCCGACACGACTTGTGCCGTTTTTGGGGGTCTGACTTTTACCAACCCCTTAGGCCCGCCATGCGATGCTCATAGACGAATGGACCGGACTGTACGGATATTGTCAATGACAGGCTCAGTAGGGTGTCAGGATGAGTTCGCTCATCGACCTCCTTTTTGGTCCATACCTGGTAGCCCGTTACGTACAGCTAGTACCACTAACGTTCTAGTGGTTAAATCCACAGCCAAAGTATTGACGAGTCTTTAGAGTCCACCACAGACAGTTTCTCAAGTTTCGGGCGAAACGTTGTAGAGGCCGTATGATATATGGCAGGGTCCGATCATATACGTGCAGTAGTGCACGGATCATGATCGGGCGGATCATACTAGTGGGCTTTGGTTTAAGCCGGATGCTAGTATTAGATTTGTTGGATTACTTTCGTCTCATCGCATTCGCATTCGGTCAGAATGCGGATGCAGGTATGTATATACAGGTGAGGGGTATCCTTGTGATCTGTCACGAGTTTACTTTAGATGTTGCCGTATCTTTTTACTATTGTAAACATTTGGGTTAATGTTTACATATGGAAATTATGAGCTAGAAATTATCATTAGAAGCCTTAATTTTGACACATGCACAAGTGATGACTCATGGTCTCTTTCTTTGTGCATGTGTCACATTATTTGATGGATTTGAGTCTTGATATGATAAGAAGAGAGAGAGGGGCTGCCATGATATGGTTTTGGTCTTGTATTTTTTCACAACACTCTCTCATTTTTATCATAGATAACAAATGAAAAAAAGGCTTCTTCTTCTTCTTCCCCCTCTAGCTCACAACCTCCATTAATGGCATCATCTCTAACCACCATCCATACACTCTCATGTGATAAGAATCAGTGGATGCTTGAGACAAAGTTATCACACACATTCTCTACATCGCCTTGGACACGTCGGCTAGCAAACTTCGTGCCCGAGTTGCTTCGGACGAAGCGGGAGCCCGTAAAAAGACTCAAAGATGTGGTGCCCTTTCCGACGAGGAGATCGAGATCGTAGATGCCGCGAGGAGCTTGGGATGGTGGCCAAAGACCGAAGGACACGGATCGATTGGTATAGCTTTTCCAACCCTTTCTTTAGTTGCTAGTTATAGCTTAATGGTTCGATCCGGATTTATAGTATACGATAGCGCCGGTTTCTAGTTTGAAAAAGTTTTCGTTTCCGCATTTTGGCCTCGGACAGACGGCCGGGGTGCTACCGTAGACTTACATGGTATCAGAGCCACGCCATTAACCTTTACTAGCTTGCTCTAACGTGTTTAGAACTTCGATCGAACGAAATTTTCAAAAACTGCATTTCCAATTCTGAGTTTCTGTCGAATTTTTTGTCGTCGAAAAATTATTTTGAGTATTGCAGAAAATCAGGAAGGCTTTTCTTAGAACACTATTGAAATTTGGTATACTGATCTAACTGTAGCGCCGTGGAACCGCGGCATTACCCTTGTTTTAGCCGCGGTTCTGCCGCACCACTGTAGCATCAGTCTACCATTTTTCCTACAGTGCTCTCTGACTTGGAAATGGGGTTTCTAGTATTTTTTGTTTGGGCCCGGATTTATTTGAGTACTGGGAATTGTGCTTGGGGCCCACTTCGGGGAAATTTTGTCGATCGAAAATTTTAAATATGTTAGTTCACAGTATTTACATTATATCTGCGACCGTGAATGTCATTTGATTGGTAAATCTTGTCTAATTGCTATAGCTCTTTTAGACGGATTTACGAACGTGATATTCACGTTGATGTTCTGTGTTGTGCTGTGATGTTGCGGATTTGTCGTGGTGGATAGCCTGGGTGCAATGTTAGTACAGTTTGGTTATATTTGTACATTTGATATTGCGGGACAAGCATCCGACATGTGGACTGTCGTCACTATCTGTTTGTATATTATTCTTTTGGGGCATGACCGGGCTGAGGTCGATGTACCCGTTGTATATATTTTACTTTCTGTACTAGGATTACCCCGCGGTGGGGTGCACGGATAGCCGGGTTCTAGAGGGCAACGGGCCTGCATCTCATGGTTTTGAGACGGAGGGGGCTTCACTCTAGAATTGGCGGGCTATCCACCGCACTCGTAGGGGGTACAGGTTGACCCAAAGAGGGGTGCTCAAGTTACCGGATTCTGTGAAGTGCTGGGTGGTCCATTCACTTTGTTGAAGGGGCTGCCTCGCTTCAAGTTTTGGCGGGTAACTTGCCGCGCCCGTAGGGGTCTAGGATTTCATTGCACAGGCTATCCACACGACAAGGGGAACGTCGGGTTTCAGTAGCGGCTCTATGAAACCCGGGGATCTCAGTTTATCTGTATTGTTCTGTGATGCTGATTACATTTCTGTGATGTTGCATTTTATCATGCCTTGAGCGATTATTATATATTGATATGTATACTAGTAGATGTTGAATATGTTTTACATCCGCGCTACTCCAGTCCCCGCTCTATCGTCAGTTAAGTAACCTAACTGGTGATGACGGGACCCAGTGGCGAATGCGGATGGCATATACGTACATCATATTTTCGTTCTTTTGTGGTGTGATTAATTGATGGGATTGCATTGATTCGGATCAATGCAAGCTAAACAAATCTGTTTGATGTTGCCGGAACATTTTTCAAAAAAAGCTGTTATTGCAAGGACGTTCTCTTTTGTTTTGCATAGTGGTATTCGGTTATGAATATCCACCACCTCAGTCGACGAGGCAAGGGCCAAGATCCCTTCACCGGGAGTGACCCCTTGGACAGAAGTTTGCGTCAGGGTAATAACTTCACTATAGCCGATTACTTTTTGCTTTGCATCGTGGTATTCAGTTGGAATATCCTGCACCTCATTCTACGGGGAAAGAGCCGAGATCCCTTCACCGGGAGTGACCACTTTAGCAAAGGTTTTCGCTACTATATTTTTATAAAAAACTATCCGGTTCCTTCAACGATATCAAGTTCATTACGTTAAAGGTTTTTCGCCAAAAACCATTCATAGCCCTCCGTCATTTCAGAAAGGTAGCACTTAGTATTCATGCTATGTATGTTGGCCTTCGTCAAGGCATAGTGTATGGTAGCTATTTGTTACTTTTCTGCTGCATAGATAGATGCGTTGGTTTGGGACAGTCGTACTACTATTTTGGCCTTCGTCAAGGGTATGTACGGGTGGGTTCTAATTAACCTGGATAATGACGGGTAGAACTTGGCATGTGACTTATGATATGTTGGCCTTCATCAAGGTCATAAGAGCATGGGGTAAAATTCACATCGGGAGTTTCTAAAGAAACTGAAACTTGCTAGATATGCGCATACCTTCTAGAGTGTGATAACGTGAGTGGATTCCATCACGTTATCATGCGATGATAGTTGGATCCCGATTCCCACTGATGAGTTGGTTTACTCCTCGGGTGATCCCGTCTAATTCTTCTTTCAGGTTTGGAGGGGAATTTGAGGTTACAGTGGGAGGTTTCCTGATTAGATAAATTGATAACCATTCTGATCTAGGTTAGAGTGCATGCAGAGTGTTTCTTTTTTCTCTCTCTTTGGCAGCGACCATGACCCGACCCTTGACTATGACTCAGTGACCAAGTTAACCGAACCATCTTAAAACACTGGCTTTTTGGATTGTCTGAGTTGCATACCTCATTGCCACTCCTACTTTTACCCTTTTCTCCAGAACACCCCGTATTATTACGAACATCCACTTCCACTGGATAAAACCATCGTATGGTTCTATACGAACTCGAAGGAACTTGTTCCAGATTCAAGGATGGTTTCCGGTTCTGGAGAAAATGAATAGGACTATTCAGTTGTCTTTTCCTTTTACTTTCTCTCAGGTTGCGAGTGCTTCTTGGATTAGGAAGATACACCTATTACGCTAATTGGATAGTCTTCTTACAAACCATAGGCTGGTGCCAAACGTTAGGGAATGAAGAAAACCATTTAGCCAGAACGGTGTACAGAATGTATTAAGTAAAGACAAATAAAGGGATTAGTAAGAGGGCAAAGTAAATTCCGACTGCTATTCACGACCAAACCAAGTATTTCTTCGCCAATCCTACATCACCTTTGAATTTCTCCGGAACACCTCGTACAACTACAAAGATCACAGTTATTTGGATACTCCATCGTATGGTTATATACGAACTCGAAGGAACTTGTTCAAGTTCGGGGATGGATTCTGGTTCAGGAGAAATAGGAATAAGGTTTATTCAGTTGTCTTTTATCTTCACCTTCTCTCAGGTTACGAGTACTCTTAGGATTAGGAGAGTACACCCATTATGCTTATTGGATAGTCTTCTTCCAAACCATAGGCTGGTGCCGAACGGTAGGGAAGGAAGAAAACCATTTAACCGAAAGGGGTATACAGAAGGTAATGACTAAAGACATATAAAGGGATTTGGAGAGACGGTAAAGAAATGTACGGTTATAGTTGTGAATCTGAAAATGGAAGAGGCATTACTAGGAATACCCGAATACCCCTTCGAAACATTTATATGTTTCAGTTTCACTGTGTATTGTTAAAAGAAAACTGATTTCCCAATTAGTCCTTACTCTAGGGTATGTATTTACCAGGTTTGATTCTCACATCTGTATGGTTTTACAGATGATGAGTGGGAGTAAGTTATTGGGAATTGGGTGATCATCCTCATTATATCGGGATTCGTTGTAGTTGGTGATATTTGAGGAAATCGCCTGGGATGTTTGCCGGACGGCAAATATTTGGTTTTGAATATCCGTTGTTATGCACCAATTTCAAATTGATATATCTGTACGTTTATTTTTATAAAGTGAGATATAACTTTTTGAAATTATGTCCATGACATTTACCTATATCAGTGGATGGTTAGGTAAGGAGTATTAAACAGCGGTGTAATTCTTCTTAACCATAAGTATAGTTTTCAACCTACGACACACAAGAAATGAGTTATTAGACTCAAGGGACTTATACAGAGTATTGTATGTTGTCCAGTTTCCATGAGGACAGAGGGGTTGGTACTCGTACTATATTATGTTTACTTGTGACTTCTCTAGTTCTTAAACATGTGTTTCGTAGAAATGCAAGGTCTAAGTTTTGAGAAGTTATAGGTATAAGAATAAAGTAGAGAACCAGGTGTTGCAAGTATCAGGATTCTTCAAGATGATCGAAGATGTAGATACTTGTGTATAGTATTCACATGAAAGTAATGATTAAGAGAACTTTCTTTTCTTTCAGGTTACTCATAATTGGAAGCACTCCTAAGTTGAGTAATGCTGATCGGCCTCTCTCCATTTAGTTGACATGCACTGGAGACAGCTGCATGATTTGAATCGGGTTCCAATTAAATCTGTGCCTCTTTTTCTATATTGTATATAGAATAGTTCATATCTTAACATTGTTAAGGTACGGGGAGTTTTCCGGCTTATGCTTAAAATCATATTCTGGATAACTCAAGGCACGTTTCTATAATGGTTGTTTGTGGGTTGACCCGGGCTATGACGAGGGTTGACTTTCTACCATCTGGAAGATCAATAATGATATTGTTCTTGACTCGCCACAGTTTTAATAAAAATGGATTTTTTTAGAAAACAGTAGTGGGAGTAGGGTAGAACTGGAAGTGATTCCAGAACCGCAAACGATTACTGAAAATTTAATAGGACCTAAAGATTCAATCTAGATTGACATTCCATTGGCCACTCCGCAGATATGGTGGGTAACCTCAGGCACTCGAGAGGTACTTCGGTATGCTCAAGGACGGTGATAGGGAGGTTCTTGTTTATCCAGACTTGCCATTGCTGTTGTTCGAGACTGTGAGACCCGGCAGGAGGATGAGTATAGCGTCGTTCTAAACTAGCTTTAGAAGTGTACGTATATATGACTCTTCCAGAGGGTTGTCGTTGTCAGTGGGAGCAGCGGAAGCAAAGTGGACAAGTAGCTTATGTCTATTTATGGACTAAAGCAGATATAGCGGAGATAGATCATCTATTTCTGATGTGACAGTCATAGGTTTGACTTCATCAGAATAGGGGATGGATCTATTAAGAAGGTAGTAGGGTGTGTTGTCATGGCATTTGGATGACATACACCGAGTAGGAAGTGAAATTCCTATACTACGATCGGTTATATTTTGGTTGTCACACAGTGGTTTCTCCACATAGGATATGGATATTATATCAGATATTCTGGTTACTAGATCTATGGTTTTAGATCTAGATTTGGGTAGTTTCCCAATCTGGCTACGTAGACAGCATTCTAAAGGTGTTTTAGAATGGACGACTGCTGGCACGGTAGTGTACCTGCAGGTGATGGAGTCACCCTCTCTAATGGTGTCTTACAGACTAAAGGGGAGAGGGATGTGCATGATTGGCATATCACTTGCTTAGGCAATTGAGTCAATCATGAGATGTCAAGTACCACACCAGACGTTGTTTTTTGCACTAGATGCAATAAGTTGATATTAATCCTATCCTGGAGAAACGTTTAGAAGCAGTTTTAGAACATAAGTGGATGTTCTAGGGATATGATAACAACAGCCTCTTTTAGGAGACAGTTATCATTCCAGGCTTCCAAGGTGACCTGGATGACAGTGTGACTGTCAGAGTTATAGTTTTTCCTCTGACGAGGGTCAGTAGTTTGGACAGGTGGTCCAAGCGAATACTGAGGGAGGTGTGGCGCAGGATACTGATTAAGTTCAGTTGACGATACAGTCTAAGAAGTTTGGATTTGGAGTTCATTTATGAACTAGGTCCCATCAGATATCCAGACATATTCTAAGACAGGTATTGCTCATTTTGGGAAATGGCTTTCTCCGCGAACTTGAGATAAATAGAGACATAGAAAGAAACATCAGGGCGGATCCACTCACTGAGGCTATTCCTCGAACGCAATAGTTTCACAAACGGGCTTTGTGAGACTGATTAGTAGAGGAGTTGGGTGTTCGGTATCACACGGGCTGTGAGTATGCGACATCGCAATAATTAGCCTTTAGTGCAAGTGGGAGATTGTTGGATATAGTACCCTCAGAGTCAATTATTGGATCACAGGCACGTGATTTCAATGATTAAGGGAGGACCTATGCCGGTAGGACAGTCTTACTCAAGATGATAGTATGCTATCTGGTTTATCTTTGTCATCGTGTACATGCTTTAGGTGACCTTACAGGTCACTATTACACGTTGATAGAGCCTTTAGGATTCTTTCTTGACTGCCAGTAGTATGATGGTGATCATATATGTTGGAGCTGGGGTCTATAAGCACATCCTTAAAAGGTCCCTAGTCGTGGGAGTTTCGAGACTAGGCATCGATACTCCATTAGTAGACTAGTGTATACAGTCGAGACCCCGACGATGGGGCGGTGGCCGGTCTCATAACCCATTGGTGTCAGTTGGATCACCTAAGATGTATACAGGTGCTCATTGGGTTATGAGTACACCGGACAGGACTCGCCGGGAACATGCTAGTTGGTATTATACCTGACATCAGATAGCAGTTCCCTGATGATATGTGTACAGCTTAGTTCATCGACCTAAGATCGTCATTTGTCTTGTGTGAGTTCCCACTGTGCTTTGATTACTACCCTACCACGGCTCAAAGGAGTCATGCAAACAGGTTTTAGTTGGGTACAGTCCCGAGCCATATGGAGGCAGTGAGCGTATCGGCAGGGGTTTCGTCTTTCCCGGTATTGGGGGTGAGATCGCGCTGTGTCTAGGAGAGCCATTATACGAAGTCCTTGGCCAAGGCAGGAGATTTACTGGTAGGTATTCCAGTAGTATCTCAGGGTGTTCTGGGCTACACTGCGACACGACTTGTACCGCTTTTGGGGGTTTGACTTTTACCAACCCCCTAGGCCCGCCATGCGATGTTCATAGACGAACAGACCGGACTGTACGGATATTGTCACTGACAGGCTGAGTAGGGTGTCACGATGAGTTCGCTCGTCGACCTCCCTTTTTGTCAATACCTGGTAGCCCGTTACGTACAGTTAGTACCACTGACGTGCTAGTGGTTAAATCCACAGCCAAAGTATTGACGAGTCTTTAGAGTCCCCCACAGACAGTTTCTCAAGTTTCGGGCGAAACATTGTAGAGGCCGTATGATATATGGCAGGGTCCGATCATATACGTGCAGTAGTGCACGGATCATGATCGGGCAGATCATACTAGTGGGCTTTGGTTTAAGCCGGATCCTAGTATTAGATTTGTTGGATTACTTTCGTCTCATCGCATTCGCATTCGGTCGGAATGCGGATGCAGGTATGTATATACACGTGAGGGGTATCTTTGTGATCCGTCATGAGTTTACTTTAGATGTTGCCGTATCTTTTTACTGTTGTAAACATTTGGGTTATTGTTTACATATGGAAATTATGAGCTAGAAATCATCATTAGAAACCTTAATTGTGACACATGCACAAGTGGTGACTCATGGTCTCTTTCTTTGTGCATGTGTCACATTATTTGATGGATTTGAGTCTTGATATAATAAGAAGAGAGAGAGGTGCTGCAATGATATGGTTTTGGTCTTATATTTTTTCACAATGCTCTCTCATTTTAATCATAGATAACAAAAGAAAAAAAAAAGGTTTCTTCTTCTTCCTCCTCCTCTAGCTCACATCCTCCATTAATGGCATCATCTCTAACCTCCATCCATACACTCTCATTGATGAGAATCAATGAATGCTTGAGATAAAGTTGTCACACACATTCTCTACATCGCCTTGGACACGTCGGCTAGCGAACTTCATGCCCGAGTTGCTTCGGACGAAGCAGGAGCCCGTAAAAAGACTCGAAGATGTGGTGCCCTTTCCAATGAGGAGATCGAGATCGGAGATGCCGCGAGGAGCTTGGGATGGTGGCCAAAGACTGAAGGACACGGATCGATCGGTATAGCTTTTCCAACCCTTTCTCTAGTTGCTAGTTACAGCTTAATGGTTCGATCCGGATTTATAGTATACGATAGCGCCGGTTTCTAGTTTGAAAAAGTTTTCGTTTCCGCATTTTGGCATCGGACAGACGGCCGGGGCGCTACCGTAAACATACACTAAGCACTAAGATATACAACGCTCACGTGTGTTTCACGTAGGGCGCTGGCATAGTGCTAAGAACTAATCTTTTCTGGCGCTCACGTGCTTTTTACATGAGGCGCTGGGTTTTTAGCCTTGGGCGCTTACGTGCTTTTCACGTGAGGCGCTACAATAGTGCTAAGCATTAATTTTCTCTGGCGCTCACATGTGTTTCACGTGAGGCGCTATGTTTTTGGAGATTTAATCTCTGTTGATGTTTTTAGATAATTTAAATCTCTATTAATGGTATTTTGACCATTAACGATTACCAAGATCATTATTTTGAGGATCTGGGATCATATTCTTTAAGAACTAAGTTCTTGATATGAAGGAACTATGTTCCTGGAGTACTATGAACTCCCTTTTTTCCATGTTCATGTTTTCAGAGAGGTTAAACCTCTTTTAGTGGTGTTTTGACCATTAAGGATCACCAAGATCACTATTTTGAGGATCTTGGATCGGGTTCTTTAAAGAACTAAGTTCTTGATTTGAAAGATCTGAGTTCCTGGAGTATTCTGGACTACCACTTCTTTCTCTTTAAATTTGTTCTTCCCTGAATCTTTGATTCTCAAGAAGAAGATCTTCCAGATGAGAATTAAATTCTCAACTTGTGGAAGACTTGTCTTGTGGATCTCAGATCCAGAGAAAGAACTAAGTTCTTTTTATAAGGGTTAAACCCTTAGATGTGATATTAAAGGTAAAAGAGATATTTTGATCTCTTTTCTTTATCTAGGGTTTTGAGAAGGAAGCTCTTCTTCTTTGAAAATTGAATTCTCTGTTCTTTCTATCTGTGGTCTCTTCTTCTCTCCGTGTGTTCACTTTGTCTCTCTGTGGTAGTCGTTCCTCTTAGACATGAAGTCTCGGGTCCTTTATATAGTGGAGGCAGAATGTTAATTAGTTTGAAAAAATCTCTCATTAAGAGATTCCAATTGATTTAATTGGTCTCAAAATTGATTCAGGGAATTTTATCCACCGTTTGATCTTTGATCCAAGGACTTCTGTTTTACAGAATGTGTTTTCTTATTTTCAACAAGATTGGGGAAATACTTTCCCATATACATAATTTATTCGGTAAAATGATGATTTTTAATCACCGTTGGATTTTTAATCCAATGCTTCTGTGTTTTACAGAGAGCAATATTTTTTATTTAGAAAGATTGAGAGAATTTATTCCCAAAAATAAAATTTTATTCTATTATTGGATCATTGATCCAACCGAGTGTATCTTTCTTAGTTAGAAAGATTTGAGAGATATTTTCTCCTAATAGAATTTGATCCTATATTTTGATGATTTATCATCTCCGTTGGATATTTGACCCAATGGCTCTGTGTAACAGAGAGTATAGTAGAATTTAATTCTATTTGGCTGCCAGCGCTTACGTGTTGTGCACGTGGGTGCCACTTAAGAATTTAATTCTTAAGATGGGAATTCCTGTGCTTTACACATTGGTGCCCGCCTGATGAGCAAGTGCGGCGCCATATAAGAATTTAATTCTTACTCAGAAAGTGCTTCTGTGCTTTGCACATTGGCGCTGACGCCCTCGTAAGAAGCACGTGGGGCGTTGCACCACTAATGAAGGTTTCTTTTCACCTTCTTTCTCTATTTTTTCTGAGTCAAACTTTCTTTTCTAATGCCTTCTTTTGTCATAGCTTGGAAATAGTTCCACCATGCACAACATTTTCTGTGCCGAGACTTAAATGCCTCCCTTTATAATCTAACGAATGCTACTCTTCTCTCTCATTTTCAAAGAATCATTTTAACAGAGAAGAGTCATGGCTTGTAATCGTTCGCATGCTAATCGACAGCCATGGGAGGTGCCTATCGAGGAAATTGTTCATCGTTTTGTTGCACGCTTGGTGAATCCTGCTCTCATGGATGACCAATGTGATACGATGCTGCACGAGCTCTTGACTCATAGAGGATCTCCTCTACCTATCGGCTCCATTTGGTTCCGGATGATCTTTCTGTCCGTGCTCGAAGACATTCCCTCTCATCCAGCGGAGATGACTCCGGCGATGCTCGACGCGGAGGAGGACAAGATCGAGTGCTTGCATGAGGCACTTTTAATTACCAAGCCTCTGAGGGATTACTCTATTCAGCTGCTAAGCCAGATACGGGCTCAGCGGACCATCATGTATGCCTTCGTCGATGGGCACGGTGCTAACCGATGGGGAGCAACTCCTCGCGAAGATCGCCGCTTCGACATAGTGGAGAAGGCTAACAGGGCTTTAGAAAACTTTATTCATAGTTTTATAAACCCTTGTACTTTTGATCCCGTATTTGGTGATCTATTTCCTGTAGCATAAAATATTTATTTAAATGCTTTCATTTTATCGTTGACCACCGAGTGCTTCATTTCTAACACCTGTTCTTCCTCTGATCGTATTTTTGCAACCTATATGTTTGCATGTTCACTTCACCCTTAGAGATTTTTGCTAAGTGCAAACTCCACTGATGTCCTCGCGTCATGCACTAACCTTCTACGCGTGTGTATGAATGAGCCTTCTTTCACACATATCTGTAAACAAAACTTAAACTGGTGTAAACAATAGCCATTAGCTATGACAAGCTGGGCTACCTCCTTACTACCAAAGACCCCGCCATCCCAGGTCTAGATTCCACCGCTGCAGATATTGAAATCCGTAAGACATGGAAAATAGACAGTGCGAGAGCCAAGGGCCTCGTGTTGACCTCAATGGATAATGAACACGAGAAGATGGACTTAGCTTCAATCTTCCTCCATACCATAGATTTATATAGAGAGCAACCTCGTATCATAAGATATGAGACCTCGAAGAAATTGTTTCAGGCGAGGTTGGCTGTCGGGTCATCTGTAGGGGACCACGTCCTTAAGATGATTAGCTATATTGAATAGCTTGCGGACCTTGGGACCACGTTGGAGAACGAGTTATATAATGACTTGATTCTACAGTCGCTCCCTTCTACCTAAGCCCAGTTTATCTTGAATTTCAATATTCAGGGGAAGAAAGTTACACTTTCAGAACTCCTCAACATGTTGAGGAGTGCTGAGGGTGTTTGTGATATATACTCTAGAGGCCATTATTGTATCATACTCGATTGTATATTATATATTGGAAGTTTGGGATATTCACAGTTATTGTAACACCTTAGAATGCGATTAGTGTTATTTAAGCGATAATACGGGTTTTTAGTAAAAAGTTGACCAAAATAGTTTTCACATATTTTATAAAAATTAATTAATATTTTATTATTATTTGTTTTGGCCTGAACACACATGTGCATGTTAACCTAGGGTTAATTAGTGTTAACCATGCTTAAGTAGCCATAGCATCTTAACCCTCATTCCATTAAGTTGTATGTGATTATTTAAATTATTTAGCTTTTAAAAATAAAGGGTTTGTATTAGGGTTGACTTGAGAGAGAGAGAGAGGAGAGAGAGACATGACAATGTAAATGATGAGGCATGGCAAGTATGGGGAGCATTTAATGAGGAGGGAGAAGAGGGCATGGTTCATTCTCTAACCTCACACCCTCATTTCCCTCATCCCTCACTCATGCACTCCTCATTCTCACCTCACTCTCTCATTCTCAATTATTCTCCATCTCCTCTCCCCTAAAACTGAAACCCTACCTTGTTCATGACTAATACAAGCAAAACCCATCACTAAACCTCACTAAAACCCTTCACAAGCCTTGTTAAGTCACTAAAGATGACTTAGAGAATGAAAAGCTAGGGTTTTTTAGCAAGTGTGGAAAGGTAATGATCTCTAATCGTTAATTAGGGTCTTAGGATGTTGTGTTGCCTAGTAGTTGTTGTTTAGAACACTAAAGATATAGTTTTTATGTAATATCGTATTTTTAGTGTGATATTGGAGTCTATGTGATCTGCTACCACCACGATAGTTTCTTATAAAATCTAGCAATGCAGTGGTATTGTGTTAGAGGCCCTGAGTATTTACCTGAAGCCCGAACCCCACCCAACTTGGAAAAACCGGTGAGACACAGTAGAATTCCGGCGTCGCCGGATTTTTAGGGGACTGGGGGTTCTGGTTTGGAGGGTAGCTGTCTGTAGGTATTTTGGGGTGTCTGATACTGCTTGATTTTTCTGTGTTGACTATAGTCAAAATCTGGGAACACTTTGCTAAATTCTAGTGTTTCGACTACGCGCGTTACGATATCCGACACGGTTCGCGTTCTTGGTGTAGCTTGCTGCACTTAGGTTTGATTTAGGATGTATCTACACACGTTAGCGAAGAGGGGAAGGCTCTTGCAGATACCCGCCCTTCTCTATTTTGAGACTAGGCAAACACTTGAGAGTTTGTTGGAGACGGTGCGTCAATCAAAACGTAGTTTTTATGTATTATTGAACGGATTTTAAGATACACTTGTTATGTTTTGTGTGATATTAGGAGCGAGTGTGGGGACTTCAGACGCTACAAAGAAGGGAAAGCAGGTGGTTGGGTTTACCTAGCTCAAGATCATTGGTGAGTAGATTTAACATCTACGGGGAAATCGTCCGTATGGCGTTAAGCGTCGAGGGCAAGATATGATATTATAGCCATATGTTATATGCATATGAGTTGATTGTGCATGAGCATCATTGTATACCATTACTTGTTGTGCCTTGACTTAGTAACCATTGGACACTGCACCATTACTGACGGTTCATGTGGCACGAGCACTAAATTGTATGCCACACACACCGTTGGTAATTTCCATGACACGCACAACATATACAATGACACGCACAACATATACACATATGTGGTATTATATTAGTTATTGACATTGAGGTAGTTGATTCTTGTTCTATTACGCATATGAAATGTATCATGCATACATACCTACATGTATACACACATACCTTGCTATAGCTACATATACCCTTCATATGATGTTGCATTTGATTTTGGAGATTATGGGAACCGTATGATATTATTAAAAACGTGATTCATTTCAAAGAGCGGTTTTCCTTTGATATGCTCATATTACTGTTCTATGTTCCATACATCATATTTCATGGATTTATGCATTGAGATACGGATTTCATGTGATTTATGGATTTGAGAACCGTGGTGATATTTCAAGAAAGTATGCATTGTTTTGAAAATCCGGTTTCTCTTGATATGATATTTCGATGCGTCCACCATGAGTTTTCTCGGTTCTGAGATTTGTGTTAGATACTCGATTCGAGAAGATGGATGATCCGTTTGTGGGTTCATGGCGGACCCGGTATGGTACCCCGGGGAAAGAAACGTATGTTGTGCAGTAGACGATGAGCCTGGCAGAGGGACTACTACCTACCGGTGATAGTTTGGACCCGGCGGTTATCCGGAGGATACCGACCGGAGTCGTGAGATGGATATGGGCCGATCCGGACTGACCGAGCCCGTGGGCCGATCCGGACTGACAGAGCCCAAGTTATGTCGAATTACGTGTCGATGTTGGACACGGGTTTTCATGGTGTTTTGAGTGTCGATATTGGGCACTCGGGTTCCATGAGATTTACGGATATGAGGGCCGATCAGAGTGACGGCACCTGAGGTATTGGGATTTGGGGTGTTGTTGATGGACACCGGGATTTTCCACGATGATGATTCATTGATGATGTTATGTTTTATCCCACACTCAGGATTATTTGATATGCATTGTTTCATGTAGTAGTAGTACCCTGATGGTGTACCTTGATCATGATTGTTGCATATCCATATTGCCATACTTATGCTATCAGATTGCATGTGATAGATTATCGCTGTTCGTGCATACCTGCGATTATCTGTATGATGTTACTTACTATTCACGAGTTGGCAACTCACCCCCGTTGTGCCACAGTGTTTTGCAGGCTTGACGCACAGAGCAGTCGCGGCAAGGCTTCTTATTGTATCTTTTTCAGCGAATACCGCTACGGTTGGCTGTGAGGCCTTTTTGCTGTAGGTGGGTTTGCGGTTATCCCATTATATCCATTGTATATCTCATAATATCTAGTACTCTCCATCTACCAATTTCATGTATTGACTTAGAGACGAGTTTGTGAGGACCGATATTGTATATTTTGTGACTCTGGATGTCGTGCTCGTAAGAGCCGGCCTTTATTATGTAGTTTTACCTATTTATGTTGTTTTTATTTATATTGTCTATTTCTTCGCTACGGCGTCGTACATATGCTTGTGGTGGTTGTTTCCGCCTTTGGGAATGATTTGCTCCCGTTTGGGGATGCTTTATTTATATCCTGTGTTTGTACCCGTTTCGGGGCTAGTTTTTACAAAGGAGGTGCTGTCGAAATTTTTAAGAAAATAAACCTAAGATTTAAGATTTTTACTTGAGATTTCCAAATGTTTTTAACAATGTTTTATCACTTAATTCTTTTTATGGTTTAGATTTCTGGGTTTTCGGCTGACTTAAATTGCGTTACGCCTGTTGACGTCACGTGGTTTAAGTGCCGGTCATGTGCCTAATTTTGGGTCGTGACAGTTATAATAACAGTCTTGCTCAAAATGCTAGTATGCTACTTGGTTTGATTCTACCTCAATATGTGCATATTTTTCTTTTAGCATATTGCTTATACATATTGATAGAGCCCTTAGGATGTTTGCTTGACTGCCAGCGTTGTGATGGAAATCACACTAGTGGGGGCTGGGTAGTTTATAAGCACATCCTTATACAGGTCCCTAGTCGTAGGATTATCAAGACGGGGCATCGATACTCCAGAGTAGACTAGTGTGTACGCTTCTCATCCCAGCATGGGAGATCGTCTGTCCCATAGCCATTAGTACGTCATACTGGAGATAGTACACAGGTGCACATTGGGTTATAAGTTATACTGGACGGACTCGTTGGGAACTACTGGTTGATATTATACCTATTGTCAGGTAGCAGTTCCCGGGTGGCATGAGTACAGGTTATTCCGTTGACTTGACATCGCTATTCGTCTCAAGTGTGTTCCCACTGCACTTAGATTACTATCCTACCACGGCTCAAACGAGTCATGCAAACAGGTAGTAGTTGGGTGTAGTCCCGAAGCACTTAGAGGAAATAATGGTTAGATAGGATTCGTCTCTCCTGGTATTGGGGGTTGATATAACGCTGTGTTCGGAAAGCCATTACACAAAGTCCCTGGCCAGGGCAAGCGAGATTTACTGGTAGGTACTCCAGAGTTTCTCAAGGTGTATTGGGCTCTACTCCGGCACGACTTATTGCGCTATTTAGGGTCTGTCGTTTACCATCCCCCTAGGCCCGATATGCGAGTATCTTAGACGAAAAGACTGAACTATATGGAGATTGTCACAGGTAAGCTTAGTAGAAGTTCGGATGAGTTTGCTCATAGGCCTTCTTATCGACAGATACTTGGGTAGCCGTTACGTGAAGCTAGTACCTATGACGGACTTGTAGTTAAACCTACTGCCAGCATACTGTCGAGTATTTATATTCTCACACAGAGGGTTTTCCTTCTTCGGGCGAAACGATGTAGAGGCCATATGGTTTTACGGCAGGGTTTCAATCACATACGTGTACTTGTACACGGATGATGTTCGGACGGATAATACTAGTGGGCTTTTGTTTAAGCTGGATCCTAGTATTATATTATTGGATTGTTATCATCTCATTGTATTCGTATTTTTCGGAATACGAATACGGGTATGTATATACGGTGAGGGCTTTCTTGTAATTTTACAAGATATGCTTCTAGAAGTGGACACCTCATTATTGGATTATCTATTTTAAAGAAAAAGATTAATGAGGTGGAAATTGGTGATACATACTTGGCATGGGGTGAAGCATGGCTCATTGAGTTATTTATTGGTATGTGATCAGTATTGAAGCATGGTGGCTATTTTCTATGAGAAAATATTCCATTCTTCAATGAGTGAAGATTTGAGCCATTCTACACATTTGAAAAACCCTAGCTCATTTTCATTCTTTCTCCAAGTTTTCTCTCCTTCTTCCTTAAAGACTCTAACCCTCACATGAGTTGTGAAACATAGAGTCTCATGAGAGAAAACACTCCATTAGATACTCTACATCACTCTAGGCTATCTAGTTTAGCGAACTAGGTACCCTAGTTACCTCGGTTTAAAGGTTGGAGCTTGAAGTACATACACTCGGGTGGACCATCTTCGACACGTGGAGGCCGATATTGCAAGCTCGATCCGTTTTTCTAGGAGCTAAAGAAGAGGAGGAGAAGAAGAAGACCCGAAGGACATGGTTCAAGGAGGTATAACACTTTTCATAGTAGCTAAACCTCCAAGTTAGTTTAGTTAGTTAAGGTTTTCATAAAGATCCTGGAGTTTAGTCGGTGTTGCGAAGCATAGAAAAATCGTTTTTTTTTTGGCTAATTCCGCCTCCCCACGAACCCGCAGGGTGCGCGACATCGATTTAAAGTGGTATCAGAGCCTACTAAACCTTAACTAGAAGTTTAAACGATGCATAGAATTACGAAGCCGAAATAACTCCGAAACATCGAAACTAGAATTCAAGTTTCTGTCGATTTTTACAGAGGCTCTAAAATTTTTTTAGACAGTTGCAGAGTGCTCTACTTGTTGTAACTAGAACACTATAGAAAATGAGACTAAGAAACTAAAATTTGGCCGGACAAAATGATGGTTTTCCCAGCCTGGACGGTTTTCTAATGGTGTTTGGTCTTGAGATTTTTTATGGTGTTCTGGAAACTTGTATTTAGGGTTTTAGGTGATTTTTGATTTTGCTAAGATTGCATATACTATTATCTTTGTGTTGGGGCAATACAGAGTATTTCGAAGTCACGGTTCTAACATCGTTTACAAGTTTCAGTTTGGATATGTATTGCGAAACGTCGACTAATTGCTATACGTCGATTAGTCGGGGTTGCACATATAAGTATCTTTGTGATGGTTTGTGTATATGGAATATTGGATCGTCGTGGATGAATAGCCGGGGGATTTCAGAAGAGTGTTTTCTTTTCTTTCATTCATGTATATTTGTAAATATGATGTAAAATTATTTTGCGGGGCACATCCGGGTTGAGGTTGTAGCCACTGTTATATTATTTCATTTACTGTTTCTTGCACTTAGGATAGACCCAAGGTAGGGTGCACAAACTACCGGATTCTTGAAGTGCCGAGTGGCCTACTCATTTTATTGAGGGAGGTTGCTTCACTTCGCGAACTTGGCGCATAGTTTGCCGCACCCGTATGGATATAGAGTGGGGTTTGGCTATTCATCACGACCGTGGAATCCGTCTTTTGTTCTGGGCTTAAAACGAAACACGGAATTTCCAGTATATCTAATATATTCATCTGTGATTTCGAATAGCTATTATTATGTGAAACGAATGGCTATATATATGATATATAATAAATGTTGCTTATATTTTGCACCCGCGGTAGTCCAGACCCCGCTCTGCCGTTAGTTAAGTAACCTAACGGTGAATGACGGGACCCCGTGGCGAATGCAAATGGCATAAGCGTACGTTGTATTTTCATTTCTTTTCTGCAATGATAGGATTAAATGATGGGACCGCATTAACATTGATTAATGCAAATAAAATAAACCTAAGCATAAATCATTGGAACAGTTTCAAAACCACTCGGTTTTCTTCAAAAATCAACCTTTAAATGCGGAGCCTAAACCACTCCTTTTAATAGCTATCATGGTTCCTTCAACTATATCAAGTTCGTTACGTTCACGGTTTTGCCAAAACCATCTATAGCCCTCCGTCATTTCAGATAGGTATTCAGTAGTATTCTAGCTATATATTTTGACCTTCGCTAAGGAATAGTGATTGGTATCTGCTGAGTATTCATCTATAGCATAGATAGATGCGTTGGTCTGGGACAGTCGTACTACTATTTTGGCCTTCGTCAAGGATATGTACGAGTGGGTTCAAATTAACCTGGACAATAACGGGTAAAACTTGACTTACGACTTATGATATGTTGGCCTTCGTCAAGGTCATAAGAGATTGGGGCAAAATTCCACATCGGGAGTTTCTAAGAAAATTGATACTTGCTAGTGTTGCATACCATTTGGAGTGTGATGATTTTGGTTGGATTCCTTCAAGGTTGTCACACGATGATATTTGGATCCCGATCCTATTGTGAGTGTCCGCTACTCTTCGGAAGATTTTTCACTAAACAATCAATGCTATAAACCAAGTAGGTGTCTAGAATGGTGTTAGCGGGGCTACGCCTCTAGGGAAAAGAGGTTATGTAATTAAGGAACTTCGTGAAAGCATTGGAAAAGCTCCCTCGAAATACCAACAGTACCCTGGCTGAAAGGTTAAGCAAGAATTATAAGAGTGAGATTAATCCTGACTAATTCTTTTTTTATGGTTTGAGGAAGGATTCGAGTAACAGTGGGAACCATCCTGTCTAGATAATTTAATAACCAATCTAAACTTGCAAGAGCATCATGCTGAGTGTTTCTTCTCTCTCTCTCTCCTAGTTGCAGCAACCACAATGACTGGACTTAGGTTGCTGCTAGATAATAATAAATTGACTAGACCAAAGTATAAAGATTGGCTAAGGAATGTTCAGATGGCCATTACCTATGACAAGCCGGGCTACCTCCTTACTACCAAAGCCCCCGCCGTCCCAGGTCTAAATTCTACGGTCCCAGATGTTGATATCCGTAAGACATAGGAAAAAGACAGTGCGAGAGCCAAGTGCCTCGTGTTAGCCTCAATGGATTATGAACACCAAAGGTAGCACGAGAAGATGGACTTAGCTTCCATCTTCCTCCATACCAAAGATTTATATGGAGAGCAATCTCGTATCACAAGATATGAGACCTCAAAGAAATTGTTTGAGGCAAGATTAGCTGCCGGGTCATCTGTTGGGGACCACGTCCTTACGATGATTAGCTATATTAAAGAGCTAGCGGACCTTGGGACCACGTTGGAGAACGATTAATATACTGACTTGATTCTACAGTCCCTCCCCTCCACCTATGCTCATTTTATCTTGAATTTCAACATTCAAGGGAAGGAAGTTTCCCTTCCAGCACTTCTCAACATGTTGAGGAGTGCTGAGGGCACCCTGCAGAAATCCAGGGAGACACCTGCACTGCTTATTGGGGAATCTTCCTCTTCTAGATCCAAGGAGAAAGCCAATGGAGAGAAAAAAAATGCCTCTACCAAGCCAATAGGCGGTGTCAGTAAGGTAGGTGTCAGTAAGGTAGAGGAAAAGGGCAGGGCAAAAGTTTGGGGCTAACAGTAGGGAAGGAGGAATGTTTCTATTGTCACGAGAAAGGGTATTGGCAGAAGGACTGCAAGGTTTGGAAAGCCAGATACTAGGATTTGAAGCACGTTGTGGTTTCGGCTTCCGGTGTGTTTATGATTGAAAACTGTCTGTCAATTAACTCTACTTTCTGGGTCCTAGATACCGGATCAGTGTTAGTTATGTATATGCCCTAGAGGCCATTATTGTACATATGATGTATATTATAGTGGATGCTTAGATATATATAGAGAGAACTTTCTTGCTCGACATGATAGTATGCTATTTGGTTGTACTTTATATTAACATGTTGATTTGTATTGGTTTACTGTCTTGCTCTCTTATGTTGATAAAGCCCTCAGGATATGTACTTGACTACTCGGACTATGATGGAGATCATACTAGTGGGGCTAGGGTAGTCAACGAGTACATCCTATAATTGTTCCTAGTCGAGGGTGTATCGAGACAGGTCATCGATACTCCAGAGTAGACAAGCATATATGCATCTTGAACCATATGATAGGCGATGGATGATCCCACATCCATTGGTGTTTAACATCAAAGATGGTATGCGGGTGCTCAGTGGAGACTGGGTACACTGAACGGACTAGCCGAGAACTCCTAGATGGTATTGTACCTATCGTCAGATAGCAGTTCTCTGGTGACACTGGTACAGGTTAATCTGTAGACCCGAGATCGTCATAGAGTCTTGTGTGATTTCAACTGTGCTTTGATTTCCACCTTACCACGTTCATGAGAACGTGCAAAACGGTGGCTTTTGGGTACAGTCCCGAATCACATGGAGGCAATGAGCGATAGGAGGGGTTTCGTCTTTCCTGGTATTGGGGGTTGATGTTGCGCTGTGTTCGATTGGCTATAACTGGAAGTCCTTGACCAGGGCTGCTATGGAGATCTACTAGTAAGTGTTATCAGTAGTTTCTCGACCCGTTATGAGCCACAAATCGGCACGACGTATCGGTTACTGGGGTCTGACGTTTACCACCCCTAGACTGGATATGCGATATATCAGACGAAGAGACCGGACTGTACGGGAGTGCTATTGATTAGATTTACAAGAGTGTGAGCAGGTTTGCTTGTTGATCTTCTGATCGCTCAATACCTAGGTGGCTGTTACATTTAGCTGACCGCTTGCACCTTGTGGGTGTTTGATATGATCATCACCTACTGCCGGCGTATTGACGAGTCTTCAAAGTCCTACACAGAGGTTTCCTGGCTCAGGCGAAACGGAGTAGGAGCACATATGAGATATGTGCGGGACCGAGAATAATGCGAGTATGTGATACCGAATTTTATTCTCACGATATGTGATATCGGCCGGGTATATGTGATATAGCCGGGTCAACGGATCAAGTATTGATTCGATGAAATAATACATGTTATATTGGTCGGTTATATGTGATATAGCTGGATTATCGGATCAAGTATTGATTCGATAATTTAATGTATAATTATATATGTGATATATTACATTACATTAACTAATATAAGCTCATTTAAGTAATTCTTTTTCTCATTTTGGATACATTGATATATATGTGATATATGTTAAATGTATTCTTTTCTTTTGTTACAAAATTATATATATGTGATATGTATAATTGTAACATGCTAGGATATAAATGCAACTAGGGTTTATGAGAGTTAAACCATGCTAGGGTTAAGATTAGGGTTAATATTTATTATTAAGTAATTCATATATTGTGGATATTTGTCATGGTCGATATTTGTTGAAGCTTGTAAAAGCTTGTAGTCTTCTTTGACTTTGTCCACTCTTTTTTTCTACCTTAAGATATTCATCAACCATACCTTTAACCATAGCTCATGGTTAAGTCTCTACAAGAGTTAAGGATGATATACTTGACCCATGGTTGCATTTCTAACCACACAACAATTATTCTCATCACTTCATCTTCTTCTTCCTCAAAAAGCTTGCTAGCTTTTTCATTTGTGATGAAATAAATTGAGGAAAAGAAAAATAAAGAGAACAAAATTCCTACTTCATCATCCTCTTCTGTACTAGCCATATAGATTAGTGTGTTAGCTTCACTAATTCTAAATTAGTGAAGAGTTAGCTTGAGTTTATGTTTTCTCAATGTAGATCGTCTTGGATTTCGAAGACTTCAAGCAAGATACATCATTCACCTCATGGAGCCTCTCTAGAGTCCGGGAGCTTGATGATCGCAGCGATGGGACCATAACTCATAGCTTATGAAGTGAAGGAACGAACTACAAAGAATCTAATCCCTCTCACTTAGATGCAAAGTTGTTTACATGCAAAGTTAACCCTAATTCTCTAGTTAACATCTTGGTTAGGGTTTCAAAGCACCCCAAAAATTTATTTATAAAATGGCATGGATGATGCCTTGCTAAACCTTGTTGTCATGCTATACATCCCTACAGTGGTATCAAAGCCAAGCTAGAGCATTAGGTGTTGTCTATACAAAGTTTAAATTCCAATCAAAACTCTTAAAACCCAAAAGGACCCCCTCTCTGGAAATTTTTCAAAAAGTTAGATTTTTTTCATGTTAAAAATACTCAGAAAATCATGCAGGGAATTCTATGGACACGTCTGAAGAACGAAACCCTAACTCGTCAATGTGACCACGGATCCGCGGCCAAAACCCTGTTTTGGCGGCGGATCCGCAGCGCCACTTGAGAGGCTTGGGTCGGGCCCTTCAGCTGTAAGTCCGTAGGTGCTGTAGTATGTCTCTGGTTGATTTTAACTGTGCTCAAGTGTTGAGCTCTCTGGGTATTTTGGGAATTCGTTTATTCGATCGAATTTTTTAACGTCGTCTAGATTTCTGTAACGAGATACAATAATTAGAATCTACAAATTAGTTTGTTGCGTGTAAATCTAACATTTCGGTCTCGGGTGTAATTGGACATCTTGTTGAATTATCCGACTTATTTTGAAAAGTGTTTTCATGGGTGAGACCTAAATGCGAGCTTTACATTATTAGGCATGAAATCTTGGATATGAGATATCCCGGGTTTATGATGTCTAAGGGCAGTAATGATTCCAATTGTTGTAGCTTTTCATTTTCTTTTCTCCGACCGTAAGTGTAATATGTGGTGTATCGCCGATTTCGTTGCTATACATCAACGACAATTGGGATACACATATTTACTTACGTTGATGGCATGTGATGTTATGTGTTGCTGTGATATGTTATATTGGATCGTCGTGTTTTGAATAGCCGGGGGTTTTATGTGAGATGAGAGTTTTTCATTTTCATTCATGTAAAATTCATTGTATGTAATATTCTTTCATTGGAGCACTTCCGGGTTGAGGATGATGTCACCATTTGTATATTATTTACTTTTCCGCATTAGGATAGACCCAAGGAGGATAGCAAAAACAACCGGGTTCTAGGGTACAGTGGGAGACCAACTCGAGGAGTCGAGTCCGGGTCTTCTAACTATAGAATTGGTAGGGTTGCTTGCCGCTCTCGTATGGGTCTAGGGATGTGGGTTTGGGTATTCATCGCGACCGTGGAATCCGTGTTTTATACAGGCTTAAAATAAAGTACGGACCTCCTAGTATAACCAATATTTCATATGTTATCTTCTGCTGCTGATATTCTATGATGTGATCATTGTGGATTCTGAAACGAATGGATAAATATTATATATGAGATACATAGTAGATGTTGCTTATGTTTTTCACCTGCGCTAGTCCCGTCCCGGTATGCCATTAGTTAAGTAACCTAACGGTGCATAACGGAACATTGAGGCGAATGTGGACGGTATAAGCGTACGTTGTATTTCTATTTCTTCTGTGATGCTTAGAAACCATAAATGATGGGAATTCATTAATTAGATAAATGAAAGAAAAAGAAACCTAAAAGATGTTGTAGAATCAAATTTGTAAAAAAGGTAGCTCTAGTTTTTTGCTTTGCATAGAGATATTCCTTGTAGAATATCCAGCACCTTATTCGATAAGGAAAAAGCCGATATCCCTTCACTGGGAGTGATCTCTTTAGCGAAACTAGCAGATGCTACAATTCACTCGGTTTTGTTTTTTATTGCTTCTATAGTTTTTTCTTTGCATAGCGGTATTTGTGAAATATCCTGCACCTTATTCGATAAGGAAAGAGCCGAGATCCCTTCACTGGGAGTGATCTCTTTAACGGAACTAGTAAAAGCCTAAAAACCACTCCTTTTTCAAAAAATCACTTGTTTCTACAACGATATCAAGTTCATTGTGCTCATGGTTTTCTTAAAAATATGCGTAGCCCTCCATCATTTCAGATAAGTACTGTTTAGTATTCGTGCTACGGTAGTTTGGCATGCGTCAAGGCGTAGTGTACGGTAGCTAATTAGTACTTATCTGTAGCATGAGATACGATTGGATTAGGGTATTTGTACGGCGTTGTTTGGCATGGATCAAGGGTCGTACGGGTTGATTTAAGTCAATCAGGAAATGCACGGGTTGAACTTGACTAGCGGACTATGGGTTGTTTGGCATGCGTCAAGGTCGTAGGACGCTAGGGGTAAAAAGCATTATCGGGAATTTCAAGTGTTGAAATTTGCAATGAGATTGCATACCTTCTATGAGATAGTTGGATCCCGATACCTACTGCGAGTAAGAGTTACTCCTAGGAGAGTCTTACACATGACAATTATCCGATCAAGTAGGTGTCTAGAAAGGTGTTAACGGGGTTATGCCTCTGGGAAAATGAGGTTTATTCTAATTAGGTCCGTGCGAAAGCACAGGAAACCTCCCTCAAAGTACCACACTGGCCTGGCCGAAAGATTGGCGAACTTGTAAGGTGTAATTAATCCCGGCTAGTCTTACCTTTTAAGGTTTGAAGGAAGATTTGATAAAAACAGTGGGAGCCATCCTGATTAGATAAGATAATAACCAATCTAATCTTCCAAGAGCATACACTAAAGTGTTTTCTTCTCTCTCTTTCCAGGTAGCGACCATGTCAGGCCTTAATCAAGATAAAAATATGGATGTATTGACCGAACCCGCTTGTTATACTGGATAGGGGAACGTTGGTTCCGTTCTGTCTTATAACTGTTATAAGACTGAATAGGAAATAGGGGAATATCCGAATTCTCACGCCGCCCAAACGAAGAATAAGCATATTGATGCATCTTCTTCGGGTGTGTTAGTTATCGAGAACTGTTTCTCAGTTCAGTTTACGTCCTGGGTATTAGATACGGGATCGAGATCCAACATATGTATTATGTTACATGGGCTAAAGAAAGGTAGAGAACTGGGAGAGGGTGATCATTCCGTAAGAGTAGAGAATGGTGCAGATTTTGCAGCCAAAGCAGTTGGCGAATATCACCTTGTATTACCAAATGGCAATACATTGATTCTGAACGAATGCTATTATATTCCGACACTGATATGCAATCTTATATCAGTTTCTTTATTAAGTAAAGATGGATATAATTTTGTAGTACAGGATAATGTTATGAACATCTTCCTAGATCAAAAGTTGATTGGATCAGGCTCGTTAAATAATGGCATATACGTTCTAAATCAAACTACAGTTCTTAATGTACAGAACACACACAAGAGGAAGAGTTTAGAAATGAACGAATCCTTCTTGTGGCATTGTAGACTAGGTCATATCAAGGCGACACGACTAGCTAAGTTACATAAGGATGGATAATTGAATCCGTTCGAATTATCATCTTATGAAACTTGCCATTCATGTCTCAAAGGAAAGGTGACCAAAACTCCGTTTAGTGGACACGGAGAAAGAGTTATGGAACTCTTGGGACTGATAAATAGTGATTTATGCGGTCCCATGTCTACACATGTCAGGAATGGTTCTTCGTACTTTATTACATTCACTGACGATCTCTCAAGATACGGACATGTATTCCTGTTGAAACACAAGTCTGAAGCTTTTGAGAAATTCAAAGAATATAAGAACGAAGTCGAGAACCAAACGGGTAAAAGTATTAAGATCCTTTGATCTGATCGAGGAGGAGAATACTTGAGCAATGAGTTCCTGGACTATTTAAAAGAGAATGAGATTCTCTCTCAGCTTACTCCTCCTTATACACCACAAGACAACGGTGTATCGGAACGGAGGAATCACACCCTATTAGATATGGTGCGCTCTATGATGAGCACCGCTAAGTTGCCTATTTCTTTTTGGGTATATGCACTAGAGACAGCTGCAGACCTATTGAATACGGTTCCCACCAAATCTGTGCCTACCACTCCATATGAGATATGGAAAGGAAAGAGACCATACCATAATTATGTTAAGATATAGGGTTGTCCAGCATATGTGAAAACACAAAATCCGGACAAGCTCAAGGCAAGGTCAGTTCTGTGCAAGTTTATAGGATATCCCAAGCATTCGCAAGGGTATATCTTCTACCACTACAAGGAACAAAAGGTGTTTGTTTCTCGACATGCCACATTCTTAGAAAAAAGGGTTTTCTTATGAAACAAATAAGTAGCAAAGAGGTAGAACTGGAAGAAGTTCCAGCAGCACAGGATTCAACTGACGATTTGGTGGAACCAGAGGATTCGATAGTTCCCAACGAACCTCAGCCTCTCCGCCGATCTAGTAGGGTTCCTCATCCACCTGAGAGATACTATGGTTTTCTCATAGATGGTGGGAGCGAGAATTGCATCATGGAAAATGATGACCCGACTAGTTTCGAGCAGGCCATCATGAGTGGGGACTCTGTGAAATGGCTGGATGCAATGCGATCTGAGATGGAATCCATATACACCAACAAAGTATGGACTTTGGAAGTTGCTCCTGAAGGGGTGAAACCCATTGGGAGCAAATGGAACTTTAAGAAGAAACTTGGTATAGATGGAAAAGTTGAGTCTTTCAAAGCTAGACTTGTTCCAAAGGGTTTTCGTCAACGACCAGGTGTGGATTATGACAAAACCTTTTCTCCAGTGGCTTTGCTTATGTCCATCCGGATCTTTCTTGCCATTGCTGCATACCATGACTACGAAATCTGGCAAATGGATGTTAAGACCGCCTTTCTAAATGGTGATTTAGAGGAGTGCGTGCACATGACTCAGCCGGAGAGCTTCATAGACAGTGGGAGCAGCGGAAAGGTGTGCAAGCTGCGTAAATTCATCTACGGGTTAAAGCAGGCATCGCAGAGTTGGAACATCTGTTTTGATGTTGTAGTCAAAGAGTTTGACTTCATCAAGAACGTAGATGAACCTTGTATATACAAGAAGGTGGCAGAGAGTAAGGTTGTCTTGCTCGTATTGTACGTGGATGACATACTCTTGATAGGAAATGATGTTCCTATGCTGCACTCAGTCAAGCTCTTCTTATCACATAGATTCTCAATGAAAGATCTAGGTGATGCCTCCTGCATTTTGGGGATTAAGATCTATAGAGATAGATCTAAACGGATATTGGGATTGTCCCAATCCAGGTACATTGACACCATACTAAAGAGGTTTAGTATGGAAGAATCCAAGCGTGGGATTTACCCACAATCTTAGGACTCACTCTCTCCAAAGAGATGTCTCCCAAGACTGATTTGGAAAGAGCTCGCATGCAAGGGATACCCTATGCTTCGGCAGTAGGCTCTATCATGTACGCGATGCTATGTACCAGACCCGATGTAGCATACTCACTAAGTGTAGTGAGTAGGTATCAAGTAGATCCTGGAGAGAGTCCCCGGACAGCTGTGAAGAACATTCTCAAGTACTTGAGAAGGACCAAAGAAATGTTCTTGGTGTATGGTAACGGAAAACTCCAGGTGGAGTCCTTTACCGTTTCGAGCTTACAAAGTGATAAGGACGACTCTAAGTTGCACTCGGGATTTGTCTTTACCCTCAATGGAGGGGCGGTCTGTTAGATGATTTCCAAACAGGAAACCATGGCAGACTCGATGATGGAGGCTGAATACATCGCTGCCAACGATGCTGCCAAAGAGGCTGTTTGGATGAAGAAGTTCATAACTGAACTTGGAGTGGTTCTGTCCATTGAGCATCCAATACATTTGTATTATGATAACAATAGAGCTGTGGCTTTGGCCAAGGAACCCAGGTCCCATCAGAGATCCAGGCATATTCTGAGGCGGTATCACCTGATCCGGGAGATAGTTGATCGCCGGGAGATCGAGCATAAGAGAGTTGACATGAAGGACAACACTGCGGATCCACTAACGAAGGCCATACCCCAGATACACTTTGAGAGACTCTTCGGGTTGTTGGGTATGAGATACTACAACAGCTGGCCTTAGTGCAAGTGGGAGATTGTTAGTTATGTATATGCCCTAGAGGCCATTATTGTACATATGATGTATATTATAGTAGATGCTTGGATATATATAGAGAGTACTTTCTTGCTCGACATGATAGTATGCTATCTGGTTATACATTATCTTAACATGTTGACTTGTATTGGTTTACTGTCTTTCTCTCACATGTTGATAAAGCCCTTAGGATATGTACTTGACTACTAGGACAATGATAGAGATCATACTAGTGGGGCCACTGTAGTCAGCGAGTACATCCTATAATTGTTCCTAGTCGAGGGTGTATCGAGACAGGGCATCGATACTCCAGAGTAGACTAGCGTATATGCATCTTGACCCATATGATGGGCGATGGATGATGCCACTTCCATTGGTGTTTGACATCAAAGATGGTATGCGGGTGCACAGTGGAGACTGGGTACACTGAACGGACTCGCCGAGAACTTCTAGATGGTATTGTACCTATTGTCAGAAAGCAGTTCTCTGGTGACACTGGTACAGGTTAGTCTGCAGACCCGAGATCGTCATAGAGTCTTGTGTGATTCCCACTATGCTTTGATTTCCACCTTACCACGTTCACGAGAACGTGCATAACGGTGGCTTTTGGGTACAGTCCCGAATCACATGGAGGCAATGAGCGATGGGAGGGGTTTCGTCTCTCCCGGTATTGGGGGTTGATGTTGCGCTGTGTTCGATTGGCTATAACTGAAAGTCCCTGGCCAAGGCTGCTATGGAGATCTATTGGTAAGTGTTATCAGTAGTTTCTCGACCCGTTATGAGCCACACATCGGCACGACTTATCCGTTACTGGGGTATAACGTTTACCAACCCTAGACTGGATATGCGACATATCAGACGAAGAGACCGGACTATACGGGAGTGTTACTGATTTGATTCACAGGAGTGTGAGCAGGTTTGCTTTTTGATATTCTGATCGCTCAATACCCGGGTGGCTGTTATGTTTAGCTGACCGCTTGCAGCTTGTGGGTGTTTGATATGATCATCACCTACTGTCGGCGTATTAACGAGTCTTTAGAGTCCTACACAGAGGTTTCCTGGCTCAGGCGAAACGGAGTAGGAGCACATATGTGATATGTACGGGACCGAGAATTATGCGAGTATATGATACCGTATTTTATTCTCGCGATATGTGATATCGGCCGGGTATATGTGATATAGCCGGGCCATCGGATCAAGTGTTCAATCGAAGAAATGATACCTGTTATATTAGTCGTTTATATGTGATATAGCCGGATTATCGGATCAAGTTTTGATTCGATAATTTAATGTATAATTATATATGTGATATATTACATTACATTAACTAATATAAGCTCACATAAGTAATTCTTTTTCTCATTTTGGATACATTGATATATATGTGATATATGTTAAATGTATTCTTTTCTTTTGTTACAAAATTATATATATGTGATATGTATAATTGTAACATTCTAGGTTATAAATGCAGGGTTACTAGGCACTCTAACAAGGTACTACAAGGCATCAACTATGCCCGATTAAAATTTTAGCCGTGCCTAACAACCCTAAACAAGATATTTGCTAGACTATTAGGCAATCACATGCAAGTAAATAAAATTTATCACTAAGTGAATACGAAATACAAACTTTGTAGATCGATCCTTCACTTCTAAAGCTCCTTGTTGTAGTCCCTTTGCTGCGATCATGGTTCTCCCGGGCTCTTGCATGGCTTCACGAGGCGAAAGAAGCGTCCTTGCTTGAAGTCTTCGAGGCCGAAGATGATCTACGTCGAGAGAATACCAATTCAAGCTACTACTTCACTAACTAGAGAATTACTGAAGTAAACACCCTAAACTAGAGTGCTAGTCTAGTAGAGGATGGAGGAATAGGAAGTGGGTTCACTTTAGAATTTATTTTCTCACAATGTTTCTCACTTTGGATCAAACCCTAGAGAGCTTTTTAGCTCAAGGAAGAAGATGAAGAAAATCAAGAGAGAAAGATAATGATAAAGTGAGAAAGCTAATCATGGTGAGTGAGTATCATATACTAACTCATGTAGAGACATAACTATGGCTAATCCAAAATGGTTAGGTTAATAAAAATCTAAAGTAAAACAAATTTAGTGGACTTTGTCAAAGCATCCACAAGCTTCTACAAGCTTCATGCTTATGACAAAAGCTCCACTAATTTGTAATTACCTTAAATAAATATTAACCACCATTTAAAATAGAATGGTGTATATCTTGCACACCCATGAATGATGTATCAACAACCATGATACAAAAAGAAAACACATTTTAATATATATCACATATATATTAAAGTTGTGCACATGTGAGAAAAATCCTTAAGTGAGCAAATGTTAGTTAATGTAAATTAGTATATCTAATATACAATTATACACTAAATTATTAAATCAACACTTGACTTAATAATCCGGTCATATCTCATATAACCGACTAACATCCAATGTATCGACTTATCGAATCAACACTTGATTCGATAACCCGGCTATATCACATATAACCGACCGATACAAAAAGTCGCGAGAATGGAATACGGTATCACATACACGTATTATTCTCGGTCCCGCACATATCACATACGTGCTCCTATTTCGTTTTTCCTGAGCCAGTAAAACCTCTATGTAGGACTCTAAAGACTCGTCAATACGCCGGCAGTAGGTGATGATCCCATCAAGCACCCACAACCCGTCAGCGGTACTAGATGAACGTAACGGCTACCCGGGTATTGAGCGATCAGAAGATCAGCAAGCAAGCCCGCTCCAACTCCCGTAAAAGCCTGCCGGTAACACTTCCCGTACAGTCCGGTCTCCTCGTCTGATATGTCGCATATCAAGTATTAGGGTGGTAAACGTCAGACCCCAATGATCGATAAGTCGTGCTGATGTGAGGCTCATAACGGGTCGAGAAACTACTGGTAACACTTACCAGTAAATCTCTAAATCAGCCCTGGCCAGGGACTTCACTGTTATGGCCAATCGAGCGCAGCGCAACATCAACCCCCAATACCGGGAGAGACGAAACCCCTCCAATCGCTCATTGCCTCCATGTGACTCGGGACTGTACCCAAAAACCACCGTTTTTCATGCCCTCTTAGACGTGGTAAGGTGGAAATCAAAGCACAGTAGGAATCACACAAGACTTTATGACGATCTCGGGTCTACAGACTAACCTGCACAAGTGTCACCAGAGAACTGCCATCTGACGTGAGGTATAATACCATCTGGGAGTTCTCGGCGAGTCCGTCCAGTGTACCCAGTCTCTACTGAGCACCCGTATACCATCTCTGATGTCAAACACCAATGGATATGGGATCATCCATCGCCCATCTCATCGGTCGAGAAGCGTATACACTAGTTTACTCTGGTATATTGATGCCCCGTCTCGATATACTCACGACTAGGGACATTAAAGGATGTACTTATGGACTACCATGGCCCCACTAGTATGATCTCATCATAGTCCTGGTAGTCAAGTACACATCCTAAGGGCTTTACCAACATGTAGCTATCAGACAGTATCAAGAGACAAGTATACATGTTAAGATAAAGAGCAACCAGATAGCATACTATCATATCGAGCAAGAAAGTCCTCTCTATATATGTCCAAGCATCCAATATAATATACATCATCTGTACAATACTGGCCTCTAGGGCATACATATAACTAACAATCTCCCACTTGCACTAGGGCCAGCTACTGTAGTATCGCATACCAAGCATCCCGAAGAGTCTTTCAAACTGTATCTGGGGAATGGCCTTCGTGAGTGGATCCGCAGTGTTTTTCTTTGTATCAACCCCCCTGACCTCGATCTCCCAGCGATCTACTATCTCCCGGATCAGGTGATACCGCCTCAGAATATGCCTGGATCGCTGATGGGACCTGGGTTCCTTGTCCAAAGCCACTGCTCCATTGTTATCACAATACAAAGGTATTGGATGCTCAATGGATGGAACCACTCCAAGTTCAGTAATGAACTTCTTGATCCAAACAGTCTCTTTGGCAGCATCGTTGGCAGCGATGTATTCAGCTTCCATCGTCGAGTCTGCCATGGTTTCCTGCTTGGAACTCTTCCAGCTAACCGTCCCTCCGTAAAAGGGTAAAGACAAATCCCGAGTGCGACTTAGAGTCGTCCTTATCACTCTGGAAGCTCGAATCGGTAAAGGACTCCACTTGGAGTTCTCCGTTACCATACACCAAGAGCATCTCTTTAGTACTTGAGAATGCTCTTCACAGCTGTCCAGCGACTCTCTCCAGGATCAGCTTGATACCTACTCACTACACTTAGTGAGTATGCTACATCGGGTCTGGTACATAGCATCGCGTACATGATAGAGCCTACAGCCGAAGCATAGGGTATCCCTTGCATGCGAGCTCTCTCCAAATCAGTCTTGGGAGACATCTCTTTTGAGAGAGTGAGTCCAGAGATCATGGGTAAGTTCCCATGCTTGGATTCTTCCATACTAAACCTCTTTAGTATGGTGTCAATGTACCTGGATTAGGACAATCCTAATATCCTTTTAGATCTATCTCTATAGATCATAATTCCCAGTATGCAGGAGGCATCACCTAGATCTTTCATTGAGAATCTTTGTGATAAGAAGAGCTTGACCGATTGCAGCATAGGAATGTCATTTCCTATCAAGAGTATGTCGTCCACGTACTATACGAGGAAGACAACCTTACTCTCTGCCACCTTCTTGTAGATACAAGGTTCATCTACGTTTTTGACGAAATCAAACTCTTTGATAACGACGTCAAAGCAGATGTTCCAACTCCGCGATGCTTGCTTTAATCCATAAATGGATTTAAGCAGCTTGCACACCTTCCCGCTGCTCCCATTAGCTACGAAGCCCTCTGGCTGAGTCATGTACACGCTCTCTTCTAAATCACCGTTTAAATCACCGTTTAGAAAGGCGGTCTTAACATCCATTTGCCAGATTTCGTAGTCATGATATGCAGCGATGGCAAGCATGATCCGTATGGATTTAAGTATAGCCACTGGAGAAAAGGTTTCGTCATAGTCCACACCTGGGCTTTGACGAAAACCCTTTGCAACAAGTCTAGCTTTGAAAGTCTCCACTTTTCCATCTACACCAAGTTTTTTCTTGAAGATCCATTTGCTCCCTATGGGTTTTACCCCTTCAGGAGCATCTTCCAAAGTCCATACTTTATTGGTGTACATGGATTCCAGCCATTTCACTGAGTCCCCACTCGTGATGGCCTGCTCGAAGCTAGTTGGGTCATCATCCTCCATGATGCAATTCTCGCTCCCACCATCCATGAGAAAACCGTATTATCTCTCAGGTGGGTGAGGAACCCTACTAGATCGGCGGAGTGGCTGGGGTTCATCGGGAACTACCGAATCCTCTGGTTCCACCAAATCTTCTGTTGTGGTTTGTACAGCTGGAACCTCTTCCAGTTCTACCTCAGAGCCACTAATCTCTTTTGCAAGAAATTCCTTTTCTAAAATGGTGGCGTGCTGAGCAACAAACACCCTTTGTTCCTCACTGTGGTAGAAGATATACCCTCGCGAATGCTTGGGATATCCAACAAACTTACACAAAAAAGACCTTGCCTCGAGTGTGTCCGGTTTTTGTCTTTTTACATAGGCCGGGCAACCCCATATCTTAATAAAATTAAGATATGGTCTCTTCCCCTCCCATATCTCATATGGGGTGGTAGGCACAGATTTGGTAGGAACCCTATTCAGTAGATATGCTGCTGTCTCCAGTGTATAGCCCCAGAAGGAAATAGGTAACTTAGCTATGCTCATCGTAGAGCGCACAATATCTAATAGGGTGCGATTCCTCCGTTCTGATACAACGTTGTGGTTGTAGGGTTCCTAGGCACACTAATGAGGTCTCACAAGGCATCAACCATGCCAATTTCAAAAATTACAAGTGCCTACAAACCCTAATACGGATCGTTAACTAGAATTTTAGGCGAAACAAGCAACTAGTTAACAACTTAACTAAAAGAAAGAGGCTACAACCTTTGTAGATCCGGTTCTCCACTTCCTTAGCTCCACGTAAACGTCCCTCCGCTGTACAAATCGGATCTTGGACTCTAGTGTCGGCTTCATCGGAGAAATGGGCTGGCTAGGTCATCGACTTCGATGCCGAAGATGATCTGCGTCGAGGCATCACAAGATCAAGCTCCCACTTCACCAAGTCATGAAACTTGTGAAGAAAACACCCTATACTACTTGGCAAGAGGTAGAGGATGAAGAAATAAGAAGTGGGTTCACTTTAGAATTGGATTTCTCACTCTTTTCATCAAATCACCTTTGATGGTTGCAAGCTTTTTCTTCTTGAAGAAGAAGAAGAAGAAGATCATTATTATGATAAGTTAATTAAAATAGAAAAGAAAATGAATACTTATCATAATATCAACCATGGTTAGGTATAGAGAATTGACTAAGGTTAGATGAATGGTTAGGGTTAAGCATGAAGACAAAATAGTCACTTTAGTCAAAGCTTCAAGAAGCTTCAACAAGCTTCAAGTTTGAAAGCAACCATTTTGTTTTCTTTTCCCATTCCTTTTTTAATCCAAATTAAAAAGATAAATGAATGAATAAATAAATAAAAACCCTAACCATTTACTTAACCAAGGTTTAATTCTTTACACAAACCCTAACAATCATGTATCATCAAACATGATACAATCAAGTGCACAAAAATATATCACATATACAATGTGCACATCAAGTGAGAAAATCCTTTTAAAGTGAACCAATACTAGTTAATGCAAAGTAATATATCAAATATATAATTATGCATTAAATCATTAAATCAATACTTGATTTAACGACCCGGTCATATCGCATATAACCGACTAATATCCAATGTATCGGCTTATCGAATCAATCCTTGATTCGATAACTAGGTTATATTGTAGGGTTCCCAGGCACGCTAATGAGGTCTCACAAGGCATCAACCATGCCAATTTCAAATTTTACAAGTGCCTACAAACCCTAATACGGATCGTTAACTAGATATATAGGCGATGCAAGCATGTAAACTAATTAAATGCTAAAGGAAAGGGGCTACAACCTTTGTAGATCCTGTCCACCACTTCCTAAGCTCCGCGATGATGTCCCTCCGCTGTCCAAATCAGATTCCGGACTCTAGCATCGGCTTCATCGAAGAAATGGGCGGGCTTGGTCGTCGGCTTCGATGCCGAAGATGATCTACGTCGAGGCATCAATAGATCAAGCTCCCACTTCACCAAGTCATGAAACTTGTGAAGAAAACACCCTATACTACTTGGCAAGAGGTAGAGGATGAAGAAATAGGAAGTGGGTTCACTTTAGAATTGGATTTCTCACTCATTTTCACTAGTTGCCATTGATGGTAGCTAGGTTTTCTTCATGTTGAAGATGAAGAAGAAGAAGAAGAAGAAGAAGAAAAGATATATGATAAGTGTTGAATAATAATTGAAAAAGAATTGATTCTTATCATATTCTATCCTTAGTTAAGTGTAGAGAATAGACCATGGTTAGTTATGATGGTTAGGGTTAAGCAAGAGACAAGAATGGTGGACTAGGTCAAAGCTTCATGAAGCTTCAACAAAACTACAAATAAAGCCACCATTCTTTTCTTATCTTTTCCAAAATGAATAAACAAATAAATAAATGAATAAGAAAAACCCTAACCATCAACTTATCCATGGTTTAATTCTTTACACTTAACCAAATAAGCATGTATCATCAAACATGATACAATCATGTGCACAAAAGTATATCACATATACAACTTGCACAATTCAAGTGAGAAACTCCATTTAAAGTGAACCAATACTAGTTAATGTAAAGTAATATATCAAATATATAATTCTACATTAAATCATTAAATCAACACTTGATTTAACGATCCGGTCATATCGCATATAACCGACTAGTATCATATGTATCGGATTATCGAATCAATGCTTGATTCGATAACTAGGTTATATCGCATATAACCAATCGATACATTCATCGCGAGAATGAAACACGATATCACATATTCGCATTATTCTCGGTCCTGCACATATCTCATATGCGCTCGTATTTCGTTTCGCTTGAGCCAGGAAACCTCTGTATAGGACTCTAAAGACTCATCAATACGCCGGCAGCTGGTGATGATCATATCAAACACCCACAAGCCACAAGCGGTCTGCTAAACTAACGGCCACCCGGGTATTGAGCGATCAGAAGATCGACGAGCAAGCCCGCTCACACTCTTGTGAATCCAACCAGTAACAATTACCGTACAGTCCGGTCTGTTCGTCTGATATGTCGCATATCTCGCCTAGGGGTGGTAAACGTCAGACCCCAGTAGCTCGATAAGTCATGCCGACGTGAGGTCCATAACAATCGTGAAACTACTTATAACTCTTACCAGTATATCACTGCAACCCTGGCCAGGGATTTCCTGTTATGGCCAGTCGAGCATAGCGCAACATCAACCCCCAATATCGGGAGAGACGAATCCCCTCCTATCGCTCATTGCCTCCATGTGAATCGGGACTGTACCCAAAAACCACCTGTTTGCACGACTCAGTAGAGCCGTGGTAGGGTGGAAATCAAAGCACAGTAGGAGACACACAAGACTCTATGACGATCTCGGGTCAACAGACTAAGCTGTACCAGTGTCACCAGAGAACTGCCATCTGACGTGAGGTATCATACCATCTGGGAGTTCTCGGCGAGTCCGTTCAGTGTACTCAGTCTCCACTGAGCACCCGCATACCATCTCCGATGTCAAACACCAATGGATATGGGATCATCCATCGCCCATCACATGGGTCGAGAAGATATACGCTAGTCTACTCTGGAATATCGATGCCCCGTCTCGATATTCCCACGACTAGGAACATTGAAGGATGTACTCATTGACTACCCAGACCCCACTAGTATGATATGCATCATAGTCCTGGAAGTCGAGTACACATCCTAAGGGCTTTATCAACATGTAACAGAGAGACAGAAAGTATACATGTTAAGATAAAGAGTAACCAGATAGCATACTATCATGTCGAGCAAGAAAGTCCTACCTATATATGTCCCAGCATCCACTACAATATACATCCAATGTACAGTAATGGCCTCTAGGGCATACATATAACTAACAATCTCCCACTTGCACTAGGGCCATCTGTAGCAGTGGTTGCAGTATCACATACTCAACCATCCCCTGAAAGTCTCTCTCTGGGAAAAGGCCTTTGTGAGTGGATCCGCCGTGTTGTCCTCTGAGTCTACTCTCCTAACCTCGATCACCCTAGAGATCATCTATCTCCATGATCAGGTGATGCTGCCTCAGAATATGTCTGGGTCACTGATGGGACCAGGGTTCCTAGGCCAAAGCCACAGTTCCATTGTCATACAATGGTAGGAACCTAGTTCATCTTATGAACCAATATACACCCAAACTGCCTCTTTGGTAGTATCTTTAATAGCGATGTTACCAGCCTTTATTGTCTAGTTTGCCACGGTATCTAGCTTGGAACTCTTCCAACATACCGTCCCTCCACAAAGGGTGAAGACAATGCCTGTGACTGACATTCAGTCGTCCTTATCACCCTGGAACACTTCCAGTGATTCTCCCCAGGATCGATTGATACTATCTTACTATTGCTAGTGAGAATCCTAACATCCATTTAGATCTATCTCAAAGACCCAAATCCGAGGATTTAGGAGGTATTATCTTTATCCTATAGGAGAATCCTTGTGATAAGCGGAGATTGACCGAGCGTAGCATAGGAAACTCCTTCCCTATCAAGAGTATGTTATCCACGTACTCTACGAGGATCACTACCATACTCCCTACTATCCTTTTGTATATACAAGGTCCATCTACCATTCTGATGATGTCAAACTGTTTGACTAACACATCAAAACAGATGTTCCAACTCCGCGATACCTTCTTTATCCTATAAAGAATCTTGTACACGTTTCCGCTGCTCCCACTGTCTATGAAGCCCTCTGGCTATGTACTTATAGACGTTCTCTTCTAAAACATCATTTAGAAAAGCAGTCATGGCACCCAACCGCCAGATATCGTAGTCATGGTATGTAGTCGTGGCAAGTAGGATCTGGATGGACTTAAACATAGCCACTTGAAAAGGTTTCATCATTATCCACGCCTGGTCGATGACGAAAAGCTTTAACAAGTCTAGCTTTGAAAGTCTCAACTTTTCCATCTACACCAAGTAATCTTCTCAAGATATACTTGCTCCTGATGGGGATTTAACCCTTCAGATATAGCAACCAAAGTCCATACTTTGTTGGTGTATAAGGATTCCATCTCAGATCGCTAAGCATCCAGCCATTCTTACAGAGTCCCTACTCTCGATGGCCTGCTCGAAACTAGTTGGGTCATCATCTCATGATGCATTCCTCGCTCCTACTATCATCGAGAAACCGAGGTATCTCTCAAGCGGATGAGGAACCCTACCAGATCGGCGGAGAGGCTGAGGTTCGTCGGAAACTATTGAATACTTTGGTTCTGTCAAATCATTAGCAGTTTTGTACAGCTGGAACCTTTCCAGTTCTACAGAACTGTCCTTGCCTCGATCTTGTCCGGATTTTGCTTTAGACATAGGCCGAACAATCCTAAATCTTAATTTACTTAAGAGATAGGCTCTTCCCACACCATATCTCATATGGAGTGGTAGGCACTAATTTGATTCGAACCCTATTCAATAGGTATGCAACTTCATGAGTGCATAACTCCCTAATAGGAAACTCAGTAGTACTTATCATAGAGCGCACCATATCATATAGGGTGTGATTGCTCCGCCCCGATATACTATCGTGCTATGGTGTATACGGAGGAGTAGTGCTGAGAGAGAATCTCATTCTCCTTTAGAATAGTCCAGGAATTCCATGCACAAGTATTCTCCTCCCTGATCTCATCATAGGATATAATACTTATACTTGTACTTTGGTTCTCTACTTCTAACTTATATTCTGTGAATATCTCAAAAGATTCGGGCCTATGTTTCAACAGGAACATATGTCTGAATCTTGAGAGATTTTCAGAGAACGTAATGAAGTATAAAGAACCGGTTCTGGCATGTGTAGACAGGAGACCTTACATACATCATCATGTATCAGTCCCAAGAGTTCATTAACTCTTTCTCTGTTTCCAACAAACAGGGCTATGGTCATCTTATCTCTGTGACATGACTGGCAAGTTTCACAAGATGTAAATTCAAACTGATTTAAATATGCATCTAAAATATAACTTCAGCCAGTCGGGTCGCATTGATGTGACCTAGTCTACAATGCCTCAAGAAGGATCCGTTCATTTCTGAACTCTTCCTCTTGTGTGTGTTCTGTATACTAGGAACCGTAGTTTGATTTAGAACATCAATGCTTTTAGATAACGTGCCTGAATCAATCAACTTTTGATATAGGAAATGTTCAAAACATTATCCAACAATACAAAATTTTATCATTTCTTTACTTTTAAAGAGACTGATATGATTTTGTATATCAGGTTCGGTATCTAATAACATTCGTTCAGAATCAATGTATTGGTAATACAGGGGGACAGTGACCAACAGACTTGGCTGCAACACTTGCCCCGTTTTCTGTCTCATGAAACTTATCACCCGTTCTCAGTTTTTCTACCCTTTTGTAGCCCTATGTAACATGATTACATATTTGGGATCCTGATCCGGTATCAGATACCCAGGATGCAGAGGATACTGAGAAACAGTTATGTATAATGAACACACCCGAAGGAGATGCATCTCATGCACTTTCTTCGTTTGGGCCGCATGGGAATCCTGGTATTCCCCTATTTCCTGCTCTGTCTTATAACAATTATAAGTTGGAGCGGGACCAACGTTCCCCAGCTCAGTATAACAAGCGGGTTCGGTCAATACATCCATATTATTATCTTGATTAAGGCGTGATATGGTCGCTACCTGGCGAGAGAGAGAAGAAAACACTCTGTGTGCGCTTTTGCAAGATTAGATTGGTTATATATTTTATCTAATCAGGATGGCTCCCACTGTTTTTATCAAATCTTCCTTCAAACCTTAAAAGGAAAGACTAGCCGGGATTAATTACACTCTACAAGTTCGCCAATCTTTCAGCCAGGCCAGTGTCGGTACTTTGAGGGAGGTTCCCCGTGCTTTCGCACGGACCTAATTACAGTAAACCTCGTTTTCCCAGAGGCGTAACCCCGTTGACACCTTTCTAGACACCTACTTGATCGGCTAATTGTAAAGTGCAAAACTCTCCCAGGAGTAACAATTACTCGCAGTGGGTATCGGGATCCAACTATCACATAGAAGGTATGCAATCTCATTGCAAATTTCAACACTTGAAACTCCCGATAAAGATTTTTACCCCTAGCACTTATGACCTTAATTATGGTCAACAAATCATAGGCACTAGTCATGTTCTACCCGTCATTTCGTGATTAATTAGACCCACCCACATGACCCTTAACTAAGGTCAACAAAGTCACGCGACTGTCCTAACTAATCGCATCATATGCGGTGTAGGAAGACATCACTTAGCTACCGTACACTGTGCCTTAACTAAGGTCAACAAACACAGCACGAATACTAAGTACTCTACTTCCGAAAATGACGGAGGGTTGCGAATGGTTTTTGTGAAAACCTTTAACGCTTTGAACTTGATCTCGTTGCGGAATCAAATGGTTTTTAAATGGAATGTTTTTGAGGCTTTTCTAGTTTTGCTAAAGGGGTCACTCCCGGTGAAGGCATCGTCGGCCCTTTCCTCGTCGAATGAGGTGCGGGATATATCATATATATCACTGTGCAAAGCATAAACTATAGAAGCTATCAAAAGACAAACCGAGGGTTGTAGCATCTGCCAGTTATTGCTAAAGGAGTCACTCCCGGTGAAGGGATCTCGGTCCTTTCCTCATCGAATAAGGTGCAGGATGTTCTATAATGAACACCACGATGCAAAGCAAGAACTGTAGCTACCAGTTTTATTTTGAAATTCGATTCCACAACATCAATTAGGTTTATTTTCTTTCATTAATCTCATTAATGAATATCCCATCATTTAAGTCCACCTAAACATCTCAGATAAATATAACGTACGCTTATGCCATCCGCATTCGCCTCGATGTCCCGTCTGCACCGTTAGGTTAGGAAACTAACGCCAGAACGAGGCAGGGCTAGCGCGGGTGTAAAACATAAGCAACGTCTATATAATATATCATATATACTATATATAATATCTATCTGAACAAATCACATGATCACATCACAGATAACGCAGCAGAAAATATCATATGAAATATTGGATATACTAGGACGTCCGTGTTTTTAATACGAGCCAGTATAAAACACGGATTCCACGGTCGTGATGAATAGCCAATCCCACACCCCTAGACCCCTACGAGAGCGGCAAGCAACCCTACCAATTCTAGGGTTAGGAGACCCGGACTCGACTCCTCGAGTTGGTCTCCCACTGGACCCTAGAACCCGGTTATTTGTGCCCTCCTCCTTGGGTCTATCCTAGTGTAGAAAAGTAAATAATAAACAAAAGGGTGACAACTTCCGCAACCTGGAAGTGCTCCAATAAAAGAATATTACATACAAGTTTTTACATGAATGAAAAAGAAAAACACTAATCTCAAATAAAAAAACCCCGGCTATTCAAACACGACGATCCAATATAACATATCCAGCAACACATAACATCACATGTTATCAACGTAAGTAAATATGCGCATCCCAATTGTCGTTGACATATAGCAACGAAACCGGCGATATCACATATTACACTTACGGTCACAGAAAAGAAAGTGTAAAACTACAACAGTTGGAATCCGCATCCTCTTTAGACATCGCATGCCTAATCAAATGAAATACTTAGACATCATATGCCTAACAATTATAAACCCCGCATTTTAGTCTCAAAATCGAAAACACTTTTCAATATCAAGTCGGGCAATTCAACAGGATTCCCGACATTCTGATCGAATGCTCGTCGCAAACTTTAGTAGGCGGCCGCACCCCCGATACCGTCGACGAAGTGCACCAAGGCGGAACACCGCTGCCGCGAGCACCCGGATGGATGCTTTCGGCGACGGGGTTCTCCTACAGTCACTTGGTCGGGGCTATGGAGTGAGGCTGTCTATTAAGTTTACCCGGCGAGTATCCGCGTACGCTACGTGATTGCGACGGACTTTTGATCACATCAAAATTCCGTAGCAACCGATCAAGTGAGACTAAAGTGCTATGTTTATAACATTCATTCAGTTATCTCATAACTACTTGTGAATTCAAATTATTGTATCACATTCCGGATAAATAGAAAATGTTAAACTTTTCGATCGAACAATCGAACACCCAAGTTTTCCCGATACAGCTCAACACATGAAATAAGTCTAAAAACATTCAGTTCGTGCCTCAGTACCAACGGTCCAGCCGTAGAAGGGTCAAGCCAACGCCTCACATATGGCACGCCGTACTGCCCCAAACCCGAAGGTTCAAAGGGCAGTTCAAGACGGTCACATAATCGAGTTAAGGTTTGTTGTCTTCTAGAGGGACCATCGCGTTACTTGCACTACTTAGAACGTCTTTAAACCATGGAAAGATCCAACACTTGGAAATTTCCCGACAGGGGAAAAGGTGGGTATTTTAATCCGGTCGAACTTTTTAACATATTCATGAATTTACCCGGAAAACACATTGACAAAATTAGACAGTCAGATCGAATCTCCGAACCCCCAATACAACCCAGAAAACTCAACTCTTGAGTTCAAATTAAAAATTCCCAGGAAAACCAGCACTAAATACTAGGAATTACTGTGTAAATATAATTGTCTGAAGAGACAAATTGGCCGCGGAACCGCCGCAATAGGCATGCTATAGCCGCGGTTCCGCCGCTCTTTAAGCGATTCAGGAGCTCGAACTTCACAGTAATTCTTAGAAATACCTGCTGATTTTTCTGCATATTTTTAATCTGGAAAAAACCCAGTTTTTTAAAAATGTACAGAGAGCCGTTTTAGTGTTAGGGTTTCGGTTCGATCGGACTTCTAACTCCGTCTGTGCATCGCCTAAGGCTCTAGCTAGGCTCTGATACCACTGTAGGGTTCCCAGGCACGCTAATGAGGTCTCACAAGGCATCAACCATGCCAATTTCAAATTTTACAAGTGCCTACAAACCCTAATACGGATCGTTAACTAGATATATAGGCGATGCAAGCATGTAAACTAATTAAATGCTAAAGGAAAGGGGCTAAAACCTTTGTAGATCCTGTCCACCACTTCCTAAGCTCCGCGATGATGTCCCTCCGCTGTCCAAATCAGATTCCGGACTCTAGCATCGGCTTCATCGAAGAAATGGGCGGGCTTGGTCGTCGGCTTCGATTCCGAAGATGATCTATGTCGAGGCATCAATAGATCAAGCTCCCACTTCACCAAGTCATGAAACTTGTGAAGAAAACACCCTATACTACTTGGCAAGAGGTAGAGGATGAAGAAATAGGAAGTGGGTTCACTTTAGAATTGGATTTCTCACTCATTTTCACTAGTTGCCATTGATGGTAGCTAGGTTTTCTTCATGTTGAAGATGAAGAAGAAGAAGAAAAGATATATGATAAGTGTTGAATAATAATTGAAAAAGAATTGATTCTTATCATATCCTATCCTTAGTTAAGTGTAGAGAATAGACCATGGTTAGTTATGATGGTTAGGGTTAAGCAAGAGACAAGAATGGTGGACTAGGTCAAAGCTTCATGAAGCTTCAACAAAACTACAAATAAAGCCACCATTCTTTTCTTATCTTTTCCAAAATGAACAAACAAACAAATAAATGAATAAGAAAAACCCTAATCATCAACTTATCCATGGTTTAATTCTTTAAACTTAACCAAATAAGCATGTATCATCAAACATGATACAATCATGTGCACAAAAGTATATCACATATACAACTTGCACAATTCAAGTGAGAAACTCCATTTAAAGTGAACCAATACAAGTTAATGTAAAGTAATATATCAAATATATAATTCTACATTAAATCATTAAATCAACACTTGATTTAACGATCCGGTCATATCGCATATAACCGACTAGTATCCTATGTATCGGCTTATCGAATCAATGCTTGATTCGATAACTAGGTTATATCGCATATAACCAATCGATACATTCATCGCGAGAATGAAACACGATATCACATACTCGCATTATTCTCGGTCCTGCACATATCTCATATGCGCTCCTATTTCGTTTCGCTTGAGCCAGGAAACCTCTGTGTAGGACTCTAAAGACTCGTCAATACGCCGTCAGCAGGTGATGATCATATCAAACACCTGTAGGGTTCCTAGGCACCCTAATGAGGTATCACAAGGCATCGATCATGCCAAATTAAAATTTTAAGGGTGCCGAGAGACCCGACTACGGATCGTCGGCTAGAAGTTTAGGCGAAAAAGTAATCTAGTTAACAGTTAACTAAGGGATACGGATATACAACCTTTGTAGATCCGTTTGTCCACCTCCATAGCTCCTTGAAGAGGTCATCTCCGCTGTACAAATCCGAAATCCGGGCTCTTGCGTCGGCTTCATCGGAGAAGAAGCGGGCTAGGTCATCGACGACGTGCCGAAGATGATCTACGTCGAGGCATCGCTAAATCAAGCTCCGACTTCACCAAGTCCAAAAACTTGTGAAGAGAACACACTCTACTACTTGGCAAGAGGTAGAGGATGAAGAAATAGGAAGTGGGTAGACTTTAGATTTGGATTTCTCACTCTTTATCATCAATCACCATTGATGAAGAAAGCTTTTTCTTCCTTGCTCATGAAGAAGAAGAAGAAAGAAATATATGATAAGTTATTTTTAAAACAATAGAAAAATCAAAACTTATCATAATGTTAACTAGAGTCAAGTGTAGAGAATGAATCATGGTTAGTGGGAATGGTTAGGGTTAAGGATGAGATAAGAATGGTTGACTTGATCAAAGTTTCATGAAGCTTCAACTAAACTCCAAATTAAGCCACCATTCTTTTCTCCTCTTTTCCAAAATGAATAAACAAATAAATAAATGAATAAATAAAGGAAATGAAACCCTAACCATTCTTTTAACCATGGTTTAATTCTTTGCACTTAACCAAGTAAACATGTATCATCAAACATGATACAATCAAATGCACAAAATCATATCGCATATGTAATGCGCACACCCGAGTGAGAAAATCCATTTAAAGTGAACCGATACTAGTTAATGCAAAGTAATATATCAAATATATAATTATGCATTAAATAATTAAATCAACACTTGATTCAATGACCCGGTCATGTCGCACACAACCGACTAGTATATAATGTATCGGCTTATCAAATCAACCTTTGATTCGATAACTAGGGTATATCGCATATAACCTAATCGATACATTCATCGCGAGAATGGAATACGGTATCACATACACGCATTATTCTCGGTCCCGCACATATCTCATATGCGCTCCTATTTCGTTTCGCTTGAGCCAGGAAACCTCTGTGTAGGACTCTAAAGACTCGTCAATACGCCGGCAGCGGATGATGATCATATCAAACATCCACAAGCCGCAAGCGGTCTGCTAAACGTAACGGCCACCCGGGTATTGAGCGATCTGGAGATCGACGAGCAAGCCCGCTCACACTCCAGTGAATCCGACCAGTAACACTACCGTACAGTCCGGTCTGATCGTCTGATATGTCGCATATCTCGCCTAGGGGTGGTAAACGTCAGACCCCAATAGCTCAATAAGTCGTGTCGATATGAGGTCTATAACTGTTCGAGAAACTGCTGGTAACACTTACCAGTAAATCTCAGCAACCCTGGCCAGGGATTTCCTGTTATAGCCAATCGAACACAGCGCAACATCAACCCCCTATACCGGGAGAGACGAATCCCCTCCTATCGCTCATTGCCTCCAAGTGACTCGGGACTGTACCCAAAAACTACCGTTTTGCACGCCCTCTTGGACGTGGTAAGATGGAAATCAAAGCACAGTGGGAACCACACAAGACTCTATGACGATCTCGGGTCAACAGACTACTCTGTACCAGTGTCACCAGAGAACTGCCATCTGACGTGAGGTATAATACCATCTGGGAGTTCTCGGCGAGTCCGTCCAGTGTACCCAGTCTCTACTGAGCACCCGTATATCATCTCTGATGTCAAACACCAATGGATATGGGATCATCCATCGCCCATCTGTATGGGTCGAGAAGGTATACGCTAGTCTACTCTGGTATATCGATGCCCCGTCTCGATACACCCTCGACTAGGGACTTTGAAGGATGTACTTATGGACTACCATGTCCCCACTAGTATGATCCGCATCATAGTCCAGGTAGTCTAGTACAGATCCTAAGGGCTTTACCAACATGTAACAGAGAGACAATTAGCATACACGTTAAGGTAAAGATCAACCAGATAGCATACTATCATGTCGAGCAAGAAAGTCCTCCCTATATACGTCCCAGCATCCACTACAATATACATCCTATGTACAGTAATGGCCTGTAGGGCATACATATAACTAACAATCTCCCACTTGCACTAGGGCCATCTGATAGCAGTGGTTGTAGTATCTCATACTCAACCATCCCATAAAAGTCTCTCTCTGGGAACAGGCCTTTGTGAGTGGATCCGCTGTGTTGTCCTCTGAGTCTACTCTCCAAACCTCGATCACCCTGGAGATCAACCATCTCCATGATCAAGTGATACTGCCTTAGAATATGTCTGGATCACTGATGGGACGGGCGTTCCTTGGCATAAGCCACAACTCCATTGTCACACAATGGGAGGAACTAAGTTCATCTCATGAACCAATATACACCTAGACAGCGACTTTGGTAGCATCTTAAGTAGCGATGTATCCTGCTTTTATCGTCTAGTATGTCACGGTATCTAGCTTGGAACTCTTCCAACATACCGTCCCTTTACTGAGGGTAAAGACAATGCCTATGACTGACATTCAGTCGTCTTTATCACCCTGGAACCCTTCCAGTGATTCTTCCCAGGATCGGTTGATACCGTCTCACTTCAACAAGTGAGTATCCTAACATCCAATTAGATCTATCTCATAGATCCAAAATCCAGGATTTAGTAGGTATCACTTTGATCCTATATGGAGAATCCTAGTGATAAGCGGAGATTGATCGAGCGTAGCATAGGAAACTCCTTCCCTATCAAGAGTATGTCATCCACGTACTCTACGAGGATCATCACCATACTCCCTACTACCTTTTTGTTTATACAAGGTTCATCTACCATTTTGATGATGTCAAACTCTTTGACTAATTCATCAAAACAGATGTTCCAACTCCGCGATGCCTGCTTTATCCTATAAAGCATCTTGCACACGTTTCCGCTGCTCCCACTGTCTACGAAGCCCTCTGGCTGTGTACTTATAGACGCACTCTTCTAAATCATCATTTAGAAAAGCAGTCAAGACACCCAACCACCAGAGATCGTAGTCATGGTATGCAGCCGTAGTAAGTAGGATCTGGATGGACTTAAGCATAGCCACTGGAAAAGGTTTCATCATTATCCACGCCTGGTCAATGAAGAAAACCTTTAACAAGTCTAGCTTTGAAAGTCTCAACTTTTCCATCTACACCAAATAATCTTCTCAAGATATACTTGCTCCTGATGGGGATTTAACCCTTCAGATATAGCAACCAAAGTCCATACTTTGTTGGTGTATAAGGATTCCATCTCAGATCGCTAAACATCCAGCCATTCTTACAGAGTCTTACTCCTGATGGCCAGCTCGAAGCTAGTTGGGTCATCATCTCATGATGCAATCCTCGCTCCCACTGTCATAGAGAAACCGAAGTATCTCTCAGGTGGGTGAGGAACCCTACTAGATCGGCAGAGAGGCTGAGGTTCGTTGGTATCTACTGAATCCCTTGGTTCTATTAAATCATCAGCTGCAGTTTGTATAGCTGGAACATTTCCAGTTCTACATAACAGACCTTGCCACGAGCTTGTCCGGATTTTGCTTTTAGACATAGGCCGGACAACCCCAAATCTTAACTAGCTTAAGACATGGGCTCTTCCCTTTCCATATCTCATATGGAATGGTAGGCAACTGATTTGATTGGAACCCTATTCAATAGGTATGCATCTTCTCAAGTGCATAACACCCAAAAGGAAATAGGTAGCTCAGTATTACTCATCATAGAGCATACAATATCATATAGGGTGTGATTGCTCCGCCCCGATATACCATCGTGCTATGGTGTATTCAGAGGAGTAATGCTGAGAGAGAATCTCATTCTCCTTTAGAATAGTCCAGTATTTCCGTGCTCAAGTATTCTCCTCCTTGATCTCATCAAAGGACATAATACTTATACCCGTATCGGTTCTCTACTTCTAACTTATATTCTGTGAATATCTCAAAAGGTTCGGACTTGTGTTTCAACAGGAACACATGTCTGAATCTTGAGAGATTATCAGAGAATATAATGAAGTATAAAGAACCGGTCTTGGCATGTGTAGACAGGGGACCTACATACATCAACATGTATCATCCCAAGTGTTTATTAACTCTTTCTCTGTTTCCAGTAAACGGAGCTATGGTCATCTTATCTTTGTGACATGACTAGCGAGTTTCACAAGATGTAAATTCAAACTGATTTAAATATGCATCTATGTGCAACTTAGCTAGTCGGGTCGCATTGATATGACCTAGTCTACAATACCTCAAGAAGAATTCGTTCATTTCTGAACTCTTCCTCTTGTGTGTGTTCTGTATACTAAGAACTGTAGTTTGATTTAGAACAGCAATGCTTTTAGATAACGTGCCTGAACCGATCAACTTTTGATATAGGAAATGTTCAAAACATTATCCAACAATACAAAATTATATCCTTTCTTTACTAATAAAGAGACTGATATGATTTTGTATATCAGGTTCGGTATCTAACAACATTCGTTCAGAATCAATGTATTGGTAATACAGGGTGACAGTGACCAACAGACTTGGCTGCAACACTTGCCCCGTTTTCTGCCTCATGAAACTTATCACCCGTTCTCAGTTCTCTACCTATCTGTAGCCCTATGTAACAGATTACATATCTGGGATCCTGATCCGGTATCATATACCTAGGATGTAGAGGATACAGAGAAACAGTTCTGTATAATGAACACACCCGAAGATGATGCATCAGCATGCACTCTCTTCGTTTGGGCTGCACGGGAATTCTGGTAATCCCCAATTTCCTGCTCTGTCTTATAACAATTATAAGTTGGAGCGGGACCAACGTTCCCCAGCTCAGTATAACAAGCGGGTTCGGTCAATAATCCGTATTATTATCTTGATTAAGGCGTGATATGGTCGCTACCTGGAGAGAGCGAGAAGAAAACACTCAGCGTGCGCTCTGTCAAGAATAGATTGGTTATTATTTTATCTAATCAGGATGGCTCCCACTGCTTTTTATCAAATCTTCCTTCAAACCCTAAAAGGAAAGACTAGCCGGGATTAATTACACACTACAAGTTCGCCAATCTTTCAGCCAGGCCAGTGTCGGTACTTTGAGGGAGGTCCCCCGTGCTTTCGCACGAACCTAATTAATGTAAACCTCGTTTTCCCAGAGGCGTAACCCCGTTAACACCTTTCTAGACACCTACTTGATCGGCTAATTGTAATGTATAAAACTCTCCCAGGAGTAACACTTACTCGCAGCGGGTATCGGGATCCAACTATCTCATAGAAGGTATGCAATCTCATTGCAAATCTCAACACTTGAAATTCCCGATAATATTTTGCCCCATGCGATCTATGACCTTGACTGAGTCAACAAACCATAGACCGCAAGTAAAGTTCAACCCGTCATTTCTCGATTGAATTAAACCCACCCGCACGACCCTTGACTGAGTCAACAAGGCCGCACGACTACCCTAATCCAATCGCATCATATGCTTTGCAGATAAGCAATAACCAGCTACCGCACACTACGCCTTGACTGAGTCAACAAATGCAGCACGAATACTAACTATTACCTATCTGAAATGACGGAGGGCTACGTCAGGTTTTTAAGAAAACCTTTTGCGTAATGAACTTTATATCGTTGTAGAATCAAATGATTTTAAAATGGAGTGTTTTTGAGCCTTTTCTAGTTTTGCTAAAGGAGTCACTCCCGGTGAAGGGATCGTCGGTCCTTTCCTCGTCGAATGAGGTGCGGGATATATCATATATATCACTGTGCAAAGCAAAAAAACTTAAAAGCAATCAAAAGACAAACCGAGTGTGTAGCATCTGCCAGTTATTGCTAAAGGAGTCACTCCCGGTGAAGGGATCTCGGTCCTTTCCTCATCGAATAAGGTGCAGGATATATCACATATACCGCTGTGCAAAGCAAGAACTGTAGCTACCTGTTTTATTTTGAAATTCGATTCTACAACATCTTAGGTTTCTTTCAATTCATTAATCACATTAATGAAGCCCCATCATTTAAGTACCTAAACATCACAGATAAATACGACGTACACTTATGCCATCCGCATTCGCCTCGATGTCCCCTCGTGCACCGTTAGGTTAGGTAACTAACGACAGAGCAGGGCAGGGCTAGCGCGGGTGTAAAACATAAGTAACATTTATATAATATATCATATATACTATATACTGTATCTATCAAAGAACATCACATGATCACATCACAGATATCGCAGCAGAAGAATCATATGAAATATTGGATATACTAGGACGTCCGTGTTTTCAATACGAGCCAGTATAAAACACGGATTCCACGGTCGCGATGAATAGCCAAACCCACACCCCTAGACCCTTACGAGAGCGGCAAGCAACCCTACCAATTCTGGAGTTAGGAGACCCGGACTCGACTCCTCGAGTTGGTCTCCCACTGGACTCCAGAACCCGGTTACTTATGCCCTCCTCCTTGGGTCTATCCTAGTGCGGAAAAGTAAATAATATACAAAGGGTGACAACTTCCGCAACCTGGAAGTGCCCCAATAAAAGAATATTACATACAAGTTTTTACATGAATGAAAATGAAAAAACACTCATCTCACATAAAAACCCCCCGGCTATTCAAACACGACGATCCAATATAACATATCCAGCAACACATAACATCATATGTCATCAACGTAAGTAAATATGCGCATCCCAATTGTCGTTGACATATAGCAACGAAACCGGCGATATCACATATTACACTTACGGTCACAGAAAAGAAAGTGTAAAACTACAACAGTTGGAATCCGTAACCACCTCAGACATCACATGCCTGACCAAATGAATTCCTTAGACATCGCATGCCTAATAATTATAAACCCCGCATTTTAGTCTCATTATCGAAAACTCTTTTCAATATCAAGTTAGGTAATTCAACAAGATTCCCGACATCCTGATCGAATGCTCGTCGCAAACTTCAGTAGGCGGCCGCACCCCTGATACCGTCGATGAAGTGCACCAAGGCGGAACACCGCTACCGCGAGCACCCGAACGGATGCTTTCGGCGATGGGGTTCTCCTACAGTCACTTGGTCGGGGCTATGGCATGAGGCTGTCTATTAAGTTTACCCGGCAATAATCTGCATACGCTACGTGATTGCGACGGACTTTTGATCACATCAAAATTCCGTGGCAACCGATCAAGTGAGACTAAACTGCTATGTTTATAACATTCATTTAGTTATCTCATAACCCTTTGTGAATTCCAATTATTGTATCACATTCCAGATAATTAGAAAATGTTAAACTTTCCGATCGAACAATCGAACACCCAAGTTTTCCCGATATAGATCAACACATGAAATAAGTCTAACAACATTCAGTTCGTACCTCAGTACCAACGGTCCAGCCGTAGAAGGGTCAAGCCAACGCCTCACATGTGGCACGCCGTACTGCCCCAAACCCGAAGGTTCAAAGGGCAGTTCAAGACGGTCACATAATCGAGATAAGGTTTATTGTCTTCTAGAGGGACCATCGCGTTACTTGCACTACTTAGAACGTCGTTAAACTACGGAAAATCCAACACTTGGAAATTTCCCGACAGGGGAAAAATTGGGTATTTATATCCGGTCGAACTTTTTAACATATTCTAAAATTTATCCGGAAAGCCACACAGACAAAATTTGATACTCCGATCGAAACACCGAATCCCCAAAACAAACCCAGAAAATTCAACTCTTGAATTAATATTAAAAATTCCCAGAAAATCCAGCATAATTTAATAAGAGTTACTGTGCAAACAGTGAATGCTGATGTCACCAAGGGGCCGCTGATCCGCCGCAGAAGCCATGCTTCTGCCGCGGATCCGCCGCGAAAATTACTGTTCATGAAATAATTTTTGCATCGTAATTCTTAGATTTCCCTGCTGAATTTTTTAGCAATTTTTAATTTGGAAAAATCCCAGTTTTTGAAAAAAGGACAGAGAGCTATTTTGTGATCGGGTTTCGGGTTCGTTCGGACTTCAAATTCCGTCTAGACTTCGCCTAAGGCTCTAGCTAGGCTCTGATACCACTGTAGGGTTCCTAGGCACCCTAATGAGGTCTCACAAGGCATCGATCATGCCAAATTAAAATTTTAAGGGTGCCGAGAGACCCGACTACGGATCGTCGGCTAGAAGTTTAGGCGAAAAAGTAATCTAGTTAACAGTTAACTAAGGGATACGGATATACAACCTTTGTAGATCCGTTTGTCCACCTCCATAGCTCCATGAAGAGGTCATCTCCGCTGTACAAATCCGAAATCCGGGCTCTTGCGTCGGCTTCATCGGAGAAGAAGCGGGCTAGGTCATCGACGACGTGCCGAAGATGATCTACGTCGAGGCATCGCTAAATCAAGCTCCGACTTCACCAAGTCCAAAAACTTGTGAAGAGAACACACTCTACTACTTGGCAAGAGGTAGAGGATGAAGAAATAGGAAGTGGGTAGACTTTAGATTTGGATTTCTCACTCTTTATCATCAATCACCATTGATGAAGAAAGCTTTTTCTTCCTTGCTCATGAAGAAGAAGAAGAAAGAAATATATGATAAGTTATTTTTAAAACAATAGAAAAATCAAAACTTATCATAATGTTAACTAGAGTCAAGTGTAGAGAATGAATCATGGTTAGTGGGAATGGTTAGGGTTAAGGATGAGATAAGAATGGTTGACTTGATCAAAGTTTCATGAAGCTTCAACTAAACTCCAAATTAAGCCACCATTCTTTTCTCCTCTTTTCCAAAATGAATAAACAAATAAATAAATGAATAAATAAAGGAAATGAAACCCTAACCATTCTTTTAACCATGGTTTAATTCTTTGCACTTAACCAAGTAAACATGTATCATCAAACATGATACAATCAAATGCACAAAATCATATCGCATATGTAATGCGCACACCCGAGTGAGAAAATCCATTTAAAGTGAACCGATACTAGTTAATGCAAAGTAATATATCAAATATATAATTATGCATTAAATAATTAAATCAACACTTGATTCAATGACCCGGTCATGTCGCACACAACCGACTAGTATATAATGTATCGGCTTATCAAATCAACCTTTGATTCGATAACTAGGGTATATCGCATATAACCTAATCGATACATTCATCGCGAGAATGGAATACGGTATCACATACACGCATTATTCTCGGTCCCGCACATATCTCATATGCGCTCCTATTTCGTTTCGCTTGAGCCAGGAAACCTCTGTGTAGGACTCTAAAGACTCGTCAATACGCCGGCAGCGGATGATGATCATATCAAACATCCACAAGCCGCAAGCGGTCTGCTAAACGTAACGGCCACCCGGGTATTGAGCGATCTGGAGATCGACGAGCAAGCCCGTTCACACTCCAGTGAATCCGACCAGTAACACTACCGTACAGTCCGGTCTGATCGTCTGATATGTCGCATATCTCGCCTAGGGATGGTAAACGTCAGACCCCAATAGCTCAATAAGTCATGTCGATATGAGGTCTATAACTGTTCGAGAAACTGCTGGTAAGACTTACCAGTAAATCTCAGCAACCCTGGCCAGGGATTTCCTGTTATAGCCAATCGAACACAGCGCAACATCAACCCCCTATACCGGGAGAGACGAATCCCCTCCTATCGCTCATTGCCTCCATGTGACTCGGGACTGTACCCAAAAACTACCGTTTTGCACGCCCTCTTGGACGTGGTAAGATGGAAATCAAAGCACAGTGGGAACCACACAAGACTCTATGATGATCTCGGGTCAACAGACTACTCTGTACCAGTGTCACCAGAGAACTGCCATCTGACGTGAGGTATAATACCATCTGGGAGTTCTCGGCGAGTCCGTCCAGTGTACCCAGTCTCTACTGAGCACCCGTATATCATCTCTGATGTCAAACACCAATGGATATGGGATCATCCATCGCCCATCTGTATGGGTCGAGAAGGTATACGCTAGTCTACTCTGGTATATCGATGCCCCGTCTCGATACACCCTCGACTAGGGACTTTGAAGGATGTACTTATGGACTACCATGTCCCCACAAGTATGATCCGCATCATAGTCCAGGTAGTCAAGTACAGATCCTAAGGGCTTTACCAACATGTAACAGAGAGACAATCAGCATACACGTTAAGGTAAAGATCAACCAGATAGCATACTATCATGTCGAGCAAGAATGTCCTCCCTATATACGTCCCAGCATCCACTACAATATACATCCTATGTACAGTAATGGCCTCTAGGGCATACATATAACTAACAACACCCACAAGCCGCAAGCGGTCTGCTAAATGTAACGGCCACCCAGGTATTGAGCGATCAGAAGATCGACGAGCAAGCCCGCTCACACTCCTGTGAATCCAACCAGTAACACTTACTGTACAGTCCGGTCTGTTCGTCTGATATGTCGCATATCTCGCCTAGGGGTGGTAAACGTCAGACCCCGGTAGCTCAATAAGTCATGCCGACGTGAGGTCTTTAACAATCGTGAAACTACTGATAACTCTTACCAGTATATCACTGCAACCCTGGCCAGGGATTTCTTGTTATGGCCAGTCAAGCATAGCGCAACATCAACCCCCAATATCGGGAGAGACGAATCCCCTCCTATCGCTCATTGCCTCTATGTGAATCGGGACTGTACCCAAAAACCACCTGTTTGCACGACTCAGTAGAGCCGTGGTAGGGTAAAAATCAAAGCACAGTGGGAGACACACAAGACTCTATGACGATCTCGGGTCAACAGACTAAGCTGTACCAGTGTCACCAGAGAACTGCCATCTGACGTGAGGTATCATACTATCTGGGAGTTCTCGGCGAGTCCGTTCAGTGTACTCAGTCTCCACTGAGCACCCGCATACCATCTCCGATGTCAAACACCAATGGATATGGGATCTTCCATCGCCCATCACATGGGTCGAGAAGATATACGCTAGTCTACTCTGGAATATCGATGCCCCGTCTCTATATTCCCACGACTAGGAACATTGAAGGATGTACTCATTGACTACCCAGACCCCACCAGTATGATCTGCATCATAGTCCTGGAAGTCGAGTACACATCCTAAGGGCTTTATCAACATGTAACAGAGAGACAGAAAGTATACATGTTAAGATAAAGAGTAACCAGATAGCGTACTATCATGTCGAGCAAGAAAGTCCTACCTATATATGTCCCAGCATCCACTACAATATACATCCAATGTACAGTAATGGCCTCTAGGGCATACATATAACTAACATATATCACATACAACCATTCGATATATTCATCGCGAGAATGGAATACGGTATCACATACACGCATTATTCTCGGTCCCGCACATATCTCATATGCGCTCCTATTTCGTTTCGCTTGAGCCAGGAAATCTCTGTGTAGGACTCTAAAGACTCGTCAATACGCCGGCAGCAGGTGATGATCATATCAAACACCCACAAGCCGCAAGCGGTCTGCTAAACGTAACGGCCACCCGGGTATTGAGCGATCAGAAGATCGACGAGCAAGCCCGCTCACACTCCTGTGAGTCCAACCAGTAACACTTACCGTACAGTCCGGTCTCGTCGTCTGATATGTCGCATATCTTGCCTAGGGGTGGTAAACGTCAGACCCCAGTAGCTCGATAAGTCGTGTCGATATGAGGTCTATAACAATTCGAGAAACTACAGGTAACACTTACCAGTAAATCTCAGCAACCCTGGCCAGGGATTTCTGGTTATAGCCAATCGAACACAGCGCAACATCAACTCCCTATACCGGGAGAGGCGAATCCCCTCCTATCGCTCATTGCCTCCATGTGACTCGGGACTGTACCTAAAAACCACCGTTTTGCACGCCCTCTTAGACGTGGTAAGGTGGAAATCAAAGCACAGTGGGAACCACACAAGACTCTATGACGATCTCGGGTCAACAGACTACTCTGTACCAGTGTCACCAGAGAACTGCCATCTGACGTAAGGTATAATACCATCTGGGAGTTCTCGGCGAGTCCGTCCAGTGTACCCAGTCTCCACTAAGCACCCGTATATCATCTCTGATGTCAAACACCAATGGATATGGGATCATCCATCGCCCATCTGTATGGGTCGAGAAGGTACACGCTAGTCTACTTTGGTATATCGATGCCCCGTCTCGATACACCCACGACTAGGGACTTTGAAGGATGTACTTATGGACTACCATGTCCCCACTAGTATAATCCGCATCATAGTCCAGGTAGTCAAGTACACATCCTAAGGGCTTTACCAACATGTGACAGAGAGACAATCAGTGTACACGTTAAGGTAAAGAGCAACCAGATAGCATACTATCATATCGAGCAAGAAAGTCATCCCTATATATGTCCAAGCATCCACTACAATATACATCCTATGTATAGTAATGGCCTCTACGGCATACATATAACTAACAATCTCCCACTTGCACTAGGGCCATCTGATAGCAGTGGTTGTAGTATCTCATACTCAACCATCCCATAATAGTCTCTCTCTGGGAAAAGGCCTTTGTGAGTGGATCCGCCGTGTTATCCTCTGAGTCTACTCTCCTAACCTCGATCACCCTGGAGATCAACTATCTCCATGATCAGGTGACACTGCCTCAGAATATGTCTGGATCACTGATGGGACGGGCGTTCCTAGGCATAAGCCACAACTCCATTGTCTCACAATGGTAGGAACGAAGTTCATCTCATGAACCAATATGCACCCAGACTTCCTCTTTGGTAGCATCTTAAGTAGCGATGTATCCAGCCCTTATCGTCTAATTTGCCACGGTATCTAGCTTGGAACTCTTCCAACATACCGTCCCTCCATAGAGGGTAAAGACAATGCCTGTGACTGACATTCAGTCGTCCTTATCACCCTGGAACACTTCCAGTGATTCTCCACAGGATCGATTGATACCATCTCACTACATCTAGTGAGAATCCTAACATCCATTTAGATCTATCTCATAGATCCAAAACCCAGGATTTAGTAGGTATCACTTTGATCCTATATGGAGAATCATTGTGATAAGCGGAGATTGATCGAGCGTAGCATAGGAAACTCCTTCCCTATCAAGAGTATGTCATCCACGTCCTCTACGAGGATCACCACCATACTCCCTACTACCTTTTTGTATATACAAGGTTCGTCTACCATTTTGATGAAGTCAAACTATTTGACTACTACATCAAAACAGATGTTCCAACTCCGCGATGCCTGCTTTATCCTATAAAGCATCTTGTACACGTTTCCGCTGCTCCCACTGTTTACGAAGCCCTCTGGCTGTGTACTTATAGATGCCCTTTTCTAAAACATCATTTAGAAAAGCTGTCATGACACCCAACCACCAGATATCGTAGTCATGGTATATAGCCGTGGCAAGCAGGATCTGGATGGACTTAAGCATAGATCTTTAGAAAAGGTTTCATCATAATCCATACCTGGTCAATGATGCAAACCTTTAACAAGTCTAGCTTTGAAAGTCTCAACTTTTCCATCTACACCAAGTAATCTTCTCAAGATATACTTGCTCCTAATGGGGATTTAACCCTTCAGATATAGCAACCAAAGTCCATACTTTGTTGGTGTAGATGGATCCCATCTCAGATCGCTAAGCATCCAGCCATTCTTACAGAGTCCCTACTCTCGATGGCCTGCTCGAAACTAGTTGGGTCATCATCTCATGATGCAATCCTCGCTCCCACTGTCATAGAGAAACCGAAGTATCTCTCAGGTGGGTGAGGAACCCTACTAGATCGGCGGAGAGGCTGAGGTTCATTGGAATCTACTGAATCCTTTGGTTGTACCAAATCATCTGCTGTAGTTTTCATAGCTGGAACCTTTCCAGTTCTATATAACTAACCTTGCCTCGAGCTTGTCCGGATTTTGCTTTTAGACATAGGCCGGACAACCCCGAATCTTAACTAGCTTAAGACATGGGCTCTTCCCATACCATATCTCATATGGAATGGTAGGCTGTGATCTGATTCGAACCCTATTCAATAGGTATGCAGCTTCTCAAGTGCATAACTCCCAAAAGGAAAACAGGAAACTCAGTAGTACTCATCATAGAGCACACCATATCACATAGGGTGCTGTTGCTCCACCCCGATATACCATCGTGCTATGGTGTATACGGAGGAGTAATGCTGAGAGAGAATCTCATTTTCCTTTAGAAAAGTCCAAGAATTCCGTGCTCAAGTATTCTCTTCCTCGATCACATCAAAGGACATAATACTTATACCCGATTTTCGGTTCTCTACTTCTAACTTATATTCTATGAATATCTCAAAAGGTTCGGACTTATGTTTGAACAGGAACATATGTCTGAATCTTGAGAGATTATCAGAGAATGTAATAAAATACAAAGAACCGGTCTTGGCATGTGTAGACAGGGGACCTACATACATCAACATGTATCATCCCAAGAGTTCAATAACTCTTTCTCTGTTTTCAGTAAACAGAGCTGGTGTCATTATATCTTTGTGACATGACTGGCAAGTTTCACAAGATGTAAATTCAAACTGATTTAAATATGCATCTAGATGTAACTTCAGCTAGTCGGGTCGCATGGATATGACCTAGTCTACAATACCTCAAGAAGGATCCGTTCATTTCTGAACTCTTCCTCTTGTGTATGTTCTGTATACTCAGAACTGTAGTTTGACTTAGAACATCAATGTTTTTAGATAACGTGCCTGAACCGATCAACTTTTGATATAGGAAATTTCAAAACATTATCCAACAATACAAAATTTTATCATTTCTTTACTAATAAAGAGACTGATATGATTTTGTATATCAGGTTCGGTATCTAATAACATTCGTTCAGAATCAATGTATTGGTAATACAGGGTGACAGTGACCAACAGACTTGGCTGCAACACTTGCCCCATTTTCTGTCTCATGAAACTTATCACCCGTTCTCAGTTCTTTACCTATCTGTAGCCCATGTAATAGATTACATATGCGGGATCCTGATCCGGTATCAAATACCCAGGACGTAGAGGATACTGAGAAACAGTTCTTTGTAATGAACACACCCGAAGGAGATGCATCTCATGCACTTTCTTCGGTTGGGCGGCATAGGAATTCTGGTATTCCCCTATTTCCTGCTCTGCCTTATAACAATTATAAGTTGGAGCGGGACCAACGTTCCCCAGCTCAGTGTAACAAGCGGGTCCGGTCAATATTCCGTAGTATTATCTTGATTAAGGCGTGATATGGTCGCTACCTGGAGAGAGAGAGAAGAAAACACTCAGCGTGCGCTCTGGCAAGAATAGATTGGTTATTATTTTATCTAATCAGGATGGCTCCCACTGTTTTTATCAAATCTTCCTTCAAACCCTAAAAGGAAAGACTAGCCAGGATTAATTACACTCTACAAGTTCGCCAATCTTTCAGCCAGGCCAGTGTCGGTACTTTGAGGGAGGTCCCCCGTGCTTTCGCACGAACCTAATTACAGTAAACTTCATTTTCCCAGAGGCGTAACCCCGTTGACACCTTTCTAGACACCTACTTGATCGGCTAATTGTAATGTGTAAAACTCTCCCAGGAGTAACTCTTACTCGCAGCGGGTATCGGGATCCAACTATCTCATAGAAGGTATGCAATCTCATTGCAAATTTCAACACTTGAAATTCCCGATAATATTTTGCCCCTAGCGTGCTATGACCTTGACGCATGCTAAACAACCCATAGTCCGCTAGTCAAGTTCAACCCGTACATTTCTTGATTGAATTAAACCCACCCGCACGACCCTTGACGCATGCCAAACAACGCCGTACGAATACCCTAATCCAATCGCATCGTATGCAAGCAGATAAGCACTAGTTAGCTACCGTACACTACGCCTTGACGCATGCCAAACAACCGCAGCACGAATACTAACTAGTACTTATCTGAAATGATGGAGGGCTACGACAGGTTTTTTCTGAAAACCTATTGCGTAATGAACTTGATATCGTTGTAGAATCAAATGATTTTAAAATGGAGTGTTTTTGAGACTTTTCTAGTTTTGCTAAAGGAGTCACTCCCGGTGAAGGGATCGTCGGTCCTTTCCTCGTCGAATGAGGTGCGGGATATATCATATATATCACTGTGCAAAGCAAAAACACTTAAAAGCAATCAAAAGACAAACCGAGTGTGTAGCATCAGCCAGTTATTGCTAAAGGAGTCACTCCCGGTGAAGGGATCTCGGTCCTTTCCTTATCGAATAAGGTGCAGGATATATCACATATACCGCTGTGCAAAGCAGAAACTGTAGCTACCTGTTTTATTTTTGAAATTCGATTCTACAACATCTTTAGGTTTCTTTTACTTTCATTAATCACATTAATGAAGTCCCATCATTTAAGTACCTAAACATCACAGATAAATATGACGTACACTTATGCCATCCGCATTCGCCTCGATGTCCCCTCGTGCACCGTTAGGTTAGGTAACTAACGGCAGAGCGGGGCAGGGCTAGCGCGGGTGTAAAACATAAGTAACGCCTATATAATATATCATATATACTATATATTGTATCTATCACAGAACATCAAATGATCACATCACAGATATCGAAGCAGAAGAATCATATGAAACATTGGATATACTAGGACGTCCGTGTTTTCAATACGAGCCAGTATAAAACACGGATTCCACGGTCGTGATGAATAGCCAAACCCACACCCCTAGACCCTTACGAGAGCGGCAAGCAACCCTACCAATTCTAGAGTTAGGAGACCCGGATTCGACTCCTCGAGTTGGTCTCCCACTGGACTTCAGAACCCGGTTACTTGTGCTCCCCTCCTTGGGTCTATCCTAGTGCGGAAAAGAAAATAATATACAAAAGGTGACATCTTCTGCAACCTGGAAGTGCCCCAATAAAAGAATATTACATACAAGTTTTTACATGAATGAAAATGAAAAACACTCATCTCACATAAAACCCCCCCGGCTATTCAAACACGACGATCCAATATAACATATCCAGCAACACATAACATCACATGTCATCTACGTATGTAAATATGCGCATCCCAATTGTCGTTGACATATAGCAACGAAACCGGCGATATCACATATTACACTTACGGTCACAGAAAAGAAAGTGTAAAACTACAACAGTTGGAATCCGCAATCTCCATAGACATCGCATGCCTAATCAAATGAAATACTTAGACATCGCATGCCTAACAATTATAAACCCCGCATTTTAGTCTCATTATCGAAAACTCTTTTCAATATAAAATCGGGCAATTCAACAAGATTCCCGACATCCTGATCGAATACTCGTCGCAAACTTCAGTAGGCGGCCGCACCCCCGACGCCGTCGACAAAGTGCACCAAGGCGGAACACCGCTGCCGCGAGCACCCGAACGGATGCTTTCGGCGACGGGGTTCTCCTACAGTCACTTGGAGGGGCTATGGAGTGAGGCTGTCTATTAAGTTTACCCGGCGAGTATCCGCGTACGCTACGTGATTGCGACGGACTTTTGATCACATCAAAATTCCATGGCAACCGATCAAGTGAGACTAAACTGCTATGTTTATAACATTCATTCAGTTATCTCATAACTGCTTGTGAATTCCAATTATTGTATCACATTCCGGATAAGATAGAAAATGTTAAACTTTCCGATCGAACAATCGAACACCCAAGTTTTTCCAAAACAGCTCAACACATGAAACAAGTTTAAGAACATCCAGTTCATGCCTCAGTACCAACGGTCCAGCCGTAGAAGGGTCAAGCCAACGCCTCACATGTGGCACGCCGTACTGCCCCAAACCCTAAGGTTCAAAGGGCAGTTCAAGACGGTCACATAATCGAGTTAAGGTTTGTTGTCTTCTAGAGGGACCATCGCGTTACTTGCACTACTTAGAACGTCGTTAAACAACGGAAAAATCCAACACTTGGAAATTTCCCGACAGGGGAAAAATAGGGTATTTATATCCGGACGAACTTTTTAACATATTCAAAAATTATCCGGAAAACACCTAGACAAGATTAGACAATCCGATCGAATCTACGAACTCCCAATACAACCCAGAAAACTCAACTCTTGAGTGAGATTTAAAAATTCCCAGGAAACTCAGCAATGCAAGAAAGAAGTTACTGTGCAAAAAGTTTTGAATGAAGAGATTAAATGGCCGCGGAACCGCCGCATTAGCTATGCTAATGCCGCGGTTCCGCCGCGCAATGATCGAATCATGTTAGTTGTATGTATGCCCTAGAGGCCAGTATTGTACAGATGATGTATATTATATTGGATGCTTGGACATATATAGAGATGACTTTCTTGCTCGATATGATAGTATGCTATCTGGTTACTCTTTATCTTAACATGTACACTAGTCTCTTTATACTGTCTTTTAGTTACATGTTGGTAAAGCCCTTAGGATATCTACTTGACTACCAAGACTGTGATGCAGATCATACTAGTGGGGACATGGTAGTCCATAAGTACATCCTTCAAGGTCCCTAGTCGTGGGTGTATCGAGACAGGGCATCGATATACCAGAGTAGACTAGCGTATATGCTTCTCGACCCATGAGATGGGCGATGGATGATCCCATATCCATTGGTGTTTGACATCAGAGATGGTATACGGGTGCTCCGTGGAGACTGAGTACACTGGACGGACTCGCCCAGAACTCCCAGATGGTATTATACCTCACGTCAGATGGCAGTTCTCAGGTGACACTTGTACAGGTTAGTCTGTAGACCCGAGATCGTCATAGAGTCTTGTGTGATTCCCACTGTGCTTTGATCTCCACCTTACCACGTCCATGAGGGCGTGCAAAACGGTGGTCTTTGGGTACAGTCCCGAGTCACATGGAGGCAATGAGCGATAGGAGGGGTTTCGTCTCTCCCGGTATTGGGGGTTGATGTTGCGCAGTGCTCGATTGGCCGTAGCAGGGAAGTCCCTGGCCAGGGCTGATCAGAGATTTGCTGGTAAGTGTTACCAGTAGTTTCTCGACCCGTTACGAGCCTCACATCGGCACGACTTATCGGGTTATTGGGGTCTGACGTTTACCACCCCTAGACTTGATATGCGACATATCAGACGAAGAGACCGGACTGTACGGTAAGTGTTACTGGTCGGATTCGCAGGAGTGTGAGCGGGCTAGCTCGTCGATCTTCTGATCGCTCAATACCCGGGTGGCCGTTACGTTTAGTAGACCGCTTGCGTCTTGTGGGTGCTTGATATGATCATCATCTGCTACCGGCGTATTGACGAGTCTTTAGAGTCCTACACAGAGGTTTCCTGGTTCAAGCGAAACGAAATAGGAGCGCATATGAGATGTGTGCAGGACCGAGAATAATGCGTGTATGTGATACCGCATTTCATTCTCGCGGTATATGTTTCGATTGGTTATATTCGATATGACCTAGTTATCGAATCATTGATTCGATAAATCGATACATTGAATACTAGTCGGTTATGTGCGACATGACCGGATCATTGAATCAAATGTTGATTTAATGATTTAATGTATAATTATATATTTGATATATTACTTTGCATTAACTAGTATTGGTTCACTTTAAACGGATTTTTCTCACTTGGTGTGCACATTGTATATGTGATATGTTTTGTGTACACTTGTTTGTATCATGATTGTTGATGCATAATAACTTGGCTTTGTGTGAAGAATTGAACCATGGTTATGATAAGGGTTAGGGTTTTTGATTATTCACTTAATTATTTATCCATTATTTATTCATTTAATTAGGTGAAAGAAAACAAAAAGGGTTTCTTTTCTTCATGAAGCTTATTGAAGCTTCATGAAACTTTGACCAAAGTCATCCCTTTTGTCTTCATCCTTAACCCTAACCACTAATCTAACCTTGGTCAATTCTCTACACATAACCATGGTTTACTTTATGATAAGTATTGATTTTCCTTTTTATTTCAATGACTTATCATAACATTATCATCATCTTCTTCATCTTCTTCTTCTTCTTCAAGCTTGCTACATCAATGGCAACTTGAGTTTTAGTGAGAGAAATCCAAATCTAAAGTGAACCCACCTCCTCTTTCTTCATCCTCTACCTCTTGCCAAGTGGTTTTGGGTGTTTTCTTCACAAGTTTCACTTCTTGGTGAAGTCGGAGCTTGAACTAATGCAACCTCGACGTAGATCGTCTTTGACACGAAGCCGACGACCTTGCTCGCCCGTTTTCCGATGAAGCCGACGAACGAGTCGAGGATTCATGATGGACAGCGAGGGCATGATCACGTGGAGCTAAGGAGGTGGAATTCCGGATCTACAAAGGTTGTAGCATCTAACCTATAGTTAAATTGTTAACTAGTTTTCCGTTTCGCCTAAACATCTAGTAAACGATCCGTGTTAGGGTTTCTCGGCACCAATAATTTTTGAAATTGGCATGTTTGATGCCTTATGAGACTTCTTTAGGATGCCTAGGAACCCTACAAATCAGTGGTCCCGTTTTGTACAGTAATTCTTAGAATCTCCTGCTGAGTTTTCTGCATATTTTTAATTCTCAAAAATCCCCGATTTCAAAAAATGTACAGAGAGCATTCTTGAGTTAGGGTTTCGGTTCGATCGGACTTCTAACTCCGTCTACGCATCGCCTAAGGCTCTAGCTAGTCTCTGATACCACTGTAAGATTCCTAGGCACACTAATGAGGTCTCACAAGGCATCAACCATGCCAATTTCAAAAATTACAAGTGCCTACAAACCCTAATACGGATCGTTAACTAGAATTTTAGGCGAAACAAGCAACTAGTTAACAACTTAACTAAAAGAAAGAGGCTACAACCTTTGTAGATCCGGTTCTCCACTTCCTTAGCTCCACGTAGACGTCCCTCCGCTGTACAAATCGGATCTTGGACTCTAGTGTCGGCTTCATCGGAGAAATGGGCGGGCTAGGTCATCGACTTCGATGCCGAAGATGATCTACGTCGAGGCATCACAAGATCAAGCTCCCACTTCACCAAGTCATGAAACTTGTGAAGAAAACACCCTATACTACTTGGCAAGAGGTAGAGGATGAAGAAATAAGAAGTGGGTTCACTTTAGAATTGGATTTCTCACTCTTTTCATCAAATCACCGTTGATGGTTGCAAGCTTTTTCTTCTTGAAGAAGAAGAAGAAGAAGAAGATCATTATTATGATAAGTTAATTAAAATAGAAAAGAAAATGAATACTTATCATAATATCAACCATGGTTAGGTGTAGAGAATTGACTAAGGTTAGATGAATGGTTAGGGTTAAGCATGAAGACAAAATGGTCACTTTAGTCAAAGCTTCATGAAGCTTCAACAAGCTTCAAGTTTGAAAGCAACCATTTTGTTTTCTTTTCCCATTCCTTTTTTAATCCAAATTAAAAAGATAAATGAATGAATAAATAAATAAAAACCCTAACCATTTACTTAACCAAGGTTTAATTCTTTACACAAACCCTAGCAATCATGTATCATCAAACATGATACAATCAAGTGCACAAAAATATATCACATATACAATATGCACATCAAGTGAGAAAATCCTTTTAAAGTGAACCAATACTAGTTAATGCAAAGTAATATATCAAATATATAATTATGCATTAAATCATTAAATCAATACTTGATTTAACGACCTGGTCATATCGCATATAACCGACTAATATCCAATGTATCGGCTTATCGAATCAATCTTTGATTCGATAACTAGGTTATATCACATACAACCATTCGATACATTCATCGCGAGAATGGAATACGGTATCACATACACGCATTATTCTCGGTACCGCACATATCTCATATGCGCTCCTATTTCGTTTCGCTTGAGCCAGGAAACCTCTATGTAGGACTCTAAAGACTCGTCAATACGCCGGCAGCAGGTGATGATCATATCAAACACCAACAAGCCGCAAGTGGTCTGCTAAACGTAACGGCCACCCGGGTATTGAGCGATCAGAAGATCGACGAGCAAGCCCGCTCACACTCCTGGGAATCCAACCAGTAACACTTACCGTACAGTCCGGTCTCGTCGTCTGATACGTCGCATATCTTGCCTAGGGGTGGTAAACGTCAGACCCCAGTAGCTCGATAAGTCGTGTCGATATGAGGTCTATAACAATTCGAGAAACTACAGGTAACACTTACCAGTAAATCTCAGCAACCCTGGCCAGGGATTTCTGGTTATAGCCAATCGAACATAGCGCAACATCAACTCCCTATACCGGGAGAGACGAATCCCTTCTTATCGCTCATTGCCTCCATGTGACTCGGGACTGTACCCAAAAACCACCGTTTTGCACGCCCTCTTGGACGTGGTAAGGTGGAAATCAAAGCATAGTGGGAACCACACAAGACTGTATGACGATCTCGGGTCAACAGACTACTCTGTACCAGTGTCACCAGAGAACTGCCATCTGACGTAAGGTATAATACCATCTGGGAGTTCTCGGCGAGTCCGTACAGTGTACCCAGTCTCCACTGAGCACCCGTATATCATCTCTGATGTCAAACACCAATGGATATGGGATCATCCATCGCCCATCTGTATGGGTCGAGAAGGTACACGCTAGTCTACTCTGGTATATCGATGCCCCGTCTCGATACACCCACGACTAGGGACTTTGAAGGATGTACTTATAGACTACCATGTCCCCACTAGTATGATCCGCATCATAGTCCAGGTAGTCAAGTACACATCCTAAGGGCTTTACCAACATTTGACAGAGAGACAATCAGTGTACACGTTAAGGTAAAGAGCAACCCGATAGCATACTATCATATCGAGCAAGAAAGTCATCCCTATATATGTCCAAGCATCCACTACAATATACATCCTATGTATAGTAATGGCCTCTAGGGCATACATATAACTAACAGTGTTGTGGTGTATATGGAGGAGTTAGCTGAGAGAGAATCCCATTCTCTTTTAGGAAGTCCAGGAATTCATTTCTCAAGTATTCACCTACTCGATCAGATCGAAGGATTTTAATACTTTTCCCGGTTTGGTTCTCGACTTCTTGTTTATATTCTCTAAATTTCTCAAAAGCTTCTGATTTGTGTTTCATCAGGAACACATACCCGAATCTAGAGAGATCGTCAGTGAATGTAATGAAGTACGAAGAACCATACCTAGCATGTGTAGACATGGGATCACATACATCACTATGTATCAGTCCCAAGAGTTCAGTAACTCTTTCTCCGTCTCCCATAAATGGAGTTTTGGTCATCTTGCCTTTGAGACATGACTGGCAAGTGTCATAAGATGAAAATTCGAACGGTTTCAAATATCCATCCTTATGCAACTTAGCTAGCCGTGTCGCATTTATATGACCAAGTCTACAATGCCACAAGAATGATTCGTTCATTTCTGAACTCTTCCTCTTGTGTGTGTTTTGTACATTAAGGACTGTAGTTTGATTGAGAACATATATGCCATTAAATAACGAACCTGATCCAATCAACTTTTGATTCAGGAATATGTTCATAACATCATCCTGTACTACAAAATTATATCCTTCTTTGCTTAATAAAGAAACTGATATAAGATTGCATATCAGGGTTGGAATGTAATAGCATTCGTTCAGAACCAATGTATTACCATTTGGTAACACAAGGTGATATTCGCCAACAGCTTTGGCTGCAATATTTGCACCATTCCCTACTCTTACGGAATGATCACCCTCTCCCAGTTCCCTACCTTTACGTAGCCCATGTAACATATTACATATATAGGATCCCGATCCGGTATCTAATACCCAGGACGTAGAGTGAACTGAGAAACAGTTCTCTGTAACGAACACACCCGAAGAAAATGCATCAACATGTACTTTCTTCATACGGGTGGCATGGGAATCCTGGTATTCCCCTATATCCTGTTCAATCTTATAACTTTTATAAGAAAGAACGGAACCAACGTTCCCCAGCACAGTATAACATGCGGGTTCGGTCAATACATCCATATTATTATCTTGATTAAGGCATGATATGGTCGCTACCTGGGGAGAGAGAGAGAGAAGAAAACACTTTAGCGTATGCTCTTGCAAGATCAGATTGGTTATTATTTTATCTAATCAGGATGGCTCCCACTGTTTTTATCAAATCTTCCTTCAAACCCTAAAAGGAAAGACTAGCCGGGATTAATTACACCCTACAATTTCGCCAATCTTTCAGCCAGGCCAGTGTCGGTACTTTGAGGGAGGTTCCCCGTGCTTTCGCACGGACCTAATTAAAGTAAACCTCGGTTTCCCAGAGGCGTAACCCCGTTGACACCTTTCTAGACACCTACTTAATCGGCTAATTGTCCTGTGTAAAACTCTCCCAGGAGTAACAATTACTCGCAGTGGGTATCGGGATCCAACTATCTCATAGAAGGTATGCAATCTCATTGCAAATTTCAACACTTGAAATTCCCGATAATATTTTGCCCCAAGCATCCTATGACCTTGATGGAGGTCAACAAACCACAGGGTGCAAGTCAAGTTCAGCCCGTCATTTCTTGATTGAATCAAACCCACCCGCACCACCCTTGACGGAAGTCAACAAGGTCGTACGACTACCCTAATCCAATCTGCATCACATGCATAAGCAGATAAATACTAGTTAGCTACCGCACACTACGCCATGACGGAGGTCAACAAACGTAGCACGAATAATAAGTAGGATTTATCTGAAATGACGGAGGGCTACGACAGATTTTTCTGAAAACCTATTGCGTAATGAACTTGATATCGTTGTAGAATCGAGTGAATTTTGAAATGGAGTGATTTTGAGACTTTTATTAGTTTTGCTAAAGAGGTCACTCCTGGTGAAGGGATCTCGGCTCTTTCCTTATGGAATAAGGTGCATGATATATCATATATATCGCTATGCAAAGCAAAAACTCCAAAAGCAATAAATAACAAACCGAGTGTTGTAGCATCTGCCAGTTTTGCTAAAGAGATCACTCCCGGTGAAGGGATCTCGGCTCTTTCCTCATCAAATAAGGTGCAGGATATATCATATATATCGCTATGCAAAGAAAAAATTGTAGCTACCCCTTTTTGAAAATTTGATTCTACAACATCTTTTAGGTTTCTTTTCTTTCATTAATCATATTAATGAAGTCCCATCATTTAAGTCACCTAAACATCACAGATAAATACGACGTACACTTATGCCATCCGCATTCGCCTCGATGTCCCCTCGTGCACCGTTAGGTTAGGTAACTAAGGGCAGAGCGGGGCAGGGCGAGCGCGGGTGTAAAACATAAGTAACGTCTATTTAATATATCCTATATAATATATACAGTATCTATCACAACATATCAAATGATCACATCACAGATATCTCAGCAGAAGAAACATATGAAATATTGAATATACTAGGACGTCCGTGTTTTATTTTGAGCCTGTATAAAACACGGATTCCACGGTCGCGATGAATAGCCAAACCCACACCCCTAGACCCCTACGAGAGCGGCAAGCAACCCTTCCAATTCTTGAGTTAAGAGATCCGGACTCGACTCCTCGAGTTGGTCTCCCACTAGACTCTAGAACCCGGTTACTTATGCTCTTCTCCTTGGGTCTATCCTAGTGCGGAAAAGTAAATAATATACAAATGGTGACATCAACCTCATCCCGGAAGTGCCCCAATCAAAGAATATTACTTACATTTAATTTTACATGAATGAAAATAAAAACCCTCATCTCACATAAAACCCCCGGCTATTCAAAAACGCGACGATCCAATATAACATATCCAGCAACACATAACATCACATGTCATCAACGTAAGTAAATATGCGCATCCCAATTGTCGTTGACATGTAGCAACGAAACCGGCGATATCACATATTACACTTACGGTCGCAGAAAAGAAAGTGTAAAACTACAACATTTGGAATCCACAATCTCTTTAGACATCGTAAATCCGAAATATCACATACTTCGCATTTCATGCCTAACTATATGAATTCCACATATTGTATCACATTCCAGATAAATAGACAGTATTAAACTTTCCGATCGAATAATCAAATACCCAAGATTTCCTAAATAGCTCAATACTTGTGCGGAGTTCAAAAATTCCAGAATACGTCACAGTACCAACGGTCCAGCCGTAGAAGGGTCAAGCCAACGCCTCACATATGGCACGCCGTACTGCCCCAAACCCTAAGGTTCAGAGGCGGTTCAGACGGTCACATAATCGAGTTAAGGTTTGTTTTCTTCTAGAGGGTCCATCGCGTTACTTTTCCGAAAGATTTAAACTCAAGAAAAATTCAACACTTGAAAGTTTTTCGTTCCGGGAAAAATTGAGTTAATGATATCCGTTCGAATATTTTAATACTTTCTAAATTATCCGGAAAAAGAACGAAATTAAATTTTCCGATCGAATCAACGAATACAAAATAAACCCCAGAAAACACAACACTTGAGTCAGTTTAAAAATACCCAGAAAATATAACTCACATAAATAGAGATTACAGTGCATAAATCCTCTCTACTGCCGCGGATCCACGGCCCAAGCGCGGTACGGCCGCGGTTCCGCGGCGGTTTGTACAGATTATGCGCTCGTTTTTCACTACAATGCTTATATTTCCCTTCTTATTTTTTTAGGCATTTTTAATTCAGAAAATTTCACAGTTTTAAATAATGACCAGAGAGGGGTTGAATTTGAGGTTTCGGGGTTCGTTCGGAGTTTTAACTTCGTATACACGTCGCCTAATGCTTTAACTAGGCTCTGATACCACTGCAGGGTTACTAGGCACTCTAACAAGGTACTACAAGGCATCAACCATGCCCGATTAAAATTTTAGCTGTGCCTAACAACCCTAAACAAGATCTTTTCTAGACTATTAGGCAATCACATGCAAGTAAATAACATTTATCACTAAGTGAATACGAAATACAACCTTTGTAGATCGGTCCTTCACTTTTAAAGCTCCTTGTTGTAGTCCCTTTGCTGCGATCATGGTTCTCCCGGGCTCTTGCATGGCTTCACGAGGCGAAAGAAGCGTCCTTGCTTGAAGTGTTCGAGGCCGAAGATGATCTACGTCGAGGGAATACCAACTCAAGCTACTACTTCACTAACTAGAGAATTAGTGAAGTAAACACCCTAAACTAAAGTGCTAGTCTAGTAGAGGATAGAGAAATAGGAAGTGGGTTCACTTTAGAATTTATTTTCTCACAATATTTCTCACTTTGGATCAAACCCTAGAGAGCTTTTTAGCTCAAGGAAGAAGATGAAGAAAATCAAGAAAGAAAGATAATGATCAAGTGAGAAAGCTAACAATGGTGAGTGAGTATCATATACTAACTCATGTAGAGACATAACCATGGCTAAGCCAAAATGGTTAGGTTAATAAAACTTTAAAGTAAAACAAATTTAGTGGACTTTGTCAAAGCATCCACAAGCTTCTACAAGCTTCATGCTTATGAAAAAAACTCCACTAATTTGTAATTGTCATAAATAAATATTAACCACCATTTAAAATAGAATGGTGTATGTCTTGCACACCCATGAATGATGTATCAACAACCATGATACAAAAAGAAAACACATTTTAATATATATCACATATATATTAAAGTTGTGCACATGTGAGAAAAATCCTTAAGTGAACAAATGTTAGTTAATGTAAATTAGTATATCTAATATAAAATTATACAATAAATTATTAAATCAACACTTGACTTAATAATCCGGTCATATCTCATATAACCGACTAACATCCAATGTATCGACTTATCGAATCAACACTTGATTCGATAACCCGGCTATATCACATATAACCGACCGATACAAAAAGTCGCGAGAATAGAATACGGTATCACATACACACATTATTCTCGATCCCGCACATATCACATACGTGCTCCTATTTCATTTTGCCTGAGCCAGTAAAACCTCTATGTAGGACTCTAAAGACTCGTCAATACGCCGGCAGTAGGTGATGATCACATCAAGCACCCACAAGCCGTCAGCGGTACTACCTGGACGTAACGGCTACCCAGGTATTGAGCGATCAGAAGATCAGCAAGCAAGCCCGCTCCAACTCCTGTAAAAGTCTGCCGGTAACACTTCCCGTACAGTCCGGTATCCTCGTCTGATATGTCGCATATCAAGTCTAGGGGTGGTAAACGTCAGACCCCAATGACCGAAAAGTCGTGCCGATGTGAGGCTCATAACTGGTCGAGAAACTACTGGTAACACTTATCAGTAAATCTCTAAATCAGCCCTGGTCAGGGACTTCCCTGTTATGGCCAATCGAGCACAGCGCAACATCAACCCCCAATACCGGGAGAGACGAAACCTCTCCTATCGCTCATTGCCTCCATGTGACTTCGGACTGTACCCAAAATCCACCATTTTGCACGCCCTCTTGGACGTGGTAAGGTGGAAATCAAAGCACAGTGGGAATCACACAAGACTCTATGACGATCTCGGGTCTACAGACTAACATGCATAAGTGTCACCAGAGAACTGCCATCTGACGTGAGGTATAATACCATCTGGGAGTTCTCAGAGAGTCCGTCCAGTGTACCCAGTCTCCACTGAGAACCCGTATACCATCTCTGATCTCAAACACCAATGGATATGGGATCATCCATCGCCCATCTCATGGGTCGAGAAGCGTATACGCTAGTCTACTCTGGTATATCGATGCCCCGTCTCGATATACCCACGACTAGGGACATTAAAGGATGTACTTATGAACTACCATGGCCCCACTAGTATGATATCATCATAGTCCTGGTAGTCAAGTACATATCCTAAGGGATTTACCAACATGTAGCTATCTAACAGTATCAAGAGACAAGTATACATGTTAAGATAAAGAGCAACCAGATAGCATACTATCGTAACGAGCAAGAAAGTCCTCTCTATATATGTCCAAGCATCCAATATAATATACATCATCTATACAATACTGGCCTCTAGGACATACATATAACTAACAATAAATGAAACTAGGGTTTATGAGAGTTAAACCATGCTAGGGTTTGGATTAGGGTTAATATTTATCATTAAGTAATTCAAATATTGTGGATATTTGTCATGGTAGATATTTGTTGAAGCTTGTAGAAGCTTGTAGTCTTCTTTGACTTTGTCCACTCTTTTTGTCTACCTTAAGATATTTATCAACCATACCTTTAACCATAGCTCATGGTTAAGTCTCTGCAAGGGTTAAGGATGATATACTTGACCCATGGTTGCATTTCTAACCACACAACAATTATTCTCATCACTTCGTCTTCTTCTTCCTCAAAAAGCTTGCTAGCTTTTTCATTTGTGATGAAATAAATTGAGAAAAAGAAAACTAAAGAGAACAAAATTCCTACTTCATCATCCTCTTCTATACTTACCATATAGATTAGTGTGTTAGCTTTACTAATTCTAAATTAGTGAAGAGTTAGCTTGAGTTTGTGTTTCCTCAAGGTAGATCGTCTTGGATTTCGAAGACTTCAAGCAAGATGCATCATTCACCTCATGGAGCCTCTCTAGAGTCCGGGAGATTGATGATCGCAGCGATGGGACCACAAATTGGAGCTTATGAAGCGAAGAAATGGACTACAAAAGTTGTAATCCCTCTCACATAGATGTAAAGTTGTTTACATGCAAAGTTAACCCTAATTCTCTAGTTAAGATCTTGGTTAGGGTTTCATAGCACCCCAAAAATTTATAAAATGGCATGGATGATGCCTTGCTAAACCTTGTTGTCGTGCTATACAACCCTACAATCAGGATTTTATATCTGTAATTCATTACCGGCTCTGAGAAACCGTAAAGTTATCAAGGCAGGTGATATGAATCTCAGGGTTGCTAACGGAATGAGCATAAACGCTGTATCCATAGGGGAATATCGCCTATGATTGACAAGTAAGAAGATTTTGATTTTGCGTAGCTGTTTTTGTTTACCTAGTCTGGATTGTAATATCATTTATGTATCTTTACATTCTAAAGAATGTTATGATTTTACATTTGTAAGCGATGTGGTACACATCCACGTAAATCAAGCTTTGATTGGGTCAGGTATACTAGATAACGGTATATACGTATTAAATCAAGCTCGGGTTTTCAACGTCCAGAACACACTTAAAAGAAAGTCTTACCAATTAAATCAGGATTTCTTATGGCATTGTAGACTTGGTCACATCAATGAAACACGGTTGAAGAAACTACATAAAGAGGGATATTTGGATTCGTTCGAATATCAGTCCTATGCAACTTGTCAATCATGTCTCAAAGGAAAGATGAAAAAGAGTCTGTTCACTGGACACGAAGAAAGATCCACTGAGCTCTTGGGACTCATACACAGCGTCGTACGTGGTCCAATGTCTACACATGCAAAAAGTGGTTATTCCTATTTCACTACTTTTACGGATGATTTCTCAAGGTATGGACATATATTCTTAATGAAATATAAATCCGAGGTTTTGAGAAATTCCGGGAATATAAGAATGAAGTGGAAAAACAAACCAGCAAAAGTATCAAGACACTTAGATCTGATCGAGGTGGTGAATACTTAAGTGCCGAGTACCTGGATTACTTAAAAGAGAATGGAATTCTCTCTCAGCTTATTCCTCTATACACACCTCAACACAAACGTATATCGGAAAGAAGGAACCGAACCTTATTGGATATGGTATGTTCCATGATGAGTAACGCTGAGTTGCCACGATCGTTCTGGGTTATGCACTATAATCAGCTGCATATCTTTTAAACAAGATTCCTACTAAGTCAGTGTCTACCACAACATATCAGATGTGAAGTGGGAAGAAACCCTATCTTAAGTGTTAGTTATATGTATGCCCTAGAGGCCATTACTGTACATACGATGTATATTATAGTGGATGCTTGGACATATATAGGGAGGACTTTCTTGCTCGACATGATAGTATGCTATCTGGTTACTCTTTATCTTAACATGTACTCTGATTGTCTCTATGTTACATGTTGATAAAGCCCTTATGATGAGTACTTGACTACCAGGACTATGATGCAGATCATACTAGTGGGGACAGTATAGTCGCTAAGTACATCCTTCAAATGTTCCTAGTCGTGGGAGTACCGAGACAGGGCATCGATACTCCAGAGTAGACTAGCGTTTGCGCTTCTTGACCCATATGATGGGCGATGGATGATCCCATATCCATTGGTGTTTGACATCAGAGAAGGTATATGTGTGCTCAGTGGAGACTGGGTACACTGGACGGACTCGCCGAGAACTCCCAGATGGTACTATACCTCACGTCAGATGGCAGTTCTCTGGTGACACTGGTACAGGTTAGTCTGTAGATCCGAGATTGTCATAGAGTCTTGTGTGATTCCCACTGTACTTTGATTTACACCAAACTACGTCCAAGAGGGCGTGCAAGATGGTGGCTTTTGGGTACAGTCTCGAATCATATGGAGGCAATGAGCGATAGGAGGGGTTTCGTCTCTCCCGGTATTGGGAGTTGATGTTGCGCTGTGTTCGATTGGCTATAACTGGAAATCTCTGGCCAGGGTTGCTGAGATTTACTGGTAAGTGTTATCAGTAGTTTCTCGAACTGATATGGACCTCATATCAACACGACTTATCAAGCAACTTGGGTCTGACGTTTACCACCCCTAGGCGAGATATGCGACATATCAGACGAAGAGACCGGACTGTACGGGGGTGTTACTGGTTGGATTCGCAGGAGAATGTACAGACTTGCTTGTTGATCTTCTGATCGCTCAATACCTGGGTGGCTGTTAAGTTTAGCTGACCGCTTGCAGCTTGTGGGTGTCTGATATGATCATCACCTACTGCCGGCGTATTGACGATTCTTTAGAGTCCTACACAGAGGTTTCCTGGCTCAGGCAAAACGGAGTAGGAGCACATATGTGATATGTGCGGGACCGAGAATAATACGTGTATGCAATACCGTATTAGATTCTCGCGATATGAGATATCGGCCGGGTATATGTGATATAGCCGGGTCATCGGATCAAGTGTTGATTCGATGAACTGATACAGATTATATTAGTCGGTTATATGCGATATAGCCGGATTATCAGATCAAGTGTTGATTCGATAATTTAATGTATAATTATATATGTGATATATTAAGTTACATTAACTAATATAAGCTCACTTAAAAATTCTTTTTCTCACTTGGATAATACATTGATATATATGTGATATATGTTAATTGTATTATTTTATTTTGTTACAAAATATATTATATATGTGATATATAATATTGTAACAAGTTAGGGTTACAATTACAACATGATTTGTGGAGATTAAACATGTTAGGGTTTGATTTGGGTTAGCTTTTTCATGAACCTTCTAGAAGCTTTATTTTTGTTTTAAGCTTAGATATTTTGTAAAGATATTTCTTAACCCAACCCAAACCCTTTACCATAGTTAATTCTTTACAAGGGTTAAGTCTTCATTCTTAACCCATGGTGGCAATTCTAACCACACACAATAATTCATTATTCATCACAAAGAGATTTCTTCTTCTTCTTCCTTATTTTTTTGATGAAAAAGCTTTCTAGCTTTTTCATAAGTGATGGAAATGAGTGAGATAAAGAAAACAAATGAGAGCTAAATTCCTACTTCATCATCCTCATCTATTCTAGACACTTAGATTAGGGTGTTTGCTTTGCTAATACTTGATTAGTGAAGCATGAGCTTGGGTTTGAGATTCTTCAAGGTAGATCATCATAGTTGTTGAAGATTGGAAGCAAGCTTGCATCTTTCTCTTCTTGGAGCCTCTCTTGAGTCCGGGTACTTGATGATCGCAGCGAAGGGACCTCAACACCGAGCTTATGAAGTGAAGAAACGGACTACAAAGGTTGTAATCCCTAACTCTTAGATGTAAAGTTGTTTACATGCTATGTTAATCCTAATACTCTAGTTAAGATCTTGGTTAGAGTTTGTTTAGCACCCAAAAAATTTTTAAAGTAGCTTGATTAATACTTGCCAAAATCTTCAGAAGGTGCTATGCTAACCCTACAGTGGTATCAGAGCCAAGCTAGAGCATTAAGCGTTGTCTAGACGAAGTTTGAAGTCCGATCAAACTCCGAAACCCCGATAAATCCTAGTTTCTGGAAATTTTTCAAAAGTTGAAATTTTTCATATTAAAAATACTTAGAAAATCATGCAGGAAATTTTAAGAATTACTGTGAAGTACGAAGCCATAACTCCATTAAGTCACCGCGGAACTACGGCCAAACCATGCGTTTGGCGGCGGTTCCGTGGCCAACATTTGGAGTTAAGGGCTAATACTTCAGGGTTTTATTCTTGGCTATTTTTTCATGTTATGGGAATTTTTAATTCTACTCAAGTATTGAGCTTTCTGGGATATATTGGGAACTCTTTGATTCGATCAGAAAGTTTAAATTCGTTTAAGTTTTTCCGGATAATTTAGAATATGTTAAAAAGTTCGAACGGATATCAATAACTCACTTTTTCCATGTCGGAAAATTTCCAAGTGTTGGATTTTTCCTTAGTTAAAGAACGTTCAAAGTCGTGCAAGTAACGCGGTGGACTCTCTAGAAGACACAAACCTTAACTCGATTATGTGACCGTCTAAACCGCCTCTAAACCTTAGGGTTTGGGGCAGTACGGCGTTGCCACATGTGAGGCGTAGGTTTGACCCTTTTACGGCTGGACCATTGGTGTTGTGGCATGTGATGGATGCTTTTATACTAATTTCAAGTGTTGAGAACTAAAGGGAATCTTGGGTGTTTGTTTATTCGATCGGAAAGTTTAACATTGTCTATTTATCTGGATTGTGATACAATATTTGGAATCCACAAGTAGTTATGAGATAACTAATTTGAATGTTATAAATCTAGCAGTTTTTAGTCTCATTTGATCGGTTGCCACGGAATTTTGATGTGATCAAAAGTCCGTTGCAATCACGTAGCGTACGCGGAAACTCACCGAGTAAACTTAATAGATAGCCACGCCCCATAGCCCCGACCAAGTGACTGTAGGAGAACCCTGTCGCCAAAAGCATCCGTTCGGGTGCTCGCGGCAGCGGTGTTCCGCCTTAGTGCACTTCATCGACGGCATTGGGGGTGCGGCCGTCTACTAAAGTTTCCGATGAGCATTCGATCAGGATGTCGAGAATCTTGTTGAATTGCCCGACTTGATATTGAAAAGAGTTTTCGATATTGAGACTAAAATACGGGGTTTATAATTGTTAGGCTTGCGTTGTCTAAGGAATTCATTTGGTTAGGCATGAGATGTCTAAGGTGGTTGCGGATTCCAACTGTTGTAGTTTTACACTTTCTTTTCTGCGACCGTAAGTGTAATATGTGGTGTATCGCCGGTTTCGTTGCTATACATCAACGACAATTGGGATACGTATATTTACTTACGTTGATGACATATGATGTTATGTGCTACTGTGATATGTTATATTGGATCGTCGTGTTTTGAATAGCCGGGGGTTTTATATGAGATGAGGGTTTTTATTTTCATTCATGTAAAATTCATTGTATGTAATATTCTTTTATTGGGGCACTTCTGGGTTGAGGATGATGTCGCCATTGTATATTATTTACTTTTCCGCATTAGGATAGACCCAAGGCGGGGAGCATAAGTAACCGGGTTCTAGGGTCCAGTGGGAGACCATCTCGAGGAGTCGAGACTGGGTGTCCTAACTCTAGAATTGGTAGGGTTGCTTGCCGCTCTCGTAAGGGTCTAGGGGTGTGGGATTGGCTATTCATCGCGACCGTGGAATCCGCGTTTTATACAGGCTCGCAATAAAACATGGACCTCCTAGTATATCCAATATTTCATATATGTTCTTCTGCTGCAATGTTCTGTGATGAGATCATATTACTGCCTGAGACGAATATTTATATTATATACATGAGATATATATTATATATTGTTGATTTCGTTTCAAATGTGATGCTTGTGAAGCATAATAAAATGGGACTTCATTAATGAGATTAATGAAATAAAAGAAACCTAAAAATGTTGTGGAATCGAATTTTCAAAATCAGGTAGCTCTAGTTGTTGCTTTGCATAGCGGTGTTCCTTGTAGAATATCCAGCACCTTATTCGATAAGAAAAGAGCCGAGATCCCTTCACCAGGAGTGACCTCTTTAGCAATAACTGGCAGATGCTACAAACACGGTTTTTCTTTTGATTGCTTTGCACAGCGGTATTTCTGAAATATCATGCGCCTTATTCGATAAGGAAAGAGTCGACGATCCCTTCACCAGGAGTGACCTCTTTAGAAAAACTAGTAAAGGCCTCAAAAACACTCCATTTAAATCATTTGATTCTACAACGATATCAAGTTTATTACGCAAAAGGTTTTCTTAAAAACCTGTCGTAGCCCTCCGTCATTTTAGGAAGTAGAGTACTTAGTATTCGTGCTGCGTATGTCGACTATAGTTAAGGCGTAGTGTACGGTAGCTAAGTGATGTTTTCCTACACAGCATATAATACGATTAATTAGGACAGTCATGTGATTATGTCGACTATAGTTGAGGGTCATGTGGGTGGGTCTAATTAATCATTAAATGACGGGTAGAACTTGACTAGTGCTTATGATATGTTGACCATAGTTAAGATCATAAGTACTAGGGGAAAAATATTATCGGGAATTTCAAGTGTTGAAATTTGCAATGAGATTGCATACCTTCTATGAAATAGTTGGATCCCATACCCACTGCGAGTAAGAGTTACTCCTGGGAGAGTTTTACACATTACAATTAGCCGATCGAGTAGGTGTCTAGAAAGGTGTTAACGGGGTTACGCTCCTGGGAAAACGAGGTTTATTTTAATTAGGTCCGTGCAAAAGCACGGGGAACCTCCCTCAAATTACCAACACTGGCCTGGCTGAAAGATTGGCAAACTTGTAGAGTGTAATTAATCCCGGCTAGTCTTACCTTTTAGGGTTTGAAGGAAGATTTGACTAAAACAATGGGAGACATCCTTATTAGATATATTAATAACCAATCTAATCTTGCAAGAGCATACGCTGAGTGTTTTTCTTCTCTCTCTCTCCAAGTAGCGACCATATCACGTCTTAATCAAGATAATAATACGGATGTATTGACCGAACCCGCTTGTAAATACTGCGCTGGGAAACGTTGGACCCGCTCAAACATATAATTGTTATAAGACCGAGTAGGAAATAGGGGATTACCAGAATTCCCGAGCCGCCCAAACGAAGAAAGTACATGATGATGCATCTTATTCAGGTGTGTTCATTACAGAGAACTGTTTCTCAGTATCCTTTACGTCCTGGGTATGAGATACCGGATCAGGATCCCGCATATGTAATATTTTACATGGGCTACAGATAGGTAGAGAACTGAGAACGGATGATAAGTTTCAAGAGTTGGAAATGGTGCAAGTGTTGCAGCCAAATCTGTTGGCAGTTATCACCCTGTATTACCAGAATACATTGATTCTGAACGAATGTTATTAGATACTGAACCTGATATACAACATCATATCAGTCTCTTTATTAGTAAAGAAGGATATAATTTTCTATTGTTGGATAATGTTTTGAACATTTCCTATATCAAGAGTTGATCGGTTCAGGCACGTTATCTAAAAGCATAGACGTTCTAAATCAAACTACAGTTCTTAACGTACAGAACACACACAAGAGGAAGAGTTCAGAAATGAACAAATCCTTCTTGAGGTATTGTAGACTAGGTCATATCAATGTGACCCGACTAGCTGAAGTTACATACAAATGCATATTTAAATTAGTTTGAATTTACATCTTGTGAAACTTGTCGGTCATATCACAAAGATAAGATGACCACAGCTCCGTTATTGGAAACAGAGAAAGAGTTAATGAACTCTTGGGATTGATACATGATGATGTATGAAAGTCCCCTGTCTACATATGCCAGGACCGGTTCTTTGTACTTCATTACATTCACTGATGATCTCTCAAGATTCAGACATATGTTCCTGTTGAAACACAAGTCCGAAGCTTTTGAGATATTCACAGAATATAAGTTAGAAGTAGAGAACCAAAAATAGGGTATAAGTATTATGTCCTTTGATGTGATCAAGGAGGAGAATACTTGAGCATGGAATTACTGGATTATTCTAAAGGAGAATGAGATTGTCACTCACCATTACTCCTTCGTATACACCACGGCACGTCGGTGTATCGAGGTGGTGCAATTGCACCCTATGTGATATGGTGTGCTCTATGATGAGTACTACTGAGTTGCCTATTTTTTTTTGGGGTTATGCACTTGAGAAGTAGCATACCTATTGAATAGGGTTCAAATCAAATCAGGTGCCTACCACTCCATATGTGATATGGTATGGGAAGAGCCCATCTCTTAAAGATGTTAAGATTGGGGGTTGTCCGGCCTATGTCAAAAGAAAAATCCGGACAAGCTCGAGGCAATGTCAGTTCTGTGGAAGTTTGTTGGATATCTCAAGCATTCGCAAGGGAATATCTTCTACCAAACTGAGGAACAAAAGATGTTTTGTTTTCTCAGCATGCCACCTTTTGGAAAGGAAATTTCTTGTGAAGAAATTAGTGGTCATGAGGTATAAATGGAAGGAGTTCCAGCTATACAAACTGCAGCTGATGATTTGGTAAACCCGGAGGATTCAATAGTTTCCAACGAAGCTCTGCCTCTCTGCCGATCTGGTAGGGTTCCTCATCCACCTGAGAGATACTTCGGTCTCTCTATGACAGTGGGAGCGAGGATTGCATCATGAGATGATGACCAACTAGTTTCGGGCAGGCCATCAGGAGTGAGGACTCTGTGAGTATGGCTGGATGCTTAGTGATCTGAGATGGAATTCATATATACCAACAAAGTATGGACTTTGGTTGCTTTATCTGAAGGATTAAATCCCCATCAGGAGCAAGTATATCTTGAGAAGATTACTTGGTGTACATAGGAAAGTTGAGACTTTCAAAGCTATGCTTAAGTCCATCCAGATCCTACTTGCCACTATTACACACCATGACTACGATATCTGGTGGTTGGGTGTCATGACTGCTTTTCTAAATGATGATTTAGAAGAGAGCGTCTATAAGTACACAGCCAGGGCTTCGTAGACAGTGGGAGCAGCGGAAACGTGTGCAAGATGCTTTATGAGTTAAAGCAGGCATCGCAGAGTTGGAACATCTGTTTTGATGTGGTAGTCAAAGCGTTTGACTTCATCAAAATGGTAGATGAACCTTGTATATACAAAAAGGTAGTAGGGAGTATGGTGGTGATCCTCGTATTGTACGTAGATGACATACTCTTAATAGGAAAGGAGTTTCTTATGCTACGCTCGGTCAATCTCCTCTTATCACAAAGACTCTCCATATAGAATCAAGGTGATACCTCCTAAATCCTGGGTTATGGATCTATGAGATAGATCTATTTGGATGTTAGGATTCTCACTAGCTGTAGTAAGATGGTATCAATCGATCCTGGGGAGAATCACTGGAAAGATTCCAGGGTGATAAGGACGACTGAATGTTAGTCACAGGCATTGTTTTTACCCTCAGTGGAGGGACGGTATGTTGGAAAAGTTCCAAACTAGACACCGTGACATACTAGACGATTAAAGGCTAGATACATTGTTACCAAGGATGCTACCAAAGAGTTAGTCTGGATATATATTAGTTCATGTGATGAACTTCGTTCCAACCATTATGTGACAATGGAGTTATGGCTTTGGCCAAGGAACCCCCGTCCCATCAGAGCTCCAGACATATTCTTAGGCAATATCACCTGATCATGGAGATGGTTGATCTCCAGGGAGATTGAGGTTACGAGAGTAGACACAGAGGACAACAGCGCGGATCCACTCATAAAGGCCTATTTCCCAGTAGAGATATTTATGGGATGGTTGAGTATGAGATACTTCAACCACAGCTGATTGTTGGGTATGTGATACCACAACAGATGGCCCTAGTGCAAGTGGGAGATTGTTAGTTATATGTATGCCCTAGAGGCCATTACTGTACATACGATGTATATTTTAGTGGATTCTTAGACAAATATAGGGAGGACTTTCTTGCTCGACATGATAGTATTCTATCTGGTTACTCTTTATCTTAACATGTACTCTGATTGTTTCTATGTTACATGTTGATAAAGCCCTTAGGATGTGTACTTGACTACCAGGACTATGATGCAGATCATATTAGTAGGGACAGTATAGTCTCTAAGTACATTTTTCAAATGTTTCTAGTCGTGGGAGTACCGAGACAGGGCATCGATACTCCAGAGTAGACTACCGTATGCGCTTCTTGACCCATATGATGGGCGATGGATGATCCCATATCCATTAGTGTTTGACATCAGAGAAGGTATACGGGTGCTCAGTGGAGACTGGGTACACTGTACGGACTCGCCGAGAACTCCCAGATGGTATTATACCTCACGTCAGATGGCAGTTCTCTGGTGACACTGGTACAGGTTAGTCTGTAGACTCTAGATCGTCATAGAGTCCTGTGTGATTCCCACTGTACTTTGATTTCCACCTAACCATGTCCAAGAGGGCGTGCAAGACGGTGGCTTTTGGGTACAGTCCCGAATCACATGGAGGTAATGAGCGATAGGAGGGATTTCGTCACTCCCGGTATAGGGAGTTGATGTTGCGCTATGTTCGATTGGCTATAACTGGAAATCCCTGGCCAGAGTTGCTGAGATTTACTGGTTAGTGTTATCAGTAGTTTCTCGAACTGTTATTGACCTCATATCGACACGACTTATCAAGCTGCTGGGGTCTGACGTTTACCACCCCTATGCGAGATATGCGGCATATCAGACGAAGAGACCGGACTGTACGGGAGTGTTACTGGTTGGATTCGCAGGAGAATGTACAGGCTTGCTTGTTGATCTTCTGATCGCTCAATACCTGGGTGGCTGTTACGTTTAGCTGACCGCTTGCAGCTTGTGGGTGTTTGATATGATCATCACCTACTGCCGGCGTATTGACGATTCTTTAGAGTCTTACACAGAGGTTTCCTGGCTCAGGAAAAACAGAGTAGGAGCACATATGTGATATGTGCGGGGCCGAGAATAATACGTGTATGCGATACTGTATTAGATTCTCGCGATATAAGATATCGGCCGGGTATATGTGATATAGCCGGGTCATCGGATCAAGTGTTGATTCGATGAACTGATACAGATTATATTAGTCGGTTATATGCAATATAGACGGATTATCGGATCAAGTGTTGATTCGATAATTTAATGTATAATTATATATGTGATATATTAAGTTAAATTAACTAATATAAGCTCACTTAAAGATTTTTTTTCTCACTTGGATAATACATTGATATATATGTGATATATGTTAATTGTATTATTTTATTTTGTTACAAAATATATTATATATGTGATATATAATATTGTAACAAGTTAGGGTTACAATTACAACATGATTTGTGGAGATTAAACATGTTAGGGTTTGATTTGGGTTAGCTTTTTCATGAACCTTCTAGAAGCTTTATTTTTGTTTTAAGCTTAGATATTTTGTAAAGATATTTCTTAACCCAACCCAAACCCTTTACCATAGTTAATTCTTTACAAGGGTTAAGTCTTCATTCTTAACCCATGGTGGCAATTCTAACTACACACAATAATTCATTATTCATCACAAAGAGATTTCTTCTTCTTCTTCCTTATTTTTTTGATGAAAAAGCTTTCTAGCTTTTTCATAAGTGATGGAAATGAGTGAGATAAAGAAAACAAATGAGAGCTAAATTCCTACTTCATCATCCTCATCTATTCTAGCCACTTAGATTAGGGTGTTTGCTTTGCTAATACTTGATTAGTGAAGCATGAGCTTGGGTTTGAGATTCTTCAAGGTAGATCATCTTAGTTGTTGAAGATTGGAAGCAAGCTTGCATCTTTCTCTTCATGGAGCCTCTCTTGAGTCCGGGTACTTGATGATCGTAGCGAAGGGACCTCAACACGGAGCTTATGAAGTGAAGGAACGGACTACAATGGTTGTAATCCCTAACTCTTAGATGTAAAGTTGTTTACATGCTATGTTAATCCTAGTACTCTAGTTAAGATCTTGGTTAGGGTTTGTTTAGCACCCCAAAAAATTATAAAGTAGCATGATTGATGGTTGCCAAAACCTTCACAAGGTGCTATGCTAACCCTACATTGAGTATCTTAAGACATGGGGATGTCCAGCTTTTGTAAAAAAGCAGCATGCGGACAAGCTCGAGGCATACTTAGTACTGTGTAAGTTTGTGGGATACCCAAAAAACTCCAGGGGGTATCTTTTCTATTACGTGGAGGAACAAAAGGTCTTTTTTCTCGGCATGCCCACTTTTTGGAAACTCAATTTCTTGAAAGAGAGATAAGTGGGAGCACAATAGAACTGGATCCAGGAGCACAATAGAACTGGATCCAGAACCACAAGCTATTACTGAAAACATGGTGTAACCAGAAGTTTCGAAAGAACATGACATCCCTGCGCCACTCCGCAGGACTAGTAGGCAGTCTCATCCGCCTGAAAGATACTACGGTTTTCTCATAGATGGGGATAGAGAGGATTGCATCATTGATGATGATGAGCCAACTAGCTTCCAGCAAGCCATTCAAACAGAGACTTGGTAAAATGGCTGGATGCAATGAGGACCGAAATGGAGTCCATGTACACCAACAAAGTATGGACTTTCGACATTGCTCCAGAAGGGGTAAAACTCGTAGACTGCAAATGGATCTTCAGAAAGAAGATTGATGTAGATGGACAGGTTGAAACCTATAAGGCTGGACTTGTTGCAAAAGGTGTTCGTCAAAGACCTGGTTTGGACTACGATAAAACCTTTTCTTCTGTGGCTATGCTCAAATCCATTCGGGTCCTTCTAGCCATTGCTGCCTTCCACGATTATGAAATTTGGCAGATGGACGTAAAGACTGCTTTTCCGAATGGAAATTTGGAAGAGTGCGTCTATATGGGTCAGCCGGAGGGTTTCATAGTGAGTGGGAGCAGCAGAAGAGTGTGCAAGTTATTTAAATCTATTAATAGATTAAAGCAGGCATCGCGGAGTTGAACATCTGTTTTGATGAGACGGTCAAGAAATTCAACTTTATCAAAAATCCAGATGAACCATGCATTTATATTAAAATTGTAGCAAGAATTGTGGTATTTCTCGTCTTGTACATGGATGATATTCTCCTGGTAGAAAATGACATTCCTATCCTACAATCAGTCAGTGATTCTTGTCACAAAGGTTTTCCATGAAGGACCTGGGTGATGCCTCCTACATTCTAGGGATCCAAATCTATCGTAATAGATCTATACGGATGTTAGGACTTTCGCAGTCAAGGTACATCGACACCATATTAAAAAGATTCAATATGGAAGATTAAATGCGCAGTAATCTACTGGTTTGTCATGGAATCACCCTCTCCAAAGAGATATCTCCCAAGACTGATTTGGAAAGGGATCACATGTCTATTATACCCTACGCTTCTATGTTAGGCTCTATAATGTATACGATATTGTGTATCAGACCAAATGTAGCTTACGCACTAAGCGTTGTAAGCAGGTATCAGTCAAACTCATGGGAGAAGCACTTGACAGCAGTGAAGAACATTCTCAAGTACCTGAGAAGGACTAAGGAGATGTTTTGGTGTATGGCAGAGAAGACCTCCAGGTCGAGGCCTTCGCCGCCTCCAGCTTCCAGAGTGACAAGGATGACTGAAGGTCCATATCGGGTTATGTCTTTACCCTCATTGGAGGGGCGGTCTGTTGGTAGAGCTCCAAGCAGGACACCATTGCTGACTCGACAATGGAAGCAGAGTATATCGCTGCATGTGATTCTACGAAAGAAGCTGTCTGGATCAGGAAGTCATGATAGTGCTTCAGGTGGTTCCGTCCATTGTTGATCCAATACCTCTATATTGTGACAACAACGGCGCTATAGCTTTACCGAAGGAACCAAGGTCCCATCAGAAGTCCAGACACATCTTGAGGCAGTTCCACCTGATCAGGGAGATTAATGATCGTTGGGAGATCGAGATACAGAAAGTAGAGACAGAGAACAACACTGCAGATCCACTCACAAAGGCCATCCCTCAGACACAGTTCGAGAGGCTAATCGAGATGATAGGTCTGCGATATGCCAATATATGGCCTTAGTGCAAGTGGGAGATTGTTAGTGATATATGCCCTAGAGGCCATTATTGTATCATACTGGATTGTATATTACATATTAGAAGATTTGGATATTCACATTTATAATAACAGTCTTGCTCAAAATGGTAGTATGCTACTTGGTTTTATTCTACCTCAATATTTGCATATGTTTCTTTTAGCGTATCGCTTATACATAATGGTAGAGCCCTTAGGATTTTTGCTCAACTACTAGCGTTATGATGGCAGTCATAGTAGTGGGGGCTGGGTAGTCTATAAGCAAATCCTTATAAAGGTCTCTAGTCGTAGGATTATCGAGACGGGGAATCGATACTCCAGAGTAGACTAGTGTATACGATTCTTATCCCAGCAGTGGAGATGGTCTGTCCCATAGCCATTAGTACGTCGTACTGGAGAGAGTATACAGGTGCTCATTGGGTTATAATTTACACTGGACGGACTCGTTAGGAACTGCCGGTTGGTATTATACCTATCGTCAGGTAGCATTTCCTGGGTGGCATGAGTACAGGTTAGTCCGTTGACTTGATATTGCTATTCATCTCAAGTGTGTTCCCACTGCACTTAGATTACTACCCTACCATGGCTCAAAGGAGTCGTGCAAACAGGTAGTAGTTGGGTGCAGTCCCGAAGCACTTGGAGGAAATAGTGGTTAGATAGGATTCGTCTCTCTCGGTATTGGGGGTTGATATCGCGCTGTGTTCAGAAATCCATTACACAAAGTCCCTGGTCAGGGCAAGCGAGATTTACTGGTAGGTACTCCAGTAGTTTCTCAGGGTGTAATGTGCTCTACTCTGGCATGACTTATTGCGCTATTTATGGTCTGACGTTTACCATCCCCCTAGGCCAGATATGCGAGTATCTTAGACGAACAGACCGGACTGTATGGAGATTGTCACAGATAGGCTCAGTAGGAGTTCGGATGGGTTTGCTCATCGGCCTTCTTATCGACAGATACCGGGATAGCTGTTACGTTCAGCTAGTACCGCTGACGTACTTGTGGTTAAACCCACTGCCAGCGTACTGTCGAGTCATTAGATTCCAACACAGAGGGTTTCCCTGCTTTGGGAGAAACGATGTAGAGGCCGTATGGTTTTACGGCAGGATTTCGATCACATACGTGTACTTGTAGACAGATGATGTTCGGACTGATAATACTAGTGGGTTTCGGTTTAAGCCGGATCCTAATATTATATTATTAGATTGTTATCATCTTATTGTATTCTTATTTTTCGGAATACGAATACGTGTATGTATATACTCTGAGGGCATTCTTGTAATTTTACAAGGTATGCTTCTAGAATGGGACACATCATTATTGAATTATCTATTTTGCGGAAATAGATTAATGAGGTGGAAATTGGAGAGCCATACTTGGCATGGGGTGAAGCATGGCTCATTGAGTTGATTATTGATTTGTGATCACTATTGAGGCATGGTGGCTATTTTCTATGAGAAATTAATCCATGCTTCAATGAGTGAAGAATTGAGCCATTCTACACACTTGAAAAACCCTAGCTCATTTGCATTCTTTCATTCTCTCCAAGCTTCCTCTCCATCTTCCCCAAAGAATCTAACCCTCACATGAGTTGTGAAACATAGAGTCTCATGAGATAAAGCACTCCATTAGATACTCTACATCAATCTAGGCTTTCTAGTTTAGCGAATTAGGTACCCTAGTTACCTCGGTTTAGAGGTTAGAGCTTGAAGTACATACTCTCAGGTGGATCATCTTCGACACGAGGAGGCCGACATTGCAAGCTCGATCCGTTCTTCTAGGAGCTAAAGAAGAGGAGGAGAAGAAGAAGACCCGAAGGACATGGTTCAAGGAGGTGTAACACTTTTCATAGTAGTTAAACCTCCTAGTTAGTTTAGTTAGTTAAGGTTTTCGTAAAGATCCTTGAGTTTAGTCGGTGTTAAGAAGCATAGAAAAATCGTTTTTTTCCAAATGCCGCCTCCCCCCGAACCCACTGGGTGTGCGACGTCGACTTACAGAGGGCACCCTACAGAAATCCAGGGAGACACCCGCTCTTCTTATTGGGGAATCTTCCTCTTCTAGATCCAAGACGAAACCCAATGGGAAGAAGAAGAAGGTTTCAACCAAGCCGAAAGGCGGTATCAGTAAGGTAGAGGGAAAGAGCAGGGAAAAAGTTTCGGGGCTGACAGTAGGGAAGGAGGAATTTTCTATTGTCACGGGAAAAGGGCATTGGAAGATGGACTGCAGGGCTTGGAAAGCCAGATACCAGGATTCGAAGCACGTTGTGGCTTCGGCTACAAGTGTGTTTATGATTGAAAATTGTCTGTTAATTAACTCTACTTTCTGGGTACTAAATACCGGATCAGGATCTCATATTTGTAATTCATTGCAGGCTATGAGAAACCGTAGAGTTATCAAGGCAAGTGATATGACTCTCAGGGTTGCTAACGGAATGATCGTGGATGCTGTATCTGTAGGGGAATATGACTGAGGATTGACAAGTGGGCATATTTTGATTTTGAGTAACTGTTTCTGTGTACCTAGTTTGGCATGTAATATTATCTCTGTATCTTTACTATCTAAAGAAAGTTATGATTTTACATTTGTAAGCGATGTCGTCCACATCTGCTTTAATCATGCATTGATTGGGTCAGATACACTAGATAACGGTATATATGTATTAAATCAAGCTCCGATTTTCAATGTCCAGAACTCGCTTAAAAGAAAGTCTGCGGAATTAAATCAGGCATTCTTATGGCATTGTAGACTGGGTCACATCAATGAAACACGGTTGACGAAGTTACATAAAGAGGGATATTTGGATCCATTTGAATATAAGTCTTATGCAACTTGTCAATCATGTCTCAAAGGAAAGATGACAAAGACTCCGTTCACTAGACACGGAGTAAGAGCCAGCGAGCTCTTGGGACTCATACACAGCGACGTGTGTGGTCCAATGTCTACATATAAAAGAAGTGGTTATTCCTACTTCATTACTTTTACAGATCATTTCTCAAGGTACGAACATGTATTCTTGTTGAAACATAAATCCGAGGCCTTTAAGAAATTCCGGGAATACAAGAATGAAGTGGAAAAACAAACAGGCAAAAGTATCAAGACACTTAGATCTGATCGAGGTGGTGAATACTTAAGTGCCGAGTTCCTGGATTACTTAAAAGAGAATGAAATTCTCTCTCTGCTTATTCCTCCATACACACCTCAACACAACGGTGTATCGGAAATGCGGAACCGAATCTTATTGGATATGATACGTTCCATGATAAGTAATGCTGAGTTACCGTGATCCTTCTGGGGTTATACACTAGAATTAGCTACATAACTTTTGAACAAGGTTCCTACTAAGTCAGTGCCTACCACACCATATAAGATATGGAGTGGGAAGAAAACTTATCTTAAGTATCTAAAAATATGGGGATGTCCAGCTTTTGTAAAAAGGCAGCATGCGGACAAGCTCGAGGCACGCTCAGTACTGTGTAAGTTTGTGGGATACCCAAAGAACACCAGAAGGTATCTTTTCTATTACGTAGAGGAACAAAAGGTCTTTGTTTCTCGGCATGCCCACTTTTTGGAAACTCAATATCTTGAAAAAGAAATAAGTGGGAGCACAATAGAACTAGAAGAAATTCTAGAACCACAAGCTATTAATGAAAGCATAGTGGAACCAGAAGTTTTGAAAGAACCGAGCATCCCCGTGCCACTCCGCAGGACTAGTAGGCAGTCTCATCCGCCCGAGAGATACTACAGTTTTCTCATTGACGGGGATAGAGAGGATTGCATCATCGACGATGATGAGCCAACTAGTTTCCAGCAAGCCATTAGGAGCAAAGACTCGGTAAAATGGCTGGATGAAAACCGGACTTAAATGGAGTCCATGTACACAAACAAAGTAAGGAATTTGGACATTGCTCCAGAAGGGGTAAAACTCGTAGGTTGCAAATGGATCTTCAGAAAGATGATTGGTGTAGATGAATAGGTTGAAACCTATAAGACTAGACTTGTTGAAAAAGATTTTCATCAAAGACCTGGTTTGGACTATGATGAAACCTTTTCTCCAGAGGTTATACTCAAATCCATTCGTATCTTTTTTGCCATTGCTGCCTTCCACAATTATGAAATTTGGCAGATGGACGTAAAGACTACTTTTCTGAATGGAAATTTGGAAGAGTGTGTTTATATGGATCAGCCATAGGGTTTCATAGAGAGTGGGAGTAGCAGAAGAGTGTGCAAGTTGCTTAAATCTATTTATGAATTAAAGCAGGTATAGAGGAGTTGGAACATCTGTTTTAATAAGACAGTCATGGAATTCGACTTTATCAAAAATCCAGATGAACCATGCATTTATAGTAAAATTGTGGCGAGAACTGTGGTATTGTCGTATACGTGGATGACATTCTCCTGATACGAAATGGCATTCCTATGCTACAATCAGTAAAAGGATTCTTGTCACAAAGGTTCTCCATAAAGGACCTAGGTGATGCCTCCTACATTCTGGGGATCCAGATCAATCGTGATAGATCTAAAAGGATATTGGGACTTTCATACTCAATGTACATCGACACCAAACTGAAAAGATTTAGTATGGAAGATTCAAAGCACGGTAATCTACCGGTTTGTCATGGAATCACCCTCTCCAACGAGATGTCTCCCATGACTGATTTGGAAAAGGATCGCATGACTATTATACCCTACGCTTCTGAGGTAGGCTCTATAATATATGTGATATTGTGTACCAGACCATATGTAGCTTAAGTACTAAGCGTTGTAAGCAGGTATCAGTCAAACCCAGGAGAGAAGCATTGGACAGCAGTTACGAACATTCTCAAGTACCTTAGATGGACTAAGGAGATGTTCTTCGTGTACGGCAGTGAAGACCTCCAGATCGAGGCCTTCGCCGACTCTAGCTTCCAGAATGACAAGATTGACTCCAGGTCCATGTCGGGTTATGTCTTTACCCTCAATAGAAGGGCGGTCTGTTGGAAGAGCTCCAAGCAGGACACCGTTGCTGACTCGACGATAGAAGCGGAGTATATCACTGCATGTGACGCCGCGAAGGAAGCAGTCTGGATGAAGAAGTTTACTACAGAACTTCAGGTGGTTCCATCCATTGTTGATCTAATACCTCTGTATTATGACAACAACGGGGCTATAGTTTTAGCGAAGGAACCGAAGTCCCATCAGAAGTCCAGACATATCTTGAGGCGGTAACACCTGATTAGGGAGATCGAGATGCGGAGAGTAGAGACAGAAAACAACACTGCAGATCCACTCACAAAGACCATCCTTTAGACATCGTTCGATAGGCTAATCGAGATGATAGGTCTACGATATGCCAATACATGGCCTTAGTGCAAGTGGGAGATTGTTAGTGATATATTCCCTAAAAGACATTATTGTATCGTACTGAATTGTATATTACATTTTGGAAGCTTGGGATATACACAGTTATAATAACAGTCTTGCTCAAAACGGTAGTATGCTACTTGGTTTGATTCTACCTCAATATGTGTATATGTTTCTTTTAGCATATCACTAATATATATTGCACTACTACAATAAGGGGCAGCCCCTACGGTTATAGTAATCCGTAGGGGCAACTTTTTACTGCCCTTAAGAATTAATCCATAGGTCTATAAGTTTGCCCTTACGGTGCCTTACGTATTAATTAAAAATATTAAAATGCAATCTTTTATTTGGCCCTACGGAGCCACAAAAGAAAGCCCCACGGATTAATCCGTAAGGGCAACGATGGGTTATTTATAAAAAAAATAAAGCTCAGTAATTCCCTACCGTCATCCCTAAAATTTCCCTTTCTCTCTCGCGATCGATTCTCGCGCGCACCTCCTCACCACCATACTTCGTCACCGGTACACCCATCGTCGACTTCGACGTCGTCGTTGGCCGCACCACAGTCGTCGTCGACTTTGTCTCGTCATCGACTGTGTCTCGTCGAGCTCAGTAATTCTCCTGAAAGATCTTCATCGACTGTGTCTCGTCGTCGTTGGCCGCACCACAGTCTCCCGCCGGCAAAACTACTCTGAGGTGAGTTAATTTCCATTTTGCCCTTATAATTATACTTTTTGTGTTAATCTTGATTTTAGGGTTAGGGTTAGGGTTAGGGCTATTTCAGTATTAATTAGGGGTTAATTAGGGTTAGGGTTAGGGTTAATTAGGTAAGGTTAGGGTTAGGGTTCGGTTTAGGGTTAGGGTTAGCGTTCGGTTTTGTTAGTTATATGTATGCCCTAGAGGCCATTACTATACATACGTTGTATATTGTAGTGGATGCTTGGACATATACAGTGAGGACTTTCTTGCTTGACATGATAGTATGCTATTTGGTTGCTCTTTATCTTAACATGTACAATAATTGTCTCTATGTTACATGTTGATAAAGCCCTTAGGATGAGTACTTGACTACCAGGATTATCATGCAGATCATACTAGTGGAGACAGTATAGTCGCTAAGTACATCCTTCAAATGTTCCTAGTCGAGGGTGTATCGAGACTGGGCATCGATATACCAGAGTAAACTAGCGTATAGCTTCTCGACCCATGAAGATGGGCGATGAATGATCCCATATCCATTGGTGTTTGACATCAGAGATAGTATACGGGTGCTTAGTGGAGACTAGGTATACTGGACGGACTCGCCGTGAACTCCCAGATGGTATTATACCTAACGTCAGATGGCAGTTCTCTGGTGACACTGGTACAGATTAGTCTGTAGACCCGAGATCGTTATAGAGTATTTTGTGATTCCTATTGTGCTTTGATTTCCACCTTACCACGTTCAAGAGAACGTGCAAAACGGTGGATTTTGGGCACAGTCCCGAGTCACATGGAGGAAATGAGGGATAGGAGGAGTTTCATCTCTCCCGGTATTGGGGGTTGATGGTGCGCTGTGTTTGATTGGCTATAACAGGAAGTCCCTGGCCAGGGCTGCTTTAGAGATATACTGGTAAGTATTATCGGTAGTTTCTCGACCCGTTATGAGCCTCATATCGACACGACTTATCAAGTTACTGGGGTCTGACGTTTACCACCCCTAGACGAGATATGCGACATATCAGACGAAGTGACCGGACTGTACGGTAGTGTTACTGATTGGATTCGCAGGAGTGTGAGCATGCTTGCTTGTTGATCTTCTGATCGCTCAATACCCAGGTGGCCGTTACGTTTGGCAGACCGCTTGCAGCTTGTGGGTGTTTGATATGATCATCACCTACTGCCGGCGTATTGACGAGTCTTTAGAGTCCTACATAGGGGTTTCCTGGCTCAAGAGAAACGGGGTAGGAGAACATATGTGATATGTGCGGGACCGAGATTGATACGATATAAGATACCGTATTCTATTCTCGCAATTTGTGACATTGGTCGGTTATATGCGATATAGCCGGGTTATCGGATCAAGTGTTGATTCGATAAATTGTTACACATGATATTAGTCGGTTATATGTGATATAGCCGGATTATTAAATCAAGAGTTGATTTAATAATTTAATGTATAATTATATATTTGATATATTATATTACATCAACTAATATTAAGCTCACTTATGATTTCTTTTTCTCACTTTGTGTATATTGTATATATGTGATATGTATATTTGTGTACATGTTTGTATCATGCTAGGTTACAAATGCAACTAGGGTTTATAGAGATTAAACCATTCTAGGGTTAAGATTAGGGTTTATATTTTATCATTAAGTAATTCAAAAATTATGGAATTAGTCATGGTTGATATTTGTTGAAAGCATGTAGAAGCTTGTAAGCATCTTTGACTTTGTCCACTCCTTTTGTCTAGCTTAAGATATTATTTGACCTAAACTTTAACCCTAGCTCATGGTTAACTCTCTACAAGGGTTAAGCATGACATTCTTAACCCTTGGTTTCATTTCTAACCACAACATGAATTCATTGATCACTTGATCACTTGCTTCTTCTTCTTCCTCCTCAAAGCTTTCTAGCTTCAATGGAGTTGATGGAAAATGAGTGAGAAAATCATGTCTAATGTGAGCAAACTTCCTACTTCATCATTCTCTACTACTTGACATTTAGTATAGGGTGTTTGCTTCACTAATTTCACAATTAGTGAAGAGACAGCTTAGGTTAGTGTCTCCTCGACGTAGATCATCTTCGGTCTCGACGTCTTCGAAGCAAGCATGTTCGTTTCTTCATGAGAGCCTCTCTAGAGTCCGGAGTTCACGATCGCAGTGAAGGGACTACTACATGGAGCTATTTAAGTGAAGGACCGGTCTACAAAGGTTGTATTCCTTGTTCACTTTAGTTTCAAAGTGTTTGCATTTATATTCCGTCGAATTTCTAGTTAACGATTCTAAGTTAGGGTTAGCTAGAACGACAAATTTTTGAATTTGGTATGGACGATGCCTCCTGAAACCTTGCTGCCATGCCAGGGAACCCTGCAGTGGTATCAGAGACATACTAGAAATTTAGACGGATTTTGTTAAGATTACGAAACTGAAATACTCCGAAACTTGAAACGTGAAAATGAAGTTTCTGCCGATTTTTAAATATTGTCAAAAATTTTTTTAAACAAGTACAAAGTGATGTATAAGATATATTAAGAACACCATAAAAATTTCACGGGGTCTACTCGGTTTTGGGCCGAGATCATGGATGTAGGGGCCGGCCACTTTGTCATGGAATTGCCTGAAAATTTTTGTGTGTTCCAGTGACTTGGTTTTGATGTTTCGGGTATTGTTTGTTTTTGCTAATTTTGCATGTGATGTGATCTTACACTATAAGCAATTCGGAGTGTTTCGTATTCGTAGTTTTAACATTGTTTCGGGTTATTCGCAAGTTGTCTAGGCGATGTTAAAAAGTTCGATTGAATGTCAAAAACCCATTTTTCCAAGTTTAACATATTCGGAAAAACTTGCAAGTGATTCTATGAACCCTCTAGAAGAATGAAACCCTAACTCGAATTTTTGGATCGCGGAACCGCGGTCATACCCTTGGGTTTGTCGTAGTTCCGTGGCGACATGAGTGAGGCTTGGTTTTGCCCTTCTACGGCTGGTGCATAGGTACTGTGGCATATTCTGGGTATTATTGAACTGTGCTCAAGTGTTGAGCTGTCAGGAAATTGTGGGACTTTGATGAATCAATCGAAAAGTTTAATGTTTGTCTGGATATCATGTGATGGGATACAATATTTGGAATCCACAAGTAGTTATGAGATAACTAATTTGAATATTATAAATCTAGCAATTTAGTCTCATTTGATCGGTTGCCACGGGATTTTGATGTGATCAAATGTCCGTCACAATCACGTAGCGTACGCGGATACTCGCCGAGTAACCTTATTAGATAGCCACACCCCATAGCCCCGACCAAGTGACTGTAGGAGAACCCCGTCGCCAAAAGCATCTGTTAGGTGCTCGCGGCAGCGGTGTTCCGCCTTAATGCACTTCGTCGACGGCATCGGGGGGTGCGGCCGTCTACTAAAGTTTCCGACGAGCATTCAATCAGGATGTCGGGAATCTTGTTGAATTGCCCGACTAGATATTAATTGTTGTTTTGATTATCGAGACTAAAATGCGGGGTTTATAATTGTTAGGCATGTGATGTGTAAGGAATTCATTTGGTTAGGTCTGAAATCAAAAGTATGAGATACGTTGGGTTTATGATGTCTAAGGTGGTTGCGGATTCTAACTGTTGTAGTTTTTCACTTTCTTTTCTGCGACCGTAAGTGTAATATATGGTGTATCACCGGTTTCGGTTCTATATGTCAACGACAATTGGGATATGCATATTTACTTACGTTGATGACATATGATGTTATGTGTTGCTGTGATATGTTATATTAGATCATCGTGTTTGAATAGACGGGGGTTTTATATGAGATGAGAGTTTTTATTTTCATTCATGTAAAATTCTTTGTATGTAATATTCTTTTATTGGGGCACTTCCAGGTTGAGGATGTTGTCACCATTGTATATTATTTACTTTTCTGCATTAGGATAGACCCAAGGCGGGGAGCACAAGTAATCGGGTTCTAGGGTCCAGTGGGAGACCATCTCGAGGAGTCGAGACCGGGTCTCCTAACGTTAGAATTGGTAGGGTTGCTTGCCACTCTCGTAGCGGTCTAGGGGTGTGGGATTGGCTATTCATCTCGACCGTGGAATCCGTATTTTATACAGGCCTAATTTAAAACCCAGAAATCCTAGTATATCCAATATTTCATATGTTTTATTCTGCTGCGATATTCTGTGATATGATCTCTGTATATGTTGAGATAAATACTAGATATAGTATATGTGATATATTATATAGACGATGCTTATGTTTTACACCCGCGCTAGCCCTGTCCCGTTCTGCCGTTAGTTACCTAACCTAACGTTGCATGAGGGGACTGTTGGGATTTCCTCAACACCTAGCCTAAGGTTTGCAAGCATCAAGCATGCCACAACAAAAAAATTAGTGGGTGCTAACCAAACATCCAAGGAATCATACTAGAAAATTAGGGTAACTAAACCTTGTAATCAAACATTACAATAGAAGTGAATAAGAGATACAACCTTTGTAGCCCAGTCCTTCACGTCAATAGCTTCGTGTTGTCGTCCCTTCGCTGGGATCATCGATCTCCTGGACTCAAGATGGACTTCACAAAGCGTAGTGAGCAAACATGCTTGAAGACTTCGAGGCCGAAGATGATCTACGTCGAGGGAACTCAAGTACAAGCTACCTCTTCACAAAGTGATGAACTTTGCGAAGCAAACACCCTAAACTAAATGGCAAGTAGTAGAGGATGGTGAAGTAGGAATTTTTCTCACTTTGGATTTGATTTTCTCACAATATTTCTTCTCATCTTCAAACCCTAGAAAGCTTCTCAAGCCCAAGAAGAAGATGAAGATGAAAGAATAACAAAAGAAGGAGAGTGGGGTTAAATTTGCAACCATGGTGAGTTAGTGTCATACACTTAACCATTGTAGAGACTTAACCAAGGGTTATGATAAGTTATTAAGTTTATAAATATCTTTAATAAAACAAAGGAGTGGACTAAGTCAATGAAGCTTTACAAGTTTCTACAAGCTTCAAGCCATGAGATAATTCTCATAATTTTGAATTACCTATGATAATTAAAACCCTAAACATATCATGGTTATGGTGTAAGTCCTACACACACAAGTTGCATATATAACCTTGCATGATACATTAATATATATCATATATATATCATGTATACAAAATGAGAAAAAGAAATGGTCAAGTGAGCAATATTAGTTAATGTAAATTCATATATCAAATATATAATTATACATTAAATCATTAAATCAATACTTGATTTAATAATCCAGCTATATTACATATAACCGACTAATATCAATAATATCAATTTACCGAATCAACACTTGATTCGATAACCGGGCTATATCACATATACCCGGCCGATATCACATATCGCGAGAATACAATACGGTATCACATACTCGTATCAATCTCGGTCCCGCACATATCACATATGTGCTCCTATTTCGTTTCGTTTGAGCCAGGAAACCTCTGTGTAGGACTCTAAAGACTCGTCAATACGCCGGCAGTATGTGATGATCATATCAGTCACCCATAAAGTTCAAGCGGTCTGCTAAACGTAATGGCCACCCGGGTATTGAGCGATCAGAAGATCAACAAGCAAGCCTGCTCGTACTCCTGCGAATTCAATCAGTAACACTACTGTACAGTCCGGTCTCTTCGTCTGATATGTCGCATATCTCGTCTAGGGTGGTAAACGTCAGACCCCAGTAACTTGATAAGTCATGCTGATATAAGGTCCATAACGGGCGCGAAACTACTGATAACTCTTACCAGGAAATCACATCTACCCTGGCCAGGGATTTCAGTTATGGCCAATCGAGCATAGCGCAACATCAACCCCCAATACCGGGAGAGACGAATCCCCTCCTATCGCTCATTGGCTCCATGTGACTCGGGAATGTACCCAAAAACCACCTGTTTGCACGCCTCAGTAGAGCCATGGTAGGGTGGAAATTAAAGCACAGTGGAAGACACACAAGACTCTATGACGATCTCGGGTCGACAGACTAACCTGTACATGTGTCACCTAAGAACTGCTACCTGACATGAGGTATAATACCATCTAGGAGTTCTCGATGAGTCCGTTCAGTGTACCCAGTCCCTACTGAGCACCCGTATACCATCTCTGATGTCAAACACCAATGGATATGGGATCATCCATCGCCCATCACATAGGTCGAGAAGCTATACGCTAGTCTACTCTGGAGTATCGATGCCCTGTCTCGATATTCCCTCGACTGGGAACAATTAAAGGATGTACTTATAGACTACCCAGGCCCCCACTAGTATGATCTGCATCATAATCCTGGTAGTCAAGTACACATCCTAAGGGCTTTATCAACATGTAACAAAGAGACATCATGTGTACATGTTAAGATAAAGAGAAACCAGATAGCATACTATCATGCCGAGCAAGAAAGTCCTCCCTATGTATGTCCAAGCATCCACTATAATATACATCATATGTACAATAATGGCCTCTAGGGCATACATATAACTAACAATCTCCAACTTTCACTAGGGCCATATGTTGTAGTATCCAATAACCAACAATCAGGAGTGGTTATAGTATCCCATACTCAACCATCCCATAATAGTGTCTCTTGGGAAAAGGCCTTTGTGAGTGGATCCGATGTGTTGTCCTCTAAGTCTACTCTCCTAACCTCAATCTCCCTGGAGATCAACCATCTCCATGATCAGGTGATACTGCCTTAGAATATGTCTGGGTCACTGACGGGACGGGGGTTCTTAGGCCAAAGCCATAGCCCCATTGTCATACAATGGTGGGAACCAAGTTCATCTTATGAACAAATATATACCCAGACTACCTCTTTGGTAGCATCGTTGGTAGCAATGTATTCAGCTTTTATCGTTTAGTTTGCCACGGTATATAGCTTTGAACTCTTCCAACATACCGTCCCTCCACTGAGGGTAAAGACAATGCCCGCGACTGACATTCAATCGTCCATACCACCCTGGAAGCTATCCAGTGATTATCCTCAGGATTGATTGATACCTTCTCAGTACACCCAGTGAGAATCCTAAAATCCACTTAGATCTATCTCATAGATCCAAAACCCAGGATTTAGGAGGTATCACCTTGATCCTTTATGGAGAATCCTTGTGATAAGAGGAAATTGACCGAGTGTAGCATAGGAAACTCTTTTCCTATCAAGAGTATGGTATCCACGTATAATACGAGGAAGACCACTTTACTCCCTACTACCCTTTTGTATATACAAGGTTCATCTACCTTTTTGATGAAGTCAAATGCTTTGACTACCATATCAAAAACAGATGTTCCAACTCCGCTATGCCTGCTTTATTCTGTAAAGCAACTTGCACACGTTTCCGCTGCTTCCACTGTTTATGAAGCCCTCTTGCTGTGTACTTATAGACGCTATCTTCTGAATCAATATTTAGAAAAGCAGTTATGACACCCAACTGCCAAATATCGTAGTCATGGTATGTAGCAATGGCAAATAGGATTTGGATGGAGTTAAGCATAGCTTTGAAAGTCTCAACTTTTCCATCTACACAAAGTAATCTTCTCAAGATATACTTTCTCCTGATGGGGATTTAACCCTTCAGATAAAGCAACCAAAGTCCATACTTTGTTGGTGTATATGGATTCCATCTCAGATCGCTTAGCATCCAGCCATTCTTACAGAGTCGCCACTCTTGATGGCCTGCTCGAAACTAGTTGGGTCATCATCTCATGATGCAATCCTCGCTCCCACTGTCATCGAGAAACCGAAGTATCTTTCAGGCGGATGAGTAACCCTACCAGATCGGTGGAGAGGCTGGGGTTCGTCGGGAGCTACTAAATCCTCTTGTTCTACCAAATTATCAGCTGTAGTTTGTATAGTTAGAACTTATTCCAATTCTACCTCATGACCACAAATTTCTTTCCATAAAAATTCCTTTTTCTAAAAAAAAATTGTGGCATGCTGAGAAATAAAACACCTTTTTGTTCCTCGGTGCAGAAGAAGATATTCCCTTGCGAATGCTTGGGATATCTAACAAACTTCTATAGAGCAGACCTTGCCTCGAGCTTGTCCGGATTTTTTATTTAGACATAGGCCGGACAACCCAAAATCTTAACATGCTTAAGACATGGGCTCTTCCTATTCCATATCTCATATGGAGTGGTAGGCACCTGATTTGGTTGGAACCGAACTCAATAGGTATGCAGCTTCACAAGTGCATAACACCCAAAGAAAATAGGCAACTCAGTAGTACTCATCATAGAGAGCACCATATCTAATAGGGTGCTACTTCACTGCCCCAATACACTGTTGTGCTGTTGTGTACACGAATGAGTAATGCTGAGAGAGAATCTCATTCTCCTTTAGAATAGTCCAGAATCTCCATGCTCAAGTATTCTCCTCCCCGATCTCATCAAAGGAAATAATACTTATACCCGTTTTGGTTCTCTACTTCTAACTTATATTATTTGAATTTCTCAAAAGTTTCGGACTTGTGTTTCAACTAAAATATATGTCCGAATCTTGAGAGATTATCAGTGAATGTAATGAAGTACAAAGAACCGGTTTTGGCATATGTAGACAGGGGACCACATACATCATCATGTATCAGTCTCAAGAGTTCACTAACTCTTTCACTGTTTCAAGTAAACGGAGCTACGGTCATTTTATCTTTGTGACATGACTGGCATGTTTCACAAGATGTAAATTCAAACTGATTTAAATATGCATCTTGATGTAACTTAGCTAGTCGGGTCGCATTGATATGACATAGTCTACTGTCACGCCCCGAAAGTACGGAGCATGACCGGCACTTAAACTACGAAACGTCTCGAGGCGTACGTAATCTAAGTAACCCGAAAACCCAGAAATCCAAACCAAGAAAAATAGTAGAGTGAAGGAAAACCAATTTAAAATCAAGTAGTTTTAATAGCATAAGCCGAGTTATGCGGTTTTAAAAATATCAAGTATTTCCTGAAAATTTCGGCAGAGTCTCCTTTGTAAATACTGGCTCCCAAACGGGATACAACATGAATAGTATACGAAATCAATAAAAAGGCATCCCCAAGCGGGAGCTAGCTCTTCGTCAATCGACGGTCACAACCACACAAGCAATATAATATACAACGCCAGTGGCGAGGATCAAAAACTCAAAAGGAAACTCAAAACCACAAGAAATCCACAGAAATATAATGCGCGACTCTAAGGTCGAAAGAATAACATCACTGGTCTCTATCTCAAAATAAATACATATTTGGTTGATGGAACTTCTAAATACAACAGAATAATAATATACAAGATATAATGATGGGTGCGATACAAATAAACCCACCTACTAGAAAGTCACCCGGAAATGGAAATAGTGCCAGCAAGCCGTAATGAAATCTGTACGGCGAAACCTGCAAGAAACTGTGGCACAGCGGGGGTGAGTTGCCAACTCGTGAGTATAAAAACATCTACAAACAGAATCGCATGAACAACGCAATCCTAGGTCAACAATCATAATATATCCTCAAATATAGAACATGCAGCCTGTAACAATGGCTAGGGTAAATATCTAACCGGAGTGTAATCCCATGTGCCTGTGTCAGTGCCTCAGGTAGCAATATATCATATGCATGATGTATGAATGTATGAAACAGAATGCATGTACTGATGAAAACTGCTGTCATAAATTAGTGAGATTTCTGTATCTTTTTTAAAAACGAGGTATCATAAATGAAATCAGCATAAACAGTGCCTAGCATCGACACAAAACAAGTATCCAAATCTCTCGATATCTCTGTGTCGCAATCTCTGTACCTCAATATCTCAAAATCTCTGTGTGTCAATCTCACTATCTAGGGCGCCGTCAGTCCAGACCGGCCCCTACTATCAATCTCAAGACCACGACGGTATCCTCCAGATATCCGACGCATCGGGTAAAATCACCGGTAGGTAGTGCTCCCCTGCCAGGCTCACATCGTCATCATCACGCGCTTCTTGCCCCGGGGTACCTTACCGGGCCCACCATGTACCCGAAACGGTTCATCCGCCTCCTCGAATCGGGTCTCGAAATCCATCAGCAAACTCATGGTGGACGACTCATACATCATGGGAAAACCGCATTTTTTTTATTTAAAAAGAGAGAAAGCAGTTCATATATGTTTTGCGGTTTTCCTCCAATTCCAGAAAATATCATGGAAATCCGAATCATCCATAGCATGTAAAACCATGAATACAAGCATGAGCATCCATGAATGCGGCATATAATGAATAACAGTATGCATGATGTGACAAGTAACAACTACAATGTCTAACTAGCATATAAGGCAAGCAACTAATCATCATGTCAAAACTACTAGTTAACAAGCTACATTAGGCAATAATATTTTCTAAGTTGTGTGTGACATGGCAATTACCGATGAAGATGTGTGTGAGCAGGCAAGTAAGTGTACGTGGTACATACGCATCATCGGTAATGGTGCTGGTGTCCTAACAGCATAATGTCAACAATGCAAAATGAAATAACAATGTAAGTATGCGATGCGTTGCGAGCAACCAAAATGAGCGGGAGCTAAATATTAAACAATGGTGCCATTTGAAATAACATGAATCGTGGGGTTTTGAAAATAGGGGCTACGGTGGTTTTAAGAAAGGATACGTCTTTTGAAATATCCGTAGATCCCTTGACCTGTCTTTTAAAATACCCACGATCCGCTAGTTTTGAAATAGGTAGGAGTCTAATCTAATCTAACAACTAAACTAAACTATACGGCTGAACTAACAAGCTGAACTACAGGTAAGGAAACCGCCTATCATCTGAGTCGATACATATACATACCTGTATATATACAGTCGGTGATCCCGCCTCAATAATATCATATCCGATACCATATCTATAAGCAGGCATCCCAAGTCAAGAGTGCGGATCAATCATCAATATAGCTCGTACGTAAATCCGTCATACGGCATCCCAAATCTGGGTACGGGTCAATATCACATTCATCATACTATTCACCTGGTATCCTCTTTATCAAATATCATGATCGGGGTACTGATCTACGTCTAGTACAATACTGACACCGCCTAAGTATGCATGCACGTGTGTGAAACACTACGTCAAGACCCGTTACAACGTCATGTCGTATCTCAAATACGAACCCTGCTATATCACCGATCTCACGGCCTCAAATCAAATCTCATCGACTTATCTTAAATCCCAAGTACTATCCTCATCATCCATGCATGTGTATATGAATGTATATATGCATAGTCTCATACCCATGCGTATATACATATATACACATCCCCATCTATGCACAAGAAAGTAATGTATGCAAGTCTGTGTGTGCGTATGTGGGTATAACAACTACTCTAGGGTTTCGCAACTAACCCAAAGCTAATCCATGAACACCTATATAAACATATATATATAAGCTACACTACGGACTGCGGGGGTGCTATACGCCATCCACTCGACTTCTCCCCGTAGATATAAATCTACTCACCTGGTCCTCGCTTGCCGATGCCGATGTCGCCACGTGCTTTCTCGTCATCTCGAAGTCCCCGTGAGGGTACCTACGTATCATAACAAATCGTATCGCATTAAAATCCGACTCATGACCAAAACGACACACGAATCTCACATAGATCAAAACCTATGGTCTGCTCATGCAAAAGAACCAAATAACCCTTGATATCGGCGTACAAACGCCGATTGATCGAGAAAAATCCAAACGTACAATTCGTGGTTTCGCAACACACTAAACATATATATGAAATAGGGTGAAATCATCAAAACCAATAAATTGATTAAATCGATTTATTACAAGAAACCTAGTAAGCATCAATTAGCCGTTTTAAAACAAAACTTGATGTTTTAACAATTCTAAAGGCCATAATACTCATTAAACATCTTAAATAAGTCATACAAACCATTTCCACAATTTAATCTCATTAAATTTCATTAACCCCAAAATTCTAGTTTGCAATTTATCCCATTTTAACAATTTTCAAAGTAACAATACACAAATCAACAATTTGACTAGGTTTTGCATGATCTAAGGTGGTAAACTACAATTTATAAATTTAAAGATGTCATGAAGATCCTAATTAGATTTTTAATCTTACAATTTAACTTAATTTTAAAACCTAGTTTGCAATATAGCTTAATTATTACAATTTTAAATTAACAAATTGCAAACTAGCAACTAGATTAGGTTTTTCATTTCATAAGGTGATAAATTACACTTTGCAACATAATTACATAATAAAAACCCTAACTTGCATTCAAACCCCTCTCTTGAATTCTCAAGTATTGAAATTGGTACCATAATTATACACCAATTATGCTAGATTCAAGTAATTAAACAACAAATTGAGCAAAGGGTTAGAATTTATACCCAACAAATTGAAAATCCCATAAGCAAACTTAGCCCTCCAAATTAGCTTCTTTTCACCAAGATCCATACTAGATAGGCTAAGGAAAAATGGGTAGGGCTTGGATTTGGATTTTGTGGGATTTCTTGTGTTGATTTTTGGGCATATTATGAAGAAATTTTGAGGTGAAATGAGAAGAGAAGAGGGGGGGGGGGCTGCTGCTGCAGTGAGGATGGGGGGTTCGGCCAAAATTGAGGGGAGGAGGAGAGAGAGAGAATGAGGTTGGGGTGTGGGTTGAAGTCAACAAAGTCCACTTCATGTTAAATACCATACCTCATCAATTAATCTATTCATTCTTCTTTCTTTTCTTCTTCTATTTTTTTTTTTCAAACTTAACAAGTGGGGAATTTTGTGGAGGGGCTGTGCTCTGCCCGGTGGCATGGGTGTGTGTGTTGGAGAAATTTTCAAATAAGAAAACCATAACTCAAATTAATTTATTATATTCTTTTAAATTTTCTTTTCTATTTAACACTTCTCTAAATTTCAAAAACCATCCTGATAATTTCTTTTCATTTCAAAAACATGTTAAATTTTGGTTTAATGTGACATGATGTACAAAATTTGTTTCAACTCATTCCAATTTGTAATTTTCCCTAATTAAATGTATTAGTGACGGCTTAAAATAATATTAAAATATTTTTTTTTCCAGAAAATTTGAAATTTCACCAGTGGCTCAATAAACACCAAATACTATAAATTACATAGCTAGAGTATGTATATTTAATTTTATAATAAAAATATTTGTATTTTGACTTTTTACAGAAAACCCTCTTATTTTACCGATTTTCCGAAATTTCACCGAAACGATTTTCAAAACGTTACAATCTTCCCCCCTTAAAGAAATTCGGTCCCCGAATTTAAATTAAAACTCCCCCCAAATACTAAAACATCTAAGCAAAACCATCAAGTCGTCGGGGCTCCGAAATCGTAAATACATAAAACAAATCGTAGCGCAGCGCATGCGCATAAAAAAATATGAGCATATAACTCAAAATCAAAACTCCATCCAGCATCTTGCAATCATCGGAGTCAAGGTGAAGACACGTATGCCAAATCCAAAACAAAACCGATATGATATAATCTCGAAACTATACATGTAAATATTAACTCTATATATGTAAATATCTGAAGAAAATGCATGCCAAATCCTTTAAAGTCGCTGTGCAATACACATACACTGCACAGTGGCGGACGTCTACTTTAAGAAAATAACTACATATATATATATCCTTTGTTTAATATGCACGTCCCGCCGTTTTGAAAGCAATTTCAGAAGGGTTTCCTTTATAAAATGTTTCGTGTCATCCCGGACATGTAGGTAAATACTGAGATTATAGCTCTTCTTTGGAAATCCCTTCGATGACTATCAATGCATGCAAAAATATACTCAGGTACTGTCCTGTGACTAGTCCTGCTCAGTACTAAACTAAATAGCAAACATCATAAAATATACTGCTCCAACAGAAATCAATCACAAATATACGTGCGTCTGGTGCGCACGGAAATCAAAATCCATAAATATGCCATACATGTGCACAGAAACAACATCTAGGTGCAACGGGTGTGCACCCAACATCTGTCATAGGCAACGTGTGTGACTGACAGCAAAATCAGGTGCATCTGACATGCACGAAGAATCTCGATTTAGTGCATCTGGTGTGCACCAAAATCGTATCTCAAAACATGCGCTCAACATGCGAGAAAATCCAAATCAGGTGCATCCATCATGCACGAAATCATGAAATCCAATATCAAGCGCCGAACATGCGCAAAATCCAATCAGAAGCACAAGGTGCACAAAACAAATGTCGAACATCACAATCGAAATCGAAGTCCAGTGTATCTAAATGCACAACATACGTAACACTGCACTGCAAGCATATATGAACTATACCGAGTGCAAAAACCAAATCGTATGCGTACATACGCACAAAATCAACTTAACTGTATGAAACCCATAAAATCATAAATATGCGAAACCAAGGCACGAAAATGATATCATGTGCAACAACTGTGCAAAAATCGTAAATACTCAGTAGCTGCAACCATGGTACATGAAAACAAATATCATGAAACTCAATCATCAAAATCAGTCATGCGAATAGATCGTCCAAAATACCGAAATCAAATACGGCGGAATAGTCCCGCTCAAGCACATCCTCCAAGAATCTCTGGCCAACTGTCGTGGTCACTCATAGCATGTCTCGTCGACGATCCTGAACTCTGGCCTGCCGGTGTGCATAATATGACCACTCCTGGGTCCAAGTCTTCTCGTAATTTATTCCAGAAAGGTCCTATCGAGATCTCTCCCAAATCTCGTCTCTGCCGAAATGTCCGGAAGTCATCGTGCTTTACTAGATCTGTTCTCGTTCCGGAACGGCTGCATACTCATCGCGACTCCTTCTGAAAGGTATATCCAAGTACAATGCCTCGGCATGCGTATCGCATCTCTGATGTCGGTGGAGTGGAACGTCATCTTATCCAGATCTTGTACGGACCTCTTTACTCCACTTTCTTTAATGTCGACCGCGTCGGACTCGTCTCGTCGTGGCTGCATGGACTGAGCTCCTACGGCTATCCTCGTATCTGGAGTCTCCTAAGAAATGATCTCACCACTTGGCATCCGAATGAAGTCGAACCATCCGATCGATTTGTCAAAACCTCATAATCCCCCAAGAGCTCAACATCTTGGGTACAGTTTAACAGTATCGAGTACATACCACAGTATCGATGGTCCAGCCGTAGAAGGGCAAACCCAAGCCTCACTAATGGCGCCGCGGAACTGCCGCAAACCCTAAGGTTTAAAGGCTTTCACACGGTCACTATGTCGAGTTAGGGTTTCATTCTTCTAGAGGGTCCATAGAATTGCCTGCATGTCTTTCCGAATACTTTAAACTTGGAATAATAGGTTTCCGACATCCGATCGTCTCTGTCGACTCTCTACGTCTCCGCGTGAAGTCGTCTCTAGCTGGAATCAATCTATCTGATGACCTCGCATCGGGGTAGGCGAACGAACCACATGTCCTAGTCATTCATTCTCGGTGACGAGCGACCTTCTATTATCTCTTAGTACAACTCGTACTACAATAGCTCCAACATCTGGGGCGATATCTCGTCGTTCGCAGCAATAACAGGCTCACTCGTCTGCACGCTAAACAGTGCCTCAAATCTCATGAATAAGCAATACACCAACGGTCACCAAAATCTGGTTGGCCTCTATCATTGGCTCGATCCTCTGGTACTATCGGCACGTCTGAGAAATCTCGTAAAGGCAATCCGCCAAACGCTCGTGGCGCGAAAACACAGTAAAAAGACACATCTCCACAATCGTGTGTCGCCGGAATTATGCCCTGGTCAGTCCTCGTTTGTGAAGAGCTCGTGCTAACCGCAACTCTAGCCGTATCTCTCCCTGCCAGTAATCGTGGCAGCAAAACCATAACTGGTACTGATGAGGCTAGATCAGGAATGAATATAATACTGAGCAAAGAAATGTACATCCTAAGGCTTCTTAAATGGAGTAGCGTATCGTAAGTATGCCGCGGAACATACCCACGGTACGTCACTCTACTTTAGTCACCTATTCCATCAACCAAGGGTCATCCTACGCTCCGAAGGTAAAACCTAACGCTCTGATACCAACTTTGTCACGCCCCGAAAGTACGGAACATGACCGGCACTTAAACTACGAAACGTCTCGAGGCGTACGTAATCTAAGTAACCCGAAAACCCAGAAATCCAAACCAAGAAAAAAATAGTAGAGTGAAGGAAAACCAATTTAAAATCAAGTAGTTTTAATAGCATAAGCCGAGTTATGCGGTTTTAAAAACATCAAGTATTTCCTGAAAATTTCGGCAGAGTCTCCTTTGTAAATACTGGCTCCCAAACGGGATACAACATGAATAGTATACGAAATCAATAAAAAGGCATCCCCAAGCGGGAGCTAGCCCTTCGTCAATCGACGGTCACAACCACACAAGCAATATAATATACAACGCCAGTGGCGAGGATCAAAAACTCAAAAGGAAACTCAAAACCACAAGAAATCCACAGAAATATAATGCGCGACTCTAAGGTCGAAAGAATAACATCACTGGTCTCTATCTCAAAATAAATACATATTTGGTTGATGGAACTTCTAGATACAACAGAATAATAATATACAAGATATAATGATGGGTGCGATACAAATAAACCCACCTACTAGCAAGTCACCCGGAAATGGAAATAGTGCCAGCAAGCCGTAATGAAATCTGTATGGCGAAACCTGCAAGAAACTGTGGCACAGCGGGGGTGAGTTGCCAACTCGTGAGTATAAAAACATCTACGAACAGAATCGCATGAACAACGCAATCCTAGGTCAACAATCATAATATATCCTCAAATATTGAACATGCAGCCTATAACAATGGCTAGGGTAAATATCTAACCCGAGTGTAATCCCATGTGCCTGTGTCAGTGCCTCAGGTAGCAATATATCATATGGATGATGTATGAATGCATGAAACAGAATGCATGTACTGATGAAAACTGCTGTCATAAATTAGTGAGATTTCTGTATCTTTTTTAAAAACGAGGTATCATAAATGAAATCAGCATAAACAGTGCCTAGCATCGACACAAAACAAGTATCCAAATCTCTCGATATCTCTGTGTCGCAATCTCTGTACCTCAATATCTCAAAATCTCTATGTGTCAATCTCACTATCTAGGGCGCCGTCAGTCCAGACCGGCCCCTACCATCAATCTCAAGACCATGACGGTATCCTCCGGATATCCGACGCGTCGGGTAAAATCACCGGTAGGTAGTGCTCCCCTGCCAGGCTCACATCGTCATCATCACGCGCTTCTTGCCCTGGGGTACCTTACCGGGCCCACCATGTACCCGAAACGGTTCATCCGCCTCCTCGAATCGGGTCTCGAAATCCATCAGCAAACTCATGGTGGATGACTCATACATCATGGGAAAACCGCATTTTTTTTATTTAAAAAGAGAGAAAGCAGTTTATATATGTTTTGCGGTTTTCCTCCAAATCCATAAAATATCTTGGAAATCCGAATCATCCATAGCATGTAAAACCATGAATACAAGCATGAGCATCCATGAATGCGGCATATAATGAATAACAGTATGCATGATGTGACAAGTAACAACTACAATGTCTAACTAGCATATAAGGCAAGCAACTAATCATCATGTCAAAACTACTAGTTAACAAGCTACATTAGGCAATAATATTTTCTAAGTTGTGTGTGACATGGCAATTACCGATAAAGATGTGTGTGAGACGGCAAGTAAGTGTACGTGGTACATACGCATCATCGGTAATGGTGCTGGTGTCCTAACAGCATAATGTCAACAATGCAAAATGAAATAACAATGTAAGTATGCGATGCGTTGCGAGCAACCAAAATGAGCGGGAGCTAAATATTAAACAATGGTGCCATTTGAAATAACATGAATCGTGGGGTTTTGAAAATAGGGGCTACGGTGGTTTTAAGAAAGGATACGTCTTTTGAAATATCCGTAGATCCCTTGACCTGTCTTTTAAAATACCACGATCCGCTAGTTTTGAAATAGGTAGGAGTCTAATCTAATCTAACAACTACACTAAACTATACGGCTGAACTAACAAGCTGAACTACAGGTAAGGAAACCGCCTATCATCTGAGTCGATACATATACATACCTGTATATATACAGTCGGTGATCCCGCCTCAATAATATCATATCCGATACCATATCTATAAGCAGGCATCCCAAGTCAAGAGTGCGGATCAATCATCAATATAGCTCGTACGTAAATCCGTCGTACGGCATCCCAAATCTGGGTACGGGTCAATATCACATTCATCATACTATTCACCTGGTATCCTCTTTATCAAATATCATGATCGGGGTACTGATCTACGTCTAGTACAATACTGACACCGCCTAAGTATGCATGCACGTGTGTGAAACACTACGTCAAGACCCGTTATAACATCATGTCGTATCTCAAATACGAACCCTGCTATATCACCGATCTCACGGCCTCAAATCAAATCTCATCGACTTATCTTAAATCCCAAGTACTATCCTCATCATCCATGCATGTGTATATAAATGTATATATGCATAGTCCCATACCCATGCGTATATACATATATACGCATCCCCATCTATGCACAAGAAAGTAATGTATGCAAGTCTGTGTGTGCGTATGTGGGTATAACAACTACTCTAGGGTTTCGCAACTAACCTAAAGCTAATCCATGAACACCTATATAAACATATATATATAAGCTACACTACGGACTGCGGGGGTGCTATACGCCATACACCCGACTTCTCCCCGTAGATATAAATCTACTCACCTGGTCCTCGCTTGCCGATGCCGATGTCGCCACGTGCTTTCTTGTCATCTCGAAGTCCTCGTGAGGGTACCTACGTATCATAACAAATCGTATCACATTAAAATCCGACTCATGACCAAAACGACAAACGAATCTCACATAGGTCAAAACCTATGGTCTGCTCATGCAAAAGAACCAAATAACCCATGATATCGGCGTACAAACGCCGATTGATCGAGAAAAATCCAAACGTACAATTCGTGGTTTCGCAACACACTAAACATATATATGAAATAGGGTGAAATCATCAAAACCAATAAATTGATTAAATCGATTTATTACAAGAAACCTAGTAAGCATCAATTAGCCGTTTTAAAACAAAACTTGATGTTTTAACAATTCTAAAGGCCATAATACTCATTAAACATCTTAAATAAGTCATACAAACCATTTCCACAATTTAATCTCATTAAATTTCATTAACCCTAAAATTCTAGTTTGCAATTTATCCCATTTTAACAATTTTCAAAGTAACAATACACAAATCAACAATTTGACTAGGTTTTGCATGATCTAAGATGGTAAACTACAATTTATAAATTTAAAGATGTCATGAAGATCCTAATTATATTTTTAATCTTACAATTTAACTTAATTTTAAAACCTAGTTTGCAATATAGCTTAATTATTACAATTTTAAATTAACAAATTACAAACTAGCAACTAGATTAGGTTTTTCATTTCATAAGGTGATAAATTACACTTTGCAACATAATTACATAATAAAAACCCTAACTTGCATTCAAACCCCTCTCTTGAATTCTCAAGTATTGAAATTGGTACCATAATTATACACCAATTATGCTAGATTCAAGTAATTAAACAACAAATTGAGCAAAGGGTTAGAATTTATACCCAACAAATTGAAAATCCCACAAGCAAACTTAGCCCTCCAAATTAGCCTCTTTTCACCAAGATCCATACCAGATAGGCTAAGGAAAAATGGCACTAGTAAAATAGGGGGTCGCCCCTACGGATATTGGAATCCGTAGGGGCAGATTTAACTTGGCCCTACGGATTAATCCGTAGGGCTAAGTGGTTGCCCCTACGGGCACAGACGTCCAAGAATAAAAATATTAATTCTTAATTTGGTGTTTTTCCCTACGGAGCCGCAAACAAAGGACCTACGGGTATATCCGTAGGGGCAAGTAAATATCGATTTAACAAAAACCCAGATCGATCGCCTACGCTCAATTTCTCTCTCTCTCTCGATCGCGCGCGAAAAAAAACCCCAAATCGCCTCGCGGTCGTCGCCACCGTCGTTCTCCTCGTCGCCACCGCCGGTTTCGTCGCCACCGCAGTTCTCGTCGCCACCGCAGTTCAGGCCGTCGCCACCGCAGTTCAGGCCGTCACCACCGCCCCAGCAGCAGCCGTTCAGGTGAGGAAATCTCGAGCTAAATTAAAGAATTTTTGGATTATTTTGGGCTTAGGGTTCATGGTTGGGTCTGGGGTTGCGCGCTCGAGTTGGGGTTGGGCAGGGGTCGTGGTCGCGGTCGGGGTCGGGGTCGAGGTAGGGTTAGGGTTGGGGTTCGGCTGCTGCTGGGGTGGGGCTGGGGTTAGGGTTTTCCTTAGGGTTGGTGTTGGGGTTTAGCTAGCTGGGGTGCTGCTGGGGTTAGGGTTTGCCTTAGGGTTGCTGCTAGGGTGCTGCTGGGGTGGGGCTGTTGATGATAATACTAGTCAGTTTTGATGGAGATGGCTGCAGAATTTTGTGGAATTGGAGGACGAAGAAGCAATTGAAGAGCGAATGGAGTGAAAATGACATTAAAAAGAATTGAATTTGAAAAATTAATCAATGCCCAGTTCAGAATTAATTTGAGCGTTTTGAAATATAAAAACCAAACGCAAACGTTCTAAAGGACTCGTACTCAAAAACTAAGCACGAGTGGGTCTCCCACCGCGGCCTCCTGTGCATAGCCTCGTTTGCATATATGCTCAAAGACCGAACATAGGTTGTTTTTCATATATGGTTGGGATTGGGGCTCGGGCTGCGGCTAGGGCTGTGGTTGGGGTTGGGGTACTGGCCGGGGCTCGGGTTGGGGTTAGGGTTAGGGTTAGGGTTGGGGCAGGGGGTTGCGGCAGGGGGTGAGAATTTTTCTAGGTTTCTTTTAAAGCTTGTGAAGGAAATTTTGAGCCCCGAAAAAATGAACATTTCTAATGATTTTGATAAGAGACAAGGGAGCAATAAAGTTTTGTTTTCTATTTGTCTAGATTCAAATGTCTACTTATATATATATATATATATATATATATATACAATCTCAATATTCGTGGCATGTTGGTTATAAATTTCTCTCTCTGTTGAGATATATAGCCTACTTCAGCACATAGCTAGGTATGCGATAAAATTATTTTTGATAAAACAATGCATGATATAATATGGAAATATATTTGTTTCTTAGCTTCAATCATACAAACGTGTTCCAAATTAACGTAATTCAAATAGCAATTCCTTGGAATTTTTTAGTCCAGAGAATCTTGATCGAGTCTCAGGATCATATTGATTCAACAAAACGCATCCACTTGCAATGGTACTTAATTCACCATTTACTAGTTATGTTACCTGCATTGAATTAGCATGTCATGGTTATCATATTTGACTTGTATTGTTGCACTTTGTGCAGTTAAGGCTGAATCAGAACAGACTTACCATCAGAGAATCTTACAAATCCTTGACCAGCTTGAAGCTGAGGTAATCAAACAAACCACTTTTCTGTTTAGCCTAAAACTAAGGCTGCTTTTTGCAGGCATTAGAAATAAATGCAAGTTAAGTTCTGCCGAGTAATTTGCCAACAATGTTTGCACATCTCTATGTTTGATAAACAAATGGCATCAGAGAGGCCAAGAATTGAAGCATGTCCAAGCCCAGTTCTGTAGGTTATACATTCATATCAGGCTGAGTCAGATGTGGAGCTTAACTTGTCTCTTGTAGACTATGCCGTAGTTAGAAAGGTACTACTTGTTTTCATTTTGTACTTCTAGCTTACAAATCCTAAGCCCAATGTTTTATTTTCTATATCTTTATTTTATTTTATCTTATTTGCTACGCTTTGTTTTGTTTTATTATATTTTTCCTCTGCTAATTATATTCTTCAAGATCATGTTTGCCTAATCTATCCGAGGCTTAGCATAATCTAGTTGCGATAAACAATTCCATCTTCTGCTACTATGGTGGCACTGAGAAACTTCCATTTAGAAATGACAGCACGTATTTTGTGGAAGTACTGTACATAAGTAAAACCACAACGGGCATGACAAATTTGTTGACCAGGTTCCGATTACTGTGTGAAAGTTGTTCGGATGAAATTCTAATTCTGGTGGAATTGAAACAGAAAACCGGTTCATATGGTGATTTAGGCTGCTTCAGTGATATTTGTGCCTACATTGATGCCTCAAGCAATGAATCAATGATGTGGATCACAAACTAATTAAATAAATTTTGAATACCAATCTGGACTGGGATTTGTGATTGGGGAGAAGTTTGTGTGCTCATGGGCATGACACAAGTCGGGAAAAGTACAACTTACAACGATCGTGTTCCAAATTAACGTAATTCAAATAGCAATTCCTTGGAATTTTTTAGTCCAGAGAATCTTGATCGAGTCTCAGTTCCATATTATTGCTAGTGGATGCGTTTTGTTCAAAGAGTCTTTTCCTTTTAGTAATTTTCCTCTTTAGGGAGTTTTCGACATTGAAATCTCACTAGTTGATAATGTTAAATGAGTTCTAGTCCTAGTTTGCTACATTTTTTTATATATAGTAGATGGTGATACTTCTTTAAGTAAAAACAACCCTACACTTAAGCGAAATCATAAATCGAAACATACATATATATAATACAACTCATACATGGGTATCCTCAAATCTAACTTTAATTATCGATAATTTATTCTTTTCAACGACAAACGCACACACAAAGCATATACATGGATTTTCTCCTTTAGAGACTTCTTATTGTCCAATGGAAAGCATACATCAGATTTGTGCAGGTCAGGTTCTTCTATGACTTTCAAGAGTCTCAACTGATTCTGTAAATTACACCCTTGTTGGGTGATACTTTTATCACTTCTCACTGCAGGTGCGCTCTCTAATATCCATTTTGAATATCTTTACATTCAAAATATCAAGATATTCAAAATGGATATTAGAGAGCGCACCTGCAGTGAGAAGTGATAAAAGTATCACCCAACAAGGGTATAATTTACAGAATCAGTTGAGACTCTTGAAAGTCATAGAAGAACCTGACCTGCACAAATCTGATGTATGCTTTCCATTGGACACTAAGAAGTCTCTAAAAGGAAAAGCCTATGTGAAAGCCATCATTAGTTCATATCAGAAGATTGATGCTGAAACAGAGAACAAGGAATGCCATTTTCTTCTTCTTCTGCCACATTACTGTCTTCTCCTTCTTCTTCTGCCACATTACTGTCTTCTCCTTCTTATTATGTGCGCGTGCAAATTCAATGACTATATTGAGAATATGGATTAATAGTGGGTAGGAAAAGTATTTCTCAAATGGATTTTGCGTCTAAAAACCATAAACTACTAAGTAATAGCATACATAATTTTTTTAGTATAAAGGTTGTTATTTTAAGTTTTCTCTTATAGAGATATGATCTAACTAACTTTATAAACTATAAGTGTGCAGAAAATTATGATAAAAAACCATAAGAAAGGGTCGTAGCCATGCATAACCTTGAATCTACATACCAAATCATGCACAAGCATGCAATTATTGTCACCTTGCCTTGGAATATAAAATATCTTGGAAGACTATAAGCGAGCATTTAAATCTTGATAGCTTTTGACTTCAACATATATTTTTCTCAAGTACCATGATACTTCCTCCGTATAAACCGTTTTCAGAAAGATGGATTAACAATGACAAATTATCCATTGTGGCTCACTAGGTTAGCATTTTCTCTTCTATTGACCATCTTACTAATCTGCTTGGTAAATTTATTCGGAACCGGCTGCGAATCATTAAAAGACATGCATAAGAAAGAAAGCTAAAATACAGATATATAGCATACCGATACATCGAAACTTCAAAGTTGCGATAACAATCCAGAGATATTTATTTCTACACACGTGGTGCGCGTGCGAATGTGTCAGGGATCATGGACAAATATTTGAGAACATGGAAAGTATTATTAGTATAAAGTAATTAAAGCTTTTAAACGCGTTGGGTAGATATTTTATTAGTTGATGCAATCATATCATGAGGACTAAATTTAAGCTATTATACATATGCATATGTATTTTTCTAACCTAATATATCACACACACACACACAGAGAGAGAGAGAGAGAACACCAGTTTGGTAGAGAAATCAGATAGCAGGACCCTGAAGAAATGGAGTCCATAGCATTGCTCATCATCATCATCCATGATCCTTTTGATAATATTTTTTCAACATAAATAATATAGCTTTTTTTTACCCTACGCATTACTCCGTAGGGGCAACAGGACCTACAGATATATCCGTAGGGGCAAGAATTTGCCCGTAGGGGCAAGTTCAGGGCTTCAACTTGCACCTGCGGCCTTTGCACCTACGGGGTATTTTTTCGCCCCTACGCATATATCCGTAGGGGCAGTGGGTTGCCCCTACGGATAAATCAGTAGGGGCAACCCTTATTTGTAGTAGTGTGGGTAGGGCTAGGATTTGGATTTTGTGGGATTTCTTGTGTTGATTTTTGGGCATATTATGAAGAAATTTTGAGGTGAAATGAGAAGAGAAGAGGGGGGGGGGCTGCTGCTGCAGTGTGGATGGGGGGTTCGGCCAAAATTGAGGAGAGGAAGAGAGAGAGAGAGAATGAGGTTGGGGTGTGGGTTGAAGTCAACAAAGTCCACTTCATGTTAAATACCATACCTCATCAATTAATCTATTCATTCTTCTTTCTTTTCTTCTTCTATTTTTTTTTTTTTCAAACTTAACAAGTGGGGAATTTTGTGGAGGGGCTGTGCTCGGCCAGGTGCCATGGGTGTGTGTGTTGGAGAAATTTTCAAATAAGAAAACCATAACTCAAATTAATTTATTATATTCTTTTAAATTTTCTTTTCTATTTAACCCTTCTCTAAATTTCAAAAACCATCCTGATAATTTCTTTTCATTTCAAAAACATGTTAAATTTTGGTTTAATGTGACATGATGTACAAAATTTGTTTCAACTCATTCCAATTTGTAATTTTCCCTAATTAAATGTATTAGTGACGGCTTAAAATAATATTAAAATATTTTTTTTCCAGAAAATTTGAAATTTCACCAGTGGCTCAATAAACACCAAATACTAGTAATTACATAGCTAGAATATGTATATTTAATTTTATAATAAAAATATTAGTATTTTGACTTTTTACAGAAAACCCCCTTATTTTACCGATTTTCCGAAATTTCACCGAAACGATTTTCAAAACGTTACATCTACAATGCCTCAAGAAGGATTCGTTCATTTCTGAACTCTTCCTCTTTTGTGTGTTCAGTACGTTAAGAACTGTGGTTTGATTTAGAACGTATATGCTATTAGATAACGTGCCTGAAGCGATCAACACTTGATAAAGGAAATGTTCAAAATATTATCCAACAATAAAAAATTATATCCTTCCTTACTTAATAAATAGACTGATATGATGTTGTATATCAGATTCGGTATCTAATAACATTCGTTCAGGATCAATGTATTTTGATAATACAGGGTGATAACTGCCAACATCTTGGCTGCAACAATTGTACTGTTTCCAACTCTTGAAACTTATCACCCATTCCCAGTTCTCTACCTTTCTGTAGCTCATGTAACAGATTACATATGTGGGATCCCGATCCGGTATCTCATACCCAGGACATAGAGGATACTGAGAAACAGTTCTTGGTAATGAACACACCCGAAGAAGATGCATCAACATGCACTTTCTTCGTTTGGGCGGCATGGGAATTCTGGTAATCCCCTATTTCCTGCTCGGTCTTATAACAATTATAAGTTAGAGCGGGACCAACGTTCTCCAGCTCAGTATAACAAGCGGGTTCGGTCAATACAACCATATTATTATCTTGATTAAGGCATGACATGGTCGCTACCTGGAGAGAGAGAGAAGAAAACACTCTGCGTTCGCTCTTATAGGATTAGAATGGTTATATTTTTATCTAATCAGGATGGCTCCCACTGTTTTCATCAAATCTTCTTTCAAACCCTAAAAGGAAAGACTACCCGGGATTAATTACACCCTACAAGTTCGCCAATTTTTCAGCCAAGCCAGTGCCGGTGCTTTGAGGGAGGTTCCCCGTGCTTTCGCACGGACCTAATTAAAATAAACCTCATTTTCCCATGGGCGTAACCCCATTGACACCTTTCTAGACACCTACTTGATCGGCTAATTGTAAAGTGCAAAACTCTCCCAATAGTAACAATTACTCGCAGTGGGTATCGGGATCCAACTATCACATAGTTGGTATGCAATCTCATTGCAAATTTCAACACTTGAAACTCTCGATAATGGTTTTTACCCCTAGAACTTATGACCTTGACTATGATCAACATATCATAAGCACTAGTCAAGTTCTACCCGTCATTTCGTGATTAATTAGGCCCACCTATATGACCCTCGGCTATGGTCGACATAATCATGTGATTGTCTTAACTAATCGCATCATATGCGGTGTAGGAAGACATCACTTAGCTACCGTGCACTACGCCTCGGCTATGGTCGACATACACAGCACGAATACTAAGTACTCTACTTCCTAAAATGACGGAGGGTTCCAGATGATTTCTAAGAAAATCTTTAACGCTTTGAACTTGATCTCGTTGCAGAATCAAATGGTTTTAAAAGGAGTGGCTTAAGCTCCGCTTTTTGAAACTTTGCTTTTTCGTAAAAAGCCAAGTGGGTTTCAAATTTGATTCTACAATATCTTAAGGTTTATTTTCTTTCATTAATTCCATTAATTAAGGTCCCATCATATAAGTTACCTGAACATCCCAGATAAATACAACGTACGGTTATTCCATCCGCATTCGCCACGAAGTCCCTTCGTGCACCGTTAGGTTAGGTAACTAACGGCAGAGCGGGGCAGGGCTAGCACGGGTGAAAAACATAAGCAACGTCTATAATATATCATATATATATTATAATGTAAAGTATCTATTTCAGAATATAAAATTATCACATCACAGAATATCAGCAGCAGAAGACAACATATGAAATATTGGATATACTAGGATGTCCGTATAATGTATTTAGTCAACAATAGAAAATACGGATTCCACGTTCGTGATGAATAGCCAAACCCACATCCCTAGACCCCTACGAGAGCGGCAAGCAACCCTGCCTATTCCACGGTTAGGAGAACCGGTCTCGACTTCTCGAGATGGTCTCCCACTGGACCCCAGAACCCGGCTACTTGTGCTCCCCTCCTTGAGTCTATCCTAATGCGGAAAAGTAAATAATATACATCAATGGTGACATCATCCTCAACCCGGAAGTGCCCCAATAAAAGAATATTACATACATTGAATTTTACATGAATGAAAATGAAAAAAACTCTCATCTCACATAAAAAAACCCGGCTATTCAAACACGAGATCCAATATAATATATCATAGCAACGCATAACATCGCATATCATCAACTTAAGTAAATATGCGTATCCCAATTGTCGTTGACGTATAGCAACGAAAACGGCGATACACCACATGTTACACTTACGGTCGCAGAAAAGAAAATGAAAACTACAACAGTTGGAATCCGCAACCACCTTAGACATCATAAACCTGAAATATCTCATACTGCGGATTTCATGCTTAACAATATGAATTCCTTAGACATTGCATGCCTAATAATTATAAACCCCGTATTTTAGTCTCGATATTGAAAACACTTTCCAATAACAAGTCTGGTAATTCAACAAGATTCCCGACATCGCGATCGAATGCTCGTCGGAAACTTTAGTAGATAGCCGCACCCCCCGATGCCAACGAAGAAGTGCACTAAGGCAGAACACCGCAGCCGCGAGCACTCGAACGGATACTTTTGGCAACTGGGTTCTCCTACGGTCACTTGGTCGGGGCTATGGGGCATGGCTATCTAGTAAGGTTACCTGGCGAGTATCCGCATACACTACGTGATTGCGATGAACTTTTGATCACATCAAAATCCCATGGCAACCGATCAAATGAGACTAAATTGCTAGATTTATAAAATTCAATTATTGCGGATTCCAAGTATTGTATTACAATCAACTGGACGATGTTAAACATTTCGATCAAATCAACAAACACCTTCATCTCCCTAAGAACTCAACACTTGAGCAAAGTTGAAATACCCAAAACGTGCCACAATACCTATGGACCAGCCACAGAAGGGTCAATCCAACGCCTCACCTATGGCACCGTGGAACAACGACAAACCCTAGGTTTCGATCGCGGTTCCTTGGGCATAGAATCGAGTTAAGGTTTTTGTTCTTCTAGAGGGTCCATAGAGTTACTTGCACGACTATTGAATATAATCAAGTTAGAAAACTCCAACTCTTGGAAAACTTCAGAGGGTATCATGAGGCAGTGTTCGAAGCTTGTTCATATCAGATTATTGCATTTTTATACCACCCAATTTTTATCATATTGCTTATCGGTAGGTACTCTTGAGCCGTGTTTGCTAGTCAATTGCAGGATACAGGTTCTCGGCTCTTAACAATAAAATTCATGGAAAAACACGACAAAATCCGGGTTCCTGCCAACCACAGATATAACACGGATCTCCGCTCTTTATCCGTCTGTTGCCACACACCAGTTTAGGAGACAAAATGGCAAATCAAATGTCATTTTTATGCACAAGGCTCAATGGCAGCACAAGATCCAAGAAATCTACGCCGAGCTCGAGAAAATCATGACAAAAAGATCCATATCCAATCACCTTTTGATCAACAGAAATTCTGGAAAAATCGTGAAGACAATCTGAGAAAATACATATACCAGAATAATGGGCACACAATACCAGGAGAAGCCACCAAATTTGGTGACCCAATTCCTCAATAGAGCCGCGGAACCGCGGCCTAAGCATGCTTAGGCCGCGGAACCGCGGCCATACGGAGTCTTCAGAAGTCAAGTTTTTAGGGGTAGTTGGGTCTTTTCACATGGGTTCAGAATGTTGCCTTAGAATTTCTGTTACCTGCCTATAAATAGTCCAGAACTTGTGAAGCCAAATGTGCATAATCTTGTATTTTTTTTAGGTTTAGAATACTTGTTTCTTCTTCCTCTTCTCATCTCTTCTCCATTGAAAACTTGTTGTGAGCTTTTGTGAGTGAAGAATGATGAATAAAGAAGTTCCTTTTGTTATTATCATACTTGTCTTGCTCTTTTTATGTTAATTGCTTGTAATCGTTAATTGATAAGTAGTTGTTGTTATTTCTTTCTTTCTCTTTTTCTTTATCCTTAAAACAACCATGATGCTTACGCTTGATCCTTGCCAAGGTGAGGTCGCAAATAGCTAGTTGTTATCTTCTAATCTCCTTCTTTCTATCTTCCTCTTTGTTTTGTTTTCTTTTCATTATGATGTGTGAGTAGTTCCATACTTGCGCAAATTCTCTTCCCCCTTCCAATAAACTGTTCTTGTGCAGGATTCTTTGCGCCGCGCTAAAAATAAAAAAATGTTTGCAGTTGATTTGTTACCGCTTTGCATTCATTAATACGGACTTAAGGGGCTTGAAACCAATTCAGATTGGGTGGGGATTTCATCACCCTTCCCAGGACCCCAGAAATCACAAAAAGCATATGCATTGACCATTGTTAAATTAAAAAATACTAGACTCAGCCCTAAGGACTTCGCGCTCAATAGGACAGAGGACTAGTTACAGGCATCGGCCGTTTATCCTATCTGACTTTTGCGGTGCCTAGGCAAGTGTGACGAAGGCAAGTGGTTATTTAATTAAGGAACTTCGCGAAAGCGTTGGACAACCTCCCACTTACCTGGCACTTATCTGGCTGTATTAGACGGAGAAGAGACGGTTTGAGGTTCTATTTCTAGCCCTTTGGAACAGTTAGGAGCTGTCTAGCAGACCTAGGTAACCCTAGATCTAGGTGTGATTGTGCATATCTTGTTTGTGATTGCTTAAAGCCGTAAGTCCGTACATATTTCTGTAAAGCTCTTTCTAAAAAGAAAAAAAAAGAAAAGAAAAAAATCAAAAACTTTTATAAAAACTTGCCCTTTGTCGCCAAATCCATTTTTTCACCCACCACCCATCGTATTTCTCCATTGACGTTTTCTTACCCTCACCTTCTCCGCTTTGACTATACTAAACTCGTTTAGTGTATGTCCGCTTGGACTCGGGACACTAGCGCCCGCCTAGTCCGCGTTACGTTAGTCGCTACCGACTACGCGATCGACTCAGACGTCGAAACTCCGTCCACTCCTCTTTCACCTTTACCTTTGCCGGCCAACTCCGACGTTGACCGGAATTCTGTTCATACATCTTCACCTTCACCATCACCAACCTCTTCTTCCGCGATGTCAGGATTTAATCCGAACATCTCTTTGACTACCCCTGGGTTGGCTCCACCTCCTACGGAGACCAATAACCCACCACCACCGCCTGTTGTAGCGCCGCAGCGAATCGCGCTCCAGGATCGTTTCTATCCCACCCGTTCTGCACTTCCCACCTGCCTTTCACTTCCACCGGCCAATGGGGATAATTTTGAAATTAAGCCCCACTTCATCAACATGCTTCTACGATTTCATGGGCTTGAATCTGAAGATGCCTATATCTTCATCAATAAATTTCAAAACGTTTGTGCCATGATGAAAACCACCCAACTGTCGGACGATGCTATACGTCTACGGGTCATTCCGTTCACCTTATGCGATCTTGCTGAAAAATGGCTGTATAGCACCGCTTCCCACTCAATAACCAGTTGGGACGAGTTTGTTAAAGCGTTTCTAAAAAAATTCTATCCGAATCATAAAACCGCAAGGATCCGCAATGAAATCAACCAATTCTCTCAGCTTCCTTCTGAACCCTTCTGGAAGTGCTTTGACCGGTACAAAGACCTTCTTGTTCAGTGTCCTCACCACGGTATAGAGAAATGGCAACTTTATCAAACCTTATACGAGGGCCTGAACCCAGCAACGAAGCAGTTGTTGGAAACCATCTGTCAGGGCCACTTCCTATCGAAATCTGACGAGGAAGCGTGGCAATTCTTTGACGACCTTGCGGAGAAAACGCTACAATGGGAGAGCACCAGACCGACTTCTTCTTCTTCTACATCCACTTCTACCGGTCAGTCTAGGGTAGGAATTCACCAACTTGATGTCTCTATTGCGATGAAAGCTGAAATGGCTGCAATAACAAGAAAGCTTGAAGCGATAGAGAGCAAATTTTCTTCTCCTGCTCCTACCCCTGTTCTCCCCCTTCGTACCATTTGCGCTTGTTGTTCCGATCATTCTCACTTAACCGAAGAGTGTCCTTACAATCCACCATCACAAGGACAGGATCAGGTTAATGCTGGATTCCAGCAAAGACCGAGGAATGATCCATACTCTTCCACCTACAATCCCGGTTGGAGGAACCACCCCAATTTCGCCTGGAATCAGAATCAGAATCAATTCCAAGGCAACAATTTCCAAAGGCCCCCTCCGCCGCAACAACAAGCGCAACAACAAACTCAACATCAATTTCAGCAGCCCTTCCAACCCCAACCTTTCCAAAATCAGACGAACAACTTTGCACCCAACAATTCTTTTCCACCAAACAACTTTGTTCCGTCAAACAACGATAAGGTTTCCTCGCTTGAACGAAGTCTGGAGACGTTCGTCAAACAATCGACTCAATCCACCGCAAACATCCAGTCTTCCATTCAGTCCTTAGTGCAACACACTGCCGCTCACGGGCAAAGCATCAAAACCATCGAGGCCCAGATTGCACAACTGAATGCGGCCTTAAGCGAGCGAGAGAAGGGGAAGCTCCCTGTTGGTGTATATGCCCTAGAGGCCATTACTGTATCATACTAGTATGTATATTACTTGATGGAAGCTTGGGATATTCACAGTTGTACAGACAATCTTGCTCAATATAGTAGTATGCTACTTGGTTTGTCTCTGCTTTAATGTGTACATGTGTGTTTATTTACTATATCACCTATACGCATTAGTAGAGCCCTTAGGATCTTTGCTTGATTACCGGCGTTGTGATGGCGATCACACTCGTGGGGGCTGGGTAATCTACAAGCACATCCTTATACACGTCCCTAGTCGTAGGAGTATCGAGATAGGGCATCGATACTCCAGAGTAGACTAGCGTATGCGCTTCTCATCCCAGCACGGGAGACGGTCTGTCCCACAGCCGTCAGTACGTCGTACTTGAGATAGTATGCGGGTGCTCGTTAGGTTACGAGTACACTGGACAGGACTCGTCGGGAACTGATGGTTGGTATTATACCTATCGTCAGTTATCAGTTCCCAGGTGACATGAGTACAGCTTAGTCCGCTGACTTGACACTGTCACTTCGCCTCGAGTGTGTTCCCACTGTTCTTTGATTACTACCCTACCACGGCTCTACTGAGTCGTGCAAACAGGTAGTAGTTGGGAGCAGTCCCGAAGCACTTGGAGGCAGTGACGGTTAGACAGGATTCGTCTCTCCCGGTATTGGGGGTTGACATCGCGCTGTGTCTAGGAGAGCCATTACACGAGTAGTCCCTGGCCAGGGCAAGCGAGATATACTGGTAGGTTTCCAGTGTTATCTCAGGGTGTATTGGGCTTCACTCCGACACGACTTGTACCGCTATTAGGGGACTGACGTTTACCGCCCCCCTAGGCCCGCCATGCGATGTATCAGACGAACAGACCGGACTGTACGGAGATTGTCACATACAGGCTCAGTAGGAGTTCGGATGGGTGTACCTCATCGGCCTTCTTATCGACATCTACCTGGGGACCGTTACGTACAGCTAGTGCCGCTTGCGGTCTGTGGTTAAACCCACTGCCAGCGTAGTGTCGAGTCTTTAGAGTCCCACACAGAGAGTTTCCCTGCACTGAGCGAAACGTGTAGAGGCCGTATGGTTTTACGGCAGGGCTGCGATCACTTACGTACACTTGTGTGCGTATGGTGTTCGGGCAGGCAATACTAGTGGGCTTTGGTTTAAGCCGGATCCTAGTATTGCATGGATGGATTTGTTTTGTCTTCTGTGCATCCGCATTCTACGGAATACGGATGCAGGTGTGTATGCACAGTTTTCTGGAGCGATGAAGGAGGAGGTGCCTCATTAGGGTTTTGGCAGTTGGTTCGGCCAAAACCATTATGTGGCAGGCTCATTAGGGTTTTGACAGTTCGTTTGGTCAAAACCATTATGAGCAGCGAACATCATTTACTAATCCTATTAGTGATAATCTTATGATGGCTAATTGCATTGACCATTTGACCCCGTTGACCCCTCTTGACTTTGTTGACCGGTTGACCGTGTTGACCATTGACTTTCAAGAGGATTCCACATTCTTCTTTTCTTTTCCATTTTCTTTTGGATTATGATAATGGTCATTTCAATTGTAGCCATCAACTTTATCTTGATGGAATTAGTAATGATGTTGTTTTTGCATTATTGCAACCATGGTTAGTTTTTTCTCTTGGTTAAGCTTATCATAACATTATTCTTTTTCTCTCTCTTGAAAAGAGAAGCTCCATGGTTGCTAAAAACCTCCTTCTTCTTCCTCCTCTTGATTTTCTCCTTTGATCTCATGTGTTGAGAGAAAAAGGATTCTACTTGACAAACACATCCATACATCCTCTCTACACCACCTAGGGCTTCTAGATTAGCAATCTCCTTGCCCTAGTTACCTCGGCTTGAGGTGGAGCTCGGCGTACATCTCTCGGGTGGATCGTCATCGACTCAAGGAGGCCGCGGAGGTGACCGAAGTCCGGATCAACTTCTGAGCAAGCCATGAAAAGAACAACAAGAAGAGAAGAACATCATAGAAGAACAACAACTAGAAGTGAAGGAGTTCAAGTTGAGGTATAACCCCTAACCGAGTAGATACATCTCTTGTTAGGTTGCTAGTTTATAGTTTAGCAAAGATCCGGCTTTTACGGTCCATGTTACAAACCTTAGAAAAAATTTTGTTTTACCGTTTCCGCAACCCCGAAAGTACCGGGAGAGGTAACGTGGACCTAACAGTGGTATCAGAGCCTAACTAAACATAAACTAGCTTGGTAGTAAAGTGTATCGAAGTTCGAAACGGAAAAATCGAAAAAACCAAGTTGTAAAAAATCTGTGTTTCTGTTAAAACTTTTTCTGGTCAAAACAAAATTTGTTATATCTCAAAAATCATCTCAGGCTTTTTAGAAGAAACCCACCAAAAACGAGACAGCAACTCTACCAGAGCGCGGCGCTTCCGCGGCAATAGCAAGCTATTGCCGCGGAAGCGCGGCCGACTAGGTGAGTTACTGTGTCTTCTTTGGTGCAGTGTGTTTATGACATGGTTTTAGGATTTTTCAGATATATTATATATGCCCAGATTTTCCAGAATAGAAATTTGTTTTTGGGGGCCTATAATTCCGTATTTTTTCCGAACTTCAATATACTTTGACTATAAAGGTTATATCTGTAATGTTTGCATGTATTGAATGTCGGCTAATCGCTATAAGTCGATTAGTCGGGGTTATACATGATCTGTGTTTGATATTGGATTGTGTATATGAACTCGTTGGATTGTCGCGGATGAATAGCCGGGGTGGATGTGAGATGAGAGTTTCTTTTTCTTTCATTCATGTAATAAATTTGTAAATTGATGTAATATTATTTGTTTGGCCGCACAACCGGGTCGGGGTTGTAGCCGTCATTGTATATTTCTTTTTACTGTTTTTGCTCCTAGGATAGACCCATGGAGGGGTGCACAAACTACCGGGTAGCTCGAAGTGCCGAGTGGCCTACTCATGGCATTGAGGGAGGTTGCTTCGCTTCGGGTACTTGGCGGGTAGTTTGCCGCACCCGTAGGGGTCTTGGGTGGGGTATTTGGCTATTCATCGCGACCGTGTAATCCGTTTTTCGTTGCAGGCTCGAACGAATTGCGGATTCCTAGTATATCCAAAGTGTTCATCTGTGATCTGGATTGGCTATCATTGCTATATTGCTATATATAATAACTATTTAGGCGTTGCTTATGTTTTACAGCCGCGCTAGCCCAGCCCCCGCTCTGTCGTTAGTTAAGTAACCTAACGGGTGATGACGGGGCCCCGTGGCGAATGCGAATGGCATAAGCGTACGTCATATTTTGGTTGTTTTCTGCAATGGTAGGATTTAATTGATGGGACGCATTAAAAGAACTAATGCAAGAAAATAAACCTAAAAGACGTTGTTGGAACAAGTTTTTCAAAAAGCTGTTATTACAAGGACGTTCATCTTTTGTTTTGCATCGCGGTATTCGGTTATGAATGCCCAACACCTCAGTCGACGAGGCAAGGGCCGAGATCCCTTCACCGGGAGTGACCCCTTGGACAAAACTTTGCGTCAGGGTAATAACTTCACCATAGTCGATTATTCTTGCTTTGCATCGAGGTATTCATCTTACGAATGCCCAGCACCTCACTCGACGAGGAAAGAGCCGAGATCCCTTCACAGGGAGTGACCTCTTTAGCAAAAGTTTTCGCCACTATGTTTTTTCAAAAGGATGTATCACGTTCCTTCAACGATATCAAGTTCATTACGTTAACGGGTTTTTCGCCAAAAACCCAGCCGTAGCCCTCCGTCGTTTCTTATAAGTTATACTTAGTATTCGTGCTGCGTTTGTTGACTGTGTCAAGGCGCAGTGAACGGTAGCTAAGTGTAGCTTATTTGCTGGATACAAAGTGATTGGTTAGGACATTTGCAGAACCTTGTTGACTGTGTCAAGGGTTATGCAGGTGGGTTTAATGCAATCAAGATAATGACGGGATGAACTTGACTAGGACCTTTTGATTTGTTGACTGTGTCAAGATCACTTGGGTCCTAGGGGCAAAAACCACATCGGGAGTTTCAAAAGTACTGAAACTTGCAGATTTAGCATACCTTCTGGAGTGTGGTGACTAGAGTGGATTCCATCTAGGTCATCACACAATGATGGTTGGATCCCGATCCCACTGATGAGTTGGATTACTCTCGGGAGATTATTTCACTTAACGATCAATGCTATAAACCTAGTAGGTGTCTAGAAAGGTGTTAGCGGGGTTACGCCCCCAGGGAAAAGAGGTTATTTAATTAAGGAACTTCGCGAAAGCGTTGGAAAACCTCCCTCGAAGTACCGACACTAGCCTGGCTGAAAGGTTAAGCAAGTATTGTGACGTGAATTAAAACCCGACTAGTTCTTCTTTTAAAAGGTTTTAAGAAGAATTTGAGTAAACAGTGGGAGACATCCTGGTTAGATAAATTAATAAACCAATCTAATCTTGCAAGAGCATACGCTGAGTGTTTCTTTTCTCTCTCTCCAGGCAGCAACCTTTTCACGCCCTAATCAAGATAATAAAATGTATCGCTTGACCGATCCGAATTCTTATTCGGGACTGGGGAAAGTTGGTTCAGCTCTAACTTGTGACAACAGTCACGAGTATGAGAATGGGAAAGAGGAAAGTATGGATTTCCAGGATACCCAGTTGAAGAAGAAGCATGGTTTTGCATCTACTTCAGGTGTTCTTGTAATTGAGAACTGTTTTACGGTCAGCCCTACCTCCTGGGTACTTGATACCGGATCAGGATCTCATATCTGTAATTTATTACAGGGACTGAGAAAAAGTAGGAAAGTTGCACCGGGTGATATGTCGCTCAGAGTAGCGAACGGAGCACAAGTTTATGCGGCAGCCGTCGGTGAATATCACCTAGTATTGCCAAATGGCAAGACTATGATTTTGAACGATTGCTACTATGTACCCTCTATGGTTTGCAACATCATATCAGTTTCTTTACTCGATAAAGATAGATATAAGTTTGTTCTTGAAAAGAATATCATGAACATTTACCTTGATAAGGTACTGGTTGCAGAGGGTACACTGTTTAATGGTATCTACGTTCTAAATCAGAATACAGTTCTCAACATACAAAACACACGCAAGAGGAAGAATTCAGATACGAATGAATCCTACTTGTGGCATTGTAGACTTGGTCATATCGGAGAGAAAAGAATGAGTAAGTTGCATAAAGATGGACTCTTGAATGCGTTCGAGTTTTCATCTTATGAAACTTGTCAGTCTTGTCTCAAAGGGAAGATGACCAAATCTCCGTTCACCGGACATGGAGAAAGAGCAAGAGAGCTCTTGGGACTCATACACAGTGATGTGTGTGGTCCGATGTCTATACATGCAAGGGGTGGGTTCTCGTACTTCATCACATTCACTGACGATCTCTCTAGGTTCGGATATGTGTATCTGATGAAACACAAATCTGAAGCTTTTGAGAAATTCAAGGAATTCAGAAAGGAAGTAGAGAACCAGACAGGCAAAAGTATCAAGATCCTCCGGTCTGACAGGGGAGGGGAGTACTTAAGCACGGAATTCCTAGATTACTTAAAAGAGAATGGTATTCTCTCTCAGCTTACTCCTCCTTATACACCACAGCACAACGGTGTATCGGAGCGGAGGAATCGTACCCTACTGGATATGGTTCGCTCCATGATGAGTAGTGCTGAGTTACCTCTTTCATTCTGGGGATATGCACTTCAAACTGCAGCACATCTATTGAATCAAGTTCCATCCAAATCCGTGCCTAAGACTCCGTATGAAATATGGAGTGGTAAAAGTTTGTATCTTAAACGTATTAAGATTTGGGGTTGCCCAGCTTATGTCAAAAAGCAGAACCCAGACAAACTTGAGGCACGGGCAGTTTTGTGTAAGTTTGTGGGATACCCAAAAGATTCAAGTGGGTATCTATTCTACCATGCAGAGGAACAGAAGATAATTGTTTCAAGAAATGCCACATTTTTAGAAAAAGAATTTCTTCTTAAAAACATTAGTGGCAGCACGGTAGAACTGGATGAAATTCCAGAAACACAAGCTTTAACAGAAAATTTGGAGGAACCGCTAGATTCAATAACCCCAAACGAACCTCAGCCACTCCGCAGATCTGGTAGGATTTCTCATCCGCCCGAGAGATACTACGGTTTTCTCATAGACGGGGATCGAGAGGATTGCATCTTGGAAGAAGATGACCCTACCAGTTTCAGGCAGGCCATTATCAGTAGGGACTCTGATAAGTGGCAGGAAGCAATGCAATCCGAAATGGAGTCCATGTACGCCAATAAAGTGTGGACCTTGGATATTGCTCCACCTGGGGTAAAACCCGTTGGATGCAAATGGATCTACAAAAGGAAACTTGGTGTAGATGGGCAGGTGGAAACCTATAAAGCTAGACTCGTTGCAAAAGGTTTCCGTCAAAGACCTGGTTTGGACTATGACGAAACTTTTTCTCCGGTGGCTATGCTCAAATCCATTCGGATCCTACTTGCCATTGCTGCCTTCCATGACTATGAAATCTGGCAGATGGATGTTAAAACGGCTTTCCTAAACGGTTGTTTGGAAGAGTGCGTTTACATGGATCAACCAGAAGGTTTCGTAGACAGTGGGAGCAGCGGAAAGGTGTGCAAGTTGCTTAAATCCATTTATGGATTAAAGCAGGCATCGCGGAGCTGGAACATCTGTTTTGATGAGGCAATCAAGGAATTTGATTTCATCAAGAACGAAGATGAACCCTGTGTTTATAAGAAGATTGTAGGACGAACTGTCGTATTCCTAGTCTTGTACGTGGACGACATTCTTCTGATAGGAAATGACATTCCTATGCTACAATCGGTCAAGCTGTTTTTGTCACAAAGGTTCTCCATGAAGGACCTGGGTGATGCCTCGTACATTCTGGGGATCAAGATCTATAGAGATAGATCCAAGAAACTATTGGGACTTTCGCGGTCCAGGTACATAGAGACCGTACTAAAGAGATTTAGTATGGAGGATTCCAAGCGCGGTAACATACCCGCATTGCACGGAATTACCCTCTCCAAGAAGATGTCTCCTAAGACTGACGAGGAGAGGGTTCGCATGAGCACTATACCCTACGCTTCGGCGGTAGGATCTATAATGTATGCGATGCTATGTACAAGACCAGATGTAGCTTACGCGTTGAGCACGGTAAGCCGGTATCAGTCGGACCCAGGGGAGGACCACTGGACAGCAGTGAAGAACATTCTCAAGTACCTGAGAAGGACTAAGGAGATGTTCCTGGTTTACGGTAATGGAGACCTCAGGGTCGAGTCCTTTACCGATTCAAGCTTCCAGAGTGACAAAGATGACAGCAAGTCCGTCTCGGGTTTTGTGTTTACCCTCAACGGAGGGGCGGTATGTTGGAGGAGTTCCAAGCAGGATACCGTCGCAGACTCGACGATGGAGGCTGAATACATTGCTGCAAGCGATGCCGCAAAAGAGGCGGTCTGGATTAAGAAGTTCATTAGTGAACTTCAGGTGGTTCCGTCCATTGTTGACCCAATACCTTTGTATTGCGATAACAATGGGGCTATAGCTTTAGCGAAGGAACCAAGGTCCCATCAGAAATCCAGGCACATCTTAAGGCGGTATCACCTGATCAGGGAGATCATTGATCGACAGGAGATCGAGGTGCGGAGAGTGGACACAAAGGACAACACTGCGGACCCATTCACGAAGGCTTTACCCCAGACTCAGTTCGAGCGGCTGATCGAGATGATAGGTCTTCGATACGCCAGTACATGGCCTTAGTGCAAGTGGGAGATTGTTGGTGTATATGCCCTAGAGGCCATTACTGTATCATACTAGTATGTATATTACTTGATGGAAGCTTGGGATATTCACAGTTGTACAGACAATCTTGCTCAATATAGTAGTATGCTACTTGGTTTGTCTCTGCTTTAATGTGTACATGTGTGTTTATTTACTATATCACCTATACGCATTAGTAGAGCCCTTAGGATCTTTGCTTGATTACCGGCGTTGTGATGGCGATCACACTCGTGGGGGCTGGGTAATCTACAAGCACATCCTTATACACGTCCCTAGTCGTAGGAGTATCGAGATAGGGCATCGATACTCCAGAGTAGACTAGCGTATGCGCTTCTCATCCCAGCACGGGAGACGGTCTGTCCCACAGCCGTCAGTACGTCGTACTTGAGATAGTATGCGGGTGCTCGTTAGGTTACGAGTACACTGGACAGGACTCGTCGGGAACTGATGGTTGGTATTATACCTATCGTCAGTTATCAGTTCCCAGGTGACATGAGTACAGCTTAGTCCGCTGACTTGACACTGTCACTTCGCCTCGAGTGTGTTCCCACTGTTCTTTGATTACTACCCTACCACGGCTCTACTGAGTCGTGCAAACAGGTAGTAGTTGGGAGCAGTCCCGAAGCACTTGGAGGCAGTGACGGTTAGACAGGATTCGTCTCTCCCGGTATTGGGGGTTGACATCGCGCTGTGTCTAGGAGAGCCATTACACGAGTAGTCCCTGGCCAGGGCAAGCGAGATATACTGGTAGGTTTCCAGTGTTATCTCAGGGTGTATTGGGCTTCACTCCGACACGACTTGTACCGCTATTAGGGGACTGACGTTTACCGCCCCCCTAGGCCCGCCATGCGATGTATCAGACGAACAGACTGGACTGTACGGAGATTGTCACATACAGGCTCAGTAGGAGTTCGGATGGGTGTACCTCATCGGCCTTCTTATCGACATCTACCTGGGGACCGTTACGTACAGCTAGTGCCGCTTGCGGTCTGTGGTTAAACCCACTGCCAGCGTAGTGTCGAGTCTTTAGAGTCCCACACAGAGAGTTTCCCTGCACTGAGCGAAACGTGTAGAGGCCGTATGGTTTTACGGCAGGGCTGCGATCACTTACGTACACTTGTGTGCGTATGGTGTTCGGGCAGGCAATACTAGTGGGCTTTGGTTTAAGCCGGATCCTAGTATTGCATGGATGGATTTGTTTTGTCTTCTGTGCATCCGCATTCTACGGAATACGGATGCAGGTGTGTATGCACAGTTTTCTGGAGCGATGAAGGAGGAGGTGCCTCATTAGGGTTTTGGCAGTTGGTTCGGCCAAAACCATTATGTGGCAGGCTCATTAGGGTTTTGACAGTTCGTTTGGTCAAAACCATTATGAGCAGCGAACATCATTTACTAATCCTATTAGTGATAATCTTATGATGGCTAATTGCATTGACCATTTGACCCCGTTGACCCCTCTTGACTTTGTTGACCGGTTGACCGTGTTGACCATTGACTTTCAAGAGGATTCCACACTCTTCTTTTCTTTTCCATTTTCTTTTGGATTATGATAATGGTCATTTCAATTGTAGCCATCAACTTTATCTTGATGGAATTAGTAATGATGTTGTTTTTGCATTATTGCAACCATGGTTAGTTTTTTCTCTTGGTTAAGCTTATCATAACATTATTCTTTTTCTCTCTCTTGAAAAGAGAAGCTCCATGGTTGCTAAAAACCTCCTTCTTCTTCCTCCTCTTGATTTTCTCCTTTGATCTCATGTGTTGAGAGAAAAAGGATTCTACTTGACAAACACATCCATACATCCTCTCTACACCACCTAGGGCTTCTAGATTAGCAATCTCCTTGCCCTAGTTACCTCGGCTTGAGGTGGAGCTCGGCGTACATCTCTCGGGTGGATCGTCATCGACTCAAGGAGGCCGCGGAGGTGACCGAAGTCCGGATCAACTTCTGAGCAAGCCATGAAAAGAACAACAAGAAGAGAAGAACATCATAGAAGAACAACAACTAGAAGTGAAGGAGTTCAAGTTGAGGTATAACCCCTAACCGAGTAGATACATCTCTTGTTAGGTTGCTAGTTTATAGTTTAGCAAAGATCCGGCTTTTACGGTCCATGTTACAAACCTTAGAAAAATTTTTGTTTTACCGTTTCCGCAACCCCGAAAGTACCGGGAGAGGTAACGTGGACCTAACACTCCCGTCCCAGCCACTCCCAAATCCCGGTCACCCACAGAATGTACATGTTGCTCTTGAACAACAGAATCATAATGTGAGTGCCGTGACCACATTGAGATCGGGAAGGATGCTGCAAAACAACATTGGCACACGGATCAACGATGACACCCCGGCCGCTTCTTCTTCTACTTCTTCTTCTTCTTCGTCTCCTGCTTCTTCGTCTTCTGAGCCTATACTCCGTTCTTCACAAGGCTCTCCTTCCTCTTCTTCTGCTTTGAATGGACCCACTTCTCACTCCATGAAAACACCTGTTCTGGGATCCGTTCCTACTCCACAAGCATTAGACTCAACCAATTTTAAAAACGTCCCATTTCCAAACCGGTTGAGGTCTAATAAACAAAATCCTCAAATGGAGAAGATTCTGGAGTTATTTAAGCAGGTTAACATTAACATTCCTCTTTTAGATGCCGTCCAACAAGTCTCATCCTACGCGAAAATCTTAAAGGACTTGTGCACGAAAAAGAGGAAGTCCCAGGTACCAAAGAAAGTTTTCTTGGCTAGTGTTGTGAGTGATGCTCTTACCCAATCTTTACCACAAAAACGGAAGGACCCTGGCTGTCCTACGATTTCCATTACCATTGGGGATAAGAACATCAACCGCGCACTATTAGATCTTGGTGCCAGTGTTAACCTGCTTCCGTACTCAGTATACGAGCAATTAGGCGTAGGAGAGCTGAAACCCACACACTGTACTCTCCAAATGGCCGACCGATCGATCACCCATCCTAGGGGTGAGCTAGAGGATGTGTTAATCAAAGTCGGGGACTTCATATTCCCCGTTGACTTCATTGTATTAGACACACAGCCTGTAGCTAACCCCCGGAATCAAATTCCGGTGATACTCGGTCGCCCATTCCTTGCAACCTCAAATGCTGTGATCAATTGTCGCAATGGTTCGATGAACCTCTCTTTTGGAAACATGATAATTGAACTCAACATTTTTAGGTTGGGGAATCAGCCCTCCGAACCTAATGCTCATATACTGGACGTCTGCTCGATCCAGGAGATCACCCCTGAAGAGTGTGAATTCGAGGAGTTTCTGTTCGATCATACTAACCTTAACGCCACTAGTGCGTTCCTCCTCGAACCTGCTGCTGTTTCTGCGCCCGACAACGACTATGAGTGTTTCACGTACTTGAACGATCTTACCCGCTCTCAACCCGAGTTTGAATCCTTCGAATTTCCGGATGAGTTACCTGAACCATCCGACTCGGTCGCTTACACTCGTTTTGAACCTTTGCTGGAATCTTTTGAGTTCAAGACCGCTTCACCAATCTTGCCTTCCATCGTTTCACCTTCAACGCTCGAACTCAAGCTTTTGCCGTCTCACCTTAAGTACGCTTACTTAGGTGAGAACGAGACCCTCCCTGTCATCATCTCGGCTTCTCTAGCTCCAGAGCAAGAGAAAGCCCTTCTCACGGTCTTGCACAGCAACAGGCAAGCTTTTGGCTGGTCCATGGCGGACATGAAGGGGATTAGTCCCCTGATCGTTGAGCATCATATTCATCTGATGGATGATGCCAAACCAGCCCGGGATCCACAAAGACGTCTCAATCCAGTCATGAAAGAGGCTGTGAAGAAGGAGATCGTAAAATGTCTGGATAGTGGTATCATTTACCCTATCTCTGATAGCCAGTGGGTTAGCCCCATTCACGTTGTCCCCAAGAAATCAGGTATAACGGTCATCACTAACGAGGCAAACGAGTTAATCCCTACTCGCACCCAAACTGGGTGGCGAGTATGCATCGATTACAGAAAACTCAACGCCGCAACGCGGAAGGACCACTTTCCGCTACCTTTCATTGACCAAATGCTTGAACGTTTGGCCGGACACGAGTACTACTGCTTTCTTGATGGCTACTCCGGCTATAATCAAATTCCCATCGCCGAAAAAGACCAGGACAAGACCACTTTCACTTGTCCTTTCGGCACGTTTGCATATCGACGCATGCCCTTTGGGTTATGCAATGCGCCCGCTACCTTCCAGCGGTGTATGATGGGAATCTTCTCAGACATGGTGGAAAAATTTCTGGAGATCTTCATGGATGATTTCTCCATCTTCGGCGATTCCTTCAACGAGTGTTTGCTGCATCTTGACGCTGTCCTTACCCGATGTAAGGACAAGAACCTCACTTTGAATTGGGAGAAGTGCCACTTCATGGTGCGCGAAGGTATTGTCTTAGGACATATCATCTCGCAAAATGGCATAGAGGTTGACAAAGCAAAGATTGAGGTCATTTCCAATCTACCTCCTCCCAGATGCGTCCGAGACATCCGAGCCTTCCTTGGCCATGCCGGTTTCTATAGACGGTTCATCAAGGACTTTAGCAAGATTGCTAGGCCCTTGACTCTTTTGCTGGCCAAGGATACGCCATTCTACTTCAACTCGAGCTGTGTGACTGCATTCGAGTCATTGAAAAGCTCACTCACTTCTGCTCCCGTTCTTTTTTCGCCTGACTGGACGCACCCATTTGAGATTATGTGCGATGCATCCGACTTTGCCATTGGTGCTGTCCTTGGACAACACATAAACAAGATGCCGCACGTAATCTATTATGCGAGCCGAACCCTGAACGACGCCCAACTCAATTATACAACAACTGAGAAGGAATTCTTAGCTGTTGTATTTGCTTTAGAAAAGTTCAGGCCCTATCTCATCGGCTCTCCAGTCATTGTCTACATAGACCATTCTGCTCTGCGCCATCTTTTTGCGAAGAAAGATGCAAATTCTCGGTTAATACGTTGGATCCTCTTGCTTCAAGAGTTTGACCTTGTCATTAAGGACAAACGAGGATGTGAAAACGTAGTTGCCGACCATCTCTCACGACTTCCTTCTTCGCCTTCGCTTCAAATTCCGATCAACGACGTTTTCCCGGATGAACAGCTCTTGACAGTATCTTGCGAACCCTGGTTCGCAGATGTTGTGAACTATTTGGCCACAGGGTTACTACCGACTGAATGGTCAAGTCAGGACAGACTTCGCTTCTTATCCCAAGTAAAACACTTTTACTGGGACGAACCCTATTTGTTCAAGTACTGTCCTAACCAGATTATTCGTCGGTGTGTCCCTGACGATGAATTCAAGAGTGTGCTGTCATTTTGCCACGATCAAGCGTGTGGCGGGCATTTTGGCCCCAGAAAGACAGCTGAGAAGATCTTGCAATGTGGTTTCTACTGGCCACAACTCTTCAAAGACGCTCATGACTATTGCAAGACTTGCTCCCGGTGCCAACACTTGGGCCGGATATCCCGAAGGAACGAGATGCCGCTCCAACCAATCTTGGTTATGGAGATTTTCGATGTTTGGGGGGTAGATTTCATGGGGCCGTTTCCAAGCTCTTTTGGGAACTTGTACATCCTTCTCGCTGTTGATTACGTCTCTAAATGGGTCGAGGCTGTGCCCAGCCGGACTAACGACAATAAGGTTGTCGTTAGGTTTCTTAAAGAAAACATTTTCTCCCGTTTTGGGCACCCCCGAGCGATCATTAGCGACAATGGAAGTCATTTCTGCAACAAAACTTTCGAGGCCTTGATGCGGAAATACTCCATTAATCATAAGCTATCCACGCCCTACCACCCCCAAACCTGCGGGCAGGCCGAAGTTTCAAATCGGCAAATCAAGCAGATACTGGAGAAGACGGTTTCCAAAAAACCATACGGATTGGTCGCTGAAACTCACTGATGCCCTTTGGGCATTTCGAACCGCTCATAAGACCGATCTTGGCATGTCTCCCTATCGGCTTGTGTACGGAAAAGCTTGCCACCTACCTGTCGAAATAGAGCATCGCGCATTTTGGGCGATAAAGGAGCTGAATCTGTCTCTCGAAGATGCGGGCAGCCATCGGAAGCTGCAGTTGAACGAACTGAGCGAGCTTAGGGATGAGGCTTACGATAACGCGGTTGTCGTTAAGAACCGAACGAAGGTGTTTCACGATAAACACCTTTTGCGCAAAACTTTTGTACCTGGTCAACAGGTACTACTTTACGACACCAGACTACACTGCCATCCAGGAAAGCTCAGATCTCGCTGGAAAGGGCCGTATTTTGTGCGGAATGTGTATCCGCATGGCGCTGTGGATTTGGAGAATCCAAAGGACAGTTCATTTTTCAAAGTGAACGGACAACGACTAAAACCGTACCTTAGTGCCGAACCAACAGAGGAGCTCCTGTTCTTACAGGAGCCGGTTTACCCTGCATAATCTTCCTCGGCCTACCACCAAACTTCGGTTATCCAGCCAAGAACAAGTGGACACTGTTCCAAATAAGTTTGGGGGTATGTATATACCATTTTGTACATTTTTGTGGATATTCTTTTTCTTTTTCTTAAAACCAAAAACAAAAAAAAATGAAAATGAAAATTTGTGTGTATAGCTAACGAACAATTTTGACCCTTCAAATGATCTCTTCATGCAATGACAGTGAGGACACTGTCCAGTTTAAATTTGGGGGTACGCTCGGTACGCATTTCTTACCTTCGCATTCATATGTATATTTTGCATCTGCATATTAAAATCCATAAAAATCTGAAAATTTTCTAAAAACATAAAAACTTTTTTGTCAAGTTAGCTAGTGGGAGGACTCTGATTCAACATTTCGACGGTTTTGTTTGATAAAATAGAAATAACTAAATCTTATTTTTAGATTTTGAAAACCTGAAAGATAACTCTCTTTTGAAGTTAACTATAGCTGATATACGTCTTTACATCACACTACACGTGTCGTGAGTTTTGGAAATTAGATGACAAGTCTTTTCTGTCTAAAAACTTTTAAATGGATAAATGATTTTCTGAGGATCAAATAGGTTTGTTCTGAAATAAGTAATGTCAAGAATAGTTTATGAAGTGAAGTGAATATGAAGGAACGTTATTGATGCCTTAATTGGAACTAAGTCTGAAAAATAACCCATCCGAAACTTGATTGGAATGATTACACACCAAAACCCACTAAACACGTCTTTTATCCAAAAAAAATAATTGAACTGCCGGTTATATCTCCGTTCGTATTGAATCATCATGATTTTCACGCCAAACTGTCTTTTGTTTTTGGACCTAGGTAACTTGAGTAATTAAGTCCGCTGGGGTGTTTCTACACCTAATGCCCTAAAGCCAACTGGTTTGGGTGCATTGGCCCAAAGCTCGCTAAGAAGCCTAGAAAGTCCAGATTAAAACAAAGTCAAGCAAGTGTTCTCTCCGAGTTAAAATTCCTAACGGTTCTTTGTGTGAGAATAATCTTGATAAAAGACAGGCTTTTATAAAAAAAAATTTAGCGGAGATATGAAGGTTTTACTCTATGATAAAGACTATTGCACATCCACAGAGGTGTGTATGAAATGAAAACAAGAAAAAGGTGGAGTGAAATATAAGACTAGTTTCCTGTTAAGGAAGATAGAAATTCTAAAGTTGAAACTTTGCTGGAAAACGGAACTTGAAAAATGCTTAACTCTTTATAAAACTTATGTGATCCTTTCAAAATTTTTATCTGGGCTTTATTGTGTGACATAATGACTTTAATCGATCCTTCTGGAAACTTAACGATACTATTTGCACTGCACGTAAAGACATATAAAAACTGTAGTTAAAGAAGAAGAGGGGTGTGAAAAATAAGGGTTCGATAGTCTAGACTTAGGATAATAGAATTGTTATTTTCTGAAACAAAACTTTAGCGTTTGAATCTTAGTTATTTTACAAAACCAACTTGACCGGATTTTGTGGGTAGTATCCGCTGAAAACCCTCAGGAGACAACACTCCTCCTACTAGGGACACCTAGAGGTTTAAACGGCTTGTTGCACATGCTCAGTGCAATCGCGTTCCCTGCGAAAGTGAGGTTAGGAAATTTTTTGTGAATAAATTGGCTTTGCTCGGGACGAGCAAATGATAAGTTTGGGGGTATTTGTTCATATCAGATTATTGCATTTTTATACCACCCAATTTTTATCATATTGCTTATCGGTAGGTACTCTTGAGCCGTGTTTGCTAGTCAATTGCAGGATACAGGTTCTCGGCTCTTAACAATAAAATTCATGGAAAAACACGACAAAATCCGGGTTCCTGCCAACCACAGATATAACACGGATCTCCGCTCTTTATCCGTCAGTTGCCACACACCAGTTTAGGAGACAAAATGGCAAATCAAATGTCATTTTCATGCACAAGGCTCAATGGCAGCACAAGATCCAAGAAATCTACGCGGAGCTCGAGAAAATCATGACAAAAAGATCCATATCTAATCACCTTTTGATCAACAGAAATTCTTGAAAAATCGAGAAGGCAATCTGAGAAAATACATATACCAGAATAATGGGCACACAATACCAGGAGAAGCCACCAAATTTGGTGACCCAATTCCTCAATAGAGCCGCGGAACCGCGGCCTAAGCATGCTTAGGCCGCGGAACCGCGGCCATACGGAGTCTTCAGAAGTCAAGTTTTTAGGGGTAGTTAGGTCTTTTCACATGGGTTCAGAATGTTGCCCTAGAAATTCTGTTACCTGCCTATAAATAGTCCAGAACTTGTGAAGCCAAATGTGCATAATCTTGTATTTTTTTTAGGTTTAGAATACTTGTTTCTTCTTCCTCTTCTCATCTCTTCTCCATTGAAAACTTGTAGTGAGCTTTTGTGAGTGAAGAATGGTGAATAAAGAAGTTCCTTTTGTTATCATCATACTTGTCTTGCTCTTTTTATGTTAATTGCTTGTAATCGTTAATTGATAAGTAGTTGTTGTTATTTCTTGTTGTTTCTTTCTTTCTCTTTTTCTTTATCCTTAAAACAACCATGATGCTTACGCTTGATCCTTGCCAAGGTGAGGTCGCAAATAGCTAGTTGTTATCTTCTAATCTCCTTCTTTCTATCTTCCTCTTTGTTTTGTTTTCTTTTCATTATGATGTGTGAGTAGTTCCATACTTGTTAGGGTAGGATAAGCGAAGTTTGAGAGAAGGAAATCTCTCTCACTCTTTCCTTGCCCAACATCTTAAATCGACTCCCGTTAATTGAACCACAATCCGCTCCCTACGGCACCCTATCCTACATGATAGCGGTGATTCCGTAGTGAGACCGGTTGTGGTTGAATTAACCGGAGGTTATGGCTAAGAGCCAAGAACGGACGGACAAGCACCAAAAGGAAGAACTTAAGCGTTGGAAAGCCTAGCTTATACTCACAAGTTCATTCCTAGTCGTGCTAATCCCCGTTGTTGCCGATTACCGTAACACCGATATTAAGAGTGGCAACGAAAGAAGTGAGCGACTCCTAACTCAAACTAACCTAATCCTAACCCTAACAAGCTCTCTTTACATATCATTTTAACACTTAGTTAATCACAAACAAATCTGGACCTTTGGACTTAACTCGTTGAAACACATAGAAAAAGATTCCCATCTCCCTGCGGACGACCCGTACTCAACCGGCTAGCTACAAGCGAAACCGTCTTGATTGCGGTAATTAACTAAACTTGAACACGCAGAATCTCTAACAATCAAAGCTCGCTCGAAGTGTTAAACATAGCCTAGGTTACCATTACAATGTTAAATTATACAACTACGAAACACTCCGTTTTAGTCCTCTATCAAAATTTACATCACATGAAATTTTGGACCAAACAAACAATACCTGAAACCCCACAATCTACAGTACAATGCAAAGAAAAAAAACGAGGCAGTTCTGGGTGAAAGTGGCCGGCCACAAGGGTATTGATCTCGGGTCATTTCCGAGCAAATGCTCTCAAATTTTTTCTGTGCATTATATGCATCACATACATCACTCTGTAGTTGTTTGCATAATTTTTAAAGACTTTTTCAAAATAAACAGTGAGCAAAATCTGCAGGGTTTCCGAAATCATATTTCGGAGTTGTTTCGGTTTCGTATTAATCTAACGTCGTCTAAGTTTCTAGTTAGGCTCTGATACCATGTTGGGATTTCCTCAGCACCTAGCCTAGGGTTTGCAAGCATCAATCATGCCACAAAAAAAAATTTAGGGGGTGCTAAGCAAACATCCAAGGAATCATATAAGAAAATTAGGGTAACTAAACCTTGTAATCAAACATTACAATAGAAGTGAATAAGAGATACAACCTTTATAGCCCAGTCCTTCACTTCAATAGCTCTGTGTTGTCGTCCCTTCGCTGCAATCATCGATCTCCCGGACTCAAGATGGACTTCACAAAGTGTAGTGAGCAAACATGCTTGAAGACTTCGAGGCCGAAGATGATCTACGTCGAGAGAACTCAAGTACAAGCTACCTCTTCACAAAGCGATGAACTTTGCGAAGCAAACACCCTAAACTAAATGGCAAGTAGTAGAGGATGGTGAAGTAGGAATTTTTCTCACTTTGGATTTGATTTTCTCACAATATTTCTTCTCATCTTCAAACCCTAGAAAGCTTCTCAAGCTCAAGAAGAAGATGAATATGAAAGAATAACAAAAGAATGAGAGTGAGGTTAGATTTGCAACCATGGGGAGTTAGTGTCATACACTTAACCATTATAGAGACTTAACCATGGGTTATGATAAGTGATTGGGTTAATAAATATCTTTAATAAAACAAAAGAGTGGATTAAGTCAATGAAGCTTTTACAAGCTTCAAGCCATGAGATAATTCTCACAATTTTGAATTACTTATGATAATTGAAATCCTAAACTTATCATGGTTATGGTGTAAGTCCTACACACACAACTTGCATTTATAACCTTGCATGATACAATAATATATATCATATATATATCATGTTTACAAAATGAGAAAAAGAAATGGTCAAGTGAGCAATATTTGTTAATGTAAATTCATATATCAAATATATAAATATACATTAAATCATTAAATCAATACTTGATTTAATAATCCAGCTATATTACATAAAACCGACTAATATCAATAATATCAATTTACCGAATCAACACATGATTCGATAACCGGGCTATATCACATATACCTGGCCGATATCACATATCGCGAGAATACAATACGGTATCACATTCTCGTATCAATCTCGGTCACGCACATATCACATATATGCTCCTACTTCGTTTTTCTTGAGCCAGGAAACCTCTGTGTAGGACTCTAAAGACTCGTCAATACGCCGACAGTAGGTGATGATCATATCAGTCACCCACAAGCCGCAAGCGGTCTGCTAAACGTAACGGACACCCGGGTATTGAGCGATCAGAAGATCAACAAGCAAGCCTGCTCATACTCCTGCGAATCCAATCAGTAACACTACCGTACAGTCTGGTCTCTTCGTCTGATATGTCGCATATCTCGTCTTGGGGTGGTAAACGTCAGACCCCCGTAACTTGATAAGTCATGCCGATGTAAGGAAAATAACGGGCGTGAAACTACTGATAACACTTACCAATAAATCATATCTACCCTGGCAAGGGATTTCAGTTATGTCCAATCGAGCATAGCGCAACATCAACCCCCAATACCGGGAGAGACGAATCCCCTCCTATCGCTCATTGCCTCTATGTGACTCAGGACTGTACCCAAAAACCACCTTTTTGTACACCTCAGTAGAGCCGTGGTAGGGTGGAAATCAAAGCACAGTGGGAGACACACAAGACTCGATAACGTTCTCGGGTCGACAGACCAACCTGTACCAGTGTCACCAGAGAACTGCTACCTGACATGAGGTATATACCATCTAGGAGTTCTCGGAGAGTTCGTTCAGTGTACCCAGTCTCCACTAAGCTCCCGTATACCATCTCTGATGTCAAACACCAATGGATATGGGATCATCCATCGCCCATCACATAGGTCGAGAAGCTATACACTAGTCTACTCTGGAGTATTGATGCCCTGTCTCAATTTTCTCAACTAGGAACAATTAAAGTATGTACTTATAGACTGCCCAGGCCCCAACTAGTATGATCTGAATCATAATCCTGGTAGTCAAGTACACATCCTAAGGGCTTTATCAACATGTAACAAAGAGACATCATGTGTACATGTTAAGATATAGAGCAACCTGATAGCATACTATCATGTCGAGCAAGAATGTTCTCCCTATGTTTGTTCAAGCATCCACTATAATATACATCATATGTACAATAATGGCCTCTAGGGCATACATATAACTAACAAGGATATCGAGGCGAATGTGGATGGCATAAGCGTACGTTGTATTTATCTGTGATGTTTAGGTAACCTAAAATGATGGGACTTCATTAATGAGATTAATAAAATAAAAGAAACCTAAAGATGTTGTAGAAACTTGTCTCGAAAACTGGTAGCTCTAGTTCTTGCTTTGCATAGCGGCATTCCTTGTAGAATATCCAGCACCTTATTCGATAAGGAAAGAGCCGAGATCCCTTCACCGGGAGTGACCTCTTTAGGGAAACTAGCAGATGCTACAACCCTCGGTTTGTCTTTTGATTGCTTCAATAGTTTTTGCTTTGCACAGTGGTATTTGTGAAATATCCTGCACCTTATTCGATAAGGAAAGAGCCAAGATCCATTCACCGAGAGTGACCTCTTTAGCGAAACTAGCAAAGGCCTCAAAAACACTCTATTATAAATCACTCGATTCTACGGCGATTTTAAGTTCAATACGCAAAAGGTTTTCTTAAAAACCTGTCGTAGCCCTCCGTCATTTCAGATAAGTAATAGTTAGTATTCGTGTTGCGTTTGTTGACCTCTGTCAAGGCGTAGTGTGCGGTAGCTGATTAGTGCTTATCTGCATAGCATATGATGTGATTGATTTAAGGTAGTCGTGCGACCTTGTTGACCTCTGTCAAGGGTCGTGCATGCGGGTTTACTTCAATCAGGAAATGACGGGTTGAACTTGACTAGCAGCCTATGGTTTGTTGACCTCTGTAAAGATCATAGGACGCTTGGGGCAAAATATTATCGGGAATTTCAAGTGTTGAAATTTGCAATGAGATTGCATAGCTCCTATGAGATAGTTGGATCTCGATACCCACTGCGAGTAAGAGTTACTCTTGGGAGAGTTTTACACATTACAATTAGCCGATCAAGTAGGTGTCTAGAAAGGTGTTAACGGGGTTACGCCCCTGGGAAAACGAGGTTTATTTTAATTAGGTCCGTGCGAAAGCATGGGGAACCTCCCACAAAGTACTGACACTGGCCTGGCCGAAAGATTGGCACACTTGTAAGCTGTAATTAATCCCGGCTAGTCTTTCCTTTCAGGGTTTGAAGGAAGATTTGACTAAAACAGTGGGAGCCATCCTGATTAGATAAAGTAATAACCAATCTAATCTTGCAAGAGCATACGCTGAGGGTTTTCTTCTCTCTCTCTCTCTCTCTCCAGGTAGCGACCATGTCACGCCTTAATCAAGATAATATTACGGATGTATTGACCAAACCCACTTGTTATACTGAGATGGGGAACGTTGGTCCCGCTCCAACTTATAATTGTTATAAGACCGAGCAGGAAATAGGGGATTACCAGGATTCCCGTGCTGCCCAAACGAAAAAAGTGCATGATGATGCATCTTCTTCGGGTGTGTTCATTACCGAGAACTGTTTTTCAGTATCATCTACGTCCTGGGTATATGATATCGGATCAGGATCCCGCAAATGTAAGATATTACATGGGTTACAGATAGGTAGAGAACTGAGAATGGGTAATAAGTTTCAAGAGTTGGAAACAGTGCAAGTGTTGTAGCCAAGTTTGTTGGCAGTTATCACCCTGTATTACCAAATACATTGATTCTGAACGAATGTTATTAGATACCGAACCTGATATACAACATCATATCGGTCTTTTTATTTAGTAAAGAAGGATATAATTTTGTATTGTTGGATAATGTTTTGAACATTTCCTATATCAAGAGTTGATTGGTTCAGGCACGTTATCCAAAAGCATATACGTTCTAAATCAAACCACAGTTCCTAACGTACAGAACACACACAAGGGGAAGAGTTCAGAAATGAACGAATTCTTCTTGAGGCATTGTAGACTAGATCATATCAATGCGACCCGACTAGCTAAGTTACATTAAGATGCATATTTAAATCAGTTTGAATTTAATCTTGTGAAACTTTCCAGTCATGTCACAAAGATAAAATGACCATAGCTCCGTTTACTGGAAACAGAGAAAGAGTTAGTGAACTCTTGGGATTGATACATGATGATATATCTAGGTCCCCTGTCTACACATGCCAGGACTGGTTCTTTGTATTTCATTACATTCACTGATAATCTCTCAAGATTCAGACATATGTTCCTGTTGAAACACAAGTCTGAACCTTTTGAGAAATTTAATGAATATAAGTTAGAAATAGATAACCAAAAACGGGTATAAGTATTATGTCCTTTGATGAGATCAGGGAGGAAGATACTTGAGCACGGAATTCCTGGACTATTCTAAAGGAGAATGAGATTCTCTCTCAGCATTACTCCTCCGTATACACCACAGTATGTTGGTATATCGGGGTGGAGCAATCGCACCCTATTTGATAAGGTGTGCTCTATGATGAGCACTACTGAGTTGCCTATTTTCTTTTGGGGGTTATGCACTTAAGAAGCTGCATACCTATTGAATAGGGTCCAACCAAATCAGGAGCCTACCACTCCATATGAGATATGGTATGGGAAGAGCCCATCTCTTAAGTATGTTAAGATTTGGGGTAGTCCGGCCTATGTCAAAAGCAAGATCCAGACAAGCTCGAGGCAAGGTCAGTTCTGTGGAAGTTTGTTGGATATCCCAAGCATGCGCAAGGGAATATCTTCTACCCCACCGAGGAACAAAAGGTGTTTTGTTTCTCCGCATGCCACCTTTTGGAAAGGGAATTTCTTGTGAAAAAATTAGTGGTCATGAGGTAGAACAGGAAGGAGTTCCAGCTATACAAACTGAAGCTGATGATTTGATAGAACCGAAGGATTCAATAGTTCCTGACGAACCTTAGCCTCTCCTCCGATCTGGTAGGGTTCCTCATTCGCCTAATAGATTCTTCGGTTTTCTCTATGTTAGTTGGAGCGAGAATTGCATCATGAGATGATGACCCGACTAGTTTCAACCAGGCCATCAAGAGTGGTGATTCTGTGAGAATGGCTGGATGCTAAGCGATCTGAGATGGAATCTATGTACACCAACAATGTATGGACTTTGGTTGCTTTATCTGAAGGGTTAAATCCCCATTTGGAGCAAGTATATCTTGAGAAGATTACTTGGTGTACATGGAAAAGTTGATACTTTCAAAGCTAAGACTTATTGCAAAAGGTTCTCATCATCGACCAGGTGTGGATAATGATGAAACCTTTTCTAGTGCCTATATGCTTAAGTCCATCCGGATCCTACTTGCCACTGGTACATACCATAACTACGATATCTGGCAGTTGGGTGTCATGACTGCTTTTCTAAATGGTGATTTAGAAGAGAGCGTCTATAAGTACACAACCAGAGGGCTTCGTTGACAGTGGGAGCAGCGGAAACGTGTGCAAGTTGCTTTATGAATTAAAGCAGGCAACGCAGAGTTGGAACATCTGTTTTGATGTGGTAGTCAAAAAGTTTTACTCCATCAAAATGGTAGATGAACCTTGTATATACAAAAAGTTAGTAGGAAGTATGGTGGTGATCCTCGTATTGTATATGGATGACATACTCTTAAGAAGAAAAGAGTTTCCTATGCTACACTCGGTCAATCTCCTCTTATCACAAGGATTCTCCATATAAGATCAAATTGATACCTCCTAAATCCTAGGGTTTTGGATCTATGAGATAGATCTAAATGGATGTTAGGATTCTCACTAGATGTAGTGAGATGGTATCAATCGATCCTGGGGAGAATTACTAGATAGCTTCCAGGGTGGTAAGGTTGACTGAATATCAGTCACAAGCATTGTCTTTACCCTCAATGAAGGGACGGTATGTTGGAAGAGTTCCAAGCTAGATACCGTAGCATACTAGACGATAAAGGCTGGATACATTGCTACCAAGGATGCTACCAACGAGGTAGTCTGGATGTATATAAGTTCATGAGATGAACTTCGTTCCTACCATTTTATGACAATGGAGTTGTGGCTTGAGCCTAGGAACCCCCGTCCCATCAGAGATCCAGACATATTCTTAGGCAGTATCACCTGATCATGGAGATAATTGATCTCAAGGGAGATCGAGGTTATGAGAGTGGACACAGAGGAGAACAGGACGGATCCATTCATAAAGGCTTATTCCTAGGAGAGACTTTTATGGGATGGTTGAGTATGAGATACTTCAACCACTGCTGATTGTTGGGTATTGGATACTACAACAGATGGCCCTAGTGTAAGTGGGAGATTGTTAGTTATATGTATGCCCTAGAGGCCATTACTAAACATACGATGTATATTGTAGTGGATGCATGGACATATATAGTGAGGACTTTCTTGCTCGACATGATAGTATGCTATCTGGTTGCTCTTTATCTTAACATGTAAAATGATTGTCTCTAAATTACATGTTGATAAAGCCCTTAGGATGAGTACTTGACTACCAGGATTATGATGCAGATCATACTGGTGGGGAAAGTGTAGTCGCTAAGTACATCCTTCAAATGTTCCTAGTCGAGGGTGTATCGAGACATGGCATCGATATACCAGAGTAGACTAGCGTATAGCTTCTTGACCCATGTAGATGGGCGATGGATGATCCCATATCCATTGGTGTTTGACATCAGAGACAGTATATGGGTGCTCAGTGGAGACTGGGTACACTGGACAGACTCGCCGAGAACTCCCAGATGGTATTATACCTAACGTCAGATAGCAGTTCTCTGGTGACACTGGTACAGATTAGTCTGTAGACCCGAGATCGTCATAGAGTCTTGTGTGATTCCCAGTGTGCTTTGATTTCCACCTTACCACATTCAAGAGAACGTGCAAAACGGTGGCTTTTGGGTACAGTCCCGAGTCACATGGAGGCAATGAGCGATAGGAGGGGTTTCATCTCTCTGGGTATTGGGGGTTGATGTTGCGCTGTGTTGGATTGGCTATAACAGGAAGTCCCTGGCCAGGGATGCTTCAGAGATATGCTGGTAAGTGTTATTAGTTGTTTCTCGACCCGTTATGAGCCTCATATCGACACGACTTATCGAGTTACTGGGGTCTGACGTTTACCACCCCTAGACGAGATATGCGACATATCAGACGAAGAGACCGGACTTTACGGTAGTGTTACTGATTGGATTCGTAGGAGTGTGAGCAGGCTTGATTGTTGATATTCTGATCGCTCAATACCCGGGTGGCCGTTATGTTTGGCAGACCGCTTGCGGCTTGTGGGTGTTTGATATGATCATCACGTACTGCCGGCGTATTGACGAGTCTTTAGAGTCCTACACAGGGGTTTCCTGGCTCAAGCGAAACGGAGTAGGAGCACATATATGATATGTGCGGGACCGAGATTGATACGATATGAGATACCGTATTCTATTCTCGCAATTTGTGACATTGGTCGGTTATATGCGATATAGCCGGGTTATCGGATCAAGTGTTGATTTGATAAGTTGTTACACATGATATTAGTCGGTTATATGTGATATAGCCAGATCATTAAATCAAGAGTTGATTTAATAATTTAATGTATAATTATATATTTGATATATTATATTACATTAACTAATATTATGCTCACTTATGATTTCTTTTTCTCACTTTGTGCACATTGTATATATGTGATTTGTATATTTGTATACATGTTTGTATCATGCTAGGTTACAAATGCAATTAGGGTTTATAGAGATTAAATCATGCTAGGGTTAAGATTAGGGTTTATATTTTATCATTAAGTAATTCAAAAATTGTGGAATTAGTCATGATTGATATTTGTTGAAAGCTTGAAGAAACTTGTAAGCATCTTTGACTTTGTCCACTCCTTTTGTCTAGCTTAAGATATTATTTGACCTAACCTTTAACCCTAGCTCATGGTTAACTCTCTACAAGGGTTAAGCATGACATGCTTAACCCTTGGTTGCATTTCTAACCACAACATGAATTCATTCATCACTTGATCACTTGCTTCTTCTTCTTCTTCCTCAAAGCTTTCTAGCTTCAATGGAGTTGATGGAAAATATGTGAGAAAATTATTTCTAATGTGAGCAAACTTCCTACTTTATCATCCTCTACTACTTGCCATTTAGTATAGGGTGTTTGCTTCACTAATTTCATAATTAGTGAAAAGATAGCTTGGGTTAGTGTCTCCTCGACGTAGATCATCTTCGGCCTCGAAGTCTTCGAAGCAAGCATGTTCGTTTCTTCATGGGAGCCTCTCTAGAGTCCGGAGTTCATGATCGCAGCGAAGGGACTACTACACGGAACTATTGAAGTGAAGGACCGGTCTACAAATGTTGTATTTCTTGTTTACTTTAGTTATAAAGTGTTTGCATTTATATTCCGTCGGATTTCTAGTTAAAGATTCTAAGTTAGGGTTAGCTAGAACGACAAATTTTTGAATTTGGCATGGACGATGCCTCCCGAAACCTTGCTGCCGTGCTAGGGAACCCTGCAGGTTTAGGGTTAGGATTAGGGTTAGGGTTAGGGTGAATTATGTAGGGTTATGGTTAGGGTAAGGGTTAGTTTAGGTTAATTAGGGTTGGGGTTTGGGTGATGATTAAGGTTAGGTTAATTTGGGTTAGGGTTAATTTGGGTTACGGTTAGGGTTACGGCTAGGGTTAATTTGGGTTAATTAGGTAAACTAGAATGTTTTTGTGTTAGGGTATTGATTAGGGTTAGGGTTAGGTTAATTGGGTTAATTTTGGATTAACTAGGGATAATTTGAGTTAGTATTAGGGTTAGGGTTAATTTGGATTAATTGGGTTAATTTTGGGTTAATTAGGGATAATTTGAGTTAGGGTGATGATTAGGGTTTATTTGGGTTAATTAGAGTTAGGGTTTATGGTGCACTAGTTCTTTCAGTAGGATACTCGATAATAACGTAAACGCACAACTTTACCGTAAACGCAAGAAAAATTTACACTAAACTTAAAACTTAGAACCCTTAAAAATGAAACGTAAACGTAAAACCTATTCGAGTTAAATATTCAAGTTAAAACCAATATATGATACTCGATGATAATATGAAATTTTCATATTCTCATCGATACTCATATGTGAAAATCAAAGTGCGACGTAGTCCTCGTCTATCGGTTAACATACGTTCGATGTTCGTCGTGACATAGAACTATACAAAGGTTGTTTAAATATCGTACGGTATAGGGTTAGGGTTTAGGGTGCACTAGTTCTTTCAGTAGGATACTCGATGATAACATAAACGTACAACTTTACTGTGAACTTAACCCTTCATATAAGAACTTAGTTCTTCTTCTGGTTGAGATTTACAGAAGCAAATCTCCTCACAAGTTGAGAATTAAATTCTCATCTGGGAGATTTTGTTCAGCAGATTCAAAACTTAGGGGAAAAGAACTAAGTTAAAAAAAATAACAGGAACATATGTGAATTTAGTTCCTCTAAAAATTTGGGTTAGGGTTTAGGGTGCACTAGTTCCTTTAGTAGGATACTCGATGATAACGTAAACGTAGAACTTTACTGTAAACTGAACCCTTCATATAAGAACTTAGTTCTTCCTCTGGTTGAGATTTGCAGAAGCAAATCTCCTCACAAGTTGAGAATTTAATTCTCATCGGGGAGATTTTGTTCTGCGGATTCAAAACTTAGGAGAAAAGAACTAAGTTAAAAAGAAATAACAGGAACATATGGGAATTTAATTCCTCCAAAAATTAGGGTTAGGATTTACGGTGCACTAGTTCCTTCAGTAGAATTCTCGATGATAACGTAAACGTATAACTTTATCGTAAACTTAACCCATCATATAAGAACTTAGTTCTTCCTCTGGTTGAGATTTGCAAAAGAAAATCTCCCCACAAGTTGAGAATTTAATTCTCATCGAGAAGATTTTGTTCTGCAGATTCACAAGTTAGGGGAAAAGAACTAAGTTAAAAAGAAATAACAGGAACATATGGGAATTTAATTCCTCCAAAAATTAGGGTTTAGGGTGCACTAGTTCCTTAAGTAGGATACTCGATGATAACGTAAACGTACAACTTTACCGTAAACTTAACCCTTCATATAAGAACTTAGTTCTTCCTCTGGTTAAGATTTGCAGAAACAAATCTCCCCACAAGTTGAGAATTTAATTCTCATCGGGGATATTTTGTTCTGCACATTCAAAACTTAGGGGAAAAGAACTAAGTTAAAAAGAAATAACAGGAACATATGGATATTTAATTCCTCCAAAAATTAGGGTTAGGGTTTAGGGTGCACTAGTTCCTTCAGTAGGATACTCGATGGTAACGTAAACGTTCAACTTTACCATAAACATAACCTTTCATATAAGAACTTAGTTCTTCCTCTGGTTGAGATTTGCAGAAGCAAATCTCCCCACAAGTTGACAATTTAATTCTCATCGGGGAGATTTTATTCTGCGGATTCAAAACTTATGGAAAAAGAACTAAGTTAAAAAGAAATAACAGGAACATATGGGAATTTAATTCCTCAAAAAATTTGGGTTTAACCCTATATAAAGAACCCAGTTCTTTAAAAAAATGATGATGATCCAAGATATTCAAATCTAACTTTTTTTATCGATAATTTATTCTTTTCAACGACAAACTTATATCTATGGATTTTCTTCTTTATCAGTAACCATCCCGTTCTTAGATTTCTCAATATAATCATCATAACCTACAATTTATATGTTATACAGTCTAACATGGGCCATGAGTACATCAGAGTTAAGGACTGGATGTACGTGGATTGGCAACAACATATGCAACCTAATTTTGTCACAGAAGTTGCTTCTTTCATTGAATTTGCACGCGCACATAATAATATCGTGTTAGAGAAGATTCTCTGCCCGTGCGATAGATGTGGGAATAAGTACTAGCAGAAGGTAGAATTCGTAGAGCTTCATATTGTTAAACATGATTTTATTGTTAGTGTATATGCCCTAGGGGCCATTATTGTATCATACTAGCTTGTATATTACTTAATGGAAGATTGGGATATTCACAGTTATATTAACAGTCTTGCTCAACATAGTAGTATGCTACTTTGTTTATATCTATCTTAATATATGTATATGTTTCTTTTTAGCATATCGCGAATACATATTGATAGAGCCCATAGGATTTTTCTTGACTACCAGCATTGTGATGGCAGTCACACTAGTGGGGGCCGGGTAGTCTACAAGCACATCCTTTTTCAGGTCTCTAGTCATAGGATTATCGAGACACGGTATCGATACTCCAGAGTAGACTAGTATGTACGCTTCTCATCCTAGCAGGGGAAATGGTCTGTCCCATAGCCATTAGTACGTTGTACTGGAAATAGTATACAGGTGCTCGTTGGGTTACGGGTACACAGGACAGGACTCGCAGGGAACTGTTGGTTGGTATTATACCCGTCGTTAGTTAACAGTTCCCAGGTGACATGAGTACAGCATAGTCCGTTGACTTGACACTGCTGCTTCGTCTCGAGTGTGTTCCCACTGTTCTTAGATTGCTACCTTAACACGGCTCAAAGGAGTCGTGCAAACAGGTAGCAGTTGGGTGCAGTCCCGAAGCACTTGGAGGCAGTGGCAGTTAGATAGGATTCGTCTCTCCCGGTATTGGGAGTTGATATCGCGCTGTGTTTGGAGAGCCATTACGCAAAGTCCCTGGCCAGGGCAAACGATATTTACTGGTAGGATTTCCAGTAGCTTCTCAAGGTGTAATGGGCTTCACTCCGACACGACTTATACCGCTATTAGGGGTCTGAAGTTTACCGCCCCCTAGGCCTGATATGTGATAGTCCTAAAAGAATAGACCGGACTGTACGGAGATTGTCACATCAGGCTCAGTAGGAGTTCGGATGGGTTTCCTCATCGGCCTACTTATCGACATCTACCTGGGGACCGTTACGTACAGCTAGTACCGCTTGCGTCCCATGGTTAATCCCACTACCAGCGTAGTGTCGAGTCTTTAGAGTACCACACAGAGAGTTTCCCTGCTTCAGACGAAACGATGTAGAGGTCGTATGGTTTTACGACAGGGTTCGGACACATACGTGTATTTATGCACGTACGATGTTCGGACAGTTTTTACTAGCGGGCTTTAGTTTAAGCCAGATTCTAGTATTGGATTATTGGATTTATACAGTCTCAGTATTTCCGTGTTTTTACGGATGGGAGGGGCATTCTCGTAATTACTCGAGAAGTTTCTAGAAGAAAGGTGAGGTGGAGAGCTTATGTGTAATTTGCATTAAATGAATTTGTGACTCATGAAGTGATTCATCCAAATGAGTTAATGAAGCATTTATTGCTTAATGACTCATGAGATGATTCATTCATTTGTATTAAATGAAGCATGGTTGTAATTATCTATATGATTTATTTGATAATTATTATGCTTCATTATATACATAATGAGTTATATTTTCATTTCATTATTACAAACACATTCTCTCTCCTCAAGTTCTCTCTCTTCAAAAACCTAACTCTAATCCTCTCATGTGTTGAGATCTCAAGGGTTAGCAAGACTAATAGATCCTTAATCCACTTCTATATCTTCTAGGTCACTTGGATTAGCAATCCTAGCCACTTAGTTACCTCAAGTAAGAGGTTAAAACTTGGAGAAGAAACTCTCGGGTGGATCTTCTATCACATAGAGGAGGCCGGCGAAGAGGTGAACAACAAGAACAAGAAGGACTTGAATCTTGAGGTATAATCATCTATCATAGTAGTTAATCACTTCTAGATAGTTGTTAGTTAGGGTTTAGCAAAGATCCGTAAAGTTAGTCGATGTTAACTCAAACAAAAAGATTGTTTTACCTATTCCGCCTCCCCGCATCATGTGGGGTGTCTAACATCGACTTACAGTGGTATCAGAGCCTAGCTAAACCATAACTAACATGTTAGCAAAGTCGTTAGAAATTCGATCGCAAAACGAACCAGAAAATACGACGTTTTCACCATGTTTCTGCCGTTTTTAAAACGGGGTCTAAAAATTTTTCAGAAACCCTTAAAAATACAAGCAGGTTTTTTTTAAAGAATTGTGAAGAAATTTGGGACTGTGAATCGGCCATACTACCGCGGAACCACCGCCGATCCAAGCGATCCACCGTGGATCCACGACCGAGTTGACTCCGAGTCAATCCAAATTTGCTCAGTTATTCTTCTGTGTTGATGTTGTGTTTTCTAGGATGTTTTGTTTCTTCTCAGGTTTTATGTGCACCGAGAATTGTTTGGAGTAGATTAATTTATGTTGCTTGATCGAAATTCTAAGATGTTTGGCTAACTTGATTATATCTGTGTTGTGTTTAATGTGTTCGTAAACCTCCCCTAACTGCTAGTATGTAAGTTAGCAGGGGGTTGCACATTTCTGTAATGTTTTTACTGGTTTGTGATTGTGAACTTGTTGGATTGTCATGAATGGATAGCTGGGGATGGGAGACGAGTGTTTCTTTCATTCAAATGTAAATTGTAATTTGTTGTAATATTCTTTTGTGGGGCACATCCGGGTTGAGGTTGTAGCCACCGTTGTATTATTTCATTTACTATTTTCTGCTCCTGGGATAGACCCAAGGTGGGGTGCACAAACTATCGGGTACTTTGAAGTGCTTAGTGGCCTACTCACGTCATTGAGGGAGACCGCTTCACTTCAGGTACTTGGCTGGTAGTTTGCCGTACCCGTAGGGGTCTAGGGTGGGGTTTTGGCTATTCATCGCGACTGTGTAATCCGTCTTTCTTTGCAGGCTCAAAAGGAATGCGGATTCGTAGAAAATCCAATATGTTCTTCTGTGATCTGGAATGCCTATTATTGCGTCTGACGAATGTACAATATCTATATATGATATCTAGTAGGTGTCACTTATGTTTTGCACCTGCGCTAGCCCAGCCCCCGCTCTGTCGTTAGTTAAGTAACCTAACGGGTGAATGACGGGGCCCAGTGGTGAATGCGAATGGCATAAGAGGACGTTGTATGTTCGTTGTTTTTTGCAATGATAGGTTAATTGATGGGACGCATTATATTAATGCAAAGAAAATAAACCAAAGTTGAATCGTTAGAACAATTTAAAAAAAACTGTTCCCCTCCGAAAGACGGCGTGACAGAACGTCTTGCCTGAGATTCGAGGCAGATGCTAATAGGTGTTATCCGTCCACCTCTTCAAAGATGCCAAGTTGATTTATGGCATCATGTATCGAAGGTTTAAACGGATGCGGCCGATGTAGCAGACTTCGTCAGATTCCCCCTCGTTTGAGGGGTTTTTGATTGTGGGGACGCTTTTTTCTGCAGGCACAAGCCCGTGCAGTTAATTACGCTACCGCATCGCGGTAACAACTTTCTCCTTCTCCATATGGTCACCTCGTGTCGTGGGTGTTTGTTATGTGTTTGGTTGCCCGTGGATTGTATACGGAGACTAAGTTATGTCGTCGCCCGTAGGGCGTGGACTAGTCCAAATCCGTATCTTTCTTAAATTTGGGTTTGGGGGTTGTGTTTAAGGACACGTTAGCCTTATTTGAGACTAAGATCAACTTAAACGTTTGTTAAGGATACGTTAGTCTAATTTCAGACTAAGATCAACTTAACGGGATCGTTTAGATCCAACAAAAGAGTAATTGGGGGGCTCTATTGTTTTGTTTAGTGACGTTGCGGTCGATAGGTAGTTTAAGGACATTGCGGACCAATGTTAATTGTAACACATTGCGGTCAAGGTTAAGGACATCATAGTCCGTGGATTTAAGGACTCCACAGTCCGATGTTAGTTTTAAGACATCACGGTCAAGGTTAAGGACATCATAGTCCGTTGTTAGTTTTAAGACATCACGGTCAAGGTTAGGGACATCATAGTCCATGAGTTTAAGGACCCCACAGTCCGTGAAATGTATGGTTGTTGGGACCCGTCACCTCTTTGAAGACGTTGAGGAATTACAACGACAAATATCAAAGGAGTGAAGAGATGTACCCTTGAACCAAGGTAGATTAAATGATCTGTAGCCCAATTTGGAACCAAGACCAATTAATTATCTTATGAGCCCATTGGCTCAGTTAGGTCTGGATTGAGGACTTATGGCCAACTTGGGTTAAGTCCAATTAAGTCTGGCCCTTGGTTGGACTGTTTGACATTTGTCTGGTTCCAGTCCACAAAAGTTTTAAGGGGCTTGATAACATTTCTGTTGTAGCTCTGGATGTTATTCAATTTTGAGGTTCAATTGAAGGGGAGGCTTTGCCTCTGAAAGATTGGCCAATTTGGCTAAAAGTAGTGTTAAACACTAAATAATAAAATTGTTAAACACTAGAGACAGAATTCTCAAACTAGTGTTAAACACTAAAAGAACAATCAGTGTTAAACACTGGAAATATAGTTTTCGATTTAGTGTCAAACACTAGAAAATAATCAGTGTTAAACAATGCAAATAGGGTTTTCAAATTAGTGTTAAACACTAAGAAAAATCAGTGTTAAACACTGGGAATGAAGATCTCTAATTAGTGTCAAAACACTAAAGAAAAAGGGGTCATATGTGGACACGTGAAAGCGCCCAAAGGTGGGACCAGATTCCCCTTATTCTGTTCTATAAAAAAAAGTATTGAATACTTTCTATATTTGATTTTGGAGCATCACGTGCTGACACGTGATGGGGATTTGTGTGCTGATTTGCCAAGGGGTCACGTGGTAACACGTGAGAGCGCCCAGAGCTTCTATTTCTTTTGCTTTTTCTTTCTGCACTTCAAGGGTCACGTGGAGCACGTGAGGCGTTGCCTCTGAGTTCTTTTCTGCGGATCTTTACAGGGGTCACGTGGGGACACGTGACCCTGGTTCTTGCCTGTTTGAAGATCTCTTTATCTTTTTAAGAATTAAATTCTTCATAGGGTTAAACCCTAGCAATAACTTTGGAGGAATTAAATTCCTATTTTCTTTGGAAAAATTATATTCTTAGGTAGGGTTAAACCCTAATTTTCCTTTTGTGGGAATTAAAATCCCATATATGTAAAGAATGAAGTTCCGGCATAGGGTGAAACCCTAATTTCATTTTAAGAGAAATTAAATTCCTGCGAGCTTGAGAGAATTAAATTCTCAATTAGGGTTAAACCCTAGTTTTGTCCATCTTGAAGGAATTAAATTCCTATAATTTTGGAGAATTGAATTCTCATATAGGGTTAAACCCTAATTTTATCTTGGTGGAATTAAATTCCTATAACTTTGGGAAAATTAAATTCTCCAAACTCAATTCTTCCTCTAAGTATTAGATCTGCATGGCAGGATCTCGACCCGATGAGAATTAAATTCTCAACTTATGGGGAGATGTGCACTTTGCAAATCTTCAACCAGAGAAAGAACTAAGTTCTTTGCAAAAGAGTTAAACTCTTAGATCTTTTAGAATTAAATTCTCTTTTTTCTCAAGTTTGGATCCTCTTTCTTTTTCTCACATAGGGTTTTCTTTCTGAATTTTCAAGATGCTAAAATTCTCTTCAAAGTTTTCTCTCCAAAATTCTGTCTCACCGCCTTTTTTCAATTCTCCCTTCTCGACTCCTATTTATAGGAGGAGGAAAAGAATCCATTTGTTTAGTAAATCTCTCACTGAAAGATTTGATTTGTTTTCATCATTAGTCTGAGCCTTTAGATTACTAGGTGAATTTTATTCACCGTTGGATGTTTTAACCCAAAGATACTCTATTTGTTATTTCGGTGAGATTTAGAGGAAATCTTTCCTTGTCCAAGATTTTCCATAAATTGGTGATATTTAATCACCCTTGGATTCTTAATCCAACGGTTCTCCATAATTCTTCTCCATTTTGGAAAGATTTAAATGATCTTTTTTTTTAGAATTTAATTCTGTTAAACCGTAAGGTTTTTAAAGCCGGCCACGTGCTGACACCTGACCTTTGGTCACGTGTGAGCACGTGACCTTTGGTCACGTGTGAGCACGTGACCTTTGGTCACGTGTGAGCACGTGACCCCCCGAATGGACTCCTTTTCTGTGCTCTGTTTTGTGCCGCTGCTTTAACCATCATGTGCCGACACGTGACCATTGGTTACGTGTGAGCACGTGATGTCTCTTTTTAAGTTTTTTCCTGATTTTTAATCAGGGAACAAATGCCCCTACAGCTTTGCTCTCACGTGTTTGCACGTGAGTGCAATGCTGTCACTTTTGTGACCGTTGGATCCATCTAGGGAATCAGGGAGATGAAGCGTTTCCATCACATCCTATAAATGCAGGGGACTCTTCAGAAGCGCCTCCACTCTTTCCATCTTCCTCCTTTGGCTATCTTTTCTTTTGAGAATTTAATTCTCGTTTCTCAGAGCTTAGTTCTCTGTCTTGCAAATTTTCCAGAGTTTAACTATGTTGAAGAAAGACCTATCTCTTCAGGTAATGCTCTTGAACGAATGAAGAACTTTCACAGAAATCACCACGGGATTTTAAATCCACACCAAGGGTTTTCCCTTTTGACAAGAACCTATTTTTTAAGTTCCTTAAGGAGAAAACCACTCATTCTTTAATCAACAGGCCCTTTAGGGTTTCTCTGATCTTCAGGGGTTAATGGTGGTGTTTTCCTTTTTCCATGGGTGGAGGACATCCGTGAGGATCCTGACGCTTGTGATCGCGAGAGAAAACATACTAGGATGGTTCGAAATGCCTGGAAGATCTTGGACAAAGTCACTTTTGAGTTTCTTAATCCATGCCCCGAATCTGAGGTCTTGTCATTGTAATTGTTTCTTCTTATTTTTGTATGAACCTTTAAAGTATGAGTGATAAGTTTTTCCTTCCCTTCTGTGTTTGCATTCCTTCTTTCTGGGATTTTGTTATATTGTCATTGTTGCTGCTGACGTGTTCGGCGTGTGAAGCACCATTTTACTTTTTACCGTATATCAAGTTTGGTGCTCACGTGCTCTGCACGTGGGGCCCTTTTGATGGGGCTGTTTAATTTTTCGTGCCATATTTTTTGTGCACAGCATTAGATGCAGAAAAGGAGCCTTGGAAATAGTTCCATCTCCTTGAATTCCAATGCCTTCCTTTTTTGGACCTCGGAAATAGTTCCACAATGCAATATTCTCCGTGCGCAGCATTTAATGTTTCTCTTTATAACCTGAAACCATAGCCTTCTTTTTCTCTTCACAGAGAAATCTATTCTCCATTTAGTGTGGTTTATCCTGAGGAAACAACTGAGTGCCATGGCCTGCAACCGCCCCCATGCTCGTCAACAGCCATAGGAAGTACCTATCGAGGAGATGATTCCTCGCTTTGCTGCACGACTGGTTGATCCCCTTCTTACCGACGACGAATGTGATTTGGCGACATATGAACTCTTGATCCGTAGGGGGTCCCCCCTTCCAATGGGATCCCTTTGGCTCCGGATGATTCTTGCTACCGTGCTTGCCGACATCCCTCCTCACACAGCAGAGATGACCTTGGCGATGCTTGACGCGGCTGAAGACAAGCTCGAGTGTTTTCACGAATCGTGCCTGATTACTTAGGCTCTGAAAGATTGCTTGGTTTACCTGTTGGGCCAAATAGGAGCCCAGTGGGCTATTATGTCTGCTTTTGCGGACGAACATGGCGCCAATCGGTGGGGAGCGACTCCTCGTGAGAACCGCCGCTTCGACGTGTTGGAGAAGGCAGAGTGAGAGATGGAGAATTTTGTTCTTTGTTTTGTTAACCCTTGTGCCACTGATCCTTTGTTTGGTGACCTTTTCCCGTTAGCGTGGTATATTTAAATCAGTGTACTCTTTTTATCATTGGTTGTCGCATGCTTTATGTTGAATTTTTATGTTTGTTGGGTACTCGTACGTGCGTCTGGCTTGAGTAAATGAGCTTCCTATTCTTCCCATGAGAACTTTCTTTAATTGCGAGTACTGTCATTATGTTGCATGCACATCAGAGCTTCGGGTATCATTTCTTTTCGAATATTCATATAGTTGCAAATGCATGCTTGATAGGATATACATCGGAGATTTTCCTTGTCGCCTCCCATATCATATTATGTGTGCGTGTTTCAGCTCGAATATTGCCGTCAAATGGAGGCTTGTTTATACAGTCCTGAGCGTACATGCCCTATTTCAGAGGTTGTGTCTGCAAAGGCGAGCTTGCGCGGCGAACATAGTGTCGTGCGCGGCGAACATAGTTTCGTGCGAGAAGAGGCTTAGCCGCAAATTCTCGGAGAGGGAGCTGGCTTCGAAAGCGCTGAGTGAACTCCAAGCCAACCTTACAGCCAAGGCCAACGAAGCGTATGAACTCCGGCGAGTACTTCAAGAGTCCATCAATGAGGTGGTGGCCCTCGATAAAGCTGCCGTGTTCACTCGCGAAAGGGTTGAGGCTCACAAGGCTACCGAGAAAGAACTTGAAGGCCAGCTTGCCTCGTATCAGGCCCAGCAGGCTCAGGCGGAAGCCTGTCTTCTGGTGATATTGAACCATGAAGGCGAGGCCCAGCGGAGAAAGGATGAGCTGACCAAGCTGCTAAATCGCCCGCTGTCCTGAAGACTTGTATCTTTTTTTTTCTTTTTGTACATACTCCTGAATGAGAGTATATATTTTTTTTGTTTTTTCATGAATTGTACTTTGTATCCATTTTGGTTTATAAATAAAAGACATATTTTTTCTTCTCAATGGCGTGTCCCTTTTTATTGAATGTATTCTGCGGATAGTCTATCTTGATCTCATTGCAGGGCAACGAAGGCTTAGGATTCATGGTTAAGATCTGCCTCCTTAGATTTTTGAGCTTTACGATCCGTGAGGGTCTCATAAAGAGTTTTCCTCCCTACAGGTCGAGAGGATCCCATAGGTATAATTTCTACTTAAGAATCGTGAGGATTCCTAAGCGTGTTTTCCCTTGAAAGTCGTAAGGATCTCACAAGAGAATTTGCTTCCCTACGGGTCGTGAGGACCCGCAAGTGCTGGGTGCGGTTGCCCTTATCCGTATTTCACGGGGTCAGGGGTTGCTTTGGATGTTTTTCAGGGTACCATAGTTTAAAGACATCGCAGTCGAGGTTAGGGACATCATAGTCCGTAGGTTTAAGGACTCCACCGTCCGTTTCTAGTTTTAAGATATTACGGTCGAGGTTAAGGACATCATAGTCCATGGATTTAAGGACTCCACAGTCCAATGTTAGTTTTAAGACATCACGGTCAAGGTTAAGGACATCATAGTCCATGGATTTAAGGACTCCACAGTCCAATGTTAGTTTAAAGACATCACGGTCAAGGTTAAGGACATCATAGTCCGTGGACTTAAGGACTCCACAGTCCAATGTCAGTTTTAAGACTTCACGGTCAAGGTTAAGGACATCATAGTCCGTGGATTTAAGGACTCCACAGTCCACGAAATGTGTGGTTAGTGGGACCCGTCACCTCTTTGAAGACGTTGAGGAATTACAACGACAAATATCAAAGGAGTGAAGAGATGTACCCTTGAACCAAGGTAAAACCAGTCTAGAATCATTATGGTTGATCATTAGTTTTAAGACATCACGGTCGAGGTTGAGGACATAATAGTCCGTGGATTTTAAGGACTCCACAGTCCGATGTTTGCTCTGGATGCTTCACACGGGTTCACTTCTGTGCTCTGCGAGGACCAGGCTCCGCTCTGGACGTTTTCCGCGGGGTCAAAGAGTGACGTTATCCGCGTTCCACGTGACCAGCAATTTTGCTCTGGATGATTCCCACGGGTTCACTGCCGTGTACGGCGAGGACCAGGCTCTGATATGGATGCTTCACAAGGGTTCACTGCCGTGCTCTGCGGGGACCAGGACCCACTCTGGAAGTTTTCCACGGGGTCAATGAGTGACGTTATCCGTGTTCCACGTGACCAGGAATTTTGCTCTGGATGCTTCCCACGGGTTCACTGCCGTGTTCTGTGAGGACCAGGCTCCGCTCTGGATGCTTCACACGGGTTCACTGCCGTGCTCTGCGAAGACCAGGATCCGCTCTGGACGTTTTCCACGGGGTCAAAGAATGACTTTATCCACGTTCCACGTGACCAGGAATTTTGCTCTGGATGCTTCCCACGGGTTCACTGCCGTGTTAGGCGAGGACCAGGCTCCGCTCTGGACGTTTTCCATGGGGTCAAAGAGTGACGTTATCCGCGTTCCACGTGACCAGGAATTTTTCTCTAGATGCTTCCCACGGGTTCACTGCCGTGTTCGGCGAGGACCAGGCTCCGCTCTGGATGCTTCACACGGGTTCACTGCCGTGTTCTGCGAGGACCAGGATCGACTATGGAAGTTTTCCGGAGTCATAGAGTGACGTTATCCATGTTCCACGTGACCAGGAATTTTTTCTCTGGATGCTTCCCACGGGTTCACTGCCGTGTTTGGCGAGGACCAGGCTCCGCTCTGGATGCTTCAAATGGGTTCACTGCCGTGCTCTACGAGGACCAGGATCCGCTCTGGACGTTTTCCACGGGGTCAAAGAGTGACGTTATCCGCCTTCCACGTGACCAGGAATTTTTGACTTCGTCTGTACTTCACAAAGTCAGAATTTGACTCTCTGTCGGCTGTACACCGCCGAGTCACGGAGCTGGGAGTTTCCGCGGTTCCGCTTTGCTTGATGTTGTGTCCGCTGTAATGAGACGGGTGTTGAGATGATCTTTAGGCTATCTGTGGACCATCGAGATTTGGCTTCTTCTTCAGATGAAACCTGGGGGGGAGGAATGTGATTCCTTCTTTGTTTGCGCCCTTGGATTGTATACAGGGATCGAAACGATATCACCTGCAGGGCATAAATTTCATTTTTATTTTATTTCTTTTTCCGCATTGCTCTATTATTTGTCGCGATTGCCCCATCATTTCTGCTATTTTTCACGGTGCCCAATCTTTTCGGCTATTTATTTTATCTTTACTCGCTGCTTTTTATTGCGAGTTGCCCAATCATTTCGGCTATTTGTTTTATTTCTTACTCGATGTTTTTTATTGCGAGTTGCCCAATCATTTCGGCTATTCGTTTTATTTTTTACTCGATGTTTTTTATTACGAGTTGCCCAATCATTTCAGCTATTTTGCATGCATACATTTTTACTTGCTGATTTTGTCTGCAAGTTGCCCCATCAATTCGGCTATTTCGTATGCATGTGTGGCTTGCTGGCTTTTCGCCGCAAGCTCTGGATTAGACACCGATTTCAGCATCAGCACCGCTGCAACTGGGATATTTCCAGGAGCGAATCATCATTTGCCTCTGTCGATGTCGAACAAGGGTGGCTTAGTAAACAGGGTTAGGATACTGTCGACTAAGGCTTTTGACTTGATAAGCCGTAAGGATCTCACAAAGGTATTTCTCCCTACAAGTCATGAGGATCTCGTAAGTGTGTTTTCTCCTTAGGAATCGTGAGGATTCCTAATTGTATGGCTCCTTGTAACTCGTAAGGATCTTACAAGAGAGTTTTCTCCTTATAAGTCGAGAGGACTCACAAGGGTTGTTCACCGTGCGAGTTGTCCAATCATTTCGGCTATTTGTTTTATTTTTTAGTCGCTGTTTTTTATTGCAAGTTGCCCAATCATTTCGGCTATTTTGCATGCATACATTTTTACTTGCTGATTTTGTCTGCAAGTTGCCCCATCATTTCGGCTATTTCGTATGCATGTGTGGCTTGCTGGCATTTTGCCGCAAGCTCTGGATTAGACACCGATTTCGGTATCAGCACCGCTGCAACTGGGATATTTCCAGGAGCGAATAATCATTTGCCTCTGTCGATGTCGAACAAGGGTGGCTTAGTAAACAGGGTTAGGATTCTGTCGACTAAGGTTTTTGACTTCATAAGCCGTAAGGATCTCACAAAGGTATTTCTCCTTACAAGTCGTGAGGATCTCGTAGGTGTGTTTTCTCCTTAGGAATCATGAGGACTCCTAAGTGTATGGCTCCTTGTAAGTCGTAAGTATCTTACAAGAGAGTTTTCTCCTTATAAGTCGAGAGGACTCACAAAGGTTGTTCACCGTGCGAACATATCCTTAGTCACGGATGGGACTCGGTTAGGGGAATGTTTATTCGCGCCCGTGGATTGTATACAAGGGTCAGCGCTGAGCCGCTTGTAGGGCAATATCGAAGGTTGTCGGGGTTGCTTAAGAACAGGTTCAGGTCTCTGTAACTTAAGACTTTCAAATCTAACGAACCGTGAGGGTCCCATAAGAGAGTTCTCCTTACGAGTCGTGAGGATCTCGCAAGTGTAATTTCTCCTTAGGAATCATGAGGATTCCTAAGTGTGTTGTTCCCTTGTGAGTCGTAAGGATCTCACGCAGGTGGTTTCTCCTCACAAGGTCGAGAGGACCCTGTAAGTGTCTTTTAACGAGGTTGCGCCCTTTCGGGTTTTCACAACACTCGCCGGCAGCCCTGCTGTTTTTACTCACGGAACCCTTTCGGGTTTTCATCCGTGCCCATTTTGCTTATGGACATGCCGTCTTCTCTTTTTTCTTTTTTTTCCTTTTTAACGAGGTTACGCCCTTTCGGGTTTTCACAAACACTCGCCGGTAGCCCTGTTGTTTTTACTCATGGAGCCCTTTCGGGTTTTCATCCGTGCCCATTTTGCTTATGGACATACCGTTTTATTTTATTCTTTCTCTTTTTTTTAATTTTTTATTTAGTATCAGCTTTGGGATGCTGCAACCCACCGTAGTTTATCGACATCTCGGTCAACAGCTAGTTTTATGACATAACGGTCCGTCGTTAGTTTAAGGACGTTTCGGTCCGTCGTTAGTTTAAGGACATTTTGGTCCGTTGTAAAGTAAGCCGGTTACTACTTATAGAGTTTGGGCTTAGGAAGATAGCGAGCGGACATAGTCATCGTCATCTATCATTGACCTAGGCCGTAACTCGTTAAGCATAGTACTTTTTCAGGAAGCGACCGTTTATTGGCCTGAAAGGTCTTTCACCATGCATGTCCATAAGTAGATAGGCCCCACCCTGGTAGACCTTGTCTATGATATACGGGCCTTCATAGTTTGGCTCGAATTTTCCCCGCTTGGTGCCATTGGGGATCATAGGTCTTTTGACCACTAGCACGAGTTCGCCTTGGCGGAATGTCCTCGCCCTGGTCAATCTTTCATATGAGCGCGTCATCTTCGTTTTATAAGCTTCCAGATTTTGCTGCGCCAGGAGCCGGGTTTCATCAAGGGCATCAAGCTCCTCAAGCCGAAGGTGAGCGTTTTCTTCGTCCGTCAGCTCGTAATGAACTGCCACTCATAGAGAGGGTAACTCTATCTCGAGGGGGAGTACTGCTTTTGTACCGAATACCAACGCGTACGGTGTTGTGTTCGTGGCCGTCTTGAACGTGGTTCGATACGCCCAGAGAGCTTCTTGCAGTCTCTCGTGCCAGTCTTTCTTGTTTCGAGATACCGTCTTCTTTACGATCTTCGTTAAGGTCTTGTTGAAAGCCTCAGCTAGACCGTTAGCTCGGGGATTATAAACTGAGGAGTATCTCCAGTCTATGTTGTGCTGTTGTGCGAAGCGGCTGATTTTATGGCTTCTGTAGGCTGGCCCGTTATCGGATATGATCCGTCGCGGAGTCCCAAACCGATAAATGACGTGCGTCTTGAAGAAATGGAGGATATTCTCCGTCTTCACTTCCCTTAGCGGTACTGCTTCTGCCCATTTGGAGAAGTAGTCAGTCGTCGCCAAAATGAATCGATGTCCCCTGGACGACGCTGGTTCGATTGGGCCAATTATGTCAGTTCCCCACATTTCGAATGGCCAGCTAGACACCGTTGGATGTAGTGGATTTGGATGTTGGTGGATAAAGTCCCCATGAATCTGGCACGAGTGGCATTGCTTCGCATACTCGAGGCAGTCCTGGATCATCGTGGGCCAATAATAACCCATTCGTTTGATCTTCAATTTCATCTTCGGGCCTGCTTGGTGAGAACCGTAGAGTCCGTCGTGAACTTCCTGAACGACTCTTTCTGCTTCTTTAGGTCCCAAGCATCTCAACCACAGAGAATCAAACGACCTCCTGTACAGAGTATCATTGACGAAGGCAAAAGACAGAGCTCGTTTCATAAGCTGATGTCTTAAGGACGCATCTTCAGGCGTTCGACGTGATTTGAAGTAGTCTATAAAGACTTCTCTCCAATCTTCAACCTTTTCTTGATCATTTATTCGTAGGGCCGTCTGCTCAGTCGCTTCCTTTTCCTCGGATGATTCCGGAGATATTTTTGTCGGAGCAAGAACTCGACGGCTTTGTACCATGATTCTTACATCATCGAGGTTAGCTCTTTAGCGAGCTTGGCTAATGCATCCTCTTTACTATTTTCCGCACGCGGTATGCTTTCCAGAATGTAGGAAGGAATCTGGGTCAACAGTTGCTGCACCTTCTCGCCGTACTTTACCAGCTATGGTTTGCATGTTTGGTAGTCGCCATTCACTTACTAACGATCAGTTGGGAATCTCCGTATATGATGAGGTTCTCAATTCCCATGTCGATGGCGATTTCGAGGCCTGCTATCAAAGCTTCGTATTCAGCTTCATTGTTCGTCCTCGGCTCTGTCAAGGAGAAAGCAAAGCGCATTATCCCTCCTCGCAGGGTCACGAAGATAAGGCCTACCCCTGATTTGATTATAGGCGTGTTTTGTTTGCGCTTCTTCATGGAAGATGCTCCATCGAAGTAAAGTTCCCATCGGGTATCACCACCGTCGATCGCATCGAACGCATGTTCGTCTGGTAGTTCGCAATTCAAAGGGGATCGGCCGGTATCGGATGCTCAGCGAGGAAGTCGGCGATGGCCTGGCCTTTCACTGCCTTAAGAGGCTGATAAGTTATCGAAAACTCCATCAAGAGCAAGGCCCATTTAGCGAGTAGCCCCGTCAATATGGCCTTTGACATCAAGTATTTGAGAGGATCCACCTTCGATATGAGACGGACTTCATGCGCCAACACATAATGCCTGAGCTTTGTTATCGCGAAGATTAATGCCAGGCAGTGTTTTTCGACGGGAGAGTAATTACTTTCCGCCCCCAGCAGAACTCGACTCAAATAGTAGAGGGCTCTCTCTTTCCCTTGATCGTTTTCTTGTGCCCATAATGTGCCTAAGGAACCTTCAAGGGCGGTTGTATAAAAAATGATAGGCTTTCCTTTGACCGGAGCAGCCAGCACTGGCGGATTCTGCAGGTATTGCTTGATTTCGTCCAGCGCGCTTTGGCATTTGTGATCCCAGACGAAAGGGGTTCCCTTCTTCATCAGGTGACTGTAAGAACGGTACTTGCCTGAGAGATTGGCTATAAATCGCCGGATATACGCGAGCTTCCCTCGGAGAGACCGCAATTGCTTGAGAGTCCTTGGCGGAGGCATTTCCATGATCGCCTTGATCTTTGACAGACCTATCTCGATACTTCGTTGCCGGACAATGAATCCTAGGAATTTTCCTGAAGAAACTCTGAATGTGCATTTGAGAGGGTTCATCTTCAAGTTGTATTGCCGAAGGCATTGAAATATGATCTTCAGATGCTCGAGATGTTTCCCGTATTATTTGCTTTTCACCACGAGGTCATCGATATAGCATTCGACGATTTCATGTATGAGGTCATCGAAGATCTTCGTCATGGCCCTCTGATAGGTAGCGTCGGCGTTCTTTAGACCGAAGGGCATTACCTTATAGCAGAATATACCCAAAGGGGTTCGGAAAGCAGTGTGCTTCTGGTTTTCTGGATGCATCTTTATCTGATTATATCCTGATGAGCCGTCCATGAAAGAGAAGACTTCGTGAGTGGACGTGCTATCTATCATCAACTTAATGACCGGTACTGGGAAATCATCCTTCGGACAGGCTTTATTGAGATCCAGAAAGTCCAAACATATGCGCACTGTCCTATTCTTCTTCATCACTGGGACGATGTTGGCGATCCAATCAGGGTATTGAACCTCTTGGATGAAGCCAGAGTCGGTTAGCTTCTTGGCCTCGGCGTTGACGCTCATCTCAAGCTCAAGCCGCAGTCTTCTCGACGCTTGTTTGATAGGCTTGACGTCCGGGGATATGGCCAGCTTGTGGACAGAAATCTCCGGATCTAGTCCTGGCATTTCGGAATAATTCCATACGAAGCAATCTCTATGCTGCATAAGCACGTCTTTTAGTGCAGCCACCTTTTCTTCAGACAGCAGCTCGCTGACGAATGTCAGCCGCGGGTCGCTTGTCGTCCCCAGCTCAATTTTCTTGAGCTCATCTGCAGTAGTATGTATTCCATCTTCCAGCTCTTTCGGCGCCGGTGGAAATTCTGCAATCATCTCGTCATTATTGTTTTCGAAGCACCAGGGGAGGTCATCCATATCCTCGGGCTCTTCTTTTGATATCGTTATCATATGACAAGCACGAACTCGCTTCCAAGACCGATGTGGATCTGGTTCTACCCTCGTGGCTTTGGGTTCATACTTCTGCTGCGGAGTTATCTTCCAACTGTCGGATAGAGCGAACTTGCCGAGCTGATATTGATCTTCGACCCAGTTCTTAAAGGTGAAGCAATCTTCGAGAGGGTGTCCTATTGCTCGGTGATAAGAGCAATAGTCTGGGTGAGAGACTTCGCCTGCTTGCTCGGGGTGTTTAGACTCTGGAAGTGTAATCATTTGATGTTTTATAGCGAGGTCAAGTGTCTTCTTTGTCTTATCTTGAGGAAAAGAGTATGCTCGACTCATCTTTTTCATAAGGGACAAATCCGGACCGCTTGATTCTCCACAGCATGACTTCTTAGTCCTGCTTTGTCGCTGTCGAACGCCTTTTCCGCTCTTTGACTTGTTTCTGCCTCTGCGTCGGGCCTTTTGCACAACAGGTTGACAGGGAGGAGCATTTTCATCTTTCGCGGCCTGTCAAAGAAGGCGTTGCGTCTTGGCTTTCTCACAGATGGTCATTTCGCGGTTATGATCATCTCGAACTTTCTGACCCGCTTCTCTGATAAGCTTGTCCATTCGTTCTTCAAATGACGGACTTGGCGTTTTGATTGGAGGATCTTGTTTTGGTGCGGGGTCGGCATTTTCGGACAGGGTGTCCTCTTCTTCATCGAAGTTATATATGGCATAGCTAACATGGACTCGTTCCCGTTTCCTGGATTTCATATATCCAAGCCCAAGCGTTTCCATTCTCCCGTTGGGCAACTTGCGCTGAGTCCCAGGGACATCCCAAATCCTGTTGTAGAACCGAGCTTGCCGAATAGTCTGTTTGAAAGGTACACCTTGGCGCTTCAATAGCCTTTTTAGTCCGTTCGTGTAGTATCTGGGCAAACGGATGGGTTGGAGCCTGTCAAGTGTAGAATCTGCCGCCGTGCCAGATTTCTTTCTCCACTCTTGTTTCCGTTGACCGATAGAATAGGATCGCCTTTTCACCCTTTCGCTTGGGAGGGACGTAAAATATCTGCAGGTCTTGCACACTGTAAGCTTCAAGTGCGTCGAGATCTTTGTAGTGCTCCCGCGGAATCATGGTAATTTGCAAACTCTGATTATCACCAGCGAATGCTTGTATTGACGGACGACTGGAGAACACAGCATTAACCTCATCTTCCGAGTCGCTTCCGAAGATCAATATGGGGGCAGACGGTCCCTGGTTGTTACATCGAGATGGCCCAGAATAAATTATTTCTTCTTCTTCTTCGGTATCACTCCCGAAGATGGGAATGGTGGTGACGGCTTTGTTCTCCGGTTTGTGACATCTCTCTATGTCCTCAAGTTCTGGCAAAAAAGTATTTTGCATCTTCGTATTTGCGGACTTCATTCACGGAGAATGGATTCAGCTCTCCTGTCACGGTATATTCAAGACCATCCTTGAAATACTTCATACACTGATGTTGCGTAGAAGGGATGATGTTGTACTCATGTAACCAAGGACGACCGAGCAAAGCGTTGTAGCAGGTCTTGGCGTCAATGACGTGAAACTTAATATCCATGACGAGTAGTCCGAAGCATAATGTTAGTATCACAGATCCAAGAGTTCGCGATGACTGGGAGTCAAAACCGAAGATGGTGATGTTATCACGAGCGAGGTGCTGAACGCTCATGCAGATTTCCTTCAACACCCGTACATTAAGGAGATTGACGGAGGATCCATTATCAACCAGGATTTTACCTATCTTGATATCGTGGAAGAATCCAGAGACATATAGGGGATGGTTGTGGTCGCACGTTCCAAGGAGAAGGTCTTCATCACCGAACGTGACATCGGCTGTGTGCACTTCTTCCAGCTCATCCTTCATCCTTTCTTCGGCGAGGAAGGCTTGGAATTGCTCGGGCTCTTGCAGTGCCTTGATTAATGAATCTCTCGCTTCTTTTGATAATAAGAGGGCGTCGAGAATGCTGAGCTGAGAGGGTAGCTTCCTCAGGTGCGCTAGGACATTGTAGTCCACCTTACTTTTCTTTGGCGGGCCCTTAGCAGTCAGCTCTTTCATGACTTGATCATCCAGGGCGATATCCTCAGAAACCTTTTCTTTTCCCTTATCTTTTCTGTTCGTGGGTCCGAGATTCTTTTCTGGGAGCGTGCGATTGCGCAGCTGAATGTTTTCACAGGCCTTTGGTTCTTCCTCTTTCCCTAAGATGGATTCTTTAAAGAGAGGGCCAAGAGCCATTTCCTCATCAGAGTCGCTCCCAAAGGTGAGAACCTGTGATCCTCCGGCGTTGACCGTGCGAAAGTTACCGGTAGTTCTTTTATGCTCCTCGGTCGTACATCTCTGCTCCCGACGAGTTTTGCGTTTTGTCCGCTTAAAATGTTGCTGGTGAGCAACATATCATTTCCACCATCTTTTAAAAGCATCGCACTCTTCGGTGGGGTGCGAAATCTTTCGATGATATGAGCAGTAATTAGGATGCATCTCTGCTCCACCGAGAGTATTTTCTTCTGGGGGTGGTAGCTTCATTCCTATTGATATGGTTTTAGCAAACCTTTTCTTCGTCTTGAATTTGTTTTTATCAGCAACGGATGTCTTTTGATTTGACGGGAGTGCCTTGACTCTTTCGTCTAGTCGCCGGCATTTGGCTCCTTCCAATATGGACATCTCACGCTCCCGATTGGCTTTACTTTTCAAACGAATCTCATTCAGGAAAGCGTCGATCATCTCGTATGACGGCCATAGAAGTTCTGGTTCAGGACCCGCCCCCGGTTTCTCGGTGCAAGGAGCCTCTTTATCATCTATCAATGAGTGAGAGATCACATGACAACTTGCTACGTAGTCCTCAGATTCATCTGATGAGTCTTCTCCATCATTTTCGTCCTCAAGGACGTGGCTGAGGAACTCTTGGAGCGTGATTGGAACCCGCACCTTCTGGTTATAGTCTTCCAGCGCGTCAATCTGTTTCTATAAGTCCGTGCGCTTGTCGCCAGGCTTCACAGGCTTTTTGGATCTCTTCTTCTTCTTTTTTGAAGATTTTGACGGCTGGGCGTGAGTACTTGGTCCATCACCACCAATCTTTGGAGTTGTGCGCGGCTTCAGCATCCCTTCGATGATCTGAGGTTCCAGCGGGTTCTTCCACCTGATCGCCGGGCATGTCTGGTGATCTTTCAGCATCCTTTTGGTTTTGGCTGAAAGCATGACCTCCCATGGAGCTTCTTCAACAAAAAAACAAGTTGCCCCCGGTGTGTGCGTATTCTTAGGAGTGTGCGGTTGTGGTGGGTTTACCTTCCACTTTTCGGACAGCACAAACTTGCCTTATAGGTACTGATCTTCGATCCATCCGTTAAAGACGAAGCAATCCTCGATCGGGTGACTTACCGTTTGGTGGCAAGGGCAATAATTAGGATTATTAACTTCGCTGGGTTGAGGCGGTCGCCTGGGATTCGGCAAGTTGATAAGCCTATTGTGCATAACCAGCTCGAACAGACTCTTCGTCTTGTCCCGCGGGAATGAGTAAGGACGCTTCATTTTCTCATTGTAATAGCGCCGTCTCTCCTCCAGTTGATCTGCTAGCTTTGGGACACTGGGCTGCTGTTGGGTGTTCGCAACGAAGGTCGCCTTCCCTTTACCCTTGTCGTTCCGAGGTTCCGGCTTCGGGGGAGATGGTCTGTGACCTATTTGATCCATCTAGGCTAGCTTATCGATTAAAACCTGGAACGTGGTCAGTTTAAAGATCATCATGAATTGTGAAATAGTTGCATGAGGGTCTAGGGTGCCTATGAACATGCCCACTGCTGGTGCTTCTTCGATGCGCTGTTCACACTTTGACCACAGATTTCGCCATCGGATCGAGTATTGAACCCACGTCTCTCCCGGCTTCACCCTTGCATTGATCAATGCTGTTATTGGAGTACGTTCACTGGCGCTCGCGAATCGCTGGGTGAATAGCAACTCCATCTCTATGAAGGTTTTGACGGAGTCGTTCGGAAGCTCGGAGTACCACTCAAATGCCGTCTCCGATAAGCTGCCGACGAATTGGCGAAGCAAGAGCTTATCATCGCCGCCGGTGTTGCCACAAAGAGCCCTGAATTGGGCGATATGTTGATGGGGATTGCCTGTCCCCTTATAGACGTGGAATTTCGGGATTGTGTAGCCCGGCGGGTACTTTATCTGATCATACCAGCCTGGATATGGTCACCCTGTTTTGACAACTTGGCCGGCCGCTTCGTTCGCCTGGTGAACTCGTATTTGCTGAGCAATATAATCATCCAAGGAAGCTTTAAAGATTGTTTCTTCCTTGGCTGTTGAAAGAGCCGGGGGTGGATTTGACGTTTCTCCTCTGTCGTCTTCGAGGATAATCGGAGGCTCTTCGGCTGGAGGATCCGGCTGTATCATCATCCCGACCATGTCTTGGAACAGAAAAGCCATTTGCTTTATATTGGCCGCTTGTTCCGAAGCCTCCTTGTCTTTATTTTCGAGCATTCTGCGAAGGAATTCAGCATCAGTCTCGTGTTCGTGACGTTGTTCCGATGACGCCTCCGGGCTTTCTTTCGATCCGGTGAGTGCGGCCATCGCAGTCATCATCTCTTGGAGATTCTGCTGTTGCTCTTGAGCCTTAGTCACTGATCGTGTAAGCGGTCGATCACCTGTGGATATACGGCTATCCTCTTTCTCGGACGCCATGTAGACGGTATGTACTACCATGCCCCCGGACTTCGGGCGTTTAGGCTCACTGCCTTTGACATTTGCCGCAGGCGTGGGGACTTTCTCCGGCCTTCTTCTCTTGTGGGCCATCAAAGTTGAGGGGGCTGTTGCTGTGGGCACCCAGGTGGCCGTCGTCTTCCGTTGCTTAACGGGACGGTTTTCTTCCTGTCGGACTTTCGACTTCTTATGCTGATGGGAGAAATTCGGATCAATCACCGATTCTCGGAATCGTCGCCAAATCTTGTAGACTTTGGAAGACATCCGTTGAGGAGACTGCTCCGGCTTTGTTTCTACGACGGTCTCTACCGGTGGCGGAGATCTTCTAGTACGACAGTAGGCGAATTCCTGGGTACCCTGTTCAGCAGCTCAAAGCTGTTCCCGGTTGGAACAGCAGCATTAATTTCCACCGTTGGAGCTGGTGGAGTTACCCCAGAGGGGGAGTTGCCTCCAGCCTTCCTTATCCGACGCCAGTGGTGACGTCGAGCATGTCGAGCTGATGGAGTTGGCTCGGTGACTGGGATGGCTTTGTCGTGCCCCATGTTCAGGTGAGGGGCAGTTACTGGTGTCAGTCTCTTGAAGACTGACGTCCGTTGAGAAGCCGTGTCCAACCGGTCAAAGACAGATTTCTGAGCGGGAGTGGGAATGGGAGCAGTCAGTCTTGCAAAGACCGACCCTTTGGCAGGAGAAGCCTCCTTGACGACTTCAGGAGCAGGGATGGCAATCTTCTTTGGGATGGCCACTTCAGGTGTTATGGGGTTCTTGGTAGGCCCTTTGGAGATCGATTTCAGCCTGGTGAGGACCGAGGGATTGGAATCGGGCGACCCGTTGAGAGGGGCCGTGGTAGTAGCAAGTCGATCGAAGACCGACTTCTTTGAAGCTTCTGATACGGGTACAGGGATGGTGAAGCTCGCTGGCGGGAGCATGGTCCCGAAAAATAGCCCTGTGGTGGCTTGAGTAATCTGCTCCACGGGCATCGTGAACAAAGAGGTCGCTTTGGGCCCGTAGGTTATGCCCCCAGTCGAGGCGGAGCGTAGGATGCAGTTGCATGTGGAACACATTGAGCAGGTGCCAGCCATTGATCCTTTTTCTTTCCGCAACAAGAAAAACGCCAAATCTTAGTACCTCGAAACCCAAGGGCAACCATTAGCGAACCGCGATTGGTTCGCGAACACGACACACGAAGTGTGGAGTGGAAAGAGGAAAAGGTCCCACCGGGCGTGCCAGAATCTGTTCCCCTCCGAAAGACAGCGCGACAGAACGTCTTGCCTGAGATTTGGGGCAGATGCTAATAGGTGTTATCCATCCACCTCTTCGAAGATGCCATGTTGATTTATGGCATCATGTATCGAAGGTTTAAACGGATGCGGCCAATGTAGCAGACTTCGTCAGATTCCCCCTCGTTTGAGGATTTTTTATTGTGGGGATGCTCTTCCCTACAGGCGCAAGCCCTTGCAGTTAATTACGCTACCGCATCGCGGTAACAACTTTCTCCTTCTCCATATGGTCACCTCGTGTCGTGGGTGTTTGTTTTGTGTTTGGTTGCCCGTGGATTGTATACGGAGACTAAGTTATGTCGTTGCCCGTAGGGCATGGACTAGTCCAAAGACGTATCTTTCTTAGATTTGGGTTTGGGGGTGGTGTTTAAGGACACGTTAGCCTAATTTGAGACTAAGATCAACATAAACGTTTGTTAAGGATACGTTAGTCTAATTTCAGACTAAGATCAACTTAACGGGATCGTTTAGATCCAACAAAAGAGTAATTGGGGGGCTCTATTGTTTAGTTTAGTGACGTTGCGGTCGATAGGTAGTTTAAGGACATTGCGGTCCAATGTTAGTTTTAAGACATTGCGGTCAAGGTTAAGGACATCATAGTCTGTGGATTTAAGGACTCCACAGTCCGATGTTAGTTTTAAGACATCACGGTCAAGGTTAAGGACATCATAGTCCGTTGTTAGTTTTAAGACATCACGGTCAAGGCTAAGGACATCATAGTCCGTTGTTAGTTTTAAGACATCACGGTCAAGTTTAGGGACATCATAGTCCATGAGTTTAAGGACCCCACAGTCCGTGAAATGTATGGTTGTTGGGACCCGTCACCTCTTTGAAGACGTTGAGGAATTACAACGACAAATATCAAAGGAGTGAAGAGATGTACCCTTGAACCAAGGTAGATTAAATGATCTGTAGCCCAATTTGGAATCAAGACCAATTAATTATATTATGAGCCCATTGGCTCAGTTAGGTCTGGATTGTGGACTTATGGCCAACTTGGGCTAAGTCCAATTAAGTCTGGCTCTTTGTTGGACTGTTTGACATTTGTCTGGTTCCAGTCCACAAAAGTTTTGAGGGGCTTGATAACATTTCTGTTGTAGCTCTAGATGTTATTCAATTTTGAGGTTCAATTGAAGAGGAGGCTTTGCCTCTGAAAGATTAGCCAATTTGGCTAAAAGTAGTGTTAAACACTAAATAATAAAAGTGTTAAACACTAGAGACAGAATTCTCAAACTAGTGTTAAGCACTAAAAGAACAATCAGTGTTAAACACTGGAAATATAGTTTTCGATTTAGTGTCAAACACTAGAAAATAATCAGTGTTAAACACTGCAAATAAGGTTTTCAAATTAGTGTTAAACACTAAGAAAAATCAGTGTTAAACACTGGGAATGAAGATCTCTAATTAGTGTCAAAACACTAAAGAAAAAGGGGTCACATGTGGACACGTGAGAGCACCCAAAGGTGGGACCAGATTCCTCTTTTTCTGTTCTGCAAAAAAAAGTATTGAATACTTTCTATATTTGATTTTGGAGCATCACGAGCTGACACGTGACGGGGATTTGTGTGCTGATTTGCCAAGGGGTTACGTGGTAACACGCGAGAGCGCCCAGAGCTTGTATTTCTTTTGCTTTTTCTTTCTGTGCTTCAAGGGTCACGTAGAGCACGTGAGGCGTTGCCTCTGAGTTCTTTTCTGCGGATCTTTACAGGGGTAACATGGGGACACATGACCCTGGTTCTTGCCTGTTTGAGGATCTCTTTATCTTTTTAAGAATTAAATTCTTCATAGGGTTAAACCCTAGCTATAACTTTGGAGGAATTAAATTCCTATTTTCTTTAGAAGAATTATATTCTTAGGTAGGGTTAAACCCTAATTTTCCTTTTTTGGGAATTAAATTCCCATATATGCAAAGAATCAAGTTCTGGCATAGGGTGAAACCATAATTTCATTTTAAGAGGAATTAAATTCCTGCGAGCTTGAGAGAATTAAATTCTCAATTAGGGTTAAACCCTAGTTTTGTCCATCTTGAAGGAATTAAATTTCTATAATTTTGGAGAATTGAATCCTCATATAGTGTTAAACCCTAATTTTATCTTGGAGGAATTAAATTCCTATAACTTTAGGAGAATTAAATTCTCCAAACTCAATTCTTCCTCTAAGTTTTAGATCTGCATGGCAGGATCTTGACCCGATGAGAATTAAATTCTCAACTTATGGGGAGATGTGCACTTTGCAGATCTTCAACCAGAGAAAGAACTAAGTTCTTTGCAAAAGAGTTAAACTCTTAGATCTTTTTGAATTAAATTCGCTTTTTTCTGAAGTTTGGATCCTCTTTCTTTTTCTCACCTAGGGTTTTCTCTCTGAATTTTCAAGATGCTAAAATTCTCTTCAAAGTTTTCTCTCCAAAATTCTGTCTCTCCTCCTTTTTTTAATTCTCCCTTCTCGACTCCTATTTATAGGAGTAGGAAAAGAATCCATTTGTTTAGTAAATCTCTCTCTAAAAGATTTGATTTGTTTTCATCATTAGTCTGAGCCTTTAGATTACTAGGTGAATTTTATTCACCGTTGGATGTTTTAATCCAAAGATATTCTATTTGTTATTTCGGTAAGATTTAGGGGAAATCTTTCCTTGTCCAAGATTTTTCCATAAATTGGTGATATTTAATCACCCTTGGATTCTTAATCCAACGATTCTCCATAATTCTTCTCCATTTTGGAAAGATTTAATTGATCTTTTTTTTTAGAATTTAATTCTGTTAAACCGTAAGGTTTTTAAAGCCAGTCACGTGTTGACACGTGACCTTTGGTCACGTGTGAGCACGTGACCCCCGGTCACGTGTATGCACGTGACCCCGGTCACGTGTAAGCACGTGACCCCCGGTCACGTGTAAGCACGTGACCCCCCCGAATGGACTCCTCTTCTGTGCTCTTTTTTCTGCCGCTGCTTTAACCATCACCTGCCGACACGTGACCATTGGTCACGTGTGAGCACGTGATGTCTCTTTTTAAGTTTTTTCCTGATTTTTAATCAGGGAACAAATGCCCCCACAGCATTGCTCTAACGTGTCTGCACGTGAGTGCAACGCTGTCACTTTTGTGACCGTTGGATCCATCTAGGGAATCAGGGAGATGAAGCGTTTCTATCACATCCTATAAATGCAGGGGTCTTTTCAGAAGCGCCTCCACTCTTTCCATCTTCCTCCCTTGGCTATCTTTTCTTTTGAGAATTTAATTCTCGTTTCTCAGAGCTTAGTTCTCTGTCTTGCAAATTTTCCAGAGTTTAACTCTGTTGAAGAAAGACCCATCTCTTCAGGTAATGCTCTTGAACGAACGAAGAACTTTCACAGAAATCACCACGGGATTTTAAATCCATACCAAGGGTTTTCCCTTTTGACAAGAACCTATTTTTTAAGTTCCTTAAGGAGAAAACCACTCACTCTTTAATCAACAGGCCCTTTAGGGTTTCTCTGATCTTCAGGGGTTAATGGTGGTGTTTGCCTTCTTCCATGGAATTTAATTCCATCTCAAAAATATTTCTTGGAATTTACTTCCCCCCTTTTTTAAACAAGGAATTTAATTCCTATGAAGAACTCAGTTCTTCCCAGAGAGCTTCTTGGGGTTTTCTTGCCCTGAGTTGTGTTCTGTAACCAAGAGGAAGAATCTTGCAATGTTGCCTTTCCCTAGGGAACGTACAGAGTTGCTTGAAATCCTTTGTTTTTTTAGACAAGTATTCTTTTTGATTGGCTTGTCTATTAAATTCTCATGATCTTTATTTCAGGTATTATGGATGCCCATTTGTATGATCTTGATGAAATCATTTCTTACGGAAACATTCGTGCACTGGGCCGCAGCCAGAACCAGGAGTTCACCAACGCTCAGTGTGCTGAGATCATGAGCCGTTTTGATGAGTACAATGGTCGGCTACTCCCTCGTTGCTCTTATTTTTTGAAACTCATCGTGCTGGCGATCTGGGAGGCGCTCCCTCTCTTTTGCACCGGCGTAGCGCTCAGGGAATTGGATGCCGCCGAGGATAAAGTACATTCGGTGTATCTGATGAGCCTAATCTCGAAGAGAAGGCGAGACAATCTCATTGATCTCTTGCATCAGGCTTTTCAGCAGTCGGCCATACTTGCAGCTTATCGGAGGGTAGAGAACTTTCTTTAATTGCGAGTATTGTCATTATGTTGCATGCACATCAGAGCTTCGGGTGTCATTTCTTTTCGAATATTCATATAGTTGCATATGCATGCTTGATAGGATATACATCGGAGATTTTCCTTGTCGCCTCCCATATCATGTGATGTGTGTGTGTTTCAGCTCGAATATTGCCGTCGAATGGAGGCTAGTTTATACAGTCTTGAGCGTAGATGCCATATTTCAGAGGTTGTGTCTGCAAAGGCGAGCTTGCGGGGTCTGATAGAGCGGTGCGCGGCGAACATAGTGTCGTGCGAGTAGAGGCTTAGCCGCAAATTCTCGGAGAGGGAGCTGGCTTCGAAAGCACCGAGTGAACTCCAAGCCAACCTTACAGCCAAGGCCAACGAAGCGTATGAACTCTGGCGAGTACTTCAAGAGTCCATCAAAGAGGTGGTGGCCCTCGATAAAGCTGCCGTGTTCACTCGCGAAAGGGTTAAGGCTCACAAGGCTACCGAGAAAGAGCTTGACGGCAGACTTGCCTCGTATCAGGCCCAGCAGGCTCAGGCGGAAGCCCGTCTTCTGGCGATATTGAACTATGAAGGCGAGGCCCAGCGGAGAAAGGATGAGCTGACCAAGCCGCTAAATCGCCCGCCGTCCTGAAGACTTGTATCTCTTTTTTTTCTTTTTGTACATACTCCTGAATGAGAGTATATATTTTTTTGTTTTTTCATGAATTGTACTTTGTATCTATTTTGGTTTATGAATAAAAGACATATTTTTTCTTCTCAATGGCGTGTCCCTTTTTATTGAATGTATTCTGCGGATAGTCTATCTTGATCTCTTTGCAGGGCAACGAAGGCTTAGGATTCAGGGTTAAGATCTGCCTCCTGAGATTTTTGAGCTTTACGATCCGTGAGGGTCTCATAAAGAGTTTTCCTCCCTACAGGTCGAGAGGATCCCATAGGTGTAATTTCTCCTTAAGAATCGTAAGGATTCCTAAGCGTGTTTTCCCTTGAAAGTCGTAAGGATCTCACAAGAGAATTTGCTTCCCTACGGGTCGTGAGGACCCGCAAGTGCTGGGTGCGGTTGCCCTTATCCGTTTTTCACGGGGTCAGGGGTTGCTTTGGATGTTTTCCGGGGTACCATAGTTTAAAGACATCGCGGTCGAGGTTAGGTACATTATAGTCCGTAGGTTTAAGGACTCCACCGTCCGTTTCTACTTTTAAGACATTACGGTCGAGGTTAAGGACATCATAGTCCGTGGATTTAAGGACTCCACAGTCCAATGTTAGTTTTAAGACATCACGGTCAAGGTTAAGGACATCATAGTCCGTGGATTTAAGGACTCCACAGTCCAATGTTAGTTTTAAGAAATCACGGTCAAGGTTAAGGACATCATAGTCCGTGGATTTAAGGACTTCACAATCCAATGTTAGTTTTAAGACATCACGGTCAAGGTTAAGGACATCATAGTCTGTGGATTTAAGGACTCCACAGTCCACGAAATGTGTGGTTACTGGGACCCGTCACCTCTTTGAAGACAATGAGGAATTACAACGACAAATATCAAAGGAGTGAAGAGATGTACCCTTGAACCAAGGTAAACCAGTCTAGAATCATTATGGTTGATCGATAGTTTTAAGACATTACGGTCGAGGTTAAGGACATCATAGTCCGTGGATTTTAAGGACTCCACAGTCCGATGTTTGCTCTGAGTGTTTCACACGGGTTCACTGCCGTGCTCTGCGAGGACCAAGCTCCGCTCTGGACGTTTTCCGCGGGGTTAAAGAGTGGCGTTATCCGCGTTCCACGTGACCAGGAATTTTGCTCTGGATGCTTCCCACGGGTTCACTGCCGTGCTCGGCGAGGACCAGGCTCCGCTTTGGATGCTTCACACGGGTTCACTGCCGTGCTCTGCGAGGACCAGGATCCGCTCTGGACGTTTTCCATGGGGTCATAGAGTGACGTTATCCGCGTTCCACGTGACCAGGAATTTTGCTCTGGATGCTTCCTACGGGTTCACTGCCATGTTCTGCGAGGACCAGGCTCCACTCTGGATGCTTCACATGGGTTCACTGCCGTGCTCTGCGAGGACCAGTATCTGCTCTGGACGTTTTCCACGGGGTCAAAGAGTGACGTTATCTGCGTTCCACGTGACCAGGAATTTTGCTCAGGATGCTTCCCACGGGTTCACTGCCGTGTTTGGCGAGGACCAGGCTCCGCTCTGGACGTTTTCCATGGGGTCAAAAAGTGACGTTATCCGCGTTCCACATGACCAGGAATTTTGCCCTGGATGCTTCCCACGGGTTCACTGTCGTGTTCGGCGAGGACCAGGCTCCGCTCTGGATGCTTCACACGGGTTCGCTGCCGTGTTCTGCAAGGACCAGGATCCGCTCTGGACGTTTTCCACGGGGTCAAAGAGTGACGTTATCCGCGTTCCACTTGACCAGGAATTTTTGCTCTGGATGCTTCCCACGGGTTCACTGCCGTGTTTGGCAAGGACCAGGCTCCGCTCTGGATGCTTCACACGAGTTCACTGTCGTGCTCTGCGAGGACCAGGATCCGCTCTGGACGTTTTCCACGGGGTCAAAGAGTGACGTTATCCGTGTTCCACGTGACCAGGAATTTTTGACTTCGTATGTACTTCACGAAGTCGGAATTTGACTCTCTGTCGGCTGTACGCCGCCGAGTCATGGAGCTAGGAGTTGCCGCGGTTCCGCTTTGCTTGATGTTGTGTCTTCTGTAATAAGACGGGTGTTGAGATGATCTTTAGGCTATCTGTGGACCATCGAGATTTGGCTTCTTCTTCGGATGAAACCTTGGGGGGTGGAATGTGATTCCTTCTTTGTTTGCGCCCCTTGATTGTATACAGGGATCAAAACGATATCACCTACAGGGCATAAATTTCATTTTTATTTTATTTCTTTTTCTGCGATGCTCTATTATTTCAGCTTTTTTATCGCGAAGGTCACGATTGCCCCTTCATTTCGGCTATTTTTCGCGGTGCCCAATCATTTCGGCTATTTATTTTTTCTTTACTCGCTGCTTTTTATTGCGAGTTGCCCAATCATTTCGGCTATTTGATTTATTTTTTACTATCTATTTTTTATTGCGAGTTGCCCAATCATTTCGGCTATTTGTTTTATTTTTTTTCTCGCTGTTTTTTATTGCGAGTTGCCCAATCATTTCGGCTATTTTGCATGCATACAATTTTACATGCTGATTTTTTCTGCAAGTTGCCCCATCATTTCGGCTATTTCGTATGCATGTGTTGCTTGCTGGCTTTTCACCGCAAGCTCTGGATTAAACACCGATTTCGGCATCAGCACCGCTGCAACTGGGATATTGCCAGGAGCGAATCATCACTTGCCTCTGTCGATGTCGGACAAGGGTGGCTTAGTAAACAGGGTTAGGATCCTGTCGACTAAGGCTTTTGACTTCATAAACCGTAAGGGTCTCACAAAGGTATTTCTCCCTACAAGTCGTGAGGATCTCGTAGGTGTGTTTTCTTCTTAGGAATCGTGAGGATTCTTAAGTGTATGGCTCCTTGTAAGTCGTAAGGATCTTACAAGAGAGTTTTCTCCTTATAAGTCGAAAGGACTCATAAGGGTTGTTCACCGTGCGAACATATCCTTAGTCACGGATGGGACTCGGTTAGGGGAATGTTTATTCGCGCCCGTGGATTGTATACAAGGGTCAGTGCTCAGCCGCTTGTAGGGCAATATCGAAGGTTGTAGGGGTTGCTTAAGAACAAGTTCAGGTCTCTGTAACTTAAGACTTTCAAATCTTACGAACCGTGAGGTTCCCATAAGAGAGTTCTCCTTACGATTCGTGAGGATCTCCCAAGTGTAATTTCCCCTTAGGAATCATGAGGATTTGTAAGTGTGTTGTTCCCTTGTGAGTCGTAAGGATCTCACGCAGGTGGTTTCTCCTCATAAGGTCGAGAGGACCTTGTAAGTTTCTTTTATCGAGGTTGCGCCCTTTCGGGTTTTCACAACACTCGCCGGCAGCCCTGCTGTTTTTACTCACGGAACCCTTTCGGGTTTTCATCCGTGCCCATTTTGCTTATGGACATGTCGTCTTCTCTTTTTTCTTTTTTTTTTCTTTTTAACGAGGTTGCGCCCTTTCCGGTTTTCACAAACACTCGCCGGTAGCCTTGTTGTTTTTACTCATGGAGCCCTTTCGGGTTTTCATCCGTGCCCATTTTTCTTATGGACATACCGTTTTATTTTATTCTTTCTTTTTTTTTATTTTTTTTTTAGTATCAGCTTTGGGATGCTGCAATCCACCGTAGTTTATCGAAATCTCGGTCAACAGCTAGTTTTAGGACATAGCGGTCCGTCGTTAATTTAATGACGTTTCTGTCCGTCGTTAGTTTATGGACTTTTGGTCCGTTGTAAAGTAAGCCGGTTACTACTTATAAAGTTTGGGCTTAGGAAGATAGAGAGCGGACATAGTCGTCGTTATCTATCATTGACCTAGGCCGTAACTCGTTAAGCGTAGTACTTCTTCAGGAAGTGACCGTTTATTGGCCTGAAAGGTCTTTCGCCATGCATGTCCATTAGTAGATAGGCCCCACCCTGGTAGACCTTTTCTATGATATACGGGCCTTCATAGTTTGGCTCGAATTTTCCCCGCTTGGTGCGATTGGGGATCATAGGTCTTTTGACCACTAGCACGAGTTCGCCTTGGCGGAATGTCCTCGCCCTGGTCAATCTTTCATATGAGCGCGTCATCTTCGCTTTATAAGCTTCCAGATTTTGCTGCGCCAGAAGCCGGGTTTCATCAAGGGCATCAAGCTCCTCAAGCCGAAGGTGAGCATTTTCTTCGTCCGTCAGCTCGTAATGAACTGCCACTCGTAGAGAGGGTAACTCTATCTCGAGGGGGAGTACTTCTTCTGTACCAAATACCAACGCGTACGGCGTTGTGTTCGTGGCCGTCTTGAAAGTGGTTCGATACACCTAGAGAGCTTCTTGCAGTCTCTCGTGCCAGTCTTTCTTGTTTCGAGATACCGTCTTCTTTACGATCTTCGTTAAGGTCTTGTTGAAAGCCTCAGCTAGACCATTAGCTCGGGGATTATAAACTGAGGAGTATCTCCAGTCTATGTTGTGCTGTTGTGCGAAGCGGCTGATTTTATGGCTTCTGTAGGCTGGCCCGTTATCGGATATGATCCGTCGCGGAGTTCCAAATCGATAAATGACGTGCGTCTTGAAGAAATGGAGGATATTCTCCTTCTTCACTTCCCTCAGCGGTACTGCTTCTGCCCATTTGGAGAAGTAGTCAGTCATCGCCAAAATGAATCGATGTCCTCTGGACGACGCTGGTTCGATAGGGCCAATTATGTCAGTTCCCCACATTTCGAATGGCCAGCTAGACACCGTTGGATGTAGTGGATTTGGATGTTGGTGGATAAAGTCCCCATGAATCTGGCACGGGTGGCATTGCTTCGCATACTTGAGGTAGTCCTGGATCATCGTGGGCCAATAATAACCCATTCGTTTGATCTTCAATTTCATCTTCGGGCCTACTTGGTGAGAACCGCAGAGTCCGTCGTGAACTTCCTGAATGACTCTTTCTGCTTCTTTAGGTCCCAAGCATCTCAACCACAGAGAATCAAACGACCTCCTGTACAGAGTATCATTAACGAAGGCAAAAGACAGAGCTCGTTTCATAAGCTGATGTCTTGAGGACGCATCTTCAGGCGTTCGACGTGATTTGAAGTAGTCTATAAAGACTTCTCTCCAATCTCAACCTTTTCTTGGTCATTTATTCGTAGGGCCGTCTGCTCAGTCGCTTCCTTTTCCTTGGATGATTCCGGAGATATTTTTGTCGGAGCAAGAACTCGACGGCTTTGTACCACGATTCTTACATCATCGAGGTTCTCGGAGCAAGAAACAGTGGGAGCCATCCTGTTTAGATAAACTAAAAACCACTCTAAACTTGCAAGAGCATCATGCTAAAGTGTTTCCTCTCTCTCTCCTAATTGCAGCGACCCAGAACATGACAGGCCTTAAGTTACTATTAGATAAAAATATTTTGACAGGGCCAAACTATAAAGACTGGTTCCGGAATGTCAAGATGGCAATAACTTATGACAAATTGGGGTATGTCTTTACTACGAAGGCACATGCTGTCCCTGGTCCAGAATCCAGTGTCGCGGATAAGGAAATCCGTAAGACCTGGGAGATTGACTGCACGAAGGCTAAATGCATCGTGCTTGCCTCTATGAATAATGAACATCAGAGGAGGCACGAGAATACGGATCTTGAATCCATAATTCTCCACACCAAGGAACTGTATGGAGAGCAATCTCGTATAGCTAGATACGAGACCTCGAAGAACTTGTTTCAGTCGAGACCGGCGTCGGATCATCGGCAGGAGAACATGTCCTTAAGATGATTGGCTATATAGAAGAGCTCGCGGACCTCGGGACGACATTAGAGAACGAGCTATTTACAGACACGGTTCTTCAGTCCCATCTTTCCACCTACGCCCAATTTATCTTGAATTTCAACATTCAAGATAAGGAAGTTGAGCTTCTAGAACTCCTTAACATGTTGAGGAGTACAGAGGGCACCTTACAGAAAGCAAGGGAAACACCCATTATGTTTGTTCGTGGTGCTTCCTCTTCCAGGTCCAAGGTAAGGGCAAAAGGAAGGAAGAAGAAGACCGCTACCAAACCAAGAGGTGGTGTTGGTAAGGTGGGAGTCAAGGAAAAGGCAAAGGTTGCGGTGCCAGTAGTGGCAAAGGACGAGTGCTTCCACTGTCGTAGGAAAGGCCATTAGAAGAAAGATTGCAAAGCTTGGATTGCCAAGAACCAGGACCCGAAGCAAGCTGTGGTTTCGACTTCAGGTGTGTTTGTAATTGAAAATTGTCTGGCAATCAACTCTACTTCCTTGGTATTGGATACCGGATCAGGATCTCATATATGCAATTCATTGCAGGCACTGAGAAACCGTAATGTGCTGAAGGTTGGTGATATGACCCTCCAGGTTGCTAACGGAGCTAGCGTGAATGCTGTGTCCGTAGGGGATTATCACCTTGGATTGACGAGTGGATATATTTTGGTTTTGCGCAACTGTTTTTGTGTACCCAGTTTAACGTGTAATATCATATCAGTATCGTTGTTATCAAAAGAAGGTTATGATTTCACGTTTGTAAGCGATGTTGTTAACATCCACCTTAATCATGGTTTGATTGGGTCCGGTACACTAGATAACGGTATATACGTGTTAAACCAATTGCAGATTTTCAATGTCGAGAACACATTAAAAAGAAAGTCTCCAAATATAAATCAGGCTTTCTTATGGCATTGTAGACTAGGTCACATTAATAAGACAAGGTTAACTAAGTTACATAGAGAAGGATATTTGGATTCGTTTGAATATCAATCTTATGCCACTTGTCAATCATATCTCAAAGGAAAGATGACAAAGACTCCATTCACTGGACATGGAGTAAGAGCGAGCGAGCGCTTAGGACTCATACACAGCGATGTATGTGGTCCAATGTCTACACATGCAAGAGACGGTTTTTCATATTTCATTACTTTTATGGATGATTACTCTAGGTATGGATTCATTTTCTTAATGAAACATAAATCCGAGGGCTTTGAGAAATTCCAAGGATAAAAGAATGAAGTAGAAAACCAAACTGGCAAAACTATCAAGACACTGAGATCTGATCGAGGTGGTGAATACTTAAGTGCCGAGTTCCTGGGTTACCTAAAAGAGAATGGAATTTTTTCTCAGCTTACTCCTCCATACACTCCACAACATAACGGTGTATCGGAAAGACAGAACCGAACCCTATTGGATATGGTACGTTCCATGATGAGTAATGCTGAGTTACCGCGATCTTTCTGGGGTTATGCGCTAGAATCAGCTGCATATCTTTTGAACAGGGCTCCTACCAAGACTGTGCCTACCACGCCATATCAGATGTGGAGTGGGAAGAAACCCTATTATCAGTATCTGAAGATATGGGGATGTCCAGCTTTTGTTAAAAAGCAGCATGCGGACAAACTCGAGGCACGATCAGTACAGTGTAAGTTTGTAGGATATCCAAAGAACTCCAAGGGGTATTTTTTCTATTACGCAGAGGAACAAAAGGTTTTTGTTTCTCGTAATGCCCATTTTCTAGAACAGCAGATTTTAGAAAAGGAAACAAGTGGGAGCGCAATATAACTGGAAGAAATTCGAGAACCACAAACTACTACTGAAAGTTTGGTAGAACCAGAAGTTCAAGAAGAACAAGACATTCCCACACCCCTCCGCAGGAATAGTAGGCCGTCTCATCCGCCTGAGAAATACTACGGTTTTCTCATAGACGGGGATAGAGAAGATTGCGTCATTGATAATGATGAACCTACTAGCTTCCAACAGGCCATCCAGAGCGGCGACTCAGTAAGATGGTTGGATGCAATGCAGAACGAGATGGAGTCCATGTACACCAACAAAGTATGGACTTTGGACTTTGCTCTAGATGGGGTAAAACCCATAGGATGCAAGTGGATCTTCAAGAAAAAGATTGTTGTAGATGGACAGGTGGAAACCTATAAGGCTAGACTTGTTGCAAAGGGTTTTCGTCAAAGACCTGGTTTGGACTATGACGAAACTTTTTCTCCAGTGGCTATGCTCAAATCCATTCGGATCCTTCTTGCCATTGCTGCCTTCCATGATTATGAGATCTGGCAGATGGACGTAAAGACAACTTTTCTAAATGGTAATTTAGAAGAATGCATCTATATGGATCAGCCAGAAGGTTTCAATCAGAGTGGGAGCTGCGGGAAAGTATGCAAGTTTCTTAAGTCCATTTATGGACTAAAGCAGGCATCGCGGAGTTGGAACATCTTTTTTGATGAAACGGTCAAAGAATATGACTTTATAAAAAATCCAGATGAACCACGTATATATAGTAAAATTGTAGCACGAACTGTCGTATTCCTCGTCTTGTACGTAGATGACATTCTCTTGATAGGAAATGACATTCCTATGCTACAATCTGTCAAAGGATTCTTGTCACACAGGTTCTCCATGAAAGACCTGGGTGATGCCTCTTACATTCTGGGGATCCGGATCTGTCGTGATAGATCTAAGAGGATGTTGGGACTTTCGCAATCCAGGTATATCAACACTATACTGAAAATATTCAGTATGGAAGATTCTAAGCGCGGTAATTTACCGTCTTGTCACGGAATCACTCTCTCCAAAGAGATGTCTCCCAAGACTGATTTGGAAAGGGATCGCATGTCGATTATACCCTACGCTTCTGCGGTAGGCTCTATAATGTATGCGATGTTGTGCACAAGACCAGATGTAGCCTACGTACAGAACGTGGTAAGCCGGTATCAGTCAGACCCAGGGGAGAAGCACTGGATAGCAGTAAAGAACATTCTTAAGTACCTGAGAAGGACTAAGGATATGTTCTTGGTTTACGGCAGAAAAGACCTCAAGATCAAGGCTTTTGCTGACTCCAGCTTTCAGAGTGACAAGGATGACTCTAAGTCCATGTCAGGTTATGTCTTTACCCTCAATGGAGGGGCGGTGTGCTGGAAGAGTTCCAAGCAGGACACCGTTGCTGACTCAACGATGGAAGCGGAATATATCGCTGCTTGCGATGCCGTAAAAGAAGAAGTCTGGATGAAGAAGTTCCTCACAGAACTTCAGGTGGTTCCTGTTAGTTATATGTAGGCCCTAGAGGCCATTACTGTACATAGGATGTATATCGTAGTGGATGCTGGGACATATATAGGGAGGACTTTCTTGCTCGACATGATAGTATGCTATCTGGTTGATCTTTACCTTAACGTGTACACTGATTGTCTCCCTGTTACATGTTGGTAAAGCCCTTAGGATCTGTACTTGACTACCTGGACTATGATGCGGATCATACTAGTGGGGACATGGTAGTCCATAAGTACATCCTTCAAAGTCCCTAGTCGTGGGTGTATCGAGATGGGGCATCGATATACCAGAGTAGACTAGCGTATACCTTCTCGACCCATACAGATGGGCGATGGATGATCCCATATCCATTGGTGTTTGACATCAGAGATGATATACGGGTGCTCAGTAGAGACTGGGTATACTGGACGGACTCGCCGAGAACTCCCAGATGGTATTATACCTCACGTCAGATGGCAGTTCTCTGGTGACACTGGTACAGAGTAGTCTGTTGACCCGAGATCGTCATAGAGTCTTGTGTGGTTCCCACTGTGCTTTGATTTCCATCTTACCACGTCCAAGAGGGCGTGCAAAACGGTGGTTTTTGGGTACAGTCCCGAGTCACATGGAGGCAATGAGCGATAGGAGGGGATTCGTCTCTCCCGGTATAGGGGGTTGATGTTGCGCTGTGTTCGATTGGCTATAACAGGAAATCCCTGGCCAGGGTTGCTGAGATTTACTGGTAAGTGTTACCAGTAGTTTCTCGAACAGTTATAGACCTCATATCGACACGACTTATCGAGCTATTGGGGTCTGACGTTTACCACCCCTAGGCGAGATATGCGACATATCAGACGATCAGACCGGACTGTACGGTAGTGTTACTGGTCGGATTCACTGGAGTGTGAGCGGGCTTGCTCGTCGATCTTCAGATCGCTCAATACCCGGGTGGCCGTTACGTTTAGCAGACCGCTTGCGGCTTGTGGGTGCTTGATATGATCATCACCTGCTGCCGGCGTATTGACGAGTCTTTAGAGTCCTACACAGAGGTTTCCTGGCTCAAGCGAAACGAAATAGGAGCGCATATGAGATATGTGCGGGACCGAGAATAATGCGAGTATGTGATACCGTATTCCATTCTCGCGATGAATGTATCGAAAGGTTGTATGCGATATAACCTAGTTATCGAATCAAGGGTTGGTTCGATGAGCCGATACATAGAATACTAGTCGGTTATATGCGATATGACCGGATCGTTAAATCAAGTGTTGATTTAATGATTTAATGCATAATTATATATTTGATATATTACTTTGCATTAACTAGTATTGGTTCACTTTAAATGGATTTTCTCACTCGGATTGTACACATTGTATATGTGATATACTTTTGTGCACTTGATTGTATCATGTTTGATGATACATGTTATGCTAGGGTTTTTGTGTAAAGATCAAACCATGGTTACATGATTATGGTTAGGGTTTTGTTTTATTCACTTATTTATTTATCCATTTCATTTTGGAAAATAAATGAGAAGAGAAAAGAATGGTGGCTTTATTTGTTGTTTAGTTGAAGCTTCATGAAGCTTTGACTTTGTCCACCATTCTTATCTCATCCTTAACCCTAACCATTCCTTTAACCCTTGGTTAATTCTCTACACAAAACCATAGTTAGAATTATGATAAGTTTTGTTTTTCTATTCTTTTTTATTAACTTATCATATATCATTTTTCTTCTTCTTCTTCCTTCAACTCAAGAAGAAAACCTAAGGTCCATCAATGGTGATTGATGATTAAGAGTGAGAAATCCAAATCTAAAGTCTACCCACTTCCTATTTCTTCATCCTCTACCTCTTGCCAAGTAGTAGAGTGTGTTTTCTTCACAAGTTTCTTGACTTGGTGAAGTCGGAGCTTGATTTTGCGATGCCTCGACGTAGATCATCTTCGGCATGGACATCGACGACCTAGCTCGCTTATTCTCCGATGAAGTCGACGCTAGAGCCCGGATTCTTTTTGGACAGTGGAGAGGACTTCGTTGCGGAGCTATGGAGGTGGAGAACCGGATCTACAAAGGTTGTATATCCGTATTCTCATAGTTAAGTGTCAACTAGTTAGCTTTTTCGCCTAGTTTTCTAGCAAACGATCCGTAGTCGGGTCTCTCGGCACCTAGAATTTTTGAAAATGGCATGTTCGATGCCTTGTGAGACCTCATTAGGGTGCCTAGGAACCCTACAGTGGTATCAGAGCCTAGCTAGAGCCTTAGGTGAAGTCTAGACGGAATTTGAAGTCCGAACGAACCGAAAACCCAACCCGGAAAATGCTCTCTGTCCTTTTTTCAAAAACGTGGATTTTTCCAAATTAAAAATATGCAGAAAAATAAGCAGGGTTTTCTAAGAATTACGGTAAAAAATTTTGGTCGTAATTCTATCAAACAGCCGCGGAACCGCGGCCTTAGCCCACGTGGCGCGGTCGTTCCGCGGCAACACTGTTGCATCGTTGACCAAAATTTGCACAGTAATTATTAGTTTGCTGTGCTGAGTTCTCTGGGTATTTTTAATATTTTATTCAAGAGTTGAATTTTCTGGAGTTGTTTTGGGGATTCGGTGTTTCGATCGGGGTATCAAATTTTGTCTATTTGGCTTTCCGGATAAATTTTAGAATATGTTAAAAAGTTCGACCGGATATAAATACCCAATTTTTCCCCTGTCGGGAAATTTCCAAGTGTTGGATTTTTCCGTAGTTTAACGACGTTCGAAGTAGTGCATGTAACGCGATGGACCCTCTAGAAGACAACAAACCTTAACTCGATTATGTGACCGTCTTGAACTGCCCTTTGAACCTTAGGGTTTGGGGCAGTACGGCGTGCCACATGTGAGGCGTTGGCTTGACCCTTCTACGGCTGGACCGTTGGTACTGAGGCACGAACTGAATGTTGTTAGACTTATTTCATGTGTTGATCTGTATCGGGAAAACTTGGGTGTTCGAATGTTCAATCGGAAAGTTTAACATTTTCTAATTATCTGGAATGGGATACAATAATTGGAATTCACAAGAAGTTATGAGATAACTGAATGAATGTTATAAACATAGCAATTTAGTCTCACTTGATCGGTTGCCACGGAATTTTGATGTGATCAAAAGTCCGTCGCAATCACGTAGCGTACGCGGATACTCGCCGGGTAAACTTAATAGACAGCCTCACTCCATAGCCCCGACCAAGTGACTGTAGGAGAACCCCGTCGCCGAAAGCATCCATTCGGGTGCTCGCGGTAGCGGTGTTCCGCCTTGGTGCACTTCGTCGACGGTAACGGGGGTGCGGCCGCCTACTAAAGTTTGCGACGAGCATTCGATCAGGATGTCGAGAATCTTGTTGAATTACCCGACTTGTTATTGAAAAGTGTTTTCGATTTTGAGACTAAAATGCGGGGTTTATAATTGTTAGGCATGCGATGTCTAAGTAATTCATTTGGCCAGGCATGCGATGTCTGAGGTGGTTGCGGATTCCAACTGTTGTAGTTTTACACTTTCTTTTCTGTGACCGTAAGTGTAATATGTGATATCGCCGGTTTCGTTGCTATATGTCAACGACAATTGGGATGGACATATTTACTTACGTTGATGACATGTGATGTTATGTGTTGCTGGATATGTTATATTGGATCGTCGTGTTTGAATAGCCGGGGGTTTTTATGTGAGATGAGTGTTTTTTCATTTTCATTCATGTAAAAACTTGTATGTAATATTCTTTTATTGGGGCGCTTCCAGGTTGCGGAAGTAGTCACCTTTTGTATATTATTTACTTTTCCGCACTAGGATAGACCCAAGGAGGGGAGCACAAGTAACCGGGTTCTGGAGTCCAGTGGGAGACCAACTCGAGGAGTCGAGTCCGGGTCTCCTAACTCTAGAATTGGTAGGGTTGCTTGCCGCTCTCGTAGGGGTCTAGGGGTGTGGGTTTGGCTATTCATCACGAACGTGGAATCCGTGTTTTATACTGGCTCGTATTGAAAACACGGACGTCCTAGTATATCCAATATTTCATATGATTCTTCTGCTGCGATATCTGTGATGTGATCATGTGATGTTCTATGATAGATACAGTATATAGTATATATGATATATTATATAGGAGTTACTTATGTTTTACACCCGCGCTAGCCCTGCCCTGCTCTGCCGTTAGTTACCTAACCTAACGGTGCACGAGGGGACATCGAGGCGAATGCGGATGGCATAAGTGTACGTCGTATTTATCTGTGATGTTTAGGTATTTAAATGATGGGACTTCATTAATGTGATTAATGAAATAAAAGAAACCTAAGATGTTGTAGAATCGAATTTCAAAATAAAACAGGTAGCTACAGTTCTTGCTTTGCACAGCGGTATATGTGATATATCCTGCACCTTATTCGATGAGGAAAGGACCGAGATCCCTTCACCGGGAGTGACTCCTTTAGCAATAACTGGAAGATGCTACACACTCGGTTTGTTTTTTGATTGCTTTTAAGTGTTTTTGCTTTGCACAGTGATATATATGATATATCCCGCACCTCATTCGACGAGGAAAGGACCGACGATCCCTTCACCGGGAGTGACTACTTTAGCAAAACTGGAAAAGCCTCAAAAACACTCCATTTCAAAATTAATTTGATTCTACAACGATATCAAGTTCATTACGCAATAGGTTTTCAGAAAAACCTGTCGTAGCCCTCCGTCATTTCAGATAAGTAGTAGTTAGTATTCGTGCTACGTTTGTTGGCCTGCGTCAAGGCGTAGTGTGCGGTAGCTAACTGGTGCTTATATGCATAAGCATATGATGTGATTGGATTAGGGTAGTCGTGCGACTTTGTTGGCCTGCGTCAAGGGTCGTGCGGGTGGGTTTAATTCAATCAGGAAATGACGGGTTGAACTTGACTAGCGGACTATGGTTTGTTGGCCTGCGTCAAGGTCATAGGACGTTAGGGGCAAAATATTATCGGGAATTTCAAGTGTTGAAATTTGCAATGAGATTGCATACCTTCTATGAGATAGTTGGATCCCGATACCCGCTGCGAGTAAGAGTTACTCCTGGGAGAGTTTTATACATTACAATTAGCCGATCAAGTAGGTGTCTAGAAAGGTGTTAACGAGGTTACGCCTCTGGGAAAAAGAGGTTTACAATAATTAGGTTCGTGCGAAAGCATGGGGGACCTCCCTCAAAGTACCGACACTAGCCTGGCTGAAAGATTGGCGAACTTGTAGTGTGTAATTAATCCCGGCTAGTCTTTCCTTTTAGGGTTTGAAGGAAGATTTGATAAAAAGCAGTGGGAGCCATCCTGATTAGATAAAATAATAATCAATCTATTCTTGCAAGAGTGCACGCTGAGTGTTTTCTTCTCTCTCTCTCCTGGTAGCGACCATATCACGCCTTAATCAAGAAAATAATACGGATTATTGACCGAACCCGCTTGTTATACTGAGCTGGGGAACGTTGGTCCCGCTCCAACTTATAAATGTTATAAGACAGAGCAGGAAATAGGGGATTACCAGAATTCCCATGCCGCCCAAACGAAGAGAGTGCATGATGATGCATCATCTTCGGGTGTGTTCATTACAGAGAACTGTTTCTCAGTATCCTCTACGTCCTGGGTATGTGATACCAGATCAGGATCCCATGTATGTAATCTGTTACATAGGGCTACAGATAGGTAGAGAACTGAGAACGGGTGATAAGTTTCATGAGGCAGAAAACGGGGCAAGTGTTGCAGCCAAGTCTGTTGGTCACTGTCACCCTGTATTACAATACATTGATTCTGAACGAATGTTATTAGATACCGAACCTGTTATGCAAAATCATAGCTGTCTCTTTATTAGTAAAGAAACGATAAAATTTTGTATTGTTGGACAATTTTTGAACATTTCCTATATCAAAAGTTGATCGGTTCAGGCACGTTATCTAAAAGCATTAATGTTCTAAATCAAACTACAGTTCTTAGTGTACAGAACACACACAAGAGGAAGAGTTCAGAAATGAACGAATTCTTCTTGAGGCATTGTAGACTAGGTCAGATCTGTTAGTTGTATGTATGCCTTAGAGGCCAGTATTGTACAGATGTTGTATATTATATTGGATGCTTGGACATATATAGAGATGACTTTCTTGCTCGATATGATAGTATGCTATCTGGTTACTCTTTATCTTAACATGTATACTAGTCTCTTTATACTGTCTTATAGTTACATGTTGGTAAAGCCCTTAGGATGTGTACTTGACTACCTGGACTATGATGCGGATCATACTAGTGGGGACATGGTAGTCCATAAGTACATCCTTCAAGGTCCTTAGTCGTGGGTGTATCGAGACGGGGCATCGATATACCAGTGTAGACTAGCGTATACGCTTCTCGACCCACGTGATGGGCGATGGATGATCCCATATCCATTGGTGTTTGAAATCAGAGATGGTATACGGGTGCTCAGTGGAGACTGGGTACACTGGACGGACTCGCCGAGAACTCCCAGATGGTATTATACCTCACGTCAGATGGCAGTTCTCAGGTGACACTTGTACAGGTTAGTCTGTAGACCCGAGATCGTCATAGAGTCTTGTGTGATTCCCACTGTGCTTTGATCTCCACCTTACCACGTCCATGAGGGCGTGCAAAACGGTGGTCTTTGGGCACAGTTCCGAGTCACATGGAGGCAATGAGCGATAGGAGGGGTTTCGTCTCTCCCGGTATTGGGGGTTGATGTTGCGCAGTGCTCGATTGGCCGTAGCAGGGAAGTCCCTGGCCAGGGCTGATCAGAGATTTGCTGGTAAGTGTTACCAGTAGTTTATCGACCCGTTATGAGCCTCACATCGGCACGACTTATCGGGTTATTGGGGTCTGACGTTTACCACCCCTAGACTTGATATGCGACATATCAGACGAAGAGACCGGACTGTACGGTAAGTGTTACTGGTCGGATTCGCAGGAGTGTGAGCGGGCTAGCTCGTCGAACTTCTAATCGCTCAATACCCGGGTGGCCGTTACGTTTAGCAGACCGCTTGCGGCTTGTGGGTGTTTGATATGATCATCATCTGCTACCGGCGTATTGACGAGTCTTTAGAGTCCTACACAGAGGTTTCCTGGCTCAAGCGAAACGAAATAGGAGTGCATATGAGATATGTGCGGGACCGAGAATAATGCGTGTATGTGATACCGTATTTGATTCTCGCGATTAATGTTTCGATTAGTTGTATATGATATAACCTAGTTATCGAATCGAAGATCGATTCGATAAGTCGATATATTGAATACTAGTCGGTCATGTGCGACATGACCGGATCATTGAATCAAGTGTTGATTTAATGATTTAATGTATAATTATATATTTGATATATTACTTTGCATTAACTAGTATTGGTTCACTTTAAACGGATTTTTCTCACTTGACGCACATTGTATATGTGATATGCTTTTGTGCACATGATTGTATCATGTTTGATGATGCATGTTGACTTGACTTTGTGTAAAAGAATTGAACCATGGTTATGAGAGTGGTTAGGGTTTATGATTTATTCACTTATTATTTAATCCATTCATTATTTATTAATTGGTTTTTATGAAAATAAAATGGCTTCATTTATCATGAAGAATGGTGAAGCTTCATGAAGCATTTACTAATGATGCTATTTTGTCTTCATACTTAAACCTAACCACTCCCACTAACCATGGTCAATTCTCTACACTTGACCATGGTTAGGATATGATAAAGATCATTTTCTTTTTTATTTTGATTAAGACTTTTATCATATTCTATCATCTTCTTCATCTTCTTCTTCAAAAGAAAAGCTTGCTACTTTAATGGCAACTTGAGATTTAGTGAGAGAAATCCAAATCTAAAGTGAACCCACCTCCTATTTCTTCATCCTCTACCTCTTGCCAAGTGGTTTTGGGTGTTTTCTTCACAAGTTTCACTACTTGGTGAAGTCGAAGCTTGAACTAGTGCAACCTCGACGTAGATCGTCTTTGACACGAAGCCGACGACCTATTCCGCTCGCTTTCCCGATGAAACCGATGAACGAGTCTAAGATTGGAGAAGGACAGCGAAAGGAGCACTACGTGGAGCTAAGGAAGTGGATATCCGGATCTACAAAGGTTGTAGCTTCTCACTTCTAGTTAAGTTGTTAACTAGTTTATCTTTTCGCCTAAACATCTAGTCTAAGATCCGTAGTCTAGGGTTTCTCGGCACCATTTTTTTTAAATTGGCATGTTCGATGCCTTGTGAGACCTCACTAGAGTGCCTAGGAACCCTACAGTGGTATCAGAGCCTAGCTAGAGCCTTAGGCGAAGTCTAGACGGAGTTTGAAGTCCGAACGAACCCGAAACCATAATTCCAAGGTGCTCTCTGGAAAATTTCTGAAATTTTGGATTTTTGTCAATTAAAAATATGCAGAAAATCATGCAGGGTCTTATATGAAATACTGTGAAATTCGAGGGCCTGATTCAACTTTTCCACCACGGAACCGCGGCATGTGCCTTGCATGCGCGGCGGTTCCGCGGCCGTACTGTCCCCTTGGTTGGTGATTTTTTCACAGTAATTTATTAATTCAGATATTATATTTTCTGGGTATTTTTATTGTGACTCTACAGAAGAGTATTTTGGGGTTGCTTTGGGGATTCAATTATTCGTTCGGGTTATCAGATTTTGTCTATGTTGATTTCCGGATAATTTTCAGAATATGTTAAAAAGTTCGACCGGATATAAATACCCAATTTTTCCCCTGTCGGGAAATTTCCAAGTGTTGGATTTTTCCGTAGTTTAACGACGTTCTAAGTAGTGCAAGTAACGCGATGGACCCTCTAGAAGACAACAAACCTTAACTCGATTATGTGACCGTCTTGAACTGCCCTTTGAACCTTCGGGTTTGGGGCAGTACGGCGTGCCACATGTGAGGCGTTGGCTTGACCCTTCTACGGCTGGACCGTCGGTACTGAGGCACGAACTGAATGTAGTTAGACTTATTTCATGTGTTGAGCTGTATCGTGAAAACTTGGGTATTCGACTGTTCGATCGGAAAGTTTAACATTTTCTGTTTATCTAGAATGTGATACAATAATTGGAATTCACAAAAAGTTATGAGATAACTGAATGAATGTTATAAATTTAGCAGTTTAGTCCCATATGATATTGAAAAGAGTTTTCGATAATGAGACTAAAATGCGGGATTTATATCTGTTAGGCATGTGATGTCTAAGTATTTCATTTGATTAGGCATGCGATGTCTAAAGAAGTTGCGGATTCCAATTGTTGTAGTTTTACACTTTATTTTCTCTGACCGTAAGTGTAGTATGCAGATATCGCCGGTTTCGTTGCTATACGTCAACGACAATTGGGGTATGCATACTTACTTACGTTGATGACATGTGATGTTATGTGTTGCTGGATATGTTATATTGGATCGTCGTGTTCGAATAGCCGGGGATTTTTATGTGAGATGAGTGTTTTTCATTTTCATTCATGTAAAAACTTGTATGTAATATTCTTTTATTTGGGGCACTTCCAGGTAGCGAAAGTTGTCACCCTTTGTATATTATTTACTTTTCCGCATTAGGATAGACCCAAGGAGGGGAGCATAAGTAACCGGGTTCTGGGGTCCAGTGGGAGACCAACTCGAGGAGTCGAGTCCGGGTCTCCTAACCCTGGAATTGGCAGGGTTGCTTGCCGCTCTCGTAGGGGTCTAGGGGTGTGGGATTGGCTATTCATCACGACCGTGGAATCCGTGTTTTATACTGGCTCGTATTGAAAACACGGACGTCCTAGTATATCCAATATTTCATATGTTTATTCTGCTGCGATATCTGTGTTGTGACTCTGTGATGGATATAGTATATAGTATATATGATATATTATATAGACGTTACTTATGTTTTACACCCGCGCTAGCCCTGCCCTGCTCTGTCGTTAGTTACCTAACCTAACGGTGCACGAGGGGACATCGAGGCGAATGCGGATGGCATAAGTATACGTCATATCTATCTGTGATGTTTAGGTATTTAAATGATGGGACTTCATTAATGTGATTAATGAAAGATAAGAAACCTAAGATGTTGTGGAATCGAATTTTAAAATAAAACAGGTAGCTACAGTTCTTGCTTTGCACAACGGTATATATGATATATCCTGCACCTTATTCGATGAGGAAAGGACCGAGATCCCATCATCGGGAGTGACTCCTTTAGCAATAACTGGCAGATGCTACACACTCGGTTTGGCTTTGATTGCTTTTAAGAGTTTTTGCTTTGCACAGTGATATATATGATATATCCCGCACCTCATTCGACGAGGAAAGGACCGAGATCCCTTCGCCGGGAGTGACTCCTTTAGCAAAACTAGAAAAGCCTCAAAATCACTCCATTTCAAAACTTTATTTGATTCTACAACGATATCAAGTTCATTACGCTCATGGTTTTCAGAAAAACCTGGCGGAGCCCTCCGTCATTTCAGATGAGTAGTAGTTAGTATTCGTGCTACGTTTGTTGGCCTGCGTCAAGGCGTAGTGTGCGGTAGCTAACTAGTATTTATCTGCTTATGCATATGATGCAGATTGGATTAGGGTAGTCGTGCGACTTTGTTGGCCTGCGTCAAGGGTCGTACGGGTGGGTTTAATTCAATCAGGAAATGACGGGTTGAACTTGACTAGCGCACTATGGTTTGTTGGCCTGCGTCAAGGTCATAGCACGCTAGGGGCAAAAGCATTATCGGGAATTTCAAGTGTTGAAATTTGCAATAAGATTGCATACCTTCTATGAGATAGTTGGATTCCGATACCCACTGCGAGTAAGAGTTACTCCTGGGAGAGTTTTACACATTGCAATTAGCTGATCAAGTAGGTGTCTAGAAAGGTGTCAACGGGGTTACGCCTCTGGGAAAACGAGGTTTACATTAATTAGGTTCGTGCGAAAGCACGGGGGACCCCCCTCAAAGTACCGACACTGGCCTGGCTGAAAGATTGGCGAACTTGTAGTGTGTAATTAATCCCGGCTAGTCTTTCCTTTTAGGGTTTGGAGGAAGATTTGATAAAAAGCAGTGGGAGCCATCCTGATTAGATAAGATAATAACCAATCTGATCTTGCACGAGCTTACGCTAAAGTGTTTTCTTCTCTCTCTCTCCAGGTAGCGACCAGTTCATGCCTTAATCAAGATAATAATATGGATTTATTGACCGAACCCGCATGTTATGCTGTGCTGGGGAACGTTGGTTCCGTTCCTTCTTATAAGAGTTATAGGAATGAACAGGAAATAGGGGAATACCAGGATTCCCATGCCACCCGAATGAAGAAAGTACATGTTGATGCATTTTCTTCGGGTGTATTCGTTACTGAGAACTGTTTCTCCATTTGCTCTACGTCCTGGGTATTGGATACCGGGTCAGGATCCCATATATGTAATCAGTTACATGGGCTTAAGAAAGGTAGAGAACTTGGAGAAGGTGATAAAGACATTAGAGTTGGAAATGGTGCAATTGTTGCAGCTAAGACTGTCGGGGAATATCACCTTGTATTACCAACTGGTAATACATTGGTTCTGAACGAATGTTATTACATGCCGAACCTGATATGCAACATTATATCGGTTTCTTTATTAAGTAAAGAGGGATATAATTTTGTATTACAGGACAGTGTTATGAACATTTTCCTTAACCAAAAGTTGGTTGGATCAGGCACGTTGTGCAATGGCATTTATGTTCTAAATCAATCAATAGTTCTGAGCATAACAAACACACACAAGAGGAAGAGTTCTGAACTCAATGAATCCTTCTTGTGGCATTGTAGACTGGGTCACATCAATGCGACACGACTAGCTAAGTTGCATAAAGATGGATATTTAAATCCGTTTGAATTTTCATCTTATGACACTTGCCAGTCATGTCTCAAAGGCAAGATGACCAAAACTCCGTTTACGGGACACGGAGAAAGAGTTACCGAACTCTTGGGACTTATACATAGTGATGTATGTGGTCCCATGTCTACACATGCCAGGGATGGTTCTTCATACTTCATTACATTCACTGACGATCTCTCTAGGTTCGGGTATGTGTTCCTGATGAAACACAAATCAGAAGCTTTTGAGAAATTTAGGGAATATAAACAAGAAGTTGAGAACCAAACCGGAAAAAGTATTAAAATCCTACGATCTGATCGAGGAGGAGAATACTTAAGCAATGAATTCCTGGACTTCCTAAAAGAGAATGGGATTCTCTCTCAGCTGACTCCTCCATATACACCACAGCACAACGGTGTATCAGAACGGAGAAATCGCACCCTATTAGATATAGTGCGCTCTATGATGAGTACAGCTGAGTTACCTATTTCCTTCTGGGGATATGCACTGGAAACAGCTGCAGACCTATTGAATATGGTTCCCACCAAAACCGTGCCGACCATTCCATATGAGATATGGAAAGGAAAGAGACCATATCTTAATTATGTTAAGATATGGGGTTGTCCGGCCTATGTAAAAACGCAAAATCCGGACAAACTCACGGCAAGGTCCATTCTGTGTAAGTTTATTGGATATCCCAAACATTCGCGAGGGTATATCTTCTACCACCCTGAGGAACAAAGAGTGTTTGTTTCTCGGCATGCCACCTTTTTAGAAAAGGAATTTCTTGAAAAAGAGATTAGTGGTCATGAGGTAGAACTGGAAGAGGTTCCAGCTGCACAAGCTACAACAGAAGATCTGGTGGAACCAGAGGATTCCATAGTTCCCGATGAACCCCAGCCACTCCGCCGATCTAGTAGGGTTCCTCCCCAACCTGAGAGATACTACAGTTTTCTCATGGACGGTGGGAGAGAGGATTGCATCATGGAGGATGATGACCCAACTAGCTTCGAGCAGGCCATCACGAGTGGGGACTCAGTGAAATGGCTGGATGCTATGCGGTCTGAGATGGAATCCATGTATACCAACAAAGTATGGACTTTGGACGTTGCTCCTGAAGGGGTAAAACCCATTGGGAGCAAGTGGATCTTCAAGAAGAAACTTGGTGTAGATGGGAAAGTGGAGACTTTCAAAGCTAGACTTGTAGCAAAGGGTTTTCGTCAAAGACCAGGTGTGGACTATGACGAGACCTTTTCTCCAGTGGCTATGCTTAAATCCATCCGGATCATGCTTGCCATCGCTGCATATCATGATTACGAAATCTGGCAAATGGATGTTAAGACCGCCTTTCTAAACGGTGATTTAGAAGAGTGCGTGTACATGACTCAGCCAGAGGGCTTCGTAGACAGTGGGAGCAGCGGGAAGGTGTGCAAGCTGCTTAAATCCATTTATGGATTAAAGCAAGCATCGTGGAGTTGGAACATCTGCTTTGACGTCGTTATCAAAGAGTTTGATTTCGTCAAGAATCCAGATGAACCTTGTATCTACAAGAAGGTGGCAGAGAGTAAGGTTGTCTTCCTCGTATTGTACGTGGACGACATACTCTTGATAGGAAATGATATTCCTATGCTGCAATCGGTCAAGCTCTTCTTATCATAAAGATTCTCAATGAAAGATCTTGGTGATGCCTCCTGCATATTGGGGATTAGGATCTATAGAGATAGATCCAAAAGGATTTTGGGATTGTCCCAATCCAGGTACATTGACACCATACTAAAGAGGTTTAGTATGGAAGAGTCCAAGCGTGGGAACTTACCCACGATCTCTAGAGTCACTCTCTCCAAAGAGATGTCTCCCAAGACTGATTTGGAGAGAACTCGCATGCAAGGGATACCCTATGCTTCGGCAGTAGGCTCTATCATGTATGCGATGCTATGCACCAGACCCGATGTAGCATACTCACTAAGTGTAGTGAGCAGGTATCAAGCTGATCCTGGAGAGAGTCACTGGACAGCTGTGAAGAGCATTCTCAAGTACTTGCGAAGGACTAGAGATGTGTTCTTGGTGTATGGTAACGGAGAGCTCCAAGTGGAGTCCTTTACCGATTCGAGCTTCCAGAGTGATAAGGACGACTCTAAGTCGCAGTCGGGCTTTGTCTTTACCCTTTACGGAGGGGCGGTTAGCTGGAAGAGTTCCAAGCAGGAAACCGTGGCAGACTCGACGATGGAGGCTGAATACATCGCTGCCAACGATGCTACCAAAGAGGCTGTCTGGATCAAGAAGTTCATTACTGAACTTGAAGTGGTTCCATCCATTGAGCGTCCAATACCTTTGTATTGCGATAACAATGGAGCGGTGGCTTTGGCCAAGGAACCCAGGTCCCATCAGCGGTCCAGGCATATTCTGAGGCGGTATCACCTGATCCGGGAGATAGTTGATCGCCGGGAGATCGAGGTCAGGAGAGTTGACACGAAGAACAACACGGCGGATCCACTCACGAAGGCCATTCCCCAGACACAGTTTGAGAGACTCTTCGGGATGCTCGGTATGCGATACTACAGCAGCTGGCCCTAGTGCAAATGGGAGATTGTTAGTTGTATGTATGCCCTAGAGGCCAGTATTGTACAGATGTTGTATATTATATTGGATGCTTGGACATATATAGAGATGATTTTCTTGCTCGATATGTTAGTATGCTATCTGGTTACTCTTTATCTTAACATGTACACTAGTCTCTTTATACTGTCTTATAGTTACATGTTGGTAAAGCCCTTAGGATGTGTACTTGACTACCTGGACTATGATGCGGATCATACTAGTGGGGACATGGTAGTCTATAAGTACATCCTTCAAGGTCCCTAGTCGTGGGTGTATCGAGACGGGGCATCGATATACCAGTGTAGACTAGCGTATACGCTTCTCGACCCATGTGATGGGCGATGGATGATCCCATATCCATTGGTGTTTAACATCAGAGATGGTATACGGGTGCTCAGTGGAGACTGGGTACACTGGACGGACTCGCCGAGAACTCCAAGATGGTATTATACCTCACGTCAGATGGCAGTTCTCAGGTGAAACTTGTACAGGTTAGTCTGTAGACCCGAGATCGTCATAGAGTCTTGTGTGATTCCCACTGTGCTTTGATCTCCACCTTACCACGTCCATGAGGGCGTGCAAAACGGTGGTCTTTGGGCACAGTCCCGAGTCACATGGAGGCAATGAGCAATAGGAGGGGTTTCGTCTCTCCCGGTATTGGGGGTTGATGTTGCGCAGTGCTCGATTGGCCGTAGCAGGGAAGTCCCTGGCCAGGGCTGATCAGAGATTTGCTGGTAAGTGTTACCAGTAGTTTCTCGACCCGTTATGGGCCTCACATCGGCACGACTTATCGGGTTATTGGGGTCTGACGTTTACCACCCCTAGACTTGATATGCGACATATCAGACGAAGAGACCGGACTGTACGGTAAGTGTTACTGGTCGGATTCGCAGGAGTGTGAGTGGGCTAGCTCGTCGATCTTCTGATCGCTCAACACCCGGGTGGCCGTTACGTTTAGCAGACCGCTTGCGGCTTGTGGGTGTTTGATATGATCATCATCTGCTACCGGCGTATTGACGAGTCTTTAGAGTCCTACACAGAGGTTTCCTGGCTCAAGCGAAACGAAATAGGAGTGCATATGAGATATGTGCGGGACCGAGAATAATGCGTGTATGTGATACCGTATTTGATTCTCACGATTAATGTTTCGATTGGTTGTATATGATATAACCTAGTTATCGAATCGAAGATCGATTCGATAAGTCGATACATTGAATACTAGTCGGTCATGTGCGACATGACCGGATCATTGAATCAAGTGTTGATTTAATGATTTAATGTATAATTATATATTTGATATATTACTTTGCATTAACTAGTATTGGTTCACTTTAAACGGATTTTTCTCACTTGACGCACATTGTATATGTGATATGCTTTTGTGCACATGATTGTATCATGTTTGATGATGCATGTTGACTTGACTTTGTGTAAAAGAATTGAACCATGGTTATGAGAGTGGTTAGGGTTTATGATTTATTCACTTATTATTTAATCCATTCACTATTTATTAATTGGTTTTTATGAAAATAAAATGGCTTCATTTATCATGAAGAATGGTGAAGCTTCATGAAGCATTTACTAATGATGCTATTTTGTCTTCATACTTAAACCTAACCACTCCCACTAACCATGGTCAATTCTCTACACTTGACCATGGTTAGGATATGATAAAGATCATTTTCTTTTTTATTTTGATTAAGACTTTTATCATATTCTATCATCTTCTTCATCTTCTTCTTCAAAAGAAAAGCTTGCTACTTTAATGGCAACTTGAGATTTAGTGAGAGAAATCCAAATCTAAAGTGAACCCGCCTCCTATTTCATCATCCTCTACCTCTTGCCAAGTGGTTTTGGGTGTTTTCTTCACAAGTTTCACTACTTGGTGAAGTCGAAGCTTGAACTAGTGCAACCTCGACGTAGATCGTCTTTGATACGAAGCCGACGACCAATTCCGCTCGCTTTCCCGATGAAACCGATGAACGAGTCTAAGATTGGAGAAGGACAGCGAAAGGAGCACTACGTGGAGCTAAGGAAGTGGATATCCGGATCTACAAAGGTTGTAGCTTCTCACTTCTAGTTAAGTTGTTAACTAGTTTATCTTTTCGCCTAAACATCCAGTCTAAGATCCGTAGTCTACGGTTTCTCGGCACCATTTTTTTTAAATTGGCATGTTCGATGCCTTGTGAGACCTCACTAGAGTGCCTAGGAACCCTACAAGATCAATGTGACCCGACTAGCTAGAGTTACATATAGATGCATATTTAAATCAGTTTGAACTTACATCTTGTGAAACTCGCCAGTCATGTCACAAAGATAAGATGACCACAGCTCTGTTTATTGGAAACAGAGAAAGAGTTAGTAAACTCTTGGGACTGATACATGATGATGTATGTAAGGTCTCCTGTCTACACATGCCAGGACTGGTTCTTTATACTTCATTACATTCTCTGATGATCTTTCGAGTTTCAGACCTATGTTCCTGTTGAAACACAAGTCCGAACGTTTTGAGATATTCACAGAATATAAGTTAGAAGTAGAGAACCAAAATACGGGTATAAGTATTATGTCCTATGATGTGATCAAGGAGGAGAATACTTGAGCACGAAATTCTTGGACTTTACTAAAGGAGAATGAGATTCTCTCTCGGCATTACTCCTCCGTATACACCATAGCACGATGGTATATCGGGGCGGAGCAATAACACCCTATGTGATAAGGTGTGCTCTATGATGAGTACTACTGAGTTACCTATTTCCTTTTGGGAGTTATGCGCTTGAGAAGCTGCATGCCTATTGAACAGGGTTCCAATCAAATCAGTTGCCTACCATTTCATATGTGATATGGAAAGGGAAGAGCCCATATCTTAAGCTAGTTAAGATTTGGGGTTGTCCGGCCTACGTCAAAAAGCAAAATCCGGACAAGCTCGAGGCAAGGTCTGTAATGTAGAACTGGAAAGGTTCCAGCTATACAAACTACAGAAGATGATTTGATTGAACCAAAGGATTCAATAGTTACCAACGAACCTCGGCCTCTCCGCCGATCTAGTAGGGTTCCTCACCCACCTGAGAGTTACTTCGGTTTCTCTATGACAGTGGGAGCGAGGATTGCATCATGAGATGATGACCCAACTAGCTTCGAGCTGGCCATCGAGAGTAAGACTCTGTAAGAATGGCTGGATGTTTATCGATCTGAGATGGAATCCATGTACACCAACAAAGTATGGACTTTGGTTGATATATCTGAAGGGTTAAATTCCCATCAGGAGCAGGTATATCTTGAGAAGATTACTTGGTGTACATAGAAATGTTGAGACTTTCAAAGCTAGACTTGTTAAAAGTTTGCATCATTGACCAGGTGTGTATAATGATGAAACCTTTTCAAGTAGCTATGCTTAAGTACATCCAGATCCTACTTGCCACGGCTACATACCATGACTACAATATCTGGTGGTTGGGTGTCATGACTGCTTTTCTAAATGACATTTTAGAAGAGTGCGTCTATAAGTACACAGCCAGAGTGCCTCGTAGACAGTGGGAGCAGCGGAAACGTGTGCAAGATGCTTTATAGGATAAAGCAGGCATCGCGGAGTTGGAACATCTGTTTTGATGGAGCGGTCAAAGAGTTTGACATCATCAAAATGGTAGATGAACCTGGTATAAACAAAAAGGTAGTAGGGAGTATGGTGACGATCCTCGTAGAGTACGTGGATGACATACTCTTGATAAGAAAGGAGTTTCTTATGCTACGCTCGATCAATCTCCGCTTATCACAATGATTCTCCATATAGGATCAAAGTGATACCTACTAAATCCTAGGTTTTGGATCTATGAGATAGATCTAAATGGATGTTAGGATTCTCACTAGTTGTAGTTAGATGGTATCAGTCGATCCTGGGGAGAATCACTGGAAGGGTTCCAGGGTGATAAAGACGACTGAGTGTCAGTCACAGGCATTGTCTTAATCCTCAGTAGAGGGACGGTATGTTGGAAGAAGTTCCAAGCTAGATGCCGTGACATACTAGACGATAAAGGCACGATATATCGCTACTTAAGATGCTACCAAAGAGGCTGTTTGGGTGTATAATGGTTCATGAGATGAACTACGTTCCTACCATTGTGAGACAATGGAGTTGTGGCTTATGCCAAGGAACGCGGGTCCCATCAGTGATCCAGACATATTCTAAGGCAGTATCACTTGATCTTGGAGATGGTTGATCTCCAGGGAGATCGAGGTTAAGAGAGTAGACTCAGAGGAAAACACAGCAGATCCACTCACGAAAGGCCTTTTCCCAGAGAGAGACTTTTATAGGATGGTTGAGTATGAGATACTGCAACCACTGCTACAGATGGCCCTAGTGCAAGTGGGAGATTGTTAGTTATATGTATGCCCTAGAGGCCATTACTGTACATAGGATGTATATCGTAGTGGATGCTGGGACATATATAGGGAGGACTTTCTTGCTCGACATGATAGTATGCTATCTGGTTGATCTTTACCTTAACATGTACACTGATTGTCTCCCTGTTACATGTTGGTAAAGCCCTTAGGATCTGTACTTGACTACCTGGACTATGATGCGGATCATACTAGTGGGGACATGGTAGTCCATAAGTACATCCTTCAAAGTCCCTAGTCGTGGGTGTATCGAGACGGGGCATCGATATACCAGAGTAGACTAGCGTGTACCTTCTCGACCCATACAGATGGGCGATGGATGATCCCATATCCATTGGTGTTTGACATCAGAGATGATATACGGGTGCTCAGTAGAGACTGGGTATACTGGACGGACTCGCCGAGAACTCCCAGATGGTATTATACCTCACGTCAGATGGCAGTTCTCTGGTGACACTGGTACAGAGTAGTCTGTTGACCCGAGATCGTCATAGAGTCTTGTATGGTTCCCACTGTCCTTTGATTTCCATCTTACCACGTCCAAGAGGGCGTGCAAAACGGTGGTTTTTGGGTACAGTCCCGAGTCACATGGAGGCAATGAGCGATAGGAGGGGATTCGTCTCTCCCGGTATAGGGGGTTGATGTTGCGCTGTGTTCGATTGGCTATAACAAGAAATCCCTGGCCAGGGTTGCTGAGATTTACTGGTAAGTGTTACCAGTAGTTTCTCGAACAGTTATAGACCTCATATCGACACGACTTATCGAGCTATTAGGGTCTGACATTTACCACCCCTAGGCGAGATATGCGACATATCAGACGATCAGACCGGACTGTACGGTAGTGTTACTGGTCGGATTCACTGGAGTGTGAGCGGGCTTGCTCGTCGATCTTCAGATCGCTCAATACCCGGGTGGCCGTTACGTTTAGCAGACCGCTTGCGGCTTGTGGGTGCTTGATATGATCATCACCTGCTGCCGGCGTATTGACGAGTCTTTAGAGTCCTACACAGAGGTTTCCTGGCTCAAGCGAAACGAAATAGGAGCGCATATGAGATATGTGCGGGACCGAGAATAATGCGAGTATGTGATACCGTATTCCATTCTCGCGATGAATGTATCGAAAGGTTGTATGCGATATAACCTAGTTATCGAATCAAGGGTTGGTTCGATGAGCCGATACATAGAATACTAGTCGGTTATATGCGATATGACCGGATCGTCAAATCAAGTGTTGATTTAATGATTTAATGCATAATTATATATTTGATATATTACTTTTCATTAACTAGTATTGGTTCACTTTAAATGGATTTTCTCACTCGGATTGTACACATTGTATATGTGATATACTTTTGTGCACTTGATTGTATCATGTTTGATGATACATGTTATGCTAGGGATTTTGTGTAAAGATCAAACCATGGTTACATGATTATGGTTAGGGTTTTGTTTTATTCACTTATTTATTTATCCATTTCATTTTGGAAAATAAATGAGAAGAGAAAAGAATGGTGGCTTTATTTGTTGTTTAGTTGAAGCTTCATGAAGCTTTGACTTTGTCCACCATTCTTATCTCATCCTTAACCCTAACCATTCCTTTAACCCTTGGTTAATTCTCTACACATAACCATAGTTAGAATTATGATAAGTTTTGTTTTTCTATTCTTTTTTATTAACTTATCATATATCATTTTTCTTCTTCTTCTTCCTTCAACTCAAGAAGAAAACCTAAGGTCCATCAATGGTGATTGATGATTAAGAGTGAGAAATCCAAATCTAAAGTCTACCCACTTCCTATTTCTTCATCCTCTACCTCTTGCCAAGTAGTAGAGTGTGTTTTCTTCACAAGTTTCTTCACTTGGTGAAGTCGGAGCTTGATTTAGCGATGCCTCGACGTAGATCATCTTCGGCATGGACATCGACGACCTAGCTCGCTTATTCTCCGATGAAGTCGACGCTAGAGCCCGGATTTTTTTTGGACAGCGGAGAGGACTTCGTTGCGGAGCTATGGAGGTGGAGCACCGGATCTACAAAGGTTGTATATCCGTATTCTCATAGTTAAGTGTTAACTAGTTAGCTTTTTCGCCTAGTTTTCTAGCAAACGATCCGTAGTCGGGTCTCTCGGCACCTAGAATTTTTGAAAATGGCATGTTCGATGCCTTGTGAGACCTCATTAGGGTGCCTAGGAACCCTACAGTTCCATCCATTGTTGATCCAATACCTCTGTATTGTGACAACAACGGGGCTATAGCTTTAGAAAAGGAACCCAGGTCCCATCAGAAATCCAGACACATCTTAAGGCGGTATCACCTGATCAGGGAGATCATAGATCGTCGGGAGATCGAGGTACGGAGAGTTGTTACAGAGGAGAACACTGCAGATCCATTCACAAAAGCCTTACCTCAGACACAGTTCGAGAGGCTATTCGAGATGATAGGTCTTTGATACGCGAGTACATGGCCCTAGTGCAAGTGGGAGATTGTTAGTGTATATGCCCTAGGGGCCATTATTGTATCATACTAGCTTGTATATTACTTAATGGAAGCTTGGGATATTCACAGCTATATTAACAGTCTTGCTCAACATAGTAGTATGCTACTTGGATTATATCTATCTTAATATGTTTCTTTTAGCATATCGCGAATACATATTGATAGAGCCCATAGGATTTTGCTTGATTACCAGCGTTGTGATGGCAGTCACACTACTGGGGCTGGGTAGTCTACAAGCACATCCTTTTTCAGGTCCCTAGTCGTAGGATTATCGAGACAGGGCATCGATACTCCAGAGTAGACTAGTGTGTACGCTTCTCATCCCAGCAGGGGAAATGGTCTGTCCCAAAGACATTAGTACGTTGTACTGGAGATAGTATACAGGTGCTTGTTGGGTTACGGGTACACCGGACAGGACTCGCAGGGAACTGTTGGTTGGTATTATACCCGTCGTCGGTTAACAGTTCCCAGGTGACATGAGTACAGCATAGTCCGTTGACTTGACACTGCTGCTTCGTCTCGAGTGTGCTCCTACTGTTCTTAGATTGCTACCCTACCACGGCTCAAAGGAGTCATGCAAACAGGTAGCAGTTGGGTGCAGTCCCGAAGCACTTGGAGGCAGTGGCAGTTAGATAGGATTCGTCTCTCCCGGTATTGGGAGTTGATATCGTGCTGTGTTTGGAGAGCCATTACGCAAAATTCCTGGCCAGGGCAAACGAGATTTACTGGTAGGATTTCCAGTAGCTTTTCAAGGTGTAATGGGCTTCACTCTGACACGACTTATACCGCTATTAGGGGTCTGACGTTTACCGCCCCCTAGGCCCGATATGCGATAGTGCTAGACGAACAGACCGGACTGTACGGAGATTGTCACATCAGGCTCAGTAGGAGTTCGGATGGGTTTCCTCATCGGCCTTCTTATCGATATCTACCTGGGGACCGTTACGTACAGCTAGTACCGCTTGCGGCCTGTGGTTAAACTCACTGCCAGCGTAGTGTCGAGTCTTTAGAGTCCCACACAGAGAGTTTTCCTGCTTCAGGCGAAACGATATAGAGGTCGTATGGTTTTACGACAGGGTTCGGACACATACGTGTATTTATGCACGTACGATGTTCGGACAGTTTTTACTAGCGGGCTTTAGTTTAAGCCAGATTCTAGTATTGGATTATTGGATTTATACAGTCTCAGTATTTCCGTGTTTTAACGGATGGGACGGGCATTCTTGTAATTACTCGAGAAGCTTCTAGAAGAAAGGTGAGGTGGAGAGCTTAGGTGTAATTTGCATTAAATGAATTTGTGACTCATGAAGTGATTCATCCAAATGAGTTAATGAAGCATTTATTGCTTAATGACTCATGAGATGATTCATTCATTTGTATTAAATGAAGCATGGTTGTAATTATCTATATGATTTATTTGATAATTTTTATGCTTCATTACATACATAATGAGTTATATTTTCATTTCATTATTACAAACACATTCTCTCTCCTCAAGCTCTTTCTCTCTTCAAAAACCTAACCCTAATCCTCTCATGTGTTGAGATCCCAAGGGTTAGCAAGACTAATAGATCCTTAATCCACTTCTATATCTTCTAGGTCACGTGGATTAGCAATCCTAGCCACTTAGTTACCTCAAGTGAGAGGTTACAACTTGGAGAAGGAACTCTCGAGTGGATCTTCTATCACATCGAGGAGGCCGACGAGGAGGTGAACAACAAGAACAAGAAGGACTAGAATCTTGAGGTATAATCATCTATCATAGTAGTTAATAACTTCTAGATAGTTGTTAGTTAGGGTTTAGCAAAGATCTGTAAAGCTAGTTGATGTTAACTCAAACAAAAAGATTGTTTTACCTATTCCACCTCCCCACATCATGTGAGGTGTCTAACGTCGACTTACATTTACTAGACTATATACAACTTGGCTATATCACGAGGAAGGAGAAGAAGAAGACAGTAATGCGGCAGAAGAAGAAGACGATAATTTCTTTCCAGGAGAAGAAATGGAGGATATGGTAGAGGCTTCCCTAGGTGTAGTTTTCGTACCGAACATGACATTCCTTCCGGTTAAGGAACGCGTGCGGATAAGTATGAAAAGTTCATGAATGATGCCAGAAGACCAATTTATGAGAATGCAAAGTATTCCACCCTATCATGGTTCGTCCAACTTTTCCAGATTAAGTGCCTAAATGGATGGAGCAACAAGTCATTCACGATACTTCTGAAGTTATTGAAAGATTCTATGCCCTCGGGAAATTGTTGGGTTACGGCAGCATCTCGGCCATCAATCCGTGACCAAATGCGGAACAAAAACTTTTAAAAACCGGCGCTAACGGAACCCTAATTAACGGATCGTACCATTAACCCTATACTAGTTCTATAAAAGGAGTTTAGAATACCGATCGATCCGTGTCCTTCGGTCTTCAACCTCTGTCCCAAGCTCCTTGCGACTTCCTCGATCAAGTTTGATCTCTGGTCTCCCCACATCGAAGAAGATCCACATCGAGGGTTAGTAATACGGGCTCCCGCCTCAAAACCGAAGCAACTCGAGTATCTATTTTGCTAACCTAGATAGCCAAGATGAAGTAGAGAGTGTGTGTGAATACTTTGTCTCAATACACCCAAGGATTCTCAACTCATGAGAGGGTTTAGGTGGATGTTGAAGAAGAAGCCATGAGGTGAAGAAAGTGTGAGCAAAGCTTTGCAAGTGAAGAAAGAAAAGTCTCTGCTCTTTTTCTTATGTTGTGTTGTGTGGTATTTTTGTGTGTGAGTTAAAGAAAAACAACCAAGGAAAATATCTGCCACTTGCTCCACAATATATCTCACACGACACCAAGAATTCATCATGCCACCATGAGTCATCTCCATGAGTCACAAGTGCACATGCATGAATCAAGAAACAATGCCAAAACTTACTTTCCACAATAATTAAACATTTAACTAAATGTTTAAAGAAAAAACAAATGGCAACTCTAAAGTGATCTCGTAACGAATTACAAGAATACCCCTCATCCGTATATACATACCCGCATCCGTATTCCGACTGAATACGAATACAACGAGACGAAAATAATACTACAATATAATACTAGGATGCGGCTTAAACCAAAGCCCACTAGTATTATCCGTTCGATCATGACCCGTGCATAAGTGGACGTATATGATCGAACCATGCCATAAAACTATACGGCCTCTACAACGTTTCACCCGAATCAGGGAAACCCTCTGTGTCGGACTCTAAAGACTCATCAATACGCCGGCAGTGGGTTTAACCACAAGAACTTCAGTGGCACTAGCTGTACGTAACGGCTACCCAGGTATTGAGCGAAAGGGAGGTCGATGAGCAAACTCATCCTGAAACCCCTACTGAGCCTGACAGTGACAATATCCGTACAGTCCGGTCCGTTCGTCTATGAGTATCGCATATCGAGTCTAGGGGATGGATAAAGTCTAACTTAACATTTAGTGTCGGCTTGAAACCTATCACCAGCTAAGAAACTACTGATCCTTGATCAGTAATTCTCGACTACCTTGGCCAAGGATTTCTGGTGATGGCCACCTGTGCACACTGCGACATCAACCCCCAATACCGAGAGAGACGAAATCCATGTCGATCCACTCAATGCCTACATTTGGCTCGGAACTGTACCCAACTAAAACCTGTTTGCACGACTCCTTTGAGCCGTGGTAGGGTAGTAATCAAAGCACAGTTGGAACTCACATGAGACAAATGACGATCCTAGGTCGATAGACTAACCTGTACACATGTCACCAGGGAACTGCTATCTGACAATAGGTATAATACCAACTAGCATATTCCCGGCGAGTCCGTCCGGTGTACTCATAACCCAATGAGTACCTGTATACATTTTAGGTGAACCAACTAACACCAATGGCTTGTGAGACCGGCCACCGCCCCTCGTCGGGGTTTCGATCTGTATACACTAGTCTACTCTTGGAGTATCGATGCCCAGTCTCGAAACCTCCACGACTAGGGACACTTTAAGGATGTGCTTATAGACCACCAAACTCTCACGTATATGATCGCCATCATACTGCTGGTAATCAAGAAAGAATCCTTTAGGCTCTATCAACATGTAATAGAGATCTGCAATGTCACCTGAAGCATGTACACGATGATAAAGACAAACCAGATAGCATACTATCATCTCGAGTAAGACTGTTCTACCGGTATAGGTCATCTCTCAGTCATTGCAATCACATGCCTGTGATCCAATAATTGACTTGAGGGCACTATAGCCAACAATCTTCACTTGCACTTAAGGCTAATTATTGCGGTGTTGCATACTCACAGCCCGTGTGATACCGAACACCCAACTTCTCTACTAATCAGTTTCACAAAGCTCGTTTTTAAAACTATTGTGTTCGAGAAATTGTTAGTGTATATGCCCTAGAGGCCATTACTGTTTCATACTAGTATGTATATTACTTGATGGAAGCTTGGGATATTCACAGTTGTATAGACAATCTTGCTCAATATAGTAGTATGCTACTTGGTTTGTCTCTGCTTTAATGTGTACATGTGTGCTTCTTTATTATATCACCTATACGCATTAGTAGAGCCCTTAGGATCTTTGCTTGATTACCGGCGTTGTGATGGCGATCACACTCGTGGGGGCTGGGTAATCCACAAGCACATCCTTATACACGTCCCTAGTCGTGGGATTATCGAGACAGGGCATCGATACTCCGGAGTAGACTAGCGTATGCGCTTCTCATCCCAGCATGGGAGACGGTCTGTCCCACAGCCGTCAGTACGTCGTACTTGAGATAGTATGCGGGTGCTCGTTAGGTTACGAGTACACTGGACAGGACTCGTCGGGAACTGATGGTTGGTATTATACCTATCGTCAGTTATCAGTTCCCAGGTGACATGAGTACAGCTTAGTCCGCTGACTTGACACTGTCACTTCGCCTTGAGTGTGTTCCCACTGTTCTTTGATTACTAGCCTACCACGGCTCTACTGAGTCGTGCAAACAGGTAGTAGTTGGGTGCAGTCCCGAAGCACTTGGAGGCAGTGACGGTTAGACAGGATTCGTCTCTCCCGGTATTGGGGGTTGACATCGCGCTGTGTCTAGGAGAGCCATTACACAAGTAGTCCCTGGCCAGGGCAAGCGAGACATACTGATAGGTTTCCAGTGATGTCTCAGGGTGTTCTGGGCTACACTCCGACACGACTTGTACCGCTATTAGGGGACTGACGTTCACCACCCCCCTAGGCCCGCCATGCGATGTATCAGACGAACAGACCGGACTGTACAGAGATTGTCACATACAGGCTCAGTAGGAGTTCGGATGGGTTTACCTCATCGGCCTTCTTATTGACATCTACCTGGGGACCGTTACGTACAGCTAGTGCCGCTTGCGGTCTGTGGTTAAACCCACTGCCAGCGTAGTGTCGAGTCTTTAGAGTCCCACACAGAGAGTTTCCCTGCATTGAGCGAAACGTGTAGAGGCCGTATGGTTTTACGGCGGGGCTACGATCACTTACGTGCACTTGTGTGCGTATGCTGTTCGAGCAGGCAATACTAGTGGGCTTTGGTTTAAGCCAGATCCTAGTATTGCACAGATGGATTTGATTTGTCTTCTGTGCATTCGCATTCTACGGAATGCGGATGCGGGTGTGTATGCACAGTTTTGAGGAGCGATGAAGGAGGAGGTGCCCCATTAGGGTTTTGGCAGTTGGTTCGGTCAAAACCGTAATGTGGCACACTCATTAGGGTTTTGACAGTTCGTTTGGTCAAAACCGTTATGAGCCGGAGACATTGTTTACTAATCCTTTTAGAGATAGATTTGTGATGGCCAATTGCATTGACCATTTGACCACTTGGATCTCTCTTGACTTTGTTGACCCGTTGACCGTGTTGACCATTGACCTTCAAGAGAGATCCATACTCTTCTTTCATTTTCTTTTTATTTCTTGTATTATGATAATAGTCAATTCAATGTGCCATCAACTTCTATCATGATAGGATTAGTAATGATGATTTTGTGTATTATTGGAACCATGGTTCATTTCTTTTGGCTTAATCTTTTCATTGTTCTCTTCTCATTCTCTCTCTTGAAGTGAGAAGAAAAAGAAAAGCTCCATGGTTGCTAAGTTTCTCCTTCTTCTTCCTCCTCTTGATCTCATCTTTTGATCTCATGTGTTGAGAGAAAAAGATCCCACAAAGACAAACACATCCATACATCTCCTCTACATATCCTAGGGCTTCTTGACTAGCAATCATTTTGCCCTAGTTGCCTCGTCTTGAGGTGGAGCTCGGTGTACATCTCTCGGGTGGATCGTCTTCGACTCAAGGAGGCCGTGGAGGTGACCAAAGTCCGGATCAACCCTCGGAGCAAGCAAGGAGAAGAACAACAAGAAGAGAAGGAGTTCAAGTTGTGGTATAACCCCTAACCGAGTAGATAAATCTCTAGTTAGGATGCTAGTGTGTTGTTTAGCGAAGATCCGGCTTTTACGGTCCATGTTACCAAGTCTAGAAAAAAATTTGTTTTACCGTTTCCGCAACCCCGAAAGTACCGGGAGAGGTAACGTGGACCTAACAGTGGTATCGGAGCCTAACTAAACACACCCTAGCATGTTAGCAAAGTATTTAGAATTTCGACCGGACGAAAAACCGCAAAACACCCCGGATATTTCAAGTTTCTGCCGATTTTCAGATCTGTTCCAAAATTAATAAATCATGCACTAAAAATCGGCTCAGGCTTTTGTTAGAAAACTAGAGAAATTTAATCCCCCAACTCGACTAAAGTGCCGCGGTTCCGCGGCATAAGCTTGCTTATCCCGCGGAACCGCGGCCAATTTATCTCAGTTTGGGGATCTGCTTCCTGCAGTTTTCTTAGATGGGTATTTTGGGATTTTTATAATATGACTTTTCTGCCCAGATTTTCCAGAAAGCAAAATTTGTTTTTAGGGCTTAAAAATCCGTATTTTTGGTCGATGTTCTGCAGACTTTGGCTAATGGTTATATCTGTAATGTTATATGTGTATTGAACGTCTACTAATCGCTATATGTCGATTAGTGGGCGTTATACGTATCTGTGATCTGTGTTGTTGATGGTTTGTGTATATGAACTCGTTGGATTGTCGCGGATGAATAGCCGGGGTGGATGTGAGATGAGAGTTTCTTTTTCTTTCATTCATGTAATAAATTTGTAAATTGATGTAATATTATTTGTATGGCCGCACAACCGGGTCGGGGTTGTAGCCGTCATTGTATAATTCTTTTTACTGTTTTTGCTCCTAGGATAGACCCATGGAGGGGGTGCACAAACTACCGGGTATCTCGATGTTAGTGTTTATGCCCTAGAAGGCCATTACTGTATCATACTAGCTTGTATATTACTTAATGGAAGCTTGGGATATTCACATGTATATAACAGTCTTGCTAAACATGGTAGTATGCTACTTGGTTTTTCTATCTTAATATGTTAGTGTACGTATTGATAGAGCTCTTAGGATCTTGCTTGTCTACCAGCGTTGTGATGGCAGTCACACTAGTGGGGGCTGGGTAGTCTACAAGCACATCCTTATTCGGGTCCCTGGTCGTTGGATTATCGAGACAGAGCATCGATACTCTGGAGTAGACTGGTGTGTACGCTTCTCATCCCAGTTGGGGAGATGGTCTGTCCCACAGCCATCAGTACGTCGTACTGGAGATAGTATGCAGGTGCTCGTTAGGTTACGGGTACACCGGACAGGACTCACAGGGAACTGTTGGTTGGTTTGATACCAGTCGTCAGTGAGCAGTTCCCAGGTGACATGAGTACAGCGTAGTCCGCAGACTTGACACTGCTACTTCGCCTCGAGTGTGTCCCACTGTTCTTAGATTGCTACCCTACCACGGCTCAAAGGAGTCGTGCAAACAGGTAGCAGTTGGGTGCAGTCCCGAGCACTTGGAGGCAGTGGCGGTTAGACAGGATTCGTCCCTCCCGGTATTGGGAGTAGATATCGTGCTGTGTCAGAGAGCCATTACGCAAAGTCCCTGGCTAGGGCAAGCGAGATTTACTGGTAGGTTCCAGTAGTTTCTCAGGGTGTAATGGGCTTCACTCCGACACGACTTATACCGCTATTAGGGGACTGACGCTTGCCGCCCCCCTAGGCCCGATATGCGATAGTCTTGGACGAACGGACCGGACTGTATGGAGATTGTCACATCAGACTCAGTAGGAGTTCGGATGGGTTTCCTCATCGGCCTTCTTATCGACAACTACCTGGGGACCGTTACGTACAGCTAGTGCCGCTTGCGGTCTGTGGTTAAACCCACTGCCAGCGTAGTAGTCGAGTCTCTAGAGTCCCACACAGAGAGTTTCCTACTCCAGGCGAAACGATATAGAGGTTGCATGGTTTTGCGACAAAGGGTTCGGACGCATACGTGCGTTTACGCACCTACGACTTTCGGACAGTTTTTACCAGTCGGCTTTGGTTTAAGCCAGTTACTGGTATCCGGTTATTGGATTTTTACAGTCTAAAGTTTTTCCGTATTTTTGCGGATTGGAGGGGCGTTCTCGTAATTGTACGAGAAGCTTCTAGAAGATGTGACTAAGGAGGTTAAGGTGACATAAGCTTTGGATAAGATTAGTGAGTCATGAGGGTGATTCATCATGGTCATTAATGCACCATAAATGCTTAATGACTCATGTTAGTGAATCACCTCTTTTCATTTATGAAGCATGCTTATTCATTTCTTTTATTCATTATTCTAAAATAAGAATGCTTCATAATATATTATGATACACTCTCTCTCATCTCATTATCTCATCTCACATTCTCTCTCCTCAAGCTCTCATCTTCAAGAGACTAATCCTTAATCCTCATGTGTTGAGATCAAAGGTTTAGTTAGACTTAAACATCCATTACCTTCACTCTATATCATCCTCTCTTCTTTGATTAGCAATCAAAGTAGATTAGTTACCTCAAGTTAGAGGTTTAGTTTGGAGTTTTGCTCTCGGGTGGATCGTCTACTACCTAGAGAAGGCCGAGGAGAACAAGGAGATCGTAAAGACGAAGGACTAGTATCGATAGGTATAATCCCTTAACACTATAGTTTAGTATAGCTATGTGTTCGGTTATTAGTTGTTTAGCTTCGATTTAAGCGGTTAGTCGATGTTCGTTCTTTAAACTTGATCGTTTTTGAAAATTCCGCCTCCCCACAAGTACTGGGGTGTACTACATCGACTTACAGTGGTATCAGAGCCTCGCTAAACACTAAATAACTTGATTGCAAATTTATACGAATTTCGAACGGAAAAACGAAGCCGGAAAACCCTAAAAGTTTCAAGTTTCTGTCGAACTTAAAATGAAGTCCAAAAATTTTTCAGGTGTGTTCAGAAAGCATGAAATAAGTCCAGGAGAACACCCATGAAATTTGAACCCATGACTCGGCAACTCGGCCGCGGAAGCGCGGCGGATCGGTGAGATCCGCCGCCCTTCCGCGGCGCTTTGGCCGACTCATGGATTCATCTTTCATGTGTGGGTCCCCTCTTGTGTTTGGGGTTTTCTGGAATGTTTAATTATTGCTCAGGTTACTGTTTAACAGAGCAGATTTTGGAGCAATATTGATGTTGTTTATTCGATCGAAATTGTACAGTATTTGCATATGGATTATATCTGTGATTGTTTAATGTGTTCGTAAACCTCCCCTAACTGCTAGTATGTCGGTTGGCAGGGGGTTGCACATTTCTGAAATGGTTATATCTGTTTGTGCATATAAACTGTATTGGACTGTTGTGGTGTATAGCCGGGGTATGCAATGGGTTATTGTTTAATTCATTTATTGTAAATGTAAATTGTTGTAATATTATTTTTGCGGGGCACTTCCAGGTTGCGGTTGTAGCCACCGTTGTATTATTTCATTTTACTTTTTTTGCTCCTAGGACTGACCCAAGGTGGGGTACACAAACTGCCGGGCGGGTAGTTTGCCGTACCCGTAGGGGTCGAGGGTGGGGTAACGGCTATTCATCACAACTGTGTAATCTGTCTTTTCTTGCAGGCTCGAAAGAAATACAGATTGCTTGCAAATCCAATATTGTTTATCTGTGTTCTGGAATGAATATCATTGCGTCAGACGAATGTAAAATATCTATATTTATGATAGCTATTTAGACGTCACTTATGTTTTACACCCGCGCTAGCCCATCCCCCGCTCTGTCGTTAGTTAAGTAACCTAACGGGAGATGACGGGACCCAGTGGCGAATGCGGATGGCATAAGAGGACGTTGTATTTTCGTTGTTTTCTGCAATGATAGGTTAATGATGGGACGCATTATCTGTAATGCAAAGAAAACAAACCAAAGTTTAAATCGTTGGAACAATTTAAAAGAAACCACTCGGTTAATTTTAAAACAGATATTTTTAAATGCGGAGACTTAACCACTCCTTTAAAAGCTATCAAGGTTCCTTCGATTATATCAAGTTCATTACGTTCACGGTTTCGCCAAAACCAGTCGTAGCCCTCCGTCATTTCTTATGGATAGTCAGTAGTATTCAAGCTATGCTTGTTGGCATACGTCAAGGCATAGTGTTTGGTAGCTGCTGGGGTATTCATTTGTTGCATAGATAGATGTGTTGGTTTGGGACAGTCGCATTACCTTGTTGGCATACGTCAAGGGTATATACGGGTGGGTTCAAATTAACAAGATAATGATGGGCAGAACTTGACATGTGACTTATGATTTGTTGGCATACGTCAAGGTCATAAGAGCATGGGGCAAAAACTTATATCGGGAATTTCTAAAGAAACTGAAATTTGCAAAGAGATGCATACCATTTGGAGTTTGATGAATGTTGGTAGGATTCCTTCAACATTATCATACGATGATATTTGGATCCCGATCCTACTGTGAGTATATGCTACTTATCAGGATATTCGTCACTTAACGATCAATGCTATAAACCTAGTAGGTGTCCAGAAAGGTGTCAGCGGGGTTACGCCCCCAGAGAAAAGAGGTTATTTAATTAAGGAACTTTGCGAAAGCGTTGGAAAACCTCCCTCGAAGTATCGACACTGGCCTGGCTGAACGGTTAAGCAAGTATTGTACGGTGAGAATAGTCCTGGCTAATTCTTCTTTTATGGTTTGAGGAAGGATTCGAGAAACAGTGGGAGCCATCCAGTTTAGATAAACTAAAAACCACTCTAAACTTGCAAGAGCATCATGCTAAAGTGTTTTCTTCTCTCTCTCCTAATTGCAGCGACCCTGAAAATGACTGGACTTAAGTTACTTTTAGAAAAGAATATACTGACTGGGCCAAACTATAAAGATTGGCTGCGGAATGTCAAAATGGCCTTGACCTATGACAAACTGGGGTACGTCCTCACCGCTACGGCACCTGCTGTCCTTGGTCCCAAATCCAGCAATGCGGATAAGGAAATCCGCAAAACCTGGGATTTAGATTGCGCGAGAGCCAAGTGCATCGTGCTTGCCTCTATGAACAACGAACATCAGAGGAGGCACGAGGATATGTCTCTAGATGGCATATTTCTCCATACAAAGGAACTTTATGGAGAGCAATCTCGTATTGCAAGATACGAGACCTCGAAGAAACTATTTCGAGCGAGGTTGGCTGTCGGGTCATCGGTAGGTGAACATGTCCTACAGATGATCGGCTATATTGAGGAGCTCGCAGACCTTGGGACGACTTTGGATAATGAGCTCTATACAGACCTTATTCTCCAGTCCCTTCCTCCCACCTACGCCCAGTTTATCCTCAACTTCAACCTTCAAGGAAAAGAAGTTGAACTTGCGGAACTCCTGAACATGTTAAGGAGTGCAGAGGGCACCTTACAGAAGGTAAGGGAAACACCCGCTATGTTTGTTGGCGGTTCATCTTCTTCAGGGTCCAAGGCTAGGGCCAAAGGAAGGAAGAAGAAGGCCGCACCCAAACCTAGAGGAGGTGTTAGTAAGGTGGGAAAGAAGGGAAAGAAAAAGCTTGCAGCACCGGTAGTTGGCCAGGATGAGTGCTTCCACTGTCACAGGAAAGGGCACTGGAAGAAGGATTGCAAGGCGTGGAACGCCAAGAACCAGGAACCGAAGCAAGCTGTGGCTTCGACTTCAGGTGTGTTTGTAATTGAGAATTGTCTGTCAATCAACTCTACTTCCTGGGTATTGGATACCGGATCAGGATCTCATATTTGCAATTCATTGCAGGCACTGAGAAACCGTAGGGTGCTGAAGGAAGGTGATATGATCCTCAGGGTTGCTAACGGAGCTAGCGTGGGAGCTGCGTCCGTCGGGGATTATCACCTAGGATTGACGAGTGGACATATTTTGGTTTTGCATAACTGTTATTTTGTACCAAGCTTAACGTGTAATATCATATCAGTTTCCTTGTTGTCAAATAAAGGTTATGATTTCACGTTTGTAAGAGATGTTGTTAACATCCACCTTAATCATGGCTTGATTGGGTCCGGTACTCTAAATAACGGCATATATGTTCTAAACCAACTCCAAATTTTCAATGTCCAGAACACACTAAAAAGAAAGTCTCCAGATTTAAATAAAGCTTTCTTATGGCATTGTAGACTGGGTCACATCAATGAGAGAAGGTTGACTAAGTTGCATAGAGAAGGATATTTAGACACGTTCGAATATCAATCTTATGACACTTGTCAATCCTGTCTCAAAGGAAAGATGACAAAGACTCCGTTTACTGGACAAGGAGTAAGAGCGAGCGAGCTCTTAGGACTCATACACAGTGATGTATGCGGTCCAATGTCTACACATGCAAGAGGTGGTTATTCCTACTTCATTACTTTTACAGACGATTTCTCTAGGTTTGGACATATCTTCTTGATGAAGCATAAATCCGAGGCCTTTGAGAAATTCAAGGAGTACAAGAGTGAAGCGGAAAACCAAACAGGCAAAAGTATTAAGACACTGAGATCTGATCGAGGTGGAGAATACTTAAGTGCCGAGTTCCTAGGTTACCTAAAAGAGAAAGGAATTCTCTCTCAGCTTACTCCTCCATACACTCCACAGCATAACAGTGTATCGGAGAGACGGAATCGAACCCTATTGGATATGGTACGATCCATGATGAGTAATGCTGAGTTACCGCGATCTTTCTGGGGGTATGCGCTAGAATCAGCGATACATCTTTTGAACAGAGTTCCAACCAAAACTGTGCCTACCACACCATATCAGATGTGGAGTGGGAAGAAACCCTATCTTCAGTACCTGAAGACATGGGGATGTCCAGCTTTTGTAAAAAAGCAGCATCCGGACAAGCTCGAGGCACGCTCAGTAGAGTGTAAGTTTGTGGGATATCCGAAGAACTCTACAGGATATTGTTTCTATTACGCAGAGGAACAAAAGGTTTTTGTTTCTCGTCATGCCCGCTTCTTAGAAACTGAATTTTTGGAAAATCAGAAGAGTGGGAGCGTAGTAGAACTGGAAGAAATTCCAGAACCACAAACTGCTACTGAAAGTTTGGTAGAACCAGAGGTTCAAGAAGAACAGAACATTCCCGCACCCCTCCGCAGGAGTAGTAGGTCGTCTCATCCGCCTGAGAGATACTACGGTTTTCTCATTGATGGGGATAGAGAGGATTGCATCATAGATGATGATGAACCTACTGACTTCCGGCAGGCCATCCAGAGCGGCGACTCGGTACGATGGCTAGATGCAATGCGGACCGAGATGGAGTCCATGTACACCAACAAAGTATGGCATTTGGACTTTGCTCCAGATGGGGTAAAACCCATAGGATGCAAATGGATCTTCAAGAAAAAGATTGGTGTAGATGGACAGGTGGAAACCTATAAGGCTAGACTTGTTGCAAAGGGTTTTCGTCAAAGACCTGGTTTGGACTATGACGAAACTTTTTCTCCAGTGGCTATGCTCAAATCCATTCGGGTCCTTCTTGCTATTGCTGCCTTCCATGATTATGAAATCTGGCAGATGGACGTAAAGACGGCTTTTCTGAATGGAAATTTAGAAGAGAGCGTCTATATGGATCAGCCAGAGGGTTTCAATCAGAGTGGGAGCAGCGGGAAAGTATGCAAGCTGCTTAAGTCCATTTATGGACTAAAGCAGGCATCGCGGAGTTGGAACATCTGTTTTGATGAGACAGTCAAAGAGTATGACTTTATCAAAAATCCAGATGAACCGTGCATATATAGTAAAGTTGTGGCCAGAAGTGTCGTATTCCTCGTCTTGTACGTGGATGACATTCTATTGATAGGAAATGACATTCCTATGCTACAATCTGTCAGAGGATTCTTGTCACACAGGTTCTCCATGAAAGACCTGGGTGATGCCTCTTACATTCTGGGGATCCGGATCTATCGTGATAGATCCAAGAGGATGTTGGGACTTTCGCAGTCCAGGTATATCGACACTGTACTGAAAAGATTCAGTATGGAAGATTCTAAGCGCGGTAATCTACCGGCTTGTCACGGAATCACCCTCTCCAAAGAGATGTCTCCCAAGACTGATTTGGAAAGGGAACGCATGTCTATTATACCCTACGCTTCTGCGGTAGGCTCTATAATGTATGCGATGTTGTGTACCAGACCAGATGTAGCTTACGCACTGAGCGTGGTAAGCCGGTATCAGTCTGACCCAGGGGAGAAACATTGGATAGCAGTAAAGAACATTCTCAAGTACCTGAGGAGGACTAAGGAGATGTTCTTGGTTTACGGCGGAAAAGACCTCAGGTTGGAGGCCTTTGCTGATTCCGGCTTCCAAAGTGATAAGGACGATTCCAAGTCCATGTCGGGTTATGTCTTTACCCTCAATGGAGGGGCGGTGTGCTGGAAGAGCTCCAAGCAGGACACCGTTGCTGACTCAACGATGGAAGCGGAGTATATTGCTGTTTGCGATGCCGCAAAAGAAGCAGTCTGGATGAAGAAGTTCCTAACAGAACTTCAGGTGGTTCCTACCATAGTTGATCCAATACCTATGTATTGCGACAATAACGGAGCTATAGCTTTAGCGAAGGAACCAAGGTCCCATCAGAAGTCCAGACACATCTTGAGGCGGTATCACCTGATCAAGGAGATCATTGATCGTCAGGAGATCGAGGTTCGGAGAGTTGCTTCAGAAGAGAACATTGCTGATCCATTCACGAAGGCCCTTCCTCAGATTCAGTTCGAGAGGCTACTCGAGATCATCGGTCTGCGATATGCCAGTACATGGCCCTAGTGCAAGTGGGAGATTGTTAGTGTTTATGCCCTAGAAGGCCATTACTGTATCATACTAGCTTGTATATTACTTAATGGAAGCTTGGGATATTCACATGTATATAACAGTCTTGCTAAACATGGTAGTATGCTACTTGGTTTTTCTATCTTAATATGTTAGTGTACGTATTGATAGAGCTCTTAGGATCTTGCTTGTCTACCAGCGTTGTGATGGCAGTCACACTAGTGGGGGCTGGGTAGTCTACAAGCACATCCTTATTCGGGTCCCTGGTCGTTGGATTATCGAGACAGAGCATCGATACTCCGGAGTAGACTGGTGTGTACGCTTCTCATCCCAGTTGGGGAGATGGTCTGTCCCACAGCCATCAGTACGTCGTACTGGAGATAGTATGCAGGTGCTCGTTAGGTTACGGGTACACCGGACAGGACTCACAGGGAACTGTTGGTTGGTTTGATACCAGTCGTCAGTGAGCAGTTCCCAGGTGACATGAGTACAGCGTAGTCCGCAGACTTGACACTGCTACTTCGCCTCGAGTGTGTCCCACTGTTCTTAGATTGCTACCCTACCACGGCTCAAAGGAGTCGTGCAAACAGGTAGCAGTTGGGTGCAGTCCCGAGCACTTGGAGGCAGTGGCGGTTAGACAGGATTCGTCCCTCCCGGTATTGGGAGTAGATATCGTGCTGTGTCAGAGAGCCATTACGCAAAGTCCCTGGCCAGGGCAAGCGAGATTTACTGGTAGGTTCCAGTAGTTTCTCAGGGTGTAATGGGCTTCACTCCGACACGACTTATACCGCTATTAGGGGACTGACGCTTGCCGCCCCCCTAGGCCCGATATGCGATAGTCTTGGACGAACGGACCGGACTGTATGGAGATTGTCACATCAGACTCAGTAGGAGTTCGGATGGGTTTCCTCATCGGCCTTCTTATCGACAACTACCTGGGGACCGTTACGTACAGCTAGTGCCGCTTGCGGTCTGTGGTTAAACCCACTGCCAGCGTAGTAGTCGAGTCTCTAGAGTCCCACACAGAGAGTTTCCTACTCCAGGCGAAACGATATAGAGGTTGCATGGTTTTGCGACAAAGGGTTCGGACGCATACGTGCGTTTACGCACGTACGACTTTCGGACAGTTTTTACCAGTCGGCTTTGGTTTAAGCCAGTTACTGGTATCTGGTTATTGGATTTTTACAGTCTAAAGTTTTTCCGTATTTTTGCGGATTGGAGGGGCGTTCTCGTAATTGTACGAGAAGCTTCTAGAAGATGTGACTAAGGAGGTTAAGGTGACATAAGCTTTGGATAAGATTAGTGAGTCATGAGGGTGATTCATCATGGTCATTAATGCACCATAAATGCTTAATGACTCATGTTAGTGAATCACCTCTTTTCATTTATGAAGCATGCTTATTCATTTCTTTTATTCATTATTCTAAAATAAGAATGCTTCATAATATATTATGATACACTCTCTCTCATCTCATTATCTCATCTCACATTCTCTCTCCTCAAGCTCTCATCTTCAAGAGACTAATCCTTAATCCTCATGTGTTGAGATCAAAGGTTTAGTTAGACTTAAACATCCATTACCTTCACTCTATATCATCCTCTCTTCTTTGATTAGCAATCAAAGTAGATTAGTTACCTCAAGTTAGAGGTTTAGTTTGGAGTTTTGCTCTCGGGTGGATCGTCTACTACCTAGAGAAGGCCGAGGAGAACAAGGAGATCGTAAAGACGAAGGACTAGTATCGATAGGTATAATCCCTTAACACTATAGTTTAGTATAGCTATGTGTTCGGTTATTAGTTGTTTAGCTTCGATTTAAGCGGTTAGTCGATGTTCGTTCTTTAAACTTGATCGTTTTTGAAAATTCCGCCTCCCCACAAGTACTGGGGTGTACTACATCGACTTACACTCGAAGTGCCGAGTGGCCTACTCACGGCGTTGAGGAAGGTTGCTTCGCTTCGGGTACTTGGCAGGTAGTTTGCCGCACCCGTAGGGGTCTTGGGTGGGGTATTGGCTATTCATCGCGACCGTGTAATCCGCTTTTCGTTGCAGGCTCGAACGAATCGCGGGTTCCTAGTATATCCAAAGTGTTCATCTGTGATCTGGATTGGTTATCATTGCTATATATCTATATATAATAACTATTTAGGCGTTGCTTATGTTTTTCAGCCGCGCTAGCCCAGCTCCCGCTCTGTCGTTAGTTATGTAACCTAACGGGTGATGACGGGGCCCAGTGGCGAATGCGAATGGCATAAGCGTACGTCATATTTTGGTTGTTTTCTGCAATGGTAGGTTTTAAATGATGGGACGCATTAAAAGAACTAATGCAAGAAAATAAACCTAAAAGACGTTGTTGGAACAATTTTTCAAAAAAAAGCTGTTATTGCAAGGACGTTCACTTTTGTTTTGCATCGAGGTATTCGGTTATGAATGCCCAGCACCTCATTCGACGAGGCAAGTGTAGGGTTCCTAGGCACCCTAATGAGGTCTCACAAGGCATCGAACATGCCAATATAAATTTTACGGTGCCTACAAACCCTAAACTACGGATCGTTTGCTAGAAAACTAGGCGAAAAGTAAACTAGTTAACAATTAACTAAGAGATACGGAAATACAACCTTTGTAGATCCGGTGCTCCACCTCCATAGCTCCACAACGAAGTCCTCTCCGCTGTCCAAATCAAATCCGGGCTCTAGCGTCGGCTTCGTCGGAGAATGGGCAAGCTAGGTCGTCGATGTCCATGCCGAAGATGATCTACGTCGAGGCATCGCTAAATCAAGCTCCGACTTCACCAAGTCAAGAAACTTGTGAAGAAAACACACTCTACTACTTGGCAAGAGGTAGAGGATGAAGAAATAGGAAGTGGGTTAACTTTAGTTTTGGATTTCTCACTTTTTTTCATCACTTGCCATTGATGGAGGCAAGCTTTCTTCACTTGAAGAAAAATGAAGAAGAAGAAGGAAATAGTTATGATAAGTTCATTAAAAAATGAAAAGAAAAATCAAAACTTATCATAATCTAAACCATGGTCAAGTGTAGAGATTGAACTAGGGTTAAATCAAATGGTTAGGTTAAGCATGAGATAAGAATGGTGGACAAAGTCAAAGGTTCATGAATCTTCAACTACAAACAAAGAAAGCCACCATTCTTCTCATTTCTTTTTCCAAAAAGAAAATAAATAAATAAATAAATAAATAGATATGAAAAACAAAACCCTAACCATTTAAATAACCATGGTTTAATCTTTACACAAACTCAAGTAAACATGTATCATCAAACATGATACAATCAAGTGCACAAAAGTATATCACATATACAATGTGTACAATCCGAGTGTGAAAATCCATTTAAAGTGAACCAATACTAGTTAATGCAAAGTAATATATCAAATATATAATTATGCATTAAATCATTAAATCAACACTTGATTCAATGATCCGGTTATGTCGCACACAACCGACTAGTATATAATATATCGGCTTATCGAATCAACGCTTGAATCGATAACTAGGTTATATCGCATATAACCATTCGATACATTTATCACGAGAATAGAATACGATATCACATACACGCATTATTCTCGGTCCCGCACATATCTCATATGCGCTCCTATTTCGTTTCGCTTGAGCCAGGAAACCTCTGTGTAGGACTCTAAAGACTCGTCAATACGCCGGCAGTAGATGATGATCATATCAAGCATCCACAAGCCGCAAGCGGTCTGCTAAACGTAACGGCCACCCGGGTATTGAGCGATCTGAAGATCGACGAGCAAGCCCGCTCACACTCCAGTGAATCCGACCAGTAACACTACCGTACAGTCCGGTCTGATCGTCTGATATGTCACATATCTCGCCTAGGGGTGGTAAACGTCAGACCCTAATAGCTCAATAAGTCGTGTCGATATGAGGTCTATAACCATTCGAGAAACTACTGGTAACACTTACCAATAAATCTCAGCAACCCTGGCCAGGGATTTCCTGTTATAGCTAATCGAACACAGCGCAACATCAACCCCCTATACCGGGAGAGACGAATCCCCTCCTATCGCTCATTGCCTCCATGTGACTCGGGACTGTACCCAAAAACCACCGTTTTGCACGCCCTCTTGGACGTGGTAAGATGGAAAACAAAGCACAGTGGGAACCACACAAGACTCTATGACGATCTCGGGTCAACAGACTACTCTGTACCAGTGTCACCAGAGAACTGCCATCTGACGTGAGGTATAATACCATCTGGGAGTTCTCGGCGAGTCCGTCCAGTGTACCCAGTCTCTACTGAGCACCCGTATATCTCCTCTGATGTCAAACACCGATGGATATGGAATCATCCATCGCCCATCTGTATGGGTCGAGAAGGTACACGCTAGTCTACTCTGGTATATCGATGCCCCATCTCGATACACCCACGACTAGGGACTTTGAAGGATGTACTTATGGACTACCCTGTCCCCACTAGTATGATCCGCATCATAGTCCAGGTAGTCAAGCACACATCCTAAGGGCTTTACCAACATGTAACAGAGAGACAATCAGCATACACGTTAAGGTAAAGGGTAACCAGATAGCATACTATCATGTCGAGCAAGAAAGTCCTCCCTATATACGTCCTAGCATCCACTACAATATACATCCTATGTATAGTAATGGCCTCTAGGGCATACATATAACTAACAATCTCCCACTTGCACTAGGGCCATCTGATAGCAGTGGTTGTAGTATCTCATACTCAACCATCCCATAAAAGTCTCTCTCTGGGAACAGGCCTTTGTGAGTGGATCCGCTGTGTTGTCCTCAGAATCTACTCTCCTTTCTTCGATCACCCTGGAGATCAACCATCTCCATGATCAAGTGATACTGCCTTAGAATATGTCTGGATCACTGATGGGACCGGCGTTCCTTGGCATAAGCCACAACTCCATTGTCACACAATGGGAGGAACATAGTTCATCTCATGAACCAATATACACCCAGACTGCCTCTTTGGTAGCATCTTAAGTAGCGATGTATCCTGCCTTTATCGTCTAGTATGTCACGGTATCCCGCTTGGAACTCTTCCAACATACCGTCCCTTTACTGAGGGTAAAGACAATGCCTGTGACTGACATTCAGTCGTCTTTATCACCCTGGAACCTTTCCAGTGATTCTCCTCAGGATCGATTGACACCACCTCACTACATCTAGTGAGTTTCCTAACATCCATTTAGATCTATCTCATAGATCCAAAATCCAGGATTTAGTAGGTATCACTTTAATCCTATATGGAGAATCTTTGTGATAAGCGGAGATTGATTGAGCGTAGCATAAGAAACTCCTTTCTTATCAAGAGTATGTCATCCACGTACTCTACGAGGATCGTCACCATACTCCCTACTACCTTTTTGTATATACAAGGTTCATCTACCATTTTGATGATGTCAAACTCTTTGACCGCTTCATCAAAACAGATGTTCCAACTCCGCGATGCCTGCTTTATCCTATAAAGCATCTTGCACACGTTTCCACTGCTCCCACTGTCTACGAAGCCCTCTGGCTGTGTACTTATAGACGCTCTCTTCTAAATCATCATTTAGAAAAGCAGTCAAGACACCCAACCACCAGATATCGCAGTCATGGTATGTAGCCGTGGCAAGTAGAATCTGGATGGACTTAAGCATAGTCACTTGAAAAGGTTTCATCATGATCCACGCCTGGTCGATGACGAAAAGCTTTAACAAGTCTAGCTTTGAAAGTCTCAACTTTTCCATCTACACCAAGTAATCTTCTCAAGATATACTTGCTCCTGATGGGGATTTAACCCTTCAGATATTGCAACCAAAGTCCATACTTTGTTGGTGTACATGGATTCCATCTCAGATCGCTAAGCATCCAGCCATTCTTACAGAGTCTTACTCCTGATGGCCAGCTCGAAACTAGTTGGGTCATCATCTCATGATGCAATCCTCGCTCCCACTGTCATAGAGAAACTGAAGTATCTCTCAGGTGGGTGAGGAACCCTACTAGATCGGCGGAGAGGCTGAGGTTCATTGGTATCTATTGAATCCTTTGGTTCTGTCAAATCATCTTCTGTAGTTTGCATAGCTGGAACCTTTCCAGTTCTACATAACTAACCTTGCCTCGAGTTTGTCCGGATTTTGCTTTTAGACATAGGCCGGACAACCCCAAATCTTAACTAACTTAAGACATGGGCTCTTCCCTTTCCATATCACATATGAAGTGGTAGGCATTGATTTGATTCGAACCCTATTCAATAGGTATGCAACTTCTCAAGTGCATAACACCCAAAAGGAAAAAGGTAACTCAGTATTACTCATCATAGAGCACACCATATCATATAGGGTGTATCTGCTCCGCCCCGATATACCATCGTGCTATGGTGTATACAGAGGAGTAATGCTGAGAGAGAATCTCATTCTCCTTTAGAATAGTCCAGGATTTTCGTGCTCAAGTATTCTCCTCCCTGATCACATCAAAGGACATAATATTTGTACCCTTATTGGTTCTCTACTTCTAACTTATATTCTGTGAATATATCAAAAGGTTCTGACTTGTGTTTCAACAGGAACATAGGTCTGAATCTCGAAAGATCATCAGAGAATGTAATGAAGTATAAAGAACCAGTCCTGGCATGTGTAGACAGGAGACCTTACATACATCATCATGTATCAGTCCCAAGAGTTCATTAACTCTTTCTCTGTTTCCAATAAACAGAGCTGTGGTCATCTTATCTTTGTGACATGACTGGCGAGTTTCACAAGATGTAAATTCAAACTGATTTAAATATGCATCTAAATGTAACTCAGCTAGTCGGGTCGCATTGATATGACCTAGTCTACAATACCTCAAGAAGGATCCGTTCATTTCTGAACTCTTCCTCTTGTGTGTGATCCGTATACTAAGAACTGTAGTTTGATTTAGAACATCAATGCTTTTAGATAACGTGCCTGAACCGATCAACTTTTGATATAGGAAATGTTCAAAACATTATCCAACAATACAAAATTTTATCATTTCTTTATTAATAAAGAGACTGATATGATTTTGTATATCAGGTTCGGTATCTAATAACATTCGTTCAGAATCAATGTATTGGTAATACAGGGTGACAGTGACCAACAGACTTGGCAGCAACATTTGCCCCGTTTTCTGCCTCATGAAACTTATCACCCGTTCTCAGTTCTCTACCTATCTGTAGCCCTACGTAACAGATTACATATCTGGGATCCTGATCTGGTATCACATACCCAGGACGTAAAGGATACTGAGAAACAGTTCTGTATAATGAACACACCCGAAGATGATGCATCAGCATGCACTCTCTTCGTTTGGGCGGCACGGGAATTCTGGTAATCCCCAATTTCCTGCTCTGTCTTATAACAATTATAAGTTGGAGCGGGACCAACGTTCCCCAGCTCAGTATAACAAGCGGGTTCGGTCAATAATCCGTTTTATTATCTTGATTAAGGCGTGATATGGTCGCTACCAGGAGAGAGAGAGAAGAAAACACTCAGCGTGCGCTCTTGCAAGAATAGATTGGTTTTTATTTTATCTAATCAGGATGGCTCCCACTGCTTTTTATCAAATCTTCCTTCAAACCCTAAAAGGAAAGACTAGCCGGGATTAATTACACACTACAAGTTCACCAATCTTTCAGCCAGGCCAGTGTCGGTACTTTGAGGGAGGTGCCCCGTGCTTTCGCACGGACCTAATTAATGTAAACCTCGTTTTCCCAGAGGCGTAACCTCGTTAACACCTTTCTAGACACCTACTTGATCGGCTAATTGTAATGAATAAAACTCTCCCAGGAGTAACTCTTACTCGCAGCGGGTATCGGGATCCAACTATCTCATAGAAGGTATGCAATCTCATTGCAAATTTCAACACTTGAAATTCCCGATAATATTTTGCCCCTAGCTCGCTATGACCTTGACGCATGCCAAACAACCCATAGTCTGCTAGTCAAGTTCAACCCGTACATTTCTTGATTGAATTAAACCCACCCGCACGACCCTTGACGCATGCCAAACAACGCCGTACGAATACCCTAATCCAATCGCATCATATGCTAGCAGACAAGCACTAGTTAGCTACCGTACACTACGCCTTGACGCATGCCAAACAACCGCAGCACGAATACTAACTAGAACTTATCTGAAATGACGGAGGGCTACGACAGGTTTTTCTGAAAACCTATTGCGTAATGAACTTGATATCGTTGTAGAATCAAATGATTTTTAAAATGGAGTGTTTTTGAGGCTTTTCTAGTTTTGCTAAAGGAGTCACTCCCGGTGAAGGGATCGTCGGTCCTTTCCTCGTCGAATAAGGTGCGGGATATATCATATATATCACTGTGCAAAGAAAAAACTCTTAAAAGCAATCAAAAGACAAACCGAGTGTGTAGCATCTGCCAGTTATTGCTAAAGGAGTCACTCCCGGTGAAGGGATCTCGGTCCTTTCCTTATCGAATAAGGTGCAGGATATATCACATATACCTCTGTGCAAAGCAAGAACTGTAGCTACCTGTTTTATTTTGAAATTCGATTCTACAACATCTTAGGTTTCTTTTATTTCATTAATCATATTAATGAAGTCCCATCATTTAAGTACCTAAACATCACAGATAAATACGACGTACACTTATGCCATCCGCATTCGCCTCGATGTCCCCTCGTGCACCGTTAGGTTAGGTAACTAACGACAGAGCGGGGCAGGGCTAGCGCGGGTGTAAAACATAAGTAACGTCTATATAATATATCATATATACTATATACTGTATCTATCACAGAACATCACATGATCACATCATAGATATCGCAGCAGAAGAAACATATGAAATATTGGATATACTAGGACGTCCGTGTTTTCAATACGAGCCAGTATAAAACACGGATTCCACGGTCGTGATGAATAGCCAAACCCACACCCCTAGACCCCTACGAGAGCGGCAAGCAACCCTACCAATTCTAGAGTTAGGAGACCCGGACTCGACTCCTCGAGTTGGTCTCCCACTGGACTCCAGAACCCGGTTACTTGTGCCCTCCTCCTTGGGTCTATCCTAGTGCGGAAAAGTAAATAATATACAAACGGTGACAACTTCCGCAACCTGGAAGCGCCCCAATAAAAGAATATTACATACAAGTTTTTACATGAATGAAAATGAAAAACACTCATCTCACATAAAAAAAACCCCGGCTATTCAAACACGACGATCCAATATAACATATCCAGCAACACATAACATCACATGTCATCAACGTAAGTAAATATGCGCATCCCAATTGTCGTTGACATATAGCAACGAAACCGGCGATATCACATATTACACTTACGGTCACAGAAAAGAAAGTGAAAAACTACAACAGTTGGAATCCGCAACCACCTCAGACATCACATGCCTGACCAAATGAATTACTTAGACATCACATGCCTAACAATTATAAACCCCGCATTTTAGTCTCAAAATCGAAAACTCTTTTCAATATGAAGTCGGGCAATTCAACAAGATTCCCGACATCCTGATCGAATGCTCGTCGCAAACTTCAGTAGGCGGCCGCACCCCTGATACCGTCGACGAAGTGCACCAAGGCGGAACACCGCTGCCGCGAGCACCCGAACGGATGCTTTCGGTGACGGGGTTCTCCTACAGTCACTTGGTCGGGGCAATGGCGTGAGGCTGTCTATTAAGTTTACCCGGCGAGTATCCGCGTACGCTACGTGATTGCGACGGACTTTTGATCACATCAAAATTCCGTGGCAACCGATCAAGTGAGACTGAACTGCTATGTTTATAACATTCATTTAGTTATCTCATTACTATTTGTGAATTCCAATTATTGTATCCCATTCCAGATAAATAGAAAATGTTAAACTTTCCGATCGAACATTCTAACACCCAAGTTTTCCCGATACAGATCAACACATGAAACTAGTCTAACAACATTCAGTTCGTACCTCAGTACCAACGGTCCAGCCGTAGAAGGGTCAAGCCAACGCCTCACATGTGGCACGCCGTACTGCCCCAAACCCGAAGGTTCAAAGGGCAGTTCAAGACGGTCACATAATCGAGTTAAGGTTTGTTGTCTTCTAGAGGGACCATCGCGTTACTTGCACTACTTAGAACCTCGTTAAACTACGGAAAAATCCAACACTTGGAAATTTCCCGACAGGGGAAAAATTGGGTATTTATATCCGGTCGAACTTTTTAACATATTCTAAAATTTATCCGGAAAACCACACAGACAAAATTTGATGCTCCGATCGAAACACCGAATCCCCAAAACAATCCCAGATTATTCAACTCTTGAATAACTTTTAAAAATTCCCAGAAAACTCAGAAGAATTTATCTGGAATTACTGTGCCAAAATATAGGGCTGACGTCACCAAGGGGCCGCTGATCCGCCGCAGAAGCCATGCTTCTGCCGCGGATCCGCCGCGAAATTTACTGTTCACCAGAAACTTTTTGCACCGTAATTCTTATTTTTTCCTGCTGAATTTTTTAGCAATTTTTAATTTGGAAAAATCCACGATTTTAGAAAATTTCCAGAGAGCAATTTTGATTTGGGGTTTCGGGTTCGATCGGGTTTCAAATTCCGTCTAGACTTCGCCTAAGGCTCTAGCTAGGCTTTGATACCACTGTAGGGTTTCTAGGCACCCTAATGAGGTCTCACAAGGCATCGAACATGCCAATATAAATTTTACGGTGCCTACAAACCCTAAACTACGGATCGTTTGCTAGAAAACTAGGCGAAAAGTAAACTAGTTAACAATTAACTAAGAGATACGGAAATACAACCTTTGTAGATCCGGTGCTCCATCTCCATAGCTCCGAAACGAAGTCCTCTCCGCTGTCCAAATCAAATCCGGGCTCTAGCGTCGGCTTCGTCGGAGAATGGGCAAGCTAGGTCGTCGATGTCCATGCCGAAGATGATTTACGTCGAGGCATCGCTAAATCAAGCTCCGACTTCACCAAGTCAAGAAACTTGTGAAGAAAACACACTCTACTACTTGGCAAGAGGTAGAGGATGAAGAAATAGGAAGTGGGTTAACTTTAGTTTTGGATTTCTCACTCTTTTTCATCACTTGCCATTGATGGAGGCAAGCTTTCTTCACTTGAAGAAAAATGAAGAAGAAGAAGGAAATAGTTATGATAAGTTCATTAAAAAATGAAAAGAAAAATCAAAACTTATCATAATCTAAACCATGGTCAAGTGTAGAGATTGAACTAGGGTTAAATCAAATGGTTAGGTTAAGCATGAGATAAGAATAGTGGACAAAGTCAAAGGTTCATGAATCTTCAACTACAAACAAAGAAAGCCACCATTCTTCTCATTTCTTTTTCCAAAAAGAAAATAAATAAATAAATAAATAAATAGATATGAAAAACAAAACCCTAACCATTTAAATAACCATGGTTTAATCTTTACACAAACTCAAGTAAACTTGTATCATCAAACATGATACAATCAAGTGCACAAAAGTATATCACATATACAATGTGTACAATCCGAGTGAGAAAATCCATTTAAAGTGAACCAATACTAGTTAATGCAAAGTAATATATCAAATATATAATTATGCATTAAATCATTAAATCAACACTTGATTCAATGATCCGGTTATGTCGCACACAACCGACTAGTATATAATATATCGGCTTATCGAATCAACGCTTGAATCGATAACTAGGTTATATCGCATATAACCATTCGATACATTTATCGCGAGAATAGAATACGGTATCACATACACGCATTATTCTCGGTCCCGCACATATCTCATATGCGCTCCTATTTCGTTTCGCTTGAGCCAGGAAACCTCTGTGTAGGACTCTAAAGACTCGTCAATACGCCGGCAGTAGATGATGATCATATCAAGCATCCACAAGCCGCAAGCGGTCTGCTAAACGTAACGGCCACCCGGGTATTGAGCGATCTGAAGATCGACGAGCAAGCCCGCTCACACTCCAGTGAATCCGACCAGTAACACTACCGTACAGTCCGGTCTGATCGTCTGATATGTCACATATCTCGCCTAGGGGTGGTAAACGTCAGACCCCAATAGCTCAATAAGTCGTGTCGATATGAGGTCTATAACCATTCGAGAAACTACTGGTAACACTTACCAGTAAATCTCAGCAACCCTGGCCAGGGATTTCCTGTAAATCCAATCGAACACAGCGCAACATCAACCCCCTATACCGGGAGAGACGAATCCCCTCCTATCGCTCATTGCCTCCATGTGACTCGGGACTGTACCCAAAAACCACCGTTTTGCACGCCCTCTTGGACGTGGTAAGATGGAAATCAAAGCACAGTGGGAACCACACAAGACTCTATGACGATCTCGGGTCAACAGACTACTCTGTACCAGTGTCACCAGAGAACTGCCATCTGACGTGAGGTATAATACCATCTGGGAGTTCTCGGCGAGTCCGTCCAGTGTACCCAGTCTCTACTGAGCACCCGTATATCTCCTCTGATGTCAAACACCGATGGATATGGGATCATCCATCGCCCATCTGTATGGGTCGAGAAGGTACATGCTAGTCTACTCTGGTATATCGATGCCCTATCTCGATACACCCACGACTAGGGACTTTGAAGGATGTACTTATGGACTACCCTGTCCCCACTAGTATGATCCGCATCATAGTCCAGGTAGTCAAGCACACATCCTAAGGGCTTTACCAACATGTAACAGAGAGACAATCAGCATACACGTTAAGGTAAAGGGTAACCAGATAGCATACTATCATGTCGAGCAAGAAAGTCCTCCCTATATACGTCCTAGCATCCACTACAATATACATCCTATGTATAGTAATGGCCTCTAGGGCATACATATAACTAACAGCAAGTGCCGAGATCCCCTCATCGGGAGTGACCCCTTGGACAAAAGTTTGCGTCAGGGTAATAACTTCATTATAGTCGATTAATTCATGCTTTGCATCGAGGTATTCAGTTTGGAATATCCTGCACCTCATTCGACGAGGAAAGAGCCGAGATCCCTTCACAGGGAGTGACCTCTTTAGCAAAAGTTTTTCGCCACTATATTTTCAAAAAGTGTATCACGTTCCTTCAACGATATCAAGTTCATTACGTTAACGGGTTTTCGCCAAAACCCAGCCGTAGCCCTCCGTCATTTCTTATAAGTTATACTTAGTATTCGTGCTGCGTTTGTTGACTGTGTCAAGGCGCAGTGAACGGTAGCTGAGTATTGCTTATCTGCTGGATACAATGTGATTAGTTAGGACAGTCGTGTAACCTTGTTGACTGTGTCAAGGGTTATGCGGGTGGTTTTAATGCAATCAAGATAATGACGGGTTGAACTTGAGTAGGACCCTTTGATTTGTTGACTGTGTCAAGGTCACTTGGGTCCTAGGGGCAAAAACCACATCGGGAGTTTCAAAAGTACTGAAACTTGCTAGTGTTGCATACTATTTGAAGTGTGATGATTCTGGTAGGATTCCTTCAGTTTTGTCACGCGATGATATTTGGATCCCGATCCTACTGTGAGTATATGCTACTCCTCGGGAACTTTCTCGCTTAACGATCAATGCTATAAACCAAGTAGGTGTCTAGAAAGGTGTTAGCGGGGCTACGCCCATAGGGAAAAGAGGTTACTTAATTAAGGAACTTCACGAAAGCGTTGGAAAACCTCCCTCGATGTACCGACACTGGCCTGACTGAACGGTTAAGCAAGTATTGTACGGTGAGATTGATCCCGACTAATTCTTCCTTTATGGTTTGAGGAGGGATTCGAGTGACAGTGGGAGTCATCCTGTTTAGATAAATTAAAAACCAATCTAAACTTGCAAGAGCGCACGCTAAGTGTTTCTTTTCACTCTCTCCAGGTAGCAACCTTTTCACGCCCTAATCAAGATAATAAAATATATCGCTTGACCGATCCGAATTCTTATTCGGGGCTGGGGAACATTGGTTCAGCTCTAACTTGTGACAACAGTCATGAGTATGAGCAAGGGAAAGGGGATTGTATGGATTTCCAGGATACCCAGTTGAAGAAGAAGCATGGTTTTGCATCTACTTCAGGTGTTCTTGTAATTGAGAACTGTTTTACGGTCAGCCCTACCTCCTGGGTACTTGATACCGGATCAGGATCTCATATCTGTAATTTATTACAGGGACTGAGAAAAAGTAGGAAAGTTGCACCGGGTGATATGTCGCTCAGAGTAGCGAACGGAGCACAAGTTACTGCGGCAGCCGTCGGTGAATATCACCTAGTATTGCCAAATGGCAAGACTATGATTTTGAACGATTGCCACTATGTACCCTCCATGGTTTGCAACATCATATCAGTTTCTTTACTCGATGAAGATGGATATAACTTTGTTCTTGATAGAAATATCATGAACATTTACCTTCATAAGGTACTGGTTGCAGAGGGTACACTGTGTAATGGTATCTACGTTCTAAATCAGAATACGGTTCTCAATATACAAAACACACGCAAGAGGAAGAATTCAGATACGAATGAATCCTACTTGTGGCATTGTAGACTTGGTCATATCGGAGAGAAAAGACTGAGTAAGTTGCATAAAGATGGACTCTTGAATACGTTCGAGTTTTCATCCTATGAAACTTGTCAGTCTTGTCTCAAAGGGAAGATGACCAAATCTCCGTTCACCGGACATGGAGAAAGGGCAGCAGAGCTCTTGGGACTCATACACAGTGATGTATGTGGTCCGATGTCTATACATGCAAGGGGTGGGTTCTCGTACTTCATCACATTCACTGACGATCTCTCTAGGTTCGGATATGTGTATCTTATGAAACACAAATCTGAAGCTTTTGAGAAATTCAAGGAATTTAGAAACGAAGTAGGGAACCTGACTGGCAAAAGTATCAAGATCCTCCGGTCTGACAGGGGAGGGGAGTACTTAAGCACGGAATTCCTAGATTACTTAAAAGAGAATGGCATTCTCTCTCACCTTACTCCTCCTTATACACCACAGCACAACGGTGTTTCGGAGCGGAGGAATCATACCCTATTGGATATGGTTCGCTCCATGATGAGTAGTGCTGAGTTGCCTCTTTCATTCTGGGGATATGCACTTCAAACTGCAGCACATCTATTGAATCAAGTTCCATCCAAATCCGTGCCTAAGACTCCGTATGAAATATGGAGTGGTAAGAGTTTGTATCTTAAACGTATTAAGATTTGGGGTTGCCCAGCTTATGTCAAAAAGCAGAACCCAGACAAACTTGAGGCACGGGCAGTTTTGTGTAAGTTTGTGGGATACCCAAAAGATTCAAGTGGGTATCTATTCTACCATGCAGAGGAACAGAAGATAATTGTTTCAAGAAATGCCACATTTTTAGAAAAAGAATTTCTTGTTAAAAATATTAGTGGCAGCACGGTAGAACTGGATGAAATTCCAGAAACACAAGCTTTAACAAAAGATTTGGTGGAACCGCTAGATTCAGTTACAACCAACGAACCTCAGCCACTCCGCAGATCTGGTAGGATTTCTTGTCCTCCCGAGAGATACTACGGTTTTCTCATAGATAGGGATCGAGAGGATTTCATCTTGGAAGAAGATGACCCTACCAGTTTCAGGCAGGCCATTATCAGTAGGGACTCTGATAAGTGGCAGGAAGCAATGCAATCCGAAATGGAGTCCATGTACGCCAATAAAGTGTGGACCTGGGATATTGCTCCACCTGGGGTAAAACCCGTTGGATGCAAATGGATCTACAAAAGGAAACTTGGTGTAGATGGGCAGGTGGAAACCTATAAGGCTAGACTCGTTGCAAAAGGTTTTCGTCAAAGACTTGGTTTGGACTATGACGAAACTTTTTCTCCGGTGGCTATGCTCAAATCCATTCGGATCCTACTTGCCATTGCTGCCTTCCATGACTATGAAATCTGGCAGATGGATGTTAAAACGGCTTTCCTAAACGGTTGTTTGGAAGAGTGCGTTTACATGGATCAACCAGAAGGTTTCATAGACAGTGGGAGCAGCGGGAAGGTGTGCAAGTTGCTTAAATCCATTATGGATTAAAGCAGGCATCGCGGAGCTGGAACATCTGTTTTGATGAGGCAATCAAGGAATTTGATTTCATCAAGAACGAAGATGAACCCTGTGTCTATAAGAAGATTGTAGGACGAACTGTCGTATTCCTAGTCTTGTACGTGGACGACATTCTTTTGATAGGAAATGACATTCCTATGCTACAATCGGTCAAGCTATTTTTGTCACAACGGTTCTCCATGAAGGACCTGGGTGATGCCTCGTACATTCTGGGGATCAAGATCTATAGAGATAGATCCAAGAGACTACTGGGACTTTCGCAGTCCAGGTACGTAGAGACCGTACTAAAGAGATTTAGTATGGAGGATTCCAAGCGCGGTAGTATACCCGCCTTGCACGGAACTACCCTCTCCAAGAAGATGTCTCCTAAGACTGACGAGGAGAGGGTTCGCATGAGCACTATACCCTACGCTTCGGCGGTAGGTTCTATAATGTATGCGATGCTATGTACAAGACCAGATGTAGCTTACGCGCTGAGCGCGGTAAGCCGGTATCAGTCAGACCCAGGTGAGGACCACTGGACAGCAGTGAGGAACATTCTCAAGTACCTGAGAAGGACTAAGGAGATGTTCCTGGTTTACGGTAATGGAGACCTCAGGGTTGAGTCCTTTACCGATTCAAGCTTCCAGAGTGACAAAGATGACAGCAAGTCTGTCTCGGGTTTTGTGTTTACCCTCAACGGAGGGGCGGTATGTTGGAGGAGTTCCAAACAGGATACCATCGCAGACTCGACGATGGAGGCTGAATACATTGCTGCAAGCGATGCCGCAAAAGAGGCGATCTGGATGAAGAAGTTCATTAGTGAACTTCAGGTGGTTCCGTCCATTGTTGACCCAATACCTTTGTATTGCGATAACAATGGAGCTATAGCTTTAGCGAAGGAACTAAGGTCCCATCAGAAATCCAGGCACATCTTAAGGCGGTATCACCTGATCAGGGAGATCATTGATCGCCATTAGATCGAGGTGCGGAGAGTGGACACAAAAGACAACACGGCGGATCCATTCACGAAGTCCTTACCACAGACTCAGTTCGAGCGGCTGATCGAGATGATAGGTCTTCGATACGCCAGTACATGGCCTTAGTGCAAGTGGGAGATTGTTAGTGCATATGCCCTAGAGGCCATTACTGTTTCATACTAGTATGTATATTACTTGATGGAAGCTTGGGATATTCACAGTTGTATAGACAATCTTGCTCAATATAGTAGTATGCTACTTGGTTTGTCTCTGCTTTAATGTGTACATGTGTGCTTCTTTATTATATCACCTATACGCATTAGTAGAGCCCTTAGGATCTTTGCTTGATTACCGGCGTTGTGATGGCGATCACACTCGTGGGGGCTGGGTAATCCACAAGCACATCCTTATACACGTCCCTAGTCGTGGGATTATCGAGACAGGGCATCGATACTCCGGAGTAGACTAGCGTATGCGCTTCTCATCCCAGTATGGGAGACGGTCTGTCCCACAGCCGTCAGTACGTCGTACTTGAGATAGTATGCGGGTGCTCGTTAGGTTACGAGTACACTGGACAGGACTCGTCGGGAACCGATGGTTGGTATTATACCTATCGTCAGTTATCAGTTCCCAGGTGACATGAGTACAGCTTAGTCCGCTGACTTGACACTGTCACTTCGCCTCGAGTGTGTTCCCACTGTTCTTTGATTACTACCCTACCACGGCTCTACTGAGTCGTGCAAACAGGTAGTAGTTGGGTGCAGTCCCGAAGCACTTGGAGGCAGTGACGGTTAGACAGGATTCGTCTCTCCCTGTATTGGGGGTTGACATCGCGCTGTGTCTAGAAGAGCCATTACACAAGTAGTCCCTGGCCAGGGCAAGCGAGACATACTGATAGGTTTCCAGTGATGTCTCAGGGTGTTCTGGGCTACACTCCGACACGACTTGTACCGCTATTAGGGGACTGACGTTCACCACCCCCCTAGGCCCGCCATGCGATGTATCAGACGAACAGACCGAACTGTACGGAGATTATCATATACAGGCTCAGTAGGAGTTCGGATGGGTTTACCTCATCGGCCTTCTTATCGACATCTACCTGGGGACCGTTACGTACAGCTAGTGCCGCTTGCGGTCTGTGGTTAAACCCACTGCCAGCATAGTGTCGAGTCTTTAGAGATCCACACAGAGAGTTTCCCTGCATTGAGCGAAACGTGTAGAGGCCGTATGGTTTTACGGCGGGGCTACGATCACTTACGTGCACTTGTGTGCGTATACTGTTCGAGCAGGCAATACTAGTGGGCTTTGGTTTAAGCCAGATCCTAGTATTGCACAGATGGATTTGATTTTTCTTCTGTGCATTCGCATTCTACGGAATGCGGATGCGGGTGTGTATGCACAGTTTTGAGGAGCGATGAAGGAGAAGGTGCCCCATTAGGGTTTTGGCAGTTGGTTCGGCCAAAACCGTAATGTGGCACACTCATTAGGGTTTTGACAGTTCGGTTGGTCAAAACCGTTATGAGCCGGAGACATTGTTTACTAATCCTTTTAGTGATAGATTTGTGATGGCCAATTGCATTGACCATTTGACCACTTGGATCTCTCTTGACTTTGTTGACCCGTTGACCGTGTTGACCATTGACCTTCAAGAGAGATCCACACTCTTCTTTCATTTTCTTTTTATTTCTTGTGTTATGATAATGGTCAATTCAATATGCCATCAACTTCTATCATGATAGGATTAGTAATGATGATTTTGTGTATTATTGGAACCATGGTTCATTTCTTTTGGCTTAATCTTTTCATTGTTCTCTTCTCATTTTCTCTCTTGAAGTGAGAAGAAAAAGAAAAGCTCCATGGTTGCTAAGTTTCTCCTTCTTCTTCCTCCTCTTGATCTCATCTTTTGATCTCATGTGTTGAGAGAAAAAGATCCCACAAAGACAAACACATCCATACATCTCCTCTACACATCCTAGGGCTTCTTGACTAGCAATCATTTTGCCCTAGTTGCCTCGGCTTGAGGTGGAGCTCGGTGTACATCTCTCGGGTGGATCGTCTTCGACTCAAGGAGGCCGCGGAGGTGACCAAAGTCCGGATCAACCCTCGGAGCAAGCAATGAGAAGAACAACAAGAAGAGAAGGAGTTCAAGTTGTGGTATAACCCCTAACCGAGTAGATAAATCTCTAGTTAGGATGCTAGTGTGTTGTTTAGCAAAGATCCGGCTTTTACGGTCCATGTTCCCAAGTCTAGAAAATTTTTTGTTTTACCGTTTCCGCAACCCCGAAAGTACCGGGAGAGGTAACGTGGACCTAACAGAAATAGCCTCAGTGAGTGGATCCGATCCAATATTTCTTTTTATGTCTCTCTTTATCTCAAGTTCGCGGAGAAAGCCATCTCCCGAAAAGAGCAATACCTTTCTTGGAATATGTCTGGATATCTGATGGGACACAGTTCACAAATGAACTCAAAATCCAGCAAACTTCTTAGACTGTATTGTCAACTGAATTTAATCAGTATCTTGCGCCATGTCTCCCTCAGTATCCGCTTGGACAACCTGTCAAAACTACTGCCCCTCGTCAAGAGGGAAAACTATAATTATGACAGTCACTCTGTCAACCAGGTCACCTTGGAAGCCTGGAATGATAACCGTCTCCCAAAGGAGGCTGCCGTTATCAAATCCCTAGAACATCCACTTATGTTCATAAACAGCTTCCGAACATTTCTCCAGGATTGGATTAATATATAAACTTATTGCATCTAGTGCAAAAACAACATCTGGTGTAGTACTTGACATCTCATAATTGATTCAATTGCCTAAGCAAGTGATATGCCAATCATGCACATCCCTCTCGCCTTTAGTCTGTAAGACACTTTTAGAGAGGGTGACTCCATCACCTGCAGTTACACCACCATGCCAGGAGTCGTCCATTCTAAAACACCTTTAAAATACTTTCTAAGTACCCAGATTGGGAAACTACCCAAATCTAGATCTAAAACCAAAGATCTAGTAATCAGAATGCCTGATATAATATCCATATCCTATGTGGAGAAACCACTGTGTGACAACCACATTATAACCGATCGTAGTATAGGAATTTCACTTCCAATAAGGTGCATGTCATCTAAACACCAGGACATACCACCCTACTACCTTCTTAATAGATCCATCTCCTATTCTGATGAAGTCGAAACCCATGACTGTCACATCAAAAATAGATGATCTATCTCCGCTATACTTGCTTTAGTCTATAAATAGACACATGCTACTTGTCCACTATGCTTCCGCTGCTCGCACTGACTACGACAACCCTCTGGTAGAGTCATATACACGTGCACTTCTAAAGCTAGTTTAGAACGATGCTATACTCATTCTCCTGCCGGGTCTCATAGTCTGGAACAACAGTAATGGCAAGTCTAGGTAAACAAGAACCTCCGTGTCACCGTCTTTGAGAATAGCGAAATACCTCTCGGACGCCTGAGGTTACCCACCATATCTGCGGAGTGGCTAATGGAATTTCAAACCAGATTAAATCTTTAGGTTCTATTAAATTTTTAGTAATTGTTTATGGTTCTGGAATCACTTCCAGTTCTACCATACCCCCACTACTGTTTTCTGAAAAAAGTCCATTTTACTAAAACTGTGGCGAGTCAAGAACAATATCACAATTGATCTCCCAGATGGTAGAAAGTTAACCCTCATCATAGCCCGGGATAACCCACAAACTGCCATTACAGAAACGTGCCTTGAGTTATCCAGAGTCTGGTTTTAAGCATAAGCCGGGCAACTCCATATACCTTAACATCGTTAAGATATGAACCATTCTATATACAATATAGAAATAGAGGCACTAATTTAATTGAAACCAGATTCAAATCATGCAACTGTCTCTAGTGCATGTCAACTAAATGGAGAGAGGACGATCAACATTACTCAAATAGGAGCACATCCATATACGAGTAACCTGAAAAAGAAGCAAGTTCTCAAAACCATTACTATCAACTGAATACCAAACACAAGTATCTACATCTTCGATCACCTTGAAGAATCCTGATAATTGCAACACATGGTTCTCTACTTTATTCTTGTACCTATAACTTCTCAAAACTTGGACCTTGTATTTCTACGAAATACTTGTTTAAAACTGGAGAAGTCACAAGTAAACAGAATATAGTACGAGGACCAACCCCTCTGTCCTAATGGACACTGGACAACATACAATACTTTGTATAAGTCCCATGAGTTGAATAACTCAAACCCTGTGTATCGTAGGTTGAAAACTGTACTATGGTTAAGAAGAATTACACCGCTGTTTAATGTTCCTTACCTGATCATCAACTGATATAGGTAAATGTTATGGAAATAATTTCACAAAGTTATATCTCACTTTATAAAATAAACGTTCAGATATATCAGTTTGAAATTGGTGCATAACAACGGATATTCAAATCCAAATATTTGCCGTCAGGCAAAACCCAAGGCGATTTCCTCAAATATCACCAATTACAACGAATTCCGATATAATGAGGATTTAATCACCTAATTCCCAATAACTTACTCCCACTCTTCATCTGTAAAACCATACATATGTGAGAATCAAATCTAGTGAATACATACCTTGGAGTAAGGATCTAATTGGGAAATCAGTTTTTAATTAACAACGCATAGTGAAACTGAAACAAGAAAATGTTTCGAAGGGGCAGCCGGGTATTCCTAGTAATGCCTCTTCCATTATCCAGATTCATGACTGTAACCGTATATTTCCTTGCCATCTCTCCAAATCCCTTTATTTGTCTTTACTCGTTATCTTCTGTACACTGCCCTTAGGCTAAATGGTTTTCTCTGTTCCCTACCGTTCGGCACCAGCTTATGGTTTGGAAGAAGACTATCCAATTAGAGAAATAGGTGTACTCTCCTAATCCTAGGAGCACTCGCAATCTGAGAGAAGGTAAAGATAAAAGACAACCGAATAATCCTTATTCTATTTCTCCTGAACCAGAATCCATTCTCGAACTGGAACAAGTTCCTTCGAGTTCGTATATAACTATACGATGGATAATCCAATAAATGTGGATCTTTGTAGTGATATGGGGTGTTCTGGAGAAATTCAAAGGTGAAGTAGGAGTGGCGATGATATACGTGGTTTGGTCGTGAATGATAGCAGTCGCAATTTACTTTGCCTTCTTTCTAATCCATTTATTTGTCTTTACTTATTACCTTCTGTATACCACACTTAGGCTAATTGGTTTTCTTCCCTCCCCACTATTCGGCACCTGCCTATGGTTTAGAAGAAGACTATCCAATAAGCGCAATATGTGTACCCTCTCCTAATCCTAGGAGCCCTCGCAACCTGAGTGATGGTAAAAGGAAAAGACAACTGAATAGTACTATTCATTTTCTCCAGAACCGGAAACCATTCTCGAATCTGAAACAAGTTTCTTCAAGTTCGTATGTAACTATACGATGGTCATATCCAATAAATGTGGATCTTCATAGTGATACGGAATGTTCTGGAGAAAAGCAAAGGGTAAAAGTAGGAGTGGTAATGAAGTATGCAACTCTGACAATCCAAAAGCCAGTGTGTTTTAAGAAGGTTCAGTTAACTTGGTTACTGAGTTATAGTGTAGGGTCGGGACATGGTGGCTGCCAAAGAGAGAGAGAAAAAATACACTCAACGTGCACTCTAACCTAGATCAGAATGGTTAATCACTTTATCTAATCAGGATGCCTCCCACAATATCCTCAAATTTTCCTCCAAACCCAAAAGGAGAATTAGTCGGGATTATCTAAAATCACCCGAGGAGTAAACCAACTCATCAGTGGGAATCGGGATCCAACTATCATCGAATGATAACCTGATGGAATCCACTCAAGTTATCACACATCAGAAGGTATGCATATGTCTGGCAAGTTTCCTGTATGTTTGAAACACCTGATGTGATTTTTACCCTATGCTCTTACGACCTTTACTAAGGCCAACAAATCATAAGTCATTGTCCAGGTTAATTTGAACTCACCCGTACTCGCCCTTGACTAAGGCCAACAAGGCTGTACGACTGTCCCAAACTAACTCATCTATCTATGCAACAGAAAGGTAACAAACAGCTACCATACATTATGCCTTGACGAAGGCCAACAAACATAGCATGAATACTAAGTGCTATCCATCTGAAATGACGGAGGGTTACGAATGGTTTTTGGTGGAAAAACTTTAACGTAATGAACTTGATATCGTTGAAGGAACCGGATAGCTTTTCAGAAATATATAGTGGCGAAAACTTTTGCTAAAGAGGTCACTCCCGGTGAAGGGATCTCGGCTCTTTCCTCGTAGAATGGGGTACAGGATATTCCCACTGAATACCGCGATGCAAAGCAAACGGTAATCGACTATAGTGAAGTTATTACCCTGACGCAAACTTCTGCCCAAGAGGTCACTCCCGGTGAGGGGATCTCAGCTCTTGCCTTGTCGAATGAGGTGCTGGATATTCTTAACCGAATATCTCTGTTCAAAACAAAAAAAAACGTCCTTCTATTAACAGCTTTTGAAAATTGTTCCAACAACATCGAATAGGTCTGTTTTCCTTGAATTGATATGAATCAACGCAGCCCCAACAATTAATCACACCAGAAAAGAACGAAAATATAATGTACGTATATGCCATCCGCATTCGCCATTGGGTCCCGTCATCACCCGTTAGGTTACTTAACTAACGACAAAGCGGGGGCAGGACTAGCGCGGGTGTAAAACATATACAACATCTACTAGTATATATATATATAACAATATTTAATAATCGCTTCAGGCATGATAAATGCAACATCACAGATAAGCGATAAGCATCACGGAACAATACAGATAATCTGGGAGCCTCGGGTTTCTATTGAGCCGCAACTAAAACCCGATGTTCCCTAGGTCATGTGAATAGCCTGTGCAATGAAAACCTAGACCCCTACGAGTGTGGAAAGTCACCCGCCAAAACCAGAAGTGAGGAAGCCCCCTTCATCAAAGTGAATGGGCCACCCGGCACTTCACGGAATCCGGTAACTTAAGCTCCCCTCCTTGGGTCAACCTATACCCCCTACGAGAGCAGCGAATAGCCCGCTATTTCTACAGTGAGGCCCCCTCCTTCTCAACGCCATGAGATACGGACCCGTTGCCCTCCAGAACCCGGCTATCCGTGCACTCCATCGTGGGGTAATCCTAGTACAGAAATGAAAATATGTACAATGGTGACATCGACCTCAACCCGGTCGTGCCCCAAACAAATAATATACAAGCAGACAGTGACGGCAGTCCACATGTCGGACGCTCGCCCCGCGATATCAAATGTACAAATAAAGCTAAATTGTACTAATATTTCATCCAAGATATCCACCACGACGATCCATCCAACAAATATAGCACAGCACAGAACATCAACGTGAATGTCACGTTCGCAAACCCGTCTAAAAGAACTATAGAAATTAGACAAGTTGTACCGCTCTAATGATATTCACGGTCGCAGATAGTAATGCATGTACTGTAAAACTTTAAACAGTGTTAGAAATATCGACTTCGAAGCACCCCGAATAGCCCTAAACTAATAGATAAAACCATATCCAAACTGGGCTAAACAAGCAATACCACTAAACCAATATTCCAGAGACTAAACCACACCCAAAATCTCAAGTCCAAACACCTTCCTAAAACCGGCCACATCGGATTTTTTGGTGATCTGGCTGGTCCTATAATGCTGGATTGTGCTCGTATTTAGGGAGTGTTCTAGTGGTCACCTATGTAGTCTTCTGTAGTTTCTTAAATATTTTTAGAAAACTCGGAAAAATTTGACAGAGAATGGAATACAACGGGTATTGTTTCGGAGTTGTTTCGGTTTCGATACTTTAATATCGTCTAAATCAACTAGTAAGTGGTTAATGGGTTGGCTCTGATACCATGTTCGGTTACGGTAGCGCCCCGGTCATGAAACCATGACCAAATGCGAAACAAAAACTCTTAAAACTCGGCGCTAACGGAACCCTAATTTACGGATCGTACCATTAACCCTATACTAGTTCTATAAAAGGAGGTTAGAGAGGTTATAGAGATCGATCTGTGTCCTTCGGTCTTCAACCTCTGTCCCAAGCTCCTCGCGGCTTCCTCGATCAAGTTTGATCTCCGGTCTCCCCACATCGAAGAAGATGCACGTCGAGGGTTAGTAATACGGGCTCCCGCCTCAAAACCGATGCAACTCGGGTATCTAGTTTGCTAACCTAGAAAGCCAAGATGAAGTAGAGTGTGTGTGTGTGTTAATACTTTGTCTCAATACACCCAAGGATTCTCAACTCATGAGAGGGTTTGGGTGGAGGTTGAAGAAGAAGCCATGAGGTGAAGAAAGTGTGAGCAAAGCTTTGCAAGCGAAGAAAGAAAAGTCTCTGCTCTTTTTCTTGTGCTGTGTTATGAGGTATTTTTGTGTGTGAGCTAAAGAAAAAAAACCAAGGAAAATATCTGACACTTTCTCCACAAAATATCTCACAAGACACCAAGAATTCATCATGCCTCCATGAGTCATCTCTATGAGTCACAAGAGCACATGCATGAATCAAGAAACAATGCCAAAACTTACACTCACACTTTCCACAACAATTAAACATTTAACTAAATGTTTAAAGCAAAAAGAAATGGCAACTGTAAAGTGATCTCGTAACGAATTACAAGAATACCCCTCATCCGTATATACATATACGCATCCGTATTACAACTGAATACGAATACAACGAGACGAAAATAATCCTACAATATAATACTAGGATCCGGCTTAAACCAAAGCCCCCTAGTATTATCTGTCCGATCATGATCCGTGCACAAGTGCACGTATATGATCGAACCCTGTCATAAAACCGTACGGCCTCAACAACGTTTCGCCCGAATCAGGGAAACCTTCTGCGTGGGACTCTAAAGACTCGTCAATACGCTGGCAGTGGGTTTAACCAAAAGGATGTCAGTGGCACTAGCTGTACGTAACGGCTACCCAGGTATTGAGCAAAAGGGAGGCCGACGAGCAAACTCATCCTAAAACCCCTACTAAGCCTGACAGTGACAATATCTGTACAGTCCGGACCGTTCGTCTATGAGCATCGCATATCGAGTCTAGGGGGGTGGATAAATTCAGACCCTTAATAACTTGACATTTAGTGTCGGCATGAAACCTATCACCACCTGAGAAACTACTGATCCTAGATTAGTAATTCTCGACTACCTTGGCCAAGGATTTCTGGTGATGACCACCCGTGCACACCGCAACATCAACCCCCAATACCGGGAGAGACGAATCCCCTAACGATCCGCTCACTGTCTCCATGTGGCATAGGACTGTACCCAATTAAACCTGTTTGCACAACTCCTTTGAGCCGTGGTAGGGTAGTAATCAAAGCACAGTAGGAACTCACATGAGATAAATGACGATCTCAAGTCGATAGACTAACCTGTACAATGTCACCAGGGAACTGCTATCTGACAATAGCTATAATACCAACTAGCATGTTCCCGGCTAGTCCTTCCGGTATACTCATAACCCAATGAGCACCTGTATACATCTTAGGTGAACCAACTAACACCAATGGCTTATGAGACCGGCCACTGCCCCTCGTCGGGGTCTCGATCAGTATACACTAGTCTACTCTTGGAATATCAATGCCCAATCTCGAAACTAGGGACACTTTAAGGATGTGCTTATAGACCACCAAACTCTTACGTATATGATCGCTATCATACTGCTGGTAGTCAAAAAGGAATCCTATGGGCTCTATCAACATGTAATAGTGATCTGCAATGTCACCAGAAGCATGTACACGATGATAAAGACAAACTAGATAGCATACTGACATCTCGAGTAAGACTGTTCTACCGGTATAGGTCCTCCTCAATCATTGCAATCACGTGCCTGCGATCCAATAATTGACATGAGGGCACTATAGCCAACAGAAATAACGTGGACGACAGCTGGTACGGAGCCCAGAAGATGATGTCTGATTTGGGTCTGATGTGTGATAAGATTCAAGCATGTTCCAAAAATTGCGTGTTGTACCGGAAAGAGAATTAATATTTGAAAGAGTGTCCAATATGCGGAGAGGCCAGGTATAAGCCGAAAGATTCTGATAAGAAGCACGATATACCTATCAAAATAGCACGATACTTTCCCATAATACAGAAGCTGCAGAGGCTATTCAGGTGCAAGAAAACAGCCGAGTCAATGATTTGGTATCACTGTGCTCCTCCAAGTGAAGATAAAAAAATGAGTCGTCCAAGAGATTCACCGGCATGGAAGGATTTCGATAGGAGGCAAAAAATATTTAGTAGTGATCCTCGCAATGTCAGGCTCGGACTCGCTAGTGATGGCTTCTGCCCATTCGACTATATGGCTGGAAGTCACATCACATGGCCCGTTGTAATGATAGTTTATATTCTGTCGTCTTGGTTGGCTATGGATCAATCCTACTTTATGATGGCTCTTCTTATCGACGGACCAAACTCACCGGGAAACAATATCGTTGTCTATCTTCGACCTCTGATTGATTAGTTAAAATCTTTATTCATTGATGGTGTAAAGACTTACGATGCAAACACAGATACAACCTTCATACTGCGTGCGGCATTAATGCAGACAATTAATGACTTTCCTGCGTATGGAATGCTATCAGGTTGGTCCATACATGGTCACAAAGCATGCCCTTATTGCCATCAATATACAACATCGAAATGGTTGAATTTTAGCAGGAAGGTTTTTTATTACGGTCATCGTTGTTTCCTTCCACTAGACCATCCCCAAAGGTTAGACGCTACTCACTTTGATGGTCTTCAGGAGCTTCTTGGGCCTCCAGCCTCATTGTCTGGAGAGGACGTGACTGCTCAGTGGGATGGTTACAATAATGTGACCTTCAAGATAGATCCGGAAAAACAGGTGAAACCATCCTACTGGAACAAGTTAAGCATTTTCATCGAGCTTTCGTAATGGTCAAAAAATTTAGTGCGTCATTATCTGGAGGTAATGCATATAAAGAAGAGAATATCCGAGTACGTACTCAACTTGCTTCTTTGTAAAGACGGAAAATCGAAAGACAACCTCCGTGCTCATATGGATCTTCAGGACTGGGAAATTAGAAGTGAATTGCATCCTAAACCGATCGCGGGTAAACCAGGAAAGTTTGTACTTCCCAATGCCGTGTATCATATGTCACAACCGGAGAAGAAAAGATTCCTGCAGGTGTTGCATGATTTGAAAGTTCCTCCCGGCTTCTCAGGATCATTTAGCAAGAAGATAAAAATTATGAAAGGTAAGATCGATGGGCTGAAAAGTCATGATCACCATGTTATTATAGAGCACTTTCTTCCATTAGCCCTTAGGACTTCCCTTCCCGAATCGGTTGGTCTAGTAATCAATGACCTTTGTTACTTTTTTAGAGAATTGTGTGCTAAAACCCTTGATGTTGTGACGCTGGAGAATCTAGAAAATTCTATTTCATTGATACTTTACAAGCTTGAGCGTATTTTTCCACCGTCATTCTTCGATATCATAATACACCTGACGGTTCATCTTGAAACTGAGGCTAAGTTAGCCGGACTGATACAATATCGATGGATGTATCCCGTCGAAAGGTACGTGGAATTTTTTGTTTCACACAATTTGTAAAATTATTGTTGTCCTACATGTCCGTATTTATTTATTTAATATATTTTTCTTTAGGTGTCTCTACACTCTAAAAAAGTATATACGCAATAGAAATCGACCAGAGAGTTCTATCATGCAAGGTTATCTTCTAGATGAAGAAACCACATTTTGTTCCCGCTATCTGGATGAGAACATTAAGAAGAAACTTAACCGGCCTCGGAGAATTCAGGACGGGCCATATGGTAAAGCTGATTATAAGAGAGTAGACGCTATGTTTATTAACAAGATATATCGGTTTATCCTTCTCAATAGCGGATGTCTTGAAAAAATTAGAGAGTAAGTTTTTTGGATTAATTGTTATATTTGTGTTTGTGTGTGTATGAAACGATATAATAATAATGTCATAATTTATTGATGAGCACAGAAATCATTTTAACGAGGTATGTGAACGGCATCCTGATTGGAATGATGAACGATTGGAAAAATATCATCAGGATAATTTTTGTGATTGGGTTGCAGATCATGTAAGTTCGAATAATATGTTATTGCTACCATTCTTAATCTAAACATATATCCTTAGGTATTTGTCGTAAAAAAAATTGTCAGATCCACGATCCGAACTTGTCTGCATCATTAGAGAGTGATTCAAGATGTTTAGCTCAGTTTCCTAGTATGGAGGTTGCATATTATAAAGGATTCGGTGTCCTTGGATACAAATTTGAAGTTAAGGACATAGAAACATCTCGAACCACTCAGAATAGTAGGATTGCGACGGTGGGATCAGATGGTGTGATTTATTATGGATTCTTAAATTGCATACTTGGCATCCAATATCCCGGACGATCAGAACCGTTTGATATATTTCAATATACTTGGTACGATACACGAACCGATACGGATAAGTGGAGAAACAATCTCAGGACATAGAAAGATGAATATGGATTGACTAGTGTGAACACATTTTGATTTTACGGTCAGGACGATCCATTTATCTATCCGGACAAAGCGTTCCAAGTATACTACTCACAGTGCTTTAAGCATCCGGGATGGAGTGTCGTATGCCGTTGGAAACCTAGGGATGTTTACGATGTCCTAGAATTCGAGGATCGTATGGAGGACAGCGATGAGGACGAAGAAAAGAGAAGACTTAGAGTGCTTGTTCAGACCATAATATTGCATTTTTCATTCCCCTATTCTTATCCGTTTTATAAATAAACAGGTACTCTTGACGCACGTTTGTTGCATGTTACAGGATACAGGCTCTTGGAGAAAATACAGTGAAAAAGACGAAAGTTGATACAGAAAAGAGACTTTTGACCAACAAGTAGACGGATCTTACTCAAGCTGAGACGAAGAACAGTGCAAGGTCCAAAAAGACGAAAGTGAAACTGTCAAAAGATCCTTACAAGTTTTCACTGAAGATCTGTAGAAGACCCAGAAGTCAAACAGAGAAAAGTGGTGAAGAAACAAGAAGCCCAAATGCCAATAATACAGCTCAAGAATTTTGGTGAGCTGAGCTCACCAAAGGGCCGCGGAACCGCGGCCCAAGCGCCCTATTGCCGCGGTTCCGCGGCCGTCTATTGCCCGTGTCGGCGCAAACTTTCTGAGTTGGTGCGTCGGTGCAGGTGTTGGGATTTTCCGTGGGCAAATCTGTAATTTCACATGTGCGAGAGTCTGTAACCCTAGTTTCCTTGTTTGCTTATAAATTGTAATCAAAAATTGTAAAACTGTTCATATCAGATTTTTGCATTTTTATACCGCCCAATTTTTATCATATTGCTTATCGGTAGGTACTTTTGAGCCGTGTTTGCTAGTCAATTGCAGGATACAGGTTTTCGGCTCTTAACGGTGAAATTCATGGAAAAACACGATAAAATCCGGGTTCTGCTAACCACAGATGAAACACGGGTCTCCGCTCTTTATCCGTCTGTTGCCACACACCAGTTTAAGAGACAAAATGGCAAATCAATGTCATTTTCATACACAAGGCTCAATGGCAAGATCCAAGAAATCTACGCGGAGCTCGAGTAAATCATGACAAAAAGATCCACATCAAATCACCTTTTGCTCAACAGAAATTCTGGAAAAATCGTGAAGAAAATCTGAGAAAAAATATGTACCAGAATAAAGGACATAGAAGACCAGGGAAGTACAAAAAATTGGAGGGCCTAACTCATCAATACGGCCGTGGAACCGCGGCCAATAAGGGGGTCTAGGCCGCGGTTCCGCGGCTGTTTAGGCTTGTCGGCTGAAGATTTTTTAGGGGTATTTTGGTCTTTTCAATGTGGTTCAGTATGTTGCCCTAATTTTCCAGTTCCCTGCCTATAAAAAGTCCAGAACTTGCCAAATCCAAGGGTGCTTAATCTTGTATTTTTTAGGGTTTAGAATACTTGTTCTTCTTCCTCTTCTCATCTCTTCTCCATTGAAAAACTTGTAGTGAGCTTTTGTGAGTGAAGAATAATGAATAAAGAAGTTCATTTTATTATTATACTTGTCTTGCTCTTTTTATGTTAATCGCTTGTAATCGTTAATTGATAAGTAGTTGTTGTTATTTATTGTTGTTTCTTTCTTTCTCTTTTTCTTTATTCTTAAAACAACCATGATGCTTACGCTTGATCCTTGCCAAGGTGAGGTCGCAAATAGCCAGTTGTTATCTTCTAATCTCTTTCTTTCTATCTTCCGCTTTGTTTTGTTTTCTTTTCATTATGATGTGTGAGTAGTTTCCATACTTGTTAGGGTAGGATAAGGTAAGTTTGAGAGAAGGAAATCTCTCTCACTCTTTCCTTGCCCAACATCTTAAATCGACTGCCGTTAATTGAACCACAATCCGCTCCCTACGGCACCCTATCCTACATGATAGCGGTGATTCCGTAGTGAGGCCGGTTGTGGTTGAATTAACCGGAGGTTATGGCTAAGAGCCAAAAACGGACGGACAAGCACCAAAAGGAAGAACTTAAGCGTTGGAAAGCTTAGCTTATACTCGCAAGTTCCTTCCTAGTCGTGCTAATCCCCGTTGTTGCCGATTACCGTAACACCGATATTAAGAGTGGCAACGAAAGAAGTGAGCGACTCCTAACTCAAACTAACCTAATCATAACCCTAACAAGCTCTCTCTTTACATATCATTTTAACACTTAGATAATCACAAACAAATCTGGACTTTCAGACTTAACTCGTTAAAGCACATAGAAAAAGATTCACATCTTCCTGTGGACGACCCGTACTCAACCGGCTAGCTACAAGCGAAACCATTTTGATTGCGGTAATTAACTAAACTTGAACACGCAGAAAATCTAACAATCAAAAACCCTATGCCTCTTTTCAATCAATAAAATTCAGAATTGTTGGGAGTTAATTCAGATCTGTTCTGTATTCTCGCTTGGAGGGAGCCATCAAACTAGTAAGTAATTTTATTTCTTTGCTTTTTATTCTTTTTTAATTAGTATGTCTGTTCATCCCCTAATGAGCGAGTAATCTCCTCGCTTGTTAGGGTTAGCCTTAGGGAAAGGTTTGAGAGATGAGATCTCTCACCCCTTTCATGCCCCTTCACAAGAATTAGAACTCCATGCATACACGCACAACCGCTCCCTACGGCACCCTACCCCTCGAGGTAACGGTGACACCGTAGTATAAAGGCCCGGTTGCGCGTGTTTTCCATGGGGGTTAGGATAATTATCGATAAAGGAAGGAGAAGAATCTAGAGGAAGAAACATCTTCCCAAAAGATTCTAATTCACTTTATTGATAATTACCACAACATCTAATAGATCGAAAATAGGCAATGAAAGCGGTGAGGAAACCTTTAATCTCCAAACTTCCCCTAAACCTAACCCTAGCAAGACTTTAATTTAGATTAATTTAGTTTAGTGATAGATCTAGTTTTTAGATTTAATCAATCCAATACAACATTTGGAATCAACTCGTAAAGACGCATTAAGATAATTACCCATCTCTGTGGATCGACCCGTACTCACCGGCAAGCTGGAAAGCGACGCCGTTTCTGATTGCGGTTAACTTAATATTTTCATACTAATCAAATGGCGCCGTTGCCGGGGATGGCGTAAAATTTCTTTCTGTGTAATTTCGGGTTGATATAAATTTTAAAAATTATAAAATTCTGAAAATAATAAAAATAAAAAAAATTATCAATTTTTATCTGTTTGAAGGGTGTATCTTTTGAATTTTGCAGGAACAGCGAAGTGTCTCGGATCTGGAATTTTACAGAGGGCAAACAAGAAAAAATCATATCAGAACAGAGAGCAAATAGAACAACAGAGAGGTAGAAATTTTTTGGAGCTCTGATCGCTCCATTCCACCGCGGAACCACGGCTTAGGAGTGCCCCAGACCGCGGAACCGCGGCCTTCTGTACTCTTCTCTGCGTGAAAAAAATTCCAGTTTGTTTCTCCTTCTCCCCTCTGCAACCTCCATATTTCTCTCTATAAAAATTTTCTGCAGGAATTCTTTGCGCTAAAAATTCTTTCTCCCCCTTCTAAATAACAGATTTTCTGCAGGTTTCTTTGCGCCGCGCTAAAAATTGATTGCAAGTGAATTTTATTGTTTTGCATAATTTAATCGGACTTTAAGGGGCTAATTGACCAAACTAAGATTGAGTGGGGATTTCATCACCCTTCCCAGGACCCCAGAAAACACCTAAAGCATGTGCATTGACCACAATTAATTAAAAAATACTAGACTCAGACCTAAGGACATCGAGCTCAATAGGAAAAGGACTAGTATAGGCATCGACCGTTTATCCTAACTGACTTTGCGGTGTCTAGGCTAGTGGTTTTTAATTAGGCACACTGCTGTGGTTCCTTCCCACTTACCTGGCCGTACTTGTCGGTGAAGAGGCGGTTTGAGGTCCTATTTCTAGCCCTAGTTAGGAGCTGTCTAGCAGACCTAGGCGACCCTAGATCTAGGCCTGATTGTGCATGTGTGGTTGATACATTTGTGTCACGAGTCTCTTTTCAAAACTTCTTTGCAAAACTCTCACATAAAAAAAAACTTTTCAAAACTTGCAACTTGTCGCTAAGAAAACTTGCACCTCACTTCCACCATTTCTCCTCCATTGACGTTATCTTACCTCCACATTTTTTTTTTTTCCTATTTTTCTGACTACACTACTCCTTTAGTGTATGTCACTTTGGACTAGGGATACTAACGCCCGATTAGTCCGTGTTTCGTTGGTACCGACCGACGATCCTTTCGACACCGAAGTCGAAATTCCCTCCATTTCCTTACCTCCACCTTCAAATTCTTTCGAAGGTATGTCGGGACACGACCCCAACGATACCTTACCGACGGGAATGATTCCACCTCCGTTAGGTGCGAATAACCCGAATCTTCCGCCTGTTGTAGCGCCCGCACGAGTTGCGCTCCAGGATCTCTTTTACCACGTCCGCACTTCTTTACCTACATGTCTTTCACCCCCACAGGCAAATGGGGACAACTTTGAAATAAAACCACATTTCATCAATATGCTGCCAAAATTTCATGGTTTGGAATCCGAAGATGCATATATCTTTATCAATAAATTCCAAAACGTTTGCGCTATGATGAAAACGACCCAATTAAGTGATGACGCTATAAGGCTAAGGGTCATTCCTTTTACCTTATGTGACCTAGCCGAGAAGTGGCTATACAGCACCGCATCACATTCCATTAGAAATTGGGACGAGTTTGTGAGAGCTTTTCTGAAAAAGTTCTATCCTCATCACAAAACTGCTAGAATCCGTAACGAGATTATACAATTTTCACAGCTTCCTTCCGAACAATTTTGGAAGTGCTTCGAGATATTTAAAGACCTACTCGTTCAATGCCCTCATCATGGGATCGAAAGTTGGCAACTTTGCCGAACATTATACGAGGGATTGAACTCGGCAACGAAGCAGTTGCTAGAAACTATATGTCAAGGTCATTTTCTTTCCAAGTCTAGCGACGAAGCGTGGCAGTTTCTTGAGGATCTTAGTGAGCAAACAATTCAGTGGGAGAGTACCAAGACCACATCATCTTCTTCTGTTGGTCAATCTAGGACAGGCATACATCAAGTAGATATGTCGATTGCTATGAAGGCCGAGATGGCCGCACTTATGAAAAAGCTAGAAGCCATTGAGACCAAAATCTCATCGTCTTCTCCTGACCCTGCTTTACCTCCACGAACTGTTTGTGCTTGTTGTGCGAATCCATCGCATCTAACCGAAGAGTGTCCTTATAATGCATTTACTCAAGGACAGGATCAAGTCAATGCTGCATTTCAGCAACGATAAAGAAACGATCCGTACTCTTCGACATACAATCCGAGGTGGAGGAGTCACCCAAATTTCGCTTGGAACCAAAATCAACAAGTCCAAGGAAATAACAATTTTCAAAGACCTTCTCCTCCACAACAACAACAAGAACCATCACAAACTCAAAACCAGCAACCTTTCCAACAACAACCTTATACAAATCAAACGAACAATTTGGTTCAACCAAATGATGATAAGGTTATCTCGCTCGAAAAAAGTCTAGATGCATTTCATAAGCAATCTACAGAATCCGCAGCAAGATTTGAAAATTATGTTCAGTCTTTGATGCATAACAATGCCTCACACGATCAAAGTATCAAATCTATTGAGGCACAAATTGCACAATTAACTGCTGTATTGAGCGAGAGAGAAAAGGGAAAGCTTCCATCTCAACCATTGCCAAATCCCGGTCACACACAAAACGCATATCACAATCACAATGTAAATGCGGTAACCACGTTGAGATCCGGAACAGTGTTGCAGAATAATGTGGAAATTACTGATGACATCCCCGTCGGCAGTTCTTCTTCTTCTTCTTTTTCTCCATTGTCATCTTCCCCTTCTTCATTTTCTTCACTTTATTCTTCACCTTTTTCTTTAGAGCCTATTCTCCACCCTTCACACGGCTCTACTTCTTCTAACTCGAACGGACCCATTTCTCACAACATGAACACATCTACACCGGGATCTGTTCCTACTCCACATTCTACTCCACAGACATTTGACTCAACGAATTTTCAAAATGCTCCATTCCCAAACAGGTTGAGTCCTAATAAACCAACTGCACAAGTGGAGAAGATTGTGGAGATATTTAAGCAGGTTAGCATAAATTTACCTCTCTTGGATGCAATCCAACAAGTCCCTTCATACGCGAAAATCTTAAAGGGCTTATGCACCTCGAAGAGAAAGGCATCTCAAGTACCCAAGAAAGTGCTAGTGGCTAGTGCAGTGAGCAATGCTATTAACCATCATCAAACCTTACCCCAAAAACGAAAGGACCCCGGCTGTCCTACGATTTCAATCACAATTGGGGATAAGAAAATTAATCGAGCACTTTTAGATCTTGGGTCTAGTGTTAACCTGATTCCCTACTCCGTGTACGAACAATTAGGGGTTGGAGAGTTGAAACCCACTCGTTGTACTCTCCAAATGGCTGATCGATCAATCACCCATCCAAAGGGTCAGCTAGAGGATGTGTTGATCAAAGTGGGGGAGTTCATATTCCCCGTTGATTTTATTGTTATGGATACACAACCTGTTGCTAACCCAAGAAACCAAATTCCGGTGATCCTAGGTCGACCATTTTTGGCCACTTCCAATGCTGTAATAAACTGTCGCAATGGCTCCATGACTCTATCCTTTGGGAAGATGTCTAGTGAGTTCAATATTTATAAGATGGGAAGTCTGCCCCCCCGTGCCTAAAATTAGTACACGAGATGTTTGCTCTATTCACGAAATCACGCAGGAGGACCGCGAGCTTGAAAGATTTCTATTTGATGAAAACAGTTTTGACGCCACTAGTGCGTCCTTCCTTGAGCCACCACAGTTGACACAACCGATATGGATTATGAATGTTTCACTTTTTCGGATGATGACGACTCACAGCCCGAATATGAGTCTTTTGAATTTGTGGATGAGTTAGTTGAACCATCCGAATCGGTTGTTTGCAGTGATTTGGAAACTGTGTTGGAGTCCTTTGAGTTCGAGGTAGATTCCGCAATGATTCTTTCGCCTCCGAAACTCGAACTCATGTCCTTACCGCCTCACCTTAAATATGCTTACATAGGTGAAAATGAGACCGTTCCCATTATAATATCAGCTTCTCTAGCCCTTGAGCAAGAGAACGCCCTTTTGATGGTCTTACAAGATAGGCGGCAAGTTTTCGGTTGGACTGTGGCGGACATCGAGGAGATCAGTTCCCTTATAATTGAATATCATATGAAATTGATGGATGATGCCAAGTCAATAGAGGACCCACAGGAACATTTTTGGGATATTGTGGTTAGTCAACCTCCTCTTTTAGAAGTTGAACCACCCCCATTTCTTTTAATAAGCTACGAGAATGCCAATATTCCACTGATTGCTGATCATTCGCATTCTCGTTTTGATTCATCACCACCTCCTGTCTATTCACCTCCATACTTTCCATACCACCACTTCTATCTTCCCCAATTCTTTTTGGACCGCCACAACTTATTCTTCCACCAACCAATACTCCTTACTGATAAATTTTTCAACTGGTTGGTGTTGACTTTTGGTCTATGCAAAGTTTGGCAGTAATATCTAACATAGTTTAAATGAAGTTTGGGGGAGGGCCTTTTTGTATATATTTTGTTTTTCTTAACAATAAAAAATTATAAATAAATAAGAAGGGAAGTGCCGGTATTTTAACCCTCTTGGTTTAGCATGACAGTGAGGACACTGTCAAGTTCAAGTTTGGGGGTATGCTCGGTACGTCTTCTTCCTTCGCATTCATTTGTACATATTTTTGCATTTGCATACTTATTTGAAAACCCATAAAAATTGAAAAAATTTGAAAAATTATAAAAATAATTGTATTCAATTTTGGCCTTATTTGACTAGAGTTTGACATATAGGTTAACTAGCTAGGAACAACTAGATCTTAGACTTAGTGAATTAAAAACCCTAAAAATAACATTCCTTAAAGTTTAACGGTAGAAAGTATATGCCTTGTAGTTTATTTAGAAATAGGCAAATTTTGGGTTCACTTCTTGGACTAAGTCGAAACAAGGGAAGAGTATTGATGTTCTTATTAGAGTATAAGTTTGAAAAATAGTTCCTAGCTTAAGTCTAGATTCTGAAAATGTATACCCTACAACTTGCACAATCACGCACCTTGAAACTTGGAATAGTAGAAGAGACCTTGAATTGCTCTTATCTAAAGTCCTTAGTACAATGAAAATAAAGAAAAAAAAGTGAATAAAAAAAAATGGACACTGGTTTTTGTGATTACTTAAGGCTGTAAAAATAGAAAAATCTTTAGCGAGGGTGCTTCATCACCTAGTACCTTAGACCAACTGGTTTGGGAGTCACTGCTAAAAGCCTTGGGTATTGCAAAAACTAGGAAATACGCTTTAAAGTGCTAACGCATCTTGTAATCGGTTGTTAGTACCTCAAGAAGTATTAACAGTCGCATGAAGGATGTGTAAGCGAAATTCAAAATTAACGAATTAATAAGTGCTTTGGGCAATGGACGAGAGTACGATTGCTTGATTTGAATTTCCAAGTGTAGGGGTGATATTTACACACACGTGAGGATATGTGATTAGAGTTTAGATGAGAGAAAGGAATGAAAGATAGAACTTGTATCTTTAGTACAGTTGATAGAAATTCCTAAGTAGAGATGAAACCCTAGAAGGAAGACTTAAGAGATGCCAAAAGCTAAGTAGGTCTACATAACATATATAATCTTAAGTTAGATGATTAGGAAGCGTGAAGAATGTGGGTGGATAATTTGGGAGTCAAAAGATAATAGAATTCCTTGTTAGAAGACCTAATTGGAAAACAAAAGTAAATGGGCTGAATTGATAGGATTTTGTTGGTAGTATCCGCTGAAAACCCTCAGGAGACAACACTCCTCCTACTAGGGACACCTAGAGTTTTAACGGCTTGTTGCACGTGCTCAGTGCAATCGCGTTTCCCTGCGAAAGTGCGGTTAGGATTTTTTTTAATAAAAATAATAATAAGTTTGCTCGAGGACGAGCAAAAGATAAGTTTGGGAGTATTTGTTCAGACCATAATATTGCATTTTTCATTCCCCTATTCTTATCCGTTTTATAAATAAACAGGTACTTTTGACGCACGTTTGTTGCATATTACGGGATACAGGCTCTTGGAGCAAATACAGTGAAAAAGACGAAAGTTGATACAGAAAAGGGACTTTTGACCAACAAGTAGACGGATCTTACTCAAGCTGAGACGAAGAACAGTGCAAGGTCCAAAAAGACGAAAGTGAAACGGTCAAAAGATCCTTACAAGTTTTCACTGAAGATCTGTAGAAGACCCAGAAGTCAAACAGAGAAAAGTGGTGAAGAAACAAGAAGCCCAAATGCCCATAATACAGCTCAAGAATTTTGGTGAGCTGAGCTCACCAAAGGGCCGCGGAACCGCGGCCCAAGCGCCCTATTGCTGCGGTTCCGCGGCCGTCTAATGCCCGATTCGGCGCAAACTTTCTGAGTTGGTGCGTCGGTGCAGGTGTTGGGATTTTCCGTGGGCAAATCTGTAATTTCTCATGTGCGAGAGTCTGTAACCCTAGTTTCCTTGTTTGCTTATAAATTGTAATAAAAAATTCTAAAACCCTATGCCTCTTTTCAATCAATAAAATTTAGAATTGTTGGGAGTTAATTCAGATCTGTTCTGTATTCTCGCTTGGAGGGAGCCATCAAACTAGTAAGTAATTTTATTTCTTTGCTTTTTATTCTCTTTTAATTAGTATGTTTGTTCATCCCCTAATGAGCGAGTAATCTCCTCGCTTGTTAGGGTTAGCCTTAGGGAAAGGTTTGAGAGATGAGATCTCTCACCCCTTTCATGCCCCTTCACAAGAATTAGAACTCCATGCATACACGCACAACCGCTTCCTACGGCACCCTACCCCTCGAGGTAACGGTGACACCGTAGTATAAAGGCCCGGTTGCGCGTGTTTTCCATGGGGGTTAGGGTAATTATCGATAAAGGAAGGAGAAGAATCTAGAGGAAGAAACATCTTCCCGAAAGATTCTAATTCACTTTATTGATAATTACCATAATATCTAATAGATCAAAAATAGGGAATGAAAGCGGTGAGGAAACCTTTAATCTCCAAACTTCCCCTAAAGCTAACCCTAGCAAGACTTTAATTTAGATCAATTTAGTTTAGTGATAGATCTAGTTTTTAGATTTAATCAATCCAATACAACTTTTGGAATCAACTCGTAAAGACGCATTAAGATAATTACCCATCTCTGTGGATCGACCCGTACTCACCGGCTAGCTGCAAAGCGACGCCGTTTCTGATTGCGGTTAACTTAATATTTTCATACTAATCAGTGCTCCGACCGTCTGTTTCAAAACACGGGTTGTCTTCGGCTAATCATGAAGTTACGTGGATTAGAAATGATATCGATGAGGAAATCCAAGTAGATATGTCTAATGCGTCCACGAAACAAAAAAGGTTATCATTAATATTTTATTATTACTTCACATTTTTATGATCTATACATATATAGCATGCATATACAATGATTGTACTCTTGTCTATATTTGAAGACGACGACCGGAGCAGCGAGGGACGGCAGGAGCACCAACCACGGAAGAGGCAGAGGCAGAGCGGTTCTTCAGCCAAGAGAGCTACGCAGGGAACTTCAGAGGGTCGGTCTTGCACCATGATCGGAGACCCCTTCGGATGACTCCTTCTGTGTGGACTTTGCCACACCTCCAGGTATATTGCACGCATATTCATTTTAAATGTAATATTATAGATATACACGCATATTTTTTTCAAAATTTCTTATATAGTCAATGTTTGATTGTCTAGCTGTTGTTGGTGCATCCACATCAGAGACAGAGGCCACTCCCGCACCTCCAGGTATGTTTATATATCCTATAGTTCATGCATATTGACATAGAATGTTATATCATAATTATACACGCATTCTTTTTCCACTTACTTAGATAATCATTTTTTAATTGTCTAGCTGTAGGTGGTGCCTCCACATCTTGGGCAGAGGCCACCACCGCACCTGCGGGTATATTTATATATCTTATAGTGCATGCATAATAATTTAGAATGTTATATTATTGATCTACACATTCTTTTTGCAATTACTTATATAATCTATTTTTATTTGTCTAATTATAGTTGGTGCTTCCACATCTAGCGCAGGGGCTACTCCCGCCACTTTCATACCCTCCGCTCAGTCTGCAGGTTAGTATGAACAAACATAAAATATTTATTCATTTTACATATCCTCTAAAAATAAACATAAACTTCATGTAATTTTATCATCAATGTTTATTTTCTAGTTGGAGGGTATGTGTCCATGTCCGGGTCACCGGCTGTTCCTCACCAGAGGAACTATCATCCCGCTCGTACTGCTGTCCGGGCCCAGGCTCGTGCTGCTGCCCGGGCCCAGGCTCGTGCTGCTGTTGCCGGAGGTATATATCGCATTTCAATTTTCGTTAAACCTTAAATTTCTTAATACCATTTTGTCTTAATATTGATTGTCCTGATATTTCTTGTAGATGCAGGGCAGCCCCATCCCGAGAAGGGGACTCGAGGCCCGAATCAGTCCCACAGGCTGAGGCCCGACAGAGTTAGAGGGCAGGCAGCATTCCCCCTCTTCTTTACCCCCGATTATCGCTATACCAGCGATTATGCCGAGAGGTTCGGCTGGTATATGGGGAATGAGAGCCACCTCGTGAACAAGTATCCACTTCACGTTGAGTGGGGCGATCAGCACCGGCGCTCATTTGCCCTCTTCTGGGATCAGGCACGGGTATTAATATATATTTCCATTTGACTTATCCAATATATTTATTATTATTTAACACTTGCAATTTAAATACATTGTTTTTTTTTATTTGCAGTTCGATTACGACTTTCAGCCTGTACCCGACCCTGATCACCCTGAGAGAGTGCTCGATCTTCATGCTCTGTACAATGGCCTGATGAAGAACATGCAATCAAAGGTCCGATACAATAAGAACAAGCTGAAGATCGACTTCTATTCCCTGTGGATGGCGACCCCCGAGGCAGAGAGAGCAGCTCTCCTACATACTCCGGCCTTTGCGAGAGTCGACGTAGATACATGGCATCTCTTGTGCCAATATTTCGACTCTCGTCGCAAACGGGTTTGTAATTTAAATGTAATTTATTATTTAGTATATAATTTATTTTTTTTGGTTGCTTAATTAGAAAACTAAATCTGAATGTGTTGTGCAGAAACAGGCCGATCAAAATAAAGAGAATAGGAAGTCGGCGAAGAGGGGTCGCCATACTGATACAGGTGGCTCGAGGAACATTACTCGTGCCATGGAGGCATCGGTAAATTACAATATATCTATTTTGATATAATGTAATATTAAGAGTTATTTTATAATATATGTAAATTTTTTGCGAATTGCTAAAAGCTCAGACCCTGGCGCAGGGTGGTACACCGAGCGTGCTGACTGCGTATATTTCCATCCACGGCACCTCGACAAATCCCGCCACGGGCAAACTTCGATTCCCCGGCACCGCTACCCAGGAGTATTGCGTATGTGTTAATATTTATTCCAACAAGTTTGAAATTTTTGTTTTGAAAAGTTCAAATTTAAATGATATACTTATATTTTAATGGTTAATATGGGTGTAGGAGCGGGTGGTGGAGCAGGCGGAGGTATCGGGGATCGATTTTACTGGACAGACCGATCTGTTCAGTCGAAAATATCGAACTTTTGATATGACATTTTCCTTACTTTTCTTAAATATCTAAAGGTGTTTATTATAAATATGACACATATGAGGGTTTATCTGTAAAAATACTATTTTCATATGTTTATATATTATAATTAACATTATAAAGGAAAATATATGCATATAATATTTATATAATATTTTGATAATTTAAATATTCATATCATATCAAATATCCTTAATCAATATTCTTAAAATATAATATCCTATCAAATTGGTTAGGATAATATCTTTAAAATACCAAATATTGCTAACATTATTCTTTGAAATATGGTGCAAGCTTTGGCTCAGGTCAGGAGATCGAGATGTTGAGATGTCGGAAATCATAAATCTGCCGAAATATTGAAGAAAATCGAAGAATCAATACTATCAGAGTCTCAGGAAATATTTTCAAGTTCCAGACAACAACTAAATCTCCATGTGTCACAAGAATAAAGCCCCAGAAATTTGCACCCAAGATCTCACCAAACGGCCGCGGATCCGCGGCCAAACCATACAATATGCGGCGGATCCGCGACCGATTCACCGAATCAAGAGTTAGGATTTTTAGGTTGGATTTGCTACAACTAACCCTAATTCTGGGAATCTATAGTTTCTGGCTTTGGGGCTATATGAAGGACCGAGGGATAAACTTAGAAATCATCAATCTTTTACACAAGCTAATCACCATCAAAGAACAAGTGATCCAAGACAGGTCCAAGATTCGACGTGATAAAGTGACGTGAGATACGACGGAACATCTACATCCGACAAGGCAGAGATCGAGAGCAACTTCTTCTTCTTCTTGTAATCTAAACTTGAAGTTTGTACTTGTGAAGTTGATTAATAAAGGTAGATTTTTAGTTTAATTAGTTTAATTATTTAGTTACATTATGAATATCATCTCTATCCGTTCTTCTATCTCCACCA